>CAWUFW010002433.1:0-1437500 GCA_963921515.1 Calotriton arnoldi | reverse complement strand
CTCTCATTAGTTCACGGAGGCCGGCCCTGTAGGAGGAGAGTGCTGTAGTGGTCCATAACCGGTGCCAAAACAAGAGTATCCGCATGCCGATTTTATGTAAAATTCTCTTCTGCCCAAGATCTAAATAGAGAGGAATCAATGGAGTAGACACCGGGAGATTCACTAGTGATCTTAGGAATTTCTGTTCAGTGACTGGGAGATTACTACAATTAGAACAGCCCCAGAGCTCTGCGCCATATAGGGTCACACCTGGGGGTTTGGTATTATAAATTTCTAGCGCTGGAGTCAGCTTTCTGGATCTGGTTCTCCCGTGGATTTTCAATATGCTTGTAGTTTGTTGGACCAAAGTTAGCTGTGCTTTGACCAATTGTGTGGCCCAGCTCATATTCTGAGAGAGTTTAATACCCAGATAATCAAAGTCTGTTACTAATTCTAGTAATTCGCCACCCACATACAGTTGTTTCTTACATTTGGTCTTTAAATTAGCTGAGAACACCATACATTTTGTTTTTGAACTATTTAGTTCCAGCCCCCTACCCAAACAAAAATTCTGAAAATCGTCTAGCAGCTGCTGGAGCCCTTGAGGTGACTTAGATATAAGCAGTGTCTCATCCGCAAATAAAAGAGCAGGGGCCCATTTACCACCTATTCTCGGAGCATCGCAGCCATCCCTGCTCAAAAAACTAATGGCATCGTTGATGAACAGGGTAAACAAGGTGGGTGCCAATACACACCCCTCCCTGACTCCTTTGTCAATATTGATCACTTCAGTTAAGGCCCCATTTTCACCCCACCTTACTTGTGCCAGAGTATTAGCATTGAGTCTTATTAAAATGTTAAGAAGAGGGGCTGGCATTCCCATCTTTGCTAGGACCTCCCACAATTTAGCTCTGGGTACCATATCGAATGCGGCACGTAAGTCCACAAAGGCAACATATAATTTGCCTTTGCGAATGGTGACCTCCTCGAAAAAATACACATAAAACGGAAGATTTGGTCTAGGGTGCTTATTTGTTCCTAAACCAGCCTGCCACTCTGAGATAATATTACCCTCTCTAATCCACTCCTGGATATGGGCAAGGACCAATATAGAAATGGGATTCACCACATGATGCAGTTTTAGTTCCTTTTAGTTCTAAACTTTAATCATTTCTAAAATAAATCCATCCTACTTAAAAATCATTCTGAGAATAACTCCACCCCATTAAAGGAAGGGTTTTCCTTACCTGGTCCGCACACAGTCGATTTAATCCCAGTTTTCTCCAGGACAGGGACTCTATTTATAGCACCTTCAATGTGCTGGATAAAGACATCCCAGTCAAGGTCGAACAGGCCAAATGCAAACTTATCCGAAACCTGCAAAGGAACCAGAAGATACAGGTGACAGGGTGAAGTCAATGGAAACCAGAGAGGCCAGCTCAAGAATTTGATTTATTGTAACAAAGTCACAATTATTTCAGGAAACAAGACCAAGTAAGAAACACCTGAAGATTGCTCCAAAAGACTTCCCTGGTTTTCAGACACCCAAAATGGGTGTTTATTTAATAAAGTCTTGTAAGGTTCCAACCACAATAAGAAAGGCTTTTATTATTTTGACTCTACCTTCTATCCTCCTGTTTAAACACACATACCTTCAGGGATCAACCTTAAGTAAGAAACTGGTTGTAATATGGATACCAAAGAGCACGCATCTGTGGTCGCTGAATTGGCCAGAACCGAATAAAAAAGGTCCAAAGATATTAATGGTTGAGCAAATTTCTGGAATTGTGGCAAACAATCTGATAAAGTACATAGGCATTGGATTTAGCCAGAAAAATGTTTTGTATTATTTTTATGATCAGTATCACAGAGGCCAAAGGCAGGTTTCCTTGTGTTTGCTTTGTTCGCCCTAAGTTGGCAGGGTATGCCCAGACGTGGGTCCCTTGCTCACTTTGCCACTGGATTCAAGCTAGCCTGGCTGATGAGGGGTGTTACCCCGAAACCTGTCCCAGGATGCTTGTTTCTGGTCCAGGGAAGACCTGGCTTGGTAGTTCGGGCTGGACTGTTCCCATGAGGAACAGGGTCAAGACTGATTTACATATGGCTGGGTCTGAACTGGGGTGGCGAAGTGAGCTAAAGAACGATGATTGATTCAACCCAGATCTGTGACTGGCGGTGAGTGTCTGAAAAGTTTCAGCGCTCCATCCATCATCGCCTTGTGTTCGCTATGGGCAACTTCTGAATTTCAATGCAGTTCCTTCTGGTTTAAGTGCTGGTAACATAGCCTTCGTTTGTGTAGTAGGAACAAAGGGAAAATTGATACAAAGAGGATGTGAAGAAACTAAGAAAAAGAGGAAGAAAGGAAGGGCAAACAACTGGGTGATCTCCACAAAAATGTAGCAGAGTGACTGGATATGAAGAGAGAAAGACAGAGAGAGAAAGATGTGAGAGAAAAACTGATAAAGGCAAGATGGAACTTTTAATAAATATGAGCACAGATGCAAGACGCTCCGAAAGGCCATCGCTCTGTAACGAAATATGCTACAAGATGTGAGATGGAACCAAATCCATATGTTGTGAGGTCCAACTGGATCCGAATAAAATTTCAGCCCAGCACCTCCAGCAAACCAATTCCGGGCCAGTACGAGTCTTCTGCGCGGTAAGGACTTCAGAAGGCTAGTCTCTCAATTGACATCAAAATTAGATTGATCAGCTTCAAAACAATTCCTTGAAGTACATAACAAATCTTGAAACACAAGAACTGGCCTAATTGAAATATCGTTCAATAACTCTTAAGTGGTTTCAATTAAACTCCTTCCACTTCTTCACAACATAATCTGCAAGAATGGAGAAAGGGAGGTAGGTTAAAAAGTAACGCCCCTCAAGGAATCACATGCTTACACACCTAATCATTCACTGATTGCCACCAGAGACCACACTGAGATATAAGTGCTCACCAACACTAACATCTATAAGACCCATCACAAAAGTGAGCCACACTCTATTAGTGTCAAGTTACAATCAGAGAGTGATCACATACAAACAACTGCTCAACACTCTAAATGAAACATCACTAGGGTAATTGATGTGATACTTGTTGGAAATGGGGGTCTCTAGTTGGCAATGGCTGGCGCCACTGTCCAAATAGGGACCCTTCTCCCCAAGTCAGGGCAAGTGGGCTACCCACTTTGATAACCCCTGCTCAACCCTGTGGTAACGTAGCACGAGCAGTTAGGCCTATCTCAGAGGCAGTGTGTGAAGCATTTACGACCATGCACAATAAGGCAGTAACGACACCACAAAAGGACACAACTCAAGTAGGTATAGAAAAAATAGTATCTTTATCTAAGGTTTGGTACGAGACTCTCAGAAGCGTTTTTAACCAGTCATCAGGCATGTAAATCATTAGGGACTTAAAAAAGGCAAAACGTGTTCACCAGGACGTGGCACTGACTGAGTTCAAGGCCTGGGTCTACGCGACCCGTTGCGCACCCGATACCTGCCGTTGGACAGGGACCCAGCACGTAGCTTCTCGAAGAAGCGGAGACGGTGACAGGTGGACTCCCAGCGACCACAGTTCTCGATGGCAGTGGTCCGCAAAGTGCACTCGCAGCGATTCGGGCACTCCGGGACAGGCGGGCCCTCAGCGGCAGCAGCACGCGGCTGCGGCAGCCCGGGCTGGTGATGGCGATGACTCTCGTCGTGCAGCTCCGTGGTGGGCTCGCGGCGGCAGCAGCGCTCTCCTAGCTGCGGCGGCCCACAGGACGATTCACGATGGTGCAAGGTTGACAAAGACGTGGGCACTCAGCGGCAGCAGCTCTCTTAGCTGCGGCGGCCCACAGGACAAATCTCAATGATGCAAAGTTAGCAAGGGTGTGAGCACGCCGCGGCGGCAGCTCTTAGCTGCGGCGGCTCACAGGACAAATTACAAGGATGTAAAGTTAACCAGGGTGCGAGCACTCAGCGGCGGCAGCTCTCTCTTAGCTGCTGCGGCGGCTCACAGGACAATTCACGATGATGCACAGTTAGCAGGGGTGCGAGCACTCAGCGGCGGCAGCTCTCTTAGCTGCGGCGGCTCACAGGTCAAATCACGATGATGCACAGTTAGCAGGGTGCGAGCACTCCGCGGCAGCAACTCTCTCTGAGCTGCAGCGGCTCACAGGACAATTCACGATGATGCACAGTTAGCAGGGGTGCGAGCACTCAGTGGCGGCAGCTCTCTCTTAGCTGCGGCGGCTCACAGGTCAAATCACGATGATGCACAGTTAGCAAGGGTGCGAGCACTCCGCGGCAGCAACTCTCTCTGAGCTGCAGCGGCTCACAGGACAAATCACGGTGATGCCAAGTTAGCAACGGTGCGAGCACTCAGCGGCGGCAGCTCTCTTAGCTGCGGCGGCTCAAAGGACAATCCACGATGTGACACCATTAACACAAGTGCGGGCATCCAGCGGCAGCAGCTCTCTTAGCTGCGGCGGCCCACACAGTCTCAGCGCAGCTTCTGCAGATTCAAATTCAGGCGGGCACTCAGCGGCGGCAGCTCTCTCTTAGCTGCGGCAGCCCACACAGTTTCAGCGCAGGTTCTGCAGATTCAAAGTAAGGCGGGCACTCAGCGGCGGCAGCTCTTAGCTGCGGCGGCCCACACAGTTTCAGCATAGGTTCTGCAGATTCGAATTAAGGCGGGCACTCAGCGGCGGCAGCTCTCTCTTAGCTGCGGCGGCCCACACAGTTTCAGCGCAGGTTCTGCAGATTCAAATTAAGGCGGGCACTCAGCGGCGGCAGCTCTCTCTTAGCTGCGGCGGCCCACACAGTTTCAGCGCATGTCCTGCAGATTCAAATTAAGGCGGGCACTCAGCGGCGGCAGCTCTCCCTTAGCTGCGGCGGCCCACACACAGAGTTCACAAAGGTTACCAGTCCGCGTTCCTCACAGTAGAACTAGAGGTTCCGGATTACTCGACGGAGGCCTCACCTGCAAGTAGAATTCCTGGCGAAGGAATTCGGGCGGCTGATGGGGTGAAGTCTAATGTCCCTGAGACTTCAGCAGGAGGCGCTCTCAATTCAGGCCCTTTGAAAAACTTTCACCAAGCTTGCTGAAGAAACTACCCAAGTCCTTTCCTCTGTCCGCTCGGACAGAGTTTCGTCTTGACATCCAGAAGGAACACACCTGAAACAGGATTCAGCGCAGCGCTTTATACCAAGAAAGTCTTTGTTCTCTGCAGTCACAAATCACTGCATCCAGTCAGAACCAGTTCGGTGGGGTCGGGGAGCACTTGGTTTACGAGGTGACATCCTGCCCTTTGGGAATCTAGGTGTCTGCTATCAGACGCCCAGTGGGAGATGGAGCCATCATTCACCTTGCCAGGCACGGCCCTGCTCGGATCAAAGAGTCACCCCTCCCCATACTCTAAATGCCGATCTCTCTCTCCGGCCAGGTCTGACCCAGCTGGCCCTGCTGCTCCAAAACCAGACGGCCAATACACATGCTAGCAAAAGCCTACAGGAAAGCTTCAGACCAGAAAATACCTCGTTTCTAGTAGAGGCATTTTCGAACACGGGCTACGGTAATAATCCTTAATAAAAGATGCATCTCCGTGTTCTGAGCTTACACATATCAAATTCGACGTTCCTATCACGTTCCTGGGGGCAGGGAGGATTAAGGCATGCAATACTCAGCCTGCACATTCTGGCCTATGAGAACGGGTGGCCTCGCAATAGCGAACAGTGAAATGGAGGGTAACTCGCTATTAGAACATGCTACACAGACATACTTTCAAAGCTGCTTCGGTGGGTAGCGCAAATCAGCGCTGCCGGCCCACCAGCAGTATTTGGTCTATCAGCCCTGGGCACACGCAGTGCACGGATACTAGGGACTGGCAGGTAAACCAAACGAGCCAATTATGATTATTCCAATTCATACAGTTATCTTTACACAGGGAGCATTTGCGCTGTGTCACTGATTGGCAGTGGCACAGCGCCCAGAGCATCTAAATCCAGCCAACATAAAAGGTCAGGAGGGAAAAGAGGAAGGGAGACCCGCGCCAATGATGCCAGGTCTAACAATACTCCACAACAGTTGAGGACTTACCACATTGGAAACAACACATGACTTAATTATGATCTACCAGTAGCTCACAGTCTTGAGTTCATTTATAAATAAGCACAGGGTCACAATTTCCTTTTGAAGTTAAGGGAAGGCTGTCTTTATTTTACATTATTATCTTCAGGCTGCAGATAGCAGGGCCTGATAATGAGCAGTGCTGGAGTCAGATATATGACCCAGGGCACAGAGGTGAAGAACTGAAGCACGGAGGTATTTTAATTTGAAATAAAAGTCCTTGTCAACTCAATATTGGATGGGAGAAAATTAAAATGAAGACTTCGCTTAATGATTAAAGTGTGGCATTTACAAACTGCAGGTATCCTGTTCCTAGTGGCCAGTAGACACTGCGCCATATTTATAACTGAAAAATATGGTCAATTTTTGGAAGGTGAAAAATTTAAAGTGAAGAAAAATATTTCTTTGATAACTGAGCAAATTCTTATCTCCACTTTCAATTAAGCCAATTTCATCTTAATATATCAGGGAGAAATTTAATGTGGCGAAAACTTTTCAATTTTTTCGCACTTTAAAATTCTCCCATTTAAAAAAATGGTTGTATGTTTGTGTTATAGTGTGACGGTGTCTATTATGATGAAAGGTATGGCCTGTGCCACAAGTCCATACAACACAGGGATTCACCCATACACATATATCCCATTCATATGAACACATGTTCATATATCCCCAAAGACCACGCTCTCACTGACATACATGGCAGCTCCGTCATGGAATCCCTAGTTAAAGTATTTTGTTCAAACCATAGTATCTGGCTCTATGGACATTAGACTTAAAAGTCAATGCAGCTCGGCGTGGGGTTGTCTGGTAACAGTGCGCGATTGGCTTGGCCTTCAGTAGCTCACAATGATTTTCACTGATCAGAAGTAGCTCTCACCACAGAAAAGGTTGGCGACCCCTGCCCTTAATCATCTCACCCCATTTCACTGCTAAATGTGGAAGTTAAGACATTCACAAGCTTCTTTCTAGCCAGACTAGGTCCAGACATGCTGGGATTGATAAACCTAGACCATCCAGGCTTCACAGTGGGGAAGGAACCTCTGAGACAAGACAAAAAACAGTGATGTACATCATACTCAACATCCATAGGCCTCAGAAGAGTGGGATCCTGCTGCCTTTGGATGTAGATACATTGTTTGAGAGGGTCACCTGGAAATTCCTAAGGGCCACTTCAGCCGTATTTAGCTTTGGACCTAGATTTAAAGACTGGGTGCTTAGCAGCTATAGAAACCCCTTTGCCAATGAGAAAAAATGGTGTCCGCTTCTCCCCTTCCTTCCAGGTCAGATAAGGTATAGGGAAGGACTGCCCCTTGCTCCCCCCCCTCTTCTCAAAGAGTCAAAACACTGGGAGATAAAACATGCAACAACGCAGAGATTAAAGGGGTCCAAATAGGCAGAGTGGCATACTAAAGATGTACGTGGACAAAGTCTTGATCACGCTCAGAGAGCCATCCAAGACCATCCCGCAGCTAATGCAAGAACTAAAAGCCTAGCAGAGGGCTTTAGGGTGTAAAGTGAATTCACAAAAACCCCAATGTTGAACTTTTCAAATCCCCTGGAATGGGAATACTACTTGGGGGCTGAATTCCATTTCAACTGGGCTCCATGTCACATTGAATATCTGGGGATCTATCACACTTACTGGACCAATTGGTGGCAACCTCTAGTCTAAATGGACTGAACTACTATCATGACATATGTGGAGGCTGCTGTGGCTGAGCTGCAGAGAGGCAATTCAAAATGACAATAAAGGCCCAAGTCCTTTTAGTTCAGACTATCCCCTCCTGCTCCAGACCTCTTTACTCAAGCAACTACAGTAGGTCATAGAGAACTTCATCGGGGCAGGAAACACCCGAGAATCACTAAATACAGAGTGATTGCAGCCTCATAGGAGAAGGATTGGGATTTCCCAACATTTCACAACACTACCAGGCATTACATGACCTTTCCAGCCTACATGGTTGGTCAATTAAAATAAAGTGCAGTGGTGTACCATAAATGTACACGTCTGATATATAACAAGGGAGCACTAGAGAGCAGGTTTACTGAGCCATGGTGCTCTACATATTCATTGCAACCAATTCTGTGCAGACATCACTGCACCTATTCTTGGCAGGCAGGTTGTGCTTGGCCCTACTCATGTGGATGACAAGCAATAGAGTAAAGGCCGCAGGCTGTACAATGCAGGCTTCTCTGGACCTTGCGCAGATGCATAGCAGGCAGAACTGTGAAGACCTTCTCTCACAGGATGCTAGCATCTGTGCATAATGGGCATATTCTGTGCAGGGCTCACTGTATGTTGTACAGATCCGTTACAGCCAGTACTATACATTCTTTGCTGAACCCTGTGCAAAGGGTTGCCAGACAGCACTGAAGAGGTCACAGGCCGTATGCAACAAGTTTCACTGGCCACTGCACATGAACATGGCTGCCACTACAGTTTATTGGACCTTATGCATATTTGCGTGGCTAACTATAGAGTCCATATTTCACTGCTCCTTAAAACAAGTGCATACCTGACTGTATTCTGCAGACCTTGTTGGTCTTTGGAGAACAGTCACAAAGTGCAGTTTTCACTGGCCATCACACAACATGCAGTAATGGGGAGGCCTTCCTGGACCTTGTGCAGTGGACAGTATTTTGCAGGTCATGTTGGCCCTATAATTACAGTCAAACAAAATTTAGGGTAAGCAGCTGGAAACTAACAAAGGTAATGCAGGACAAATATATTCAAAATCTAGATGAGGGGTTACAACCTGCTACAGTGATCAAATCTGTGCATGTCTAATGCCAGCAAACAAACTATTCAAGATGTTCCATGAAATTTCTGTCCTAGAGATTCAGAATGATCTACACATCACAACAGACCTCCAGTTCTACATTGAATCAAGGGCTGTAAAAATCAGACACAGCCACCAAGTAAAGGCAGCCATCCCACTTCTACCCTTTGGTTGTCCCTATTTTCTAGATCAGGCTAAATACCTTCTAGCCAATTGACCTGATCCAATTATTGAATGGGTTGCAGAAGTCAAGATCTCAGGCAGCATAGCACACCCATGTTCGCATGCTGGTTCAAGGATTCCGTCTCTTCACTGGTCCCTGATGTGATTAACCTCATCGATGCATCTTTCTTGCTAGACTCCATCCATCACCAGTTGAAAGAAGCAACGATCGCCCAGCACTAAACAGGTGTTCTGAAGACCCAATGGTTCTGTCCAAAGCCAAACTCAAACCTGCCTTATACAAATAAAGCAATGACCTAGAAGGAGAGGCCATACTGCATCTCCAGGGGCACATGGAAGCCAACAAATGTGCCCTGGTGGATAACAAGGCTTTAGACCCTCATGAGTGGCACAGATTTTAAATATCCTCAAAGGCCTTTTGGCCTGTAATGAAAGAAGACCAGTTGGTGGCCTTGAATCTACTTAATGTATCTGCCACCTACCACACATTTGATCACTGAACACCATTCAACTCATTGAGGAAGGGGCCTAATCATAAGTAGCAAAGTGAGGACTCTGGAAGGCAGGTTAAATAGTAGATCCGAGGGTTGAGATGTCGAAGGAAAGGCACATGCCAAGCTTCCTCCAGAAGGTTTAGCTCATGCATGATTAGAGAATCGATACCAGCAAAACAAATTTAAGTAATGAATGCTTCCTGCTTACTCCAAGTCCGGACTTTATCTTCTTAGGCCACCACCAGGAGGAAAGATGATCAAGGAGGTTTCCTGTTCACTCGTATCAATAATTGCGAAGACCTAAGAATAATGATCTTTTTGCACATCCAAAAAAGTAAGCAAGCGTTCATGTCCACTAGTTGGGATGGGCACATTGTGGTACTCGATTTGGTCACTGCCCCCACTTTGTCGTGCTGCCATACCAGGTTTCCAGTAACAAGCACTTCTTCCAAACATGGTAGATTTGAGGGGGTAAGTCTGTTGCAACCAATCAAACCTCTAGCTTTGGATTGGAACAGATAGATCCCCGCTGTGTTCCAGCCATCGTGGCCATTTGTAACATGGACATGAGCTTCACTGGGTGAACTCGTCACCCCTCTAAACATCTGAAGTGGATGGAAGACATCACGGTGAGATTTCAGACATCGCCTTGTGAATGCAGACAACAGCCAGCATATTGTACCCTTGTCCACTAATGCAATGAAGTAACCAGATTAAGGTAAACAAGCTGCTACATTGTTATATATTATTGTGTGGAAGTTTGTGAACTGTGTTTTCTTTCTACATGTTGTCCATATTGGGAAACCCTGAGTGGCCAATTCACTAATAATAAAAGCAATTTGTTATTTTACTTGAAACAGTGCTCCATTCTTCAAGAATGTTTGTGTCCTCAATGAATCTTACATGTATATTCCAAACTTTACAGGAAATTAAAGACAGTGGACCACACAAGGAGTAACTCAAAAGTACTTTTCAAAAAGATGTTCTTTTTCAAAAGGATGCGCTTTTGTAAAAAAAAAAAAAAAAAAAAAAACGTATTTGTTTTCAAGAAATAAAATACCACAATGTTCTCTTCTCTTTCACCTTTCAACCCTACCTCTTTCTACCCAATGCTTCCTATTGTTTAAAGAGAAAAGCCTTTAATTTGAGCCCACCTGACAATAAATGATGGCTTTAAAGATGCTGTAATTTCAATTTAATTACAGAAAGAAATTAATGATTGTCATGATGGGCCTGCAAGAGAAATGAATTGTGGAGTTAGAGGGCGTATGGTGGATGTAGTAACATAATTGGTTGCTGGGGCACACAGTGGACATCACTCAAATCAAAGAAGAAGCCATTTATTAAACGAAATCAGGTGCTGCAAGCCGAACACTATTTCAGACAAACATGGGGATAAATATGAATGCCAACCATTTACCATAGAGCACCTATTCTCTTGCCCAATCATGGATGGTAACGTCTAATGACATGGTTTGGATATAGCTGGCAGCGACACTGGTTACCCGAGATCAAGGCAAATGGTTCATGTGTGATGAAGGCAGCCAGGGGTTGCCCAGTGTTGGTCCTAACCTCTAACACTATAGTAAAACTGGAACATAGTGCATTTCTATAGGTTAACTGATCAAGGAACCAGAAATATACAAGGGTGGCTGTGGGCGATAGTCACTGTGTTTCTTATTCGACATCCATGACAAAGAGAAGACCCTCAAGAATCGCCTCACCGGTTGCAGGAGAAGAAATTGATAAGAATAAATAGAATAAACAATGCTGAGATATTCTTGGTGGGCAAGCAACACAGACATAACCCCTGGAGATTGCACTATCTCCCTCACATACATTTCTGACCTCAGCACCCCTCACTCATTTGTAAACTAAGGTATGACCGCATCAAGGTTCAAATCCCCCACCTGGACATGGACACCTCTTCCCTCGACACAGAGATCCGAGGAGTTCTCTATTCAGTTGACTCCTGTGGCACAAAGACAGTAAGCAGTGAGAAACACTATGGCCTCCAAGCCAGTGTGATGGATCAACACGCCTCTGTCCTAATGTCCCAAATAAATAGGAAAGATGCCGGAAAGTGAAGACTATACTCCTACATTGGAATGTCTGCCAGCTAAGTGTAAGGCTCTGGCCCCGGCTGAGGATCTCCCTTCCCTTTGACCCCCGAGCCATGTGTTGGTGGTCCTGGTTGCAACCTAACCTGCAAGGATGAAGGTGGAGCTGCGTTCCCTTCACCATCTTAACTGTCTCCAGCAGTAGCCATCATTACATGGACAGATTCAAGACTGGATGACCGTAGAGCCACTGATGACCTGGAAGAGCCTAGTGGCGGCTTGTGCATCTCTTGGAACCCTGAGGGCCTCTTGCCATTGAAACAATCAGGACCTTTCCTTGGAATTCTCCAATCCTTGCTACATCCTTACTGGAGAGGCCAAGTTGGAGCCCAGGACCAAAGGATGTCCAACTGGCATACCCCTCAGTGCCATCCTCAGACAGTAACAGCCTCAAACAAATGACTGAGATTCACTCCAAAATTCTTGCTTCTAAGCACACACAGGAACACCCATGCAGATGCTCAGTGAATCAGCTTCCAATACACTCCAAAAGTCGTGGTCGCCCTCCGTACACTCACATATTCTCAAAGGTGATATGGGTTTTTCTGGAAGAAAACGGTAGCATAAACTGCATGCGGGCAGCTAAATTCTTGTTTACATCTCCCACCTTGGCTTTCCTAATGTGCCACTCATCTGTCAACTGTGCTGTCAATCAGGCTGTCGAAACATCAGAGTACTACTCAGTACCTGCACCTCTCCTCTCCAAGCCTCCTATTCTAAATTTCCTCAAAAAAAAGATTTACAAAACACTCCACAAGAATATGAAAATCCAAATTTATACAGCAAACCTTAGTATGGGTCTTCAACTCGCCTTCAGGCAAATAAAGAATCAATTTTTTAATATTTTCATGTGGTAGTGCTTGGGAGGACCAAACTTTCCATCACCCAGACCAGATCTTGAATCTGCTTTATGGCTTTGGTTTTCTCCGTCAAGATTCACTCTATCATTTATGGTCTCATTTGCTTTCACTCCAATTAAGGTATGTTCGACTTATTTGCAACTTTCCTCGCAGGAAAATTATTAAAAGATGGGGATCAATCGCCATCGTGTAGCACCTCTTCATTGGTCCACATTTTTTACGTCAGTTACAGTGGTCAAATATGGAAGACTGTTGAAACCAATATGTGTGGGAGTGTAATGGGCATCACCTAGGGGGAGCAGTGCCTAACAGTTCTGCAATATTTACATGATAACCAAACACTACTGATCATTTAATAAATATGCTATTTTTCCAAGTTGAGAAAGTTGGCCAGTTCTCAATTCCTCTTTTCAGACCTGCAGCACATCTGAGTTTTCAATCAACTCTGTTCATAAAAGTGTAAGGAGTTGTCACTAGGGAGGTCAAAGAGTGCGTGAGAACCAGGTAACCTAGGGGGCGGCCCTTTGTCCTTGTTGTTGTTTAGGGTTAGCGGTTAGGCCCAACACTGGACAGCTCTTGGCTCCCTCCATCACATGCCTACCACCTGCATTTCCCATAAACCGACAACTTCCATAATCTCCACCACAGTGGGAGCATTCACCCATTCATCCATTAGAGAACCTGCAAAATGGGAGCCGACAGCGCCAGTCATTAGCAGGCAGTCCTCAGACTCAAGAAGCTTGTGGGAGGAAAAGCATCTCAGGAGGACAGACATTCAGTTATGGCTCTGGTCCCGGTTTTTACAGTATTTTACTTTTTACCATTTCCCTCTGTATTTATCCATTTTATTGCTGTGTTTTGCTCCTCTTCTCGGTTTTTATTCGGCTTGTAAATATTGATTTTCTCTCAGTTCAGAAGGAGCGCCGTGAGCAGAGCCAGCATGTCTTTCTTTTTGTACCTCTTTGTCCAAAACCCTTCGCCTGGAAACATTGGCGTCTATTTCTGTAGGAAAGAAATCAAGTGCGGGGCGCTCACCTCTTCCCAGAATATGGGATTGGACTCGTAGCCACCCACGGAGAGAGCGTCGCCCTGGAGACGGAGATAGACCGAAGCGTCGTGGTCTCGAACATTCGGCATATTCTAAAAATAAAAAAGGAACTCGTTAGCAAACAGCACGCGGGGCCGGCTTCCATCTGAAGAGAGCGGGCTTCACCTCCCCGCCTCCCCCAGCACTCAGTCAAATGCCGCCACATACCACAATAGTCACAATAGTCAGTGCAGAACTGAGTGCATACGTTTGGTGCATCTTCACCAGCAATCACAACATGCTTCGACGCCACACCACAACATTGTAACTAGTGCAATTTATTCCACTTGGAATTACTGATATCCAGTAAGTGGTATTCCCAGACATGGGCCCCATGCTCGCTATCCATATCTCGAGCTGCACCCCTCCGATGATGGCCGACCCGGGTCAGAGGCCCCTTGTTCTCCCATCTAGAGGGGCCCCTGCCTTGCAGTGCAGGCTGGACTGCCCAAGATGAGCAGGGCATGGACTTATTTGCGTATGGCTGGCCTCTGCAGTGGACCACGGGTGAGCACTATAGAATGGAGTGTGGCCACCAACACTCCCAAGTGGCTGAGAAACTCAAGCATTCCCTTCCATCACTTTGTTGTTTATTGCGGAAAGGCACAGCTTCCAAAGAAGGATCCAGGCAGGGGTTTGCATGCAGCAAACTTCTCTATGGGTGAAGTGGGCGAGTGGCAATAGTGAATGAGTAGACACACCTTTGATCTTACTCTGGTAAGGATGGACTGGCTTCAGAGGTGCACAGGTGGAGGCTGCACTAGGATCGACTCACCCCTCCCAAAGGTTTTCATTCTTTCAAGTTCAATAGAATGAGTACCATGCCATTGGGTGAGAAGACGAAGAGGCTGTGCAGGTTGTGGCGCATGCTCGTATATGTGGTCACAATAAATGCACATTGAAATGACTTAGCAAGACTTCACTGGTTGCATGGGGAGATAACACCTGACTTGAAAGCCTATTGCTGGGTTCAAAGAGATGCCCTTGACCAGAGGCCGGGGGAGTCATCTTCGTGCCTCTTTCGATATTACCAAAACAGGCCTTTTCACAATCAGTCACACACTACATTAGAGCGAGGTGTTACTTTCAGAGAAGTGGGGCTGAAGTTCCAGGTCTCACTTTGTTTTTATGGGCTGCCTCTTGGCTTTTTAACACTGCTGAAATGCCTCTGAGCACACAGGGATGGAGGCGGAGGCAGAGGGTACTAGTCTGGGAGGATATTTCTTGCCATTGACTTCCATGATGCTTCTGTCCTCTTATCCTGTTCTGTCCCCAAGCTTGACTGCCTGTTACCACTCTGTTCACAGTGACGTGGACTGCCAGCATTGCTCGCCTGTAACAGACCTCTCCTTGATGCAGTCTTCTCTGTCCTCCTCCTTCTCACATATGGCCCTGTGTTGCTAAATTTGCTCACCTCATCTGGCAGCCTGGGCCTTCTTACTACAACTCCCACCTCTTTGTCCACCTCTGCTGTCTCACTTACATATTAGGGACTTTGTACTGTCCCATGCCCTGTCTCCATGCTAGCCTCTCATACATCCCATCTCACCTTTAAAAAAACATCAAATGGAGGCTGCAAGAGGGGAGTTTCCAGGAAGCTTTCTCCACATATTGATTATGTGCACTTTAAACCATTATTTCCTTAATTGCTGAATGGTTTGAACGTGGCCATGCACTACATCACACCGGTCCTAAAATCCCATCCATTGGCTCCTATTAAAAGAAAGAATGACTTTAAAGTCACTGTCTTGTGCCAAAGGTCGCTCATGGAAATATCACATAAGTGTTTATCACTTGCCAGCCGACCACAAGCCTCAGGTCTGCCAACCGTTCCCTATTGTCATTCTGTTGGCCAGATTTCACAGATACAGTGATGGATTTTAGTGGATCCATGAGGATTTCCTGACTTCTTCAACTTAGACTGAAAGCGGAGTATCTCAGATTCAGGAAATCTTTACAGATCCAGCTCTCCACCTTGGCATTTGAATAAAGAGATCTTCTTTACTAAAGCCCTCCCCAGGTGTGCCCTCAGTCCTGTCTAGAAAGACACCCAAGAACAGCCGGACATCATCTCCATCATGACTCATGGCCGTTCAAAGTGTTGTCATTATGTTGGGGACATCTCTCCTAACATTGTCCATGTTACTTGGGGTCACCAGGTTGCACACCACTGGATTTAAGCAATGTGCTGGGGTGTAGCTCGCAACTTTTGTATGTACCTATGTCACAAAGGGCTCCAACGACACCACAGGGTGGGTAGTAGTACATTACACAACAATGTTTAAAATACATCACTTTCATACATTAAAATCACCTTTTTATAGAGAAAGTGAATGCATTGCTTGCAGAGACGTGATTATTTACCTTGGAGAAAAAATGCATTTCTATCCAGCAAAAAACATACAGTACATCTTTTGTTCTGCAGAAGGACGTCCAGAAGCGAAGTAAACATTGTTTGAATAAAAACAGTACAAGCCTTTATTTCTTTAATTGATGCTGCCTTTTAACAAACACGACAACATATTATATACAATTATAAAAGAGAACATACATTATATGATAAAAAGAGGGGCTTATTAAAGAAAGACAGAAAGTAAGGATGTTGACGAAATAAAAATCACACACGCTGCACCTCACCGAAAAAGCCAGAAATCGGCTGCAGTGTTCATCTGCAGGAATCGGGTTCCACAGTCTGAATTTTGCACTGTAAAACATTCTGTCCTTCAATGTTGACTGAATTGAACAGCTGTTAGAAATGGGATTTCTGGTTGGCTAGGGCATGCGCCAGGCAGAAACCACCGCTCTAGTCAGGGCAAGGGATTTACAAACTGAAGATAACACCCTGCTCACCCCCTTGGTAGCTTGGCAGAGCAGTCAGGCTTATCGCTGAGGCAATGTGTAAAGCGTTTGTGCAACACACTCACACTGCAGCGACCCAGTAGGCACACCACAAAAGAAACTCCACACAAGGTTATATAAATAAATAGCCTTTGTATTATGCATAAAAACACATTAGAACATAATCACATATATACACTGTGCCACCAGGCACTTGTCATGTATTTACAGGGATTGCATAACTCATTAGGCCAATCGGGCCACGGTAAAAACACATTACAGTAAGGGCGACCAGTAGCTACTGGTAAGAGTGCACTTAGCAGAACACACTGTGCAAAACATAATTAGCAGTGTACCATAGTAAACATTTGCAGCAGGGCATACATCATAAACACTTTATGCCCAGCTTAGGCATCTACAGGTCACCATTACGGTACCTAGGGTGCAGCCCAGACAACGTAATACAGATTACATGAGCTCCTCACTGGTAATGTACCCTTACATCAGGGCACAACATATGCACTTTAGGCAACTTACAGTATTCGCGGGCACCGAAGTGCGTGCACCTCTATTCCATCTCCACCGCCACAGCGCTTCAGCGCTTTCCGTGTGGGTTGCGCGGGCCACAACTTAAACCAATTGCGCCCTCGTTGGCGGAGAGACCTCACTTGGTCCCCCGCATCTGTAAAGGGAGCGAAGCACAGCTGCCCGGGACATCCGGTAAGGGTGCAGCTGCCCACGATCATGCAGCCCAGCTGCAACCATGTCAAGAATGCGGTGAGAGCGGCCCGCCACTCACAATGCCGTCCTTGTGCCTCACCTCTCCTCTGCGAGGGTCAAATCACTGTAAGACCGGCTGAACCCGCTGACCACGGAGCCAAGCAAAAGCTCCTGGGGCCGCCGTTGACTGCGACACACGGGAGCCGCTAGGATTCCTACCTCTCAAAGGCTCCCTTCTCTACTCGGTGACTGCCGTCTCATCGGGCAGCCCGTTGTAGGCCTCAGCCTCCAGCTGCCGTGCTCCTGGGACCTCCTTCCGGAACTGCCCACTACAGTCTCCGGAAGCACGCAGGGCTCTCCTCCTCTCTACGGGAGCCCCACCCACAGTCAGGCCGAGACTCCGCCTGACTTCTGGCTACACCAAAACACCCTCCGCGCCTGTCGTAGGGGGGGGGATTGAGCCCACTCCTCGGGCTCAGGAAGACCACGCGCCCTCCATTCTCTCGTTGCGAACCTAGGCAGGCACAGCTCTATTCAGGTTCAGGTGCTACTCCTCCCACTACTCCAAATGCAGATCAAGCCTATTCAGCCTAGCACTGACATACCCTGACACTCTGGAGCCACTGCACCTCCCCAGCCCCTGTCACTCCAAGGCCAGACAGTCAATACACAACAGGCAGGCACAAAGACACATAGCACACAGAAATGCCTACTTCTAAAAGTGGCATTTCTAAAATAGTGATAATAAATCTGTGAACACCAGTACGCAGCATTTATCACCACTATTCCAACCAAACATACCAAACTTGATCGTGCTACCCCTCTCATGTCAGGAATTACCACTGAAGCACATCTCGGGGAATCCCCAATGCATTCCTATGAGAGGGCAGCCTCACAGCAGTGAGAAACCAAATAGGCTGTTTGTCACTACCAGGTCATGCCACACAGTTAAGGCACATGTCCTACCTTTTATATACACCGCACCCTGCCCATAGGGCCAGCTCTGGCCTACCTTAGGGGTGACTGATATGTAGTAAAAGGGGAGTCACGGACATGGCAACCACTTTATGTGCCACATCATAGCGGCAGTAAACTGCGCACGCAGGCCCTGCAATGGCAGAGGCCTGAGACAGGTTTGAAAGGCCACTTTAGTGGGTGGCGCAAGCAGCGCTGCAAGCCCACCAGTAGCATTTAATTTACTGGCCCTGGGTATATGAGATACCACTGTACAAGGGACTGACAGGTAAATTAAATTTGCCCAACAGGTGTAGACCAATCTTACCACGTTTACCATAGAGAGCACATGCACTTTACCACTGAACAGCAGTGATAAAGTGCCCAGAGTCCTAAAACCACCAACACCAGGCAGAAAAAATACCGGAGGAAGGCAAAAAGTTCTGGGATGACCCTGCAAAAAGGGCCAAGTCCAACACAAGCTCACTGCACATTTTTACATATTTACAGCTTAATACCATGCATTTCTAGACCAGGTCAAGGCCCTGCTTACTGTAGTGGGGCAGAAGGAAAATGCTACTTACCCAGTATGCATCTGTTCTTGGCATATAGAGCTGTAGAGTCATATGCTTTAGCATAGATCGCCATCTGGTGTTGGGCCCGGATGTTTGCACTTTGTTTTTGTTCGAAGAAGTCTTGTAGTCACGAGGTAGGTGACTCCTCCTTTCGGTGATAGTGCGCATGGGCATCGACTCCATCCTTGGATTGTTTTGCCATAAAGGGTGATGATGGAGTTAGTAAAGATAGATGTCCATGTAAATTGCATCTAAGTAATATATCACTGCAACAGGTAAAGGTACCCGGGGAGGCGGGTGGGCGCATATGACTCTACAGCTCTATATGCCAAGAACAGATGCATACTGGGTAAGTAGCATTTTCCGTTCGAGGCATATGAGCTGTAGATCATATGCTTTAGCATAGACTGTAAAGCAGTTATTTCTGAAGCGGTGGCTAACCTGTAGCTGTTGCAGTGGTTTGAAATAGTGTACGTAAAACTGCCTGGCCCACACTAGCTTGTTGTCCTGCTAACACATCAACACAATAGTGTTTTGTGAATGTGTGTGGTGTAGACCATGTTGCAGCTCTGCAGATGTCATCTATGGGTATGTTTCCTAAGAATGCCATAGAAGCCCCTAGTTTGCGTGTAGAGTGTGCTCTAGGGGGAATCGTTAATGTGCGTTTAGCTTTAATGTAGCATATTTGAATGCACTTATCTATCCACCTTGCAATGCCTGATTTTGATATGGGATTGCCTTTATATGGTGGAGCAAAAGCAACAAAAAGTTGTTTGTTTTTCCTAAAAGGTTTCTTTCTTTCTATGTAGTATAATAATGCTCTTTTGACATCTAATGTGTGAAGGGCACGTTCTGCCACTGAATCTGGTTGAGGGAAGAACACAGGCAACTCAACAGATTGGTTGATATGAAAGGCAGAGATGACTTTAGGTAAAAATGTGGGGTTAGTCCTAAGAACCTCTTTGTTTTGGTGTATTTGTAAAAATGGTTCCTCTATGGTTAGTGCCTGAAGCTCACCGATTCGTCTTATAGAAGTGATGGCTATAAGGAAGGCTACCTTCCAGGTGAGAAGACAGATCCTTCCAACTGATGGAAGGGGAACATCTCTCAGACACCCTCCAACTATCATGCGGGGTCCCACAGGGCTCTGCACTAAGCCCTACACTTTTTAATGTGTACATGCAGCCATTGGCAGAGATAGTACAAGAATTTGGCATGTCCATAGTGTCATACGCCGACGATACGCAATTAGTACTGTCAGTGACGAATGACCCCCAGTCCATACACAATAATCTAGGTCCCTGCATGTCAAGGATAGCGGACTGGATGTGTAAATGCTCCCTGAAACTAAATGGAGATAAAACGGAGCTTATGTTCCTGGGAAACCAAACAGTACCCAGGAACACCATCAGCTGGCCAACCCAGTTAGGGGAACCCCCAACCCCCAAGACGGCCATAAAAACTTAGGAATCTGGCTAGATGAAAATCTAAGTATGGAGACCCAAGCAAAGAAACTATCAGGCAAATGCTTTGGAATACTCAATATGCTCCGAAAAATTCTACCCATCCTACCTATACAATCCCGCAGAACGGTGGTACAAGCTTTGGTTATGTCGCAGCTGGACTACGGGAATTCCCTATATCTTGGCGCACCAAAATATGTAATTCATCGGCTGCAGGTAGTACAAAATGCCGCAGCAAGGACCCTGCTCCAAATTCCGAGAAAGCAATCAGCCAAGGCAGCCCTGAAGACTCTACACTGGCTCCCAGTTCAGGCAAGGATTACCTTTAAAGCAACCTGTATCGCCCACAGAGCCATGAATAATAGAGGACCTGCCTTAATAAAAAAGCTGGTTGCACACTATATCCCAAGCAGGGACCTAAGATCCTCCTCAGACTTTCTCATGCAGCAAGGCAGAATAAATAGAGCTAGATGGGGAGGAAGATCTTTTCGGCACCTGGTTCCCAAAATTTGGAACTCACTGCCCAAAGATGTACGCATGCTAACTGACGAACTAGCCTTCAGGAAGAGACTTAAAACACTGCTCTTTCCCTAAAATCCCTCCTGAAGATCTGACTAAGCCCACCGTTGTTATTTTCTCCTAGCGCTGGGAAGCCTACGGGCAGCTACGCGCTCTAAATCCATAAACATAAACAAACATTTCACATTTGTGCAATGGCTCAAAGGGTGGACCCATAAGTCTTGTAAGGACTATGTTGAGATTCCACACTGGAGAAGGTGGAAGTCTGGGGGGAATGAGTCTTAAGTCCTTCCATAAAAGCTTTAATAGCAGGCACTCTAAAAAGAGACAAGTGCTGTCTATTTTGCAGATATGCAGCTATTGCAGCGAGATGTAAGCGTATACATGTGTACACTAAATTGGAACGTTGTAGGTGCAATAGATAGCAAATGATGTTTTGAATTGAAGCATCTAGTGGATTGATCTGATTGTTGTTACAGTAAACGGCAAACCTCTTCCACTTTGCTGCGTAGCATGCTCTTGTGGTAGGGCGTCTAGCCTCTTTGATAACATTCATACAGTCTGGCGGAAGATTAAGGTAGCCAAACTCTAGGATTTTATGTGCCAGATCGCAAGGTTGAGTTGATTGGGATCTGGATGCCTTATCTCTCCATGGGTCTGCGTAAGAAACTTGGGGGAAAGGTGTAGTTTTTGGTGGGGAAATACTGATAGCACCAACAGAGTTTTGAACCATGGTTGTCGGGCCCATGTGGGAGCAACTAGGATAAGCGTTAGGGAATGCTGTTTGAGTTTCTGAACCACTAACGGAATGAGTGGGAGAGGTGGAAAAGCGTAAGCAAATATCCCTGACCAATTCATCCATAGTGCATTGCCTTTGGACAATGGGTGTGGATGCCTGGACGCGAAGTTTGGGCATTTTGCATTTAGGTGGGTGGCGAACAGATCTATCTCTGGGAAGCCCCACATTTGGAAGAATGGGAGGAGAACTTGAGGGTGGAGTTCCCATTCGTGGATCTGCTGTCGCTGACGACTGAGCAGATCTGCAATTTGGTTGTTTACTCCTGGAAGGTGTTCTGCAAGGAGATATATTTTTTGAGGTATGGCCCATCTCCAGATGCTCTGGGCTGACTGTGAGAGCTGGAGAGAGTGTGTCCCACCTTGTTTTTGAATGTAGTACATCGCTGTCATGTTGTCTGTGCGAACCAGGACAGCTTTGCCTATTAGATGAAGTTGAAAGGCTTTCAATGCTAGAAAAATTGCTAGCAGTTCTAGATGGTTTATGTGGAGTTGTTTCTGTTGCAGAGTCCACATGCCCTGAATGGTATGTTTTTCCAGATGAGCTCCCCAACCAGTGAGCGATGCGTCTGCTGTTAGCACTATCTGTGGAACCGGGTCGAGGAATGGCCACCCCTAGGAAAGGTTTTGTACATTCCACCACTGCAGACAGCGATGAGTGCGGCCATCTACCAACACCAGATCTGACAGCTGACCTTGAGCCTGGTTCCACTGACGTGCTAAACATTCTTGTAGAGGACGCATTCGAAGTCTTGCATAGGGAACGATTAAAATGCAAGAAGCCATCATTCCGACCAATTGCATGAACACTCTGGCTGGTAATGAGTGTTGAGGCTGAAACTGTGATATTAGAGCTTGCATGTTGCGGATCCGGACTGGGTTGGGATACGCTAGAGCTTTGCGAGTGTCTATTGTGGCTCCTAGATACAGTTGTGTGTTGGATGGCTGGAGGTGAGACTTGGTGAAGTTTACAGTGAATCCCAAGTCGTGAAGCAGTTGGATTGTCTTTCGAGTGTGGTGTAGGCAGCTTTGTTGTGATTTGGCTTTTATCAGCCTGTCGTCTAGGTAAGGGAAGACATGAATGTGCTGTCTTCTTAGATGAGCTGCGACTACTGCCAGGCACTTGGCGAAAAGCCTGGGTGCTGTAGTTACCCCGAATTGGAGAACTTTGAACTGGTAATGTTGTCCGTCCACCACAAACCTGAGATATTTTCTGTGAGCAGGGTGAATGGGAATATGGAAGTAGGCGTCCTTTAAGTCCAGAGTGGCCAGAAAGTCACCTTGTTGAAGTAGTGGGAGCACCTGTTGGAGTGTGACCATGTGAAAGTGGTCCGATTGTATGCACAGATTTAGCTGTCTGAGGTCTAGTATAGGCCTGAGAGAGCCGTCCTTTTAGGGAATTAAGAAATACAGGGAGTATACCCCGGTCCCTTGATATGTTAATGGGACTGGTTCTATAGCATGTTTTTCCAAGAGAGATAGAACCTCCTGCTTTAAGAGGGTGAGATGTTCTGGTGACATTGCATGTGCTGTTGGAAGAATATTTGGGGGAGTGCTTGTAAGTTCCAGGCAGTAACCATATTGGATCATTTGTAGCACCCACTTGTCTGAGGTGATTGAATTCCAGACAGGTAGGATTTGGGAGAGACGTCCCCCGACAGGAGTGGAATGATCGGGGGATAGCGGAAGGAAGTCACTGTTTGCTTGCGGGGGAAGTGCGTGTGGAATTGCCTCTACTTCTTCCCCTACCAGTGTTCCCTCTAAAACCTCCTATAGAATAACCTCTGGGCGAGGGGGATTGGTTATTGCCATTGTAAGAGGAGGAGGGATTATCAGTGGATGCCGTTTTTGAACCACCCCTGTAAAATGAGCGGCGAAAAGAACCTCTACTGGCAGGTAACTGTAAAGCCCCCATGGACTTTGCCACCTCAGTGTCTTTTTTCATCTTTTCCAGCAAGGTATCAACAGCTGGGATGAAAAGATGCTCCTTGTCAAGGGGTTGGTTAAGTATGGTGGGTTGCACCTCGGGCTTAAATCCAGAAATTCTGAACCAAGCGTGTCTGCGTAATAGTACGCTGGTGTTGATTGCACGAGCTGCTGTGTCTGCTGCATCTAGTGCACATCTAATGGAGGTGTTGGTAATGAGTTTACCTTCCTGAATAAGGTCATTAGCCTTAGATTTATATTCATCAGGCAAATGTTGCATGATTTTTTCTAGCTCATCGTAATGAGCCCTGTCATAACGAGCTAGCAGCGCCTGGGGGTTGGCAATGCGCCAGGTGTTTGCTGCCTGTGAAGCCACTCTTTTGCCGGAGGCCTCAATAAGCTTGGACTCCTTGTCAGAAGGAGGGGTGTCTCCTGTGGCTTGTGAGTTAGCTCTCTTACGTGCGTTGGAGACTACAAGAGAGTCTAAGGGCAGCTGACCTTTAATATAAACAGGATCGGTAGGAGCTGATTTGTATTTTTTATCCACTCTAGGTGTGATTATTCTTGCCCTAACAGGATCTTTAAATACCTCGTCTGTGTGTTTTAACATGCCTTTTAGCATGCTTATTGTATGAGTGGCTCTTTGGGATGAAGCAAGTGTCTCAAAGAGGAAATCCTCTTCTAAAGGCGGTTCATGAAGTTCTACCCCATGATAATGAGCAGCCCTGTTAAGGAGCTCGACATAGCCAATGTTGTCATCAGGTGGGGAGGGTCTGGAGGGATACAAATCAGGGTCATTATCTGTATTTGGATCTGTGTGGTAATCCTCCCAAGGGTCAGTGTCTTGTGGTGCATCCTGATCCCCATCCCCTTCATCCTGTGGGTCAGGTGTAAGTGGTGGTGGTGGTGAATTTAATGGTGTGACAGCCAAGTTAGGAGGAGGAGAAGGAGGTGGAATATAAGGAGGAGAAGGGTTAGTACCCACATTCTTCTTCTTAAGAGGGATATGATAGTCCTCTGATAGGGCAATTTTCCGTTTTTTTGGAAGAGTTGCCTGAATATGTCCTGTTTTAGGGTTTATCACCAGCTTTTTCTGTTTCGGGTCCAAAGGTGGCTCATTGGGCCGAGGCTCTTTGGGGACAGTGTCTTTTTCCCTATGTGGTGATTTCGGCGCCGAAGGTTTCGGCTCCGAGCCTTTGGGCGTCGAAGGTTTCGGCTCCAAGTGTTTGGACTTGGAGGGTTTCTGCTCCGAGTATTTGGTTTTGGAGGGTTTCGGCTCAGAGTCTTTGGCCTTGTAGGGTTTCGGTTCCAAGTCTTTGGCCTTAGAAGGTTTCGGTTCTGAATGTTTGGCCTTAGAAAGTTACGGCCCAAACCACTCTGTGTGGAAAGTTTCGGGTCTGAACCTTTCGGTGTCGAAGGTAAGTTGACCAATAGATGTTTGGTCTTATGTCTTGGTGCCGAAGGTGTCGGTTCGACCTCAGAGCGGGGCTGGAGGGCGGGACATCGGAAACTTTTGGTCAGTGCCGACCTGAACCCGAGGGTGAAGGAGGGCCCGGAGCCTTTGTCTCATGTTGAATGGGCACAGGGGGATCTGTACTCACGGTACGCTGACCCGGAGTGATGTCTTCTTCTTCCATGTCGGAGTCGGCTTCGGACATCTGCTCTTCTTCCTCTACCCCTTGAGCTGGTTGTTGGGTATTGGAATCTTCGCCGAAGATGTCCGGAACAGCGTCAGTCTGATGTTGCATCCCGTGGCGTCAAGCCCGACGATCACGAAGTGTCTTTTTCAATCGGAATGATCGACACGCGTCCCAGTCCTTTTCGTCGTGTTCCGGGGACAAGCAGAGATTGCACACTTCGTGCAAGTCTGTGTGTGGAAATTTAGCACGACACCCGGGACATAGCTTGAATGGAGTCCGTTCCATCGACTGCTAGCGCGGTCGGCACGGGTAGGCCCGACGGCCTGCCACGAGTTTTCCGATATAAAGTTTTCTGAAGTGAGATGATGCGCGTCGAATGAGGAACCGCGATCGATAACAATACCGTCGAGGTTAATGAATTGCGCGTCGAAGGGGTCCGAAAACGGTACCGAACCGGAGCGCAGCAATATACATCCGAACCCGATGGCGGAAAAAAACAATCTAAGGATGGAGTCGATGTCCATGCGCACTATCACCGAAAGGAGGAGTCACCTACCTCGTGACTACAAGACTTCTTCGAACAAAAACAAAGTGCAAACATCCGGGCCCAACACCAGATGGCGATCTATGCTAAAGCATATGAGCTACAGCTAGGTAAATAAAATAAGTCAATTATGTTGAATTCAATTATGAAGGTGGAACACAAGAGCTGTGTTAGAAACCTACCAGTACTGGTGACAGCATGGTGGGTCTCACATAGTTGGTGATGCAGGCATACTTTAAGGACAGCAAGTCTGCATGGTAGATTGATTTCAGTAAGGTGCCCCAGCATTCTGAACAGGTAAGAAAGATGCAAAGTAGAAAGCCAGTATTTAACCATTTGGTGCTTCTAAACACCCGGCAGTAGGTATAGTAAACAGGGCAGTTGTCTGTGTAGTTGTGGACAGAGGGCTGAGCACCTGAGAAGGTGGAAAGGGACAGATCAAGGATCATCATAGCAGGGGTAGGATGGAACAGGCTAATCTTGGGTTAAGGTAACCTTATATTTTGAGCCTGGTCCCCTTGAAACACTGTGAAAGCACTGGGTTACTGTCATGGTTAAACTTTAAATGTTGATGTTGCCTCTGGCAACAGCAGATTCTGAGACTCTGGTATTTGCAATATTTTCTTTTACTTAGGAATAAAGTTATGGGCCAGATTTACGAAAGGACTGTGTTGTATTTGCGTCACGCAAGGCAACAAAAGGGCACCGCAATCCTTAAATCAGGTTTAGCAAGCAACGCAAAGCCACCTTACATGGCCCTGCCTGGCTTGGTAAATCCAGAGTAGCGCAAGGCAGCGCACCTCTGTGCCGGGACGGCGTTACATGGGTGGAAAGTGAGTGTTCCAACGCATCCACCCATGGTTTTTGGCGCATTTCCAGATTTACTAAGAGTTGTAAAACCTGGGAAGTAAAACCTGGGAAGTCTCAGAATGGTATGCCTTTCCAAAAGAGGCACAATGAGGAGAAAGATCTTTATTTCTCGTCATGGTTTCCTCTTTCTAAGTGTGCTGCATTCTGCAGAGGAAAAAGCCTTTTTGAGCAGGAATGTGTCCCTTCCTTCACAAAAACAGTTCTGCCTTCCACACGGGCACCCTTGCGCCAGGGCACAAGGGACCCTGAGTTGGAGCTAAACAGCACATGGTGCGCCAGTGCAGTGAGATAGCAGGAATGCACCATATTCCTGCCCTCTCCATTTGGCTCAGTGCAACAACTTGTCTTGCTGTGTTGCGCTGCATGAAATGTTAGTCAATCTGGCACCAAATGTTTAAATACTGGCTTTCTACTTTGCATCTTTCTTACCTGCTCAGAGTGCTAGGGCACCTCCTATTGTTTCCTTTTTAAAAACATTTTTTTAGAGCTCATGTTGTGATGTTGAACTCTGCTCAAAAATGTATGACTTTTGGCAGCAAATACGGAAAAAGTCCTAGAAAGACCCTTGTTTTGCTCCACCTTTTATGTAATGTTTCTTTGGGAGGTCCAAAACCCCCTTCTATTGGTCGGGCTCCCTCTCATTGCTCGCCGGGTAAAAATATTGGACTGAGGTGAATTTTACAGAGTTTCTTTAACTGTTCAACAAAAGTCATACAAACATCCTCTTGCTCTTGGTCTCTCACGCAAAAGCCAGGTTCCTACAATTAATATAACTCCCATTTCAATTTGAACAGCCTTGTGTCAACAATGTGCATGGCGGTACAAAGTGCACTATCACATATATAAAATGTAGTGCTCTTGATGGTAGTGTAACATCAGAGTATATATTTTATGGAACAGTATGAACTTTAGGTGTCACAGATTACAAAATATATATTAAATAGATTCGAACGGGTCAAAGACAGACTGAGGGAGGTGAGCACTGAGCAAGCCTGGGTAAAGGCGGAGACCATGCAGGATCTAAGCAAGAGCAATAACCCAAAGTCAAACACTATATTAAACCAGGGGCTGGATATATTTTAGCAATTGAGAAAAAAAGGTCCCGGGCACACGTAATGAGAGTAACAATATCCTGATGGTAGAAATGTCTGGTTTTAGCGAATCAGTGGTCAACACCAGTGGATTGATAAGAATGTTCTTTAATGAAGCGAAAAACAATGAAACGACCAGCCGACACGCGTTTCATCAAGACGGGAGATGTCCCGTGACTCATCAGGGCCACGTAGCAGAGGTAGAAAGAACAATGAAAAAGACCGGGATGCAAATAGTGGGTCCGCCAGAAGCAAAGAAGAACGGGTGTCAATGGGGACCCAGAGTGGCAGGTCCTATGGTAAGAAGGTAAGGAGGTGCCTGGGGGCAGAATCAGAAAACCTCGACACCCAAACAGGGTGGAAATCCTGGGGAAAAGATTCGGGTGCCACTGGGGACCAGGGTAGGAGGTCCTGTGACTGGAGAGTCCCTGGGGCGGATAAGCCAGGCACCTCGCATGTACGGTGGAAACCAAAGGAAAGATGGGTCCGTTTGAATTCCGGATGCGGAAGTCTTGACGAAACACGTGTCTGCTGGTCGTTTCTTTGTTTTTCGCTTCATTAAAGAACATTCTTATCAATCCACTGGTGTTGACCACTGATTCGCTAAAACCAGACATTTCTACCATCAGGATATTGTTACTCTCATTACGTGTGCCCAGGACCTTTTTTTCTCAATTTCTGGGGTGGGTTCCATGACCCACTCATCCACGGGGGTTACAGGGTAGTTCCTCCGACCTGGCAGCACCGTACTTACTCCCCTCCACTTACACACTACCAGTTCTTTAAATGGGGAAAAAATAGTGCAGGTACTCATTTAAATGTGGTGAGTGGGCGGGGCTAGGGGCGGGGCTAAATGCAAAACATGCAAAGTTTATTGGCTTATATACTAGTTGCAATACACACGAGAAATGTCTTTTTGTAAACAAATCAGGTTAATTCCTTATACAAAATGAAAGTCAAACGGTGATATTTTAACCTTTCCTTATTTTGTAATATTCCTCACAAAAACACGCACACACAAGCAGGCAAACAGACCCACATAAGCAGACACTCACACAAAAGAATCAGGTGGGATTAAAGCCCTTTTAACCTCCCATGGCTTTTCTCATTGTGCTGTAACTGGGCTGCCTCGATTCCTTGCAACACAGCATGACGGCGAACACTGGGATATCATGCAAATGAACCCACGCTGAATAGTTCAGCGGGGGCTCAGCTCAGGGCTTTAAAAGTGATTTGGCTGAACAAAGAGACAGGCTACTACCACTAGAGGCCAATGCGCCTACCCTCCATAAGTACCGGTACTCTCCAGGGCCGTAGAGAAGTGCCGGTACTCAGGGTGATAAAAATAAGAAGTGCCGGTACTCAGTGCCGGTGAGTACCGGCCCATTTAAAGCACTGCACACTACGCATATTAGCCAGAGCGCCAATCTTCCTGTCTTACTAAAAACCCTACTTCAATATATCATATTTTAGCAATTGTACTCTTGAATATCGAGCATAAGAATATCATGGCACACTAATATCGTGGACAAATTATCAAGGGACAAAAAATCAAAAAGTAAGAGCCTTTAATCAAAGTAGATTTACTATTATTAACTCCCCATCTAAGTACCTTGACGATATACCGATCTTCAATGTACCTAAATGTGGAAATAGGTGTGGGAAAGCCATACATAATTGCCTTTTGATATTTTGTCCTTCAATATTTTGTCCACATAGTGTCCAGGAGTACTTTGATTTCTGTGAGCGCAGGAGCCGTAGTCGGCCCCCGCTAAGAGTGAGCCCCCGGGCGATCGCAGAGGCGGCCTGGCTTGGTCCAGGTGCAGCCTGCAGTCTGCCTAAGGGCTCCAGCTCGAATTGTGTCCCAAGCGCAGTGCTCGGCACTGCAGATCGTGGAGAAGCAGAGGAGTGAGCCTTTACATAAGAAGAGAGTAGAGCAATCAATAAAAAACGAGAAAGAAGCATTGACCGACAACAGCACCAGTAATCATAGGGGGGCACCGCAGTCGGCTTCCCCGTGAACATAACTCTTCACAGCCCAGTTATCTATTCCACGGTACGACCAAGTTCTATTCTAATAAAATAACCAGTGCTACAGCTATCTAGTTCTACCTCGGATAGCTCTTACCCACCAACGTCACCCCCTCAATTGTTTTGTTTTTTTCTTTTTTTTCTCCTAGTACTGTGGGGGAGGGAGGAAGTCCATCAAAGAGAGTCAAAATAAGCCCAGGCACCTCTCTGTCCATTTCCACAATAACTTGGCATGGCTTATAAAAAGTTACGGTCCCTTACAGTCTACATGAAAAGGGTGGGCAGGGCCCAAGCACGAATAAAGAGCACTTGCAAAGTGGGCCACCCAGGTGCAGTTGCAGGGAGCATCGCAATCACAAAAGCTTTTACCACCACTTAAAAAATAGTGGAACAAACAGCTCCCACTGTACTCCTCAAGACTTAACCATCGACACAGATAAGACAGCTACTGGGCTGGAGAATTTTAAGGGTGATATCAAGCAGCATTTGGCAGCAGATCATGAAAGAAAACAGACACCAGCTCTTCCAGAGCTTATGGAGATTCGGGATCAACCCCTTCAAACCAGTCTAATAGTAAACAAATCAAAGGAGGCGCCTCCACAAATTTTAGATACTGATTTTACCCTTCCGGAGATAGAGTGCCTACCGGGTTCATCTTCTGAATTCACCAAAACTATAAAGGATCCAACGCACCTACTTAATAGTACACCAAGTGATTTTCCTGATGTTATGCAAAACCTTTCTCTATCCCCCGTAGTTCCTGCTTTTCAATACGCTACAATCCTGTAGTGTAGTTCCTATTTCCCTAATAGGCTCTGCGCATTGGAATAATATAACCTATAGGTTTGACATAGGACTAAGGTCGGTATGTCCCCATCGATTATATTAAACTTAATTACCTGTGCCAGCTAGCTCAGAGGCCACTAGAAACTTCTTGAAGACAAGAAGGGAATAGTTTCTGGCAACCACATAACATAAAACCCTGATCCCTCAGGATCGTGGAAACAATATACTACTTTTCATTCAGTCACTCATCTCAGAGAAGTACATAGAAGAAACAGTCGGGTGTGTTTACAATAAAATTTATTGCACAGTTGTTGTTCTAGTACTGGTTATATGTGCTGCGACAACTGTTGGACAGTAGCAGAGAAATATGGCCAGCAGTGCAGTTAAATAAAAATGCATGGTACAGTTTTACCATTGTGCAATAGTAATGAACTCATACATGAAATGCAGAATGCATTAAGATAAAGCCTATACCCCTATGATGCCTAACTAGATGTACCTAAGTGTACCTAGCATGTGTGTAGGTCTTAGAGAGCCAAGAATCCCCCTAGGAATTAGTCTAACCCCATTACCTTAGTGGGACTTCATCCTGGTGTTGAGCTGGACACCCCAGGATGGGTGGATGGACCTCTGCCAGCTGGAGCTGTGGCATGTTGCAGATTGCAGCGTCTCAGGTCAGAGTGTCGGCATGGAATGTCTCGTCCCCTCTAGTTTGCTTGGGCAAAGGGAGGTATATTTATACCTGATAGATGCCTTGGAATGTTAGTATTGACGTACAGTCGGTCAGAGGAAGATGTCAGGAATGAACCCTTAGGAAATAGTGGTTCATGCATATTTAATGAGTTCTTGGAGAAATCAATAATCCTGTTCTAGGGAAAATCCCAAGAGCGAAGGGTCTTTGTCTAAGAACTCGTTGTGACATAGGTTAGTCACTGTTGGACATGGATATGACGTATTTAGGATGGACCGTCTTCTGCACCCAGAGCACACGTCAGATAAGGGACAGACTCTGTTGCTCGTTATTTGTAAAGGGAGGGCCAATGAAGGTGAAAGGTCCTGCCTGTCTCTGTGGCACGAAGGTTTTGAGCCTATGAAACAGCGCACCTATGTTAGGGCCTCAATCCAGCACATAACACCCACTCCAATCTATGGACAACCGTGAATAACCCATTAAAAGCAAACTACGTGACCAAAATAGGCATTTGAATATGATTGGCAGGTAGTTGCCTGTGAGTGGTTTATGAGCTGAAAAAATAGCAGCTGTTAAAATATGTAAAATTACTATAGACTCTGTGGAGACAGGAAAAATCTATAGTGTCATTAAAAAATACTCTCTTAGAGTCAGTAGTTACTTATAAAAGTTCCTGTTTATAAAATTGAAAACTCTTACAAGCTGTTCAGAAGACCATGCTTTCTTTAGAAAAAAAAAGAAAAAGAAAGGTCATTTTAGAGGGAAAGCTCCAAGCACTCGGTCAGAGTTGAAACAATTAGAGAAAAAATGTGTTTCAGGACATGTTTTAGCAAAATCGAGATAACAAGTGGCTGAGAGACATAACATTTCTGTTGATAGTTACTGCAGGGGACGGACCTTTTCGTAATACCTCGCAGACTCGTTGTGGGAGCACAGAATGAGCAGTGCTGCCAGTTGCTGGTTCTGAGGCAGCCGGTGCTGTAATCAATACCTTGGATTTGCAAGGAATGCTTGGGTTTGATGGGAATACGCTTGGGACTCAGCCAAGCATGGGACTTCAGCAGTTCCAGCCTGGTGGTAAATGCCGCTGGCGTTTCCTTTGGAAGTGTCAGACAGATGATGACCACGCATTCTTCACAGCAAAAAACAGTCATCAGAGAACAGGTATGTTGCAGTTGCAGTCTTTTCAGACTGGTCTTTTAAATATTAGAAACCATGAAAAGCATAGTTCCTGTTTGCAAGATATTCGCAAAGTGCATCACACTGCTTGTGTGTGAAAGATAACATTTATCAAAAAGGAAAGAGGGGCAGTCTGTATTTAAGAGTGCTTTTTTGCAAAAAATAAAAAATATTTCTTTAGCTGATGTGAAAAGAAAAATAAAAGTGCTGCACAAGCATGGTTTTCAGATTGCTCAAAGCATTTGAACTTTATAAAGGAAACTTTTGGTTCACTACTTTCAGTGTTGGGGCTTCTAGCCAAAAAAGGGCACAACTTCCCTACATTGTAGGATTTCACTACCTCTGGATGTTATCTGTACATAACCTAGGTCTGGCTTATGTATACTGAGTCCCTTGGTGATGTTCAGGAATCATTTTTGTGACAGGTATTTGTGTCAAAGGGCCAAATCATCCATACTTTCCTAACTGGGTCTGTCCTGTTGTTTTGTAAATGGCATCTAATGTTGCCCCTGCTGATGTATGTCAATTATTCCACCCCCGTGCGATGGTGTTTGGTGGTGTTTGGCAACGTTCCTACTGGTGTTTAAACAACCACATTTCTAGATGCATTACAATTGTGTAGGAGTTGATAACCTTAATGAAGGTAACGGGTATAAAGCGTCACAATAAGAATAAATCTCTAACATGTCATGATCTGAAAATGTAGCAATTATTCCTAAAACGGACAGCATATTATTCACTGTATCAGTAACCCAATTTTCAGAAAAATGTACTGCAGGTAATGACATCACTGAATAAATGATAAAATGAATGAAAATGAATTAAAGTTCAAAATACATTAATCAGAATTAAAAACCGGATGATTAAATACATCATTTAGAATACAAAGGCTTGTTCAGGCCGAATACATTTATAAGTCTCTTTTGCATTTGAATTGAAAATGGACGTGGCTTCAGTTTTATATTGATCCTGTGTTGTAGAAAGTGTCCACTAAAAGTCATACTAAAAGCTAGCTCTAAGCAAAGCTAGAACAGAAAAAGATGAACCTAGAAATACTCCATAGTTCTACCCATGGTGAAACCAGGTCTGTATCTTTTGGAAAAAGAAAAAGGTTCAAAAGTTTATACTTGCATGTTCGTTGTTTATTTTTAGGCTGGATTCGCTATTCCTGTTCACGTGGAGCCATGGAAAACGTATCAAAGTTAATGAAATAGCCAGTAGCTGTATGATCAATTGTTGAAATTGCATTGTGTTTAGTTGAAGTTATTGCTGCTGTTTTTGTTGAAAAACGTTTGAAATGTTGAAATTAATAGTTGATGTCTTTGCTGAAAAACTTTCAGATGGTGAAGTTATTTTATGTTTTTGTTGAAAAACATTGATGCATTTATTATTTGATGCTTTTGTTGAAAAACGTTGAAGCTTTTATTTAGTTGATGGTTTTGTTGAAAAACGTTGAAGCTTTTATTTAGTTGATGTTTTTGTTGAAAACGTTGAAGCATTTATTATTTGATGTTTTTCTTGAAAAACGTTGAAGCATTTATTATTTGATGCTTTTCTTGAAAAACGTTGAAGCATTTATTATTTGATGTTTTTGTTGAAAAACGTTGGTGTACACATTTGTTTTTGGCCAAATTGCAACTTGAGTGTTGTCTTGACTCATTTTGAATTTGAAAGGTTGGTTCAAGGAGAACTAGTTCCATTGCATTGTTGCATAGTCCCCCACTCCATGGATTTGATTTCTCAAACGTGATGAGCTTTTCAGTTTGAAGTTCTTGAATAGTAGTGAGAGGGACATCTACTACTGTGGAGTTCACGAGGCCTACTGCTCAGTATTGGCCACATAGTTTTGGTTGATTCTTTCATTTGAAATGAATCGGTTTTCCTTTTTCACGGCAAGATGCGGCAAAAGTACAGTTCTTGTTCCTTTCACTTTAAGGACTGGCACATGTATTTCTGTATGAGGGGCCAAATTCCTTTGTGTCCGCGATCTTTATCTCTCTCTGCCCAGATCCCCGACTTTTGGGATTCAGACAGGTCTTGCCGTGATTACCTCGACTTCCCAGTAGCGGCCTGTTTCACTTTGACAGAATCTTTGTCTGTTTCTTTGTTTCCTCAAGTGCCTGTAAAACAGCCAAACGATCATAGATACAGAATGGTTTTCATCCGCCACTGTGCCTTCACATTGATGATCAGGTTCCCACATTCGTAAATGGAGTCAGACCTCCTAGAGAGCTTCTTGGCTTGGTGTGTATTGCCCCCTGAATCCATATAAGTGTTTGACCTCACTAGCGCCCTGCCTAATACCCTAGCTGTTAAGGATTGCTCTATGCCCCAGTCCTTCCTCTCCTCTACCTAAATTCCCTCAGGATGGCGTTGGAGAGGAGTACCGTAATACTACGTCCATCCCTTCCATGGCCTCTTTGTCAGCCCGAGAGCTAAGCGTGGAGCCACAGTCAGGGTGTAACGTTGATTGCGTATCTCCTGTTATGGACTCGCAAATCTTTCTATAACAGTTTTGAGCATCAGCCGAGTGCTGAGGCCATACCTATAGGAAACTTGAGCACGGATCCACTGCCACCAAGATATATTGTTAAGCCACCTCAAAATTTGAGGGGCCACAGTGGTCCTGTTACATGACACGATCAAGTAGACAGTCTGATGCTGTCTAGCAATGGGACCTGCGCGGGTCTTGTGATGGTGTAGCCTGGCATTTGTTTGCAGATTTTGCAGTTCAAGACAAAGCCAATAGTCTGACTTCTGAACCCTGGCCACCAATAGCACTGTTTGCAATGAAGAAATAGTAGCTATTACCCCTGAATGTGCGGAGCCCAAGCCCTTGTGTGCTTTAAATGATTAATTCCTGCCTACTATCCATATTTGGAAATACTCTATCCCCCACTCCAGGAATCTGAGCATATGGAATGTTGTTTGCACCTAACTTGTAGGAGTATATAAGTGGAAATTTCTTAGGCACTGCTGTGCTGCCTTTGCATGAAGCAATTACAGCCACCATATTCTAACCGTCTATTCTCGTTGTTGAACGAGTGTGCGCAGCTACGGAAGCTGTGTGAACAGCCCCCTGTGTGGCTTCTACAGCCAATGAATTCCCTGCAACGTGCACGCCATCACGTTGATGACTCAGTGTGTTAATCGCGTGAGTTTTTGTTTGGTAGGTCGTATTTTTCAACTCCACTACCTGTTCCCATAATTTTTGTGTTTAATTATGCCACCTTTTTCATCTTTAAACCCATTTTGTTCCCAATGGTGTAAATATTTATTATATCATTGAACACAGGAAAAGGAATCGCACACTATAAGTGTGGGGAATTCGCAATCTGTATTTACAAGTGCCAGTTTGAACGCTTGTAGTTCAGCTCGCTGAGCTGTACAATCTCCTAGAGATTGAGTTTTAGTGACCATTGGTCTGAAGTTACCATCGCGCATGCGACCTTTAACGATTGCACATGCTGCACTGTAAGCTTGCTTACTTACTCCCTAAAGCGGGTTGTGCTGATCCATCAGTATAAATCGAGAGGCAAAATTTCAGTGGGCAGAGGTAGTTCGTTTCTCAACTGAACTACTTGTTCCCAAAGCGTTTTATGCTTTATTGTATGATTGCACACAGTAAAAGGAATCGCACACAATGAGTGTGGGGAATTCTCGATCCGTTTTCACAAGTGCAAGTATCAGGGCTTTTAAAGCTGCCAACCGAGCCGTGCTATTACCTAGAGGTAGTTTTTTGGTGCAATGAGGACGGAACTTGCCATCCAGCATCTGTTCTTTAACAAAGGCGGCCGGTGGGGCAGACCCATCAGTGTAAATCTTAAAAATTCATACTGATCTAGAGGCAAGACTTCATTTGGTAGATGATGTTCTTTCTCATATTGCAGGAAATGCCTGTGTTTTTAAACTTTGATCAAATTTGGATTCAAAGTCTGATGCAGCAAAAGAATTAGCCCTTTGTATCCATTCTGGATGTAAGGCTTTGGCATTATGAATGCTAGCCCCGGTACTGGGGTGATGACAATAATACATCATCCCATGAGCCAGTGCTCTTTCTTTTGCTACAGCAGTCTGAATGGTTGTCAGAATTTTTTCCTGTTAAATTAAAACTAATTTCTGTGTTTGTGTACAGATGAGATTTGTATGCGATTGGTACAGTTTCACCTTCATTAAAGGTTTAATAGGTGTACCCGCATTGACCCAAAATGATACTGAGTACCAAGTGGTGCAAGTTTACACGTGTGTGTGTGTGTGTGTGTGTTTGGAAGCAATAATATCTTCCTGAAGTGAACAAAGAATATTGGTGTGTTCTTGTGTCCAGTGTTTGACTGAAAAGTCAGGTTTGAAAAAGGTCGTAGAAAGGTTTTACTCTCTCTGCGAAATCCAAAATGTATGTTCTGCCAAAATCTAGGAATCCCAGTACTGATTGGAAGTTGTTTTAATGTCTTTGGAGGCTGGAGCAGCGCACACTTTTCTAAAAAGTTAGCTGCCAGGCTTTTTCCTTCACTTGAAAACTAGTATCCCAAAAATAGGACACAGAGGTGGGCATTTTTTGATATCTCAAAATTAAATTTGTAGCCCCCAGAGGCGAATCCCATAATAATGGTGCTCACCCTGGTCGAGTGTTTTCCCAATAGGTCGTCCGTTAGATATATATCATCCATATAGGACAACGCTTCTTCATCAAAGTGCTTTAGTCCATTCAGTAACTCTTTCAGAAAATACCCCTGAGCTGTTCTTATACCCACGGGGGAGATGACAAAAAATTGTTGCTGGGACTCTAATATACTAAATGCTGTTAGGTACCTGTTTTCAGGTGCTATAGTTTGACAGAAAAATCCATTTGAGACAACAAATGCCGTTTTGTATTTTTTCCCACATAATGTTATTCATTAATGCGGCACTATCTGCATGTTGGACAGCATATGTCTTTGTGCAAGTGTTCAAGTGTCTGTAAATGAAAACTAGACGAAATGTATTATCATGTTTTGATAAGTGAAACAAGGTATTGTTCTTTTGTGAAGTGCATTTTTCAATGATCTCCTGGTATTCAAGTTGATCTAAGATCTTCCTGACCTGTGTTTTTAGCTTCTTGCTTAAATATGATATTGTCTCTGAGCATGTGGTGAAACTATTAATGGGATCACGTGGTGGGTTGAGGCATCATCCCATCCAGCATGATTTTTATACAATGCTGGAGCTTGGGCTACTGCCCACTCCCGTGCATATGTATGTTTAAGGTGAACGGGAACATGGTTGGAAAATGCAGGAAAAATATACTTTCTCCCTTTGGGTGCTCCCTGACGAATGCTGGCGGCTAATCTTGTTCTGCTAACAGTATGTCAAAACCAGACGATAGGTTCTTCGCAAAGAGACCTTTTACTTTCCTGTGTTTGTCCTCCTCCATGCGGAGTGTTATTTCATATAACTTGTGTGGGACGCTCACCCTTTTGTCTGGTGTTTCCACCGTGATGTAATCATTCAATTTTGCTGTCCAGAAATTCCTTCAGGTTCTGGCGAGCTATTGTTACTTCTGCCGCGCTGTCTAGCATTGTCTGAGCCCATTCCCCGTTCAGAAGTTGAGTCCTTAGGATTCTGTGCATGTCTAACTTTGAGACCTGCAACTTTCTTCTTTTAAATTGAGGTTTGGATTGTGGCTTGTCTTCTGTTTTAGAAGAGTCCTGAGCGTGCTTGTCCCTGGACTGCTTGCGCTCCTCTTTGTGTGCTGACTTTCCTTCTCTCCCTGTGTTGTTTGTCGAGCGGAATGTGTATCAGTATCCTGATACCTGTCAGGTTTCCTAATATTATCCCTATTCCTAAGGTTATACCTCTTTGCAGAGGGCTCCTGTTGAGGAGACCTACCTCGGGACTGAGAATCTTTTCTGAAAAATGTTGTTTTTATTATTATCCCACTTCTTTTTAGAAGAAGTAGGTGTCTGCTTAGAATTGTCCTTCTCAGGACTGCCCATTAGCTGTGGTTTTAAAAGCTTTCCCACCCAAACTGTCCCTTCCCAGTTCTGCATATGCAGTTTCAATTATTTTGGGAAGTTCTTGTGGTGGTCTATAAGACTGACCTCTTTTAGGTGTTGGCCGATCGCCACTGAAGCTGCTTCCCCTTTAATGTTAGCTAGTATTATTGTTGATACCTGGTCGTAGTTACCTAGTAATTTCATACCTAAGGTCAGAGCTGGTTCAGCTCCATACTTGTTCTGTATCGGTCGGAAGACATCTGGAATTACTGCTAAGGAAGGAATACCATGATTCCTGGTATATATGGCAGCAAAGACTGTACCCCAAGTGGTGCAGCCCTCTAACTGTGGTGTGATCCCCATGGGCAAGCAGAGTGTTAGCATTATATGCTTTCAAATGGTGTGGTATTTGGAAATACTGCTTCTAACTGGGTAATTTTCTGAGCTACCCAGAAAGGAATCTGTTCACAATTTGTGGGCAGTTTGCCCATTACTGTGTGTAATGTTTGTGGAGTGATTTTAGTAGTGGTGCTCTGTGTTGGAGCTGTGTTATTTGTAGCTACTGTGGGCTGGACACCAAGTGTCCTCATGACGAGTTGCGTCATGGCTCTGTAAGAGTTTTACCAACTCTTTGTGTTGTAGGAGCAGTGCATCTTGTGGCATTATGTTAATGTCAGGATGTGGTGTGTAGCCAGCTAATATTGGCCTTGTAGCTCCTGGTCTACCTAGTGGACCGAACCTGGTTTTATTTATTTGTTGTAGGGCGCCATTAAACCAGAAATTGTGGTCCTGGTCTGTGTGCAGAATCTTAATCTCCTCGAACGGAGTGTAGACCGCTGGGACTTTTTCATGTATGTAAGAATGAAAAGTCTGAGTTGTTGCATTTACTGCTGGGAATGTAACCCAAGAATAGAACACATCTGTTTGATAATCTTCGTGTGCCTCTATTAATATCACTGTACCCTCTCGATCTGTTAAACCATGTCTGAGGGGTTTTTGTGTGAGTGTATGCCTGATTTTGGGTGCAAAGTGTATTGCATTTGCTTCCTCTTCGTCGTTTGAGACCTGTGTCCCAGTGACAGGAGCAGCTGCCTCGACAGACATTGTGTTGTGAAAACAAAATGTCCTAAAGGGTTTTAAGATAAGGTTTTAAAAGGCACAATTGTTCGGGAACTTTTTCCTTCAAGCTTGATTAACCAACAGCCAATACATAGGAAGATTGCCTACTCAGCTGTGGCGGAATTTTGTGCCTACCCACTCCAGACGTCTCTGGCGTTTTGTGAGTAGGGGTCTCTGAGAATAAGCATGACTGAACTACTCAGATTCTACTGTTAAATAAGTGCCAAATTCACGTTTGGGCGCCATGTAGTGTAGTTCCTATTTCCCTAATAGGCTCTGCGCATTGGAATAATATAACCTATAGGTTTGACATAGGACTAAGGTCGGTATGTCCCTATCGATTATATTAAACTTAATTACCTGTGCCAGCTAGCTCAGAGGCCACTAGAAACTTCTTGAAGACAAGAAGGGAATAGTTTCTGGCAACCACATAACATAAAACCCTGATCCCTCAGGATCGTGGAAACAATATACTACTTTTCATTCAGTCTCTCATCTCAGAGAAGTACATAGAAGAAACAGTCGGGTGTGTTTACAATAAAATTTATTGCACAGTTGTTGTTCTAGTACTGGTTATATGTGCTGCGACAACTGTTGGACAGTAGCAGAGAAATATGGCCAGCAGTGCAGTTAAATAAAAATGCATGGTACAGTTTTACCATTGTGCAATAGTAATGAACACATACATGAAATGCAGAATGCATTAAGATAAAGCCTATACCCCTATGATGCCTAACTAGATGTACCTAAGTATACCTAGCATGTGTGTAGGTCTTAGAGAGCCAAGAATCCCCCTAGGAATTAGTCTAACCCCATTACCTTAGTGGGACTTCATCCTGGTGTTGAGCTGGACACCCCAGGATGGGTGGATGGACCTCTGCCAGCTGGAGCTGTGGCATGTTGCAGATTGCAGCGTCTCAGGTCAGAGTGTCGGCATGGAATGTCTCGTCCCCTCTAGTTTGCTTGGGCAAAGGGAGGTATATTTATATCTGATAGATGCCTTGGAATGTTAGTATTTACGTACAGTCGGTCAGAGGAAGACGTCAGGAATGAACCCTTAGGAAATAGTGGTTCATGCATATTTAATGAGTTCTTGGAGAAATCAATAATCCTGTGCTAGGGAAAATCCCAAGAGCGAAGGGTCTTTGTCTAAGAACTCGTTGTGACATAGGTTAGTCACTGTTGGACATGGATATGACGTATTTAGGATGGACCGTCTTCTGCACCCAGAGCACACGTCAGATAAGGGACAGACTCTGTTGCTCATTATTTGTAAAGGGAGGGCCAATGTAGGTGAAAGGTCCTGCCTGTCTCTGTGGCACAAAGGATTTGAGCCTCTGAAACAGCGCACCTATGTTAGGGCCTCAATCCAGCACATAACAATCCCCCAACAGGCAAGACCCAATATCAAGCACCTTCTTCTCCTTACAGAGAATCATGGAGTCTATACTACCTCTCCCAGAAAAGAATTTGGAAATTGCAGATTTAATACTTGAAACTCAAACAGGAATTCTACAACATCTTGTGGACAAAAAGAGGAAAAAACAACTAAACCAAGTTGTCAAAAACATATCGACAAGCCCTGAGAACGATAAGAACAGAAACGCTCAGTGTTCCAATTTCTTTCCAACTCTTGTTACCTCTTCTATTAGAAAAGCAGGAGGCAACACAAACAGGGGGCCCCTATAAAAAATGGGAACACAACTACGCTACTGACGGAAAAATCTATTCTCTCCGTAAATTATTTGCGGAATCCTTACCAGTGAGAACACCGCCCTCCCCCCCAACTACCACTCTTAGGTTTCCTATTTTTGCTCATAAAAACCAGCAAGAGTTACTCGACTCGCCTTCTCAAAAAGACAATAAGGTTTCAGTCGATACCCTCAATATAAAGCATACAGAGCTTGCAACAAAGCAAATCAAAAAAAGGAAAAATACCCAGGAGAAATGCAATCAGAAGAAAAGAGCTAAGCGCAGAATATCGAGACGATCTCTAAGAAAAGTGAAGTTTCCTCAATCTCAAACTCTGGAACAAGTGGATAGGGAAAACAATCATGTCCCGAAGGTCTTAGAAGCAATCCAAAACTCAGAACAATCATTATCACTTCAAGCCAAAGAAGAAAAGAAACAATTAAATCCTCTGGCATTAAATTTCGTTACAAAATCTGCAAAACTCATCCAGGCTTCAATAATATCCAACACAGTAACGCAACCCTTCGGCAAGATACCACATGGCAGTGAGGATTAACCAGTTTCCTGTATATTGGAATTAACTGATTTGTTCCCCAGTGATAATGGCTCCGTAAATCACGGGAGAGTAACAGATCTACTTCATAAAATTAGTTCTCTCCGGTCACTTACAACTGCAGAAATAAAATTAGTCTCCTTCCCAAATAAACTCCTTCTCTCTGTGGCAACAGTTGAGTTCTGGTCAAATGTAATCTCAACTATCATTTTAAAAGAAAGATATTCTTCATAAAAACGGTTTTGACATTATCGAAGTTAAAGGAAAAGAATTTCAGACCAACCCTATATGTGAGAAGGAAGGGAATAAGGTCCTACATAACAATCAGCAATGGTCCGACCTCAAAACCTATAGGAACATTTCAGAAGGATCCTTAACGATCTTACTTAAAGACCGAGAGCGCCGTAGTTAGAACAGTTTTTCCTCAAAACAGGAGTCGCAATCTGATGACAATTCTTGGGCGTGGGTCTCTGGCTCTTTAAACAGCAATTAAGTGGGCAAAGTTCAAAAACTCCCTTTTTAGCAGTAACCTAAAAATAGTCTCATGGAATATTGCTGGAAAAAACCCAGAAAAGTTGATCCTGTTACTGGAAAACTCCCCTTCAATAGTGATGCTGCAAGAAACATGGTCCTTGGTCCCTTTTTCCCAAAAAGGCTATTTCATGTTGGTTATGGCAACAGAGGCCACAAGAAGGGGGCATGCAAAAGGAGGCCTCACATTCCTCCTAAAGGAAGAAATCCACTGGGACTTTGAGGAAATAGAGCTTTCTCTTCCGAACGTGCTATGCGTTAAAATCAAGTGTAGGAAAGAAATCTCGGAGATAGCCCAAGATCTGCTACTCTTCAATGTATATATTCCACCTGGATCACCACAAGATCCCCTAAAGGAAAAATCATTCGAGAAAATAACCTCAACTTTAGAATCAAGGGGGTTTCCTCCAATGATAATTGCCGGGGACTTCAATGGTAAAATATCGAACGTCCTTCAGGATAGTAGGAGAAACTCAGCACAAGAGGCAGCTTTCTCAATTCCCTTCACCATCTTTCCAGCCAAGATAAAAGCAGACAGACCGGGGAAACTACTTCTGTCCTATATTTCGGCAATGAACGGCATCATCTTAAACGGAAGGGTAGAAGGCGACATCCCGGCTGCATTCACAAGAATAGGTTCCTGTAGCTCCTCCATCCTAGACTATGTAATTTGCAGTGTTGAGCTCTTTGTGAAAGTACAATCGTTAAACATTCAGTATACTCACGAGAGCAATCACGCATTATTAAATACAGAAATTTAAATTTGAACATATACTACCTCTCCATGGTCTTTATATTCCTTGGATGGTCGGGCACAAGTCAATCCAAAAATAGGCCGGATTCACTGGAATTCTAAAGCAATCTACAAGATGGACACTATTATTTCTTCATCCATCCTAGACTACAAAAATAAGGAAGACGATCCTATAACCAGCTATGAAGACACAATGCAATCAGTGGTGGTTACTCTTCAGGCAGACAAACAAGCAAAACAAAGGCAAAGCCCATTTACATGGAAAGCGAGTAGATTCTCTGTCATCGAGGCTTAACAGCTTGACCAGAATGCAATTTCAATCCTTTTCGGTGATCAGACAAAGAGAAATAAGAAAGTTGAAAAAACGCCATCAACGGGAAAAAAAAGAAAGAAAATCAAGAGCAAAAAGATAAAAATTGGAGTTCTTGCCTATGCCCATGGCCACCTCACTTAAAATCATGAAGGCCCTAAAATCCGGATCCCCCTCCGACCCCTGCCCAGCAAAAACGTTGGCATCGATTGCTGAGGTAATAAATCCAGCTGTCAATCTGATATTGAATCTTTCTCTGTCCGAAGGAAGGATGCCAGAAAATTGGAAGCATGGGAAAATTCTTCCACTCCTAAAAAACCCTTTAGCTGACCCCTTGGTAGCTAGCAATTATAGACCCATTTCACTTCTACCTTATTTCTCCAAGGCTTTGGAGAAATATGTGAATGCCATCATCACAGATTTTATTGAGGTCAACCAGGTGCTTCATCCGAGTCAGTCAGGTTTCAGAGCAAATTTCAGTACAGAAACGCCTCTATTGGAGATCTCAGAGACGATTAAAACCACCCTTGACAGATGAGGAAAGGCTGTGCTGATATTAGATCTTTCGGCGGCCTTCGACACCATGCCACATGATCGCCTCCTTCTTAGACTGAGGGAGAGCGGCATTGGGGGCACGGTGCTCAGATGGTTTTCTTCCTTTTTGGACAACCGCCAGCAAACAGTCTGGGCTCCTCCTTTTTCAGCCCACATTCCTCCACTGAATGTAGGGGTCCCACAGGGTTCCGTCTTAAGTCCGACCCTGTTTAATATATACATGGCCCCTCTTGCTCCTTTAGCTGAACAATACGGGGCAAAAATTATATCGTACGCAGATGACACGCAATTGCTGTTCACCTGTGAGAAGGATGAGGTGCTTAACGGTAAAGAAGTCAACGTTTGCCTAACCAAGATGTTCGACTGGTTTAGGCAAAATCAGTTGCTCTGCAACTCTGGCAAATCGGAAATTATCTTTTTTGGACACACTCCAGGCGACGAGTGGCGTCAATGGTGGCCCAAAAATCTATCTCCACCTGAGAGACCAGTCTCCACCGCAAAAAATCTAGGAGTGAAGTTGGACTCCGACATGACTATGAAGTCCCAGGTTCAATCGGCTGCTGGCACCGGTTTTGGGCTTTTAAAAATGATGAGTAATTTCCTCCCTTTGCTTCCTATCCCTCACAGGAAAACCGTGGTCCATGCCCTGATCATATCAAGGCTGGACTACGTAAATGTGTTGTACCTGGGCCTTCCGGACTACTTATTGAACCGCTGGCAGGTAGTTCAAAATGCAGCAGCTAGGGCCGTGCTCATGGTCGGACCCAGGTCACACATGTCTCCCCACCTTAGGTCTTTGCATTGGCTACCAGTGAGACAAAGGGTAATTTTTAAATCCCTGGTCCTAACTTTTAAGGCCCTAAATAACATCGGGGCCCCGTACTTTAGGAATAAAATTCAGCCCTACAAACCGCTCAGAACTCTGCGATCATCATCCCAGCAACTGACAATTGTGCCTAAGTTTTGCCGTTCTTACAAAGGAGGTCGCTCCTTTCAGGTGGTAGCAGCAAAATTATGGAATAGTCTCCCTTTTTCCCTTAGACAAGAACGTGATCGCCTCAGCTTTAGGCGAAGTTTAAAAACCTGGCTTTTTCAACAGTAGTGCAGACTAGTTGGCTACGGCTGGCTGTTCCTTCATTTGCTCTGTTCTGGGGTCAAGATAGCGCCGGGACACTCCTTGGAGTAGCCGTGCGCTTAATAAATAACCTATAACATAACATATTCAAACTGCCGTAAAATGTAAAAACAACAAGGGATTCTGGAGTATGGTAGCCAAGCAAATGGGGATAAGGTAATCAATTCAAGCATCGCCAGTCTCTTCATCAGACTGGGAAAAACATATCCTCAAATTATATAAATCTAACCCACAACATCAGGAGCCATACCGCCAGTGGTCGGACAGAAAGGGCCAAAACGATAAGGATTTGTTGGCTCCATCCTCCTCACGGATCGCTTTCTTCATTAAAACCGCCAGATCATCTGCAGCAATGGGGCCAGACAATATCCCCATCAAAGTTTTACAATCAAATCATGATGAATGGAGTACATTTTTAACTCCCCTTTTCCAACACTGCTTTACAAGTGGAAAAATCCCAAAATCTTGGCGGGGGAGTATTGTGGTTCCCCTTTTAAAAAAAGGTTCTAGATCGAACCCAATAACTACCGACAAATCGCCCTCCTAGACGCCACAGGAAAGATCTCTGCAGCTTGCATCTTAGACCATCTGAAGGATTGGGCATTTTCGAATGGAGTAATTCCAATGACACAGGAAGGTTTGCGCCCAAAACATTCGGTAACAGACAATATTGCTGTTCTTCAAACTCTCCTAGATAAGTATGTATTGTGTAAATCACAAGTAGTTTACTGTGCTTTTATTGATTTTTCGACCGCTTTTGACAGTGTGAATAGGCCAACATTATGGAAGAAGCTGGAGAGTCTCGGGTTTCCGCATGATCTTCTTACAATAATTATCTCATTGCATACAGAAACATGGTGTCGAGTTCAAATGGGGGGAGAAAAGGGCCTATCCAGTTTAATTCCTACGATGAATGGTCTGAAACAAGGTTGCCTCCTGGCCCCCATGTTTTCACCATATATATAAGCGACCTTCTGGGGTACTTTCTACAAACTAACAATTTCCCACCAAAATTAGCACAAAGGGATATTCATGGCTTAATGTATGCTGACGATATTGTTATACTAGATCGTACTCCAATCGGCTTTCAAGGAAATCTAAATGTATTAAATCAATACGCAAAAGAGAACTTTTTGGTCCCTAATATCTCAAAAACCAAAGTCCTCCCTTTAGCGGGGAAAAAGCAGTTTCGCCCTTTCACTTGGTCACTTGGAGGTTCTCAGATTGAGACGGTGAAAGAATATACTTATCTGGGCTGAATTTTCTCTCAAAATTTGCAAAATGCTCCCCACTTTCAACATATAGGGCGAAAGGCAGATGCCCATGTGGGGGCTTTGCAGAGATTATATTTTTCTACTGGGAATAGACACTTCCAATCTCTGCTTGAGGTTTACCGTATGAAAATTCCACCTATTTTATCTTTCGCTCTTGAATATACACAGATAAAAACCAGGCAACCACTAAAAGTGAAAGAAGGGCTAATTTTACGGAAATTGTTAAATGTCGCCCAATCAGTTCCGGTCCAAGCATTACGTCTTGAGTTATCTTTGGTGAGCATATACGCTAGAGCTATCTCTAAAATAATAACGTGGGCATACAATCTTTTACACGCCCTCCCTGGAACTTTGAGATATTTATTAAAATTGGAGACTTTTGGAAACGAATCGGCACAGTATACTTTTAATAAGAACCTCAATATAGCTCTTAATGAATCCCAATGCACTGGAGCACTTTTGCAGGTCTGGACTCCAGCGCATCTCAAACTCTTTTTTAAAAATTCGACACCAAGAATGAGTTTCGAACTAGATATAGAACATTGTAGTCATCTAAAGCATTATAATCCATTCGTGAAAAGTTTAGTATACAAGTCCCCTGAGCAGTATCATTACTTTCAATTAGAACATAGAGTGAGACGTTGTGTTCTCCTCTTGCGTCTGGGAATTCTTCCATTAAAAACGTTTACTTCTAAATGGAATACTCTAGAAAATTGCTCAGGTATATGTGATTTATGTAATGGAGGAACACAAGATCTTACTCATGTGTTGCTAATTTGTCCAAATTCGACTTTGGTAGAGGCTTGGTGTCGGTTTATAAAGCCCATTTGTTTCAGATTTAATGCCATCTCAACACAAGATTTAATCAAGCTGTGTAGGTCTACCCCAAATGAATTTGTCTGTTACAACTTGTTCAAGTTTTTAAAAAGTTTTTTAAAATTGTTTTAAAGTGTATAAAAATAACTGTTTTACTTATGTATTTTGTATTTGTTGACCTCAGTAGAGGTCTGAATCAAATAAAAAATATTGTTGTTGGAATTGATCCTACAAAGTTATGGCAAGTTGATGCTTCTATAGCGCTTAAGCTATCTTAGGCTGCCTTGAAGCTCTGCAAGAACAGGTGAGTTAAGGAGCGGAAAGGGGAATATGAAGCAAGAACAAGAAGGAGATTTGCCTGGAAGTATTTTGCACCACAGTCTACAAAATATTTTAGAGTCTCCATACTTTAGTTTGCTAAGGTACACTCTCTACAAACACACTATGCCCCACCAGCATGAGGAAATGGGAACTGCTTGCATGACAGTAACGCGCACGGAGGGTGTCCCTCAGATCCATGATATGGAGGTTCGGCATCCCAACTCCTCCACACTTGCGGACCACCAGCCAGTGTATATGTATAGTAAGGTGAGGAGGTGGAGATTAATGTTCCGGGACCACCGCACTCTTGCATGCCTTACCTCATCAGTGCCACATTGGTCTGCAGCAAGCACTTGCATAGTCACCGACTTCCTGGTAACCAAAGAAGGATGGCAGGGACGCATGTACCCGCAGTGTCGAGGCAGCCACCATTGCTGTCGCTGCCCTTTTGTAGACACTGTTCTCCCTGAAAGATCAGTGGCACAGGAAAAGTAGAGCTGGGCGCCTTGGCTTTGCATTAGTGGCACCACAAAGCTCACTGGCCTGTAGGCAGGCACTGCTCAATAAGAATGGTAATATTAATAGAATCAATGCCAATGTTTATAATGATACATTAACACGTAAGAACGCAATCACATCTCTGTTATCAAATTTGTCTGTCAAATACGTGGTCAAGCAGGCTCTGCAACCTAGGCCTGAGGTTACTGATTGACAGGTCAAAGGTGGGTTGGCACGTAGCTGCAGATAAACGCACAAACAGGAAATTAAGGTCCACCCCCCAGATAAGCACAGCGACACCACAATAGTCCAGGGAGATTGTCCCCAATAAAGCACTAGTGGCCAGAGGGGTGCGTGCATTCCCATAACACCATAAAGTCAGATGCCACATGAAGTTAGGAACACACAGCCAATCAGGAAACAGCACACACAGTACACGCAGTGATCACGCGCCCCTCATGCCAGACATCTGGACACGTTACCCACTGTCCCACATTGTGTCCATGCAAGGTCGATGCCCACCTGCATTTATCAGGGGCCTTATTTATGACTCAACAGACAAGGCCTGCATTCTTTTACCAAAAAAGCATCTATGAAAGTAATTTCCGATACCCAAAGAAATGTATAAAATCCTGTTCAGATTGATTGTACTTTGAGACAGTCCTCAGACCCGCTTCTGTAACTGTGCTCCTGGCCGAAGTGTTTAATTAAACCAATTGTTCCCGTTTTGCTAAGCATCTCTTGTCCTTTGTTTTTCAAGGTAAATTCGGACATCAACGCTCTTACAAGATGAGACTCCAACCGGACGGTGGATGTCCTGAACTTAGCAAATGATTCCTCCATTCTCTTCACTTTCTGATTAATTACAAAATTTTGGCTGTCCATTCCACCCTTCACAGTCCTGAGGAAGACCTGCTCTTGACGCACCATAATCGCGCTGTTACTAGGGTCGAAACATCGACGTTAACAACATACCTGTCCATATGGCCTCCTTGACCCCAATACAGACTCGCCACTGTGTCTAGGATTCATGTTTAAACAAAGGACAGTACATATGTAGAAGAAAATGTTTTTGAACTTAACCTATCTATGTCACTCATGTACGTCTTGTATCTAGTGCACCACCATTTCACTGATCACCACACTTCACCTACTTTCACTTTTGTCACAATCCTTTTATCTACAATTAAGTTGTATCTGTGACAGCCTTTCTTTGGAAAAACAAAAGTATAAAAAAACTTTATTTTTTGAAAACATTTGTTTCTCTGGTGTGTTCTCATTGCAAAGCTTTAATTTCTCTTTCGCACTTGAAAATGTACATTTGTTGTAGTATTAATTGAATTACTGTTTTTTCTCTTCACATTAATTTAAACGTAGCAAAGCAATTGTAATACCCGACAGGACCATTTGTTTTTGTATTACAAAAAGAAACACAAGAAGGATAGGGAGAAACAGGAGAAAACCAAGAGAGACACCGCTAAGTTGGTCCAACACAATTCGAAAAAGACCTCCCTCGAGGGGGCAGCATTGGCCGCGAGCGTACAAATGACACCAGTCTTGAAGGGGGCTCCACCACATAACCCCAGCGGGTTTCAACCTAGCTATAACGGCAGAAGTCAGGAAGGTTGGCAACAGCCAGACCTTAGAGAATGTTACTACTGCCACAGAAGGTGCCACATGGCCGGCCAATGCCAGCTAAAAGCATATCATGAACAGAGGTCAATAAGCCTGGGCTAGTCCCTGCAAAATCTCCATCTATAAAACCAAGCCATGGGGAATCCGAATGCACCTTACACTCAGCTGCAGGAAAGTCAGTCAGCCACCGCACCACTGCAACAGAGATCAGGTAGTTGGACAAACGCATGGCAACAGCAACAACAGACAGGAAACCCAGCCCAACAGGGACAGGGCCCACAACCGCAGCAGGGAGGAGTAACTGTGTGGGGAGGCAATGCCTTCTCACAAATGCAGAAACCAAATGTGCAGTATGTCAAAACCATCAATGTGAAGCATCCATTTTATGTGCACCTCAAAATTCACTGTACCAAAACTCAAAAGAGGATCAATGAGACAACATTAGGAAATTCAAGACTTTACGTGCGTTCAGGAATTCAGGGCTGCTGTATGTGCTTTGTCGATCGGGTATCCTCACTAGAGTCCACCATTCAGGGTGTCTGCAGGAGCCTAGGCCTCACTCTGCTGCCGATCCCCCAGGGTAGGGCTGGTTGACCACACCCCAAGGGGAGGTCAGTCTGACGAGGGGAGCTGGGCGGCTCCTCGTCCAGTCCTTAAAAGCAGGCACCCAGGTCCCCACACCCACAAGTCAACTGGGACGGTTTCTGATCAAGTTAAAAGGACCCCATTCTTGGGCACCCAGCCCGGGACCAAAATTCCTTCATGGCGTGAGGTTCCAACAGCGCCCCCAAAAAGCAAGCAGCTTCTAGCCAATGGAGGCTACCTTGAGTTCCAAAACAAAAATGTCCTTCAATGTCAGGAGCCAGGTTTCTCGTATGCTTGGGATAGTGAAGACTCCATAACCTCCACAGCACGCACACAAGATCCGACAGTTTGCAAAGAGCCGCATGGCACTGAGTCAGTCGGGAGGGGTGATTCACCAGAACAACCAGCTATACCAGTCCATCGCCATCATTAGGCGTGTTACGATGACTTCTTGGCCTAAAACCCTGAACTCTCCATGCAGCAATTTTTCACTTCCTTTCCCTCAAATCATCCAAACGTCCAAAGTCTGTTCACCGGGTCATGTCCCTTCAAAACAAACGACAGAAGTGTATCGCAAGTTAGAAGTCACCAGCCACAGCCAGGAACCACAGGTCCAAACACCCTGGAAAAAACGTGGCCCGAAGGAAAGTGAGGGTCTCCTGGAAGAAGGGGTCCCCAAAGTCCATCACAGCTCCGAGAGAGAATAGAACACAGAATGTGCTCATCTCCATATCAGGCCCGGCAATAATCCAACACAAAAGGCCTTACATACATGTAGAAAAAACAGTAAGCCCAGCCTCAAATACCACAAAACACGAACAGGGGTACACAGGGCCACGGAACAGCTTCCCCACCGCCCCCACTTTCATAAAAAAATAAAAGACAACAGATCATGTGAGAGCTAGGGAGGCACCCAAAAGACCGATAAAAGAAGTCCAAACTAGCCCAAAAGAAATCTCCAGACAAGCATTTGCAATGCAATAGGTCTCGCATTTACGCGAGTTTGAGCTATCGACATTGCAAATAACAATGCCTTTATTTTTGTTTTCGTTTTTAAAACATAAATAAAAGGCATTGTCCTTTACAATGCCAATAGCTTAAACTCGCGTAAATGCGAGACCTATTGCATTGCAAATGCTTGTTTTTTACGCAAGCTTGAAAGGAAGTCACTCGGCTCTGTTAAATGATTAATGTTCTTTCATACTTCCGGCCCCGGAAACGTTACAACACACAGCTCTTACTTTCAAACACAAGTCAACTGAGATAGTTTAGCCCGTTTTACACTTGCTATAAAAAAAAAACATGAATGCGTTCCTACCCCCAGTGTGTGAGCTACCCCTTTCCTTGTTGCCTTTACTGGGTATTTCTATATTTAGCCTCAAAGTCACGTGGGCCAAATCACAGCACCTTACCAACCCAGGCTACTCGCGGCATCAGACTGTGCGTAGTTTCCGGTTTGACACCGGATCACGTGATATACTTTGAAGGTGCCTGGTCTGGCGCAACTGCTTCAGAAAGATTATTACTACAGCACATTGTTTTTGGCTGCCTACGACCAGCGGTAAAGGCAAACGGACCAACAAAATGTAGTACTACTGACGTGAAAATTGAAGCCTCCCAGAATTCAGTAGTAATGCCGTTTGGATTTCATCCATTTCTAACCTCGTAGCGAACGTGCCTCGTCCGTCGCGAGTCTGATAACTAGCGTAGCAGGTCCCTGTAATGTAAGAGGGGAAGGGGAGAGAGAATGTGTCTTAACATTGCAACTACACATCCCTCAAAGGTTTATTTTGTTTAATTGACTTATGAAGCCTGGCGTTTAGTCCGAGGGTCGCCAAAAGTGCTGACATCAAGCATTTAAAAAGAAAATATAATGCAATTAAATCAAACATTGGCACAACCACTCGGTTTGCCGTCTGCCAACAACCTTTCGGCTTTGTCAAGGTTTGTTTTTTCCTCATTTTTTTGCTAAACTTTATTGTTGGGGAAGCTGCCGAGCCTTCAAAAGAAAAGAAAACCAGCATGATTCAAAGCTCCGAATGGGAGAAAGAAGGCGAGGCCGGCACAGGGACAAAAATGGCGGCCGCGCGGTTAAAAAAAAAATAAACAGTGGTGCGCGCGCACCACAGAGGAGCGGAGGGGGGGGAGGAGGGAGCGCGGCAGCCTGCTCAGCTGACCAGACGCTCGTGCGTCATGGCCTTTTGCCGGCATGTGTTTACAATTATCGCGCCCGCGTCTGGGCACGATAATTGGAAACACATGTTTGCCGCGCGTACCCATCCCAAAAAGGCCAGCCACGACGCACGAGCGTTTTTTGGACTGCTTTTCAAACTCACTTACTAAAAGTCTTCGCTTCTAGCAGCGCTTGCGCGCTACTCGAGGCTCGACCTAAAAAAGGGCGTAGGCAAGCAGCTGGTGCCACAGGGGTCACGTTGTACACCGCAGGCCAGGGACTAGAGGGGTACACACGTGGCCTCAGGGCATGTTGCGATCGCCAACAGCATTTAATTGCGACACGCCTCATCTTTGTACATCGCCCCGCACACATGTAGGTCAAAAGACACTGCCTGAACCGATAAGCACCTCCATGCACTCAATAGGAGAGATAGGATATTGGAGGGCTAGCTTTGCCCACAGTGATCCAGTCAATAACGGAGACCATCCACATGCTCACGAATATCACCCCGTAAAATATCTTTTCAATCACGTAGAGCGGAGAGGCCCAACAACCCCAAAAAAGTAATGCATCCCACTCTTTAATGTAACCCATCAAAAATAGGTACCCCGACTGGGGCCACCTTCTGGTGCCTCACTAAAGATTTGCGTGAATGGAGTGTGGAAAGCACACCCTTAAAGAAAAGCACAGGAACTCCAAAGAAAATGATTGACAACAGCGCTTACAATAATGCACTGTGTTCTTAACTAACCAATGAATGCAGCTCTTATTCAACAGGTCGGCAATCGAGTGTCCAAGTGCAACACCTTTCCAGCAGCCACATCAGCACCCCGACAGGATCTACAGTGGGCGAATTAAGAACTGCAAACTGTACTGTGAATTGTTTTTCCTTGAACTTTGTCAACTAAAGACACTCCTAATTACCAGAGGATTACAGACATCTCCCCTGGATTCATCCCAAGACCTGTAATGTTCAATAAGTTATGTATTATTGCATTTCTATGTACCTTGTTCTGTTTACTATGGTTGTTGTCGCATCCGTTCTTCACCAAATAACTGCCTAGTCTAATGAAGTCCAGCCCAAAGCTATCACCGCGCTTGCATAGGGACCTCTCCCACATCACTTATAATTACACCGAACCCAAAACCAGCATTACACACGCACTACACAGCGCCCTTCAACACAATACATGGTGTCAGCACATGACCGCTGTGGGTTCCAGGACATCAGTCAGGTCATATTACATCTGTTTGCTGATACCACATGCAGTAGGAGCAGATAGGCTTTACTTGTCCCAAGAGGTAGCCCCCGAAAAAGCAAAATGCCTTCTCCACCTGTACTTATGTAAGAATATGGCCAAAATACAATCCAAGATAGTAGAACCCCATAGAGCAGTAATGCATCTGACCCTATATGAGACCAATCCCACAGCATTATACCTTTTCACGGAGCCCAGCGACATTCAAACTGAGCTATATAGGATGTCCCGGAGGGGCACCGTAGGGGAGGGTATGTGTTGGCCCCAAGACTTTCCAGAGAAGAGATTCTTGGAGGCAGCAAAACCACCACACCAATGCATGAACATGCCCGCTCCAGCTTCCATCTGTGGTCCCAGGGTGGCACTTAGTATATCTATTAATAACAAATGGACCCCAGACATGGAGTTCCAGTGTAGGGCCATCTACCTTAATGATATGAAGGGAAATGAGTATCGTACGGGAGGGTTGAACAACAGCATAGATACCCCATGTCAGGAAATCTAGGATACTGAGGTGAATAGATATACATGGTTAGAAAGGAAGGGGTAACACCTAATTGTACGAAAACATACACTGTATTCCTTGTGTTTCAGAGGTAAAGTAACCATCCCACTGGGAACAAATGAAAACTGTGGCACAATACTGCACATTCCGGACATGCAATAGGGCACTGCCACGCTGATGGATACGTATTGGCAAAGCGGTGGGTTTGCCTACACTCAGCTTGTCCCTGGATGGTGTGGCCTCTGCTCCCTCGTCACCATACACATCCCAACCCTGGTCATTCCTGGAGAAGACCTGTCAGAGTTGCACCAACACCCACTAAAGAAGAAGATGGCTCTGTTGCATCAGGCTCGAGAAAAAAAGAACTGCAGATTATTTTGCCTAGGGTTAGTACAAGTATATTCCGGAAGAATTCAGACTGTTTTCTGACACACAAATAAACGCAAGAGGGTCCGTATCCTTCTTCACTGTGCAGACGAAAATGAACGCCCATTGGTTACAAATAACCAGGTGGAAGATGCTCGAGCAGATGAACAGCACTGCGCTCCACCTTCTTGCAATCAAGGAAGAACTGAGAGCCATCTGCCTCATGGTGATGCAACATCAATATGTGTTGGACTTAATGACCGCAATGGAGGGAGGGATCGGTGCATCCTGCTGCACGTTTATCCCAGGCAATGACCTGTATAACGGATTCTGACTCGTGCCATCCAAGCTTTGCACCGTTTGCAAAGAGACATGCATGAAGATGTAGGTACCCCTGAGCAGGAGTGGTACATGAATTGGTTCTCCTGGCTCCCCCGGTGGCTGACTGGACTGTGCAAGTCATTGTTGCCCGTTTTCATATTTTTATTGTTTTTGTGTGGATTTCTGCAATTGGGGGTTTCCTGCTGTAAAAACAGTCCTCAAATTGGGTAGAATGCAGGTAACTAAGGAAGTAGTAACAGTCAAAACTGAAGAACAACAATTCTCCAATAATGTGACTGTCATGAAGTTTGGGTGAAATAATGTAGTTAAAAATTCAACTAGATGAGTGATTGTTTATATTGGTAGAATTGATGCCAATATTTATAATGATACATTCGCACATTAGAACGAAATTGCATCACTATGTTCAAATTCGCCAGTCATGAACTCTCCATCATCCCAGACTCAGAAATACATGGTCAGGCAGGCTCTGTGACCTAGGCATGAGGCTACTGATTGACAGGTCACAGGTGGGGTGGCACATAGCCAACAGACAAACGAACAAAACAGGAAACTCAGGTCCATCCCCCAGATAAGCGCAGTGACACCACAATGGTACAGGTAAATTGGTCCCAATAAAGCACAAGTGGCCAGAGGGTTGCACACATTTTCAAAACACCAAAAAGTGAGATGCCACGTGAAGTTAGGAACACACAGCCAATCAAGACACAGCACACACAGTACATGCAGTGATCACGCGCCCCTCATGCCGGACATCTGGACACGTTACCCACTGGCCCACATTGTGTCCACGCAAGGTGGGGCCACCTGCATTTGTTATTAGGAGCCTTATTTATGACTCCACAGACAAGGCCCGCATTCTTTTACCAAAAAAGAATCTATGGAAGTACTTTATGATACCCAAAGAAATGTATAAAACCCTGTTCAGATTGATTGTACTTTGAGACAGTCCTCAGACCGCCTTCTGTAACTGTGCTCCTGGCCAAAGTTTTTAACTAAACCAACTGTTCCGGTTTTGCCAAATGCCTCGTCTTTTGTTTCTTCAAGGTAAATTCATATTAGAGCAACAAGAAGACCATGGGCTTCTGGGGTAGTGAGCAACACTAGATGACTGGAATGGTATTGCTCTTATAGTGATCGGCAGCTCCTACTCTTCTGAGCCATTGTGAAAGAGCAGCTTACAAGATGTAAGGATTCACCTGTGATAGAGTGATAGTTGGCAGGAGTAGCTGGTGGAGACGCCCTGTACAGCCCTTACCCTAACAACACTTATTACTTGCTCCTGAATCATCTCTGCACGTTTGGCATCCCTCAAATTCTACTGTATTTCGCAATTTAACCATGTCCTAGGCACCCAAAACATGAGAAGACATACACGCCACTAGTGACTCACAGCCCTTGGTTGGTCGCTGTGCTGGGAGAAGAGGTGAAATACACCGGCACCCTGTCCCACTCCAGCAGAAGCACATCACTGACGTGGATTATGAATGCCACCATAACACGGTTTCAGAGCCTCTAAACCATTATCATTATAACATGGTGGAGAGTTCTCCCCTTGCTTACTCCATCATTACATTTTAATGCGGCATTTAAAGTAAGGGAAGAGAAACAAGCTTATAGGTTTGCAATCCATGAACTCCTTTGGTGAAGCGCACAACTCATGTCCAATCAAATGATGTGTTCAAGGTAATCAACATGTGGGCGGGGCTAAAACCCCTCTCTCAGTAGTGCTTCTTAGCGCCCATTTTCGGTTGATCACACAAGGTCCAGCGACAGCTGCACTGTCAAGACTGATCTAAAAAAGATGTGCAGGGTTACAAAAATAGGCATATTAAAAAGCGTAGTTTTAGTACAGCCACCATATGTAGTGCAAAAAAACTTCAGGGACACTTTTACATTGTGCTGTAATTGCTATGAACTCATGATGGACATCTCCATGATGTACGTTTAGGATATCAATACGGATTGAGGTTATTTACAGTGAGTCTAAATGGAAACGATTTAGATAGGACGCGTTTATACTGAAAATCAGGCATGCACATGGTCCTCACTGACAAATATTAGACACCTCAATAATAGAACTTCTAGCAAACAATGAAAAGTTCTCATACAAGAGGGTTCAGCTCCTGAGGATCAAAGTGGGGCAGCCCTAGACTAGATGGCCAAGTGATGTGGAAGCGGAGGTAGCAATGTCTCCAAAACTGGGGCAGTATCAACATCTAAGAAAGGACTGGGGCATTACAGGTAAAGTTGCACTATCCTTCAGAATGTAACTACGTTACAGGTGAATAAGCACTTATGGAAGGATACAGTGACATGCCAGTATCTATCGGGGGGAGGGGGGTATTACAATGTTACAGCTCAAGAAATGTCATCTTCGGGAGGTGAGAAGTTTTGTTTTTATACAGAGTAGTACTAGTTACACAGCCCAGCAGCATTTAAGGAGGAGTAATGCTGTCTCTCACAGCTTCTCGGCTGCAGGAGTTTATAACTGTAGGGCATGAATTTGAGAGGAAACAAAGCTGTAAACTCAGCAAGCACTGCAGATCCGAGAGGACTATGGGGCAGAAGTCTCTCAAAACCAAATACATAGCACTGAAATAAACAGTTACAGTGATATCATAATTCTCAAGCAAACGATAAACACCACTGAATTGGTCACCGATGAAATTCTATGCAAACCATAAATCGTGCCCCCACTAAGCTCTTCTCAAATGACATTGATGACATCACTGATAACATCAGATTTTGCTCATCTGTTTTCAGTCCACTGTCCAAAACTGAACCACAGGAAAGAAAAAAAAAAAATCTTCCCTCATCCAATGGATTTCCTTTATTTATTTTTTATTTGTGCCCACGAAATGTCCTCAAACCCAGGTTCGGGAAAGGTACATGGACCTCCTCTAACATTTTAACACTCTCCAATGGAAACTCTGACCTAACCGTAACTGTGTAGTATATAGCTTTATATTAGATATGCAGATGTGCAGAGTGGAGTGTGGGGAAGGGGCATCGACTCACAGGGGCCATGCTGCCACAACCCCTCCTCTAAAATCGTAACAAATAGCATATTACACATAGCACCAGTGGCGGCCGGCACAGCTTGCGGGGGGTGGGGATGAGGGTGGGATACGCGCAGGTCACAATTTAAAAAAATGAAATAAACACTTACCTTGCTGCCAGGTCCGGCATCTCTGCTTCTGCTCTCCTGCGTTAGACTCCAGGAACAGGAAGCACTCGGCACACAGGCTCCCCATACCAATCACAGCGCTGCAATGCAGTGTTGTGATTGGTCTGAGCGCCGTGACACGGCACTCAGCCAGGGGCTGGAGGGGTGGGCATGTTCTCCATGCAGGCTGTGATGCAGACTGCATGGAGAACAGGGAAAGTGTGCATGACTGTTTTGGGGGGCCCGAGAGGGCCGTCCAAACAGTAATTGCGCACTTAGGAGGATTCTGGGTTCTACCACTCCTCCCCTGCTCTGCAGCCCCACGCCTCCCCCTCGCACAAAAGTTTCCGCAGCAGGAAGACAAAATAAAATGATGATAACATTACGTTATCATTTTATTTTTTCCTTTCTTTTCCTGCTTCGAAGCAGTGGGGCGACACTCCGCCTTAGCGGAGGAGCTGCTGCTGCTTAGCACATCTACCATGCTATTCTCTCATCTGCATTATTTATAAAACAAGGGTATTCATGACAATTTAAGTGCATAGTTAGGCCCACATAGTGAAGCAGTGATGATCTTGGATATGATGCAGGTCTTGAAAACCCAGAACACGCAGCTCACCTAATGCAAAGCATGGGATTTAACATCTGCACTGTTAAAATAAATAGCTCAATCCAGGGTTTTTACTGCACTTGCTCCAAATAACATGTTTTATTGGGTCACATTTATTTCAACTTGTATGGCAGATATTTAAACCCCTATCTTATGTTAACAAACACACACAGAAGTTGGAAACACTGTTTGGCAATTATTTCTTTTAAATTAAGCCCAACCAGTGTCAGAAGCCCGCTGCCGAGTCAATGAAATGTCGACGCACCAAATACCAAAGCTGTGTGGTATTAAATTCACCTCGAATCTCTTTAATCCACTACCAGACACTTTCTGCCCCTTAATCTCACTCTTGCAGGTCCATGCATTCTCCTTTTGCATGTGTTTTTCCGTCTCCGTCTCTCTTCTTTCTGTTTTGTGTCTTTTTCCCTCTCTTGTCTAATACAGAAAAATAGGTGCTGGTCTCCAAAAATGAGTGCCGGTCGCCCCCACCGGCTAAAATTAAGCACTGCTATTAGGGATATTACCCAATCACAAACGTTGGAGGACCCGTAGTATATAAAGCATTCTCTATATCACCCAGCACATGCCATTTCATAGCATTTTCATGTTTTGGGGTGTATTGTGTGTGGTTGATTGTAATGTTAAAACCAAAGACTATGCCCCTAAGCGGGTGCGGCCTTGGAACTCTCCACCTACGTTACAGGAGTGTGCCCTCCCTTCACCGCTGGAGCGGTCCGCGTCTCCAGGGCCATCAATCTTCACCTTCCCTGCCTATGAGCATCCAGAGGGCGGACTCCGGCATGGGGTCATACAGAGAGGCGCAAACATAGTGTGTGATGGGAAGGAGGGAATATGTGAGTGAATGATTTGGGAGGGTGAGAGGTGAGGAACAGTGAAAGAGGGTGAGGGGCTAGAATGAGAAGATGGGAGATGAAAAGGTGAGAAAAATTAAGGAAAGAGCATGGGATAGGAATAAAGGAGAGAAAAGAGGGGGTGTATATATGGGAGAGGTCACAAGAAAGCAGTAGTAGGAGACCGGGGCAGCAGATCGAAAGAGAGGCAGCAACAAAGAAGCAAAATGACAACTACAAGTGGTTATAAAAAGTGGAAAGGGAGGAAACTACAGCACATTATGTGGACCGGTCTCATTGGCGTCTTACATTCTGGCTCGAGAGCCCCATTCCCCTGCCTTTCTATTTTAGGCCCAGGAACCTTCTGCCTTTACAGGGCTGTTGCTGGTCCTTCTCATCTTGTTGTTACTTGATATTGTGGTTTGTCCCAGTGGAGGTGACAAGTGAGGATTAATTCATCCTACCCAGATCTGAACATGTCATTTAATGGTTGCACATAGATCCATGCACCGAGTGAAAGAATAGCCGCGGCCCTCATACTCTCACTGCAAAGATGAGACCACAGGGCATCAACATGCAGGAATGTCCTGTCTCAACTTTCCCAATTATAGTTTTGATGAGAGGTTCATCTTCTGGTTCTCAGAATCACAGCCAGGGCAAACTATTCCAGGACCACCTGTTGATTTCAATGCAATTCTGTTCCATAAAAAACAAATGTCATATTTAGGGGTTTTGTGAGATATTTTGTTCTTTATTTCGGTTCCTAACTGCATGCCCAAATAGGAGCATTATTTTCTAAAAATAATTCAGTCCCCTTTGTTACATCCTAGTTAATGGTTACATCATGCTAAGTTGATGCCACATGCATTTTTGGGATAGCACCGCCTTCGATTACAGACAACCTGCTAGTAGGTTATAATTTGTAGGGTAGTGTAATTGTGTGTGGAATTCAATGAAAACAAAAAAGAATGACTGAGATAAAGTTGTTTGCAAGGCTCCATTTCATCTCCTTTTACTCTAATATGATTTCCTTCCAAGCCCCATAAATATTCCACTTTTAGGGCCCCATGCTTTGTCTATTCTCCTTACAGACTAACCAGTTTCAATGCAGAAAGGAAAAGAACAGACCCACTGAACCATGTCTTGATCTGCAAATTCAGTTTGCGCCATGATTATGAGTCTGGTAAGACTGAACTACACATTGTCATGATTTTCTCATTCTCCACATTATCTTTTACCTTCTCTCTTCATTGCTAAACTCTCCATCTATCATTCCTCTTCCATTATTTTTTCAGAATAGTTTTGCTTCCAATTTCACCAACCACAGCCTCTCCATTCAATCGGGGAACATCTGCTCCATCATTTGCACACCTTCTCCGTTTCCCAGAAAAGGCTCTGACTACCTTGACACATTACACATATCATCTGTCCGCAGCTTTACAGAATAATTACAAACCTTATCTAGCTCCTCTGCTTCGGATAGTCTTGATAACCCCTGGGATATCTTTTCTCACTGAGGTTCCTTGCCGTAGTTTACTTCCACTTGCTGTTTCTTTCACTGTCCTCTTGACTTCCTCACCATGTCCTTGCTGCCAAACAGCAGTGATGGTGTAAACGTGGTTACAGACAGTGTGACGCTTGATAGTCAATGATTAACTACGAGTATATAGTAAGGAGCATTCCTTTGCGCAGTCAGCATGGACTGCTCTGCCTTTTCCATGGCAATCACAATCTTGTCCTCACAGTCAACTGGGTTGACTCTTTCACAAGTGTTTGCATGCTCCACTTACCCATTACCATTAGGATGGTAACACAGCCCCCCCAAGTGCTAAATTTCACTTCTGTACCTAAACACTACCATGTCCTTAAACACAAACTTCACTCCATGGTTTGATGCCAACTGCTTAGCACTCCACTCTTGCAAAAACAGAGTGACAACCACTCCTCTCTATTCTGTAACAGGCCTTCTTACAAATCACCAGTCACTTCACTTTGTGAGTCTTCATTCACATCCAACAATAAACTTGATAAATCGATCAGCATGCCAATGGCCTTTTCTGGGGACATATTCAACTCAATACTAGAATTCCCTTTATTTGCATCAGCATTTGCAAATCTTAGTTCACTTAGCCATCTTGCCTTCCCCCCTTCATGTTCACCAATGGCTTAGGATCTATTGTAATAGCACACCTGGTACCCTACAAGATATGCTTGGCCCGTGCAAGAGCCAATGTTTCTCACTCAATTACTGAATTTGATGCCTTCAGCGTGCACAATGTAATCACACAACTCCAGCCTTACTGCCAACCTCTGCCACTCCGTAGGGTAACCATGCCATCCACAGTGCAGAACTTTGCTGCTTCAAATGAACAAAAACAAGATGCCCACCATTTCCTGCTTTATTAAATTGAATGCCAGATCCATTCAATCATTCCATTTGTTAGCTAGGCCTAGACGGTGAACTGTTCACTGAGTTTTACGCACTCCACGGAGTTACAAAAAACTCCACTCTGCAGAGCGGAGTTTTTTTCCTCGCTCGCAAACGCTAAGTTGGCGAGCATGAGTGAGGAAAATCTAATGCTATACCACTTACCAGTGAGTTTTTCAAAGTGGACGGTCGCAACTGCTCGCATTGAGAATCCTTCCAATCGCGTTGAGGTAGCTGCCTCTCAAATAGAACATCTACTCAAATGGCAGAAAGAAGCAGCGCCCTCTTGCGCTGCGCATGGTGCCATTCACACCGATTTTCCAGACCAGGACAAACACTAAAAATGGTCTAAAAATCCACGTGAATGGTTCGACCTAACGCACTCCACAGCTTGCGAAACTCAGTGTAGCGTGGCAGAGCTTTTCAGTCGTGGAACTCCGCAAACTCCGCCCAAGCATATTGCTAACTAGCTCATTCATTGCTAACACTACTCAAGCACAGTTTGAGTCCAGAGGGCTAAAGGAATATCAGATTTCCTTTGTGGTTACATTCTTTCTTTCCCCATAGAGTACAAATATCCCTTGTATTCTTCCACATTCTCCATTCCAACACAGGCTTTACTGGTGCAGCCAATGCTTCTAGGAGAGCTTGTATGCTCATTGTGGTGTTTGGATGAGGAAGCTGCAAAGAAGGGCAGCTCCTTCCATCAAATTATCCAATGACTTCGAAAGGTCAGCACTTATTATCAAATATTATACAGAAAATGGCTCAAACTTGGCAACAGTGATGCAGTGGTCAGCAGCCATATTGTAAAAGATAGTGCTGTGGCTCACACACTTCTGAATCTTGCTCAAAATACTATTACAGATGAGGTAGCAAGAACATCTAAGAACTGCAAATGGCATCTTCATCAGTTGTAACTTGTTCATTCACTGCATTTCAGGAGAACTCCCTCTCAGTCTAGGCCATGCCTGCAAGTCAATATTGTCATGGACCCCCTCACGCCAATCCGCTCTTTTGTTTGCACTGAAGCACACCTGACTCCTAGCACAGCAAGATTCAGACTGCAACCCTCCTGCACAGTTATCTTCTTGAGGCATGTTGTCTCACGCATTGAGACATCAGGCACTACTTCAAAGTTGAATACATGCTGCCATCTTATCTCCAGGCAGAACAGGGACGCCCACAGTCCTTGCATCCCTCAGAGCCACATACCCCACAGGTCTCTAGTGCAATCCAAAAATGGCTTGGGAAGTTTAAATATCCCCTGAAACACACACTGCTATGGATTCTCTCTCATGATGAGAGTGGAGGCAGAAAAACAGAGATCCCCCGCGGAGTTCAGGATCCGCCACCATTCCTGGAGCCCATCTATTCCATTGTATTTGAAAATTAATCAAACGCCTGAAGGAAAATATAAGTTGGATGAGGGATGCCAAAGCAATCTAGCTGCAACATCAGAATTAGGAGATTGACTGTGCCATTAAAAGTTGGTACGCTTTTCGGTTTCTGTGCCACAAATGTTTACAAAGGTAATCCCTTATGTCAATTCAACTCAATTATGAAATGAGAGGCCAACCTTAACTAAGTAGGAGCGGCTATACCTGTAATATTTATATCACCATTGGGTTGACTTATACATGTACAAGGCTTTAACGTCACATGCCAGCTTGCACTATTGAAATTAACAGAAGCACACAGAAAATTCTACATAGACGTCATGCATTTAAAGCATGTGTCCAGCCTCCACATTCTGCCACCTTCTTGACTTCTGTATCGGTGACGTGACACTCGCTAGCTCCCAGTCTGAATACTTTTGAATTCAGATGCGGTCCAATTACCAAAGGAAGGGAACATAGGTTGGCACAAAATGTTTTTACCCACATTTGGTCCCGCCACCCCGTCTGTAATGGATGTGTCATGAACCCCTCACCAGGTAAAGGCTTAATTTCTAACATAAAACAAGATGATGTGACAGTAGTTCATAATTTGTGTGGGATGAATGGTTCTTAACTAATGCTGGTATCATCATCCCACTTATACAGCACCTGGACGCTGCATTAATCTGCATGAGATCACACAGAAGAATTGAGTCTTTTCTAAAATCCAGGTTCTCAACTCATCAGATGAAAATGGCATAACCCGGAGAACCTGAACAAGAAATTATCAGTTATTCCCTGATGGAGGCGATGTTCTAAAGTAATGAAGTGGCACAGACCCTCGGACTCATTCAATTCTTGGAGCAATTACATACACGCCCACCAAATGTAATGGCCATTTTATGAGGCGTCTGTTTAATTATCCCATGTTCTAGGGTGCTCCCTACACTATCCTGATGAAGACCCGAATTGATGTTTATAAAGCACATGCACTCTGAACGAGTCGAAACGTAAACAGATTTTTAGTTTGACCTGCACCCTAAAACCAATTTGGGTCAATTTGACCCATGAAGTAAAAGTGGATCAACCTCACGCGCTCATTTTGAGAGGTGTAATTCAGAATCATAGGGCTAGGCCAGACAAGAACTACAAAGAATTGTGTATGTATTCCATATTCACACACATTTCTTGATGCACTGCACAAGAACTTTGTCATTTGTCAAGAAGGAGCACCTTATTGAGTAATATTGTTGAAGGATATTGTCTCATTACAATATATACTCATCACATACAAACTAGGTGTTTCAGACTTATATGTTTTCAAATGTTTTCCCAATAAGTACATCGAGTTGTGTAGGTGGATTGTTAAACCGTTTACCTTAAAATTAGCAGCAGTTCTTAAAGGACATCCGACAGAACCCCCATAGACTCTTTAAAGCCTTCTTCCACTTGGCATGACAATGCCCACCCATTGGCACCTTCTGGCCCAAGCAACTAGAAGCTCCTTAAAATACCACTCCTGGCCCTGCTGGGCTATGCCAAAGACATTCCTGCTACAGGTTAGAAATGTACTTCTTTGTTAGTACTGCTTCACAAGAGGAAAATAGTGATCCATTGGGAACAAGGCCCACCTCGCAAACTCAATAACTGGTTGAAAAGACGTTCCCTCTTGCAATGAACAGGTGGATGCTTATTGGGACCAGATACTGGTCCAATTGTAAACAAAAGACATATGGGAACCATTTTGCGCATACCTCCTGTAACGTTCTGCCGAGCGGACTGTGGTAGAGGTGGCTAGAGTAGCTAAATAAGCCCAGGATCTTTCTTGTGATGTTGGGGATGGAATTTGCTTGCCCTACGAGGCTGGGACCTTACTGTACTTGTCACTGCTGTGAACTTGTGAGAATCTGTCAGTGATATGTGCTCAATTGTTGCTGTACGCTTTCTGTAATAGTCATTGAATGATGTTGCATTGCTCTCTGCAGGGGGTGTGTTACCATGTTAACTGAAGATCCAAATATATATAAATATATTTCCATATCCTGGCTTGGAATATACATTGCTCTGGAAGCTGAATTTAGGATGACGAAGTTGATGGATGTTTCCATCTGGAGAAAGTTCAATAATCGGAGTTAGATCCCACTATCACTTATGATAACAGCCCTCTGGGGCGCTGAAAAGAATGAGTTAACATAGTGAAGGCACTTGATGTAGTAACACAAAGCTAATATAGTGTTGACATGTCTGTTCAACACCAAAGCAAAGTCCTGGATCATTCCTAGCATCTTCATTGATTCAGACATATTATTGCACATGGCACCAACTTGGATGTACATTTAATAATCTTTTATTTTCTTGTACTTTGCCTTTGATATAATAAATAGGAAATCCTTTTGCCCTTCATGTAGGCTGAGCCAAGGTAAACTCCTCCAACTTTGGATGGTACTAAATGCATGGCCTGCACAACACAGGTCTACTTCCACATTTGCTTATCATCTGCATAATTACGGAAACGCAAAGATGATAACAGCAGATACATCATCTCGCAGGAGGTGATAGACAATGATGATGACAAAGAGGAGCGTTGAGAAACACTACAGGTAACGCAAGAACATGCGGATGTAATTTCCCAGCACAAACATTGGATAACCTTTCAGTCAAACAGGAAAGGAGCCATTTGCCAGCTCAGATACCCCAAGGATTTCCTTGATTCCAGACAGGAGAAGGGTGTCACAAATGGCTGTAGTGCTTAAAATCCACTTAAATGGATATGTAGATGCAACCATAATTTACGGGGTTTAAGAAAATCTAAAACTCAAGCAAAGGGCCATCTTTCCGTGAGATAGAGTGGCTGCATTTTCTCAAAAAAATCAACAGCAAGTGCAAAAGAGCGCATGGTTTTTGGCTGTTGCTGTGAGAGTTTGAGAACCATTGCCTGTGCTGCAACGATGAGCTCCTCTGAAAGGGGATTGCCTAATGAAAAATATTACAGTGACTGGGTTCTACCAAAAGGGAGCAAGCAGTCACTGGAGTAAAGGTGGATTACAGTACAGAAGGAGAGTAGACCAGACCAATTTGGGAGAATAATGAAATAAATGACCAATAGAAACATAGCATGTTCAGAAATTAGCTCGACGGATGCAGTGAAGTCTGAAAACAAAGGCTTTCCCTCGGCTTACTGTACTCACCAAAGTCTGTGAACTTCACTTCAAAACTTGTCGAGATCCGTGTGGTCAGTTTTGGGCATAGCATGCCATGCTGTGAGCTGTACAGTCATAGGTGTCATTTGGAGGGAGCAGCTGAGGCTCCTGGCTTGCCCCTTGCACCCCCTGGCACTGCCTTTGCCAGCCCTGGCCTCAGAGGTGGCAGGATCAGTGTAAGAAACCTAGGAGCAGCTTGTTTTCTGTCAATATTTTATTACATTTATAGTGAGTAATATATTATTCACTACTGGTGTAATAAAGAATGGAGTACAATTATCTGGGATATGACCCTCCCTGGCAGCTGAGGCAAGCAAAAAACTGCTTTTTTAAATGTATGTTGCCTGCGTGCTTACGGGTGAGAATGTATTTATGCGAGAGCGTGTGTGTATGATCGAAAATAAAGGTCAAATGGCGTGTGATGTCACTTCCGCTACCCTTGCCATTTTGGTGGATTGACGTTCATGTGTGCACTCTGTTGTGGGCATTGCATTGCTTCTTTAGTTGCAGTGCTTTCAAATAATTGTGAACTTGGGTGAACAATAGTATGCTCTTTTACTCCTTCTTTTGCATTGCACTTAATTCAACATTTACTTGACTTAATGTCCAAAAGTCGATAAAGCTTTATATATCAAAAACTTCGTAAACACACAGAGATGCTTTGAATCAGGCCCCACTCTACCATGTTTTCATTGCTTGCAATAGTGGGACAAGAGTAACATTTGCAGTGCTTAATTTGAGTCCGTGCTTTCCGGTGCCGAGCAGCGGCACTTAATTGGTTTCCGGTGCTCGGCACCAGCACCTAATTGTCAACATCACACTTAGGGCAGTCTGCCACAAGGTGGCACTGCTCATGTAATTTAGAGATGAGCTGTAGAACAGTTGTTTAGGAAAACAATATACATTAAAAAATTGCTAATACCTGCCTCCCCAGCCATTCCTTTAGCTTTGGGGACCTGGAATAATCTGAACTGTCGCATTTACATGTGAGAGAGATGGTTAGTAGTTGTTTTGGCAGCGATGACAGGGGCGATGGGTGGTGCAAGCTGCAGTGGCCTCCTTGTCAGAGCCCTGGCACTTAATATTTGACAAATTAAGCACTTTGTCAACATACACTCTTTCTTCAAAGACGTACAAGTCGAGGGGTGGTGTCCCAGGCTGTTCAACCTCCTCTGTGAAATGATCTATCTGAAACCTGGATGGAAATTATTTTCAGGTGCAAAAGCATAGAAAATAAGTTCAATTGGCGGGCCCTGCATGCATTGATCCTTTCTTACTATACATTGATCTATCGTCTACGATGGGCATCCACTTGGTGGTGAAGCAGTGGGATCATGACAACTGTGCAAGCGCATAACTGGAGTTACAGCTCAAAGATTCCATACCATGATCGCTAAATGAAGAGTTAGAACCTCAGCTTTAGGTGGCATTGGAGGAGAAAGCCTGCGCCAAATACAAGAGCACCTCCATCTAGGCAGTGTTGTGCTATAGAGGACCTGATCTAAAATAGAAATTAAAGCCTGAAAACCGCCTTTTGTTTTTCTTGCTTCATAAATGAATCACTAAGACATTACAATGCATGCTGCAGAGGTGCCAGTACCAAAACAAGCTGTACATGATTGATGATGTACACCCTTCCATGCAAGTCCCACCAGAAAGAAGCTTGGACATAAAATGTTTTCTTGGACTAGCAGGACCTTAAAATTGTGTTATTAAACATTCTCAAAGTACATTCAGTAGACTAACAAGTCCACAGCTGTGAGGTAAGACTGGTGGATGGCTCAGTGAAATGACAAAATCCAGTGTTCTGGAGGTCACGAGTTCAAATCCTGTCAAGGCAAACTCATCCTTCCATCATGCAGAGTTTGTTAATTTGAGGACTGGAACACCTGTTATTTACAGCGCTGAGGAACAGTGCAGCACTCAGTGCTATATAAAAAGTTATTATAATAGGAGATCTTTCAAGGAGTTACAGATGGTAAAAAGGTTTGAATGGGGAACATTTATTGAACCCTGAAGAAGATATTTTGATGACTGGAATGACAGAGCACCCAAACACAGCAAACTAAATACAATTCTGCACTGAATCAGTGTATGCTATGCACACCGCCTGGGAACACCCCAGTGTTACGTGCCATGGGTGTTACTAAAACAGCTAGTTTGTACTTTGCTTACTGGGTACATGGCAATTAACTCATCAACAAAGCACATTAGCTGAAATAATAACAACTAATGGCAATTAAATTACGTGTACACTTGCAATTCACAACACCAGATTTACTGGAGACCTGGAATAATCTGAACTGTCGCACTTACATGCAAGAGAGGCGGTTAGTAGTTGTTTTGGCAGCGATGACCGGGGCGATGGGTGGTGCAAGCTGCAGTGGCCTCCAGGTCAGAGCCCTGGCACTAAATATTTTACAAACTAAGCACTGCTTAAGGTAAGGGCCCCACAACACCCTAATAATAGGGAACTCACCGAAGCAAAAACAAAGATTTTCCAGACTCAACTTTCGGTAGCACAGACAAGGACTATTCTTTCAGAGAAAGAAGCGAGAAAGAAGTGAAACAGTAATGAAGTCCAAACCACGATTACTTCAAATATAGTGCCATGCACTTTCTGTAGTTCCAGGGACAGTCCTGCATGGTGCTAGTAGTGAAACACCTACACCACTGGCGTCAGTCGTTGCATTCCACATTTACTTTTCTGAAAATGGGGTCAGTGCTGGAAGCATTCTGTCAAGTCCTGAGTTGACGGATTCCTTTTTTAAGCAAAGCATTTAAAGGATTGGTCATCTCGAAAACCCAACCACGAACCGTGAATAATACTCACAGTGACTTAAATGATACCAAATGGTCCTACCATTAGAAGATAGTGCAGTCTCAAGTGCCTGAAGTAACTATTGCCTTGGCTTACCCCTGCACTAGTTACCATGTTACCTAAATAGTCAGCTTCTTCACACAAAAATGTACATTTGTCCATTTGAACAGTCAGAACTTTGTTCTGCAGAGTTTTTGTTACTTTCCTCAGTGGAACATTGTGGTCATGCAAAGTACCACCAAAAACTGAGATATCCTGGAGGAAAATGGTAGTTCCCTTAATGTCTCTACACAAGTTATCCATCAACTTTGGGAACCCAAAGGCAGCTTATGCCAACCAAAAAGCATGTGCACATAGAGCAGGGATACTTCAAGTACAGCCCAGGGGCCACTTGCGGCCCTATTTATTTACATTAACATAGTAAAGGAAAAGAAGCACAAAAGGTCCCCTGAACCAAATATCTTTAGAAACAAGTGCATTTTTAAATATGATAAACTCTTTTCAGGGTTCAAGAGAGTATATTTCATTAACATGCAGAAGTATTTCAACTTTAGCACATCAGATTAGATCATTGGATTGAGAGGCATTTATTAGAAGTACTAGCTTTCAGACATGAACATAGAAACATTTATGCCTCTCCGCACCCTGACAGCAGCGCCTTTAGTGAACCAGGAGGCACATCATTTGTCATATGCACCCTCCGGGTGGCCTGAGTTATTATGCTTGGAACAACATTATAATTTATTGCACACAAGAGAAGGATTTGTTCAGGGTGCATCCTGACCTCATTTGTTTCAAAGTGCTATTATATGTGAAAATTAAGAAAAAGTAGACAAAGTGAAAAAAACTATTGCTTAGGATCACACAATTTGGTCAAGTGGGAAAATCACGATCGATCCCAGACTTTCTGATTTCACATTGTGCAATTTACCCACTAAATGAGTATCTCTTTCTCGTTCATGTCTTACATCAAACGTTGATGTTTTGTCTGTAACTCTTGGTGCACGAGGTTAGAGCACAGGTGGCAGATGGAAGCCATGTGAATGTCCAGTTAGTATTGGGCTTGAGGATTCAAGAGACCCTTGAGCTGTGCCAGAGCCAGGAATCTGGTTCGAGCCTTTTGTGACTAACCCACCTCTATCGCATAATGGCAATTATCGGGGCATGGGCTTAGGAAGAATATTTGACTCTCAAAATAACTCCATGACTCACTGCCCTCACCATGTATATGCTTTGCTTCCCAAAGGCCCACCTTACTCCACCCGACCCTCATCCTGATGGCATCAATGTATCCCTCGGTCATGCCAAAGCCCATGAGTTTTAACCCCTGGAAAAATGTTTATGATTACCCATGAAATAGAGGAAGGTAACATCTGGGGTAGCAAATGCAGTCACAGGGTGAGAATTTTCTTTAAGTTCAATTTGATGGTACACTGCATATACATTTATTGCCAAATCTATCTGGGTTTTCCCAGAATGGCAGGCCACTCTCATATTTTGGTAGGGGAGGACTGTTAACTAAACATTTGTTAGTTCAAAGATCTAAAGTCTCCACATAATCTCAGGTTGCTGGATTTTTGGAGGACAATAACAATAGGAGAAACCTGTTCCGAGGATTCAACTGTTTTATTATTCCCTCTTTGATCATGTCTTCTAACATTGTTTACTTTTTACAAACACATATTCGTACATATTCCTACAATTAACAGGAACTGCTTAAACTTTTACTTGGAGCTCATCTGAAAATCCCTTCACACACTATAATTTACTCATCTAAAACCATTCTTATACTTTTGAAGAATATGTAATACTTCATTGTTAACAGCTGTGTTACAAGATATGCGACCCAAAGATTCTGATCTTAAAGTCATACCTAGGTTTCTTTCAATATCACCAGCCTAACAAATGTTCCTCTCTTTCCTGTGTGAATTTTACTCACTATTCTGTGGTCCTTAAGTTGTATGGTGGCAATGATGATGTCAATCAACCTAACACATTAGGCAAAGATTTGAACATCAGTTTCCTCCAATTGCTGGCCTTTCCGATGTCTCTGAAAATAATTATCCTAAAACCCCAATCATACTTAGAGTAACTGTTCGGGTTAAAGTCTAAGCTTAAACTGCATTATCTTCCGCTAGGCGATCTCCAAATTTGCTTCAATTCCCCCACTTGGAGGAGATCTTCCACTGAGATCTCATGTCCGCTCTGTAACTACTCAAAGGAAGACATTTTCCAGATCGTCTGTATCTGCCGATCTCTAATGATGGAATGGAAAGATCTGCTGAGACAGTACTTTATTAAGAACGGAATACGCATGTTCAGGCAAGCGATCATAGGCTGCCTTCAGGAGAGGACATGATGTTTTGTGGGAAATTCCTTAAGTTCATGTGCATTACAGACTCAAAACTAGCAAAGACAGAATTATAAAGAAGAACTTTTTTTGCTATGATTTGGCACTGTATGCAAATTGATCGAGATTTTACTCCAGCAGTTATTGTGCAAGGATTGAATGCCCTGGCCGCCAAGCACTTAGCTGCAGGGCAATTAGCGTCTATGAGTAAGCAGTAGGCACTTGCTGTTTCCCTTAGTATTAATTCTGACCCAGAATCCCCTGTATGATGAAATGCAACCAATAGCACTAAGCACTTTCTTCCAGAGCATTTGCACAAACAAAGCTACTACGATTTATCTCCTGTTGCCTTCCTCTGTTTTGCTTAGTATTCTCTGTATGAAGAAATGAAATCACGTTAAAGCACTAAGCACTTTTCCTGAGTATTTGCACTACTATTATGTTCTCTGCTCTGACGACTTCCATTTTTTTGCCCAGTGTGTCCTGTGATGATCTTGATACCAAGTCAAGGTATTCAGCTCCGTTTTTCTGAGTACATGCACTAGCAACTCAATCATGTTTTATGTTCTATACAATTCATTCTTTTTAATCTGGTGTTGGTGTTTAGGCGCGTCAAATCTTTTACAACTAATGACAGGTGATTTCCTAGAGATAAACCAAAAAATGCCGGATTTTATAATAAATGTTGAGTTTTAATTAACTGAACAATAAAGATATTAAATTAATTATCTGAGATTTTTGTAACTGCTGAGGCAGAATGAACTAAAACTTTCAGGGGGAATGTCTATTCATGAACACTATACATGTTCTTACTTTCATTTCCCTTAAACTCGTCAAGGACACAGACAGACACAGACAGACACAGACAGACAGACAGACAGACAGACAGACAGAGACACACACACACACACACACACACACACACACACACCCATACTCCCTCTAAATTCATTTCCATAACTTTATATTTCTCAGAAAGCATTCCCTTTTCAAATTCCATTCTTGCATACACTTGAAAAGGTACCAATCTTCCTGCACTTAAAAAATTACCACCCCATGGCTGAAAGGAATGAGTTCTAGAACCACTTCTGTATTTATTCTCCTTCCTTGCATTTTGAAAAAAGAATTATCCTTTACTGGGTATTAAAAGGGCAGGTGATATCACCATTTAAATTCAGCCCGCTTTAGAATGATGCCCACAACAAATGCAGCAAACTACGGTACAGAAAAATCTGCTGCTGTGCACTTTCAATTTAAAAATCTTGGCTTGAGACATAGGATATAAAATGGCAAAATCAAGCTTTATAACGTATTTGTTTAGAGGAGTAAAGTTCTGCCAGTTTTGTTTTTTGGGTATTGGTTGGATTTACTTCCCAACAGTAGAGATCCTGTCTCTGATGTCAGATGATAGAGAATGGCTGCTGCCACTTGGAAGCAGGCCTAGGGAAAGACTGATGTTTAATGGCTGTTGAATCTATAGACTAGTTGCACAAGTTTTTTTAGCCATACCCCAGTATAGAGAAGGCCTAAGCATCAGGGTGAAGCGGTCTCTGTTACCCATAGCAGGAGATCCTTTATTGGTTATGTTTCATTGAATCCGCACCATTTAATACTTTGGGATTCATGGAGTCAAACTCGGGGTAATTAGTTTAGGCTCCCTAGTTCTGTTAATTTTTTTATTAACTTTGGATTTATAATTTTGTTCTAATCTGATCATTTTTATTTTTCCTTCTGCTTTATAGCAAGTGTCCCCACTCTAATTTTTTTATTATTTCCTTTTAGGGGTGTCCCGTGTGTCCCACCTTCTTTTCCATTACCTCTCCTTTTTCTGTTTTAAAAGTGACTTTTACGCATTGATTTTTTATGTTATGGGCAAATTTTTGTTCCAGCATTTTCAGGACGATTTTATTTCCTCGAGAGATCATGTCCCACTTAATTTCATCATTCACGCACACTGTGTGAACGTTAAAGGTTGTGAACACTGCAACTTTGCGGTCAATTTTGATGTGCAGGGAGACTGGATGTAATAGAACAGAGAATGTGTGTTGCAATCAGAAAATAATGGTGTTTTGTTCGCACAGATTCAAGCTTCCGCTCTACTGGTTCCGCTTCCAGGAAGGTCTGACCAAAGATAAGCAGATCCTTGCTCAGAGTGTCGGGTTTGAGTAGGGTGCAGTCCACATCATGTGGCCATCTGTGTCCACTCCTCTTCGAGGACTGTCAAGGACAGTCCCATTATTACACAACCCCACTCAGGAAGATTGCAATACCTCCCTAGAAATCTATTTTGTTGATGGGTTTGAGCGTGTCCTTACCAGACTCTACGCATGCCTGAGAAGAAATCTTGCAAAACATTCTCTACTATAGTCTGCTGAGATTATGGTTTAAAACATGAAACTTGAGCTTCATTGGCCCTGGCTTGTGGCCAGTGTTCTCACTTTGAAATGCTTAAGAGGACTAGTTATTATCAGACATGCTTGAAAACCTTTGCTGCATCAACACCAAGTGATATCTGACCAGGAACGGGACTCTGGAAGTTTTTGTTTTCCCCAGATATGGGAACAAGCCGATGATTCTGGAGGTACTGTGCCCTGGAAGAAGAGGAAGCTGAACTGTTTAGTAAGTGGAGGGAAGATGCCCCGTGGCCAGGAGAACAAGAGCAAAGGCCAGCTGACTGATGCCTGATCGTTGCTCATCTTGAAGAAATTGGCTTCGCAGGAGCCATGAAGACCTTGAAGCCAAGCTGATCCGAATCTAACAGAGGACATCTGCTTAGCAGGAGGGTTGAGCTCGCAAGTGTGGAGGCTTCATGTCCAGTACCAACCCTGACCAACTTGTGGTTGAAGAAGCGCTCCACGTCCCACCGGGCCCCCTCTGCCTGAAAATGTAAACTACAACTAGCCATTCACGAGACACGGGCCCTTAAAGCTTGATTCACCAGGTAAATATACCACCTTTGCTACCCCTTTTCCAGCACCAATAGCATCGCTTTTTGGTTTAACTCAGTTTGATCTTCAAAGTGACATTTCAGTCTCTTATTGGATACCAATAGCACCCAAATTCTATAATTTTGCTGTGGGTGGGAAGTCCAGTTTACTGGAGTGGGATTCCTACTTTTAAAACATTTTAGTGTTCTGGGCAGTTTTGGTCAGATTCTTAGCAGTCTTATCTCCAACTCATCGGATTGTCCCTGTTGCATCCAGGGTCTCCGCACAAGCAGGAGCATGGCCTTATCTGTAATAGCAAATCCAACACATTTTAGCATTTTTTTCCTGACATTTCTCCTGCTATTTACCAAAACTTCAATCACAGTCAATGAGTGTTTCATAAGGCAGCCAAGATTATCGGATACTCACTGCATTCCTTTTAAATCATGCTCCTCTGACTTGACATGGAGGGCTTGTTTTTATTTTACTGTATCAAAGTGTCATAGGCAGCAGTTAGGGTTCACCAGAGGTCAAAGCCGCAACCCATGGACTTCAGCTTGTAGTTTGTGACCCCTGGGTTGAGGCACAGCACCACCCCTCTTCTGTTAACTGGTCACTGGGGCACCCATTGCTAAACAAGTTAAATGCTTGGTAGAAAGCTCCCTAGCAACATTGGCTCAGCTCCACTGGTGAAGGATGCGGAGCTGATGGGTCCTTCACTAGTGCTGATAGCCTGCATGGGAAGGCAGGGAGGATGGGGCAGCTCTCGATAGAGCACAATAAGCTCACTTCACGGTTGTTGTGCACCAATCAATCAATCAATCAGTAGATTTGTAGAGCGCTGCTCGTCACCCATGAGGGTATCTAGGCGCCACCACCAACTTAGTTTCACTTTATCAGCAGCTACACATGGGTACACACAGGGCGGGGGTGCTGGTGGGAAACACTGCTGCTGCTTTTGTTATTTTGTTACAGGGGGACGATATTGCAGCACCACTCGAAAACTGTAACCCAGTAACAAAAAAAACGCCCCCCTCCCCGCTCCAAAGCCGGCCCCCACCCTTCCGGCCCACCGGGGAAACAGCCAGGGCCCACTACGGCCAGTCTGGCCCTGTCTGGCTAAGACTTCAGTATCAGAGAAGCTTGTGGTGCGGTTTAATAGATAAACTGGTACTGAAGCTGTCCATCCTCAGCGTGTAAGAAGGTTGAACTGGTGCTTCCATTGGGGTACCTGTTCTGTGTGCATGAGGAACTGGAACGAACTCTTGTTCATATTATATCTTTTTGGTGTGTGTTGAGAGAGAGGGAAAATGGGTGGACATATTCTAGGTGGACACAGGTGAGAGGTGCTGTGTGGATAAAGGTAATATGAGCAGTTCAATTCAGGTAAAAGGGGCAAAGTATGCACAGAAGACAATGAGTTTGATGCACACAGTCAAAGCGTGACTAGGTACACCCACGTACGACTATAACCTAGGGGCATGCACATGAGATGGGGCAGTGTCTGAACCCTGTGAGATGTGGCTTGATGAATGAAGGTTCCTGAGAATCAGGTGCCCACAGGTGAGAGGTGTCTAGGTGTACAAATGTGAGGCGTGGCAAGGTGTGCGTGTAGTTCACACACCAGCGAGATGTGGCCATGTGCACACAGGTTTTAGATAAAACAAGATGTGCTGTATTGGGTAACACCCATCAATAAAGTAAGAAGCAATTCACTCAAAGCAAGAACTGTACACATGGCTAAAGTAATTGGTGCCCAACACATGCCCAGGCAGTCCGGATCCATACCATAATTGTAGGAAAAGTACATAAATTAAATTTAGATTAAATGAATCCAAATGCAGCTTATTTACAGTCATTTTTTGTCCTAAAAGCTGGTACAGATCAACCCCCGAACCTATACTAGATACTTCTGATGCATATAAAACAAACCATCTATAATTCATGGTATCCATATGCTTGGTATAAACCAAACAAATCAGTTAATAAACTAAGCGTGGTTAATCAGAATAGGCACCCAGGTTTCCAGAGTGCACAGGCAGTTGTGACAGAAGGACAAAGGATAAAAATTATTTAAATTATTTATTAGGGGAGTGTCTGCATACGGTCGTAGCCACATTTGTGCCTGGGCCTGGGTCTGTGAGCGTAATGGCTGTGAATAGGCGAGCCTCCCATGTGCAGCTCCTAGGCTCACCTTTTGTTTAAAGGTTATGCACTTATGACACAGCCCTTGGCATATGGTTTAATTCTTGGCAGGTATTGGCTTTGCCTGGCCATGTGGAGAAGATGCCTGGCCTTTGGGGGCTGTACAAGGGCTTTTGAGGCTATGGCTAGGCAGCGTAGTGCCTACCACCGCATTTCTCCTCTGGTAAGTGACGGGTTGTGCTCCTGGTTTTTGATGGTTGTCACTAGAGCATATAGTGGATAACTTAAGTGCACATTTTCCTACATCATCATTCTTTTTTCATTATTACTAGTTGCTGTTTTTTTAACTTCTGATGTTACTTACATTAACAGCAACATGGTCAAAGATCACATACCATCACTTCATGTGATGTCGCTAGGATCTATGGTCTTGTGATGTCACTTCCTGTGATGATATCTGTAGCATCCACTCCAGCCCTGGATCATGCACAATGAATGCCACACACGGAGGTATAAAGTAGACATCTTTATTCCTCACCATACGATCACACTCTGCGTCCACACATTATGTCATAACCATTAATATCCACACCTTAACTCCTCCCAGCACATTACATCATTTCTTAAAGTCCTCCCAGAACCACGAGGGTCCTAGAGCGTCAGTCTCGCGACACTACAACATCTTGCCCCAAAGTGCACTTCTGCTGCCCATATTTAAAGTTTCAAACCCTACAGCGCCTGGCAGCGCAAGCCTGGTCTGCTCGGCCGCTCTAGCTTTAAGATACAAGCGCGCAAAGGGTTTAACAGATATTCAAATGTGTGCAACAGCACATAAGGCCCTGGGGTCTCCAATAATAAACAGCAGCAAATGAAAGTACCCTGTACATGCACAGTTTAGTAATCCCAGACTGCCTCATCACACAGAGGAAGGTCCTCACTGGTAGCGGTGGGCGAGCCAACAAATTAACAGGGCGAGCAGAACCACAGCTGAGCTCTTAGAGCCCGTGCTCGAGCCAAGCCCTGAAAATGTATGCTATGTATATTGTACAACAAACATCATGTAAAACAAAGTCTCTTCAAAATTTTTTAGAAAGTGTATATTACCATGAAGAAGCTTTGAAGTTAATACATCACACTCTAGCAATGCACCGAGAAGTATTTAGTAAAAGTCGTCGTTTTAAACATGAACCATTAGTGAACAAAGAGGGGCCTTAAAGTCCATTAAATCAAGCACAATAGGTTTCTGTACAACTGGTATTCGGAACTCACATATTTGAAAGAGCTTTCATACACAAAAATGATGAAAATGAAATGCTGGTGAAATAAAATATTTGCCTAAGATAACATAATTTAAGCAGGGAAGCCGCGATTTATTTACGTTTTGTAGTTTCACTTTGTACAAATTAGCCACTAAAAAGCGATCTATTTGCCTTTCCTTATGTTAAGGTTTTCTTTTTACCTCTTTGTAAATTTCTATGCAGTTTTTATATAGCATAAACTCGACGGAAGATATCGGAGTTGTTTAAATGAGCACCATTTACATTGCACAAGGTCGCGTTCATTTTTATATGCACGGTGAGATTAAAGGATATGCCCAGAGTCACAGGATGTGGAGTCGACGACCTGGTTCGCCAGTTCCAAAGTCGACAGCTTTGGCCGTAAGGCCACATCCTAGGTGCAACGAAGGTGGCCGGCAGAAGACACATTAAAGCTCGGCTCGAGGTTTCAACAAAACCTCGCACCGAGCCAGATACAGGATTCAGGCTAGAGACGTGCTCGCCAACCTCTCCTCATTGTAAAAAAATAATGTTCATTTTTTTTTCTAAACAAATCACAACGCAGAAACGTAGTTCATACATATAGCGACATCACCTGGTATTTCAAATGTTTTCTCTCTCTCGCGCGGCGGCTTGATTGGAGGTGGGGTTTGTTCTTCTAGAACTGAAAAATGAAGAAAGCTCACGTAGTGCTGACGCGACATCTAGCGGTACATGTAGTAACAGCACAGAGTGCTAAATTTGGATTAAGGACAGTATTACAATTGCAAGGTTATCAATGTTAACTCCTTGGACAGTATGCCATCATTTCAGCATGACTCAGCGAAAAGCACAAAACCATTCGCATTTCATTTACAGCCATCAGCGTGAATGGGACAGAGAGGAAATCGGCAGCCCGAATATTGCGAGTTAAACTTTAATGTCCACTTCACAAGCTTATCCTGAGAGCACCGAACGAGAGCCATGGCACCCTCGACTGTGGCTACTTAGTCGAGAAAGAAAAGTGCCTGAGATTTCTTCATTAGTTCTAACCCACTGATGAATTTCGGGCACAGCATTACAAATATGGAGGTCTGCTGGGGAGCTCCAGGGACTGTTGTCACGTAGAGCTTCCTTGAAAGGAGGGCACAAGTCAGGGGTACACGTGGGTGGACGGTGTCCACCCACTTTTTTCACAGGGTGAACGCCCTCCACCCTGCCAAGAATTTGGGTCCCACTGAATAATGTGCTGAACTCGTCCCGGTGTAATTTCCAAACACCGGGCACTTTCAGCAGCGCCTGCACGTTGTCTGCTTTCCATTTAAAACAAGCAAGGACATGCAGATGGGGACGGGGCTTTCTTATTTAAGACTCCTGCTGGGCCCATAACAAAGGCCGAATTTGAGGGGTCATCAGGCCTCCTTTTGTTCGAATCTCTTGGCTGGGAGCAGTCAGGAGCCTCACACCTGATGCAAATGAAGTGGAGGAGAAACAAAGGCTCACACCTTGTTAGCACTTCACACATACTTAAGAGAGGCAGCTTTTCACTTTGTTCAGCTCCTGTTTAGGAGATATGCATGCACTGTAAGAATGTCGGATGTGTTGATCTTTCCCAGTATTTACACAAAGCAAATTGCATTTATATAGAGCTTACTTCCCCTGAGGAGGCGTTGAAATAATTTAAGTACCACTATTTTTTCTTTTATAGCCCTACTGATTACAATGCAGGGTGTCAGAGCACATTACATCAAGACGTGCATATTCCATGTACAATAAATTATATAAGTTTGTAAATGAATGTACAGGATGTGTTACATAAAACTGGGGGATTGCAAGGCGTAGAAGTCACATATCCTCTTCCATAGCTCACTGTGCTATTGTCCTCACACTGCGCTCAAACGTACACATGATAGACCTGCTAAACATATATGTGATGGCTTTAGATCTGATGTCACTTCTTGTGATGCCACTTCGTGTAAAGTTGTGGCCTGTGATGCCACTTTCTATGATGTCAATTCCTGTGATGCCATGTGTGATGTCACATGCCGTGATATCACTTGCATACTGCCAAACTAGGTCAGTCCCCCCACTTCTTTTTTAGGACTTGTGCCCTGCTTGAAAGGCAGGCTTGTTCTGTGCCAATGGGTGTCCAAAGCGGGTCCACGGTCAATGCACTCAGAGAGAACCTGGTGCGCTCCACATGTATGAATGTATTTACAAGTTTTCTACAGGGCTCCATCACTGGAGTGCGTGGGCGCTATACAGACATCATATTTATATGGGACGATAATAATCGGATACAACACGGATAATTTATATTACTATACTGAAATGGAATAAACTATTATAATACTAACGTGTTTACATAAACTGGCCCTCTGGGTAACCTGTGAAGTGTTATTTCTCCAGTAATGCTTACAGCCATGACTCTTGCATGACTTCAGACATGGTGCATGACTTCTTCCGAATGTACTGCATGAAAGCAGTGGCGTAACAAAAACCCCGGCAGCCCCGGCGGTGCGGGGGGGGGGGAGGAGGGGAGAGGGAAGCATGGGGGGCCTCCAGCACTGGCAGGTCCCTGGCTTGAGAGCTCTGAACTGTATCCGGAGCGTCGGGGGGGGGGCCCCTGCATGTACTCTGAAGGGGGGCCCTCTCAAGTTTCTTTAAGTCACTGCATGAAAGATGGCAGGACAGATCCGGCCTCGCATGCCCGCTCGCACAACTTCAATTTGGAGTGCTGGCCACCAGCAGGCCTGTCCCCTGCCGAGTCATTCCCCGTTATGAACACACACAAGGCGCTGGACGAGTCTACGGCATTACAGACTTCGGAACCTCAGCAGGACATATACTGCAGGCCAGTGCACTCGCACAGCCATTTCCTGGTGCGCAAATGAATGAATGAATTACTGATGTGACAGATCGCATAACCTCATTAGGACTTTCATTGCGTGAGAGAGTGCACAACAGGTTTTGGACAGACTGGACGAGTGAGAGTGACAGCATGACACTGCATGTCAGCATGGTTACCAACTGTGTAATAACTGTATTAAACAGCACGTCGACCTCAATCCAATATGCAGGACTAAATGACTGAGTTTCACAGATTAGTAGGTTACCAATGAGAAAACCGCTCAAGGTCCTCATAAGGGGTAGCAAGTGATTTATAAATACAATAAAATACTGCTCTGGTCTAAGCCAAGGCGGAGCTCGCATAGTTTCACTCAGCGGAATTCCGCGGAGTTGCCAGAAAACTCCGCAAAATTCCACAGAGTTCCATGAGTGGGCGGAGTAGGCCCCATGGCAAGACAGTTCTGTACTATGAACTGCTGATATACTCGTGAGTACAGTGGAGTGCATGTAAATCACGTCCACAAATATCAGGATGTTTGTGGCTCGCCATGTAAAGCAAGAAGGGGTACACTTCCTTGCAGAGTTAAGAAGTGCAGTTATGCAGTTTTAAAACTTACTTGTGACACAGATAAAATCATGAGAGCCAACGAGGATTCGCGTTGCACTTACCTTCGGAGCTCTGCTTATTTGGGTGTTCCGCCAAGGTTGTTGTGAGGCTCCTGGGCTCCACGTTGCTGCTTCGGTCTCTCTCCCCTGCAGGTCTTCGGAAAGCAAAGCAGTAAACAAAGCCCTCTGTAATCCCACTACAGTTGGAACAGCTCATCTCCCTGGCAGTCAGGCAGATCGTTGTTTATTACTTCCTGGTGTGACTCCGCCCTCTTCTTAGCCCCACTGCCTGACACTTCCTGAAGAATGACCCTCGCTGCCTTCCTTAACCGTCCCAATGCCTGTGCTGTGTAAGTAATATTATCCCCTTGGAAACATTTATCCCCCGCTATTCTGCTGAAGCTGACTTCAGATAATAAACTCCACACACACCCTCAGTAGCAGGCAGCAGCAGCAACAGAACTCATCTCGGCCTTGGGCTGAGTTAGGGAAGGTTTGCATCTAGTGCAACTAGTATGCTGTGGCTTTGCGTGACAGGAACTTTCCATCAGCCTTCGGCTGTAGGAAGTAATTGTTGCAGCGGTCTATAATGCTTGCCATTAGTGACTTTCACTTCAAATGGCTTACAACTATACTGCAGTAGCGTTTCTCCAAACGGTGAACGCATGCACAAGCGTGAGCCCTTTTCTAAGAAAGCCATGGGGGAGCATTTATAAAGGGAGCCGTTTCGTGCACAGGGGGGAGACCCCTTCGAAACCCGTAATGAGCCATAGCACCCCGAACCGAGGCAGACAAAGAAGCCGGTACTTGCAACATGCCAGCTGTTACATTAACATTTTCAAAAAATCAATGCCTTATTTAGGGGCTTAAACCGTAGGTTGGTGCAAGGCCAGGAAGGAAGATGGGAAGAAACGGAGGGGCGGCAAGCGTTTCAAAAGTAGATGTCGGCAGTAAACTCCGCCACGCGGCAGAGTGCAGAGTATTTTGCCAAACTCCACATTCCTAGCGAAGTGGGTAAAACTCCGCAAACTTCACCAGTGGAGCGGAGTTTACCGCCCAGCCTTACTCTGGTCAAACACAGCCATTAGCAGCGTGCCTTCGAACTACAATTGGGTGACGAGTGGGCAGCAGTCGTCCAGGCTGCGAGTAAAAGACCCTCTATTTCATAGCCCTTGTGATTTCTAAGGGCACCATATGTCTAAGTATCAGAACAAAACGTTTCCAACTCAGACTTTTATTTATTTCCTTTTACAAGCCATTCTTTGGGAGTTTACCAGCCCGAGGGGCTCAATTCAAATAAAGCAAACAACACGCTCCAGCATGAGTAAAGTGGTAAATGAAAGCAGAGGACCAGAAACAGGGGGGCCTCTCTGCATGGACTCACACGATAACCCACACTGTTGCATCTCGTCCTCTCATTCGGATGCTCACCTGCACTCTCAGACCTACCTCGATTCCTCAACCACACTCGTGTAGGCAGGCGGCCATGTTCCTAGAACCGGGCTTTTCTCTGAGAGTCTAATATGTTCTAAGAAACCTACTTAGTTTAACTTCCTTTCAATTTGTCTTTAATCCCTAAAACTATAACTTATAAAAGGAAAGCCCAGAACTAGAAATAATGTGCCTCGCCAACAAGGGGTGATCTAGCAAACTCTGTCCCCACCACCCTGCTCCATTTTCTCAACCCCAAACTCTACATGTCCAATCTATTGCCGATGGCCCAGCCTCATATACACTGCCTGACCCCACTCCCATCCTGATGTTTCTCTGCAGCCCAGTCCTACTTACCTAAGCGTCTCTCCAGTCCCTCCCATCTCCACCTCACAGTCTGTACACATTTGTGTTTTTCTAAAGTTAGATTTTCTTTCGCCCTTTCCCTCTCCAATGTATTTATTCCCATTCACAGCCTCCCTCTCGGGTCCTCTGTCTTTCTCAACCAGCCCCTCTCCCCGTCAGCATCCGAGGACCCCTTGCTCAGTTCTCACTTCCACACCACTTTGTCTGCGATTTTAGTCCGAAAAAGCCTCAAAAAGGCTTAGGGGCGCCAAGTGAGTCCCTCGATAACTGAATACAGCGACACCGCAGGGGGAATTACTGCTGGCAGAAAATTTAGTTTTCCTCGCATCGTTAAGAGTTTGCAAGTTGGAAAGAGATTATTAACACAGTAAACCTACATTTTTCCTAGGTCCTAGCTGCAAAACTCAAAATATTGTGGTTTTTCCTGCACACATTTTTTACTTGGCAAACGTTGAGCAGGAAAAACTGCTCAATCTATGCAGTAATTTTGCACAAATTGTAATGCCAATTCAGCCGAAAACTACAATTTGTTGCCAAAACACAGTTTTATCAGGTTAATCAGAATGAGGGCTTATGAATGTAGAAACATAATAGTAGTTAACACTCAATCAATCAATCAGGGAATTGTAAGAGCGCTACTCACCCGTGAGGGTCTCAAGGTGCTGAGGGGGGGGGGGGGTCCGCAGATCTGTTTAGCCGAAGAGCCAGGTCTTGAGGGTCTTCTTGAAGGTGTTCAGGGAGGGGGCGCGTCTGATGTCTGCCGGTAGCTCGTTCCAGGTCTTGGCTGCAATGTGAGAGAAGGATCTTCCGCCTGCTCTGGCTCTGTGGATGCGCGGGGTTTCGGCCTTGGAACACTCAAATTCCAAGATTCTTATGTACCTATTAACACCCAGACAGAACAGGTCCATGTTGGCTCATCTGTGCATTCATGCATCTGCGGATCCTGGCACAATCTTTGTCTCAGAATACACCCTTAGCCCGATAGTGCCAGCCAGAGCTGGGAGTAAATGGCCGTCTTTAGCATGATCATGATATGAAGGTCACAAGGTCAAAGCTCGGCAGGGCAGAATCTGCCTTCCATCCTTCCGAGGTCGGCACATCGAATACCATGTAGTTAGGTAATAGTGACCTCTGTTATTCACAGCACTTAGAAGATGCAGAAGTGCTGTATGAAGCGCTGTATGGAACCAATGTATTATAAGTTTAAAGTGAAGTATAAATGGTGCCTTCTGAGGTAACTCATTGAATCGCTCCTTGTTACACAAGTCAGAATATTCCTGACAGCAGGCAATACACTCCCTACAAAGATCTCAACAGCACACAGACATAAGCAGGGCTGCGCGTTCCGACCCGCTGGTGTTATGTCTTGTTGTTACTGGAACTAGAACCACCTTCTGTAATGAGCGGACAACAGACCCATGGGTATTCGAACATCCCATCTACTCTAACCTCTCTGCTAATATTCGGTCATCCCACTGACTACAATATCTATGCTGAACTTTTAGCCTTGTATGTGTGCATGAACATGGGCCTGCAGAGGTCCATCATGGCCCTTGAAGAATAAGCGGAACCATTTAACTGCAAATATTAAGAAACTATAGGCAATGGATTTTGGGCCAAGCAAGGTTCTCACACACGGGTCCTTGGGTGGCAAAAACTGGTAGAGTGGAAGCCTGTTGGTGGTCTGGTGCTTACTTGGAGAACAACTCTGGAGTGGGGGCCAAGCCTCCACACAAAATTAATTAGTGCGCCGTCAACTGTGATTGGTAGAAAGCCTTTGAATGCATTCTTAAGCAGAAAAGCCATGCCACAGCTGAGACTCTAGTGGCAAGCTAACAAGGCGTCTTTCTATACTATCATAGCTTGGGGTACTAGACCTGTGAGCAAGTTGCATTCCCCAAACCCCTCTTGCATTGAAAAGAACAATAAACGTAAGGGGCCCAGCTTCACAGGTACTCCTGGAATTGGCCTTAGTGCTATTAATAGGCCCTTAACTTGTTGGTTTGATCTGAAAAAAAGGCAATAAAAATATCCAATAGGTGACCACTTCTTACATTTTAATAGCACGTGCCGTGAAGTGGTCTTCTGTAGGTGTCGCTGTGAGGTAGGTTGTGAATGTTTATAACACAGTGTTTTATTTGTACATTTTACTAATATTACAGTGCATTGAATTATTGTCGATCTGCCATTAAGCTTTTACTCTATGCCCACAACGGTTATATTTTTACAGAAATGGTTATGCAAACGCAGTAAATTTTACAAAAAATACAAAAAACAATTAAACATTTTTCTGCCGAATCTGCACACTCAGCTAATCTGACACGAGAGAAGTGCTCGTCAACTTTGAGAGCACAGTAGTGGAGGCTGAAGGCAGTGAGAGTTTCTAACAGTGTCAGTCAGTGGGGCATAAAGGGGTTCAGAATTCATGCTCATCCCATGCTTGGCTTCTCTGCAGAGCACACAGAGCAATGGTCATTAATGTGCCTTCTAATTGTGTTTCTAGGCTAAGGTGTGTGACAGAGTTGCGGAGCTGTCAAAGAATTTTTTTTTTAGATCTATATATTATTTATATGTATTTTTTTTTTAACCAGGCGTGGCCGGCACAGGTAAGAGCGGTGTGGCAGGGAAGTCAACGGACGACAGGATAGGTAATACTAAATAAAAAAAATTTAAAAAACATTTACCTTGTGCTCGCCGCATCACCGACGGCGAGCGCAAGGTAAGTGGTTTTATTTTTTTTTATTATTTAATTTTACCTTTCCCATCGTCTGTCGACTCCCCCCCCGGGCCCTCCTCCACCACCCCACCGTGGCTGGTATTTACAATAAAATAGTATATGAAAATGCAGTGCTTCCAGGTGAGTTGGTACTTAGTGTGTATAAGAGGATGTTGAATAAAAGGAGAAGCAAAGAACTGCACGGAGGAGAGGGTGAGAAGAGAGCGCAGAAGAGGAAAGATGAGTTGTGATAGAAGCTTACAAAAATATGCAGAGAGAAAGTGGGTCGTCTCAGAGGCTACAATGGAAAGCGGTGTGAAGGGGCGAACAGGAATGGTTGCGACGTTCTACAGATCACTACACTACCCTTTCCATAAACCTCAGTGACATGTCACAGTCTCATTCCTTCAGAATTGAACATTTTTCAATTCTAATTATTCACAACAAAATCACCATTGTTATTCATTTGTCTGAAACTGCTAACAAGCATTGCCAAAAACAATAGATCTGGCTCATTTCCGGTGCATATCTGTTATTGTGCGATAGGTCTGGATGCAATAACAGAAAGCTCATAGAGAGGCACCAAAATACTAGCTGGTTGACACGCTATGGAAAACACAGGACTTTAGTTTATCTGCTTTAATGTCACAACCTTCATTACACAGGCCACATCTCCTGGAAGTATTACTAGATATGTTTCTTAGGCCACACCCCTTTGAGACTCCTCCACCCACACCCTATTCATCCCACTTAAAACCCTGCACAGCACCTTGCCAGAGTAAGAAATGTATTCGACTATGTGTGTGCATACAGTCTCTGCACAGCTAACAAAAAGTAACAATTCTATCAAACCTTTGGGAAGTCTGCAAAGCAGGATTATGGTACAGTGTCTGTTCTCTCCACAGCATTCTTGTGACGTTTACTAACTTTAGCTTTCAAAGAATTCTTTCTTAGTCTTCTCACATCATACAGCACCCCCACCCCCTTCACCTATGCAATCCGCCCCCCCAAATAAATGAATTGCTTTTTCCTCACTGATGCAGCAAAGCTGATCACTGGATGCTGTCAGTGGTACCATATATGCTAGAGGCGAATCAGCTCACTTTTACTCATACCTCCCAATCTAAAAAAATCAGCAACCAAGTCTCGCTCATTTTCCGGAAATGCTCCAAGCATATGGAACACTCTACCTTGTGACCTGCGATGCAACCCCTCCTTCCCTAGCTTCAAAAGGAACCTGAAACAACTCCACCTCAACAAATACTTTAACTCAGATTATTGACCTTGGTTAACTATCGCATGTACAGGTCTAGTCCCTTCGATCACAGTCGGCTGCTTATCTGTTTACGTTGTCCTTTAGATCATCTCGAATCTGCTTCTGTTGCTTTTGGTACTGCTTTTATTTTCTTTGATGTTTACTATTTTGCCATTTTGAATTCTCGCCTCTTTTGTATTTGCGTGCCTGATTTGCTGTGTTCCTCTTCACGATTTTGTAAAGCGCTCCGATACCTTCGGGTCTAGCTAGCACTATATAAATTGTATAAAATAAATAAAAATAAATAAAGGACCTCCTAATCAGCACAGTGCATGTGACCAGAAATGAAAAGGCTTCATGGCAGTGGGTTTCCTCCCTAGATCATCAGAGCTGTTCACTATTACACACTCTTGTGCTCGCAGAGGTGGCACTCGAAGTGAAAAGTTATTGGAAAAGATGGCCAGCACCTGTACAATCCATCAATGATCGCTCAAAGAAGAAGGACAAAAAGTTATAACAAATGAGAGCCAGGCATTCACAGGGGGCTGGAGCTTGACTGCTTACATCGCTGTCCTGTATCAGCGCTTCCATCTAGAGCATTTCAAACTATCTATGTGAATGCTGAAGGGTGTAAAATCTAGAAAGGGCATTCTGTCAGCAACCTCGTTTGATTAGAATGATGCATCTCTGGCAGTGCAGTGATAGGAGGCATGTTATATATGCGTTACTCTAACCCTTGAGTCTTCAAACTGGGGGACGGGCTCCCCTATGGGGGCTTCAAGTGATCCCAGGGGTGGGGGAGCGCCAGACTCTTGCCAAAAGAAGCATTATGCTGATAACAGTGCTTTGTTTTCAGTGGAAAAAAATAAGTGTCAGTAAACCGCTTTGTAATGGGCCATCACGAACATCTTTTGTCATTTATATCCTGGCGGGAAGGACTCCAAATATTCCTCAAACCCCCACCCCCATTTCTAATAATCACACTGGGGATACTTGTGCACGTTAGTAAGGCCTGCCTGACCAGAATAGTATGATTGGTAATCTCCATGATTCCTCCCACCATTAAAACAGCTGACAAAGCCATTAGGTCTGGCTTTTTGTGAGGCAAGAGTTTGGAAACAGCACAGTGACTTTGTGTGCATTTACCACAGTTGGGATAGAATAAAAATGTCATAACTAACCAACATCCTGGGCTAAAACAATACAGACCCATGGGTTAGTGTCCCTTCCCAAACATTAGCAGAGTTAAGGTTTACCGTCAAAGAATAATATTAAGGAAAAGTAGACATAAGATTAAATTTGCATTAGAAGTGGTGAATGTATAGAGCACTACATAGCACATATTTTAATAAGGGCAGTATTTTTATTGAATCTTTAAGAAAGACTATGTATGCAAATCTTTATTTGCTGCAAATCGTACAATGTATTCTTGAGAATAGAGTAAAACAAATGAAAATGCAAGGGCCATTAGTAAACAACACCGTTTGTTTAAAAGCTACAATTATCCAAATAGCAAGTACCACAAACCAGCAAATAAAACATTCTTGGAAAGCAAAGGAAATACATTAAAAAGCACAGTCTCAAGTCTAACAAAAACACTATTTGACACTCACCAGAAAAACCTAAAGGGAACACGAATGGGACAATGCAACCATCAACGCAATGATATGGCCTTGCTGGAGAACCCATCCAACAATGGTCAACCATGAAAAACATTAAAATTAATGTCTGAAGGGGCCGATGCAAATCTCATTCTCTTTTTGTATTTTGTATTGCAGTTTTTCAAAGATTTGAAAAAGTTCCAGATAGCTACAGCAGTCTAACCAGACCAGATTAAAAAAAAGTAGTGGATGGGATGCTTGAATCAGTCTTAGCCATTTGTAATTGCTCGGAGACGCCCTCCAGTCCATCGTTTTTGCCTGTTATGCCAGTCTAGAACAGGACAATTCTTTTGCAAATCAGACTGGGAGCTGCTCCAACATGAACCGTGCAGCAATGACTGCCAGGCCAGGTCCCCTCTAGATGGGAACAAAAGCAACACCAGACTGGTCTAAGCCTACTTGGGCTGCATCAGTGAGTTACAGCGTAAATCCTATGGCACTATGAACACAGGGCACATCTCGGAGCATACAGCCACCTCCATCTTCAGTGACAGTATTCATCAAGACATTCCCTTCAATCAAAATATTATCGGATCAAAGTCTATCCAATAATCCATTCTGTGCCAACCCTTCTCCTGGTAAACCACCGGGACTTCCTCACATCTACTTCAATGGCATATCCCTTCCTGCAACCACTCACCCACAGCAGACCATTCCCGTGCCCATATGACTAAACGTCCCTTCTCTGACCCAGTGGCCTATCACCAAGTCTCTATCCATACAGAAATTCTTTTTTTTTTAATGTTCTATACAATTTGTATTGGTATATAATAAGAAAACACATACCAATAGACCAATATTGCAGAGGCTCTCTAATACAAACAGAAGCTGAACACCCCAAAAATAGAAAAAAGAAACCATAGAAAATGGCAATGAAGAAATACGTACGCGAGTACATTTGGTAAATAACAACCATTTTCAATTAAAATACAGAAATACAAAAATCATCATGAAAACTGTGTCGTATAATCACAGGGTGTCTTAGACCACTAAAGTGGACAAGTATCCCAGAGCAGCATGGATTATAAGAGATTATCGCCTTAGTTAATGAAGACCGACCACTGCCTTGCTCCGGTCAGTGAGTTCTCCTCCTATGACCCCTTTAATCTGCTTGCAGCTCCCACTAACTCCTCTACAATTTTACTCCCACTGCCACAGTTTACTTACTGTAGGAGCCCCCTCTAGACAGATGCAAACCCATCCCCATGTAGAAAGAATGCATCATACCTTAGAGTGCAAACAGTTTTTCATAGCCAGGGGCATATATTCAATAAAAAAAGGGGGTATTAAGGAACTATTGCTATTGCATCAGGAGTGCCTCATAGCCCCATTCCCAGCATTTCCTATGGCGGACACCTTGCACCACGCTGCATCCCTCTTGACAAGGTTCCTGTGGGCAAAGATCACTGCACACTGGCTGCAAGAGCTCCAGACTCCCCCATGCCGCAATACCTGTTGCTGACTCACCCTACTGCATAACTTGCTTGCAGTTGGAACCTATACCAGCAGCAGGATGTTCCACTCTTTATGGATGGGACATCCTGCTGCTAGCAAACATTCAAGCTGCTGGTACCTGCAGGCAGTGAAGCTTCAGACTGGCAAAGTTGAACTAAGTCACAAATCTTCAATGATGCAAAGTTTCAAAACTCACCAGATTTTGGAGGCCAATGCTTTATCATCACCCACCTCTATTAATGATGAACCACGACTCTGCTAAATCAATCTAATACCAGGTGTTCATTGCCCCTCTTTCAACATGAGTCCCACCACCGTACCTCAGTCAACCAGCTCGGTTAATGGCTGCCTCATAGAGGTCCTCCAAAACTGTACTTACCAGGAACATCATCTGCAAATTTCTCACTACCTGCTCCAGCCTCCTGCTTTTCTCAGACACTACACTCATTCCAAATCAATCCTGCATTGAGCTCCAGGCTGGTACGCACACTAAGTTTGTCGTGTCCCTTCAGAGTAGAATTAAGTTTTGCTGTAAGAACTCCGATACTAGAATATTAGCTTCAGAGATAAACACAGAACATGAATAAGGAGGGTTAAGATTTGTGGGACACCTAGAGATGATGCCAAACTATTTACCTAAAAAATAATTTTTGAGAAATGAGGGGGAACAGCTCAAACGGGCAAAATGACATATTTCCTGCAGTAGTGTAAACAAGATATTTTGGCATAGTGTTGGAATGAGGATCATGCAGAGCCTGGTTGTTTCAATGTCCCCAAACACACACATTGTTGGATGAGATTACGGAAAACTCTCAAAAAGTGGGGTCAGAATAAATGGAAATGTAGATTATATTAAATATTCATGACTGGATAATGTTAAGCAGTTATCAGAGTTGAACAGGAATGGGACTCTCGCAAGAATTTAGATGGGGTTGGATTCAAGAGATTTAGCACTTCAAAAAGCTGAATATGAAGGCCCTTTCACTCATCAATCTAACCAAGAGAATGCAACTTTTGATTATTAGACACTGCAGGGAGAGAACAGCTTTTGGAAGGCTTACTTGCCTGCATCTACCAGGGCACTAAACACTTCCTGTAGAAAAGGCGTTATTAAAAAGTATTTCTAGAAGTACTCAGCAATATTGTTACAGAGATATGTGAATTCTATTTTCAAAATAAGCAGGTCAAGTGAGCGAGTTGATGGACAGGGGAGGAGTCATAGCACAATGTCGCAGAATGATATAGATGACTTCACCATGTTCACTCTCCATTTTAATAATCTCTACTCTTTGTTCTTAACCATATGAACTTTATTACTAGTTTGGTTTGAAGGGGGGTGTAATCTCTTTTTTCATGTATTCTTTCAAACAAAATTAACAAAATGCTAAGCTGAACAAAACTGGTATATCCAACTGGCTGCATTCATTAGGACTAACCTTTGAACAAGAACACACCAGCACCTGTCCCTAGCTCTGTTCCTAAAAAAACTTAACATAATATGACTTTGAGGGTAAGCAGTGGGCCACCTACCTGAATCCCTTCGATTCGTTCTGTGACTACATAGGCATGATGCATCGCCACTAGAGGCACGTTCACCCCAGCCATCTGCCCTAGTGCTCTCGCCCACACACCTGAAACGGAGAAAGAGAACATAGTTTAAAAAAAAAGTACATGCAACTATTACCAGGTAAGTTACAAAGGGCTGACCTCATTCTAGCCTGGGTATTACGTAGTCACAGTAGGTAGTAGTGGTTTTGTTGATCACACATCTTAAATTAAGTACACGCTAATACTAATACCATAACATCGAGAAAATTGTAGCACATACAGGCTACATAATATCTCCCTTATACTGCTTAACATAACACAATAACCACACCTCGGTGGTCATCACACACAACATGGAAACACTTCTGACATAGGATCAAAAACAAAGACTACACCCTTTCAACCACAAACCCTACATGGCGTAGCATGCTTCCCATGTACGCAGGTGCTTAAGTGCCCCACATAGGGGGTAGTAAGCACTATATAAAATGTTGCAACACAATAAAATAGGGCATTGCTTAACTGATGGGTGTTAGACCTGTCTTTTTCAGCGGGATTACCGCCAGACTTTTTGCTTTTTTTGACCTCCTGTTTTTGACCTGTTTTTGTTGGTTCTATGACTCTGGGCACTTTGCCTCTGCTGATCAGTGCTAAAGTGCATACGCTCTCCCTGTAAATTGTGTTTATGGATTAGCATTTCCATGATTGACTTATCTGATTTATTGCTAAGACCCTAGTACAGTGCACTGCGTGTGCCCACGGCCTGTAAATCAAATGCTGCTAGTGGGCCTGCATCACTGGTTGTGCCACCCACACAAGAAGCCCTTCAAAAGGGTTCTCAGACCTGCCACTGCAGTGTCTGCGCGCAGTTGTGACTGCCATGTCGATCTGGCAAGTGCACTCACTTGCCAGTCCCTAACCTTCCCTTTTTTTACATGTAAGTCACCCCCTAAGGTAGGCCTAAGGTAGCCCTGTGGGCAGGGTGCAGTGTATGTGAAAGGTAGGACATGTACTGATGTGTGTGACATGTCCTGATATATAGTGTATTTCGTTTTTCACTTTGGAAAGGCTATCTGTCCCATAGGATAGAATGGGAATATTTTTATAACATCTTATAAGTATAGCTTCCTATTGGGACAAGATGGAGAAATAGAGTTTAGTTTGCCTGAACTCAGAATATAAAAATGCATCTTTTAGTAAAGATGATTTTTATATTGTGTGTTTGAAAAAACCACTTTTAGAAAGTGGGTACTTTCTTGCTTAGCCATGCTGTGTGCCTCTGCTGGGTTGTGGATTGACTGTCTGGCTTTGGAGTGACAGGGGCTGAGGATGTGCATTCTCTCAGATGGCCACGGGGGGGGTTGAGGTGTGTCCTGCCTTTCCTGGATGAGTCAGGGCTGGGCTGAATAGACCTGGGATGCATTTAGTGTTGTGGGAGGAGATTTTATTGCACCTGAATGGGCCTGGTCTGCCTTACACAATTTTGTCTCCACCTACTGCTGGGAAGCTGGACCAGAGAGGACAGAACTGGTTTGGACTGAGCACAGAGCCTCTCTGCCACAGAGAACAAAGGAAAATGCTGTATAAATATTGGGGCCCAGACCCCAGAACATTAGATTACTTCTGGACTCAAGAGGAAACTCTACCAAGGAGAAGAGCTGGGAAATCTGAAGGAGAAGTACTGCCCATTTGCTGTGTGCTGTCTGGGGTTGGCATGCAGGGGCTGTTTCTGCCAAGGAGAGGACCAAGACCTTGCTGTGTGCTGTGTATCCTGCATCAAGAAAATCTCCAAGGGCTTTAAGTAGAGCTTGCCTCCTGTTCTGAAGTCCCAGGAACGCAAAGACTTCCCCACCAGCCCCCCTGAACTCCCTTGCTGGGAGTTCTGACCTGCCAGGTGGTGCCTGCTCCAATTCTGGGCTTCTGAAGGTTGTTCATGTGACTGGGAGCTGAGAAAATCTGTAAGAACTGAAGAAAAACAAAGCTTTGCGCTTCTCGCACCCATTTCCACGCATCGCCACTGTGCGGCTGAAGAAACCGATGCAGAGGCTGTTGTGTGGCTGCAAGAACCGACGCATCGTGAGATCGTGGCTGGAGATATTGACGCAGCACCCGTGTGCCACCGCCGCATCGAGAACGGTCGCAAAATGTACTTCCCCTCCATACAGCTGTGATCATTTTGTTTATTTAGCATGCTCCCCGAGCTTCAACTTTCAGGGCCACACATGACATTATAATGCTATTAAAGTGTAAAGTGTCTTAGATAATTTAAGGTGTTTTTCTCTGGCAGCAGCACAGATGGGAGGGGGGGGGGGGGGAGTCATTAACAAACATGGATGTTTAGGTCTGGCTTTACAGTGCAACTGTCACCTGATCTTTTAATCTACACCAATATTATTCTACAGTTCTTTCCTACCATACAAATACTTTTCCATTCCAATGCTATTTACTTGTAATGCTTCACATTATCATAAGACATTCCTTTAAGGTCAGACCTATTAGCATTGCCACTGCTTGTTTGTATATATTTTTTTTTTAATGAATGTTTTGTATGAACAAATAAACAAACATAAGTATCAACGGAAGAACCAAGGTCTGGACATTACTGCCCTTTTTTATCTTAAGGCACAATAAGCAACCACAGAAGGTTGGGTGTACAATCTGTTGTATCATTTGTAAAAGGCTTTGGGGGTTTCTGTGTTCCCTGAATAGCACGCAATAATTGCTTAAGGAACAAAACGTGTAAAACACACCAGAATGAGTTTGGAAAAAACACAAGGGTTTCATTAAAAAAAAAACATTCAGAATGGACTTGGCGTGCCAGATCTTACCCGCACAGTTCACCACACAGGGAGTCTGGATAGTTCCATGCTCCGTCTCCACTGCTGCAACCCGCTTCACTCCCAGGTCATCCGTCCGCACCTGCACACCAGTGACTGGGCAGTTCTCAATGACCTGCAAAAGCAAAGCAAACATCTGTAATCATAGGCATGCAAGAGAGCACAATGGAATTTAGCAAGCACAATGCAGAACTCTATGTGCTGGAACCAAGGCACTACTGGAAGGGAAGCCCTTAGCAAATCACAAACATTGAAAGAAACACAAACAGCTCCAGTGCATTCACACTTCCAAATAGAAAGCTAATGGGGCAGCATCTGGAATTATGGTCCTTTTTGGTTAACTCTGGTCAACTTATACCAACCCACAACCAAATGAACACGAAAGGGACGGACCATCACATGTATATATTCTGTACAAAACTTGGATAGGATTTAGATTCTTGTCTTGTGCCGCAAACTACAGCACAACAAAGCAATTAATCCACACCTTCGGCAGGTTTTCAGACAGCCACAAACAGTCCCTGGAAGTCACCTACCCAAGGTGATAAATTGCAAAAACAGTGAAAGAACTCTATTCAAATCTGTAATCCAGAGTGTGTAGCGTATAGAAGATGGTTTCTATATACACTATCAAAAGACATTAAAGTGCACTAACATTGTCTGTGCTGCGCAAGTGATTTTTTTCCCTCATAGTTGAGAACTTTCATTCAATGGTTCAGGCCATTTGTACTCGCCCACATGGATAGGGGAGCGGCTGTACACAATCCTTATTGGGCTTTCTAAATGAGCATGTGCTGTGAAGAGGTGCCTCTAACTTGTCCACTAACTTTCTTGTGGCGAGGAGGTAAGCTATGTTTGCTTCAATCTTCAGCCCTTTACATTGGTTGCATCTCAGTTTTGAACCAGCCCGTTTACCTGGTTCTAACCTCTTTAGGTGGATGGACATGTTCTACTGAGAGAAAGAAGTTGGTATGTTAATTCTGAGTTTCAAGTGTTCCACTTCATCACAGATTTATTGGGTAACGTAATTCCCCCTTCAATCAAGAGCCTTACCAATGTATTTTTTTGTTTTGTTCAGGATTTTCCACAGTGCTTTTCATCAAAGTGCTGTATAACAATTAATGAGACAGTACAAAATAGAATTGTTATGGTAACATGGTGCAGCAAAATAGGACAGCAAGACAATAAAAAGGAGAAACAAAGGCAATAGGATTTAGGTGGGAATTTGAAACATTATCTAACTCTTGCCTAGTTCTTAAACAACATAGTTTTGTTCTCAATATAATATGGCTTCTGCCATTTTATTTAATTCATTTTGTTAGCATCCTAGCACAGAGTCTCTGGGTAGCAGGGTACTTTACAGAGCTCATATTTATTTATTCTTTCAGGATGTCTTTGGTTTATTGTGATTACACTATACATTACTTAGTGTACCGCCTTGGTAAAGTTCATGTTTAGAAAAATATATATATATATATATATATATATGGTTGCAAGGAGACATGCAGTGTTAATGGAAGATTTTTTTCTTTGCTATATTGAGATGTTATTGAATATATATTATATATAGATACACACACACACACACACACACAAATAAAGCTACTGGCAGTCACCAGTAGGCAGTTATAGTTAGGACAAACTTTTCCCATAGATGAAGCATTTTTTTGTTTTGCCAAGAACTTTGGCGCCGTTTGACGAAACTTTACGAAATGTTCAAAACTAGTTTGCCGTTCACTTCAGCTGCAGGTTAGAAAATTTCAGGGTGATTCGTCAAGTGGGGGCGAGATAAAGGGAGGGCTAAAATGCTTTTTCCCTATTCTAGGTCTATGGGGAGTTTGCCATTTTTAGGTACGACTACAGCCCGAACCGCTGAACAGATTTGCACCCAATTTAGCAGAAAGCTAGCTCTTGGTCCAGAAAGAGCCCTTTTTGTGATTTGGGGTAAATCTGTTCAGTAGTTGCGGAGTTATTGAAGACAAAAGCAAAATTGCATATCCAGGGACGCAGATCTTTTGAGGATCCATCACAGCGCTACACGAATCCATGAGGCAACAGCAAGCAATGTCATGATTGGCTGGCCACAACCTGACAGGAAAGCTGTGGCTGTCATTTTATGCACCAGGGCACGATCCCGGGGCCTGAAAATTTGAGTGCACAGTGATTGAAGGGGTCAGGGTAGAGGTACCTGGCCCCATGGGTCTGTTAGAGGAGTCGCAGAGGGACCCATGAAGGCCAAGAAATTGCCTTAATATCTTTTTTCCATGTGCAGGGATCCGCGGAGCCGTCATGGCCCCCCATGTGAAGTTGCGACAGAACCATGAATCCCGCCATAATTTAAAAAAAAAAAAAAAGCATACTCACAGATCCACATAGGCAGTCAGACTCACACATGCACTCACACACCCACACAAACATTCACAAACCCACCCGCTCAGACACAGCTGCTCAGACACTCACAGGCCCACATAGACCCTTGCAGACCCATACATTCACATACCCATACACTCACACACCCATTCACAGACACAAACACACTCCCAGATCCACACACCCACTCACAGACTCACACAGACATTCACACACCCACTCACACACTCATATGGCTACTCACACACCCATCCTCCAAGGTATACAGTTATGATATACAATTAAAAAAAACATAGAAATTCACTGAAAAAAAACAAAGGTTACAGTTAGGCAATAGAATTAAAAAACCTTGGAAATTCACGGAAGAAACCAAAGGTTAGAGTGACGTCATTGTTAGGCACAAAACCATAGAAATTCCGCAGTTAGTTATAGTTACCCGAGTTAACTATAAGTTGTACCCCCACAATGCACTACTTTTGACCTCACATATTACATCACTTATGACACGGTGAGCGACATCACTGTTGACATCTCAAATGACATCACTGATGACATAATCTGGGGAAAGTTATAAACATATGTCATTTATTTCGCCACAAATACCACGATTACTGGCAGATGCATTTCGGCCCCCTGGCCTTTGTCAATGTCAGTGTGTCCACGTCATTACCCACTTTATAAACATAATGAAACATGGTTAGGCGGCAGCTCCACAGCTTAGAAACAATTGTGCTAGCAAATGTATACTTACTGCGGTGGCGACCATCTTATCCTAGTGCCTCAGGACTCTAATACAATAGGTCAAACCCATGCTGCCTGATTATCTGTATCAGATAAATAATGTAGTTCATATCCTATTGTTGTTAAAAAACATGATTATAGGTATATTCCATCAATTTATGTTCACATGATTGCTTAATCTGATAATCTCTGGTACTCCATAATAATGTGACTGCATTCCAAGCAATACTCACAGCATTCTAAAAACTGATATTCAAGACAGAATGTGTGGCTATCTTACGTGTGAATTTATCAGCCATTTGGAGCTTGGTTGTGGGTTGTTTCTGGTGAAACACTCCGCTATTTATCAGACAACCTCTGATGTGTTCGCTTATCACTCTGAATGAATGGCGAGCCATTATGCACTGTATTGGCTGTTGCCACTTGTAGGGTGTCAATAATCAAAGGTCAACGATTCCCCGTGTATGGGTCTAGATTCCCTGGGAATTTCCACTCCACGGTTCGTAAGATACCTGCCTATGTGTAAAGTGAACTGGTGCAATAAAATACACTCAAAGTGATAAGTAAATTAGTGCTTAAAAGGTGTATTGCTTACAATCAGTGCTTTAAATGGGAAATTAGAAGTGCTGGTACCCACTAATTAGACTGGGTGAGTAGTTAGGGGCGTGTCTAGGGGCGTGTCTGGGGGTGTGGCTGTGAGCCAGGAATTTAACAATAGCCACATAAGTAAGCTTTAATGCAAATGCTCAGATTGTCATGTAAAGCGCTTAAATGCCCATGGTCCAAATTCGCGCAAAATCAAACTGCCTCCTTACATAAGAGACATGGCAAGCATCAGCTTCTATGTCATAGGTGCAGAGCCTAATTTTTGGCAGTTTGATATTGCGCGAATTTGGGCCATGGGCATTGAAGCGCTTTACATGACAATTAGAACATTTGCATTAAAGCTTACTTTTTTTAAGACCCCTGTTTAAGGGAGTTGTCCAGAATCACAGGATAATGAGCCGACGTCGGGATTCGACCCTGGTTCTTCAGTTCCACTCTCAGCACCTCTGACCATATCCTCATTCTTGTTGCGATGCCAATGAGAACCAGAGGCGCAACTAGAGTCAAATTTCGGGGGTGGGGGTGGGGTATTGGGGCTGATTCTTCCAGCAGTATGCAGAGTGGAGCTGCAGGGGATCCAAGAAGGGGTGAGAAACAACAAAGCCTCCTTAAAAAGCAATTGGTCTTTTAAAGACCTGTGAAGTACTCGGGTGCTGCTGTGTGTGCAGCCGGGCTGACACACACACGATGGGGGAGTGGGGTGTCTGAAGCCCTTTGATCCCAATGGGCGTTGCGCGCCTGATGAGAACCTCACACTGCAGGAGCAACCCAGCGTAGAAATACACAGGCTGTTGCCAGCCAGAGCAGCACCTCAACACGCACCATCTGTTGCACGTACCCGTACTTCAGGGCCTGAGCCCTGCTGCTTCATGGAGTACCGGTACTCTCCTTGCCCGCAAATAAGTTCCGGTACTCTGGGGGAGAAAACTGAGAAGTGCCGGTACTGAGTACCGGTGAGTACCGGCCCATTTAAAGCACTGCTTACAATACTCTCTAAATATATGTGCTGCCACCCTATATGCGTTCAGAACTCCTCATCACTGTTGGGTTCCCCATGGAACTCTCGTTCTCATCTCAAGGATGTATCTAGACTCTAGTTGTCTCAGAGCCCTGACTCTGTCCCCTTCCCTCTCATTTTGTGGGACGTGGTCCACCCAAATGAAACGCTGTAATTTACCGCTACTACTGTGGTCTGCAGCAAAGTGTCTGGCCACATTCCATCCTGATTAGATATTGCCCGCACATGCTCCAGCACTCTTTTCTTTGCTGGATGCATCGTGCTGCCTATATATCTCTTGCCACATGTGCACACTAAGCAGTAAATGACAAAGTTAGAATTGCACTTAAGGAATTAAGTAATCTGTTTGGTATTTTCTTCTGCCTGGGACCTCATACTCCTTAACCTTACTACTTCCCTTGCACACCTTGCATTTGGTACATGGGAGAAACCCAGTAATCTTGGGTTTCTCTGATCTTTCATCAGTATAATGACTTTTTACCAGTAGATCCTTAAGGGATGTACTAGTTCGATGTGTGACACATGGAGCTGTGGGTAGTGTGGGACCAATAACCTGGTCCGTTTCTAGAATATTCCAGTGTTTTGTAACTATCTGACAGACTTCATTAGATTCTGCTGAGAAATTTATAGACAGCCTCGTCATCGATTCCCCTCCATCCCCCTGCTTCTTTTGAACTAGTAGCTGTTGTCTGTCCATAGCTGGTACCTTCATAGCTAGGGGGCTGAAACGTGTCAGTAATTGGGGAATTTGTGGCAAAATAAATGACATATGTTTATAACTTTACCCCGAGTGCACAACGTCTTTTGTGCTGGAATATATATATATATATATATATATATATATATATATATATATATATAATTTATTTTACACTGGTAGTAATAGATAGCTATGGTTAAGGCCAGTCATAACTTGGTGGGTAATATAGCGGTAGACGTTCAATCTTTTAAAAATTGGATTACTAATACAATGGATGAATTAGCCCCTGTAATTCATGTAGAGAAGAAAAAAGTTAAATCTCAGCCATCATCGCCATGGTTTACTCAGGTTTTAGTTGAACATCAGCATTGTAAGCACTTCGAACAGAAATGGTAGAAGGTCTATAATTCGGAGGGTTTGCTTAGTCTTAAAATGGCCCAAAAAAACCTATCAAATTTTTTCGTTCTTTTTTGAAAAAATACGAGCTATTCAACAAGAATTTACGACCCTATACTCCAGATGAATGACCCGGTGGTGGTTATCCCTTTGAAGTCATTGACTGAAACTCTGACTGCCTTCAGGAAAATCACTTTAGCCGTGTCACATCAGGCCAATTTGTCCTGTAAATCAGAATTGCCAAATAATCCTTGCCCCAGTCCTTTCTTCATAAAGTCATTGTCAACCCTGTGATTAATGAAATTCTGAATAGATCATTATCTACTGCAGAGGTCCCGACTAAGTGGAAACTGACAGTGGTTAAACCTCTGCAGAAAAAGCCCTTAGTTGATCCAACAGTTCTTTCCAATTTGCGCCCCATTTCATTATTACCTGTGATGAGCAAAATTCTGAAAAAATTGGTTAATGTCCAACTAATTGCATTTTTGGTAAACGCTCATTTGCTCCATCCACGTTCCACCCAAGACTTTCCACTGAATCTGCTTTGTTAGAGGTTGCAGATACCTTTAAATTGACTCTGGTTGCAGGAAAAAATGCCTTGCTGATATTACTAGACTTAACCGCTGCATTTGATACCATTGCCCATAAAAAGTTTGCTCCATCGTATCCAAGACCACGGGATTTCTAGACTGGCTTGGTCTTGGACCAAATCATTCCTTACAGATCACAGACAAACGGTCTGGTTAGGACCCGTCTCATCCGCGGAAACATCAGGGGGTTCCACTGAGCTCATCTTGGAGTGCTGTTCTTTTTAATATTTAGATGTCCCTGCTGATCTCCCTAATTGCCTCCATCTTCTATGTGGATCCCATCTTTGGATAAGGCATCCTTCAATTCAGAGATCAAATTAAAAAAAACTGCCTCACCGCAGTTATCCGGTGGATGCAATCCAATCATTTAAGGTGTAATACTGATAAAACAGATTATGCTGCATGGCACTTCAGATCTTTTTGCCCCGGTCCAACGGTGGCCAAATTTGGCGCCCTATCCTCCCACCACTGTCGAGACCATTAGGAATATGGGAGTAAAATTTGACGCCTTCCTGTCTTTCTGTCCACAAGCCCTTGCAGAGACAGGGATGTGTTTTTAATTTAATAAAGTCATAGAAAAATTTCTTTTACTATCTCCCACTGGCGGCCTGAAAGATGGTGGCCTGCACACTGATAATGTCCAGATTGGACTACTGTAACAGTCTGTATGCTGGTTCTTCCAAACAGACTGTTCAGAAACTCCAAGATGTGCGGCATGCATCTGCCAGATTGGTATTTAAACTCCCGAGATGCTCATCTACCTCAGCAGCGTTGAGGGCCCTACACTGGCTGCCAGTCCATAAAAGGGTGCTTTTAAAAATCCTTTTATTAATTTTCAGAGCCTACAGGTCCAAAGAGCCGAGATATTTATCGGCCATATGTACTCGCTACATTACAAATAGGCCCTTGAGATCCTCCCATGCAAACCTCCTCAAGCCCATCTCTTTTAGACTGCGGACACAAGGTGGTAACTCTTTCTTGGTTCTAGGCACCAGGACCTGGAATAAACTCCCTTCTGCTTTAAGATTCATTGACGTTGAGGCAACATTCAAAAAGCAGTTAAAGACCTGGCACTTTACAATCCCCGATTTGCTCTGCTACTCCCGGATCCTTTTTATTTAGTGCTTTTCCAGAGTTCAGTTTTGCATGAGTGAGTGGCTTCTTTTGCAAAGCTGCAGGATGCTCCTCCGGGAGTGACAGGGCGCTTTATTAGAATGCAATTCAATTCAGAAGCTTGCAAAGGAAAGGCATGTTTTGTTGATACTTTTGCTGCTGTTCGAAGAATCTGCACAGAGCCTTAAAAAAAAGTGCTTCCACTTAGGGTCCTCAGGCCAAGTTTCGTGTAGGTCTGTCAAGCAGGGGCAAAGAAAAACAAGGGGAGGGGGTGGGACATGCCCAAAAGTACCGCTGTACAGCAGGAATTGGTTGCTAGCTGAGAGTGGGGCATAATAGCCCCTAAACTTCACAGTAAACACCAAAAGTTAAAGTGAAGTTATTGTTTTAAGACCATAACAAGTGACTTATTAGGTAACATAATGAGAGGACCACAATCTATAACTTGAATAACATCCATGGAAACCATAACTCACTCACCAAATGCAATGCTTACAAAGTCACAATATTTATACAAACACCTAAAAGCTAAATGTAATAAAAGTCATCACATAATCAAACCAACTAATGATAGTACACTCACAAAAGTAATCTTAAAGAGGATTTCAAAAATCGAAATTTCAACTGTTTCATTTAAGGAAAGGCCATGAGCATAGAATTTTGTGACTAATTAACTTTTTATTAAGGTGAATATATATATTTACATTTGAATCCAGAGCCCTAGTCATTAAAGAGAACATATTAAATGGCAACAATCATGCCTAGAGACTGCCTTCTGCAATAAGCAAAACATAAACCTAACCCTTACTCCCCATAATGCAGGTTTGCAACCAAAGGGAATTGCAAACTCATTTGTAACAAAACAATGTTTACCCCCTCCAAAAAAAATACCCCAGATCTGGATCTTGCCACCCTGTTTCCATACAACTCGTCGACTAACAATCTGTCCTTTCTAGATAGTTTTAATGTTATCCTTCAAGTTGTGCTTTTCCAGCTCTTGAAGGGCAATCTCACATCTACACGTTTCTACCCTTTAGGATCAACTGACCAGCCAGTCACTGACTCATGGATTATTTAAAGCTTCCTTAAAAGGTTGTCTAGGCGGCAACATGTTTGAAGAAGAAAACCTAAGATCCAGAGAACATGGTTCACTTCTGCCCTATTATTATTGAAAATAATCTGTGGGGACGCATTTAGCTTTTGGCTGAATAAAGTACCAAGACAGATCAGCCAGCAGCCTAATGCTCTCTGCATATATGATATTTATTCTAGGCTGATGAGTCACTGTAGAGCATTATACATGATCAATAAAGAGATTTTGTTGAAAAACCGTAAGACGGAGATTGGATTCCAGGGGAAGGGGGTGTCATTGAGCTACTCTGCCTACCTTCTAGCTATTAGGAGGATAACTAAAGTCATCTAAAGGCTCGGTCTCCAACCCGATAGATCTCCACTGAGCTGAATTCCTTATCTTTCCTTTATAGTCGTCATTTCGAGTAAGGACGATGAACACGAGGACTACTGCTTGGTGGGTGACTATCACTTAAAGATGCCAGTTTTAGACTATCTGAAGCACGGTGTGCATTTGTCAAGGACCTGACAGAAGTCAATTAAACCTTAACCCCCCTTAGCGTTCCTATTGCTCTCTTTCATACCACCCTCCGATACTGCTCAGCAATGGCTGAATGAGCCGGTTCGAGAATGAATTGCAAGTTCACGTTAGTGTCTCTTGCTGACTCGCCAGGTCATTACTTGTTAGACCAGGAATTTACAATATAATATAAAGAACCTAAACCAACCTTGAATTTTCAGCTCCATTTCCTACAGACCCCTACATTTCACACCTAAACTGAAGAACTGTTGTATAGGTTTTCCACTGATTTATGCCTGGAAGCCGAGAAGTTTCTTGTGGCGGTGCAGCCCCAGGTCCTCCTTGCAAAAGCTGTGCTGCATGTCACCATGTGCCTGATATAGGCCTCCATCGTGTATGATGCCGAACTCCTGCTCAGCCCTCCATTCACGGTCCTCTTCGTGCTGCAAGACCCTTGTTCAGTGTGTCTTGCATTACCTAAAATGTAATAAGGCTAGGCCGACCACCTTATCAGCCACCCATACTGGTATTATCTGGAGGTCAGCAGACAGCATGGAATCAAGCAATACTGATGTTACGACACCTCTAGTTTGCATGAACCAAAGAATCTGGTTCAGTCCAGGGACAGCAACTATATTGTGCAGAATGCATATTTTTTAATGCCATTTGTTTTATAGTAGCTCATAAAACATTCAGAATGCAATGGCATGATTCCAACTATGCAAATATGGCAAACAGATCTTTGACGGACCGTGTAGTTCAATTGACGTCATTCTGATGAGGTTAGCGAAGCATTTATTTAACAGCATTTACACGGCATTAAGCAGCTGCAGGAATCACATAGGTCATCTAAGAAGTTTAATTCAGTCAGGGGAACTTTAGATCATCATTATGAATGCCACAGATAAACGACTTATCATAAAACAGTTCTGAAACTACATTCTCTCAAGTAGCCATTCCACAATATGCTAAGTATAACATCCACCCTACAGCGTTCGATGGGCTACCAAGGATGCGGGACTCTGTAATAGGAGGTCAACTGCTCCCTCGCTCTTCTAGCCGACTTACCTCTAGAGAGCATGGTAACTCATCTCCTTCCCTCCTCAAAAGACATCTAGGATGAAAAGTAATAGTGTAGGATACTTACATATTCAAGAAAATTTATAAAATCAGATAGTACAAATTACACACATTATGACAAGTAAACCAGGGGGCCAGTGGTAGACGACCAAATAAGAGGAAGCAAGCAACGGTACCAAACGCCCAATCAATTGTATGCAACAAAAAATAGGCCATGCATCTATCTTGGATTACCAGAGCTCCCCTGGCACTGGCGGCCCTGGCAAGGGTGGTGCAGGTCCCAGCTGGGTCCATTGTGCCATCATTTGGGACATACAGGGTACCATAAAGATCATCAACGTTCATCAGTGGGTAGAGGTCCTTGGTTTCTGCTGGAGACAGTACATAAGATTCTACTCCGTACACCTTGCCCAGCTGTTAAAGAGACACAGGAGAAAGGACAAGACAAATTTATGGTGCAATGAAAAGTATCAAACATTTTTTTCAAGCGTTGCTGCTATAGTTCACTTTTCTGAAATATTATAGCGGTTTTGGAAGAACAAAAAATGATGTAAGAAGGTTACCGCATCCTGAACTCCACTAATACATAGTTTGCACCCCTCCCCCTCGAAAACCAGAAAATGTTTTCTAATTGTACTTTTAGTTCAAGTTTTTATGTCCAAGAGAGCACACAATAATAATCCAAAGGCTTCTATCCATTAAAAAAAAAAAAGTGAATTTTACTAGGAAGAGGATTAGTTTGGTCACCGATTGGAATTCAAGCCTAATTTCGATAAAAATGTATTTGTTCTGAAAAAAGGGAGGAAATTAGTGGGTGAGCAAGTAAGATCAAAGCATACAAGAAGTACTTTGGAGGAGCACTTTGAGTGACCGGGATGGTTCGAGAGAGTTTTCGGTTAGATACGTCGAGCCTCTTCTACCATCACTACACTCAAAACAAAAATTATGCATAACTTTAGATTCTCAATGACCTCCCTACTATTTTGATGAATTAAAGTTAGAAAAAGTTTAATGAATCTAACAAATGCAATAAATAAGACATTCACATTAAAAGACAAAAACAAATCAAACTAAGATTCTCATCAACACCAGGCATTAATTCTGCAAACTCAGGCATCGATTTCTAAGAGATCTCATAGAAAATAAAGCACTACTCCAAGCAGGTTTTCTACATGGAAAACTGTACGTTTAGCGTTCGTGAATACATCAATTTTGCACTTGATCATTCTTTTCTGCTTTGTTGCTCTGCAGTGAAAAGCATTCCTAAGAAAACTCTCTTCTGGGGATGATGGGGCTAATTTACATCAACACACATAAATGGAGCCTATATTCCATAGGTCTAAATGCCCGTGTGCATTTTGTGTACGAAACTTGGCTGGAAGATGGAGAGGCTGTCCTTGCTGAAGAAATAATTGGAAACAAATTGCTCACATTTAATTTTTGAATTTGTGACACCTTAACCACAGAGTAGGATAAATAAACCCTCTACCAAAAACACACCTGCTACTTGCAGATAAATCATATTCCCTTGTCAGTGTAATGGCAGATGTCACTCAGTCATCTACCTTTGGTGATCCATATATGGTCACCGTGCACGGAGAAAGATGGTCAGTTAATCTTGAGCCCATCTGGCAATATATCTTCCCAAAATCATCCCCATCCATGCGCTGGGATGATTTCCACAGCATGTGGGCTAACAGAGCCTATTTAAATCGGTGCAACGTGCCTGAAGCACACCTAGGCCGTCTTAGTCTGAAAAGGTGGCTGAGAAAGCTGGTGCCTCCTCCCCTCTCCACCATACCCCGCTCCTCAGCCTCATCGCCCCGTGGAGGCGCCTGGCTGTGGCTTCTAGAGATTAAAATGAGGCACTCGCTGGTCTGCAAGTTGCCCAGATTGAGGGGACGGAGGTGGAGATCTGCACCCGCAGCAAGAGGAGGCAGCTTCGACCTGACACAGGGGTGGGACCAGGCAGCAGCTCCAGTTGAGGAGGCAAGTAGTCCAAAGTTCTAATAATCGATTATACTAATAACTTGTAAAACATTATCTACAGACTTTACCACTTGTTTTGAAACCAGATTATAAGCCTAAACAAGAGTATGTTATCACCCTCAAAATATAGCAAGTACTTGTCTTTCAATACATCAAACCAGTGCACACAAAATGATGGAATGCTTGCATGCCCACTTACAGACATAAGCCTTTTGTACTCATCCAGTCGCTGTTTGTTGGAGGCGATAAAGAGCCCCCCATTCTGTATCCATCCCGTGTGGAGCCCAGTCTCCTCCTCCAGATCTCGACTCACCACATTCCGCGTGTGGGCCAACAATTCCACCTCAACATCACTGGGCCGCAGCTGCCAGAGGAGGCCTGGGAGAAATCAAAAGGCCTGGGTTAGCCCGTTTCTGTTGGCAACAGCAACATATTTTTACTTATATTCAACCGGCCAATACCATGAAAGCCCTGGTGCACATGCAGAGGATGCAGGAGACTGGTACATCCCCTATAATACCCCAACCTTGTGCCAGGGGTTTTAGGAAAAGGATCTGCATGCCTTCTACATGGATGTAAGTGCATCAGGCGGGACCTATCTTAACACGCTTGCAGTCTTGCCTGTGTAGCAATATTAACTCGATGCTTACACTTATCCCCTTTTATTTAGCAGCCATTCAGCAGCGCTCAGTGCAGCATTCACTTGTAGTCATCAGTTGTTCTTAAATTAGGTTGAGATATAACTTGTCAAGGATCATATACAACATATGCCAAATAGTTCTTTGATTAACAAATCTATTTCTTCCTTCATTTTTTTTGGCATAGTCCAGGCAAAATGTATATTACGTTGACGTAATATTACACTTATTATGCAAAATTCCTGAACTTACACTTTTACGCCACATAATGCACCTTTGCATCATAAATGGCTGTGAGGGAACATTTCATGCTAAAATATATCACTAAATCACAGTTTTAAGTTTGGCATAATTCCATGTAATTTTCCCTAAATTGTGTGTAATAATTACAACAAAGCAAAAAATGCAAATTTCTCACATCCCTAATTCGAATGTCACAAGCTTTTTGTGTATTTTGTGAAACACTAAAAAAAAAAAAGGCAGAATGAAACATCAACTGTTTACATTGTTATGGAGTCGCAGTCCAATGTAAGTGCCCACTGGTGTCACCCTCCCAATAATCAGTGCATAGTGCACCTAAACTGGGCATGATGCTCTGCAATGTGGCTTTGAGAGTGGAGACAGATCTTGAAATTATTTCCTGAAATGGCTATGCACTTTATAAAGAACATTTGATCTTACAGATCAATGTCCATATAAGAGTTCCAAACATCTAAAAATGGATGGGCAAGCAGATCAGTTCGCATTGTTATTATCAGTTGTGATAATCCAAAGGACTGTGCCCATTCACCCTCTAATGGCGCGCTACGGTAGATCGAAGGTAGAACCTGGCTCTTTCCAAAGCGTGTCCATGGCTATCTCGACCTGAACCCTTTAGACCTCCAAAATATAAGTTATAAATGTATGAGCACCCAAACATTTCATATGGAATATTTGGGTGCTTTTATTCAATAATGCATTGGAACAACAACACATATGTCATGGGAAACATTTCACAGGTCAGGTGAAACATGGTGCTATCATTATAATGAGAACCTACCAATACTCTACAGGAATATGACTCGTTATTTAGCATACCATTACTACGCAGCTTTTTACTACGAAGTTTTTACTTAGCAATTACCGTTACTAGGCAAGTTTTTAGTTCGCATACCTTTACATTGCAAGTGTTAATGTATGCGAACTAAAAACTTGCCTAGTAATAAAAACAGACATTTACCCTAACACTACACTAAATACAAATACACTACCCTACACATAAACTCTAAAACACTACCCAAACCCCCAAACACTACACAAACACTACAACACTACCCTATACCCTAAATCACTACCCCCTGCACGACCCTCCCCCTTCCCCCAGCTCGCTCCCTACACTCAAACACTACCCTGCACGACCCCCAACACTACCCTAAACCCTAAAACACTACCCTACACTACACCACTACCCTAAAACCTAAAGTACTACCCCAGCACGACCCTGCCCCTACCCCCAATCCTGTCCCTACTCCCAAACACTACCCTTCACGACCCCCGACACTACCCTAAACCCAAATACACTACTCTACACTACACAAACACCACATCACAATCCTAAAACACTACCCCCAGCACGACCCTGCCCCTACCCCCAGTCCTGTCCCTACTCCCAAACACTACCCTTCACCACCCCGGACACTAGCCTAAACTCAAATACACTACTCTACACTACACAAACACAACTACACTAAAACCTAAAACACTACCCCCAGCACGACCCTGCCTCTACCCCCAGTCCTGTCCCTACTCCCAAACACTACCCTTCACGAGCCCCGACACTACCCTAAACCCAAATGCACTACTCTACACTTACACAACTACACTACCCTAAAACCAAAAAACAACCCCCTGCACGACCCTCCCCCTAGGACAACGCCCCCGGCTTACCTCTCCTGACGTCCTCCTCGTAGGTGAGGAAACCTATGCGTGACTCGGTGGCGCCCATGGCCCCCTCACTCCATTACGACTGGTGCTGCTCTCCCTATCCCTTTTCAGCCGCTCCATATCACCTCCCCCTGCCGCTTCCTCCTGGGAGGAGTAAGTTGTCTGCATTCATTCTTACACTACTTAATTGCCTCAGAACTCTTAAACTTCCAATGCGCAGGACAAATACTGATCCTTAACGGACCGAGGATCAACTAACTCCCTTAACGCCTTAAATCAGAGGAATAAGAAACATGCTACAAGTGGCACCAACGAAGAGGTTGATATGTCACAGAGGAATACACGTGTGCAAAAGTTAAAGGGCTTGACTTACAGTGAAAAGAAATTCAGGAGAGAGAAAAGTCCAAAAAGATCAATACAATTAAACCACTGAAGCAGCAAAGAATTATCCCATGTAATATAGGTTAAATGCATCAGAGTGGAAATGGGGACTCCCTAGTAGCAGACGCACTAACGTAAAACAATTCAAGGCAGTTCAAATAAAAGAACAAACCAGGAGTAAGTAGAAGCTCTTTGGAATGTGGGTACGAGGCCCGAGCGTCAGAGTCTCGTCGGGAGAGTGAGTCGATGTAGATCTTAGAGTTGAAGTGCACAGGGTCGCGTGGTACCTTAGTGGGTTCTGGATTTAACGGCAGAGATCATCTCCAGCTCCGCTTCCTTCTCACCCTGCCGACATCACCATGCAGTTGTCATCGCGCACCTTCCTGTGTGCGCTCATCCGGTCAGATTCGCTTCCTGGGAGGAGTTCTGCCTCATCCGCCTTAGCGCCATTGTTTACCCAAATTTACAACGCATGGGTAGTTACAACGCATGCGATGTAACAACTTGCGCAGTAAATGCTACGCGTTGTTACATTGCATGCGTTGTAACGCTTGCGAAGTAATGGTATGCGGAGTAAAGCCTCCGTAGTAATGGGTAATTACCCTCTACAGAGCTTTACCATTGTTAAAAGCACAAGGATTATACAGCAATTGGGGACAAAAACATTTAGGGCTGTTATCTTAATTACGCAGCCAGAAATAGAATGTGATGTGGCACATTCTCCATCTGAGCCAGAAACATTCTTTGTTGAAACCTGCAAATGATTAGGAAAATTATGTGGCAAGTATGGTAAATCCCTCCTTAGGTGGTAGAGGCTGCAGACACGGAATCTCATACCTCTACTGGCCCTCACCATTGTCTATTATTTTATGAACAATTTATTCATGGAAGGTAAACAACACCCAATCATTCTTATTCCAGTCAGTACTCATTGTTAGCTGCACCTTGAAGTGAACACCTTTAACAATTTCGGAGGTTTACAGACATAATAATGTGTTTTTTACTAACACAAAGGTTATTTTTGCTACTATTCTTAACTACAGAATTAAGTATTGCTCTCTTCTTTTTACTGCATGCAACCAAACATTTTAGTCCAGTATTTCAAATATTATTTTCAATGAAAATGTCCCTGTTTGACAAAAACAGTCTTTTCAAGCTTTGTCGGCCAAAATAAACATGCAATATAAAAATTGCAAATAGAGAACACGTAATGTGGCCCTATATTGCCTGTTTGGGTTTTTGTCCTCTTGGTTTATTGAGGTCACCAGAAATCCTTCACATTGTATATAAAGGTTTAAAATTACCGGCCTTATGCTACATTTAACCAGTGAAAGCATTTAATTTTCAACAATGCAGTGTTTACACTTTAACTACTGAAGTCAATCTATATGCAAAGTTTTAGTTGTGAAAACATTCCTTTGTTTAGTCATATGAACAGACAACACATACATGTAAACCTGGTGCAGCTGATGCTTCCTTAAAACTCAAGACATATAGCTTGCAATGTAAAGTTGGCTTGAATTCAATTCCGGTGTATGAAGGAATTTTAAACTGGAAGCTGAAAATTAAGTTGGCCTACTCCGTTTTTATTCGAGGGAGTACGCCAAAGTACAGTGAACGGAATCTATCATGGATGACTGACCTCAGATGAAGCAGCAAAGGTATGCGCCGACAAAAGGATGATAACATGCATTAGGTGCAAAAAGACAAAGTGATATGCTAGGGTCTATTTTTCACATTTTTTTGTTCGTGAATTTAGTCAAATATTCTATAATTTGAGTATGTGTTTGTTGTATACATATTTCTATATTTTTGTTTTAAGGTACAAATTATAAAAAATATTGGTTGGCGGTGGGTCCGGGCTTCCAGCAGCGATTCAGGGGCGTGGGGCGCCATGGAAGTCATGAGGTTAAGAACCACTGCACTAGGCAAGGACATCGACTTTTCATTGCTAAAAGAAAAGCATACAAGGTTAAGTTAATATTTTTGTTTAAGAAAGGGCCATTTACCGTCTAGCGGTTCACCAGACTTAAAAGAAGACTAATGACTGGGCACAACGTCTTTTGTTAACATGTGGTGAGTACCAAACTCCACAGATGGCTCTAAGCATCCAGATAACAAGATGGGTCCAACATAGGCCCACGGGAGCCAGGTTCATACTATATTTCTAGGATGAACATGGATTAGGTAATTTAGTCCTACTTGGATTGAATGCAAGTAATTGTACTTTATGTGAATATTCTGGAAACCTGTGACAGATCCGGCCCTCCTGGACCTTTGTTGTACATCACTACCTTAGATTATCTGTATCCCTCCTCTACATACAGTACTGGTCCTGAAGGCATCCATAGTTTGAGTCAAGCAACCAGAGGGTGCATTCCCTTATGTGTCCTCCTCTTCAGTAGAACTCATTTCTGGATTTTTTAGATGACAGCTTTCATTTGCTATTTCATCATTGGTCTCTGCATGAAGACTGTTGATATGCCAAATCAGGAAAACGTTGTGGATTTATGTAGCGAGATGATCTGACATTTGGAAATGACTCAAGTGACCAGTTATGCATGTTTCATGGCTAGCCGCAGGCGCATGCAGGCACGGAGTCTCCACACAGACCAGTGCGCCTTCAAGCCCCGCTTCCGGAATGGGAGTTCAATAGCCAATTACTGACTTTGATCCATGCAAGCACTCGCAGCGCCAGTGGTGGCAGAGGGTGGCACATGTGGTAGACTTGAGCAGGACTAAAGCTAGAAGTTGGCCAAAGCCAAATAAGGAGCATGTTGGGTACCTACACTTTAGTTTTTTAATCTGAATTCAGCACAGTAAGCTGCAAGCAGTGCGACAGCTATGGTTCAGCGGAGGGAGTCCTTCTTATACAAGCACTAAAACTGGCACTCAATGCTGCTACAGTGTATCCTTTTACTAGAGTACAGCAGTGGCTTGGATTGTAACGCACTTATATTACAATGTTACAAGCGTTACGAGTCTGCCCCACTAACTAGGACCGTTATTTCTGTGTACCGCATAATTTACGGCAACATGAGTCCTAGCTGCTGTTGCATAGCAGCACACGACAGAGTAGGAATTTCTTGGCACTTTACCTCTTCTCTCCTTTTGAGTGTTTTGCATCTCTACTTTGGCTCTCTCCTGTCTGTATTCCACCCTTCAGTGTACACCACAGGTACCTTGCACGTTCAGGGCAGACATCAAGGGGGCATTTGCAGACGTCATTCATGGTCTAGAAGCCCAAAATGTCCCACTCGGTGCCTCACTGGCAAGCCATAGGACTTTTATCTCAATCAAATGTGCAGTCAAAACCAGATTTAACCCAGCATCTGTGCTTGTCCATGCAAACCCGTGGATGGCCACGGGTCATTTATGAACATAGAAAGAAATTGTGGCGGTTCTGCACTTTGTTATTTATTAGACATATAATGTCGAGCTCCCCCAAACAAATGTTTTTGCTTACCACAAAGGCGTTCTCATGGTGAAGGAACATACTTTGTACTTGGAAAAAAACACTTAATACAAAAGGGTAGCTTCAGCTGGTTTCCAAATGTTCTTATCATATTGCTTCCTTCCCACATACGCTTCAGTGTTAGCAACTGACCTCAGGTTCTCTTTACACCCCAGGTGCCTTAGAGGAATATATTATCTCTCTTGCATTAGAGGAATATTCCTTAGGTTACAGTATCACATTCTGTCACCAACTGCTACCTTCACACGAGGAATGTATCTCAACCACAGGAATATCTACGCGTTGTACAACTCATCGAGTGGTTATACACATTAGTAAACCTAAATTAATGGTTCCACGATATCACATACGGTTTTTAAGATCCATTTATTCTCAAATGTGTCTTAATTTACCTCTGGAAGCATTAAAAAAAGCTGTGTTATGTTCCAGCGATTTCAAAACCCTGGCGGTACCTGGTTTTCCACAAAACTCTGAATGATGGTGATGGTGCCTGGTTTTCCACAAAACCCCAAGTGACTGACCTGGTTTTCCACTAAACAGCAGGTTTACATACATAGTCCAAGCATGCAGCAGGCATGAGCAATATGTATAAGAAATAGGACTCAATACTATTAAAGAAGGGAAATTAATGCAAGATTACACAAACTGCAATACTAAATTTGCAACTGGAACACATCAATGCAATCATTAAAAACATGCAACATGCCACAGTTATCGCATTTGACAAATTCTCCAAATGCAGGGGGTTCTTGACAAGCTAATGCTCTGTTTGGCGATAAAACTAGTTTGTGAAAACGAACATTTCTGCATTATTGGCTCACATGAAATTTCCTCATTTGAGTCGTGCATCTCCAGTGATGGTTAAAGGGGTGATGCCACTGCTTAATCAAGGCTAATTCTCTAGGGTCATCGCTGGACTAAAGGTAACATCTTCTGAAAGTAAGACAATTGTGCCCCTAAGCCTATTCTAAAATGGAGCCCTCCCAAGCCCCTCCATACCTGCTGTATGCCAAGTGGTCCCCGATGTCAGACGGTCTCTCTCCAACAGGACCACATTCTTGACTCCAAGCTTCGCTAGATGGTAGGTCGTTTGGCATCCTAGACTTCCCCCACCAATCACGACCACCTCCGCAGATTTGGGGAGCGCCTTGGTTGGCCCTTTGGCTTCAGTGCTTTCTTCTTTTAGAGTTTTGGTGTATGGGACGCTCTTCTCAGATGTCTGGCTCACACTGGTACTGGAGTATCGGACGTTTCGCCTTAGTGCAGGTGTCCTGTAGGAAACAGCTTTTATAAAAGCCTGTCTCAGGGGGGACATGAGGACCTGAAATAACAAACGGGATGTGAAATAAGAATATTCAATGGAAATCTCACAGTGTAAAGAAAACAAAAATCCACTTTGCATTTTACAGAGGATATTACATAAAAATAGCCACTCAGTTACGATGCATCATTCGATTTTTACATGAAATTAAAGCATGTTTTCTCAAAAAAGAGAACTACCTACATTAACTGTTAAAATATATAGATTTCAGAGGGAAAAAAAAAAAATATATATATATATATATATATATATATATATATATATATATATATATATATATATATGTTTTTCTTTCGGGGTGCGCAGATGTAACATGGATCCTGTTCCGTTTACTACCATTAACTCCTCTATTCCCCCTTTGTTACTTTTCAACTTTTGTCATTTCTTTAGGGTGCTCTGATGGAAAAAGAATACATTTTCAACAGTTTCAGATTTTTCACTACAGACTGGACATACACTTACATCTTAAGGGGTGCCATACATTGCTTCTCTAACGATTCATATATGTATATGGAAATATATGCTTATGAAATCGTAGATACTTCTGTTGCCATTGGAGCTGAAAACAGTAGGAAATGTGGCAAGGTTAACAATCTCTAGGACAGGACTAACTCCAGTCAGCTGTTCCAAAAATTCACAATTACTTTGTATAAGGAACATTTTCACACTATGGTGTTCAGTGGACCTTATTTTCAGGTGTGTCTGTAAGGGCTCGGTTAGACTCATCCGTGGGATGCATGAGCCAAGGATTCAACTTTCAACCTCAAAAGCAGCAACTGGTCCGTCAGTCCACAGCGGCTGCGGGTGTCCAGGCTCGTATGCTCCCCATCTTCAAACAGAACGCAAGCCCTGATTATTTTTGATGAGCAAATGAAAAAAATCTATCCACACTAAACCCTGTGTCCTATTCATCCTTGGACTGCTTGATCATTGCCTAATGTCAGCACAACATGCTTTGATCGCATATTAATTCACGTAGACACTCGCCTCATTAACTGCATGGCCTGGTGTGCACCTTGTCATGCAAGGATAAAACGTAGTGACCTGGAGAATGCGTCACCTTCACAGCACTGTGGTTAACAATCTTTACCACCCCGATGAGAATTCATGACTAATGCAATCCCTTTCACAGACCACCTAGAAGTACTCAAAGCAGTTTTTGCACCATTGCTTGAAGGATACAAAAGCAGGGCTAAGGCCAACTCCCAGTGTAATGGGACTGAGGCTAAACAGCAGAAAGTTGTTCACAACTCACTAAAGACAGATGTTCCAGTTCCAAAATGTATTCTGTTGCTCTTTTCCAATCAAGGTAGAGTCTCAAGTGCTGCAGATGTGACACAGCCCTCCGGGACATTTGAATTTTGCATACTCCCAAACACACTAGTCCTACAAGACTAACACGCCACAATGTCGGGCACTCCATAGCATTTAATGGTTATTAGCTTCACAATTGCCGACAAGGTGGATTGTCTTCATGTGTGAGAAATCCATCAGTGCTGAACAGTTATTCCTTCATGCTTGGGACATGGGGAAAGTAGCTTCCCTGTACAGAGGAGATACAACTTTCACCCTATCACCTGGATTGTTTATAAATGTATTCTATATAAATTATGGCGGGACCAGTGTCTTCTTCCTGGATGGGAGGAAAAAAGCAAATTAAGAGTGAAAGGCTTCGCTAAACATGGGGAGGCTCATTTTGAAGTCGATTTTGTCAGAGACATTTTTGAGCACACAGTTGAGAGCTCTGCCACCTTGTTGGAAATTATTGCTGGGCAAACTTAGTGGTGGGAGCCCGAAGGTAGACTTGTTTTTTTAGTTTACAGCATGAACAAGGGCTGAAGGCATACGAGTGCTGAATATTAGGCACGGGCGGCGTATGGAATCATTTGCCCAGAATAACAGAAGGTTGAGCAGAGGTCGTGATTCAAACCTGGTTCTGCAGTTCTAAAGTCAGTAGCTCTAGCGGCTAGCCCATACCTCAGTGATGGTTCATATGACTGTTGGTATTTAATACCAGTATGTTAAGTGCGACAGGCAGAAACCATTAAAGTGTAACTTTTCAGAGAAGTGCAGCCAGTACAGGCTTTGTTGTAAGGTACTAATGGGAAACCTTCTTGTAGCTGTAATGCCCAGCCATGATGCCTAATGTTGCACCAGTTGAGGTTTATGTGTTGTAAAAGGCTACGTATTCAAGTTTAGGAGACAACCACCTAGCATAGTCAGGATGTGTACTCCATAGCGCTCGCTCTCTTTGGTGTTTGGGAATAAAGAAGGAGTGCATCTTGCTGAGAAGATTACTTATGCCCCCGACTTCAGATTTCTCTAGGTACACAGTTAACTAATTTGCTAATATCTCTGGCATCAATGTCTTCAATTCGCATCTCCGTATTAAATGTGATGGGACCAGTAATACTTCTCCAGTCGTGCTGGAGCGATTTTCAGAGTGACTATAGAAAAAGAGCCATGTCCAATCAGCATGAGAGTGGTAAGGGTGTGGTATGTATCTGGTGGTGTATTTTAGGACACACCATCACAAATATATTACTAAAGCATGGTATGGTAGTGCACTGTCATTTACAAACAGCACATTTTCCATTGAAATGACCACTAAATTTGCACTTGTGCTGGAAAACGTATACTTCGCACAAAGGATAATCTGCAGAAATCGGTTTTCAGCAACTATTTATCATTCACGCATCACCAAGTAAAGTGTCTTGCTTTGTTTTTATGCTATTAAAATCTTTGTTTCCATCACACTTCAGAATTGCAAAATAAAGTACCTCATTTGTCATTTCTTAACTCCTGATATTTTGAAATATTAGTAGAATTCATTTACAGGTATTTAAGTTTTGTTGTGTGTTAGAAAACAATTGACGTCCTACAGCCTTTCCTTTCACACTCCCTGTACCCCACTAAGAATGTCATAGTTCACTTTCCAAAATCCTCTCACTCTGCAGTCAGAGAAAGAAAACTAAACATCAATCTCCATGATCAAAGAACAAACACAAATTTGTTAGATGATATCACCTGACATTTGACCTCTTTGAGAAGAAAAAATATAATTAAATGCATCTTTATTGATCTATCAGATTCTGAACTCAAGCCTGGTTATTTTGGGGGTGCTGCAGTACCCCCTGCACCCGTACTTCCAGCACCTGCGAGTATCGCTGAGGAAAAGGAGAAAAGGTAAATGAAAATAGAGTACAAATCCATTCCACTGGTTTACTTGGTCGCACATCCATCAGTAGGATTATTTGAACTTCCTTGGAAGGGTCACCCAGGCTCCTCAATCAAAGCCCTGCTTGGATGCTAAGTCACTGGGAACCATGTAGGGACAAAATATATATATATCTTCTGCAGCCATTTCAGAACTATTCTGTGGTTTCCAAAGTTTATCACACAGTCTACAGCTGCTGAAGCTACAAATACTTCATCTGGTACTCCACCAGAAGTCTTCTAATAGAGTGCGTTCTGCTAAAAGCTTCAACTGTGACAAACATCATCCAGGATCGTGTGTGGATTAACTTGATGTTCATTTTAAGGCAATTCTAATCCATTCATCCTCGATACCTCATCCTGCACAAGTGGCATTGCCTAAGCCAACGTTATACTCGATTGAAATGCTTGCTAGTGACAACCTTGTAGGACTGGTAAACCATGAGGCCTACATTATCCATGAGAATAATCAATTTCTGTAATTAGTCATTTCACTACGCTAGTTATTGTGGCTTTGGGGTACAGCTGGCTCAACCAATGACTCTTCCATTCTCGATCCGCCAAGGGGGGGGGGGGGCACTTTTAAAGAGGTATGAGGCAGTGGAAGAGTTTGACAACTTTGCAGTTGGAAGCTTGGCTAGACTTTTTGTATTATGCCTCAGGGCATTATCACACTTCGAAAACTACATAATGTATTTTTCAGACTTTCACCTTAAGGGTCACATTCTCTTTCACCCGAGGGTGAAGATTCTCCGACGGGCCTTGGAAATTCCTACCTCAGAGCATCCGTAACTGAACTTACCTAGATCGACTGCAAATTATTTATTGCTGTGGATAGTAGCCCTAACGTCATGCAAAGTAACCATCAATGGTTTTTGACACAAATCACTATCTGCTAAGAACGGCAGACAGAATTTTGCCCCCCAAAAAATATATATGCCTCCTTGATGCAGATGTAAATTTAGAGAAACGTTTTCTTTTCTCTCTGCTTTTGCAACTTTGCATGTGCACTGTGCTGTACAGCACACATGCAAAAGTGGAAATGTTATAAACTACGGCCAAGCATAGTATTTTGTACTGGAAGGGTGCCCTTCAATTGAACAAATTATTCTAGATATCACATACACACACAATAAGGTGCAAGGGCCTGTGCAAGGCATCCTAAAGTGCGATAGCGCAAGGGGAGAAAACAATAGGTTATAGGCAGTGCTTTAAATGGAAATATAAAAGTGCAGATAATCTTTAGAGTACCGGTTAGCTCTTACGAAGTGCTGGTACTCTCTCAGTAATTATATTGCAGCAGTGCTGAGAAGTGCACGTACTCTTCCTTTGAAATTAAAGAAGTGCAGGTACTCAGTACCGGACAGTGCCTGCCCATTTAAAACACTAATTATAGGATATGGTACTGTCCTGTTCGCTCCGTTTCACACAACACAGCAACTTTGGTTCCTGCATTGCGTGACATCTTAGTAAAGTAGTCCCAAAGTGTTTTCAGGATCCCAGGCAGCTGCAGGACATAGCAGATGCCTGCTACCCCATGTCATGAGATGGTTTTCAGTCACTCCTGTCTTTTCAGTCAGCAGTTATAAGCATGCTGGGATTTGTAGTTTCACTTATCTTTTTATAAGTGTGGGCCCATAATTCACATCATGCTTAACTTTGTGGATTTACACAGGGCTTTAAGTGGGACGGGTCCTGCCGGTGCTCAACACTGGCAGTTCTAAAGAGCAATTGCAGAGATGAGTTCCTATCCTCAGGGTGAAAAAAAATCTTAACTCTGCAGTGGTCCCACCCTTCACTGCCTTTGATGTAACGTCAAAGAGACTCGTTATGGTTCTTTCACAGTCTCATCATTATAGAACTGAACCATTTTCAATATTCTATACAACAAAGCCATAGTTGTTCCTTATCTATCTTATGCAACTAACAACCATTGACAAAGCCAATCATCCTGGCTTGCTGTAGGCGTAAAATTACTTGTATTATATACAGTGGTCGGGCGGGATCGGCAGGGCACGTCGTGCCCCTACTTCTATAATTCAATAGATTCCGTCCCCCTACTTTTTTATTTTAAACATGCATCCCAGGATGGCAGAAATAGCCAAGGCCTACAAATAAGGCTCGGCGTTCCTGGCCGTTCGGGCACGGGGAGGGGGCAGAGAAGGAAAAGGACTCTGTCTTTTCCTTCTTGCCAGAGAAGACAAGGACAGTGTCTACTTCTGGTCTGCAGCTGGTAGCTGACACCCTCTCTCTTTCCTCCTTTTATTCCCTCTTTCTGTCTTGCTCCTCCTCACTTACTGAAAACCGTGACTTCAAGAAACGGTTCTCACCCTCTCTTTCCTCCTTTCATTTATTTTTTCCCCTGTAAAATGGATCCAAAAAAAGAAAATTACTTTTGCTGGAAATGTCGTCTTTTTCTGACATTTTTCTATCCAAAGTGCAGCCTCAGGAATAAAAGGTTCAAAATAGGAAAAATAAATAACTAAATAAAGCAAGACAGTGTTTGCAAAGTGGCCAGATTGATTTTATTCACACCCAAACACATTAGCGCCACTTTACAGAGTTTGCCAGTAATGCGCTACTTTTGTTTTCTTGTCTTTCTTTGAACAGCATTGTTTTCCCCAGTTGGGGAAGTGCACCAATCCTGGAGGTACTGCAATGCCTGATTGATGGGTGCTTGGAAAACAAAATGTGTACCGCAGCTCTGTGTTAAAGGATGTGGTCTTTTTACCATACTGCTTACGTTTTGTAAGAATATAAGCACTGGACATTGAAATGGGTCCCTTACCGGCCCTGTAGTCATGTGCATAACTTTTCAGGCACAAGCACTCACCGATTCCTGAATAGTGAGTGTAAAAGCGTTAAGGTAACCATGTTGTTCCTTCTTACATTTCACATGTTTTACTATAGCCTAAACCGGCTATTAAAGGCCCGCTCCAGCATTAAATGCCCGAGCCGAAGGGAAGGGACTTTAACAAGGGAGCGGGACTTTAATAGCCGGTATAGCCCAGCTAGGAAGGGCTATAAGGCTATTAGAACATTCTGCCACTAGAGGGCAGAATGTTCTAACAAATAAAACAAAGGCCTCTCGGAGTTCGAGGGGGTTCACATCCCCTCGGGCTCCGAGAGGCCTTTGTAAACAACATTGGAATGTTGCTTTGCGGGCCTTTACCAGCCCGTAGAAGCACGGAGCACTCCATTGTCTTCAATGGAGTGCTCCACATTCCAATGTTCTAATTAATCTTGCATTCCCTTAAGTGTCTGCTTTTTCCAGGATGTTGTTACTGTTTTGTTTTTTTAGGCAGCATATTACTCTTCTCTAGTGCATAATTTGAATTGAGTCGCATCCAGGTGTTTATAGCGGGGCACAATTGGGTTGTAGTTGAAGGCAGTGCGAGTTTCTCTCAGTGGTAGCAGTATGGTGTTCAGTGCGGGAGAGGATGTGGCACTATGGCCAGAGCTGCCGAATTTGGAATTGGGGAATCAGGTTCAGTCTTCATGACCAGTTCACCAGACGACTCTCCTGAGGGAGCACATTCCCATGCTAGACCTTGGAAGGCCCTGCAAGACCTTAGAAGCCCTGGTGTCTTAGGACCAGCAGGTGTACCCTAGTGGGGGCAAGTGTCGGTTAACCTTGAAGGCCTGTCCACCACAATCCATACTGAAGTTCACCTCCAGTCTTGCAGGCAGGCTTTTGAAGCAGCACACCCTAGAGCAACAGTGACTGTCACTGAGGTCACAGTACCCTTGAGCAGGGGTTGGCTATGGGCGATGCACCCGGTGTGACCGCACTGGGCGCTAACTTTGGGTGACAAGTATATTATGCTTTTAAAAGTGCTTGCTGCCTCCTTCCTGGTCTCTAGCAATGTTCGGCAACCATAAAAAAATGTTATGATAACTCAGTTGATGGATGTTCTTCCTAGAGAGAGATAGGAGTTTTGTCTAGTGGAAGTTGATATGCATGGAAAGGTTGTGCAGAGGGTTAATGTGCCTGCTGCAAAGAACATGTACCATGCAGATCACAAAGTGCACATAATGTAAATAGGTCAGTGGGTTACTGCTTTTGTCAGAGAGATCTTTGGTTACTTGCAGTTTATAAGTGAATACCCTAACATAGAACAGTGAGGTGTTAACTGCCATCTAAGAGCTGCATGCAAACTGCAAGGTAGAAATTAGAGCGTTAACGTTTTTCCCCCCAGTCTTTGATTATCCTAATGTTGCAAAAAGTGTTCATTTGGATAGAAATCAATTCTGATTATTAAAGAGAACCCCCAACCATGGTATTATGTTTTAAATTCTGAGTTTGTGTTTCTCCAGACCAATCACTATTAAACTATGCTGCCTACTAGTATGGTTTTCATGTGACTCCTACATCTTGTAGTCCTTTGTCTTATGTAACATTTTCTATACAGTGGTTTACACATGTATAATTGATGTGTGTGGGATGTAAAGTGCTCTCACACCTTACACTGGTATGAGTGGCACTGTAAATCAAATTAAATGTATCTGAGAGAGAGTGTGGTTATGGAGACTTGAGGGGCACTGTTTAACGGTGGTAGTGAGGGAATCCGTGGTGGAAGTGGTCATTGGGGGGCACTAACAAACATTGTTGCACAGGGCGCCACCAGCGCTAAAGCCGACCTTGCCCTTGAGGCCAGTCTGCCTCACCCATTGCTATCTCCATTGGCCTGGTTTCAGCAGTAGTAGCTGTAACTCACCAGGGATCTGCAATGCAGGATTTGCACGCACACCAAACTAAGTTAGCAAATTTCACAGTCTCTCTACTTCATGCACAAGCACTTTTAACACGTGCTGCCTACTTTGGGTCCACTGGAATTATGCAGCAAAGGAGGACAAAATTATGCCGCAGTGTTGACTATTATGCAGCAAAAAAAAAAAAAGCTGCGTAATACAGTATATTTTCCGATACTTTATTATTTTGACATTTTTACACATGCCAACAGTCTCTAGAAAGATTTTGCCTTATTAGTACCAGTGTAACATACAAATGCAGCAGTGAGAAAGGTGATCAGTCAAACTATGCAAAGGGCCGTCCACTTTACAGCAACTCGTCACATTTTTTTGTAACTTTGGATCCGTTTGAGCTACAAACAATTTATTAGTTAAAATTGCCAGATTATGTAGCAGATGTTGTATTATGTGGCAAATATAGCAGAGACATAATTATATGTAGAACATTTGCAAACTAGGATATTTTGCCATTGATGTTTAAACTGCTCTTGTGGAAAAAGGGAGGAGAAGTGCTTATGACAGAAACTTCATGGCTCAGAGACAAATGGCTCGTTTAAGCGTATTTGGGACATTCTGTGATTGGAAACATATCCCACTTTGTGAATGTATTTTAATGTCAATAACTCATATTAAACCTTAAATAATTATGTGTATCCATTGATTGAATTAAATAACATATTGATCTGGAACTGGTCAGTGAAATGCCAAACAAATAATAAAAATTGGGATGTTTTGCGCATTCTGGCCACACCTCCGACTCCGCCCACTAATCCAATCCTCTGGTTATTCCCGCCCTCTGATTCTCCGCCCACAGTTCCCCTACTTTTTTTCCCCCACTTTGACCACTGATTATATATCTGGATGCAATCACAGAAGCTGCAAAATGCCAGTCAGGCGGGACACTATCCTAAGCACGTATTTTTGGCATTAGTGTTTTTAAGTCACGCCCTTAATTACATCGTGCACGCCCATTTGAGAGACAACCCCCCCTCCCTAGTTTTTTCATCCCACTTAACCCCTTCGATGCTCATGACGGAATGGTCCCGTCATGAGCATCGGTGCCCCTGTGCTCATTACGGAACCATTCCGTCATGAGGACAGGGGCACGAAATCCCTCTGCTGCAGACAGCAGAGGGATTTCTATTTCTCCCCTGTGACCTCGGGAGCTGGGGAGGAGCTTCCCCAGCTCCCGAGGCCCCCCCCTCGCCGTTTCTGTGAATTGACAATCAGACCGCACGTCGCGCTGACGTCATTTTACAGAAACCGAAACTGAAATGAGCCTTTAGGCTCATTTCAGTTTCACTTTCTACGTGCTCAGGGTGCTATCTCAGCCCCCTGAGCACGTAGAAAGACGGGAGAGGTATCATTGGAAAGGGAGAATCTCCCTTTCCAATGGTACCCTTCCCAGTGGATCCCTGCTTGGGGATCGCCCCAGGAGGGCGATCCCCAAGCAGGGATCCACCCACTAGACACCAGGAGGGGGAGCGGCCCCTTGGGCAAGGGCCTTCGCTCCCCCCATAAAGTAATGGGCACAATTCAGTCTTTCTGCCCCCCCAGGGGGGCAGATGGGGCAGTAGCCCCCAATCTGCCCCCCCCGGGGGAGCAGAAAGCCCACTAAACGCCAGGGATTTTTTATGGTGCATTTGTTTTAGGGTGGGGGCTGCCCGAAATGGGCACGCCAATGCCCCCACCCCCGCCACCATTACAGCCTTTCTGCCCCCCCTGGGGGGCAGATGGGGCATTTGCCCCTAATCTGCCCCTTTGGGGGGGCAGAAAGCCCACTTGACGCCAGGGGTTTTATTTGCGCAATTTTTTTTAGGGTGGGGGCTGCTTGAAATGGGCACGCCAATGCCTCCACCCCCCACCTGCCACATTACAGCTTTTCTGCCCCCCCTGGGGGGCAGATGGGGCAGTAGCCCCCAATCTGCCCCCCCTGGGGGGGCAGAAAGCCCACTAAATGCCAGGGATTTTTTTTGCACAATTTGTTTTAGGGTGGGGGCTGCCCGAAACGGGCATGCCAATGCCCCTACCCCCCTGCCACCATTACATCCTTTCTGCCCCCCCTGGGGGGCTGATGGGGGCAGTAGCCCCCAATTTGCCCCCCCCGGGGGGGCAGAAAGCCCACTAAACGCCTGGGATTTTTTTTTGCGCCATTTTTTTAGGGTGGGGGCTGCCTGAAACGGGCACGCCAATGCCCCCCACACAAATGACAGTCTTTCTGCCCCCGGGAGGCAGATGGGAGCTGTAGCCCCCAATCTGGCCCCCCCGGGGGGCAGAAAGCCCACTAGAAACCAGGGATTTTTTGTTTTATTCGTGTAGGGGTAGGGGCTGCCCAAAATGGGCATGACAATACCCCCACCCCACCCCCAGAGAAATTCCAGTCTTTCTGCCCCCCGGGAGGGCAGATGGGGGCAGTGGCCCCTGATCTGCCCCCTGGGGGGGCAGAAAGCCCACTAGGCACCAGCGATTACGCAGGCTTCTTTTATGCGTCGGGGTGGGGGCTGCCCAAAAGGGTCATACCAATGCCCCCACCCCACAAAAAATAGCCACAGTCTTTCTGCCCCCCTTGGGGGCATATCAGGGTGAACCCCCCTCCCCCGATTCCCCCCCAGGGTGGCAGAAAGCCCACTAGGCTCTGACTTTTTTTTAGCAATGTGCCTACCTATGGATTTTGGGCCCTAGCGCAGCTGGCACGTAGGGAAACATAGCAAACCTGTACATTTTTTAAAACTAGACACCAAGGAGAATCCAGGATGGGGTGACTTGTCTGGCTCTCACCAGGTTCTGCTACCCAGAATCCCTTGCAAACCTCAAACTTTGTAAAGTAAAAAAAAAAAAAACACACATTTTCCTCACAATTCTGTTGTGGGAAAGTTCTGGAATCTGCGTGGATCCACAAATTTCCTCCTACACAGCATTCCCCCAGGTCTCCCGATAAAAATGGTGCCTCACTCGTGTGGGAGGCCCGAGTACCCGCCACAGGCAAGGGCCCAAAACGTATTGAGGCGACATCAAAATTGCCGATCACAAAACAACCTGGTTTTGCAAGGGGGGTGACCTGGGTTTTTGGCCCAGTGCTCGGCGGCCAGCTAGGGAAACCTACAAAACCCACACATTTCTGAAAACTAGACACCTGGGGATTCCAGGGAGGTATGGCTTGCGTGGATCCCTCAACGTTTTCTTACCCAGAATCCCTGCACACCTCAAATTTAGCTGAAAAAAAAATCACTTTTTTCACACATTTTGTGTGTGAAAGTTGTGGCGTCACTGGGCTGACATAAATTTCCTACCACCCAGCGTTCCCCCATGTCTCCCGATAAAAATGGTGCCTCACTCGTGTGGGAGGCCCAAGGACCCACGACAGGCAAGGGCCCAAAACGTATTGAGGCAACATCAAAATTGCCTATCACAAAATGTTTTGGGCCCTTGCCTGTCGCGGGTACTTGGGCCTCCCACACGAGTGAGGCTCCATTTTTATCGGGAGACCCGGGGGAATGCTGGGTGGTAGGAACTTTGTGTCAGCCCGGTGATGCCACAACTTTCCCACACAAAAATGTGTGAAAAAAGTGATTTTTCCAGCTAAATTTGAGCTTTGCAGGGGATTCTGGGTAAGAAAACGTTGGGGGATCCACGCAAGCCATACCTCCCTGGACTCCCCCAGGTGTCTAGTTTTCAAAATTGTATAGCTTGGCTAGGTTTCCCTAGGTGCCGGCAGAGCTAGGGTTCAAAAACTACAGCTAGGCACTTTGCCAAAAAAGGGTCATTTTTCACTGTGAAATTGTGGTGTGTCCACGTTGCGTTTTGCGCCGTTTCCTGTCGTGGGCACTAGGCCTACCCACACAAGTGAGGTACCATTTTTCTCGGAAGACTTTGGGGAACGCGGGGTGGGTGGAAATTTGTGGATCCACGCAGATTCAAGAACTTTCCACCACAGAAATGTGAGGAAAAAGTGGGGTTTTTGACAATTTTTTAGGTTTGCAAGGGATTCTGGGTAACAGAACCTAGTGAGAGGCAGTCAAGTCACCACATCCTGGATTCCCCTGGGTGTCTAGTTTTCAAAAATGTATAGGTTTGCTAGGTTTCCCTGGGTGCCGGCAGAGCTAGGGTTCAAAAACTACAGCCAGGCACTTTGCCAAAAAAGGGTCATTTTTCACTGTGAAATTGTGGTGTGTCCACGTTGCGTTTTGCGCCGTTTCCTGTCGCGGGCACTAGGCCTACCCACACAAGTGAGGTGCCATTTTTATCAGGAGACTTAGGGTAATTCAAATTTGTAAAGCAACTGTTATTACCTATTGACTTTCGATGCATTTCTGCCTTCCAAATGAAAGACAATGTGTAAAAAGAAGTAATTTTGAAAAATGATCGATAATTCTCATGCTAGTATGAGTATTCCCAATTTCGGAAATGTGCAAATATCTACTGTTTCTAAACTCTATATTTTGTTCCCATTTCAGAAATACATAGGTGTCTTTCATACCGATTTTTCCATGTATACATTTTCCCAGAATAATTGCTATATACCCGGTACATAATAAAAAACCATTGCAAGTCGCTGCTCAGTTTTTGGCTCTGGGTTCGTCGGGTGCTTGGTGAACTTACAAGTCCTATATATCCCCACAACCAGTAAGGTCCAGCGGATGTAACGGTATATTGCTTTCAAAGAGCTGTCATAATTAGAAGAAGTTACAGGTGAAAACGTTGACACAAAAGGCTGTTTTTTTTCAACTAATTTTCAATTTTTCCTATATTTAACTGTTAGTTTCTATAAAGAAACCTTGAAGGATCTACACAAATGACCCCTTGCTGAATTCAGAATTTTGTCTACTTTTCAGAAATGTATAGCTTTCCATTATTGCTTTCATACCCATGTCTACCATTAACTGGAAGGAGGTTGAAAGCACAAAAAATAGCAAAAATAGGCTATGTCCCAGAAAAATGCCAAAACTGTAAAAAACTTTGGTTTTCTGACAAAAGTCTGTCATTCCCTAAAAGCTGGGAAAATTGTGATTTCAGCCCCACAAACCCTTTTTTGATACCATTTGTAGGGAAAACCCCAGACGCTTTCATTTGCAGCACTTTTTTCCCATTTTTCCCCAAAAAACCAAAATTTAGCTGTATTTTGGCTAATTTCTGGGTCCCCTCCAGGGGAATCCACAAACCCTGGGTACCTTTAGAATCCCCAGGATGTTGGAAGAAAAGGACGCAAATTTGGCGTGGATACCTTATGTGGTCAAAAAGTTACAGGGGCCTAAGCGCGAACTACCCCAAATAGCCAAAAAAAGGCTTAGCACAGGGGGGGGGGGGAAAGGCCTAGCAGCGAAGGGGTTAAAGTCCTGGATTTACAGACACACCGGACTCAAGATCACCTTTATGGCGCGAGGCTACTTGACAGCGGCCTCCAGGGAGCCTAAAAATAGTGGTGGGAAACATGGAGTTCAGCAGGGAAAGGAGAGATGTGTAGCGACTTCCTGAAACAGTCGGAGACCCTCGTTTACTATCGCCTGTTGTGATGAATACACGGCTCCCACAAGATCCGTGACACATACATTTACCAAAAGCACAAAAATGTACAGCTGTGTGCTGGTGAGAAATATAAAATTAAACACCACGTTTAGAATGTGAATCGAAATCGGGAGAACATAGGGCATACAAACTATTCACACCTGGTATCATCCAAACTGTGCCCTCTTCATTTTAATGTCTTTTCTGTATTCGGTTGACGTGCACTTCTGCAGTACACCAAAGTGCAACGACGTGTCCTTAAAGTTCCATGCTGGTGCTATAATAACGTCTAAACACAACAGTTAGTCCCCCTAACTTTCATGGCCATTTTTCACTCCTCGCCCCAATAACTGCGACTATTTACCCCATAATATACCCCAAAATAGCATTTGAAAGTGGAATCTCATTTTGGGAAGCTCACAGACACGCTCTCGCGGTTGGTAAACAAGCCAGGCTGGCTCACCCCTCCTCCTCGGCTGCACGCTGCCTGGCGCGACGAGGCTGCCCTCGGGGTGCCATGGCCAGCGTTTTACCTGTCTGTGCAGTATCATGCCTGTGTCGTCTGCGCCTTCAGTTCCAGGGCCCGGCCTCTTGTCCCCACGATTCTGCGAGTCAGAGAATATACTCACATTTGGTGGGCGGGGCCAGCTGCAGCCACATGGTAGCCGGCTGGCTTACTGCTGGCCAGCTACAACTGTTCCCAGAGTTGCCAGCATAACCCCGAGTGTGCTGCTGGACACAAATGCTGCCCTCCAGCAGCAAATCATAACTTTTTGGGGAAAAACATAATTTTTCTAATGGACCTATGTCGTGTAACAACGTCAGACATTTGAGTCAATAACACTTTGCATTCTGGGATTTGTAGTTTTGTTTAGAAATCCCAGCTTTCAATGTTGCCATTACAGAACAAGCCTGGTCTGCTAGATGTCACGCATAACATGGTGCTACTTGGTAGCTGTCGACATACATGTTACTCTACATGTGGAAGAATACACATTTAAAAAAAAATATTTCGAGGTATAAGAACCACTTTCAAAAATACAAAGATGCTTTCATATTTTATTACTTGTCTAAAATTAAAGTGAGCTATATGTATTTATAGGTGGACCATAGCACCATGCAGGACAGTCTCAGGCACATACATTTTCTAGTTCTGGGCTTTGATTTTTTCCAAAAATCAGTGCATTCTGGGAGTTGTAGTCTTGGAAAAGCCTTGTCCCGGTGACATGAACCCACCTGGTCACCCTATGCATTCAGCTGTATACTTAAGGTCACATGTCTGCAATGTGGCCCTTGCGTTTCTGTGTTCACACCTAGGATAGAAAAGCTGCAAGGTAAGAGGGGCGGCTGCCTTCGTTGCCCCTTCTAAGGACCGAAACCTTCAGTCGAGCATGTATTTTTTAGTCAGCAGTGGCACCACGTTTTTTGCATGCTGTGACTTGCAGTTTTGTTTTTAACCTTTTAAGTCTGGTCTCAAACATCTCAATATTTAAGGTGCTGTTAGCTAAAAAGCCAGGACTGGCTGAACACCTGACATTATACCACTGCAGATCTCTGTAATAATTTTACCAACAGGGTCAGACTGACACATAGGATACATGTTTTCATGGGAGTACCTTTCAGGTGTATAGCGGGTGCATTGGCACCGAGGCCCAGGAGTGTGAGAGGACCATTTTCCTCCAGTTAGTTTCATTCTTTTACTACAGAACCATGGGGATAGGGACCCAAATATATTTGCTTGCATTAGGACCAGGGCTTTAAGTGGGCCGGGTCCTGCTAGTGCTCAGCACCTGCAGTTGTAAAAAGCAGGTGCTGAGACGGGTCCCTATCGGGCTCTCCATTTTTGCCCTCACCTTCAGTGAAAAAAAATCTTAACTCTGCAGCAGTATCACCCTTCACTTCCTTTGATGTGACTTAGAAGAGACTCGTTGTAGGTCTTTCACAGTCTCATCATTTCAGAACTGAAGCATTTTCAATATTCTATACAACGAAGCCATAGTTGTTGCTTATTTATCTTCCACAACTAACAACCATTGGCAAAGCCAATAGCCCTGACTTGCTGTAGATGTAATGTTACTTGTTGTATTATATATCTGGATGCAATGACAGAAGCGGAAAAATACCAGTTGGGCGGCGCAATGTGCTAAGCACAGATTTTTAGCTTGCATGTTTTTAAGCCACACCCTTAATTACCTTGGCCACGCCCCTTTTAACCCCCCTTCTGCCCTAGTTTTTTCATTCCACTTAAAGCCCTGATTAGGACCCATGGAGCTCCTGCTGTGCAACTGGTGCCTCTAAGAGACTGATGATGTCAGGGGAGTACCAGTCACTTGTCAGTACCTGCCAGGTGACTGAATCAGAGACCCTCAGGTCTATCTTAAAGATTGATGTTTTGAGTCACAAATTGGTAAAACCTGGGACGATTGTCGAGCAAGTGAGATTTGATGTGTCCCTACACTCTACGCCTACCCTCCTGTCCATCTGTACGACTGTAAAACACGTTTCCCAGCCTCATATACCTTGAAAACCTGTAGGAGCTCATGCACCCAGGGGTAGAGCCATAAGCCTTGGGTGCCACGCAACTCAACCTGCAAGTGACCGATTGGCATTAGTGCTTTTTCTAATTGACCGCAATGCTAAAGTTTTGCAGTATTGATTTGCAGTGATTTATTATTGCTTCTAAAAACCATAATTGAGGTTATACTTATCTGATTTACTTCATTTTGGTGTCTAAATTGATACATACATCTGCTTTATTTTTATAAATTGGTGTTGGATTTCTTTCAAGTTGTGCTAATTACTTATCGTCGATGTTGGTACTCTGAAATGCTGAACACATGTTCCTCTAGTGAAGCCTGACTGCCTTTTGCCATACTACCAGGACTGAGCTAAGGATATATTATTGTGAATCCAAGGACCATCTTTGGGGTATTGTGAGAGTATTGCATGGTGAAGCCTAACCACCATCACTACATAATACTCCACCTTCCTACAGGAGGTATTAGGTGAGAACATACACATACCAATTTATGCCATATGGCATGATTACGCTATATTTTAGAAGGGAAGGTACTAAAGAAAACATACTGTATTCTTGTAGAAGCACAATGATACTTGAACACTGAAGGAAACTGCATTAGCGAGAATTGAGGCGGTCAGCCTGAAGGGTCCTCACAGACGCCATCTTTTTTTGTTTTCTCCACCTCCCCTTTCCCCGGGGTGCTGTTCTCTCTTGGAGTTATATTTATTTCTCAGTTGGTTGCCGGGCTTGGTGGCATAGGGAACCATCTTCTGGCATTCACATCTCGCTCCCACAAGATCACACAGCCAAGTCAGGATTAGTTGTGTTCATTCGTTACACTACCAACCTTTCAGAGGCGCACAACTATTAAGGAACCCCTTGATCATCATGTAGGTCCCACAAAGTCCACTATCCTGTAGTGGACTTGCTCTTTCACAGCGCAGCTCTGTGTGGTAGCTGCTGCTGTCCCCGTGCACTCCTGCTGACCCGGAGGTCAGGAGTTCAAAGCCCTCCTCCACCCGCAGGCTCTTGCCTGCGCCTCATCCCTTTGTGCACTCCCCACTTCCTGGTCCTCTGGACCAATCAGGCTTGTTGGGGGGCGGAGCTGGGGACGGAATCGGCATAAATGCCGGCAGCAGCGCGGGAGCGCAGTGGACGCGCCGAAGGCGCGCCAAAGGCAAGCCTGTCTGCGCCCAGCCGTGCCCAGGGCCCAGTCACTATGCCCAAATACTTAAATAGTCCTCCCTAGAACTTCACTCACTCAACTCCACCTCTCATAGGCCTAGCCCAACTACTACTGCTACGCTACACCGGTATTCTATTTATCAGCCCCACAAATATCTTCTGGAATCAACCCAGCCAGCCACAATAATTTGCCGGGAGCGGGAAAAAGATAGAAGAACTACTCTATCGATCTACTATCTCAACACACGCTCCCTAGTAAAACATCAACTGTAAATTTTCACCCTCTTAGAGTCAGGAAAGCCTGACATTTTGCTGCTCTCCGAAACTTGGCTTACCACTGACTCATCACCAGACATCTTGGCGGCTCTACCTAATGAATATTACATTATTCAAACCAACCGCCCTCCTGGCAAAACTGGAGGCGGAGTAGCAGCCATCATCCACCGCGATCTTAAAGTCACCAGCCTCACTCCACTTCTGCTTCCCAATACAGAAAATGCAGTGATAAAAATAGAAACCGAGTTGGCACCAATTATCTGTGTATTAGTATACAGACCCCCTCAACACATGCCTCTCTTCCCTCACTCCTTAGGAGAACAAATCGCCAACCTAGCAACTACCCATACCAGAGTCATTCTAATAGGTGATTTCAACTACTGGGCAAATGACCTTACTGAACTTACTGAACTAGTCAGCAACTTAAACTTCTCCCAGCACATATTCACGGCCACGCACAACAAAGGCCACACCCTAGATCAAATGTGGACCACTAATTTAGCAGTGTCCCATATATCTATCACGCCATGTATCTGGTCCGATCACCATCTAATTAAATTCAATTTAGAAAATTCCACCATCAGTAAACCCCCCACCAACATTGGGAGGGTGGCGAGGAAATGGAATCATATTGACAATAATGAATTCCTCGCCACTCTAACCAACACAGCCCCCAATCCTGAATCTGACATAAATAGCCAAGAGAATGTGATCTCTACCTGGCTCCTGGAAGCCAGCGACAAACATGCTCCACTAAAGCAGATCAGGCAATCTCGTCGGCTTGAGGCACAAAGATGGTTTAGCCAGGAATTAAAACTATTACAACTGTCTCTCCGCCAACTGGAAAGGAAATGGAGGCGGAACTACTTACAAAAAGACAAAACTATCTATCAACTAGCAATGAGGGAATACAAGATTTCAATTCTGAAGGCCAAAGCTACACACTTCTCCTCCAGAATTTTAAATTCCAACAACAAAACTAAAGAAATCTTCACCATCGTTGACAAACTGTCTAATCTTGACAGAGTCCTTAGTAACCCCACTCCGTCTCAGGTTCTCTGCGAATCCTTAAGCAATTTTTTTATTGATAAGATAGTATCCATTAAAGCCAGTATTCCCACCCACTCCTGGCCGGTAAATTTTCCCTCTTCTGTAGGAAACCCTCACTCTTTTGACTCCTTTCCACCCGTGGATACACAGACCCTCTGTGAACTGCTGTCAAAAATTAAATCAGGATCTCCTACGGATCACTGCTCTCCTCATGTTCTAAAAAATGCCTTAGTGGCCTTCCCGGACCCTGTGCTGGACCTTCTGAATAACTCTCTTTCTCAAGGCAAGGTCCCAAATGCTTTTAAAGAGGCCATAGTGGTCCCTCTTTTAAAGAAACCTGGAGCTGACCCCCAGACCTTGACAAATTACCGTCCGATTTCCTTGCTTCCGTACTTAGCAAAGGTTATAGAAGCCTACGTAGCGAACTGCCTATCCACCTGTATGGAGGAATCTGGATTCCTCGATTCCCATCAAGCTGGTTTCCGGCCAGCCCATTCTACAGAAACAGTAATTCTAGCAGTTCTTGATTCTCTACGGGAAAAAGCTGACAGAGCCGTCCCCCAAGCCCTGGTGCTGCTGGACCTCTCGGCCGCTTTTGACACGGTCGACCACGACATATTGGTCGACCGTGTCAGAGAGGCAGGTCTTCGGGGTACACCGCTCTCCTGGCTAATCTCCTTTCTGAAAGACCGCTCACAGGCAGTCCGAATCGGCCAATTCACAGCCCCTAAATTAGAAACCACTTGCGGGGTCCCACAGGGATCCTCGCTTTCCCCGCTCTTTTTTAATCTCTATTTGCTCCCATTAATAAAGTCTCTGAAAGAAAGGAATGTGGTCGCCTTCAATTATGCAGACGACCTACAATTAATGATTACTGTAGACAACTCTCTGCAGTCGATCTCTGACTTCCAATCCACTATGCAATTTATCAGTCATTGGATGGACTGCAACCATCTCAAATTGAATCCTGGCAAGACTGAACTAGTCCTGACCGGCGGTGGTCTTAACCAGTGGGGCCCTCAATACTGGCCAAACGAACTAGGTCCCCCCCAACCCCTGCCGTATCAGTTAAAAGTCTGGGTGTTATCATCGACAACGATCTGTCCTTAAAAACTCATGTCAACTCTGTGATCTCCGCATGCTTCTATCAGCTGCGAAAGATAAGGAAAATAAGAAGACTCCTCACCCAAGCAGCTTTGACTCAGGTGGTGATATCCCTGGTACTATCCCGCCTCGACTTCGCCAATTCTATTTACCTCGGCATTCCACTTTACCTCTCAAAACTTCAATTGATTCAAAATCAGGCTGCCAGACTGATCTGCGAACAACCTAGGCGCTTCCCCCCTTTTAAAGAAGCTGCACTGGCTTCCCATCCCCCAGCGCTGCGCTTTCAAAGTCGGCTGCTTGCTGTTCAAATCGCTGCATGGTCGGGCCCCTAAATTCATTGACTGCCTCATCTCCCGCTATACTCCTTCACGCAACCTGCGGTCAGCTCATCTTCAACTTCTGGTTGTCCCCTCCTTCAAACTCAAGCGCCAAGGGGGTTGTAGGTTCGCCATTCTAGCCCCTGGGAAATCAGGTCTAGTCCCAACTTACTGAGTTTCAGAAAGTCTCTTAAAACTTGGCTATTCACTCAGGCCTACTAACTTTTCCTCCGAGCTCGGTCCCTAGACAGCGCCCTGAAACCAATCGGTATACGAGCGCTTTACAAAACCCTTTAACATTAACATTAACATCCCTGGTGGTCCAGTGGTAGAGCGTCACTGCCCTGGCATGCGTTTTTCCTTTTTCCTCTTTCCTCTGGTTTTCTCCCTCGCTGCCCCTGCTGCTGCGACCCCCAGCTGCCCGCCTCCCAGCTGTCCAGGCCCCCGCAGCACTACTTAGTGGCAATCACTGTACGGCCATGCAACTGGCACGCCGCCGGCGCGTCACAGGCAAGCCAGTCTGCGCCCATCCACGCCTGGACCGCGCCCAGCACCAGGGACCCTGGTTCTTGTACTTTCCACCGCCACAACGCCAGCAACTTCCTCACCCTCAACCCTGGACACCTCGCGGCCTGCCATCTAGTGTCACCGAAGAAGACCCAGGTACCCTTCGCCTGCCGGAACTGCAACTGCACCTTTACCCACGCCAGCTCCTCTTGCTGCCCAGCCGAACAACAACGCACCCGACCGGCTCAACTGCATCCTCCTCAACATGCGGTCCCTCCACAAACACGACACAGAAATCTGAGACCTCCTCAACGCCACCTCCCCTGACATCACATTCCTCATGGAAACATGGACTAACCCCTGCTCCGGACTGGACATCGCCATCCCCGACAGCTACCAAATCATCCACAAGGACCACCCCGATCACCCAGGAGGAGGCATCGCCATCGTTCACAAGAACACCCTCCGAATAACCACACAAACTGACGACCCAACGACGACCATGGAACACCTCCACTTCCACTTCCAGTTCCAGACCAACCAAACACCACCCTCCGTGGCACCCTCATCTACAGGCCCCCGCTCCCCGACCACCTTTCACCGATGTCATCGTAGACCTCATCCACCTCAGGCTCTCGCATCCACCGACTACATCCTACTCGGAGACCCCAACTTCCACATGGGCTGCCCCAGCGACCAGACCACCGACTCCCTACTGGAGAACCTCGCCAACATCGGACTCAAACAGCTAGTCACTGCACAGACCCACACAGCCAGACACACGCTCGACCCCGTCTTCTCAGCAAGCAGGAACATCAGCTACAGCCACACCACCAAACTCTCCTGGACCGACCACCACTGCGTACATCTCGTCTTCGCCACACCCACCGTACACCACTATCCTCAAAGCCCCCATCGCAGCTGGATTAAGGCAACCAAAGAACTTCTTGTTGACTCCCTCAGCACAACAACTCCGCCAACACCAACGGATGCCAACACCACAGCACGCATCCTCCACGGATGGATCTCTAGCTGCGCCGACACTCTGGTACCACTCAACAAAAGACGTGGAAAGCAACACACCAGGAAAGCCAACTGGTTCACCCCTGCCCTCCACGAATCCAGACGCACCTGCAGACAACTCGAGAAGAGATGGAGAAACAACAAAAGCCCGGAAACCCACGCTACCTTCAAATCTGCCATCAACGCACACCACCTCCTCCTCAAAACCACAAAGAAAACAGCCCTCCAAGACAGAATCAACGCCAACGTGCACAACAGCAAAGAACTCTTGCAGGAGTACGCCAGGCCCAACAGCGAGACCCAAGGCGTCCCTCCCTCCCAAGACCTCTGCAACAAACTCGGCACCTTCTTCCACCACAAGATCAGGCAGATCTACGACAGCTTCGACACCCTAGACCAGACGTCTTTAATCTGTGGGGCACGACCCTCAGGGGGGGGGCATGGAGTCCTGGGAAGGGGGTCGCGCATTCCCCAGCCTCACTTGTGCTTCGATTCTAGAACATTTGCTTTGGTTTTGGAAAAAAGACAGCCGTACTGGCACAGCTAATTTCCATCGTTTAAAATGCTTCAGCTGAGTCTCCTGTGCTGTGAAAAGCTTTCGTGCCAGGGTGCCTGCTCGCCTGAAAGAAATGCAAATGTACCCATTAGTTAATCAGCAAGTGTAAAGGGTGCTTGGGACCCAGTGAATCACTCCAAGCTTTGTGATGACAAAGAGGTTGTTTTTTTTGGAGTGGTAGTGCAAAGAGTTAACAACTGAAGTGTTCGCTTTTAATTGTACTTACACAGCAGCCCTTAGTACCCCTAAGGAGTTGTTGATGGGACAGTTATGTAAAAAAAGAAATTGCATTCCATACTTCCTTGTATAACTAAAATCTACATTTTGGAAGCACCATTTTATTGTGGAACTATTTTGTATCAGTCTATATTTTACTGTGTGTAATGCAATGCAAATATAAAATAATAACTTTCATACACATAGTGCTTTCTGTCACAGGCTGTGACCTCGTAGCACTAAAAATACACTATTCTCCACTGCACCAACCAAGATTTAATTCTGTGTCTCTCTGGTTATTCACAGACCTCTGCAGTGTATTAACTAATAGAGTTTTATAATGTACTACAGTGCATTTCCTACACCTCTGACCATGCCCCTACGCTCACTGACCTTTGGTTTGCTAAACACTGTTTAATAATATTTCCCCACTGTAAACATTATTTTGTGTGGGAATTGGGGGCGTTTATGGTTGTCGATGATGAGTACCAGGTTCTAGAACGTTTTGTTAGGAGGGGGGTCCTTACTCCTAAAAAAGTTTGACAAGGGGGTCTCGGCATCAAAAAGTTTGAAGACCTCTGCCCTAGACCCTACCACTTCACCCACCTTCACCACAAGCAAACACGCTGCACCCCAACAGACCGTGCTCTGCTGGACCCCGCTCACAACAGAGGAGACACTCAAGACCATGAAGAGCATCCATTCAGGAGCCACAGAGCAGCAGCCACCATCGCCCCCGGCTCTGTTGCACCATCAAGTGCTCCATTGAAACCGCCACCTTCCCCCGACGACTGGAAACACACAGAGATCCACCCCCTGCTGAAGAAGCCGTGCTAAGACTCGACTGACTTCAAGAACATCAGACCCATCTTCCTCCTCCCCTTCCCAGCCAAGGTAATTGAGAAGGCCATCAACGGCCAACACTTCACGTTCTTAGAAGTAAACCACGTCCCGGACACCCCCCAATCCGGCTTCCGAAGCAACCACAGAACGGAGACCGCACTCCTCGCAGTCACAGACGACATACGCTCCCTCCTCAACCAGGGCGAGACCGCAGCCCACATCCTACAGGACCTCTTGGCCACCTTCGACACCGTCTCCAACCGCACCCTAATCACGAGACTCCACGACGCCAGCATCCGCGACAAGGCACTGGACTGGATCCATTCCTTCCTCACCGGCCGAACCCAGCGAGTCAGGCTACCCCTGTTCCTCTCAGAACCCACAGAGATCAGCTGCATAGTGCCCCAGGGCTCCTCCCTGAGCCCCACCCTCTTCAACGTCTACATGGCCCCCCTCGCAGCCATCGTCAGAAGCCACGGACTCAACATCGTCTCCTATGCCAACAACACCCAGCTGATCTTCTCCCTCACCAATGAACCCGCAACCGCCAGAACCAACTTCCTTAGCGGAATGAAGGCCGTCGCTACCTGGATGAATGACAGCTGCCTCAAGCTCAACTCGGACAAGACGAAGTACTCATCCTGGGACCCACGCCTTCAGCCTGGGATGACTCTTGGTGGCCAGCCACCCTGGGATCCCCTTTCCCACCCCGACAGACAACGCACCCAGCATCATACTGGACTCATCGCTCACAATGAACCGCCAAATCACCGCAGTCTCCTCAGCCTGCTTCCACACGCTCTGCCTGCTTCGAAAGACATTCAGATGGAGCCCCACAGAATCCAGAAAGACGGTCACCCACGCACTCATAACTAGCAGACTCGACTACAGCAACACACTCTACGCCGGCGTCACACAGAAACAGCTCAAGAAGCTACAGAACGTCCAAAACGCCATAGGCCTGGTCTTCAACATCCCCCGCCACAGCCACATCACGCGACACCTCCGACAACTCCACTGGCTCCCAGTCAACAAGAGAATCACCTACAAGCTCCTCACACATGCCTATAAAGCTCTCCATGACGAAGGACGAGCATACCTGAACCACCACCTCGCATTCCATGTACACGCCAGATAACTCCGCTCCGCCTAACTCGCCCTGGCCTCCGTCCCCAGGATCCACAAGACCAGAACCGGAGGAAGATCCTACTCCTACCTCGCCGCTAAGACCTGGAACATCCTGCCCCTCCACGTCAGGCATTCCGCGTCGCTGACCCAATTCAAGAAGGACCCCAAGACCTGGCCTTTCGAATGATCCTACCCCCAGAGGGATCACCAGTCCCTCCCCCCCCCCCCCCCAGCACCACGAGACACTCATGGGTGAGTAGCCGCGCTTTATAAGCCCCCTGATTGATTGATTGATTGACAAATTATAACTTCCCCCAAATTAATAATTTGACTCTAATTATAGTGCCTGGTGCCCGAGGTTTCTGACTTCACAGTGCTGTCACTATTACCCAACTCAGAGGCAGATAAGACTTCTGTGTTTGAATTTATGCCAAGCCTTAGAGCTTTGCGGAGTGTGTTCTCCTGAATGCTAACGTTCTTGACCTTCAGGGCCAGACTAGAAACAGATTTCAGCCCTGGTAAAAATGTTCGAACCTGCTCCACATTGCAGGAGGCCGGGGCTAAAATGGAGACATTGATGCTTCTATGGTTGGGTCATAGCAGACCTTCCTGCACTTGAAGCTGCCCCCTAGCATGCAGTCTAACGGGGAAATGCAGAGCGGCAGAATGGCCAGGCGGCCCTGCTGACCCTACTTTTTAGAAGAGCTGACGGAATATTTGAAGTTTTTATTGCGCAAGCATAGTCCTTCTTGGGTCAAGTTATTGTCCTACCCATAAGTCATGTTTCCAGCTTTTCCTACGCCTATACTTTGGTATAGTTTTCCCTCCTCAGAGCCATTTGACGCCAGTCACTTGCAAGCATTTGCATATAAGTGCAGACTGTGCTTAGATTACTCTTGAAAGTACTTTGAAACCATGTTGCACTAGTTACTCATGAAGATTTTATTGGTGTCTGTGTGTGTGTGTACATCTTGTGTCGCTTATGCTTAATGCGGCCCCCTATTAACTGGTGAGCATTTTATATGCGAGTTCATACCTTGTATAGCTTCAATTCTGGTTGGTACACAGGTAAACCCCTGGCATTCTGTATGCCAGTGCATACCATTCTTAGTGTGGTACACTGGTAACCTAGGCGCATTTCGTATGTGAGTGCATACCTGACATAGCTTAATCTTAGCGTGGGGCAAAGCTAACCCACAATCATTCTGTATTCAAGTGCATACCTTGCACAGATTATTCTCATCTTGTTTGCAAGTGCAAACCTTCCTTAGCTTTTCCTCAAAGTGACTCAATACAAATTCACCCGAGTAGAAAATGCTTGCAAAAATCTGGACTTTCACATGAAAGCCCATCCCACATTGAACCTTGTGTTTTATTCCGTTTTTTTGTAAGCACCACACGAAGTTTCCTAGAAAAAAAAAAATGCAACTTTGCACAACCCTCGGCAGTAGTTTGAACTAACTGTACACTCTTGACCAGTCTTGTACTGGTTGCATCTTTGTTTTATGTTGTATCCGGGCATTCTAGAACTGGAGGGCTGTGGTGGACTGAGTGAGTGCTCGGGATTGTGGTGGGAGGAGGGAGATTTAACTTGCTTATGAGTTGCCAGTACTAAGGGGGAAGTAGGGGGAAAACCCTCATACTCTGAGAGTCACTAATGTTGTGAGTATTATGTTAACCTCAGAGATGGCTGCTTGGTGATGGGCTTCTGTGAATGAGAATTGAGATCTTGTTCGCGTATGCAGTCACCTGGCATCTAGGAAAGGTGTACTAAGTTGTGGTGATGGGAGGTGCTCATTGTGGTGAAGGAAGGACTTTGGGTCACATTGAAAGGAAGCAATGTTAAGGTGACACCCTGTAGGTGTCGTTCTGAAGGTTGAACACTACTTTATATCATGTTCAGTTCTCTTAAGGAATCACAAACCATTATCTGGGCCTTTTCTCCTCCTTTCTCCACCAGCCATAAAAACATCAGTCTGCCTGCCAAGAGAAGGGAAATAAATTCCATATTAAGATACGGACCTGAGGACAGTGCAGATTTCAGTCATTAACAAACCCTGAGAGTTGATCCCTTTTTTTGTTAAAACTAAAAATAAAAAATGCAGAAAGTAAAAAGCCAAAGCCTCCTAGAACTTGCTTTGGCTCATCCGTCCACAATTACACAAAATGCAGATCCAGCATTTAGGTCTATATTTTAGCATCAAATGTGTCCTTGCATAAATGTTTGACATGAGACCTAATTTCGTGCTAAAATAAAGTGCAAAAACACAAGAGACACGAGCAACAGCTGCTTGTGTTCTCATCAGTTTAATTGTTCCTGTGCATTTGTGCTAGAATTTTGCCACGAACCATGCCCAATTATGCGACATGAAGTATTTTGGGGAATTTTGTGTAACAAGCATAATGCAAAATTCCCAAAGTTATGAAAGATAATGCCTGTGCAACGGAAATTTCACCCTGGCCTTGTATATAGAGCATTCAAGAAGACAAGCAAGTAGTATTGGGTAACAATACTCATCATCTTGTATTTTTGATGGGTGGCCTCGCCCCTTTGGTCCACGTGTCTATATTGGAATTAGCCCATAAATGTTTTTAATCGGTCCTTATCACGTTTTGATAAGGTCGATGTGTCTGTAGTGTCTAAATGCAATATGTTTTATAGGATAATTATTATCCATGAATCAAGTTCCATAAGAGAGAATGATTTGATGAATTCTTTAAACATATATATGTAAAACAGATTTTATTGTAGTTTTCCAAGGATATATGATGCTGAATTGTCATACAATGTATTTTAGCATTTGTAATCTATCTCAGACCGAACATCAAATCCCCTTTATAGTGTTTTCTTCCGAAATATACAAGAAACATAACTATCTTCCGATCCCTCCCTCTCCCCAAGACATTCAAACGGGTCATCTACTGTCACTGTAAAGTTTGAGGACCCATTTACTCACTTTCAGAGTTGATATTCATCCTCCTTAATTTTGTTTTATTTTGTCTCTGGGATCAACTCCTGGTATTTGAATATATAGTGGGATTGATCGTCTCATTGGCAAAGTGTTAAGATAATCTTGTAGTGCTGACCATATTTTTCAAACATTTTTTGTGCTCAGTAGGTTGGGAGTTATTTTCTCCAAGGCCATTGTTTGCCATAAGTTGTGGGTCTACAACTCTGTCAGTGGGACTTCTGTTTTTTCCAATATAGCGTGAGCTGACATTTTGCTCCACTGAAGAGATGGCATCACAATATTTTACTGGTATGTCCTCCCCCAACCCAGACATATTCCCCCTTAATGTTCAATAGTACTACCGCTGGGTCTCTTGGTCCCTTTTCTCCCACTTAGGAGTCTATGTGGCTGTCCCGGGTCCGCTGGACGCTCGGTTACCTGACTCTAATTCCCCGAATATATAGAGACAGCAGAGGCAAAGTATGATAGAGTCGGGATGGCCCGTTTTATTTTGGTCAGTCAAAACAATAGGTGCCACGTTCTCTTCACGGGTCACTATAAGGTGTACGGGTAAGGGCAAAAGTCTCTTTGGCCTCCTTAGGTTCCGGGCGGTAAGGACAGCTGCGGCTTCTTCTCCGCTCCCACAGGAAAGCGTCGCGATGCTCCGTGGGACGAGGAAGGAGGGGGAAAGAAAAGAGAACCACTGGTCACTGGGGTGTCTCACGAAGGGAGACGGCAAAGGGAAGGGTCGGTGCGAGGGTCACCCAGACTGCCACCAAAGGAAACGGTGAAGAAGAAAGTGTGCAGTAACCTCCCCTGTTATCTACCCGTTCCCACCCCGTGTTAGTGAAAACCCCCGTAGACGCTGACGTACCTGCTCCAGCCACACTCCTCCTGGAGCGGGGCGCTGCGCGGTATCATTGGCCTCCTGGCTCTGGTCCGGTGTCCGCAGACGTCTCGTCCTCTTCCTGGGTTGTGGCTGGCGTAGACTTCCGTGACGGCTCCTCCGGCTCTCCTTTCCCGTTGTAGTCCTCTTCTGGTTCTCCAGTCTCGGCGCTCCTTCCGGCTTCCTGTCCAGTCCCAATATCCGCAGGCGTGCAACCTGATAGGCGGGGAGGATCCGATGACCCGCCTCCAGACCCAATCTCCGCCAGCATCCAAGTGGGAGTTAAAGGGCCAGGCCAGTCCTGTTTATGAAGGAGGCATAAAACGTCAATGCCCTGTCCGGAGCGTGGGACCCACCCGGGGACATCGTGACACAACCCCCCCCCTGGGATTCCCCGATCGGGGAAAGAGGGTACCGGGAAAGAAAGTCAGCGTTCCCCTGTTCCGAGCCCTTACGGTGACGAACCTCGAACTGGAAGGGCTGCAGGGCCAAGAACCAACGGAGCACACGGTCGTTGCACCCCTTGTTCCTTTGCAACCAGGTCAGGGGAGCGTGGTCAGTGTATAGAATAAAGGGCCTCCCCTCGAGGTAGTAGCGCAGCTTGTCTATACCCCACCGCACCGCCAGACACTCCTTCTCAATCGTAGGATAGGCCTTCTCCCTGGGAAACAACTTCCTACTGATGTAAACAACAGGCCGTTCCGCCCCTTCACTGTCGAGCTGGGATAACACGGCCCCGATACCCGCCCCAGAGGCGTCCGTCTGGAGAAGGAAGGGTTTTTGGAAGTCGGGGGCCATGAGGACAGGGGAAGTTGTCAAGGAGGTTTTAAGGGAGCAAAAGGCCTGGCGTTCCTGGTCAGTGGGGTTGCGCAAACGTGTGGGAGAGAAAGTCTTCTGCAAGAGATCAGTGAGTGGAGCAGCAAGTTTAGAAAACTGGGGAATAAACCGTCGATAATAACCGACTAACCCCAGGAAAGCCCTGAGCTCGCGTCTAGTAGAAGGGAAGGGAGTGTCCCTAATGGCCTTCACCTTCTCTGTCTGGGGTTCTATCATGCCTTTCCCCAGGACATACCCCAAATACCTGACCTTCTGGAATGCGAGACCGGGACTTCTTCGCGTTAATGTGTAACTGGGCCAGTCCGAGTTCGTGAAGGACTGCCCGGAGATGTTGTAGATGTTCGCACCAGGAATTGCTGTATACCACTATGTCGTCCAGATAGGCTGCGGCGTAAGACAAGTGGGGTGCTAAGACTTTATCCATCAGCCTCTGAAAACTGGCCGGGGCCCCATGCAGCCCAAATGGGAGGACGGTAAAGTGGTATAAGCCCTCTGGTGTAGCAAACGCTGTTTTCTCCTGGTCTAGGGGATTCAAGGGTATTTGCCAATACCCCTTGGTGAGATCGATTGTGGAGATGTACCGGGCCTCACCAAGGCGTTCTATCAATTCGTCGACCCGAGGTAGGGGATACCCGTCTTGTTTCGAGACACGGTTTACCGCTCGAAAGTCTATACAAAACCGGATGCTGCCATCCGGTTTGAGGTACTAGCACAATCGGGGAACACCAATTGCTCCTCGAGGGTACTATGACGCCGGTTTTAAGCATTTCTGAGATCTCATTCTGGAGAGCCCGTCTCCTAGCTTCGGGGACCCTATAGGGTTTTTGTCTGATGACCAGACCTTCCTGGGTAGGGATGGAGTGTTCTGCCAAATGGGTCCTACCCGGGAGGTCGGAGAAAACACTCTTGTGGCTAAGGAGGAGCTGTCTGATCTCCTTGTCTTCTCGTTCTGTCAGGTCTTTGTTTATCAAGGTGTCACGGACGGTGTGGTCGGGACACTCAACCGTGGAAATACTATGTGTCTGGGCCGGTGGAGGTCCAAGCCACTTTTAACAGATTTATGTGATACATCTGGGTTTTTCGGGTGTCAGGGACAGGATATAGGTGGTTTTACTTATCTTTCTCTTGACCTGGAACGGACCCTGCCACTCCTTCCTCAGTTTCTGTGATGATGATGGAAGGAGTACTAAGGCCCAGTCGCCTACATCTAACTCACGCCACTTTTTTCCTCTATCATAAAACTGTTTCTGCCTTCGTTGAGCCTCTGTCAGGGTTTCATGAGCGAGGGTTCTCAACTTGTGCAACCTGGATTTGACTTGGTTTGCATAGTCGACCAAGTCCTGGGCTTCCCGTATTCCCTGCTTCTCCCAGCTCTCCTTGGTTATCTCTAACAGTGTTCTGGGTTTTCTACCAAAAAGGAGCTCAAAAGGAGACGTTCCTAGACTGCTCTGGGTTTGGCTCCGAAGCACAAAAAGGGCTAACGGTAGTAGCTGGTCCCAGTTTTTTCCATCCCCGTCAACATTTTCTTAAGGGTGAGCTTCAGTGTGCCGTTGTAGCGCTCTACGAGGCCGTCAGTCTGAGGATGGTAGACTGGCGTTTTTATGTGTCGAATGTTGAGCTCCTTGCATACCTGTTTCATCAATTTTGACACAAAGGGAGACCCTTGGTCGGTAATAATGTCACGGGGAAAACCCATTCTTGAGAAAACCTCAATGAGCCGTTGTGCTATAGCATTGGTCGTGGCTGCCCTCAAGGGAAACGCCTCGGGGTATCTTGTGGCGTAGTCAACTATGACTAGGGCATACATGTAACCGTGGCGAGACTTGGGAAGGGGTCCTATCAAATCCATACCTATTCTGTCGAACGGCTTTCCGATGATGGGGAGGGGATTCAGGGGCACACTCGGGGGACATACGGATTCTTTTTCTGGCATATCTGACACTCCTGACAGTATTTCCGTACTTGTGCATAGACCCCTGGCCAGAAGAAGTTCTGCAATATGGATTGGGCAGTTTTTCGGCCCCGCAATGCCCAGCTAGGAGATGTGCGTGGGCAAAAAAGAGGACCTATCCCTGAACTCGATAGGTACCAATAGTTGAGGGTCTGCTCCGTCTTTGGCCACCCTATAAAGCAGTCCATCTTTCTCGAGAAAACAAGGATAAATCCTTTGCTGGGGCGGTTGTGTTCCCTTAGCTGTCTGCCAAGCATTAGCGAGTGTAGCGTCGTTGAGTTGGGCCATCCTGAACTGAGTGTCGATAGCCCAGGGTTCGGATGTCAGGAGGCTGTCACGAGGCGGCCCCGTTTGTGTAGAGGGGGACAGCGCTTCCAACATGAGGCTAGAAAAACAGGGGCTATCTATCCCTAGGATCAAGGGCTCAGGGAGATAAGGCAGGACCCCCACGTCTATCAGGACCCCTACCCCCAATCTTGTTGTGAGAGAAACCCGAGCCAGGGGATATTCTTTCGTGTCGCCATGCACACACCTTATCCTAACCGACCTATTGGGAAGGAGTGAAGAAGAGGATAGAAGATCCCTTCGCAGTACGGACTGTTTACAGCCGGAATCCAAAAGTGCTGTCACAGGCTGTCCATTCACACAAACACTCACATGGAAAACCGGCCCCGTTTCCTGGGCATAAAGGACGGAACGGGAAGGTAGCTCACATCCATAGGTTCGTCGTCCGTCCTTTCCCTCTTCTTCCTACAATACCTGGCGATATGTCCCCACTCCCCGCACTCAAAGCACTGAGGCCCTGGGGTCGGAAGGGCTTCAGGCTTTCCATAACGATATCTGGGGGTTCGTACGTTGGTTTTACGATTTTTTCTCCGGCTTTCCAGCAAGAGTCACCCTGGTCTGTCTTTCGGGTTCTCTAAAAGGTGCTCGACCCTGTGCTCTAGAAAAGGAAGTAGCCATTTCTATGGCATGTGTCAACGTTAGTTCTGCATGTTGACGCAACCAGCGTTGTGTAGCGTATGGGAGAGCCTCAAGAAATTGCTCTAAATAAATTTTGTCCATAATCTCTTCTCGAGTGGAGTCTAAGGGTTTTAGCCAACGGTCGGCAGCGTCTTTCAGCCTGTAGAATAATGTTTTCGGGTTGTCACCCGGCAGACCCCTTTCTTGCCTGAATCTCAGACGATGGGCTTCCTCATCTACTCCCAGCCTATCCAGGATGAACTGTTTGATGTGACCGTAGACTGCAGTCCCGTCTCTATTGGCCATCTGGTAAGCGGCCTGTGCTTCTCCAGTGAGTAAGGGCGCCAAGTAGAACGGCCACCTATCCCCAGGCCATGCACTGGCCCGGGCAGCCCTCTCGAAGTTGAGAAAGAAAGAAATGGGATCGTCGCTCGGGTACGTATTTTTGGAGAGGGACTACTGTACCAGCCACGGTGGTCGTTCTTCCTTGCCCCAGGGCTGCCACCAATTGAGATTGTCCTTCGGCTAATTTAGTGAGGTGCTCCACCTGTGTCTGTATGGCGGACGCAAAGACGGCTCGGTCTGCTTCCGCTTGGTTGGCGGTTTCCACCAATGCATGCTCCAGATTACTCTGTCCCTCCTTCATCTGGGCGATAATAAGTTCCATCTTGTATCAGACGGTGGTTCGCTCTCTTGACTCCTATCTGGCTCACCACTTTGTCCCGGGTCCGCTGGACGCTCGGTTACCTGACTCTAATTCCCCGAATATATAGAGACAGCAGAGGCAAAGTATGATAGAGTCGGGATGGCCCGTTTATTTTGGTCAGTCAAAACAATAGGTGCCACGTTCTCTTCACGGGTCACTATAAGGTGTACGGGTAAGGGCAAAAGTCTCTTTGGCCTCCTTAGGTTCCGGGCGGTAAGGACAGCTGCGGCTTCTTCTCCGCTCCCACAGGAAAGCGTCGCGATGCTCCGTGGGACGAGGAAGGAGGGGGAAAGAAAAGAGAACCACTGGTCACTGGGGTGTCTCACGAAGGGAGACGGCAAAGGGAAGAGGTCGGTGCGAGGGTCACCCAGACTGCCACCAAAGGAAACGGTGAAGAAGAAAGTGTGCGGTAACCTCCCCTGTTATCTACCCGTTCCCACCCCGTGTTAGTGAAAACCCCGTAGACGCTGACGTACCTGCTCCAGCCACACTCCTCCTGGAGCGTGGCGGGCGCTGCGCGGTATCGTTGGCCTCCTGGCTCTGGTCCGGTGTCCGCAGACGTCTCGTCCTCTTCCCGGGTTGTGGCTGGCGTAGACTTCCGTGACGGCTCCTCCGGCTCTCCTTTCCCGTTGTAGTCCTCTTCTGGTTCTCCAGTCTCGGCGCTCCTTCCGGCTTCCTGTCCAGTCCCAATATCCGCAGGCGTGCAACCTGATAGGCGGGGAGGATCCGATGACCCGCCTCCAGACCCAATCTCCGCCGGCATCCAAGTGGGAGTTAAAGGGCCAGGCCAGTCCTGTTTATGAAGGAGGCATAAAACGTCAATGCCCTGTCCGGAGCGTGGGACCCACCCGGGGACATCGTGACAGTGGCTTAGTATCTCTTTCCAGAATGGCTTGAGTTTATCGCATCCCCACCAGATGTGGAGGAATGCTCCTGTCTCTGTCCCGCAACACCTGCACTTCTCAGAGGTGTACAGGTTGGCGATGCTGCGAGCGCAAAGTAAGTGCTTTTGTTTGTTTATTTATTTACTCTAAAAGTTCCCGTCGTATGTCACACTCCACTACCCCCACCCAGCCCCGCCCCCGCCACGCCTCACCGCCCCACAGCGATACCTGTGCGAGCCGCCACTGGAAATTCTGTTTGTAGTCTCAGAATTATTTAATTTGTCCTTTGTCAACCATGTCTCCAATCATGAGGCACCCTTCTGTTTCCCCTACCCAAACCTGCCTTCATCCATGCCAGGTGTGAACTCAGGTTCAAGTTGATTAGTGTAAAAGGGGCCAGAGATGTGGACAGCCCTTGTTTAATTGATATATTGTGGTGATGGGAGGTGCTCATTGTGGTGAAGGAAGGACTTTGGGTCACATTGAAAGGAAGCAATGTTAAGGTGACACCCTGTAGGTGACGTTCTGAAGGTTGAACACTACTTTATATCATGTTCAGTTCTCTTAAGGAATCACAAACCATTATCTGGGCCTTTTCTCCTCCTTTCTCCACCAGCCATAAAAACATCAGTCTGCCTGCCAAGAGAAGGGAAATAAATTCCATATTAAGATACGGACCTGAGGACAGTGCAGATTTCAGTCATTAACAAACCCTGAGAGTTGATCCCTTTTTTTGTTAAAACTAAAAATAAAAATGCAGAAAGTAAAAGCCAAAGCCTCCTAGAACTTGCTTTGGCTCATCCGTCCACAATTACACAAAATGCAGATCCAGCATTTAGGTCTATATTTTAGCATCAAATGTGTCCTTGCATAAATGTTTGACATGAGACCTAATTTCGTGCTAAAATAAAGTGCAAAAACACAAGAGACACGAGCAACAGCTGCTTGTGTTCTCATCAGTTTAATTGTTCCTGTGCATTTGTGCTAGAATTTTGCCACGAACCATGCCCAATTATGCGACATGAAGTATTTTGGGGAATTTTGTGTAACAAGCATAATGCAAAATTCCCAAAGTTATGAAAGATAATGCCTGTGCAACGAAATTTCACCCTGGCCTTGTATATAGAGCATTCAAGAAGACAAGCAAGTAGTATTGGGTAACAATACTCATCATCTTGTATTTTTGACGGGTGGCCTCGCCCCTTTGGTCCACGTGTCTATATTGGAATTAGCCCATAAATGTTTTTAATCGGTCCTTATCACGTTTTGATAAGGTCGATGTGTCTGTAGTGTCTAAATGCAATGTTTTATAGGATAATTATTATCCATGAATCAAGTTCCATAAGAGAGAATGATTTGATGAATTCTTTAAACATATATATGTAAAACAGATTTTATTGTAGTTTTCCAAGGATATATGATGCTGAATTGTCATACAATGTATTTTAGCATTTGTAATCTATCTCAGACCGAACATCAAATCCCCTTTATAGTGTTTTCTTCCGAAATATACAAGAAACATAACTATCTTCCGATCCCTCCCTCTCCCCAAGACATTCAAACGGGTCATCTACTGTCACTGTAAAGTTTGAGGACCCATTTACTCACTTTCAGAGTTGATATTCATCCTCCTTAATTTTGTTTTATTTTGTCTCTGGGATCAACTCCTGGTATTTGAATATATAGTGGGATTGATCGTCTCATTGGCAAAGTGTTAAGATAATCTTGTAGTGCTGACCATATTTTTTCAAACATTTTTTGTGCTCAGTAGGTTGGGAGTTATTTTCTCCAAGGCCATTGTTTGCCATAAGTTGTGGGTCTACAACTCTGTCAGTGGGACTTCTGTTTTTTCCAATATAGCGTGAGCTGACATTTTGCTCCACTGAAGAGATGGCATCACAATATTTTACTGGTATGTCCTCCCCCAACCCAGACATATTCCCCCTTAATGTTCAATAGTACTACCGCTGGGTCTCTTGGTCCCTTTTCTCCCACTTAGGAGTCTATGTGGCTTAGTATCTCTTTCCAGAATGGCTTGAGTTTATCGCATCCCCACCAGATGTGGAGGAATGCTCCTGTCTCTGTCCCGCATCACCTGCACTTCTCAGAGGTGTACAGGTTGGCGATGCTGCGAGCGCAAAGTAAGTGCTTTTGTTTGTTTATTTATTTACTCTAAAAGTTCCCGTCGTATGTCACACTCCACTACCCCCACCCAGCCCCGCCCCCGCCACGCCTCACCGCCCCACAGCGATACCTGTGCGAGCCGCCACTGGAAATTCTGTTTGTAGTCTCAGAATTATTTAATTTGTCCTTTGTCAACCATGTCTCCAATCATGAGGCACCCTTCTGTTTCCCCTACCCAAACCTGCCTTCATCCATGCCAGGTGTGAACTCAGGTTCAAGTTGATTAGTGTAAAAGGGGCCAGAGATGTGGACAGCCCTTGTTTAATTGATATATGATCCTATATTGCCAAAGCATTCTTAGTTACCAAAGATATATAGAGACCTTGGTCTTAAGAGTCTTTCTATCCATGGCAAGTCCCAAACCTCTGCCTGCAAGTGCTCTATCTATGATTCTATGTTTCCAGTCCAGGGAGGACCTGGCTTGGCAGTTCGGGCTGGACTGTTTCAATGGGGAGCAGGGTCAAGACTGTTTTGAATATGGCTGGGTCCAAACTGGGGTGACGTGGTGAGCAAAATAACAGTGGATTAAACCCAGATCTGTGAGTGGGGGTGAGTGTTTGAAAAGTTTCAACACTCCGTCCATCATCTTATTTAATTTATTGATTTTGTGATGTTGCTGTGTGCTCCATAAGTGGCTATGGGAATGCCAATTGTGGGCCCCTTCCTCGCTGAGTTACTGGATTCAAGCTAGCCTGCCTGATGAGGGGTGATACCCCAAACCGGCCCCAGGATGCTTGTTTCCAGTCCAGAAAGGACCTGGCTTGACAGTTCGGGCTGGACTATTCCAATGGGGAGCAGGGTCAAGACTGATTTGCAAATGGCTGGGTCCAAACTGGGGTAACGTGGTGAGCAACATAACAATAGAATAAACCCAGATCTGTGACTGGGGGTGAGTGTTTGAAAATATGTGGTGGCTTGGATGGAGGAAAGCTACCTTCAAATAAACTCAGATAAAACTGAGATTATTTTCTTTGGCACTAAGTCAGTTGCGGATGCTAGTCTGTGGTGGCCACCTGAACTAGGTGTGGCCTCGGCCCCCACTTTGATGGCCAGACACTTTGAGGTAAAATTTGATTTGCATCTCACTTTTGAACCTCAAATTTGATCCCTCTATGCCTCTTGTTTTGCCACCCTCAGATCTCTTAGACGAATGCTTTACCTCATTCCGGTGGACTCATGAAAAACGGTTGTCCACGCTTTCCTTATTTAATGGTTTACATACATCTAGAATTTTGCCGCCCGCCTCATTCTGAAGATTCCCTCTCGTTCATCTATCTCTCCTCATTCGCGGCATCTTCATTGGTTTACCCTGATTAAGAGAATCCAATTTAAGGCACTTACTTTAGTTTTTAAGGCCTACAACCAAAAGGGCCCTCTATATCTTAGGAGAAGACTGATGCCTTATTCCCAGTCCAGAGCCTTGAGGTCCAACAACCTGAAGCTTCTGTGTGTTCCCCGCATACATAAAGCTAGACGAGGTGGACACTCCTTTACATACCTGGCTTCCACACTGTGGAATTCTTTGCTGCTCAGTCTATGCAGGGGTCCTTTGGAATCAGTTTTTAGACTCAGTTTGAAAACCTTCTTCTTCGATACCTCTCTTATGGCTATGTAATTGTCACTTTCTGCTTTCCTTTCATGTGCTGTCCGCTAGCACCGGAACACCTCCTCGGAGGTAGCTATGCGCTTTACAAATGCCCTGAATTGAATTGAATTTCAACACTCCATCCATCATTTTATTTTGTGATGTTGCAATGTGCGCCCTAAGTGGCGAAAGGATATGTTCAGACGTGGGTCCCTGGCTTGCTGCGCCACTGGATTCAAGTTAGCCTGGCTGATGATGGGTGATTCCCCGAAACTGGTCCCAGGATGCTTGTTTCTGGTCCAGGGAGGACCTGGCTTGGCAGTTCGGGCTGGATTGTTGCCATGGGGAGCAGGGTCAAGACTGTTTTGCATATGGCTGGGTCCAAGCTGGGGTGACGTGGTGAGCAAAATAACAGTGGATTAAACCCAGATCTGTGACTGGGGGTTAGTGTTTGAAAAGTTTCAAATTCCGTCTATCATTTTATTTTGTGATGTTGCTATGTGTACCCAAAGTGGCTAAGGGGGAGTCCCATGCTCGCTGCACAACTGGATTCAAGCTAGCCTGGCTGATGAGGGGTGAGACCCCCGAAACCAGTCCCAGGATGCTTGTTTCCTGTCCAGGGACAACCTGTCTTGGCAGTTCGGAATGGACTGTTTCCATGGGGAGGTGCAGAGGTAGTTTTATTTTGACACATTCTCTACAATTTAATTGAAAACAGCTTTGCATAACAGCAAAACCCAGAGTAGATAATTAAAATTACTTCATGCAAAATTACATATATTTGATCAGGTTAACTGATAATACAAATATAGAAAAACACACATTTAGTCTGAATAGTGATAAAATTGACTAACTATACAATACATTAAGTCCCGTGGCATATACATCACAGTATCATCATCAGTTATAATATCATACAGAACCTACAGGCCAGTCTTAAACTAGTGGCATAAAGTTAGAAATACAGTCTGTAGGGATATTCACACTGCACACATTACAGTATTGCCATTAGGCATAAAATCCTACACAAAAGTAGATTGTTATTTTAACTAGAGATAAAATGAGGTAGTTACATAAAAAAACAAGGAGACAGAGCATAGTTTTTGTTTCCCAGTAATTTGATCTCAATAATACATTTGTGTACACCATGGAAGGCACAATTGCATTACAGTCATTTGATTAGAAAGCAAAGTAGACTGCCAACCAAGACAACCAAGACAATCTCTGTTATGACTTAATGTCCATTGGAGGAGTGCTCTGGGGGGTATTATGGGCTTGTGAGTGTTGCGGAGAACAACTTGGTGGTCATGCAGGAGTGTTTTTTGAGGGTCAAGGACAAATGGTGATGCAGAAGTGAGAGAATAACAAAGGGTGTGACAATGCTACTTTGTGAACTTAACTGTACATTCTAGGCCCACCATGCCCCAGCACAGATGACGGAATGTTCAGTTCTGCTAGGATCTGCGTGAGGGTGCCCCATCTGATAGGCACTTTCTTATTAGCAAAGGCTTGTGTTTCTGTTGCTCCTGTGACCAAGTTGTGCAGGTTTGAGTCATGTATTGCATTACCTTTATAGACAAGCTCGCCATTCTCATTCCAGGATGCTATGTTTTTATGCTGTCGAATTTTACTTATGAGTAGTTCAGCATTCTTTTTGTAATCAGGCATCACTTTCTCAATGATTTCTTGAGCTAGATTAATGGATAATGATTCAGGGTCTTTGGAGGCAGGAACCAGGGCTCTTTACTTTCAGGCATGAATGTCAGGCCCTCTTTTTCCAGTTTACCATGATGGACCAAGGTCAGATACGTTTGAAGAATAAAGCTTAGTCTGCTCATGAGCAGGCAAATCACTTCACTGTAGAATTTCCCCCAGTTTGGTATCCACTAGATCTGCAGCTGTTCTTCTAATGCCAGCGTCATCACTTGCAGAGTCCCACAATCTCACTAGCTAATGTTTAGGAATAATGCTTTTCATTACACATTCTTTTAATACCCTGCATCTTCGGATGTGTCTGCATTTAAATCTATAAAAGGTAACCAGAGGGTCTCTGTGTGGCATCCTGAAAGGCTCCTTGGAAAACATTTTGGACCATCTGGGGTACATCTGTCTGGCTAGAGGTAATCAATTTTCTCTACCATTAGCACATGTAGATTTTGACCTCCGTGAGGAGCGTTGATCTTTGGGTGACATTGTCAGTTTCCATGGAATCAAGGTGGGTTTGAGCGGCTGCTAGAATATCAGCGATCACAGTTTCTGTATTTATAGTAAGAGATCGACAGCACCTTTGATCGATGCTATTGTGTGGATAGTATTGGTGGCTTCATGGGCATGTAAAACAATAATCAGAGAGTGAGGGGCAGGTGCTGGGTTCAAACTTTGTTTCTCATGGGACTTTGTTAAAGTCAAAATTTCACTGATTACTGAAATGACAGCAGAATCACTAGACGGTGAAAATTTAGCAGCTGTAACAGTGGCACTACAGGGATCATTGACAACATTGTCTAAATGCAAATCAATCTTCACACATCTAGAACTTGGAATATGATGTTTGAAGTCACCTCTGACTCAAGCTGGATTCGTGCTTCTGCTAAAGTAGCAGCAATTAAACCTTCTATATTTTGTTTTATCAGAACTAAGTTGGCTTTGGCTTTGATACCTTCCATGGTGTGGACACATTCAGTTGCATTCCAATTGCTTATAGCGTAAATACCAGCTTTGCTTATAGATGAAATGTTCAGGTCACGAGCCTGAAGATCTGTCACTAAAGGCAAAATAGCGTGGCTCACTGAGGAAACTGACGAATCGCTTTGGTGAGGAGTTTGGAGCTCTGATGAGGACCCCACAGAAATGTCACCACTGGGGTCAATTTCAGACTTTGGATTATGCTAAATAGAGTCAGGCAAGGCCCTTTGTGGGGAAATGGTGATGGAAGGCCCATAGTGCTGACCCACCCCCATCAAGGTGGGGTCATGGAGCAGTCAGGTGGTACAACTACCCCTGGCTTTGATTTGTTTTGTAAAACATTTAAGTTTCTGGATTGTTTCATCCTTCCCTATCAGTGCCACACCGCATAATTCTATCTTGTGCCGGGTGGGGATGATGGTGTTTGATGTGAGGGTGCACATTCCCTGTGACTTGTGAGAAAGCGACATTAGGGGGTATTGAAGCAGTAGTTTCAATAAAACAGGGCTGTCAGTGGAAGTCTGTGATGTAGCACTGAGAATACATTTTGAATTTCTGTGTGGCAGAGCCCCCCTAGGAGATCTTGCTTGTAAATTAGACACCTGAATGTTATGTAGGTTATCAGAATTTGCAACGTGTGTTATGCAATTGTTATCAGCAGTGACTGCTTTCCTAACAAGCTTATGAGCAGACCGCATTTTACAACAAGCGCATCATTTTTTTCAAACCATAATCTAAAATGAATCTTGAACACTAGTTGAGAAAAGGGGCAGTCGCCCCACCCTCCAATACCATGCCAAAATGTACATGCAGTGGTGGTTGTTGTATGATGGGCACCATCTCTTCTTGACACTTATGGCTTTTGGTTTCAGCGTTGCCTCTGTTGGCCCCGGACCCTTATTTACAGCAAGTCATTGTGAGCTTGGATGCGGTATTTGACCAGTCCTGTTTGTCACAGCATTGATACTGTCTGAGATAGAGAAAAATAAATGTTATTTCTATTAAAAGTCATTAGAGATAAAACTAGACTCCACGTGAAGACACCCAAACGCATACACAAACAGACACATACACAGGCACACACACGAGTATTCAGGCTATGTCTATATTCGAACATCAATGTTTGATTTCTTAACAGCATAATTATTCTCACCCCCATGAGCGATGGGATTTGGCTGTGTAAAAACAGGACAAGAATCTTGAAGTGCTTATTAGAAGTGCTTCTGCCGCTCTGGCAGCTGCCTGTGAAAACAATTTGAAAAGTGATCTAACACATTTTCCAAAACTGAGATGAATGAGGAAATGAATTGATAGTAACCCCACAACCAATATGCATATTCACACACACACCAATAGAGACTTCTGTGACAGAGACAGACAGGCTAGTCCCGACAAAAAGACAGACAGAGACACCTCAGCATCCACGAGGGAGTGGTGTGGGACACTCTGAGACAGACACAGAGACAGACTAAATCCTGGAGCATTCTCACTATACACCACAAAGGTGGACGACAGTCCCAATAAGAAAAGTCATACAATCTAAAATAAGGTCAATAGCGGGGTATGCACAGCAGGCATTCCCAGGTTAAATGGACAGTAAATTAGAAAAAGCACAATGCCAGGCGTACAAACGCATATTCAAGCTACCAAAATACACCCGCAATAGCTGGACTCGCCTGGAGTTTGGTCTGGTGCAACAAAACCAAGAATGCCTGGGAATGCAGGCGAAATATTATTACCAAGTCTTGAACCCTCCTATTGGAAGTGTAAAGAACATGCTAAACCCCATCGATGGAGGGACCGCTAACCCATGGCACATTTACATGCAGAAAGCAGTGGAAACATTGGGCCTGGCAACACAGAATTGGGGACAAGATGGCTTAATTATGTGGCAATTAAAGACGCACTTAAAAAACAAATTCACCAATTGTCGCAAGAAGCAGACTTAGCAAACTATATAGCCGGGGGAGGGCTCCCTGAGCTGATTGCATCATAAAAGGAGCAAAAAATACAGCCCTACTTGAGGCAAGCATTGGGGAGGAAGGCTCTACAAAATATTCAATGGGCCAGGCTAGTGCCCCTTCCAATTAAAGAACTAAACCCTGGATGGAAATCCCTTGCCTCTATAACCAGGTGCAGAATCTGCAACTATAAAAAGGAATCCCAGCTACATTTGGTGTGCTGTTGCCCCGGCCTGTTACAGTGTCGTCAGAAGCTGCTAAAACCAATGTGTCTATCTAAGGGAGTTCGGACATGCAAAGAAGCGGTTTCGGGTTCTGTTCTCCTGCACTGTACCGACAGACATGGCCAAATTTGGGAAATACATGGCCGAGCTGCGTGTCAGGCTCACCGAGAAGGAAGGTTCGGAAAACACCAGAGGAGTTTGTTACACCAGCTCATTTTTCAATCTTAATACCACAGTTTTAAACGATACACAGCACTCAGTCACTTTAAACCCAGCGGCTCTCAGACATCATGGTTGCCTACACAGAGGTCTTTTCTGTGCTATAAGTCTGTCGCATGTTGCCCTTTGCCACGGAACTTGATATTAACTTTTAAATAATGCTGCTTAAATAATATTTTTAATATGCATAACATATTTCCTACAAGTTTACAACTGTAATCGGATAGAATTTTACTCATGTGTTCTCTTCACAGATGTAAGACATATTGCAAATGATTTTAAGTAATTGTGCAATAAAATAAATTCCAGTTCAGTACACCCCAAAGGGGGAGGTCTGAGACTGACGCAGAGACAATTACACTAGGCGTAACACAAAGAGAGACAGAGCTGCCGCAACATCTGTGACAGAGCGGCGTGAGACACTCTAAGATAGTCACAGAGACAGACAGAGTAGGCCCGACAAAAAGACAGAGATGCCAGAACATCCAAGAGTGAGAGGAGTAAGACACTCTGAGACTGACACAGAGACAGATGAGACACACGCGCATGCACAAACAGAATTCCAAAGGCAAGTGTGATGACTGAGTGGTCATTGAAAACAAATGATGGCTCCACAAATCAGGAGATCGCATGGTTAGCAAAGTAATATTTCTACAAATTAACAACAAGCATTTACAATGAAATAGGTCTCGCAATTGCGAGTTTTTGAGCTATTGGCATTGTAAATGGCAATACCTTTTATATAAAATTAAAAGGCATTGTCAGTTACAATACCAATAGTTCAAACTTTTGCAAAAGCATTACCTATTGCATTGCAGAGCGTTGTGTCGGTGAAGCGGGCGCCGCGCTCATTAGTAAAGTAAAAAAAAAAAAGAAAGAGCGTGGTGTCCCTGAAGCGGGTGCCACGCTCATTACTAAAGCTAAAAAAAGAAATAATGAAACCGAGCGCGGTGTCCCTGAAGCGGGCGCTGCTCTCAGTAGTAAAGTAAAAGAACATTTTTTAACCGAGCGCGGTGTCCCTGAAGCGGGTGCCGCGTTCAGTATTAAATAAAATAAAAACAAATAAATAAACAGAGCGCGGTGTCCCTGAAGCGGGTGCCGCGCTCAGCATGCAAATACAAAAAAAAGCAGACGCCATTATCCCCATCAGTGTCCATGAACAAAATAGTGCTCACCCACTAGATAAAGCCGACCGTGTAACAAGCCAAGTAAAAGTTCCAGTCATTATGGGGGATAACAAATGCAGACAAGGCGGTACCAAGGAGGGACTAACAAACCTATTTACGAATCAGAAGTCTGCATTTAAGAAAGACAATGACACAAAGCCAATGACAAATATGGGCGGAGAGTGTGCGGGGCTGCTAGTGCATACCCTAATACAGCATGCCTCGCAGAGCGAGCAGCGCTTGCGCGCTGTCGCTAGGCCCGACCTTAAAACGGCTAAATCATGGTTAATTTACTCGTTGTACATACATACAAAAAATTACCGCACTCTGTTCCACTACAACAGGCATTTCACTCCAGTAGGTAAGACTGAATTTTATCCATGCATTGACAAAACAGCGCATATGCAAACCTCAGCCCCGAAGCTACTTCTCAGCGATTTTAATCTGACAAAATCTTGGCGCTAGCAGTGAGACAGTGGGTTATTTAAGACTCGGGGTGCTGTGAAGTGGCACTGAGAGAGGCATGCAGACAGCCTATCCAACACTTAAAGACCAACAAATCTCGGTTATTTCCTCAATGCGAGCCTGAGGTTAGAGTTAACTCAAAACACATTGAGTGCTCGTAGCTCAGCGGTTCTCGGGTTTAGACAGAGCACCATTTTTTTTCTAAACTAGCAAAACTGCAGAGCACATGCTTCATTAGAAACACCTGTTGAAACAACCAGAGGCTACATCAGTTCTTATTCTGACAACTCACAAATGTGACAGAAACATACAATTATTTTTATTTATTCTTTGTATGTGATGAGTATTTACAAACCTCCCCACAACTCCAGCGCCCCACCAGTTCAAGGATTGCATTCACTGGACACACAATTGACGGGTACAACTTTTCTGTCCATTTGTCTGCGTGGCTGGGGGGAACAAGAGTTAATTCAAAACACAATGAATGCTCACATTTAGGACAAAAGATAAATTTTTCTGATAATTAAATCACATGCTCTAAATCACTGAGGCTTAATGTCCAGGGCAGAAGCTCTGACGCGTTTAATCGCGTCTTACCATCAATTCCTGATATAAAATCCATTCTTTTAAATGAAATCTGCACTCCATCCTAGTTCCCCCAGGATCTTTGATGGCGGAGTCCGCTTTTCACTCAGGGAAGCAATGCCCAGCGGGCCAGGAGAAGATGCCATGAATTGTTAGCAGGTGTTACAATTGTCTTTTCCTTCCTTGCAGCTGTGCTGAAGAGTTCCAGTAGACGGGACCTCACATCTCGATGTCTTGTCAGTCTCCCGCCAAAATCCGAATACGACTTGGTCTCATTGTAAGAAGCCTGCACACACACACTCCACCCTCAGCCCCAGTTGTTCATGTCTACCTGCCCGTGCACATCGCACGTTCTGAAAGTTGGTAGGGTGCTTAACTCCTGCACCTTTGACATACACACTCACTAATAGCGCATCTACTTAAAACACCAGTTCATGTGCATCTCACTTCCGGAGACTTAGCAGGATGAATATGCCACAAACTTTTTGAAATATACACAAGTTAATAGAGCAGACATGTAAGACAGCTGTTTATGCACATCTCACTTTTGAAAGGTTTGCTCCTGTGATTATAATCTATGATTTTTGAGTTACACACACAAATAGAGCAGCCATTTACAAAATATGCAAATCCACGCTTTCTGCGTACTATGAGAAGAAAATTTCAGTTAAAACCAATTATGACCGATAAAACACCACGAAAGTGAATATTTATTAGGGGTGGGGGATAAATTCCACTCTGCCGGAGGAGTTTTGGGCATGGGTAACGCAGAGTTCTGGCCAAATTCCACCAACCGCCGCAAGACAGAGTTTTTTTTCTTGTGCACGGCTCGCCCACGGTAAGTTGGCAAGTGGGATTTGGCATCCCTTAGAGTGATTTTCGGTCGCTTAGATGAGATTTCCCCAATGCGGGCAGTCGCAAGCGGTCACGGGCTTGCGGTAGAAAATCTGCAGCTCAAGTAGAAAATCTACTTGAGCAACAGCAAAATCAACTTGAAAAGCAGCGCCCTCTGGCGTGCCACTTGATGCCATGCAAGCTTATTTTTCAACTCAGAATGAACTCCTAGTGCTAAAAATCAGCGCAACGTGCCTAATTCTGCCCAGTCGTGGAACTCCGTGAAATCTCGTGGACTATTCTTGTAACTCCGCGGAATTCCCGGAGTGAAACTCCTCCGCAAGTTCCACCCACCTCTAATATTCATTTGTCAGTAGAAACTGGAGAACATAGGATTTTGCTCCACTTTTACTGCTTTGGCACCGTCTGGTGTCAAACAGTATAAATGCAGCCCCTGCCTCAGAGCACTTTTCTATGGTTGATGCTCCTGGTCGGACTCACTCAGCCCATGCTATGCCACTTAATACACCCAGGTGACCATCCACAAGGTCCCTGGACCCCTAGGACCTACTTCAACTCCCATTTTGGGAGCATGACTCACATCTTATGGCTTCATCTTACTGTTAACTGCATGATGCGGAGAGGTCAGCAAGTTCACAGCTGAACTCTGTGCAATGTCTCAGTCCAAGGCAGTGGTACCTCCATGACTCCATCCTCTTCTTTCACAGCAGGACAGAACTTTGCTTTCTTAAAGCTCAGGCATCAGGTTTATGGCAACAAGGATCATTGTGCATATGGTTACTTCCAAACGCAATGTCCTACCACAAAACACTACATCCAATGTTCCTGTTCTGAGGTTTACATTGAGATGGTATAAAAAGCATGCCTATTGCTGCTGCATCGCTTCATACTGAAGGATCAGAGGCCATATCATGAACATGTTAAGTGCAGAGGCCCCTGAGCTAGTTTTTGGTGAAACTGGGCTTCTTTGAGTGACTAACAAAATGTATGACTTAGTTGTATACAGTTCAGCTCAGAAACAAAGAGGCGACCACTGCTCTCCGTTTTCTAGTATGTGCCACAGATGATGCAGTTCCAAACAGAAACAGGTGCATGCACCTACTCTAACCCTGTACGCCAATCTAGATACAGCCAAGGCCAACTTTCATTGCTACTGCCTTCATGTCAAAATGAACCTTAACCTATGGGGCGAATCAAAGCTCAACTCTTGGCAACATCATCTGTACAAACACTGTGACTGCAGGAAACATATTGATCTGGCCTTGTTCTTTCCCTCACGTTACAAAATATACTATAACAGTACACACTGCACAGAATACAAAGTGCCTTGTGCAGCTGTCAATACTCTGCAGGGACATAGAAGCCAGAGTTCTTTTAGAAAACAAAGACTTGCCATAAGCTTGGTAAAAAATCATCAATGCTTAGACAACCTTGTGGTGCTTTTCAAGTAAACACAAAAGCCCAAAATAGACTTCATTCTCATTATGAACTGCACATGCAAATGACCCAAGGCATCCTGCAAGAGATGAAGCTTCCTTTCTACCATAGCTCCTTCTTAACATAGCAGCACAGTTTGCGGTCACCTATACCTTACAGTATGCATTTAATTTCTTAGCAAACTTCTTCCCTATGAGCAGGAATAGGCCCAAATCAGGCAGCAAATATACATTCATTAGTCCAGTTCATGCTTGGCGTCTCAAGAAAATAACAGGGGTGGGTGACGCTTACAATAACTCGTTTTTAGAGACACTGGTCCCTTTCAAAAACAAATATATATGGTAGTGTTACACAGAACTAAACTGTGACCTGTGCAAGTTTTCTTAAATGGACAAATATGTTTATTAAACAAATAATCTGAAAGAAAAACAAGGTATAATTAAAGTGCCGTGGGTAAGAGCGGGGTTGGAAAGCACCAGATTTCCAGACCTCAGGCATTTACATCCATAGTGACTTCACATACATATTTACAACAGTCACAATTGTAAAAACATCTTATGCTCCACATGAATCCTCATAAGCAAATCTGAGTCAAGATGTGGTTGTTTTTCTTTCAGTTTATTTGTTTAATAAACATATTTGTCCATTTGTAATAACCTTACACAGGTCACAATGTAGTTCTGTGTAACACTACCATATATATTTATTTTTAAAGGGACCAGTGTCTTTAAAAACAGGTTGTAAGCTGTCGGTCCCTCTCGACTTACAGGGTTCCCTCGTTTCCTTGTAAACTGCTTACAATAACTCAGCATTGAGAACCCCGCTGAAAGGGTACAAAAAATGAGTTCTGAGAAGAAAAGAATGTAGGAATAATGTACACTATGAAGGAAGGAAGGAGGGAGGGAAATAATAGCAAATGTCTTTATAAGAAATGGAAAAGCACCATCCCCATGATAATGTATGGAGCAAAAACGAAATACACACTGATAACCACTGATCTTTACACATTTCTAAAACATTGGCAAACACTGAAAAACTCCACTGAAATTCACAACAAATAAAAACTGGAAACAGGGAAGCCTAATTATAATATAAAAATATTAATGCATTTCTATTTGATTGAAGCTACTTTTTTATTACATGCGTGCATGTTTTTGCATATGCTGCATGAATAAATTGAATATTGGACACAAAACACACACAAATCTCTGCAACTGTCGCTTCACAAACTGCATTACAAAGAGCATCATTTTCCCTTAATGTTTTTGAATACATTTAAAATACTTTCAAAATCTACCACTCTGTATCTATGATGCAAATACATTAAACAACTTGTCCCGCAAGTAAAGGATGCATCATCTTGAATCTGGATATTGTAAAGCATTATTCTGCCTGACATGTTTCTCATTAAATATTGCCATATGGAATCAGGGAATAGATTATTGTTCGAGGGCAAACCCTATGAGTCAAAAAACGGAGTTATTTTTGCACTAGAAATATTGCTACCTAGTGTCGCCCGCTTTTATTTTGCTCATTTGTGTTGACAATTAGGTCTAGTGGTCTTTGATGTTTACTCTCAGTCTGAGGCCCAGTGTCAGGCACAAATACCCCCATGTAAGAATGTTTTACAATCTCATCTTTGCAGAGGAAATGTCCACGTTGAACTAAATTAATCACATTGATCTGATCAGCACCTCCTGCCTATGGTTCTCTGTATGACATTCCTAAAGATGACATACATTAAGAGGTTTGCAGTTGCTGCCAGAGCTGTGCTAAACTGAAGACCCAGGAGTACGTTATCAAACTTTTGGATAGAAACAGGGTCATCACCCAACATCATTGTCGAGGCTGAGATTGAAAGCTGTAGGATCAACAAAAAAGCTGTGTTTGCCTCCTACTTGCCGGCGGCCTTTAGCAGCCCCATATATTCCCGTGTCATTCCCTCTACCCCGTCTCAAACGACATCATGTACGTTTTTGCCAGGATAACTTTTCCATCTACAGAGAGGCTGCTGTATGATATATTATAATGCTTAAAATTCAAAGGGTTTGGGGCATGTTCCCCACTACATGAGTGTGGAGGGAAATGTGGCTTCAAGGCTTGTCAGATTTCTGAATGGTTGCTTTAATGTATGTATTTTACAAGAAACAAATAAAGTAGAGGGGGGAAAAAGAACGGTGGCAACTTGAAAAAGTCTCTGATCTGTTCGAGTACTCCGGAGGTTTGTTAATACACAGATCTGTTTGAGGCAGCTTAAAGGGTTCTTCTTTCTCCTAGGCTTGTGGGACTGATGCCACCACCACTCTCAGGGAAAGACCAGAACACCAAGGTAAGTATATGTAAATAACACAAAATTCTCTTTACTTTACGTAGATGCCTGCCTTCTATTGCTCAACGTATTTCAGCCTTGGTTAAACCTTAGAGCCCATTCACCTGTGTGCAATCATGCAATCAATTGGAGTGGAGGAAATAGTGTTCATATATATCCCAGGTCTGCCTGGATTAGCGTTTCCTCCTCACTAATGGTAGAATACTCCCTCCATGTCCAGGGATGGCTCGCTACATATTAAAAGTGAGGACGTTTATTCCTTCTCCTCTCTCATGCTACACCCCTCCTTCTTTTTACCAAATATGGAGTGACCATCTAGCAGAATGGAACCAAGCTTTGCAATCTGATGCCCCTTCTCTTGCCCTGATTTCCAGGCCCCAGCCACTCACCTGGTCTGTCACAACTCTCCGGAGTTGCAGTGGGCCTTCTTGCGCCTGCCAGAGGCATCCACCAGTCCTCCCACCACTCGTCTTTGTCCTCGGCCTCGGACATGGCCTCCTCTTCGGCTGTTACTCGCTCAGACTCCTGCTCCGCCGTAGTTCCGAGTCGCACCTCTGCTTGAGGCGTCTCTCTCCACACTACGCGGTACTACCCAGGGTCGTGTTCCTCTCCAAAATGTCTGTGTCCTCTCCTCTCTCTTTCTCTGGCATCCTCTGTCCTTTTATCCTCCCAGGCTCTGCCTCCTTCCTGTATAACATAGTACTTTGTCAATGTTGGTGTTTCTTCCTGTCTCTGCCCCTTCCCTCCATTTCCCTGTGTCCATCTTCTCTTTTTTCTCTGTATTTGCCCATTTTCTGACTGTGGGTTTTGTTTCCTGTAGGTGGGATGTCCCCTCGAGCATTGTGGAAGAGTGTTTTCCTACTGCAGGTAAGTTTGGCTCTTGCTTTTCCTCACGAGTCATCAGTGCTATAATTACAGTTATGGGCAAAAATCCGAAAAAAATATTCCCTGTGTTTGATCAGAACGCCATGGCTGGAATGCTTAAGCTCCACTCTTTCAATGGGGTATTTGGCATTGCTGGTTAAAAGAGTCTCTGTTTGAGCTAAACAAACCATAGGGATGAATTTCACAAAAAGTAATGTTGATAGGATAGTCGCTTTGTGAGCTGCTGAATCTCTGCTTATTAAGCAAAAAGTGTCTTTATTTTTAATCAATTTAATCTTCAAATTTAGGCCGTGTATCAACAGCCTGTCTTAGAAAAATAAATCGCTGCATAAATTAATCGCCTGAGCAGTTCCACTTTTCGACTTTGCACTGCAAAGCTCGCTCTACTCTTAAACCCCACATTTGGACATTTATAGTTGTATCCTTCTACTCTCTGTAGAAGAGGATTTCCAGTCGCGCTTTCAAAGTCGGATCGCTACAATTGAGAATAAGCCTTTTATGGGTATGAGTTTGACTGACTAATGAGTTTGTCTCCGAGACTTACATATAGCTGGTCGAGGTGATGAGGTATGGGGCAAATGCGAATCTGGCAGTAGCTGCAAGATCGGATCCATCTTCATTAGTAATTTAGCAAGAAAGCTAAAGCAGTGTGGCCAAAAGGTCCAAGTAGTCATCTGACCAGGCGAAGAAGATTTACAGGGCTGAGAGAAGGGGCACTTCAACATATAGAGAACTTTCTATGCTGATTTGCATTGATGATACTTGGAAAATATTTAAATCAGACTTTGTGTATCCCTGGGAACTGCATGGGATGAAGGCCATGGTTCAATTAAAATATATTTGCCTTTAGAGACAATTTTTTTCTCCATCTTTTCAAGGTCTTACATGTTATCTTTGGAGCTAAACAGTGACACTTCATCCTACTTTGAAGGAACGTGGGCGGACTCCTTGGTGAGGAAGTTATTTTTCTCTTTCTGACTCTTATAAGATAGATTACACAAAATCCTTCTTGGTCTGCTTTGTTGAAATGTGCCGTACAATATCTCTGACAATATTTATTGTGGTGTTTTGACGTGCAGCTTTACCAACTGAAATCCTCTTCTTAAAGGCGGTGCCACTTCTGAAGGAAGAAACAAAATTGTTCTTTGAAACTAATGAGGGCTCAGTATCCTCTGCAACAATGTTGTGTGAATCCCTTAAGGCCGTAATAAGGGATGGAATAGTACCATATACAGCCATAAAGAAAAAAGAGAGAGGGGCCAATACGTAACAGCAGAATGTCACCAGCCTACAAGCGGAACCTGTCCAATCCTCCAGTGTGGAAACTCTCACCCTTTATTATCAACAAGAGAAACGCTGAAAGCCAAGTTTTTAAACTTTGCTAAATTAGCCAGGATGGCATCGCAACACAGAATATGTGGAGCACAGGACAAGACTGCAAATTAATCTTCTAGATGGCCAACAGAGACACAGAGCCCATATTCCTCTCCAACTTCCATGATCCACTGCTCAGGATGCTTCCCAACTCCCAAGGCATTGACAACACTTTCTCCCACTACTATCAAATGTTATGAAAAACAAGAACAGCATAAGCTAGAGATACAGAGGTCTATACTTTAGGATTTACCAACACCCAGCCTATCAGAGAAGAATAAAAAGGCCCTAAACCTCCACATTGCAGAAGATATTTTGGAGGCCATGAAACACATGCACTAGGGGAGGATGCCGGAATCTAACCACTTTTCTCTTAAATTTTATCAAAGACAATGTCTCCGGCTTGATTCCTCATATGATAGATATGTTCAAAGAAGCCTTTCAGAATGGAATTCTTCCATGTGAACTGTGTAGGACCACAGGGGTGGTCATTACTAAACTTGGGAAAACATGGACAGACTCTGCCTCCTACAGGCCTGCTTTGCTAATTGATACAGAGGTTAAACTACTGGCCAAGGTTTTAATGATAGTTTAATAAACGTAATAAGAAACCTAACCCAGTGATATGTAAACATCTTTATGCTGGTCAGGTGGGACTAGACACTGCACCTGGTGGCTGCAAATAGCCTTGGGCCATGCGGAGGAGGTCTGAGATCTCACTGCTGTACTCTCGGTAGATTGTGAGAAAGCATTTGATTCAGTCGACTGGTCCTTCCTCCATGGAATGTTGGAGGCAATTAATGTTGGCCCTCTCTTTAGCGCAGTAATTCTTAACCTGTAGTCCGAGGACTCCTGGGGCTTCACAAGGCCTTCTCAAGGGGTCCACAACTGTTTTTACAAAATTAAATAATATTTAAAGTAAAAGAAATAAATATTCACTATTTGAGAATTTGTTTGGTTTACACTAGTTTCCATATTTTTGTGTGTTGTTTTGAGGTTCAAATCATAGAAATTGCTAAGGCTGGGGGTCCATTGCTTCCAATAATGATTCGGTGAGGTCCCAGCATTCCAGTAATTCAGCTGGGGTTCTCCCAAGTCAAAATGTTAAGAACCACTGCTTTAAACCATACATGAAATCATTCTATTCTGCCTGATGTCCACGAAACAGATCAGTGGGGTCATATCAGCACCCTTCCCTATAGAAAGGGGTACCAAACAGGGATGCACCTTTTCCTCCTTTCTCTTAGCACTAGTCATGGACTCTCTGGCACAATGGGTGAGGCAGGATGCGCAAATTTGTTGAATGGCCAGCAGATGACATCCTGCTGTTCTTGTTATGGCCAGAACTATCAAGCCCTGGTCTAACGCATATGTTTAGAGTGTACAGAAGAAACACCTCTGGCCTTAAAGTCAACTGGAGAAAATCCACAATAATTCAGCTAAGGGGTGACTTAGAAGCATGATTTTGGAGTGATAAAATACTCCATGGTGAAAGAGCCACATTTAAATATCTGGGCATGCACATCTCTAGCAACCGGCAGATGAGGTGGGACCTTAATGTTGCTCCGATGACACAATGAATCAAAGTAAACATGGAGGCCCATAATAGGGATGGGAGCCATATTTAAAATAATAGATCTACCTCAACTACTATATATCCTTCAGAACTATCCCTGTGCTCTCCCAAATTGTAAATTGACTCATTACATGAGTCAATATCAAGCTGCCTGTGGGCATGCGGGTCCCTGAGAGTCGCCGTCAACTAATGTGTTCAGTGCCCTTTCGATTTGCAGAAATTAGACTTTACTACTTGGCCGCCCAATTACACCCAGTGAATGACTGCTTAAAATTACTTGCAGTTAAGACCACACTGTGCGATTGCAAAGTGATACCCTAGGGATTCAAAACGTGTTGCCACAGATGTATTGGAGAAACTGACCCTAGCAATAACCCCAATAACCAGGATCCCACTGTAGTGCAGGTACAGGGAGCCGAGAAACCCGCATGTGGCATGGGACTTGGATGTCAGCAGTCATCCGACTGACAGGGATCCATGCTTGGGACATCATAGGAATCTCTAGAGTTAGTGACATCTAGGAAACCAGCCACATCAAAGCATTTGGTAACTACATTTGAGCTGCGCAAGCTGCAATTCTTTAGACAGCTACAAATCAAGCATGTCCTTGAAGAGAACAAAATTAAATTCATGCCATTCTCAGAGTTCAATCCACTAGAGTCTAAACTAGTCCTGGAACAAATTGGAGGAGCAAGGCACTTCCAGATTGCATAGAGAGCTGGCAGTGAATACACCAGGCCCCCTAAAAGAATTAAAAGGAAAATGGGAGTGCGATCTGGGCCCCTTGGAGGATTGGGAGGAAGCCAACATGGCGGCCAGATAAATGGCAATATTGGACTGATTACGCCTCATTCAATTCAAGTACTTGCAGAGAAGAAACTATATCCCCGAAAGGTTACACAAAACAGGAATGAGTCCTGACTCGACCTGCTTTGGGTGTAGTGCAGCGGAGGGGACCCTTTTATTTATAGTGTGGGAGGCAAATAATCCAGCTCTTCTGCACCAGGATCACTGAGACATTAGAACAGGTGATAAGTATCTTCCGATTGAGAGATCTCTACCGTGCACTTCTAGGTATAAAGTCAGAATCAGCCGCGGTGGATAGCGAGACAGGTGGTGCTCGTCGGTATGGTTGTTGCCAAAATGCATATTGCTCACCCCTGGAGATCGTGGGCTGCCCCATCTGTGAAAGAATGACTTAGAGGCTTGGCACCTGTGCTGTGGCGGAGGAGGTGTTTTACACAATGACAAGACAGTGGGGATAGATTGTAATCAGTAATTGGCATAATAATTGCACATGTACCGGAATCAAACTCCTCCGTTATGTTTAAGTTTGCAATTTATCTGTTTTTGAAATGGTAAAATCCAATAAAGAGAGTTATTAAAAAAAAAAAAGTGGTCCCGCTTTTCAGAAAAGGCTCCTGAATATATTGCCAATCTCTGCCCCACGCATAATAGATGATCCATGAAATCCCGGGAGCCCTGACACGGCTTACGGGCTACAGTAATCTCTATAGAAAGAATGTCAACATAACTTTCCCCTACATTCTTTATTCTTGTATGCTTCTTGATGGTGAGGATTAAAATGAAGCTTCACCTCACTTTACCCACTTATAATCTTATATAGTGTTTATGGCATCCTTCAGATTCAACATTATTGTGTGAAAATATTTTTGGGTGACCACCACGCAGCCTCTTTTGGAATCAATGATGCTTATCACGCTATTATTTCTGAGATTGATTTCCATGCAACAGAAGAGTGGTACACTGTCTCCCACTCTCTGATGTTCTATGGTGTCACAGTATACACACATCTTGCAAAACCCCCATATCCAACCACGTAGGTTTTGGCTAACGATGAAGCATGGTGAATGTTCGGTGTAACTCATAGCACTTTCCTCAGTTTTGAACATGCTAAAATGCCGTAGTTTTCTAACCTTCTGAACACTACCTATTTCTTTCTTTGATCATACATTAATCTTGGGGCATTAAATACCTTTATTACTGATGGCTTTATTAACACCATCTACAATGTCTCTGATGTTGTAAAAATGCCCTGTAGGAATGTAAGTTCACTATTATCACCATTAATATCAATTTAACACCGTCATCATCCAGTGCATATTCATGGACATCTAGGAGGTTTGATTGACATTGATGATTTCATCCTCCGACTAAACAATTATGTCTTTGAAAGAGCTTACCTAATGTCCAAGAGTTTTTACTGATAACCAGTCCCACAAATGTTTTCTTTTTAATTTTTTTTGTCTCCTTCCACAAGACGTCTACCCCTCTAAAACTACCAACCCTTGAGGGGTTGTAATAAACTCTTTTAAAAAATGCTTAACATACAATCGCTTCTTGAATTAAAATACCCCATCAAGGTGCTGAGACGTTTTATGTCAAATCAAAATTGATCATGAATCAAAAAAAATATGATTTAAACTTAAAGTGTCATATCGGAACATACAATGATATAAGCGATATTAATGAAAATGAGTAATCAATGCTTTGAGACACAAAACTGTCCTATTAGCCCAACCATCTCAAGAGCTCATGGCACAGAACCACTATGGTGATTTTATTGGCTGTGACTGGAGCGAGTCTTCACAGCTCTTTCCCGTCCCCCCTCGAGAAGGCTCGACATTTCAAAATGGAAATGATATTCATTAAATTGAAAAACTGTTTCTTAAGTAGAGTTGTTCCGAGGGTGCAATGTGTATGCATAATATAGGTGTTGGTGCAGTGTTCCAGCTCATCCTCGGAGTTTACAACTTTTTGCTCTTTTTAATAATTGTAAAAGACTTTTGGTTTCTATCTCAGCTCTTTTTCTTCATCGTCAACTATTTTGCATCGCTTGTTACTGCATAGAGAGGTCAGCTGAAGCAAAGGTTTGGGTTCTGGCCTCTTTGTACTGATCAGAAAATAAAAAGTGTCTTTGAGGCTTTTAATGCCTGTCCAAACTCCAATTTTCACCTATGATGAAATATATTAATCTGTAATACAAAAAGCACACGTACATAATAATAGCCACAACGTTATACATGTTTTCATTTGCTACACTTTGTAAAAAAGCAGAGGCCCTGCTTTTAGACTCCTAAAAGTTACGTGATCTTAAAATATCTTCTATAAAACGCCCCACTCAAACTCAAATCCCCCTCCTATATGCTTTCCTCTTTCCCTGACAGGGTCTGTACTAATTTAATACACTTAAAAAATGAACACTTTTCGTAAAACTTTCATCGTGCTCAGACATTTCTTTCACGCTGAAGACAGCACTGGTTGCTTCCGTAATTATAAAAAGATTGAGCATGTAACGAAGATTTCAGAGCAACCTTTCTCGATAAACAGCCCCCATAATAAGGCAGTCATCATTCACTGAACAGGGGGGGGTCATCAATTTGACAACCCTGGCAATAGTCGCACCACTCCACCTTTAAGCACAATTGTATGATCGCTGCTATCACAGTCTGGGGTGTGCGGTACTAATCCCACTGAGACACCTTTTTACAACTCATCTGTTTGCCAACTGCTGCAGTTACACTGAGTTATGGAAAGTTTATTCTGTCTTGAACAGCAGCGGTTATGAAAATCATGGAGCCGGTGTGTAACTTTCATGTTGTTCTATTAGCTTTGGCCACTCCTCCTACTGTCTTTTGTCAAGAAAAAGAAAAGGGTGTTTTCTTTCAACCTCAACCTCCCTCATAACTACCCTCCTAATTACCACTCGCTTCAATGAGTGCTGAAAAAGTATGTCTTATACTGACTTCCCATTTTCTGACTTCACATCTTTCTTCTTCACCATCCAGCGATTTCTCACAGTAATTTGCAGATCTTTCACTAGGATCCAACTTCCTGCCATTGCTAGAGCCCCCTATGGCCAACTCTGCAGGTTGATGCCCTCATGGTCACCGCTCATGTCTGCCGCTTCTCCCGCCTCTACTGTGCTTTCCCCATTTTTGCGGGGCGCCCTGCAGACGCTTTACCAGCTGCAGGCATGGACCTTCAGTTCTGCTGCGACATGGACACCCCGACTTCTGTATCCTTAGGTGACGATTCCTGATTTTCCTTTGTATCGTCGAGTCCTGTATCAGCATCCAAGGCCTTTGTGGCTTCCTTCAGCATTGCTCTTATAGTCTCTCTTCCTCCGGCGTTTACATTATTTCAAGCCATTCACAAAGAGGTCTAAAGCCTTTGCTTTCTGTAGAACCACTGACATTTCTTACCCCAGTAGTCTGTGGACTGTTTGCTTATATCTGCTGTGAACATACTTGCCGCACCCCTGGCACACGTCTATGTTAATTGTTACATCAATTGATTTATGGGCGCGCTGATACCTATACAAGTGTCCTGGTACTAAGGTACAGCCAAAAAGAATAAGTAACTGCAGAGACGTTAGGACTTGCTATTGACAATAGAGCCAAGTTTTTAGGGCCTTCCTAAACAATAGAATATTTCAGTCTTGCGCAGTGAGAGGGAAACAGAGTTCCACAAACAGGCCACTCTTTCTGAAAAACATCTGCCCCCAACCGTTCATGCCTAAACTTTGAGACCTGCCAGAAAGCATGTAGTTTACAAATTTCTGCTTGAAATAGGTTGGACTGGTGGCAACCAGTGTAATGAATCTGAGGTTAGAAGAGGCGGAGGAGTAACCAGGCAGGCGTAACGCCAGTTTTGTGGCTCAAGATGTTCAACTGGAAAGAGGTGGGAAGAATGAGCGAAATCTTCGGCAGGACGCGCAACAAAGAAAAATAGGTTGCAGATAGCTTGCTTGGACAAAGACAATTCCGCATCCAGGTAGAATCCAATGTTAGGGATCACCGCAACTGAACAGGAGGCCAATTCTAGAGGAGGGGGCCAAAAATGGACAGGAAAAGCCAGTGAGAGACTGGTATTTGTGAAGCACAGGACTATAGTTTTGTCTGCATTAAATTTCAATGAATTATGAGCTCATCATGGTCTAACTGCCATCATACAATGATGGAAAATGTTTAGAGGGCAAGAGACAGTATTATCAATTGAAATGAATAGTTGTGCGTCATCTGCATAATTCATCAAATTTGCACCATGGGATATGAGGATCAGGGCTGGACGGAGCTCGCGGAGTTTCACTCCGCGGAATTCCTCGTAGTACTCGAAAAACTCCACAAAATTCGTCCGAGTTCCGTGAGCGGGTGGAGTTCGGAGTCGAATTAAATGCAAAGCTTAGATTGCATATATTGGTGTACTCCAGACAAATCCTGTTTATGGCAGTTAGCCATCTGACAGGATCTGTACATATCAGGTCACCAAATTTAGGCCAGGGGCTGTAAAGGTTCACCCTCCCTGGAGTGGCATCCAGTCCAGAAGACCGGTGCGATGAAAGGGGGGGTGATGGAAGGAGGGGGCACACCAAGAGACAACTCAGGGGTGGGGGAGAGGGCAGAAGGAAACACATCTGAGGTGGCCGGCAGGTCCTCCTCCTCCTCAGGCTCCCAGCCCTGCCCTGGGCCAACAGCCAGGGAGAGAATCGATCTGGGCTTGCAGCAGACCCCACCCGCCCCTTAGAGGCTCTAACAGCACCACCCTTAGAGGCTTGTGAACCCTCCTGTCCCCCACTGCTGCTCACCTCACGGGCATGGCAGCCCTTACTCTCTGCTGTCTCCTGGGACGCCACTCCGGTTGCTGCTGACTCACGCCGAGCCACCAACGAGGAAGGATCCAAAATGGCTGCACTGCTAGCATGGACCACTAGAGAAGTGCACAGGGGGCACCGTCAGGGTGTGAGGGCTCCCCCCACACAGGCAGAAATGGATGAGTCCAGTCTGTTTACAGTAGGGATGAGCGGCAACTCGCGAGTGCGCCAGTAAACTCTGCTCCGCAGGCGGTTTACTGAGTTTTTTTGCTGAACTTTGCACTCCAAGAGTGGTGCAAAGTGGCAAAACTCTGTAAACTCCACCAGCGGAGCGGAGTTTACTGCCCACTCCTAATGATGAGCTGCGCAAGTGGGTGGAGAGGTTGAACAGAGTGGGGCTTAGTACCAAGCCTTGACGTGAGGCCTTTAATTCAGATTGGGAAAAAAAGAGATGAACAGACTGGCATCTACTTTCCAGGCAGACAAGACACCACTACAGAGTGGAGGCACAGATGCCCACCTCTACCAGTCTTGTCAACAGCAGGATGTAAAATCCTATCAATTGCAGCAGATAGGCCAACCAGCACCAAAGCAACCACCTGACCCTTAACTGCTGACAGTCTCAGGTCTTCAAGGACAGACACCAAAGCTGTTTCCATGCCATGGAAAGGACGGGAACCAGATTGTCCAGAGTCTAGTAACTGATGTTGTTCCACAAATCCTGGTATTAACCCGTTGACGTATTTTAGCCTATGAGTTTGCCTGTTATGATGAGTTGGAATTTATGCATTGTGATTGAAGATCAGGAAATATCTGGAGTTGCTTGGAAGCACAAAGGGAGGTTCTTACGTCTATTTTAGTCACTTAAGTGCATGAGGGTTGTGATGCAGTGAACCTGATTGTCTCTCCTGCCTGCTCTTTGCCATCTCCTTGAATGTAGATTTTCTTTTAGTTCATCTGATCCTCACCACTGCCATTGAAATAATTGAATTTTAATTCAATCCTTTCTTATGATGCCACTGGGCACCAATTATTGGAAAAACACTGGAAAAGCCAATTTGTCTTTCCTGTTTAAGGAAGTGACCCGATTAGGGCCACCCGGGTCACTGGCGACCACCTCTCAGCCTTCCATACAAATGAAGAGACAGTCAGACAGTGGAGAATACAAACCAAGTATATGTTTAGTCAGATACACTCGAGCGGAGTACCGTCTGCACAGTCGCTTGGGGTGCTGCAGAGAGGACTGATATCAGAAAACATGGTGATACATTATGTACGATTCAGACCCAAAGAAGGCACGCCCAGACTGGAAATTTCCAGACGGAGGCAGCTACACAAAGGAGGTACAGAAGGATAAGTTTTGATCCTGGGACAGGGCACACACTATCTCTACGCCAAGGTCGTTCTGCCTGCGCCCGTCGCTGGACTAGTGGGAGCAGGCCTCTATCTAGTGGGAAAGGTATGCGCTAATAAGAACAGTGCATTCATTAGTATAGCAAGGCCCAACCTTAGAGAAAAGGAAAATTACCAAAGCTGCTTCTCGCAGAGGCAGAGAGAGATTAGTTTCGCTCATTGTTAAAATGGCGGCCAAACATAAAATGGTGCCACAAATGCTAACTTTTGCAGAACAATATATAAACGACACAGCTAAGACATTTTTATTCTAACACTGTGGGACCTATTTGCTTGGCCATTTCATTTTGGCAGTGATGTACAGTTTCACAGGAAAAGTAAAATGCTTTTTCCACAGGCAGTGCAGCATCATTAAAAAAATGCAAAATTAAACGTATGTTGACGTTACTACTGCTGGTGGTGGTCGTATCATTCTGCTGGGGCAAGCATGCAAGATGATGTAAGTGCACACATTCATCACAAAACATACAAATGCCTTTTGTTTTGTATTTTTATTGATCAAAGAACATGTCACTTGGAATGGTAAACAAAAAAATTTTAAAAAAATTTGCACAAAAGCACAACATTGTTTTAAAAAGGACTGCAGAAGAGAGAGGAGCAACAGAGGAAAGGTTGGGAGGGCCAGGTTGGGGGAAGAGAGATAAAGCAGCACACAAGAGAGAGAGCAACACAGGTGTTAGGAGGAGAAACACAAGCGAGCAACAGACAGAAAGTAGCACAAAAGTGTTAGAGCAACACAGGGGTGAGAGAGTGAGGAACAGAGTGCAGAAGAGAAGTACACGAGAGACAGAACAAGCAGCACGCATGTGAGAGAGCAACATGGTGAGTGGGGGCAAGCATTTAGGGAGCACATGAGGGAGAGAGCTGGAAAACACATACACTCTCATGGAATGCTAAAACAAAAAGAAACAAGTAGTTCCCTAAAAGTAAACAGTGGAAGGACACATGTCAGCCAAACAAGAGGATGGTAATATGGCTATGCTATGAGGGAGTAATAGACACAGGAAGAAACAAGATGGTCAAGGAATGCCACTGCATAAGAAACAAGAAAATGAGTGCGACAAGTGACAAAGTCAACCAATGGTAAGCCATGGGCGGACTTTAAACCCTCTGTAAGATCTTAGTAAATTCCCAAAAGGTTTTTTACATCTGGACAGCTTGTGCTGTCTGGTAGGTGAGAGCTGATAACAACGCTGACTCAGTGGGAAATGTAACTATTGTCATTCAGTGGTGTGAGCAGGTCTTGTTGATTCCCTTGGTGTCCCTCCCAAGAAGAGTGCCCATTGTGCAGCTGCAAACACCATTATTTTGCATATTACCCTCTGCCACTTGGAAGCAACAGGGATTAAAACACTCCTCCTGGCAGGCAACACCTGCAGTGGAATATCCAGTCCTGCATGGCCGACAGTGGGACCTCCGGTTCCAAGAGCAAAACGGCAAAACCTTCATTCTGCTTCTGACATTGTGTGTGAAAGTCATATGTCACACACTCCTAATTCTAAAGCTATGCATCTGGTCCCTCCTGCACCAAAGACACGCCCTCGCCTCTGTCCCAAATATTGCTGTATGCCATTTTTATGTTCCAGTGGCCACAACTCCTCGAGTTTTCTGAATACAAGGTCCCGGTCAGACCGAAGACACAGAGGTTGTTTTATAGAGACATGGACCTCAGTCCTGGGTGCTAAACAGATGAATGAGTTAGCGCTTACTCGAGGTCACTCTAAGTTGTTAGTTAAAGGAAGTCCTTCGCTACTAGAGACTGCCAATACTATCTGGCAACTATTCAGGTTGATAGGGTCCTCTGAGGGCCTGTCAGCCCGGCACATCAGAGAGCTGCTTGTGTGCTTTGACTGAAAGCACCCAGGCCCTCGTCACCAGCCGACTGGACTACGGCAACTCCCTCTACGCCGGAACCACAGCCAAACTTCAAAAAAGACTCCAACGCATCCAGAACGCCTCAGCTCGACTCATCCTGGACATCCCCGACACAGCCACATCGCCGGACACCTGAGAGACCTGCACTGGCTCCCCGTCAGCAAGAGAATCACGTTCCGACTCCTCACCCACGCACACAAAGCTCTCCACAACCAAGGCCCCAGATACCTCAACGACCGTCTGACCTTCTACACTCCCACCCGCCAGCTACGATCGACCAACCACGCCCTCGCCGCCGTCCCCCGCATCCGAAGAGCCACAACGGGAGGAAGATCCTTCTCCTACCTGGCTGCCAAGACGTGGAACTCCCTACCCATCCACCTCCGCCTTACCCAAGACCACCTCTCCTTCAGGAAGCAACTCAAGACCTGGCTGTTCGAACAGTAGCGGACCCCCCCCCCCCCCAAGCGCCTTGAGACCCTCCGGGTGAGTAGCGCGCTATACAAATGCTTGATTGATTGATTGAAGGAGAGTAGGGAAGGTGGTGGGTGTTGGTTAAAAACGGCAGGTAGGATATATTTCTTTACTTTGAGTCAGGGAGGAGAGGCCTACTTATGTATGGCTTCTCCATTATCCTCTGCAGGGGTAGATGATGATGTTGGGGACATACATAGCACAAAATTATAGATGGGTGAAATCTACGTTACTGGGATGTATTTCACCTCGGGGTTCTGAGTGACATCATAGACAACTCGACCTTTGCTCTCGTTTTGTATTTGATGTCATTCGAAACCCTTTGATGAAAAACATCACCGTAATTCATCATTACCAATCTATAATTCTATATATTATTGGCTTACAATAATTACAACTATAAAATGTCATATTCACATTAAATACTCACATAAAATATCAAATCATCAGAAAATAAAACATAAAATATCGGTCAGTAGGCTAAAAACAACATCATCAGGTCATAAGTTTCTCTTTTGGTCTCGAACGCTGTTCTCTACTTTGCTGCTTTGACTGAAAGCAGAAAGCACAGCTGCAGGAGGAGGTCAGAAGGCAGGGAAGGTAGTTGGAGTAGGTCAAGAATGGCAGGTATGATTTTTTTGTAACCTTTGGGACAGTGATGCATATTAGAGGGCAGGGAGTAGGTCCCCGGCCCAGCTCTCCCAGTGCTGCTGCATTGCTCTCTCCTGCTCTTGCCTCGTTTTACTGCTTTCTCCTTCTTTTCCCTCAGTTTTTCTAAATGCTTTCTGCCTCGTTTTTCACTGTTTTTTCCTTGTTTTTCGAATTATTTTCTCCTGCTTTCTGCCTTGTTTTTTCACCGCTTTGTCCTTGGTTTTCCCATTTGCTGCACCCACCCATTTTCTTGCCTAACACCTAGCCCCGCACATCGCCTCCCAGCACCCCCTCCTCCTCCCAGGACCTACTTAATGGTGGCCGCAGCGCAGATGCACGCAGCGGGCGTGCCAAAGGCAAGCTTGTCTGCTCCCAGACCTCACCCAGCACCAGGGCCCCTTGCTCTTCCACCCCACGAAGCAACACTGCCACTGACCTCTGAGCCCTGGACCCTGGACGCACCAACAACCACTGCTGCCACACATCCCCGCGCACCACCAGAGGACCATTCTCCTGCCGACACTACCATCCACCTTCAGCACTGAAGCAGTCAATGACATCAACAACACGTCAAACATCACGCAGGCCCTCATCACCAGCAGACTGGGCTATGGAAACACGATCTACGTAGGAATCACTGCAAGCCTCCTGAAGAGACTCCAGACAATACAGAACTCAGCGGCAAGACTCATCCTCGACCTCCCCAGAAGGACCCAGATTGCACCACATCTCAAGAAACTACACTGGCTCCCGATTCAGAAGAGATGCCAGTTCACGATGCTGACCCATGCCTCCAAGGCCCTGCACAACGAAGTACCAGTATACATCAACAAACGCCTGACCCTCCACCAACCGACCAGACACCTTCAATCAGCTTCCCTCTCCCTAGCAGACACCACCATGTCACAACTTCAGTGCATCCTATTCCACGTACGTTCACTCAGGAAACATGCCATGGAGGTCTGAGACACGATCTCCTCCCACACCCTGGACGTCATCTTCCTCACAGAAACCTGGCTAAATCCCAGCGGCATAGTCATCATCTACAGGGACACCATCCGCTGCACAACATCCCCTGATGACCCGACACCAGTAATGGAACACCTCAACTTCCAACTCCACACAGATGGAAAAAGCACCATCAGAGGTACCCTTGCCTACAAACCACCAGGACCATGACCTAGCTTCTGCAACGCCATCCTAGAACTCATTGCCCCACTCGCAATCGACACAGAGCACTAAATCTTCCTAGGGGATCTCAAATTCCACCTCAACGACCCCAGTGACACCAACTCCACTGACCTCCTGGAAAGCATGAGCAACATCGGCCTCACGCAGCTCGTCACCGACCCTACCCACATCGCAGGACACAGACTCAACCCCCATCTTCACTTCCAGTGACAGAGTCAGGTACATACACACCACACCACTCACCTGGTCTGACCAACACAGAATACACATCACCATCTCAGGACCCACCCACCCCGGCACTGTGCCCCCGAGATCCACATGAAGAGACTGGAAAAAGTTATCAGAAGACCAGTGGAACGACACTCTCCGCTCCCAACTCCCAGATTTTACACACGACCCTGAACAAGCAGCTAAGAGCTTCTCCCATTAGATCACAGACTGTGCTGACACCATCGCCCCCGCCAAGACAGCCAGGACCAAATAACAAAGCTAAAGAGCAAGCTGGTTCACCGAGGAACTGCACTCCACCAAATGCAACTGCCTTTAGGTCCACTATAAACCAGTACCTGAAAGAAACCAAGAAGAATGCCCTAGCAGAGCGCACCAAAGTCAGCACAAACCACAGCAAAGAACTCTTCACCATCGTGAAGGAGTTCACCAATCCCACAGCCACATAGAACGACATCACTCCGTCCCAGAAACTGTGACAACCTCTCGACAACCTCGCAGACTTCTTCCACAACAAGATCTAGGCCATCTATGAAATCTTCGAACTCCAACCCTCCGCCACAAACAGCATCAACCAGCTCACACCCATGAACACAAACACCTTCTCTCCCACTGGAAATTCCTCACTGCGCAAGACACTATCTCCATTATGAACTCTGTACACACGGACCCATGCCCCCACCACATCTTCTTCAGCCTTGGAAACAAGAAAATCTGCGATAAGCTCAGGAAGGTCCTGAACATCTTCATCATCACATCCCTGAGGACTGGAAACATGCTGAAGTGAGGCTTCTCCTGAGAAAAACAGCCGTCGACCCAACCGAAATGAAGAACTACCGGCCCATCTCTCTGCTCCACTATACAGCAAAAGTCCTTGAGAAAGCGATCAGCCATCAACTCACCCAATACCTAGAAGAACACAACCTCCTGGACCCCTCCCAATCCAGATTTTGAGCTAACCACAGCACCAAGACAACCCTGATCGCAGCAACAGATGACATCAGAGCCCTCCTGAACGGTGGGAAAACAGCAGCCCTCATCCTGCTGGACCTGACCACCACGTTTGACACCATCTCCCACCACCTCCTGATCAACAGTCTCCAACACATCCGGATTCAAGGAAACGCCCTCAAACGGATCGCCTCGTATTTCACGGCAGAACCGGGCTGGAGAAACCTAAGTGCACATGTGTGTTTTGGTCAACCTGAGACGGCGGCCAAACACATATGCCCACTTAGGGAGTGCACATAGCACCCCTCCTCCTATGCCCCACCCTGCACAAGCTGGCTCAGAGATGGCAAGTGAAAAATAAAACGATGATAGTACGTCGTTTTTGTTTTTCATTTGCTGGCTCTGAGCCAGGTAGTGGGAGGACGCTGCTCCGCCATTGCGGAGGAGCAGCCCCGGCGTCAGATCACATGGACGCAACATCATGTCCTACGCTTCCAACACACAGCTCATCCTCTCCTGTCTGAAGATCCCTCCACCACTAAAGCTAACTTCCACAGACACATGATGAACGTTGAAGACTGGATGAAGTACAACTGTTTCAAACTAAACACTGGAAAAATGGAAGTCCTCATCTTTGGGAACAACACCTCACCATGGACCAATGCGTTGTGGCCCGTGGAGCTCGGCACATCCCCTGTCCCAACAGACCACACTGGCAACCTCGGCATCATCTTGGATAGCAAGCTATTCATGGAGAAGCAAGTCAACAAAGTATCATCCGCCAGCTTCCACACCCTTCAGATGCTCCGCAAGATCTTCAGGTGGCTCCCTGCAGACACCAGAAGGACCATCACGCAGGCCCTCATCACCAGCAGACTGGGCTATGGAAACACGATCTACGTAGGAATCACTGCAAGCCTCCTGAAGAGACTCCAGACCAGGGGTCTCCAACCTTGTCTGCAGTGAGAGCTATTTCTGATCAGTGAAAATGGTTGTGAGCTACTAAAGGCCATGCAACTCGCACATTTTTCCGAGCGAGAGCGCCTCACACCCAGCTTCAATGATTTTAAGCCGAATTTCTTTGGAGCCCATACTGTGGTTAGATAGTAAGCAGAGGCACCACTCTGTGCAGCGTAGCCCCCAATACTTGTATTGTTTCATGGTACCAGTTTTGCCTGTAAGTCTGGATCCCCCATTACTTAAATATTATTATAAAACCACTTTTAAACACTGGGCGCTCTAAAGCATTACTTTTAAATGTTGACAGCATTAGTGGTTTTGTGTAGTTTTCTACAGCATGACTATAAAACGTATTGACTCTTAGGACTTGTTAGCAGATGCCAATGCTGTTGCTTTTTTTTACGTAATTGGCCAGGTGTTTCCCTCGGGTACTCGAGTATTCTGGATAAATCCATGGCATCCACATAGGAATCATTTTCTTTCATGGTAAATATCTCCTTTGCATTCGGAGTAATGTAGCTCTTACCCACCCTTCAAAGCTCCCAGAAAGGCCATGCACTCTCTGCACATGCCCACCCTCTTGCGTTGTTTTGCAAACCTTTATAAAAAAAACTGTCCTTTTTCCACCATGCCAATGCTCAACTCTCTCTGAAAAAGCACTTCACTCAGTGCTAGAACACATGGCTCGACTCGGCAAAGTCCATTCTCAGAAAATACACAGTTATTGTCTGTTCACCAACATCGTGCTTTATATCTGCCTTCGTTTGGCAATCAGTGAAAGTGACTCAGTGTATGCAAGAACCTTTGATTTTAACCTCGGCTGCCACCACTCTTTACTATGGGAGGCAGATGTAAAGCACGGTGGCAGCCCACATTAAAATCAAACAGCCTTGCATGCACTGAGCCACTTTCACTGACTGCTATGCAAATGCAAATATAAAGTGCAGTGCAGTCAGTGAAAGCGGCCCAGTGGAGGCAAGAGCCTTAGATTTTAATGTCGGTTGCCACCGTGCTTTATTATTGAAGGCAGATGTAAAGCACGGTAGCACCTCAGTGCAGGCAAGGACCTTTGATTTTAATATCGGCTGCCACCTCGGTTTACTACTGAAGGCAGATGAAAAGCGCAGTGCAGCCGATGTTAAAATCAAAGGGCCTTGTATGCACTGAGCCGCTTTTACTGACTATTATGCGAATGGAAATAAAAAGCACGGTGTAGTCAGTAAAAGAGGCCCAGTGCATGCAAGGACCTTGGATTTTAACATTGCTGCCACCCCGCTTTATTATTGAAGGCGATGTACAGCACGGTAGAAGTTCAGTGCATGCAAGGCCCTTTGATTTTAACCTCAGCTGCCACCGCGATTTACTTCTGAACGCAGATGTAAAGCACGGTGGCAGCCGACGTTGAAAACAAAGGGCCTTGCATGCACTGAGCCGTTTTCACTGACTACTACGCGCATGCAAATCTAAAGCGCGGTGTAGTCACTGAAAGCGGCTCAGTGCAGGCAAGGACCTTGAATTTTAACGTGGTCTGCCACCGCACTTTACTGTGGAAGGCAATGTAAAGCGCGGTAGTGGCCCAGTGAAGGCAAGGACCTTGGATTATAAATGTCGGCTGCCACCTCGTTTTATTATTGAAGGTAGATTTAAAGCGCGTGGCAGCCGACGCTATAATCAAAGGGCTTTGCCTGCACTGAGCCTCTTTTACTGAATATGCGGGTACTAGAACAATGGCTTGCCTACCTATGCAGCTTCTCGGTGAGGATCAAGCGGCAGATATCAAGCCCTGTGCCAGCCTGGAAAAGGCACGTGACTGTGCAGAGTGCAGGAAAAACGTCACGTTCTTCGGCCCACCCCGCCCCATCTAAGCTCAGTTCAGCCATTCTGAGCAGCCGGTTTGGGTGAGGGCGGGCAAGCACTGAGAATAGCCCTAAAAGTCACTGACGTGATAATACATTAATGCTCAGAATGAAGCCTTATTAGATACCGGCGCAAGCTACTCCCAGGGGGTCGGCGAGCTACCGGTAGCTCGCGATCGACCGGTTGGAGACCCCTGCTCCAGACAATACAGAACTCAGCGGCAAGACTCATCCTCGACCTCCCCAGAAGGACCCAGATTGCACCACATCTCAAGAAACTACACTGGCTCCCGATTCAGAAGAGATCCAAGTTCACGATGCTGACCCATGCCTACAAGGCCCTGCACAACGAAGTACCAGTATACATCAACAAACGCCTGACCCTCCACCAACCGACCAGACACCTTCAATCAGCTTCCCTCTCCCTAGCAGGCACCCCACAGATCTGTCGAGCCAACAGCGGAGGATGCTCCTTCTCGCACCTGGCAGCCAAGGCTTGGAACAACCTCCCCTTGCACGTCAGGACCACACCGTTGCTCCAGCAATTCAGAAGAGAACTAAAGACCTGAATGTTTGAATAATCTAACCTCCTCACAGCAGTAAACAGCTCCAGCACCTCGAGACCCTCACGGGTGATTTGCCGCGCTCTATAAATGTTTGATTGATTGGTTTATGTGTGGCTCTTCCCTTACTCCTCGGCCCCTGCACAGTAGTTTAAGGCAGGGGCAGATGATTTTGGGGGCCAGACATAACATAAAATTATAGATAGGTAAAAAGTGAATTACGGTAATGTTTTTCACCTGGGGGTTCTGAGTAACACCATAGGCAACTCGAGCTTCACTCTCATAGTCTTAATCATGTCACTCAGAACCCCTCGCTGAAAAACATCCCTGTAAATCACTGTTACCCATCTATAATTCTATGCGTCATTCCCAGAGACCCCAGGTGCCACTTGCCTGATGGCATCTGAAGAGGTGGTATTTAGTTTATTCTCTCATGCCAAGTTAAAGCAGACATCACTGGGACAGACCTCATCAATGTTTGGGAAGTTGTTGTGGGGGCAAGAAGTTGCCTAGCAACTAAACTACTGGTTGTGAAATTCAGACATGCAGAATCTAATCACGGCCTCATCTTATCCAAATTGTGTGCCCCTGGGCAAATTGCTTTAACGCTGTGTGCATCTTCTCTCTAGCTGCCAAAATTGGGAGCAGTTTAAAACTGGCATGACATTAAGTGGTATTTTAAACAAGACTTGCATTTACATTTGCTCTGTTTGGATTTTGAGGGCAAATTTACATCAAACTAAGATTTGAATACTGGAAGCAATATTGTAAATTCTGTTTTCTTATTTTCTGTAAATGACTTCTAACCTCTTTAGATCCTACGGTAATGGCGTTTTTCTTTGTCACCTCTGTTCTAAAGCAGGCCCCAACACCCCAGCCGCACCCACTGAAGAATGCGTGTTAGATTACATACAAAGCTTGAGTTGAAAGGTGCAGGCTAGAGAAGCCACCTCTTGTGGACAAGGGACAGCACAGTCACTCCAACAGATGTGATGTGGTCCCATGTCATGTGTGCCACTTACTTCTATCCAACAGCACTTTACATACATTGATTTCTGAGGCTAGACATATAATGGTAAAACAAAACTACAACTACCAGAATGCAATGGTAAAATACAAATCCCCAAGAGGGCAGGTGATGTTGGTGAAAAAAAGCAATGGCTTGCTGAAGGAGTTGGTCATGACATGGTGCCAACTAGCCCCTATAAACATTATATTTTGATGAAGTCTGAAAATATGTCGGATTAAGGAGCAGCCTTCACGCAAAAATACAAAATGTCCTTAAGGAAGGAAAAGCATTATAATAAAAATGAGTGGTTTTGCTTGAATTGCTTCCAGTGACATTGTGTAGGAGACATTGCTTGTAGGAATTGCTGAACAATACTACTATTACTACTGCTACCAATGGCAATTGTAATAATAATAAATTGTGTAACACCTACTGCCACAGACTTGCAACTTCAACGCACCCTACTTAAATTATGTTTTTCAGTATTTCCCACTTAATCTTACTGAATTTATCAACCTCCGATGGAACTTCCGTGTACATTATATTTCAGTGGCAGGAGCATAAACCTCCTGAGCATTTATTTATGTAGCCACATCCACAAAATATACAACATATTTCAATAAAAAAATAAATCTATGTAATATAATAATGATGGCCCTAGAGTGCCAGACCTGCATTGCCTTCCAACCCAGCATCCCCTAATCCGAAACTCTGGACTTCTGGCGGGGTGTGCCTTTAACCGAGGGGTCACTAGGGTATTTCTGTTTGCTGAGGACGGCTCTTTTTTAGGTCTGCATTTACAGCACCACTGTCTGCACGACCTATTGTTACCAATTCTTTGAAATATACATAAAGTGGGTTTGGTTCCACCCAGACCAATATTTCTCTCACCTCATGCGTGTCTGTTCGGTGAATAGCTCTTATGACTGTTGCACTGCAATGCACAGGCACCATCTTGCATCTCGAATGTGCACGGTTTTCACGCATTACCTTCTTTCCCTCAGATAAAGCAATGTTTGTGTGCATTCAATCACTGCAAAACAGTGCTTTAAATGAAAAAAATAAGTGCAGGTACTCATTAAATTGAGTTGGGGCGTGGCTAGTGGGCGGGGTTAGAGGCGGGGTGAGACATGATGATAGAAACACATCTATTGAGTATTCATTTTGCCCATGCATTGCCCTTGACAGTTGTCTCAAACTTTCCATATGTGCAGATTAACAGGTACATATGCTAATAAAGGGTGGTGTGAAGTACTTCTGGGAGCAATGTAAGGAGCATCTAAACCCTGAATGCAGCTGAGCCAACAACAGCACTATTAGCCCTTTCAGGCTAAGAATCAATGTGCACCAGGACGAGAGAGACTGGCATAGCATCATTAATAAGAAGCATTAGACGCATTTCTTTTCAAATACCTCCTGGGTGTCCTGATTCTCTTCCTCTCTGATTTAGATTCTCTGTCACACACAAACATACACACAACCAGGCAAACGCACACAAGCAAGCAGACAAATACTCTCTATCAATCTTCACATCTCTAATCTTTCGATTCCCTCCCCCACTCACTTCTGTCCCATTTGTATCCATTTCTCTTGCTGCCCCACTCTCTTTACCCCTAAGGTATCCTATAATTCTCCTTCCTCTTCCCTCGACAGAAGGGCACACGGCCAGAGAGCTTGCAGTGGCAGGCAGTGAGCACTGCAGGGTCGAGAGCATGTGCAGAGTCCAGTAGAGCAGAGGTCAGGGGAAGAACAATACTGGCCTCTGATGGGCAGGTCAGTACACCTCCTCCCACCTCACCTGGGCTCCAGGCAGGCTGCGTAGGCCATATCCACCACCTCATCCCTGTCAATGTCCTAGCAGGTGGACAGGGGTGGGGGTCGAATTGCAGGAGCAAGTGAGTCAGGCCTCAGTGGGAGGCCAAGCGTTTAATAGCACGGTCACTTTTGCAGGCTCTCTTCCCTCCCACCCATTCAGGCTGCACACATCACTGTGCCCCTGGCAGCAGATGACCAATCCACTAACAAGACGACCCAGCATGGAGGCCCCTCAGGGGGCGGTTGAGGACAATGAGAGCTTCGGGAGCAGAGGCCCACTTACCCCTGCGGCAGGCCTCCAGCAGGCGCCAAAACGGCAAACATGCTGCGAAATAAATGGGCCACAGCTGGCCCTCAGGCATCGGCCCAGTGCCCATCTGATCAATCCGAGTACCGGTACTCTCCTTGGCACTGGAAAAGTGCCGGTACTCAGCTTGGTAAAAACAAGAAGTAATGGTACTCAGTCCCTGTGAGTACCGGCCCATTTAAAGCACTGCTGCAAAAGGCTTTTTAAATGTTTTAATCAGTACTCCAAATGGGAGCCAGATCCGTTGCATGTGCCAATGCTTATTGGTACAGGTGCGTATTGGTACAGGGTATATCTTGGTCGGCCACGCCGCTGCCTGCAAACACATGCCAAAACTCCAACCTACGGGCGTGTGACGCACGAGCGATTCTGATTGGAGGAGAAAGCAAGAGGGTGTGCCCTTGGCAAAGGCAATCACAGCCTGGAGCTCCGTGGCCGGGGATCCTCACCCGAACGGTAAAAGTTTCTCTGTCAGAATCGTTTCTCGTTGGGACTGATTAGGAAGTGGATCAAACCTGCGATCTTCCACTGAATAAAATGGCGGAAGTGCGATCCCGCTGGTGAGAGGCTGAGCGTCTCTTCACGTCTGCGGCATTTAGACAAATCCAATCAGTGTATCGTTTTGTTACAATGTTGCGACCGTAGTCTCAAAAAGATTATCTAATCTCCAAGTTCTACCGATACTGTATCCAATAATCACTTCCGTGTATCCAAAATCACTCCAGCGTTCTGCAGCAAATGTTGCGACCTTCGTCTCAGAAGGTTTTCTACTAGTTCTGCAGATACTGTATCCAACAGTGTGTTACTGGTTCTGGCTAGTGACTACAATAGCGTTTGAATACCAACTTCATGTCATCAATTATTCAAAAAGGTTCAACACGAAGAATTACAGTGTGAATTATTTTATTTATTTGAGCAAGAACATTCTGATATTTCAATCAGAAATGCAATCCAACAAGGTACAGCGGTTCATATCATGACATAAGTGTGGTAGCGATGCTGGAATATCAGGGTTCCAGCCAGACCTCAGATCCGGCAGTAATCACTGACCCAGACCCGAGATCCAGGCTGGGCCCAGGGAATCTTTCCATGTCACGTGAAGTGTGCCAACATCTGCGACGTGCAGGGCATCGGGGTGAATTCTCCAACTTTCCATCTGTCTGTGTAATTATAATAGTAACTTTTTATTTAGCACTTAGTGATACATGCTTATTATACAGAATTTTTTTCAACAATCGTAGAATAATAATGGCAGATGGAGAAGAATCAGGGAAGGCAGTGGTGTAACAAAACTTTAAGCCCCCCCCTTGCAAGGTACTTGGAGGAGCCCCCCTCTGAACTCAGTCAGGGGCACTCAGGCCCCAGGGTAGTGTGCTGAGTGGGCCCCCTGCAGTTCAGTGGTCCCTCGCACTGCGGGGGCCTATGTTACACCACTGAGGCAAGACTATATTCTTTTTTTTGCAACCTTTATTTATTCATTTGCGTTTTTGTTCGTCAAAAATACAGTACAATACAAACAGCCATGGAAGACATTCCAGTATAACAAGGAGGGGACAATCCCAACTCGAGGACGGCGGACAGGAGTTCCTGGCGAGCGCCGGTATTGTAGCGAAGTTAGGCCCTGTCTAGCCATTCAGTTCAAATTGGCTGTCCCCCTAGCCGGTACAGCAGATTTGTTCTTCTTAATGTCCATCCCAGGCAATTAGAGGGCATTAGAAGAGAAAAAACGGGGGGTGTTTAAGGTGGGACTACAATCAGGGGGTGGAGGGCAGGGCCAAGGAATCCGGAGGAGCCAGAATGTCAATGGAACAGGTCTAGGGCCCGAATGCAGGTTTAGACTAAACTATCTAAACCCCACTGGGCGGCGACATTTACACCGTTGAGTGCAGTGTACAGATACTACAATTGTAACTAACAAAAGTAACAGCAATGTATATCATCAAAAATACCACTAAACCAGAACGCCAGAGGCATTTGCCCACATACCATATAGTCCGGTGCATGGTAGCTGGTCTCAGATGAGCCCGGCGGTAAATGCCCCCACCCTGCAGGCCACTCCCGTCCTGGAGAGCGAGGTGCGGCGTATTCCGCTTGCAGGCATCATGGGCATTGTGATAGAAGGGCCCAGTTGTCATGCAGGGCATTTTGCTGTCATTTGGGAGAGGGATGAAAGCTGCTGATACGAGAGAAGGACAGGATGATATGGGCATGTATAGCGTACATTAAGAGAGATAATGCCACAGCAGTAAGGAGGGCTAGTGACACAAGGGGTCCAGTACCGTCCCAGGGACGAAGATGTCAGTAGCAGAACCCAGCACAACAGGGAGTGGGGTGTTATACCATCACTTATACAGAGACATCCGCCAGAAACTCTCCCCACGCCCACTCATAGGCCTCCAACTTGTCATTAAGTTTATATGTGAACTGTACATGGAGAGCCACTTTGTGAAGTTCTATGAACCATTCCACATGGGTAGAGCATGAGGGTTGGCACCAATGACAGAGGGTACAGAGCTTGGTCACCACTAGTGTAGTAGCTAGCTACCGGTGGCTATGAATAACCATATAAGGGACATCAGCAATATCATGTGGAAGGGCCAGGTGGGGACAGGGGCATACAACATGTGAGCACTGCCTTCATAGGAGCGCCCATACATCTGTCCAGTAGGTTGGCTATCTTGACAGCTCCAGAGGACGTGGTATAAGTCACAGTTTTCTTCTGAGCACCAACAGCGACTGTGGTGTAAAAGCTTTGCCTAACACACAAGATGATGGACGGAATGTTGCACATTGGCAAACATTCACCCCCAGTCACAGATCTGGGTTTAATCCATCGTTATTTTGCTTCACCACGCCACCCCAGTTCAGACATATCCATATGCAAATCAGTCTTGACCCTGTGCCTCATGGGAACAGTCCAGACCGAACTGCCAAGCCATGTCTTCCCTGGACCGGAATCAAGCATCCTAGGACCGGTTTCGGGCTTTCAGCCCTCATCAGCCAGGATAGCTTGACTCCAGTGGCGTAGTGAGCACGGGACCCACGTCTGGGCATACCCTTCCCACTTAGGGCGAAATGCAAAACACACAAGATGATGGACGGAATGTTGCACATTGGCAAACATTCACCCCCAGTCACAGATCTGGGTTTAATCCATCGTTATTTTTGCATCACCACGCCATCCCAGTTCAGACATAGCCATATGCAAATCAGTCTTGACCCTGTGCCTCATGGGAACAGTCCAGACCGAACTGCCAAGCCATGTCTTCCCTGGACCGGAATCAAGCATCCTAGGACCGGTTTCGGGCTTTCAGCCCTCATCAGCCAGGATAGCTTGACTCCAGTGGCGTAGTGAGCACGGGACCCACGTCTGGGCATACCCTTCCCACTTAGGGCGAAATGCAAAACACACAAGATGATGGACGGAATGTTGCACATTGGCAAACATTCACCCCCAGTCACAGATCTGGGTTTAATCCATCGTTATTTTGCTTTACCACGCCACCCCAGTTCAGACATAGCCATATGCAAATCAGTCTTGACCCTGTGCCTCATGGGAACAGTCCAGACCGAACTGCCAAGCCATGTCTTCCCTGGACCGGAATCAAGCATCCTAGGACCGGTCTCGGGCTTTCAGCCCTCATCAGCCAGGATAGCTTGACTCCAGTGGCGTAGTGAGCACGGGACCCACGTCTGGGCATACCCTTCCCACTTAGGGCTGAAATGCAAAACACACAAGATGATGGACGGAATGTTGCACATTGGCAAACATTCACCCCCAGTCACAGATCTGGGTTTAATCCATCGTTATTTTGCTTCACCACGCCACCCCAGTTCAGACATAGCCACATGCAAATCAGTCTTGACCCTGTGCCTCATGGGAACAGTCCAGACCGAACTGCCAAGCCATGTCTTCCCTGGACCGGAATCAAGCATCCTAGTACCGGTTTCGGGCTTTCAGCCCTCATCAGCCAGGATAGCTTGACTCCAGTGGCGTAGTGAGCACGGGACCCACGTCTGGGCATACCCTTCCCACTTAGGGCGAAATGCAAAACACACAAAATGATGGACGGAATGTTGCACATTGGCAAACATTCACCCCCAGTCACAGATCTGGGTTTAATCCATCGTTATTTTGCTTCACCACGCCACCCCAGTTCAGACATAGCCATATGCAAATCAGTCCCAGATCTCTGCACTGGGGGGAATGTATGACATTGTTCTGCATTCTGTCCATCAATTGTTGTTTTTGCATTTCTCATCCGAGTGGGACGGGTATGCCCAGACGTGGGTCCCGTGCTCTCCATGCCACTGGAATCAAGCTATCCTGGCTGAAGAGGGGTGAAACCCCGAAACTGGTCCTAGTATGCTTGTTTCAAGTCCAGGGAGGACCTGACCTGGCAGTTCAGGCTGGACTGTTCCCATGGGGCACAGGGTCAAGACCGATTTGCATATGGCTGGGTTCAAACTGGAATGGCATGGTGAGCAAAAAAATGATGGATTTAGGCCCAGATCTCTGTACTGGGGTGAATGTATGACATTGTTCTGCATTCTGTCCATCAATTGTTGTTTTTGCATTTCTCACCCCGAGTGGGACGGGTATGCCCAGACGTGGGTCCCGTGCTCTCCATGCCACTGGAATCAAGCTATCCTGGCTGAAGAGGGGTGAAACCCCGAAACCGGTCCTAGGATGCTTGTTTCCAGTCCAGGGAGGACCTGGCCTGGCAGTTCGGGCTGGACTCTTCCCATGGTGCGTAGGGTCAAGACTGATTTGCATATGGCTGGGTTCAAACTGGAATGGCATGGTGAGCAAAAAATGATGGATTTAGGCCCAGATCTCTGTACTGGGGTGAATGTATGACATTGTTCTGCATTCTGTCCATCAATTGTTGTTTTTGCATTTCTCACCCGAGTGGGACGGGTATGCCCAGACGTGGGTCCCGTGCTCTCCATGCCACTGGAATCAAGCTATCCTGGCTGAAGAGGGTGAAACCCGAAACCGGTCCTAGGATGCTTGTTTCCAGTCCAGGGAGGACCTGGCCTGGCAGTTCGGGCTGGACTGTTCCCATGGGGCGCAGGGTCAAGACTGATTTGCATATGGCTGGGTTCAAACTGGAATGGCATGGTGAGCAAAAAATGATGGATTTAGGCCCAGATCTCTGTACTGGGGTGAATGTATGACATTGTTCTGCATTCTGTCCATCAATTGTTGTTTTTGTAAAAGCTTTGCCTGACAGTCTCTCTTCGGGGTCCAAAACCACTCATGAAAAATCTTGATATATAGGAATTTGAGACGGGACTCTCGGAGGACCCTGCCATAGACCTGAAGCAGGTTCACCCAGTTCTCCTGCGTGTAGTCTCCAACTAGCATCATCTGTCATTTGGTGCACCTCTGGGCGAGAGTATGGCCAGAGTGGATACTTTTGAGAAGTACCCATAAAGGCCGGAGACCAATCACCCGATATTTGCTCCAGAGCTGTAAATATTGGGAAAAGTGTAAGTCTGGGGGCCCAACGCTGGACGAAGACAATGGGTTAGCGGTCAGTGCTTCCAGTAATCAGACTGGAAGAGTGCATATTCTGTCCTAAGCACCGGGAAGTGCTTGAGTGTACCCTCACTGATGAAGGGATCAATGTGACGCAACCCCTTTCCGGACCATGGAATACAACAAAACGGGGCACCTGCAATACGAAAGACGGTATTGTGCCACACAGGAGCTTGACTGTGGAGTCACGGAAAGATACACAGGAGTCTGTGGGCCTCCTCCAACACCCACAATGTGGCCGCAAAAACCAGGTTGCCCAGCCAGGAATGGTATGAGGGTCGCCAGCAGCATGGTAGTGAGAGACAGCCAGGTCCTGTATGTAAGGTGTTGCTCAATCTTCACCCACGTCGGGGTCTCCACTGAGGTGTGCCAGTAAGCAGCCAGCTGAGAGATGTGGAAGAACATGCTGCAAAGGGACAGGTGTGGGAGGCACAAACCACCCGCTGTGGTGTCCACCCACAGTTCAGAAGCTCTTAATCTCGGGCAATGACCACTCCAGATGTAAGACCACAAGTCAGTTTCAATCCCCAAAAGGAGTGCCCGGGGAACTCTCAGTGGCAGCATACCAAGGACATTATTATATCGCAGGACTACCATCATTTTTACAGTTTGCACTCTGCCCTACATGTACAGGTTCAGGTCCTGCCGCAGTCACTCCGGAAGAAGGAGGAGGAGGTTGTCCTCTACCATTTTCTCAAGGCCCCTATTCACCCGCATACCAAGATATTGGACCCCCTTCATGACCCACCGTATGTCCCGGGCACCTATACATGCCCTGGCAGTCCCCCTAGCCAGTGGGAGGGCTTCGTTCTTGGACCAGTTCATTTTGTAGCCAGAGAGGCCTGAGAAACGGTCTATAGTGGACATGACTGTCGTCAGAGAGGAGTCAGGATGTGAGAGGAGAAGAAGATTATCATCGGCATACAGCAGCGCCTTCACCTCTGTGGTGCCAATGGTTATACCATGTACCTCCCCTGAGAGACATATGGCTGGGACAAGCATTCCAAGACTATAAGGAACAGTAGAGGGGAGAGCAAACAGCCATGGTGGGTGCCCCTGTGTTTCTGGAACATCTCAGACAGAAAACATCTGCACTTGACCTCTGCCATGGTGGAGTTATAAAGGAACCAGACCTTTTATTTGAAATTTTCTCCAAGCCCCACCCTAGACATTGCCCTGAAGAGGTAAGGCCACTCTACCCAATCACAGGCCTTCTCAGGGGCGGCTCCTCCATTAGGGCGGAGGGGCGTCACCCCACTGCTTTCTCGCAGTGCGAGAAGCAGAAACATAAAATGGTAAAACTACCATTTTATGTTTCTGCTTCTCGCACTGCGAGAAAGCAGAAGTGCCTGGTTGTGGGAGGACAGGTGGGCGGGTCCGGTTGAAAGCAGGGGAGGCGTGGATAGCCCACTGTTGTTGCATGCAGCCTACATAGAGAAAAGGGCCTCCCATTAGGTGCCCGGATGGGCGCTGTCCGCACCAATCACAACGCTGCCATTGCAGTGTTGTGATTGGCGGAGGGGAGGCAGGCTGGCTGTGGGTGGCTTTCCTGAGGAGAGCAGCAGAAAAACATGGGACGGCGGGAGTCGGGACCCGGGCAGGAGCAGGAGCTGAGGCGGCCCGGGACCCGAGGGAAGGTGAGTTTTATTTTATTTTAATGAAACCCCTCCCGCCTCCCCCCCCTGTGACGACCCCATTTCCACCCCCCACCCGCCAGTCATGCCGGCCGCGAATGGTAGTGTGTGTTCCCCTGATGCCATCCGCATCTGAGGGAGCCACTCGTGGGCTTGAAATGGAGGCCTTCCCTGCCTGAGACCGTCGTTCTGCCATCTTGAATCCTGCCCGTCAGCTACCACAAACTTCAAGGTATCAGGGGTCATAAAAGAAAGCAATTGTTCCTTAAAGAAATAAAACCGGTCTGGTCGGACTTTGAGCAGGCCGGTTTTATTTTTTTAGTGCTCAAACACCATACAATTTATTCAAATGATTTATTGTATTTAAATTGTGCATTGGCTGTTGTTTTCGAGCTTTCTAACTTTCCCTGGTATCCACATTTCATATTTCTATCAAGCAGCCTTAGACGTTAGTTTACTAACGCGCACATTTAATATTTACCAAAATGCATTATGGCGGCTGCTCGTCGTGGGCAATGAAACATTGATAAAGCTGGCAGTATTTACTTTATTACTCTAAATTCGGCCAGTGTTTATCTCTTTTTATTGCCCACGACGAGCAGCCGTCATGATCCGCTTCAGGATGCATCAAATGTGCGCATTAGTAAAACTAACATCTGCTCCAAGGCTGCTTGATGGAAATAAGAAATACAGATACCAGGGCAAGTTAGGAAGCTAGAAACCAAGCATTCCTTAGGAAAGATTTCCTTTCACACACCGTCGATGAAGAATTATGCGGAAATATTTTAGGCTCACAAAGTGTTTGTTATCCATTCATATTATTTTTATGTTGACACTGGAGAAAAGACAGATTAAGGAAAATATTGACCTATTGTACACCTCACGTGTCACATGCAGTTGGTATGATATTATTAGACGTCATTTTACTAAAGAATGAAAGGCAGACTGGGCTTTGTGTTCACTAGGTGTCTGCTTCCACGGAATGCCTTAATGCCATTCGCATGTGTTGGACTGAAAATGCGTCTAGCTGACTCCTTGTAGCATTGTGCGAGTTAAGTTAGCATTTTGGGCACCATTTTGTTTCCAGCCGCCATTTTGTACCATGATCGAAATGAAGCTTCTGTCTCATACTGTCTGCCTCAGCAGAAAGCAGCCTCGATTGTTTCTTTTTATAATTCAAGGTTGAGCTTCGCTGCACTAATGAATAGATCACTCTGTAACTGCATGCCTTTCCCCGTAGGTAGGTCTGCTCCCACTCTCAGAAAGACGACCACGGGCAGAGTAACCTCGAAACTAAGACGCGTGTACCCAGTCTCAGGATGGTAGCCCATCTTTCTGTACCTCATTTGTTCATCAGCGCACAGGCTGGAAAATTGCAGGCTGGGCGGGTCTTAGGGGTGTTGGAAATGTATATCTGACTTTACCTTGTGGACGGGGGTCAGTCCCTCGGCAGCTATCTAAGGAGGCTGGTCAGACCAGACTCCACTCAAGCACATACTAATAAATAACTTTGGTTTAAATTCTCTACTGTCTGACCGACTCTTCATTTGTATGGAAGGCTGAGAGGTGGTCGCGGGTGAACCGGGTGGCCCTAATCGGGTAACTTCCTTCAGTTGGTGCCCGAACAGGTACCCCATCGGGTGAGTGACCCTTCCTTCCCCGCGGACGGGTGAGGGGGACGGGGCCGGGTCGGACGGGCTGACCGGGGATCCCTGCACGAGAGAGTCTATTACTTGCAGCTGCCCCGTCTATCTGACCAGGCGGTGCCCCGGCCAGTGGTCATCCCGGCTGGGGTCCTGAACGGCAAAACCCTTGGATCAGACCGTTTGGTCCGAAGAGTCGGCAGTGGAGAATAACTTTGTTTGATCTGTGTGCGCCAGGTGAGTTTGCTTTGGTTTTGTTCTGTGGCTATGGCGCCACTTTGGTTTGTGTTTGGTACAGTTTGAGGATCGTTTTGGATAAGCGCTTTAATTTGTTTGAGTTCTTTGTGAACATGGTATTGTTTTGATCCGGATTTGGTGAGGTCTACGGACCAACTTTGGTAAGATATTTGCAAATATCTGTTCGGCAAAGATAGTGAAAACGTTTTCATTTTAAAATGCCCTGTTTTAGTAAACTATGTTGTGTGAGCTGTCGTTGTTGTTCTACTGATGCTCGATTGGAAGAGAGTCAGCCTGCGCCTCCAGAAGGCACCCCAAACTTCGAGATGTACGTCAAACATGGCCTTGGCCCTATTATGTTTAGTACATTATGGCACAAATATACGAGGGACAACGCCGAGTTGCAGTGGCCATTGATGGGCACTTTTGACGAGCAAAAGCATAATTTCCTGCAGGATAAATTGTTTGCGAAAAGGAGTAGACAGTCAATGTTTGATTCCCTTAGAACGTGGCAAAAGGAAGCTAAACAGAGACGAATGAAAGCAAAAAAGGAGGCCCGAAAGGGAAGGATGCAGACAGTGACTCAGAAAGCTTTTGCGTACGATAAAGAGAAGACTGAGAAGGGGATAGAGTGTGCCGATAGGAAGTTTCGATTGCAATGTGAAAAGTCTTATTTGGTTCGGGAAGACAATGATACATTTGTGGAGGAATTGGTAGACACCCGACCTTCGCCTCCCTATGCCCCGCAGAGAATATACCCTGCTGTGCCACGGCCCCAGTCGTCTGTCTCTTCTGCCCCTGCCGTTTCGGTTTCTTCTGTTATCGACTCAGTTGCTTTAGCCGCTGCGCCTCCTGTCAATTCTGTAGCTTCGCATTCCGTGCCTGTAATAACTGTTAGTCTCCCTACTATGCCTATCGTGTCAATGTCTTCCTTTTCTCCAGCCCTTACACCCACAACACAGCCATTAACGACATTGGTGCCTGCTTCTTCAGTTTCTACTCCTTCACTCTTCCCTCATTCCCCGACAGTGCTGGGTAGAGGGACGCCTGTACGAGGGTTGGGGGATAGGGACTGGGACTGGGCAACTGCCAGTGAGCGATTGGGGTGGATATTGATACGATCTGATGTGGGGGAGGAAGATAAAAGGGCAGTAGCAAATCAGACCGCTCAGTGGGCTTGTCATCCAATCTATAGTACTGAAGATGTATGGAGTGTGATGAGAGATTATGAGCCGTTTGTGCAGCAGCATGCCCTTAAGCACATGTCCGCTACACCGATTGGGTTGTGGGAACAGTGTTTCAGCAATGTAGTGCCCCAGATTATTTATGATATCAGAGATAATGTATAAGCTGCTGGTATGGCGCCTGAGGAGGTTTTTGGAAATGTTGCGACATTGGTAGCTTACCTTGGTAGGCTGTTTGAGAAGAGCCCGAAGATAGTATCCCAGTTTCCGATGAGGGAAGTCCCCCCCATATATCACCCTGAGTTGCCAGAGCTTCGAGATCAGCATGATGCTGTTATTAGACCAAAGGTAGAGGCCCATTTCCAAGAACAGTGGGTTTATACACCCTAGAAGAGGAGTGAGGTGTTATCCCTTAAGACTCAGTTGCCTGACCCTAGGAAAAATCCTACTGCATACTATGAGGAATTGACAGAGGCTGCTTCATCGACAGTGATGACGCTTTCGGATATTGAAATGTTCTTTGGTCTGCTGGTGCCAGTCGACATTTGGAGGCAGGTGCACACGCAGGACCACGTTGTGGAATTGGGTGGTACATGGGAGCAGATTAAAGCATGGGATAAGGAAAGGAAGCCTCGAGAAAAGCCTAAGGCTTAGATACTAGCTTTACCCGGCCGAATTATCACTTATATGCACTCTCTTATTCCTCCGAGAAGGGTAGATTGGGATAAGTTAGCGGCATGTAGTCAGAAGAAAGATGAAAGTGTGTCTGATTATTTCCCACGGTTCGAGGGTGTATTTTTAGATTTTAGTGGACAGGATTTGTCAGTAGAGGGGGGTGTCCGGTTGTTCGTCAATAGATTTGTTACGAATCTGCTCCCAGAGATTGCGGCTCGCTTGCAGGCTTCAGAGAGCACCTGGACGACATCCTCCCCTTCTGTAATATTGCGTATGGCACAGTATTATGCGCACAGGGAAAATGAGGAGAAGGTAGAAAAGAAGCATAAGGGGTTGAAGACGAAGGTGTTGTTACAGCAGGCGTCTAGGGGTAACAGTAGAGGATGTGGAGCTGGTCCGGCCCGGCAGCTTCCCCGTACTAGTAGGAGCACTGCGCCTGTGGGACCAAATCAGTGTGTGTATTGTAAGGAGGAGGGGCACTGGCGTAGCGAGTGTCCAGTGTTATTGCAGAAAGTTGCGACACCCAGAGGACGAGGTTCTCGTGGACGGGGCCGTGGAGCAAGTGATCAGGCTGGGGTTCGGGATGATGGGACATCGCAGGGTCGCTCTGACCAGAACTATTTTGATGACCCTCGAGGGAGACAGTATTATCACAATGATAATGATCTGGATGAGGTGACAGGGATGTCTCACAGCTAGGACAACCAGGGGCAGGGTGAGGGACCAGTCGAGATACCTGTAGATCAACGCGGTCCTTATGTCACCGCAGATTTGCAAGGCTCAGTTAAGAAATTCTTAGTGGACACAGGTGCAATGAATAGCTCTGTCTCTCGTTCGCTGGTCCCCGGGGCAGCTCTGTCTGGCCAAAATAATGTTTCGGTAGGATTTTCTGGCGTACCGGTTGTAAGCCCCATTTCCAAACCTCTTGCTTTGACTATTGGTCCTTTTACTGTGGATTCCCAGTTCTTATCGCATCAAATTGTGGAGAAAACTGAATGGGCTTGGATTTATTAAAGAAGTTGCATGCAACCATTTTTTGTTCTCCGGACGGTGTTTACATGACATTGGGACCGAATGTGATTAGCTCTAAGCAGTGTCTGTCCAAAGATGCACCTCTTCCTGCTGAGCTTAAGGCTGTGCCACCCACTTTGTGGGCAACAGGTGACACGGATGTAGGGCTACTGCAAATTCCCCCAATTTCCATTAAAGTTAAAGACAATGCCATTTTGCCCCGTATTCCTCAGTACAAAATAGCACAAGCAGGGGAGCGAGCTTTGTTGCGGATTATACGGGACCTGATTGAGTCAGGAGTTGTTGAAGAGACGATTGCAAATGTATGCAATAGCCCTATTCTTCCCATTCTAAAAAGGGCACCTTCAGTCTCCTCTGATGATCATCCAGATGTTTATCGTTTTGTGATTGATTTCCGTGCCGTTAATAAAATAGTGGCCCCTCAGTTCCCGGTGGTCCCTGACATTACTGCCATTCTGACAATGATCCCCTCTTCTGCCAAACTCTTCTCTGTCATTGACTTGAAAAATGCCTTTTTTTAGTATCCCAATTCATCCTGATAGTAGTATCTGTTTGGTTTTACCCTGGCTGGGAGAAGCTTTAGATTCTGTCGTGCTCCTCAGGGCTATAATGAAAGCCCTAGTATATATAGCCAAGCTCTGAAAGCTCAATTGGACTCCCTCACACTTTCCCCAGGTAATGTATTGCTTCAGTATGTGGATGACATACTGATAGCTTCTGACACTGAACAGGGATGCAAAGACAGTACTGTTAAGTTTTTGCTACATTTGGCTCACCATGGACATAAAGTGTCCCTTTCTAAAATTCAATATTGTCAACAGGAGGTCACCTATTTAGGTCACCTACTGTCGAAGGAGGGTAGGAGATTGACCCCTGAGCGCATTAGCGCCATTGTTAAAATGCCTATCCCTAAAACCCAGAGGGGTGTGCGCGCTTTTATTGGAATCACTTCCTACTGTCGCCATTGGATCCCTAATTATTCATTACTAATAAAGCCTTTGCTTGCATTAACCACTAAAGATGTGCCTGAGCCCGTCTTGGATGCCTGAATGTCAGCAGTCTTTTAAGCAATTAAAAGTTGTGCTTTGCTCTGCTCCTGTGCTTGGCACGCCTGATTATGGGAAGCAGTTCGTGTTGTATGTACACGAGACGGCTGGTTGTGCGCTCTCTGTTTTAACACAGGCCTTTGGAGGTAAGCAACGGCCGTGTGCTTATTTTTCTGCTTTGCTTGACCCTGTCGCAAGAGCCCTCCTGAGTTGTCTAAGAGCGGTCGCGGCTGTGGCCAGCTCTATAAGGCAATCGGCTGGGCTCGTACTTGATACCGACCTCACAGTCATGGTGCCTCATGCTGTGGATACTCTATTGAATAAGGCCAAGACACAGCACATCGCCAGTGCACGTCTGACCGGTTAGGAGCTAACACTCTTTGCCCCGCATATTACGATCAAAAGATGTGCCACTCTGAACCCTGCCACGTTACTGCCCCTCCCTTCTGAGAGTGAGGAAAGAGACATACATGATTGTCTTTTTCGGACAGAGGAGGAGACGAAGGGATGGGTAGACCTGACTGATGTTCCCTTATCTGACCCCCAAGGGGAACTATATGTCGATGGCTCTTGTTTTAAATTACCAGATGGCACCACCACTGCCGCATATGCTCTTACTACACTGCATACGGTAGTCGAGACATTACGAGTTCCCTATCAGTCCGCTCAGGCAGCTAAACTAGTCGCCCTTCTCAGAGCCTGTGAATTGAGCGAGGGACTGGCTGTTAATATTTATACTGACAGCCAGTACGCCTTCAGGGTCGCCCATAATGTTGGGCAGCTCTGGGCAGAGAGAGGGTATCTCACATCCCATGGGACACGCATCCAGAATGGCCCCCTTATACATAGGCTTCTGTCTGCCCTGACACTTCCTATTAAATTGGCCATAATCAAGTGCAGTGCCCACAAGGCAATTACTGATGATGTTGGAAGAGGAAATGCATTTGCAGACCAGACAGCTCGAACAAAAATGAAAAAGATGTTTGTAGCGGGTCCTGCCAGGTGGGTGCCCGAGGTCACTATGTTCGAGGACACTCTAGACAATGTGAAAGAAAATCAGAGTGAGGCAATGATTGAAGAGTTAGCAGTATGGCAGGAGAGTACGGTACGTTTAGATGAGGATGGGTGTTGGACTGATAAGTCAGGAAAGCAGAGATGGATGTTACCAGATGCATATGTCCTCTCTGTAGTCACAATCCTGCACGGGCCAGCCCACATTAGTGCGAAGGGCATCTGTAAATTGTTAGATCCTGTATTGCAGATTGACAATATTCCCAAGGTTGCTGCCCACTTGGTGAAGTACTGTATGGTATGCATGATGTATAACCCTGGGAAAGGCACCCCTACACCCCCTGGTAATTTTGCACCGCCTTACTTCCCTTTCGAGGTCCTTAAGATGGATTTCATCGAAATGGAACGAGTCAACAATCTGAAATATGTGTTAGTAGTTATTTGTGCTTTCAGTAAACGGGTTGAGGCTTACCCCACTAAAGAGAATACAGCCATGGCAACGGCGAAGGCACTCCTAAAGGAGTTTTTCCAGCGTTTTGGTTTGCCCCGTTTGATTTGAAGTGACAACAGGAGTCACTTCAATTCGAAAGTTATCCAGCTGGTGTGCGACGGCCTGCACATCAAGCAGAAATTTCATGCTGCTAACCACCCCGTCAGCCGGTTTGGTTGAGAAGTACAATGGTACTCTCAAACTGAAATTGGCAAAAATTCAAGAGAGCACAGAATTGCAGTGGCCCGATGCTTTACCATTAGCCCTTTTGTCTACAAGAGCTACGGCTCACTCTAGGACAGGGTTGTCACCTTACAAGGTCGTGTTCAGACGCCCCGCGAATGTCTGGGGCGTCCCGCGACCTCGTAGGTTTTCCGAGATTGAATATCCTTTGCTTGTAGACTACCTCTATGAATTGACTAAAAACTTGCGTTCTATTCACCAACAGATCCATGAAGTCCTGCCACCAGCTCACGAGGGGCCAGGCCATGACATCGGCCTGGGGATTAAGTCCTGACCAGGCATTTTCAGAGAAAAAGTAGTTTGGAGCCGTGCTAGAAGGGGCCAGCACAGGTCCTCCTCGCTACCCGCTCAGCTGTGAAGGTGGCCAGCAGGAAGAACTGGATACACTCCCAACATTGCAGAAAGGTGCCCCTCCCTTTACCCTACGATCAGTGGCGCTTGATGGAATAGGTGACTCTGAAACAGAGCAAGTACCCCGTTTTGTTCCTTTCTCGAATGCTCGGCTGCCGTGGGCACAAACGGAGGAGGAAAACTAGGCAGTGTTGAACGAGGCAGTGCCACCTGAGATTAAGGCCATCCAGGAGCCCCAGCCTGCTTGTCCAACTGCGCTTGAGCCCCAGTCCATTGGCCACTCTGTGTCTAAGCCCCTGTTTGCAGACCCCTCTGTCCCTGGAGTAGCTAGGTACAATTTGCGCCCCAGATGGAGGAACAGTGCATCAAAGGAAAAGTCAGATTAGCAGGGATGGACTCGACAAGTCAGGCCGCAGTAGAATAGGGAAAGGTGAAATTGGTGCATTGTTCGGACATTGGACAGGATTGCTCGAGTGTACTCCCCTGAGAAAGGGAGTGCCTTATCCTGTGCGACATGGGATTTTTCCAAAGAGCTGGGCTCGCCTAGCTCCACCGCCAGTGCTCAATAGCGCCAACAATTGATGAACAATAGGAGTCTACCAGCGAGGCTCTGACGGACGCTGGGGACAGTTGCCCCTCTCTTGTCTTCTTGTCATTGACTCCATTGTATGTCCTTTCCTCTGGTTAAAATGTACCCATTTGGTCGCCCCATTATGGAGGAGGAACAGCCCTTTGCAGCCCCGCGTTTCGGGCAGGATGGGTCTGGTTGGTCTAGTTGGTCTACTAAGAGTAAAATAGTTTTCGTAGTAATTGTTCTGACCTTTCTGATAACAGTACTTGGAAGAGTGTGGTTCCTTGAGGAGAAATATCCTGTGCACTCTTTAATTGGTACAATGCCTGTTCCCCCTGAACACGTTTGTTATTTTGGCCCCTCCTAAGGGTGAGCACAGAAAAACATATGTAGATGTTTTCTTGCAAATGCTCCACCAGGCACATTATACATCTAATGTCACTAATTGATGGATCTGTGGACTGCTCCCTTCCGTGACCCATATGAACGATATTTTACTGGCCATGCCGTTTTCCTATCTTTGGAGTTGTGAGGCCTGGTTTCAACTGTTTACCATGGTATATACTCATTTCCATTCTGATGCTATGAATATGACGTGCTGATTATGATACTGTGTTAGAATACATATGTGTTCACCAAGGGTTTACTCCAGGAGAACAAGGGGCCCCTGACACATTGTTCACAACGGCTTGTATGAACGTATATGAGAACGAAAAGAATGCAACATGGCTTCGAAATGAAATGTTGGATTTCCAGGGGTTCAATGTCACTGAATATTTTAAGTCTTTTTAGATACGCAATATTACTCAAGATGAAGCAATGCCGGTGCCGGTAGTCAACACAACAGCTGGGTTTTTTGTTCGAGGTCTGGGGAATGTTAGAGTGGGGGAGAGTAATTGTAATTATACCTATGTGTTGAGCAAAAGCAGTAGCCCACCTTTGCTTCCCCCCCAATAACGTTTATTTTGTCTGTGGGTCCCAGGCTTATGTGTGGCTTCCAAGGGGATGGTCTGGCATATGTTCTCTCTCTCTCTCTCTCCTCCTTCCCTCGGTGTATATAGCACCGTCCAACTACCATAGTGTCCATCTATCCCGAATTAGAAGGGTTATCAATACAGAGGACATAGATCGGACAGATACTACTCTGCAGCAGTTCACGGATGCTATGAAGGGTATTATTCCCTTTTGGGGCCCTATGTCCAATAGCCTCAATATCCGTCGCCTCACTAGGGCTATGGAAGGGGTCATTAATACCATGGCTGGAATTCTGACAAATATTACAGCTGAGCTCCAGGCTACGAGGCTCGTTGCTCTTCAGAACAGGATGGTGTTAGAAGTCATCCTTGCTGATCAGGGAGGGGCCTGCCGCATCATCGGTAGCAGCTGTTGTGTATTCATACTGGACCACGCTCCGAATGTATACGCTGCTATACAGAAGTTGCATAGGCTTGCATCTGACATTCACCAAGAGAATGGTACCTGGACTCTTTCTGGTTGGTTCTGGGGTTTAATAGCATCCTGGGGTTGGAAGATTCTTATCTTTCTGATAGTAATTGCAGGTGTCCTTTTCACTTGTTGCTTGTGCATCCATTGCCTTCCTGCCTGCTGTACTTACTGTGTTGGAAAGTTAACGCCCACACTGAAGGCCCCAATACATGATGCTAAGTCTTCGGCCATGATGATGCAGGCTGTCCACGACCTCATGTCCATTGACGAGGGTATTTTTGAATATTGATAATGTGTGAATAAAAATGTAACAGTAGTCGCTTTCTTACTATGCGAGCAGTTGTTGATTTCCTAGTATTAGACAAAATTGTTAGCAAATGCTATAAGGAGGGTCTGTTGGGCTGAAAATGCGTCTAGCTGACTCCTTGTAGCATTGTGTGAGTCAAGTTAGCATTGGCGGCACCATTTTGTATCCAGCCGCCATTTTGTACCATGATCGAAATGAAGCTTCTGCCTCATACTGTCTGCCTCATCAGAAAGCAGCCTCGATTGTTTCTCTTTATCATTCAAGGTTGAGCCTCGCTGCACTAATGAATAGATAACTCTGTAACTGCATTCCTTTCCCCGTAGGTAGGTCTGCTCCCACTCTGAGAAAGACGAGCACGGGAGAGTAACCTTGAAACTAAGATAGCGTGTACCCAGTTTCAGGATGGTAGCCCATCTTTCTGTACCTCCTTTGTTTATCGGCGCCCAGGCTGGAAAATATCAGTCTGGGCGGGTCTTAGGGGTGTTAGAAATGGATATCTGACTTGTGGACGGGGGTCAGTCCCTCAACAGCTATCTAAGGAAGCTGGTTTGTGTTCTCTACTGTCTGACCGACTCTTCATTTGTATGGAAGGCTGAGAGGTGGTGGCGAGTGACCCGGGTGGCCCTAATCGGGTCACTTCCTTCACACGCATTATTATTGCATTGAGTCATTTCTCTGAAAATTAATTACATTACGCATCTATCTTGAAGAAAATCATACATACAATGGCGCAAGTTGCAAATATTAATCTAATAAGGGTGCTTGAGGGTGGACTGGTGCAGCTCGCTGTACAATGTACCATTAGAAAGCGGTCTGGGGCTTCAATAAGATGACTGAATGCTGAGATATTGTACTACTAGGTCTACCAAGTCATTCCTCCTCTGACCAGTACTGTACAGGACATCCGTTCAGTCGCCAGCTCTGTGTTTGCTCTTACACTCATTGATTTTCTGTGCCTTTTCACTACCGTTTGGAGTTCTGAGACATCTAACCACTTATTAAATTGTAGAATCAAAAAGAAAGTACTGAAAACAAAAATATTATATGCAAATTCAAACACGCTGTCAGAATCCCATGGGTTTGGCATTGCCCAATGCTCTCTTCAGATCCTGTGCATTGGCAAATACTTAAGCATCCTGAGTTTGGGAAGGGGCAGCCAAGCATGTGCTGTACCTACATGTGTTACCTGCTGTGGTCCGTAAATAAAACGTGCATTATAAACCACCTTGCTTCCTCAAATTTCCTTTAAAATGCACTATTTGCCACTCCCTCTCTTAAACAATATCTCTTGGGGGGTGGGAACCCCCCAGAATCTCCCTATTGTCAGACGGACTCATCCACAAATTTTTTCGCCCTACCACTTTGAAATGTCACCAGCCGCCACTGCTTCTCCATGTCAAGTGAGATCGCAAATGTTTCTTCCTCATCATCCTGGACATGCCACAAAAGGTGGCCGAGGGTCCGTTATGCCTGCTGGAGGTACGACCCGGTATGAAACGGACCTGCAAATTGTGGATCAATTGAGGGATAACCTTCCCCAGCCTAGCCACCAGGATTTTGGCAAAAATGTTAAGATCTGCATTAATAAACTAGATTGGGTGGTAGCTAGTACAGTCCAGGGGGGTGTTTTCCCTCTTTGGGGATGACAGAGATGGAGGCTCATTGGAGATCATTCCCAGTGTACCATAGTCTGATGCGTCCTTAAATACTTGTGTCAAGAGGGGTGACAGTGCCGCTTTACCCGCCTTGTAAAATTCTCCAGGAAATCCATCTTTGCCAGGGAATTTGCAAGTAGATAGTGATAATATGGCCTGGATACTATGGCCTCCATCACCTTCTCTTCTGTAATATTACCCTCCAGAAACGGCCATCCGTGGGCCGTGAGAGAGGGTAGATGAAGTGGTGCAAGGAAATCCCTGATCTCAGTCGCAGAGGTGGTTAGGTCCGAGTGGCAGAGCGAGGAATAAAACTCAGTGAATTGGTTCACTATATCCTCGGGACGAGTCAGGAAAGATCCAAATGTGGCTCTAAGAAACTGCCACCTGTGATTCACGCTGATGCAACTGGGCAGCGAACAGGCGACCAGGTTTTTCGGCCAGATCATACTTACGCCATTGATGTTTCACTAGCGCCTTTTCGTCAGCTCCAGTATAGAAGGCATTTAACTGAGACTTGGCCATCTCCAAGGCTCTGCAGGCAGGTTCCATTGGGGATGCCGTGTAGTGGCGATGGAGAGTTTGTACCTCAACTTCTGCTTCCCGGAGGTCAGCCTGGGTCTTGCATTTAGCATTGGTGGCATCGCGCATCAGGACTCCTCGGTGGGTTGCTTTCCCCGCAGCCCAAAGAGTCCTGGGTGAGGCCCCAGATCCCATGTTATCCTGGAAGTAAGTATTCATATGCCCATGGAGGGTCTCCTTGTGCTCTGGCAGAGCATAGGCAAAGGTCCCCATCTGCCAACGTGCTGGTGGCAGAGCAGTCAGGCCAAGGTCCAGGTCCAGCCAGACCATACCGTGATCCATCACAGCCGCCTCATAAATTGTGCAGTCCTCTACAAAGGATAGAAGCAGATGTTGGAGCAGTAAATAATCAATGCAGGACTGTGTGAATTCGCAGTCTGTGGGATGTAGGAGGCTCCAGATGTCTACAAAGGCGTGATCAGACAAGAGGTCACGAGATACGATCTATCCGTGTGTTGTCGGGGTCAGGTCTACCAGTCCTATCTAGAAACTGGCCCGGGGCTAAATTCCAGTCTCCTCCCAAATAGATTAGGGTGTGGCAGAAAGTCAAAAACATTCGGGAGAGGCTTGCAAAAAAAACTGGCTGTCTCAGTGTTGGGGGCATAGATAGAGCCAAGTATCAGCGTTTTATCTAAGAAGCAGATTTTGGCATAGACCCAATGGCCATCTCTATCCCTCTGTGTCTTGAGGACTTTGCAAGAGAGAGTCCGAGGGAGCAGAATGGCCATGGCACATTTCTTGGAGCAGCCTCGGGTGGGTGAGAGAGTGTCAGCAGTTTCCAGTTGACAACTACTGTTAATCACCGTGCCCACCCAATCCTGTTTACGTTTCAAGGATTCTTCAGGGGACAGGTGTGTTTCCTGAATAAGTGCAACATCAACCCGTTGTGACCAGAGATAATGCAGGACTTTTTTGCCCTCAATATTGTGGGTCACGGCATTGACATTCAGTGTGGCTATTGAGAGGGGCAGATGCATCATCTAATAATCACTACAAGAGCACAAGGGCACCACAGTAATGGATGAAATCTGGGCAGTTCCCCTCAGTGTTCACTGACTTGTGTTCAAGGTTAGCCGGTGGACGCCAGGGAGATGGGCAGCAAGAGGGGGATTTCAGAAGGGGAGGGAGAGAAGGGCGGACGATGGAACAGAAAGGGGAGAAGAGAAAAGAAAACACCTCTGTAGTGTCTCGAGCTAGGACCTGCGCCCCATGGTGCAGATAGCCCCAAGGGCCCCAAGAAGGTGTCAGCAAATGTAGTACGGGAGAAAAAAGGCAAGAGCTACTGAAGAGGGTACGTGTCCTGGGACCAACAGCCATCAGCGGCAGAGAGAGTGCCCGGACAGGGAGAGTGGAACGAGGGGATCACATGTCCTATTGGTGCCCTGGGAGTATTTACTACCATGCAGTGATCATGATTCAGTATTCCAATGGGCATGGGAACTCGTGAGCAGCTGGGGGGGGCTAACCGGGGAGGCAGCGGGCTGTACCCAAAAGGGAAACTCCATGGCCCGTATAACATCAGCAAGGTACAGGCGGAAGGGACAATAGGTCTGTATTCAAACCAACATTGGCACACAAAAAGAAAGAGCATTCCGACCATTTGGGATGAGGGCTTCAGTTCCCCAGCAGGGGACACCGCTATTGTCTGGTTCCCCAACCATAATCTAAAGGGGGGGCAGCGTAGTCCTTTAAGGGTTCCTGCAGGCGCTGAAGCAGGGGCTTGCTAGAGTGGTGATCTAGACTTATCCCTGTCTCTTTATGCAGAACATCCACCACCTGATTGTGGCCCATGCAATCCGATTCCCTGCACCGCCTGCTGGTAGGTGTCGCTGTTTCTGATGGGGTCCATGTGGAGGTCTGGTGGTCTCAACAGCAGAGGAAACGGTGAGGGCATCCAAGGGGCCCTCGTGTCCATCCAGGAGTCAGCTTACAAGTCTAAGAAGGTTTCCAGGTCACTAGGTTCAGTGAACTCCCTAGACCTTCCATCAATAGAGGTCCGCATACGGGCCATATCCAATTGTCCATATTTAATGTCCAAGCGCCGGTGATGGGGCCGTGGAGCAAGGAATTGTTTGCGTCTGCTGTCGGTAGCTGAAGAGAGGTCTGCTGAGATGGAAATACGATCGCTATCTAAGAGCATAGGGGTCGAGGTGTGTTGCCACTTGTATAATGCCTCTGGCATGTTGATGGCAGAGAAGGTAGGCAACAATTAGGCAGGCGGATGATCTGGTGCTAAGAAGCAAGAGCGGACCCTGTGAGCTCTTTAGAATTCCAGGGGTTCCAAAATGCAGAGCTCAAGAGCTTAAGAAGTACAGTCCTGAGGAGGGCTATCACGTCTTCCCCCTCTGCACCCTCGAGCACACTAAAACTTGAATGTTGTCCCACCTAGACTTGTCTTCCTTGCCCATGACCTTGTGCAAGAGAAAAGCGACGTCTCTGCCCCAGCACCGCAGGGCCACATAATGAGATTCCACTTGGTCCACCCGCTGGTCTAACATGTCCAGGCGGGAATGAAAGTTGGTGTCCTCCTGGCATAGTGACTTTGCCTCCAAGGTGAGGTCAGTAATTTTTCCATCCATAGTTGTCAGGGTGGTCCCGGTTGCTGAAATCTCCTTCAGCATGGCCTCCATGGCCACTGCTGTAGCCTGAGTCTGTTCCTCTGGGGGTGCAGGTGTGGCCCGGAGCGGGTGACTGCCTCCAAAAAGAGTAGTTTGCTTGCCACAGGCTTGGACTGTGGCATGTGGGGGGCAAAAGAAAGGACCAGCAGGCAGACTGTTGAGTAGTAGACTAAGAACGGGTCTGTGGGCAGCCAAGGGCTATCTGGATCCTACAAATAGATCCAGGAACTGCTCTGGGGCTCACCAATGAGACTCAGGAGGGGGGGTCCCCACACATGAGGGGGGGTCCCGACACATGAGGTGAATGTACTGGGCCATAGGCCGTGGGGGGACCACCAGTCTCTCGCCCCTGTGTACAGGGCTGCAATGTCTCCCGGTGTACACGGGATTGCAGTACAGGACCCTCAAAGCAAAATCTGTAGTGTATCCCTGGGGAGGAAGGGAGGTCAGTGTCTTATCGAGCCGAGGGTTCCCCAGTGGATCTTGTGGGAAAGTCCACACACCACGCAAAGTGTTGGTGGCCCCTCAGCTGGACTCAGGACCACCCCAGATGACGCCAGGGGTGAAGAGCAGAGACTGCAACCCAAGGTCGTGTGGGGCAGTCTCCAGGTCCCCTGTGAATGGAGCAGATGAAGGGAGGGACACAGCTCACCTTGGCAGGGCTGCTCGGGCCCTTCAGGGGTGTCCGCATCTTTCCTCCAGAAAGGGGAAGGGCAGTCTTGGTCCCCAGCGGTCCTCAGTGTCTGCCCAAGAAGAAGCAGGCCCACCTTGGTCTCTCGCCACACAGGGGCCACACCTCTTGCTTGGCACCCATTAGTCACATGACTCTCAGCAGAAGTACACTCCCTTCACTAAGCCTCCGCTCACCTGGCCACTCCTGGGTTTTGGCTGGTGGTGGAAGGCGTCCCCAGGCAGCTTACCCTCACTGGAAAGTGAGAGGAGGGAGAAGCCTGAATGAGCTATGGCAGTCAGTCCACTTCTTGCTACGTCCGTAGTGAGTTAGGGGCCTCAAATGCACTCCAGCAGCCAACGAGGAGTCGTAGGATTATCCCCCTAGCTGAAACGCGGCCACCTGGTCCCGGTGTTTGAAAAATGGAGCCCTAATTTTAAATAAATAAAAAAAGTTTAACTCACCTTCGCCGACCCAGTCCGGTCCCGCGTTGTCCCGTGTCGTCTCTGCTCCTCACAGGAAGCAGGCAGCCTCTCTCCCTCCCCTAAGCCAATCACAATGCTGCAATGGCAGCGTTGTGATTCGTTGGGACGCAGACCACACAGGCGTCTATGGGGAGGCCATTTTCTCCATGTAGGCTGCATGCAGCCTGCATGGAGAAAAGGTAGAGTGCGTATGACTGGTTTGGTGGTCGGCCCTTGGGCCGACCAAACAGTCAGCGCTCTCAGAGTGGGCAAGCGACTCCTCCCCTGCACTAGAGCAGGGCCGACCACCCGCCCCCAACCAAACCCTTCTGCTTTCTCGCAGTGGGAGACACAGAAACATAAAATGGTATTTATAATACCATTTTATGTTTCTGATTCTCGCACTGTGAGAAAGCAGTAGGGCGACGCTCCTCCGCCCACATGGAGGAGCCGCCCCTGCCTGAGAACGGAGCCATTGTGTGATGTTTCACTCAGTAGTGGCATGTTGCACACCTTGGTTTCAGATTCTGTTTGGTTTCCACCGTCCGCTTTACTCCCAATGGTCCTTTGGCTCCTGCTTGCGGATCTATGTGTGGTGGCCTTTTCGGCATGTTTTTGAGTGCTAACTTTGTGGTGTGGGTGCAGGATGTCTTGAGACCAACGAGTGTCAGAGTTAAAGTTTAGGGAGGAGGGTTTGCTCCTTTGGCAGCTTCATATGCTCATGCCGGTGTTCGGGGTCTGTGGACACGGTGGGTGCTAAAGAAGCATTTTCCGAGGCTTTTTCATCACCTGATTCAAGGGCATGAAGGGGAGGGTGACAGGTCTGAGAGCAGGACAGTGGTGGGATGAAAGGAGATGGGTGAGCAGTATAATGAGCAAGGTTTGAGAGCCTGAAGCTATTTACTGATGGTCAACCTTTGCAATGTGCAATTATCGTGCCCAAACCAAGAGGCGTGGTTTGTACACTTGGAATGGGCGTGTGGGAAGGGAAGGGGACACAGAGCAACTATGGAGACTGTGGCAGTATGGGAGGGGTTGGAGCTGCTTTTTGTGGACTATGTGAGAGTCTGATCTGTATTGTGAGTGTACAGAGTGTGAGAGACAAAGGACAGTCACTGTGCTCCCCCTCCCCCCCTTGGAATCTGCATCTTCCCCTCCCAGGACCATATGTTGCTTCTGTAGTCTTATGAGACTACTGTTGAGAAATCTGTTGAGAGGGCTAAGGATGGAGGTGAGTGGTTGAAAGGGTCATGTGTGTTTGTGCGTGAGTGTGCGCATTAGCAGGAAGTCGGAGAGAGAGAGAGATAGAGAGAGTCAGGCTAGCCAGGGCCGGCCTTGGGCAGGGGCGAGCTGGGCCCAGGCCTGCGGCGCCAATATTCCGAGGTGCCCAGCAGGGAGCTGCCTGACTTAATGTCATGCAAACAGCAGCTCGTCCATCCCATTTGGTCTCAATTGGGTCCCATTAAAGACTTTGTAGTCAGCCCTTAATGTACCTCAGTGTAATTGTTAGCACCCCATCAACCCCTCCTGCCCTCCTCCCATCATCCTCACACCTTCTGCCATCACACCGCAATGACCCCCCGCCCCCACAACAAAAACCAGATTTTCTTTCCGCCCAGGGTGCTGTCCGATTTAGGGCCAGTCCTGGGGATAGCCCTATACCACCTGTACGTAAATAATCAAAGTGCCTCTGAGGAGACATCCTCTGTGTATCTGACTGGTAGGGCAGAGTTGCAGCACCTAAGCTGTAATGCACAGTGCAGTTTTAGAAATAAGTTTACCTTTACGCTTACCTTGTTGCTACCAAGATGCAGGATTTAATTTATACGACTGAATAGTGCAGGTATCAAAAGCTTCTCCTAGGAGCCATCGTCTGCCTTTACTGCTTAATGCACAAGTTACTAACTTGTGTAACGATATATCTGTAAGAGACAGTAGTTAGTGATAGATTCCTTACCTTAGAATATCCCCAGGCGTCAGGCTGGATCCGGAAAGTTTTGCGTAGCAGTACCCTTGCGCGTCGGTAGGTGGCGTCGTGCGGCTCCGCGTCCGTCGTCGGCGTCGTGATCGCCGGGATGACGTCGCGGGCAGTACTTAGACGCCGCCCCTGCGCGCTGACGTCAGTTCTGTACACGACTTTCCGCGCCAGGAACGCAGAGCCATGCAAGAAGCTGACACAGGTGTCTGAAAAATACTAGGGCCCTGAAAGGGATGTCCTTAACCCTAGAAATCAGTTCGCAGAACGGGGAGGATGGGTGGGGCGGTAAGGAATCTATCACTAACTACTGTCTCTTACAGATATATCGTTACACAAGTTAGTAACTTGTGCATCTGAAAGAGACACGTTAGTGATAGATTCCTTACCTTAGAATAGATACCCCAGCAATACCAACCCCGGTGGTGGGTCTGCGAACAAAGATCAGACAAGGAAGTCCTGGAGGACAGAACGGCCAAAGAAGCCGTCCCTCCGGACCTGACTGTCAAGGCAGTAATGCTTAGTAAACGTGTGCAGCGAGGCCCACGTAGCTGCCTGACAGATAACCGGCAGCGGAACACCGCGGCCCAAGGCCGTGGTAGCAGCCGTTGCCCTGGTGGAATGGGCACGCAGCCCAACAGGAGGCTCCTTCTTGGCCAAAGAATAGCAGGTCTTGATGCACAAGGTAACCCAGCGGGAGATGGTCCTCTTGTGCACCGCCCGACCTTTTTGGCGCCCACGTAGCCAACAAAGAGCTGGTCACCCACCCGGAAGTGTTTTGTGCGGTCGATATAGAAGGAGAGCGCACGTTTTGGGTCCAGACGGTGGAGCCTCTCTTCCTCTCTGGAAGGATGCGGAGGCGGAAAGAAGGTGGGCAAAGTGATGGTCTGCCCAATGTGGAAAGCAGTAACCACCTTTGGCAAGAAGGACGGACGCGTCCGAAGAACAACCTTGTCTGGATGAACAGACAGAAAGGGAGGCTTGCAAGATAGAGCCTGGAGCTCACTCACCCGCCGAGCGGAGGTGATGGCCACCAGAAAGGCTGTCTTCAGAGTCAGAAGACGAAGAGGACAGTTATGCAGAGGCTCAAAGGGAGCGCACATTAAAAGGTAAGAACCAAGTTCAAGTCCCACTGAGGCATTACAAACGGAACAGGAGGGAAGAGGTGAGTAATGCCTTTTAAGAACCTGTTAACAACAGGGGACTTGAACAGGGAGGGCTGATCAGGGAGCCTGAGGAAGGCCGAGATAGCACAAAGATAACCCTTGATGGTACCCAGGGCAGAACCCTGTTGGGCCAGAGAGAGAAGGAACAGAAGGACCTCAGAAAGAGGGGCAGAAAGGGGATCCACAGCCTTTGCTGTGCACCATGCCACAAATTTGTTCCACCTGCAGGCGTATACCACCTTAGTGGAGGGACGCCTGGCTGCCAGAATCACATCACAAACTTCGGGAGGCAAGTCGAAAGGAATCAACTGCCGCCGCTCAATCTCCACGCAAGCAGGTGTAGACTGGACAGGTTCGGGTGGAGGACCGTCCCCTGCTGCTGCGACAGAAGATCCTCCCGAAGAGGCAGACGGATCGGGGGATCTATGCTCATATTGAGTAGCTCGGGATACCAAACTCTTCGAGCCCAGTCCGGAGCCACAAGAATGACTTGGGCCCGGTCGTGCCGAATCTTCTTCAACACTCTGGGTAGAAGTGGTATAGGCGGAAAGGCGTACAACAGACCGCAACTCCACTCGCGACGAAAAGCGTCGCCGAGCGAGTGCCGCCTTGGAAATTCCAACGCGCAGAACTGATGACATTGCGCGTTCTCTTCGGTGGCGAATAGATCTAACCAAGGCTCTCCCCACTGTAGAAAGAGTCCTTGCGCCACTTCCGAGTGAAGACGCCATTCGTGATCCATTATGCACCTGCGGCTGAGTTCGTCCGCCCTGGCGTTCAGAGAACCTGCCAGGTGTTGAACCATCAGGAACATGCCCTGATGTTCCAGCCATGTCCAGAGGCGCAGAGCCTCCTGACAAAGGGTCCAAGACCCCACCCCGCCCTGTTTGTTGCAGTACCACATGGCGGTGGTGTTGTCTGTGAACACCTGCACTACCTTCCCTTTGACAGAGGGAAGGAATGCCTTGAGTGCAAGCCGGATCGCCCGGAGCTCCAGAAAGTTGATATGGAGCCGGGACTCCGCCGGAGACCAGAGGCCTCTGATCTCCGCCTCTCCCATGTGACCGCCCCATCCCAGAAGGGACGCGTCCGTCACAACTGTATGCTCTGGCTGGGGAAGGGAGAGGGATCTGCCCATGACCCATTGCCGGTTCGAGAGCCACCACTGCAACTGTTTTGCAGTCCCCTCCGAGATCTGGACGTGATCGGACAGGTTGCCCTGGTGCTGCGCCCACTGGAACTTCAGGTCCCACTGCAGAGCCCGCATATGCCATCTGGCATGATTGACCAGCAGGATGCAGGAGGCCATGAGGCCCAGCAGCCTCAGGGTCATCCGTACCGAAACCCAGGATAAAGGCCGAAAGATCGGAATCATAGCCTGAATATCCCGGACTCGCCGTTCGGGAGGATAGGCCCGAAACTGCGTCGTGTCCAGAACTGCTCCGATGAAAAGGAGCTGTGGAGAAGGAATCAGATGCGACTTCGGCACATTGATGGAGAACCCCAGCGAGTGCAGGAGTTCGGCCGTAGTCTGGAGGTGGGAGACGACTGCCTGGGGCAGAGCCCGCCTTCAGCAGCCAGTCGTCGAGGTAGGGGAAGACTGAGACCCCTGCCCGGCGCAGATGAGCTGCGACCACCGCCATCACTTTCGTGAACACCCGAGGGGCACTTGTAAGGCCAAAGGGGAGCACGGTGAACTGAAAATGCTCGGGGCCTACCGTGAACCGAAGGTAACGCCGGTGGGCCGGCAGGACGGGGATATGGAAATACGCGTCCTGCAAGTCCAACGCTACCAACCAGTCTCCTGGGTCGAGGGCAGTCAAGACCTGAGCTAGGGTGAGCATCTTGAACTTCTCCTTCCGGAGGAAGCGATTGACGTTCCGGAGGTCCAAGATAGGACGCATGTCCTCCTTGTCCCTTTTGGGCACCAGAAAGTAGTGGGAGTAGCAACCACGCCCTACTTCTGGGGTCGGAACATGCTCGATGGCCCTCTTGGCCAAGAGGGCCGTGACTTCCTTCCGTAGAAGCACCAAGTGATCCCCTGACATGCGGTGGAATTGAGGTGGCATGGCTGGGGGGTGGTCTCGAAGGGGAGGGAGTAGCCCCTTCGGACAATGTCCAAGACCCACCTGTCCGAGGTGATGGTGCGCCAGTGGGGAAGGTGATGGCGGACCCTGCCCCCTACTGGCGTGCCGTGCACCTGAAAGGAGGGACTAGGAGGGCTTGGAGGCCGCGGACGGGTTGGAGGTGGTGGCCTGACCCGCACGCTGGTTGCCCGATCCGCCACGGCGGAATCCACGTCCTCGGCCACGCGAAGACGCCTGCTGCGCGGGCCGGTGGCTGGGCTGCTGACGTGAAGGGCGCCCCTACCGTGGCCACGATAGGGGCGAAAAGCAGAAGGCAGCGGAGGGCGTGTAGCAGAAAGGCCCAGGGACTTTGCAGTAGCCCGTGAGTCCTTAAAGCGCTCCAACGCATGGTCTGCTTTGGACCCAAAAAGACCGACTCCATCAAAGGGCATGTCCATGAGAGTATTCTGGACATCCCCTGAAAAACCAGTGGTTCTCAGCCAGGCGTGGCGCCGGAGCGCCACCGTCGTTGCAATCGACCTGCCCAGCGAGTCGGCGGTGTCAAGGCCACAACGGATAGTGTATTTGGCCGCATCCCTTCCTTCCGCAATGGCGCGGGAAAGCAGTGCCTGGACCTCCTCAGGGCACTGGGGCAAAACATCCGCCACCGAATCCCACAGGGAGTGGGTATATCGGCCCAAAAGACAAGCGGTGTTAACGGACCGCAAGCCAGCACTGGAGGAAGAAAAACCTTTCTTCCCAAACTGATCCAGGCGTTTGGATTCCCTATCCGGAGGAGCGGTAGGGAAGGCGGTTTGGGAAGCGGAGGCTTGGACAACCAAGCTCTCAGGAGTGGGGTGGACAGAAAGAAACAGGGGTCGCCCGGAGCGGGGCGATGGCGTCGTGACACGTTCCGATCCACAGGAGCCCCTGTGTTGGGCTTGGACCAGGCGCCCAAAAGAACGTCCGTGAGGGCGTCGTTAAACGGCAGCACAGTCTCCGCAGAGGAGGCTGCCGGCTGAAAGCACCTCTGTCAAGATGTTAGTCTTGACCGTCAAAGTAGGGAGCTGGAGACGTAAGGCCCCAGCAGCCCTACGCAACACCGTACCAAAATTGGCCCCCTCCTCCGTAGCCACGGGAGGAGACAGCATGCCAGTGTCAGGAGAAGTATCCAGACCACTGGCCTCCCCTAGACTCTCTGTCCAGTCCTCATCATACTGACAGTTGCGTGTTAGAGGGTCATCAGACCCCTCCCAGTCCTCCTGGTCCTCCTCTGGTTCAAAACAAGGAGGAGGAGGGACATTTGGGACCCAAGGTCCCATCGGCGCCGGAGCCGGCGTCGAGCGACGTCGCTCCGGGACCATGTCCGGAGCCGGAAGGAACTGGGGGACGACGCCGCCCGGAGCCCAGGGCGGCGTCGAGAGCGGCACCGGAGACATCGGCGCCGGCGGAGGGGTCGTGAGGTCGACCGGCGTCGATGGGAGTTGTGGAGCCGGGATCGAGGCCGGGGCCGGAGCCGGAGCCGGGATCGAGGCTGGAGGCTCGGGCGACGCCGGGGCCGGAGCCGCCGGTGACGCCGGATCAACCCCATCAGGGCCCGCGGGGCCCGAAGGCGCACCGGAGGGGCCTGAAGGCCCGAAGAGGCGGGCCATGGCCGACAGGAACTCCTGTACCTTGGCCGGATCCGCCCCGAACCCGGGAAGGGCGGGTATGACGGGGCGACTCCACAGGCAAGTCCGGGGCCGCGGGGCGGGGACGGTGCCGGGAGGGGCCTCAGCCGAGTCGCGAGACCGGCGGGCGAAGTCCGAGAGCGACGATGCTTCTTGGACTTCTTGTGTCGAGACTTACCGGACGAAGAAGACTTCGACGCCGACGACCGGTGTGCACTCCGCGAGCGACCCCTGGACCTCTCACGCGACCGGGGCTTCCGCGGAGCCGAATGCCGGGCCTCGAGGAGCTTTCGAGACCGCTCTCGCAAAGCCTTCGGGTTGAGGGCCTGGCATTCGGGACAAGACTCGGTGTCGTGGCCTCGGCCGAGGCAGAAGAGACACTCCCAATGCGGGTCGGTGACGGACATCATCCGCGCACAGGCGCCGCATCGCTTGAAGCCGGGCATCCCTACGACACCTGAATGGTGGAAAAAGACAGTGAAAAAATCACCAAAAAGTATGGTCAAAAATTGACCAGGGCACTGCTCTTCCCGGATCTGCGCTTACTGGCGCGGAAAAAGAAGAACTGACGTCAGCGCGCAGGGGCGGCGTCTAAGTACTGCCCGCGACGTCATCCCGGCGATCACGACGCCGGCCGACGGACGCGGAGCCGCACGGCGCCACCTACCGACGCGCAAGGGTACTGCTACGCAAAACTTTCCGGATCCAGCCTGACGCCTGGGGATATTCTAAGGTAAGGAATCTATCACTAACGTGTCTCTTTCAGATACAAGGGTTCGGGAACACCAATGTTAACTGGACTTTATTCCATCTCACGCCTTTCTTCCCCCGCACTACACTTCCTGTCTCTATATCTTAGGCTTGGGGGTGACACTTCATCCCTACTTTCTCCCTTTTACTGATAATCACTATTGTTGTCAGAGACTCTTGAATACATGATTGGGGAAATCTGCCCCTAGGGTCACCATGACCTTGCCCATAGTGCTTCTTGATGGGTGGTATTATCTGCCCAGCTCCGTTTTGCAAGTTTTAGTTTAGTGAATTTTCCGCACAGTAAGTCAGCGCCTGTGCAAGACTTCACTATGCATATGAATTGAAAAAATAATCACTACTGCTTGTATTTTTTACATTGTAAACGTTCTAATGTTTATATTTTTGGGACTGCTTTTAGCGAGTCTTTTTGTTATTACATATAGTCTCAGTTTAAATGAATTTCTGGTTAATGCACAAATTATTTATTGAATAGAAAGTGACTACTTATCTTACTTTTCTATTTATACTCCTGTCTAATTTTAGACAAGTACTAAAGAATTATAAGGTGAATATTTGGCTTCTAAATTATGTTTTAATGAGAAGGTTCACATTTTGAAGAAAATGTATTTTTCAAAATGTGTGCAATGTAGAGAGTCTGTACACGATGACTTTTAGACAGCATTTGTGCAGTTTATTGTGTGTGTAAAGTCATAGCATTCATGAATTAAACACTGATGTGCAAGGATGTTTTATATTTTCGTTTTTAATCAGGCGCTGCAAAAAAATCCAGGTTTTTACGTGTAAATAAGGCTGTCCAACATAAGTCCAGACTCAAATCAAATTTTCAGTATAGCCACTATGTAAATGTGACCCCTTTAGAGAGACTGTTTCTATGTTTATCACAGATAAACATGAGAACTAAGCAAGGATCGGGTCCTCCTTTACCTACATTGGGCACCCCGGATGTAAATCGTGAAATACCCAAATTTACGGCTTCGTTTGTGACTTCGACTTACGCAGCATGAACCAAACTATAATACAAATGCAGCTTCCATGAGGTAAGTTAAGGCAGCAGTCTTAAGCACCACCCCGTGACCAAGAGAAATTATTGGAGCCATCCAGAAAAAATATCTATTTTACAGCGCACGATCAGTGCTCACGCAGGCAAACATTTCTTTTGCCTCAGGCACGGAAAATCTCTACACTGTGGTCCTGTGTCCGTAACAAATAGTCTTCATGTGTCTACATAATTAAGCTAAAGAAGGAGAAATGTAGCATTCGTGCAAAGAGAGGAAAGCCTACTGCCTCTGCTTAGATATTACATACGTGTCCCAGTCTCACCCTCCCCACGATTTTGTCTAAATCCCATCTGCAATCGCTCTATCGTGGTCCCCTCCTGATAGGCACTTCACCTTAAATCTGGGCTAATTCATGAACCAAAACATGTATAGGGGCTTACTCAAAGGTGAGGTAACTTTAGTAACTCGATGATGTCAGGGTGTTGATAAATCCTATTTCACATGGTTGGTGCCCGCAAGGTCATTCTTCACAGGACTTAACTGCAGACAGTCACCAACTTCTTAATGAAACTGTGGTGTCTGAACCAGGAATCTGGAAACATGGCATAGAGAAGGGGCAGACTTATTCTGATTGTCAAATAGCCTTGCTGGCCTAGACTCCAAATGGGTAAGTCGACTGATGAGTGAAGGACATTCAACAAAGGTGAACTCGGGATTAGGGGTGGATGGAATATTCCGTTGCACCAGCGGAATTCTCAGAATTTTGGTGACTCTGCGTTACTCTTGTAAGGTGGAGTTGCAGGCAAATTGTACCAATCAACACATGGAGGAATTTGTTCTTACACATGGCTTTGGGCCGGTAAGTTGGCCAGCGAGATTTGGCGTCCCCTAGCGCGATTTCCGGTTGCCGCCAGTTGGACATCCGGCAAGGTTTTTCCAATGTGTACAGTCGCCACCATTCACGGCCAGAAGGCTGCGACTCAAGTAGAAAATCCACTCAAGCGGCAGCAAAATCAACTCAAGTAGATGCACCCTGTTGTGCACTGCATGGTGCGGTGTGCGCTCGTTTGCCAGTGTGGAATGCGCTCCCAGTGCTAAATCACAGTGTGAGCAGCACAACGTGCCTATTTCCGCCTGTTCCGGAGACAAATTCTGCAAGTTCCGCCCACTCCTACTCAGGATACAATTTATATATTTATTTAATAACTGAGTTCAGTAGTGCTTTAGACAACCAAGGAGATGTGTGCAAGAATATAATGCTTACATGCAGATTCCACATTATTAAGAGAAAATGTTCACTATCATCGGAACAGAACTGACTGCAACAATTAGGAATTACAATGGATCCTATCACCATTGCAATTGATGAGACCGGGCTTCACACTCAGCCCCAAAGTTAATGGCAAGGTCACCCTAAGGTAATCTATCTAGCAAAGGGGCATTTTTTAATATTGCAGAACCAACTAGCATCAAGCTACTGAGATTGGAACAGTCCAAAGAATGAGGAACGAACATTTACTCTTGGTGAAGGCCTATCCAATCAATAAAGGATCAGGTCAGTGGACATGGCTCCCACTTTCATGCCTGGTATCAACACCACTTAGACACTTAAGCATATAGTTTCCAGCCCGTACTGATTTCTTCAATGGTGCTACCGAGAGTAGAGTCTCAATATCTAGGGGATTGCTAAGGCCATCCCGTTGAACCAAATGTACACAGGTTCAATAATGAGAACCAATGGAAAGTGAACAGGCAATCTCTGGAGAACATTGGTGGTGCCTCAAAGTTTAAGGTACTGTATCTAAGAATGGGCCAGGAATATACCAATGAAGGAGGATTCCTGAGACTTCACATAGCCCAAAGAGAAGGTCTGCTGCATCACCCGCTGAACCTATCATCTTTCAAGAGATCCTTGAATTGAGACGGGTGATAGGTCTGATCACTGGAGCATTAAGAAGGCATTTGGACCCTTGCTCTGTGCAGAGACTGCACATTTGGGCTGTCGGTGGAGCTCTGGGTAGGAGGGCTGGATCTTCATAGACCCTTAGTAGAGGGTGCATACTCTTCAGAGCTGGCTACTAGAAGCAGGAGCTACTAGTATTGGATGTAATAGGCACCCAACTATGGGAGGACATTCACTTTGGATGCACCTGACCTTCTAAACCTGGCAGGTCCTACTGCTCTTGAAGGAAGTGACCCGAATCGGGACACCCGGGTCACTCGCGACCTCCTCTAAGCCTTCCAAGAAATGAAGAGTCAGTGACGCAGTAGAGAATACAAACCAAGTTATTTATTAGTAATTGCGCTGCAGCGGAGTCCAGTCTGACCAGCCTCATGGGATAGCTGCAGAGGGACTGACTTCAGAACTCATAGTAACACATAATATACATTGCCAACACCCCTAAAACCCTGCCCACTCTGGAATTTTCCAGCTCAGGCATGGGTGAACAAAGGAGGTACAGAGAGATGAGCTACCACCTGCGGAACGGGTACATCTTATCACAGTCTCAAGGTTGTCTTGCTCGAGCTCAGCGCTCTCCAACGTGGGAGCAGGGTTACGAGAGAGGAAAGGCATGCGACGGCAGAATAAACCATTCATTAGCACATTAAGATTCAACCTTGAATACGATGCAGAGAAATAACTTGGTCGCCTTTTTGCTGAGGCAGACAGTTAATGAGGCAGAGTCTTACTTTCGATCACAGTACAAAATGGTGGCTAAAAACAAAAAGGCGCCGCAAATGCTAACTTAACTCGCACAATGCTAGAAGGAGTCAACTAGATGCATTTGCAGTCCAGCAGACCCTCCTTTTAGTATTTGCTAACAATTTTGTCTATTCTAGCATAATGAGAAAATCATTAAGGTAAGGCAATACACATACATATTAATATTCGAAAATGCCCTCATCGATGCTCATGAGGTCATGGACAGCTTGCATCATCATCGCTGAGGGCTTAGTGTCATGCCCTGGGGCCTTAGGTAGAGGTGTTAACTTGCTAACACAATATGTACAACAGGCAGGGAGACAATTAATACACAGGCAACAGGTGAAAATGACACCCGCAATGGCCACTAGGAAAAGGAGTATTTTCCAACCCCTTGAGGATATCAAACCCCAGAACCAACCAGAAAGGGACCAAGTGCCATTCTCTTGGTGAATATCGGATGCCAAGTCGGTGTAGCTTCTGTATTGCTGCATAGACATTTGGAGCATGGTCCGGTATGTACACACAGCAGCTACTTCCGATGACGCGACAGGCCCCACCCCGATCCGCAAGGATGACGTCTAACACCATCCGGTTTTGAAGAGCAACAAGTCTCATAGCCTGAAGCTCAGCTGTAATGTTAGTCAGTATTCCTGCCATGGTGTTGATAACTCCCTCCACAACCCTTGTGAGTCGGCGAATGTTAAGGCTATTGGACATGGGACCCCAGAAAGGCAGGATACCCTTCATAGCATCAGTAAACTGCTGCAAAGTAGTGTCTGTCTGATCTATGTCTTCCGTGCTGATAACTCTCCTAACTCGGGGCAAGTATAAGCTCCTTCGCTGCAATCAATGGTCTCTGTGATAACTGGACGGTGCTATATATACTGGAGGTAGGAGGAAAGAAACATAACATATGCCAGACCACCCCCTGGGAAGCCATACATAGGCCTGAGACCCACAAACAAAGTACACATTGTGGGGTGGAAGTAAAGGTGGGCTATTGGTCGTGTTCAAGTCATAAGTATAGTTGCAAATGCTCTTTCCCACTTTAACACTCCCGATATCTTGGACACAAAAACCCGCAGTCGTATTGACTATGGGCACTGGCACTGCTCTGTCCTGAGTAATATTACGCTTCTGAAAAGACTTAAATATTCAGTAACATGGGGGCGTGGCTTGGACGGCAAGGAGGATGCTTGCCTGAGTCAGCCGCTCCGTCGTACCCGGGAGCAACGCTTGCGATTCCGAAAGCTATTGCCGGGCAATCTTTGCCAGAATGAGATTGCCGGAAATCGGAATGTCTGCTGCAGACAATGGCAAAGAAGGCTTGTGACCACCACCGAAAATAAAGGGGAATTTGCCAAAACTATCAAGGTCCCGAGACTGCGTGTGAAAATGGTGCCGTAAGAAAACGAAACTGAAACCAAGAGGGACCCAGAAGCCAACTACGGTGAGCCCAGCCCAGCAAGCTCAGAACGCAATCGGTGACACGCCATTTCACTCGCGTCGCCCCACACAGGCCCCTCGTCCTGCTGCGCTCGTAGGGGGGTAACAGCTGCACGCTGGAGGGAGGAGCGGCGAACGAGCGGAGACGAGCGGCGAACTAGCGAGAGCGAGAGCAAGCACGGATGATCGTGATGGCCAACACCGCATAAGAGAGGAGGACAGGCTCACCCGACCGCAAACTAGACCAAGCGGCTCCATGAACAAACGGCCGGCGGTGGGGGGAGTAACCCTCGTAACAGATTCGGAGACAAGGAGAGGAGTAACGGGGGGTGGCCACAACAGAACAGAGGCACAGCATTGGAGTGTGAGGGTGATTATGGACGTGCGGACACCAGAGGAGGCTAAAAAATCACCGGTACCGCCATAGTAGGGGCGAGTAAAGAGCCAAGTGTATGCGGGGGCTAAGAAGAAAAATGGCGCACGGAAACAAAAACGAAACTGAAACCTAGCTTACTCGTACCACACGACAACGCCGCCAGCCTAGAGGGAGGAGCAATGGACGCGAAATTACCAGCAGCACACAGAGGGCCCTGTGAGCAAGCGCAAAGAGAGACACAAGCAAACACGCAAACGACTCGCGGAATCCCGTGCAGCCGTCTCCCTCCCCCACCACCGCAGAGCCTGGAGGTTTGTTGTCCCTCACTGCCACCGCAGAGAAACACTCGCTGGAGCGAGAGAGGAACGGGGGTGCGGTGAACACGCTCACAGCCCACGTCTGTAAGCAGAAGTGAAGCCAGCCCACAAAACGAGGTACTCCACCAAAAAGGAGCCCCTCAGGGTTTGCTGAAAACAGCCCAAAGGACCACCACGAGACCTGGGGAGTACCGGAGAGAAGCGCACAGCCCCACAACTGGTGCCAGAGGGAACCGAAGTGGCAGTGTGAGGCGCACTAACAAGGCATCAGGGGTGGAGCAGAGAATCTACAGCACAGGGCAGGCTTACTGCTTTTAAACACCCCTTCACCCCGTCAAAGCCAGCCACCACCCTCAATACTGCGCACTCTGTAAATACAGAGACTTTCCACCAGGCAGCAAAAACAGACGCTCACTCAGATGAAGAGAGCCCATGACAAGGGCTAACACCAGGCTAACGGTACCAAACACCCCCTGCGGAGAGGTGGGGCCGGCAGCTGCTGTGCCCAGGGGACAGAGAGCGGAGGTAGGAGACAGAACACTGTACTGCTCGGAGAAGTCAAAAGCGTACAGACCCCCACGAGGCAGCCAGCAGTAAATACCAGCCTAGAGCGCTACCGGATACGCCGCAAGTGTGGCACACACCGCAATAATCCCGCAAGCAGAGGGGCTCCGACGAGCAAGAGAAACGACCGCTGACAACAACGGCGGAAGCTAACCAGCCACACCGATCGTAAGGGAAGACACAAGGAAAGATAGCTCGAGAGCACAGATCGTAGGGGGCAGCACCAAGAGCCAAAGACCAAGGGAGATCTGCTCCACACAAGGAGGAGAGGGGACTAGCAAACATGGCTGGGAGTGAGGCAAGACTCCAGCAACAGCTAAAAAAAAACAGAGGTGAATCCACACCAACAGACTCACCAATCAAGCAGAAACCAGACATCAACAGCACGCTAGAGATGATTCTAAAGAAACTGGCGGATGTTCATGACCTGGCCAAAACCACAAAACAGTCCACAGACGCAATCCAACTGGAGCTAGCAGCAGTCAGAGCTGACATGCATGCAACGAACAACAGAATATCCGCAGCGGAGCAGAGAATAAGCGACATTGAGGATGCAGACCGGATAGTAAGCAAGGAGCTAAAAGCCTTAACCAAGGCTACAATAACACTACAGAAACAGACAGCGGAGTTGGAGGACAGAAATAGACGGGGGAATATAAGAATCCTAGGCATCCCAGAGGGGGCAGAAGAGAAAGCGGGATCTTGCCTGACATTCCTCGAGGACATAATACCAAAAATCACGAACATCAAATTTGATCACCCCTTCGAGCTGGACAGAGCCCATAGAGTCCCTACCTTCAGATCGACAACAAGAACCGGAGCACGCCCAATAATATGCAAACCGCTGAGAACCCAACAAACGGAAGCCATCTTTAGTTTTGCGCGGAAAAACCACCAGATTGTGTGGAATGGGCAGAAGATAATCCTCACGCAGGACTACTCTAAGGCCACAGTAGACACTAGAAAGGGCTTCCTGGCCCTACGCGACAAAATGAGGAAGAAAAACATTCTGTTCTCATTCGTTGGTCCGGCCAAATTCAAGATAAACGACAATGGACGTAACCATGTCTTCGATGACCCGAAAGAATTAGGCCGATACCTGGAAGACCCAGCTACACAGGTTATGGAGACCACCTCTGCGGGCACCAGTAAGAGAAGAGCTTCACCGGAACTTAGGTCGGAGTGAATGGGTGAATGGGCCTAACCGCGGAAACTCCTAGAAAGGAGCTCTCGCAACGCAGAATCAAGCAACCGCATCTACCTCAATATACCTCAACCGCTAGCTAGGCGTTAATAGCAGACACTAACAACCTAACTACCTCGATGCCCCCAGAAAAGGGCAGAAGTGCACAAAATGCCGACACAAGCTCACCACAGCCGAAAAACGCAACCCGTTCCGAGCACTCACCATAAATGAGACAAGTGAGACGACAATGCTAGAACACAGAACACCGCTACAACTACAACAACAAACCACCCCGCTGGAGCTCTCTACCCAACACCAAGAGGAGACGGGACTAAAACAGTTGCAGCAGCAAGCGACACAAGCACCAGACCGACGCCTCGCACGGATTTGAACAGTACCATCATATCCTTTTTTTCTTTTTTAAATTACCCTGTCGGGGGGTCACAAGAGAGAGTGGGGAAGGGGTGGGAGACAAACACAGACTTTTGCATGGTAAAAGGACGGTAAAAAGACTGCAAAGGGCATTCTTGAGAATGGCAAAGCTCGGACCAATAACTAGCAACTCCTAGGGAGACGGAACGGCGACCCTGTCGGCGCACGTTCAGCATACGATGTTTTTATGTAAGGGGGGTGTGAGGGGAGGGGGGGTGAGGGGGGGGGCAATGTATTGCTTTTTTTCATTTCTTTCTTTTCTCTCTCTTTTGTCACTGTCACTGTCATCTACTCTACTTTCACTCCCTTACTTTCACAGCTCACTACAAGAAGTAACATACTGACCCGAATCATACATAGGAGCAGTAGGTCGAAGGCTGGGATATACACGGAACAGAAACCAGTCCTACAACAGATAACTGGGACTAGCGGGAGGGGTAGAGAGAGCTGGGGGCACAGGCTAGATCCACCAGAAATCACACACCATAGATAATGGCACCCTCTAACAACCTTAACCTGGCGCCTGAGCTAAAGATAGTATCTCTGAATGTCAAGGGACTCAATCACCCCATCAAGCGCAAAAAGATACTCGACTACCTCGCTAAACGTAAGGGGGATGTGGTCCTATTACAGGAAACCAAACTATCCCTGGCCGATGTCAAACTAATGAAAGCTAACTGGATATCACAGGTAGCGTGTTCACCGGCAGTAGGGAAGAAAGGCGGGGTAATTACACTGGTATCTAAAAACTCCAACCTAACAATAGAATCGCAGCATCACGACGAGGTAGGAAGATTCTTGCTAACTTGCGTGAAAAGGGGGGAGGAGCACATTCAGATCGCCAACATTTATGGCCCTAACAAAGACGACTCCGTATTCTGGGAGGGGGTTTCACACAAACTTGATAGCCTCCCACAGGACGACCTTATGGTGGTGGCGGGGGACTTTAATATCCCTCTGGACCATACACTGGACAGACAATCAACCTACCACTCCCAGCCCACAAACGCACACGCCACCTTAAAGAACATCTGCTCCAAATTCAACCTCAAGGACCCATGGAGACTCCAACACCCAGACACTAGAGACTACACCTTCTACTCCAACCCACACAACTCATACAGCAGGATAGACTACATACTAATCACAGGCCCACACACACACCTGATAGAACACACTGAGATAGAACCTAGGCTACTATCGGACCACTCATGCATCACCCTAAAGCGGAGCGGGTGCCACAACGAGGACATCCCCCGAAGATGGCGTTTTAACAGTGACGTCCTGGCTGACCCAGATAACAAAAAAAAGATTGAAGAGGCCATAAAAGATTACCTCAGATACAATGATACTGAGGAGACCGATTCCATTACCTTATGGGACGCACTCAAACGACAGTCAGAGGCACAATAATCGAAATCACATCCAAAATGAACAAAAACACCAACCTACAGCTGACCCAGCTCGAGCAAGACATCAAGAAGTTAGAAAATGCCCACTCCAGGAACACGCATGACACTAGAACCCTAACAGAACTAACCAGGAAAAAGTATGAATACAATAAAATCCAGAGCGAGAGGGCCGGACTATGGGTCAACAAGTACAAAGCCATTAACCTATGCAAAGCGAACAGAGCGGGGAAACTTCTAGCCTCATACCTAAAGCACAAACGTAATCAATTCACCATCTCATCTATCACGGACTCAAACAACAAAACCCACACAAGACACAAAGATATATTAAAGACCTTCCAAGACTTCTACCAGGATCTCTATAAAAACAACCAGTCCTTAGATCTGGAGGAGTGCACAAAATACCTTAGCAGACTAGGCCTCCCCAAACTATCCAACACTGAAGCACAAAAACTAGGCCAAGAAATTAGTATGACTGAGATTGAAATGGCAGTTAAGGCAATGAAGGACAACAAAGCCCCAGGCCCAGACGGGTACACGGCCATGGTCTATAAGTCCTTCCTAGATCAACTGAAACCCACCATGAAAAAAGTGTTCAACAACTGTGCGGACAATGGGCTGATATCACAATCCATGTCTGAGGCCAACATAATTGTCATTCCAAAGGAAGGCAAGGACGAACTACTACCCAAGAATTACAGACCCATATCCTTAATTAATGTGGACTGTAAAATTTATGCAAAAATCCTGGCAACAAGACTAAACCCCGTCTTGCCCAACTTAATAAGCAAATCACAAGTAGGCTTCCTAAAGACCCGTATGTCCAATGACAACACGAGCCTCCTCTGCCACATTCTAGAACACACCGCTAGACTAACAGAGCCAGCTGTCGCTATTACACTTGATGCCGAGAAGGCCTTCGACAGAGTCTCATGGGCCTTCCTGGAACAATGCATGCAGTCTTTCAACTTAGGGGAAGGGTACATACGAAGGTGCTGGCACTATACAGGGACCCTAGGGCACGCATTGTCATTAATGGATCACTCTCCGAGCCACTTACATTACAACGTGGCACTAGACAGGGGTGCCCCCTATCACCCTCCCTATTCCTACTAGCTATGGAGCCTTTGATTAGGGATATTAAATCTAACATGGAAATAAAACTAGCCGCCTACGCGGACGACATCCTTATTGTGGCAGAGCAACCTAAGACCTCTATAGAGGCCCTGATAGATACCATAGAGATTTACTCAAGGCATTCAGGGTATAAACTCAATAGAGAGAAATCAGAATGCAAACCCCTCAACATACACACCACCCGGGACACCCTAGGGGGATCGGGCCTAGCCTGGCAAACTGGGTTCATCAAATACCTAGGGATCTACTTTGGGAATGACCATGTCTACACTAGACCAAAATGAGAAGCTACTGTTAGGGAAAATAAAGAAACTCGTGGAGGCCTGGTCCCCCAAATATATAACCTGGTGGGGTAGAATAGAAACGATCAAAATGATGTTCACCCCAATGATCAATTACCTGCTGAGCATGTTACCACTTTTACTTACGGATGATTTCCACCGCAAGGTGGACATCCTGATTAGTAAATTCCTATGGCGCGGAAGGAAGGCACGGATTAGCATAAAAAAGCTAAGACTAGGTAAAAAGCTGGGAGGACTAAACTTGGCAGACTATAGAACTTTCCAATATGCTTTCCTTGCAAAACAAGGGGCCTACTGGGTGTCACCCCCTCAAGGTTACACGCCGGTATGGCTACTAGTTGAGAGAGCCATACTTAACAACCTCAACCCGCTAATACTACTAACAGCTAACAAACACACGCACGTCTCCAGCCCAATCTTCAAAAACACAAAAATTGCCCTACTCAAAATAGACAAAAAGATGGAGAACAGTGTTAAGAACTCCAAATGGGAATCTCTCTTGACCAACAGTAAGATCAAATACAAAGGGAAATCACTGGCCCTCACCACATGGATGGAGAAAGGCATCTCCCACCCAGCCCAACTAGAGGAGGAGGGCCACCCCATCACGTTCACCACACTAAAAGATAGACATAACCTAACAGACATAGAATTTTACAATTTCCTAAAAATCAAAACGGCCCTAACAAAAGCCAAACTATCAACAACAAAACCATCAATTACGCACTACATGGCGACAATCAACAGAACAGGGCACCAAGTATCGCACCTCTACAAACTACTACGCCCAAATACCACCAAACTTAACAATAAACCTACTAAATACTGGGTAAACCAAAGCAATAACGCACTAGACGAGAAAGAAGTAGCTCTGCTCTGGGCCTCCCCCTCACGTAATAAAATCTCCCCAGTTCTATCACAAACAACATTTTGGCTACTGCACAAGACATACTGGACCCCTGCTCGTTTAGCCTCACTAGGCCTCAGAGAAAATGATTTATGCTGGAACTGCGGAAGCGAAACGGGGGATCTAGCACATCTCATCTTCTACTGCCCAAAACTTAAAACATTCTGGGAGAAAATCTTTAATTTCATTAAAAACGCGCTGGGTTGCACCCTAAGCCCAGAATTCTCTTCCCTCACCACCGCATTTTTGACCACAGGTCTTGACTCACAACATGACAGGGACCTGCTAGACCTCCTACTGACCGCAGCAGTGAAAATGGTCCTGACCAACTGGAAAGACACCACTAAGACATCATACAAAGGCTGGGTCAACTGGGTGACGTACCTCAGAGGCGCAGACAACACAGCCCTACAAAATTCACCCTGGAGACCTGCCACGAGGGGGATGTGGAAGTCGCTCGACACATACTTGGACTCCTATGAGCCCCCGTGAGTGCACTGGGGGGGGGTGGGGCGAGTTTACCTTGCAAGGACATAAACCCAGAATAGACACACTGCTACAGTACACTTCTTGTATCTCCACTCTTTCTACACCCTTTCTTTCCTATTCTCTATCTCTCCTTGATTCTGTCCTTAACTTCCTAGCAAATCACTGGAAAGGGGTTCAGCGAGACACGCTTACCAAATACCTGTAACTATGGCAAATACAACCACGTTTGGCTGGTACCCCGTAACGGAAATGCGAATGTACTAGTTTATAAAAATTTAATAAAAACACTTGAAATTAAAAAAAAATATTCAGTAACATTGAAATCGTGAAAATCCATCATTTCATTCTGGAGCCACGTGACATTCTTTTTGGCTTCAAAAAACATTCATGCAGGCATCTGGATGCAAAGTATCTCCCGGAGTAAACCCCTGGTGTACACTGATGTATTTTAGCACTGTTTCATAATCATCATACGTTATATTCATTGCATCAGTATGGTAATGGATATACACCATGGTAAATAGCTGAAACCAGGCATCACAACTCCCTAAATAAGAGAAGGGTAGGGACATTAATAAATCATTTTTGTGCACCACAGAAGGGAGTAAGCCACAAACCCAGCAATCAGTTTGACTTATGGTGCGCCTGATAAAGCATCTGCAAGAAAACGTTATCAACATAAGTTTGTCTGTGCCTCTCCTTATGAGGGGCCAAAGTGACAAATACATGTTCAGGGGGAACAGGAGTAGTACCGATCAAAGAATGCACAGGATATTTCTCTTCCAGGAACCACATAACTCCAAATGCAGTTAGCAAAAATATCTGAACAAATATGAAATGGGGGGGGGGTAAGGGATATATATATATATATATATATATATATATATATATATATATATATATATATGACTACCAGAGGAAGGGTCATACAATGGCGCCAACGGTAATAAACATAGAAAAGAGGCACAAATCCAGCGTCCTTCCGAGCCTCGCTGGTAGACTCCTATTGTTTATCTATGGTGGTGCTATTGAGCATTTCTCGGTGGAGCTGCGCGATCACAGCCCTTTCTTGAAGAAAATCCACTTCGCCCAGGATAGGGTGCTCTCCCTCCTGGGAAGGCACCCTCAACTTATCCTGTCTAGTGTCTTGGACAATGCACCAATCTCCCTTTCCCTGATCTATCGTTGGTACCGCAGACAAGGTACATACACCCTATTCTTCATCCATGAAGTCCATCCCTACTAATCTGACTTTTCCTTTTGTGCACTGTCCCTCCGTCGGGGGCGCAAATTGGACCTAGCCACTCCGGGCACCGTGTCGTCACGGAAAAGGATCTTAAACTCAGAGGGGTCGGGGGACTGAGTCTGGGGCTCCTGTGAGCCAGATGGAGGAGGATCCTGGGCAGCCCTTATTTCTGGGGGGACTGCCTCATGCAAAGCAGTGTCGTTCTCCTCCTCCGTTTGCGCCCATGTCAGTCGAGCATCAGAAAAAAGAACAAAGCGTGACACCTTCTCCGTCTCGTGGTCCCTTACGCCATCAACGACCCACTGATCGTAGGGGAGAGGTAGTGGGACTCTCCGACAATGAGATGAGTGGATCCAGTGTTTCCGGCCGTCCACCTTCACTGCCGTCCGGGTGGCGAGGAGGACCTGCAGAGGTCCCTTCCAGCGTGGCTCCAAACTCCCCCTCCTCTGGTAGTTTCTGACTAGGACATAGTCGCCGGGCCATATGCTGTGGCCTGGCCCCTCAGGTATTGGTGGCAGAGCCTCGTGGATCTGTTGATGAAATGAACGCAAATTTTTAGTCAACTCAAACAAATAGTCCACATGTAAAGGGTATTCTATCTCTGAGAAACGGCGAGGCCGAGGGACCCCCAAGACATTTGCGGGACGGCCGAAAACGACCTATGGTGACAATCCTGTTCTAGAGTGGGCTGTCGCCCTTGTGGACAACAGAGCTAGGGGTAACGCATCTAGCCATTGCAATCCTGTGCTTTCTTTGATTTTTGCCAACTTCAGTTTGAGAGTACCATTGTACTTCTCAACTAAACCTGCCGACTGGGGGTGGTTTGCTGCGTGACATTTCTGCCTGATGTGCAAACCATCGCACACTAACTGGATAACCTTTGAGTTGAAGTGGCTTCCGTTGTCACTCCAAATCAAACGGGGCAAGTCGAAGTGCGGGAAGAACTCTTTTAAAAGGGCCTTCGCCGTTGCTATGGCTGTGTTCTCTTTAGTGGGGTAAGTCTCAATCCACTTACTGAACGCACAAACAACCACTAACACATACATTAAATTGTTGACTTGTTCCATTTCGATGAAACCCATCTGGAGGACCTCGAAAGGGAAGGAGGGTGGTGCAAAATTACCAGAAGGTGCAGGGGTACCTTTTCCAGGGTTGTGTATCATACATACCATGCAATACTTCACCAGGTGAGCAGCTACTTTAGGGATGTTATCGTTCTGCCATACAGGATCTAACAATTTACATATTCCCTTCGCACTAATGTGGGCTGGCCCATGCGCCATGGTGACTACAGGGAGTACCTATGCGTCTGGTAGCATCCATCTCTGCTTCTCTGACTTGTCAGTCCAACACCCATCATTGTCTAAACGTCCTGTTCTCTCCTGCCATATTGCTAACTCCTCAATTGTTGCCTCACTCTGGATTTCTTTAACATTCTCCAATGTATCCTCAAACATCGCATTGTCGGGTACCCATCTAGTAGGACCTGCTACAAACATTCCTTTCATTTTAGATCGGGCTGTCTCCTTAGCTGTCTGAACTGCAAACGCATTTCCCCTTCCCACATCATCAGTAACTGCCTTGTGGGCACTACACTTCACTATTGCTAACTTTTTGGGAAGTGTCAAAGCTGACAGAAGCCTGTGTATCAGTGGGCCATTCTGGATTTTTAATCCATGCGAAGTCAAAAATCCCCTCTCCGCCCAGAGTCGCCCAAAATTATGGGCTACCCCGAAGGCGTGCTGGCTGTCAGTATAAATATTGACAGCCAGTCCCTCACTTAACTCGCATGCTCGTAGGAGAGCAACTAGCTCTGCAGCTTGGGCCAATTGATAAGGAACACGTGATGTCGCAACTACAGTACGCAGCGTAGTAATAGCATACGCTGCGGTGGTGGTGCCATCTGGTCATTTAAAACAGGAGCCATCGACATTTGTTCCCCTTGTGGGTCAGATAAGGGAACATCAGTCAGGTCTACCCGTCCCTTAGTTCCTCCTCCGTCCGAAAAATACAATCATGTATATCTCCATCCTCACTTTCAGAAGGGAGGGGTAGTAACGTGGCTGGGTTCAGAGTGGCACATCGTTTTATAGTGACATGCGGTGTGAAGAGGGTCAGTTCATAACCAGTCAGACGTGCACTGGTAAGGTGCTGTGTCTTCGTTTTATTCAAGTGTGTCCACAGCATGAGGTATCATAACTGTGAGATCGGTATCAAGAACGAGCCCTGCCGATTGTCGGATAGAGATGGCCACGGCCGCGACCGCTCTTAGACAGCTTGGGAGGGCTCTCACGACATTGTCAAGCAGGGCAGAAAAATAAGCACCTCCAAAGGCCTGTGTTAGGACAGAAAGCGCACAACCAGCCGTCTTGTGTACATACAACACGAACGGCTTATTATAGTCGGGAGTGCCAAGCACAGGCGCAGAGCAAAGTGCAACTTTCAATTGCTCAAAAGCTTGTTGACATTCAGGCGTCCAGGGCAAGGGTTCATGCACATCTTTAGTGGTTAGTTGCAACAGAGGCTTCGTTAGTAGGGAATAGTTAGGGATCCAGTGGCGACAATACGAGGTAATGCCTATGAAAGCACGCACATCCCTCTGAGTCTTAGGGATGGGCATTCTTACAATGGCACCAATGCGCTCAGGTGTTCGTCTCCTTCCCTCCTTCGACAGTAGGTGACCTAAGTAGGTGACCTCCTGTCAACAATATTGGAATTTTGAAAGGGACACTTTATGTCTGTGATGTGCCAGCTGTAGCAATAATTTAACCGTTGCGTCTTTGCAACCTTCTTCAGTGTCAGAAGCTATCAGTAGGTCATCGACGTACAGTAGCACTACATTACCTGAGGGAAGTGTGAGGGAATCCAATTGACTTTTTAAAGCTTGACTATATATACTAGGACTTTCAGTATACCCCTGAGGAGCGCGACAGAATCGGAAGCTTCTGCCGGCCAGAGTGAACCCAAAAAGATGCCGGCTATCTGGGTGAATGGGGATGCTAAAGATACCGTTTTTCAAATCAATCACAGAAAATAATTTTGCAGTGGAGGGAATCATTGTCAGAAGGGCGGTGATGTCAGGGACCACCGGGAACTGAGGATCCACTATTTTATTAACCTCCCGCAAATCAATCACAAAACGATAGACATCAGGATGAGCATCAGGGCATCCGAGGGTGCCTTCTTAAGGATGGGGAGAATAGGGCTATTACACACATTCAATGCTGTCTCCTCAACAACTCCTGACTTAATCAAATCCTGTAAAATCTGCAACAGAGCTCGCTCCCCTGTCTGCGGTATTTTGTACTGGGGAATACGAGACAACACTGCGTTGTCTTTTACCTTAATAGAGACTGGAGGTATCTGCAACAACCCTACATCTGTATCACCTGTCGCCCAAAACGTGGGCGGCACATCCTTGAATTCAGCAGGGAGTGGCGCATCTTTGGAAAAACACTGTTTGGTAATAGTCACATTTAGTCCTATCGTCATATAGACACCATCTGGGGAACAAAAAATCGTAGCGTGCAACTTCTTCAACAGATCTAGTCCCATTAAATTCTCTCCACAATTTGTTGTCAGTAAAAATGGCGAATCTATGGTAAAAGGGCCATTAGTCAAAGCAAGGGGTTTGGAAATGGGGCTCATGACCGGTATGCCTGAAAAACCTACCGAAACGTTACTTTGGCCAGACAGAGCTGCCCCGGGGACCAGTGAACGAGAAACAGAGCTATTCATTGCACCTGTATCACCAAAAAGTTTCCCCCGAGCCATGCAAATCCGCTGTGACATAAGGACCACGCTGATCTACAGGTATCTGAACTGGTCCCTCACCCTGTCCCAGACTGTCCTAGCTGTAGGACATCCCTGTCACCTCATCCATATCATAGTCATCGTGATAGTACTGCTTTCCTTGAGGGTCATCAAAATAGTTCTGGTCAGAACGACCCTGCGAAGACTCATCTGCCTGGACCCCATCACAACCACCTCCATCACGACCCTGTCCTCGAGGACCCTGTCCTCTGGGGGCCGCAACTTTCTGCAACAATTCCGGGCACTCACTCCGCCAATGCCCCTCCTTTTTACAATACGCACATTGATTTGGCCCCACAGGCGCACTATTCCTGCTAGTGCGGGGCAACTGTTAAGCCGAACCGAAACCACGTCCTCTACCGTTCCCCCTAGCTGCCTGCTGCATCAACACTTTCGCCTTCAACTCTTTTTTTTTCTTCACCACCTTCTCCTCGTTTTCCCTATGCTCATAATACTGTGCCATACTCAATATCACTGAAGGAGAGGAGGTAGTCCAAGTGCTCTCCGAAGCTTGTAACCAAGTTGCGATCTCGGGAAGCAAGTTCGTAACAAACCTGTTAAACAGTTGGACACCTCCCTCCATTGACAAGTCCTGCCCACTGAAATCCAAAAATACACCTTCAAACCTAGTGAAAAAATCACACACGCTTTCATCTTTCTTCTGGCGACATGCTGCTAGTTTGTCCCAATCTACCCCTCTAGGTGGGATGAGGGAATGCATGTAGGTAATAATTAGACTAGGCAAAGCTAGTATCTCAGCCCTAGGCTTCTCACCAGGCTGCCTCTCTTTATCCCATGCCCTGATCTCGTCCCAAGTGCCACCCAACTCCACGACATGGTCCTGTGTATGCACCTGTCTCCAAATATCCACCGGTACCAACAAGCCGAAAAACATCTCAATATCTGCCAACATCATCAATTTTGACGAGGCAGCCTCTGTCAATTCTTTGTAATATGCAGTCTGATTTTTTCTAGGATCCGGCAACTGACTCTTAAGAGATAAAACCTCACTCCTTTTCCATGGAGTGTAAACCCATTGTTCTTGAAAGTGGGCCTCTACTCGCTGCCTGACAACAGCATTCTGCTGATTACGTAGCTCCGGTATCTCGGGGTGAAAAATAGGATGTACTTCCCTCATCAGAAACTGGGACCCTGTCGTTGGTGTTTTCTGTTGTAACCTACCTCGATAGCCAATCAGTGTGGCAACATTACTAAAAACTTCATTAGGAGCCATGTCAGCAGCATACACACGGTCCCGGAGCTCATAAATTATCTGAGGTGCGACTCCATTAAAGGAAAATGCTACTTACCAGTATGCATCTGTTCTTGGCATGTAGAGCTGCAGAATATCATACTTTTGCATAGATCGCCATCTGGTGTTGGGCTCGGATGCTTGCACCTTGTTGTTGTCTTGGAAGAAGTCTTTTGTAGTCACGAGATTGGTGACTCCTCCCTTGGACGATAGTGCGCATGTGCATCGACTCCATCTTCAGATTGTTTTTCGCCATGATGGGAAATGATGGAGTTTGTAAGAAATAGAAAAGATGTCCATGTGAATATATCTAAGTAAGATAACACTGGAACAGGCACAGGTTCCGGGGAGGTGGGTGGGCGTATGATATTCTGCAGCTCTACATGCCAAGAACAGATGCATACTGGTAAGTAGCATTTTCTGTTCGAGGCATATGAGCTGCAGAATTCATACTTTTGCATAGACTGTACAGCAGTGTCTCCCCTAGCGGTGGTCACCTGTACCTGTTGCAGTGGTTTGGAAAAGTGTCTTAAGAACAGCCTGGCCTACAGAAGCCTGTTGCTTCGCCTGCACGTCTACACAATAGTGTTTGGTGAAGGTGTGTGTAGTAGACCAAGTCGCTGCTTTACAAATGTCTTCTAGGGGAATGTTCCCTAAGAATGCCATGGAAGCCCCTAGTTTGCGTGTTGAGTGCGCTCTAGGGGAATTGTTAATGTGCGTTTTGCCTTCTGGTAGCATATTTGAATGCATTTGACTATCCACCTGGCAATTCCAGCTTTGGAGATGGGGTTGCCTTTATGAGGTGGAGAGAAAGCTACAAACAGTTGGTTTGTTTTTCTAAAAGGTTTAGTCCTGTCAATATAATAAAGTAAAGCTCTTTTGACGTCAAGTGTGTGAAGAGCTCTCTCTGCTACGGAATCTGGGTTTTGGAAAAACACTGGTAACTTTACAGATTGATTAAGATGGAAAGCAGAGATTACTTTGGGAAGGAATTTAGGATTTGTTCTAAGAACCACCTTGTTACGATGTATTTGTAAGAATGGTTCTTGTATGGTTAAAGCCTGGATCTCACTTACTCTCCTGAGAGAGGTGATTGTGACAAGGAAAGCTACTTTCCATGTTAGAAACTGCAGTTCACATTTGTGTAAAGGCTCAAATGGGGGACCCATGAGCCTAGTAAGGACAATGTTTAGGTTCCACACTGGAGAGGGTGGCAGTGTGGGAGGAATTATTCTCTTAAGGCCTTCCATAAAAGCTTTGATAGCGGGTACTCTAAACAATGACAAATGTTGTCTGTTTTGCAGGTAGGCGGCAAGGGCAGCCAGATGTAATCTTATGGATGAGTATGCTAGATTACATCTTTGTAGATGCAGCAAATAGCAAATGATATTCTGAATGGAAGCATCTAGGGGGTCAGTTTTGTTGTTATTGCAGTAAATAACGAATCTTTTCCATTTGGCTGCATAGCAAGCTCTAGTAGTAGGGCGTCTGGCTTCTTTGATAATGTTCATACAGTCCGGTGGGAGGTTTAGGTAACCGAATTCTAGGACTTCAGGAGCCAGATTGCTAGATTCATTTGTGCTGGATCTGGGTGCCTTATCTCTCCATGGTTCTGCGTTAGCAGGTTTGGGGAGAGATGTAGTTTTTGGTGTGGAATTACTGAGAGTTCTAGGAGTGCTGTGAACCATGGTTGCCGTGCCCATGTGGGAGCAACTAGGATCATTTTGAGAGACTGTTGCTTGAGCTTGCATACTACTAGGGGAATGAGTGGGACTGGTGGAAAAGCGTACGCAAATCTGCCTGACCAGTTCATCCATATCGCATTGCCTTTGGACAACGGGTGTGGAAACCTGGCGGCGAATGTTGGGCATTTTGCGTTTGCATGTGTGGCGAACAGATCTATGTCTGGGTGGCCCCACATGTGGAAAAATGGTTGAAGAACTTGAGGATGAAGTTCCCATTCGTGTATCTGCTGTGTCTGACGACTTAGCAGATCCGCAATCTGATTGTGCACTCCTGGAAGATGTTCTGCCAGAAGATATACGTTTTGCGGAATGGCCCATCTCTATATGCTTTGCGCTAGATGAGATAGCTGCAAAGAATGTGTTCCTCCTTGTTTCTGTATGTAATACATTGCTGTCATATTGTCCGTGCGGACCAGGACTGTTTTGTTGAAGAGATGTGCTTGGAATGATTTTAGCGCTAGAAATATTGCCAGTAGTTCTAGGTGATTGATGTGGAGCACTTTTTGTTGAGTGGTCCACCTGCCCTGAATTGTGTGGCTTAGGAGATGAGCTCCCCAGCCGGTGAGTGATGCGTCCGCTGTTAGCACTATCTGTGGAACTGGCTCTAGGAACGGCCGCCCTTTGGAAAGGTTTGGTGTGTTCCACCACTGCAGAGAGCGATGTGTGTGGCTGTCCACCAACACCAGATCTGTAAGTTGACCTTGAGCTTGATTCCACTGACGTGCTAAGCATTCTTGTAAGGGGCACATCTGAAGTCTTGCGTGAGGTACTATGAAAATGCAAGAGGCCATCATTCCTATGAGCTGCATAAACACTCGAGCTGGAAGGGAGTGTTGTGGTTGAAATTTTGTGATGAGGGTTTGCATACTGGCTATCCTGGGTGGATTGGGGTATGCTAGAGCTTTGGAAGTGTCTATTGTGGCCCCTAGATACTGATGTAGGTAGGAGGGCTGTAGATGTGACTTGGCGTGGTTTATTGTGAACCCCAAGTGGTGTAGTAGCTGCATTGTTTGGCGAGTGTGATGAACACACTGACTGTGTGACTTGGCTTTTATCAGCCAGTCGTCCACGTATGGGAACACATGGATTTGCTGTCTTCGCAAGTGTGCGGCTACTACCGCGAGACACTTTGTGAAGACCCTGGGTGCTGTGGTTACTCCGAATGGGAGAACCTTGAACTGATAGTGCTGGCCGTCCACTGTGAACCTTAGATATTTCCTGTGAGCAGGGTGTATGGGAATATGGAAGTAGGCGTCCTTGAGATCTAATGTGGCAAGGAAGTCGCCTTGTTGCAGCAGTGGAAGGACCTGCTGGAGAGTGATCATGTGAAAGTGATCTGACTGTATGTAGAAATTGAGAGGTCTGAGGTCCAGTATTGGCCTGAGAGTACCGTCCTTCTTGGGGATTAGAAAGTACAGGGAGTAAACCCCTGTCCCTTGATGCTGTAGGGAAACTGGTTCTATTGCGTGCTTTTGAAGCAGTGAGAGAACTTCTTGTTTGAGAAGCGTTAGATGTTCCGTGGACATTGGACGCTGTTTGGGCGGTATGTTGGGGGAGTTGCAGTAAGTTCCAGGCAGTAACCATACTGGATAATTTGTCTCTCCCACCTGTCTGTAGTGATGGAATTCCAGACAGGTAGGAACTGTGAGAGTCTTCCTCCGACCGGAGTGGAATGGTCTGGAGGGAGCGGAGGGAAGTCATTGTTTGGTAGTGGGGGAGGTGCGAGTGTTGTTACCTCGGCCTCTCCCTTTGTTGTTATTTCCCCTGTACCCACCTCTGAAATACCCTTTGTTGGGGGATGTTTGTGTGGGACTTTTATAGGAGGAGGAAGCAGTGTCTGTGCTGATGTTCTTGGATGCGCCCCTATAAAAGGAGCCTTTTGTAGATGGAGACCCTAATGCTCCACAGATTTTGCAGTCTCAGTGTCTTTTTTCATTTTCTCTAAGGCTGTGTCTACAGCTGGTCCAAAAAGTTGTTCCTGATTGAACGGCTGATTCAGTATAGTAGTTTGCACTTCTTGTTTGAACCCAGAAATGCGCAGCCAAGGATGTCTTCGTAATAACACGCTAGTGTTGATTGATCTAGATGCAGTGTCTGCTGCATCAAGGGCACATTTAATGGATGCGTTTGTGATTAGCTTGCCCTCTTGAATCAAATCATTGGCTTTGGCCTTGTATTGGTCAGGCAAATGCTGCATTAGGCCCTCAAGCTCGTCGTAGTGAGCCCTATCGTATCTGGCAAGTAATGCTTGTGCATTAGCTATCCTCCAGTGATTAGCTGCCTGGGCGGCAACTGGTTTGCCTGAAGCGTCTAGTAATTTAGACTCTTTGTCTGGAGGTGGAGCATCACCGGAGGTCTGAGAGTTGGCACGCTTCCTAGCATTGGTCACTACCAGGGAATCTAAGGGGAGTTGTCCTTTAATGTAGGTGGGATCATTAGGGGCGGGTTTATATTTTTTATCAATCCGAGGATTGAGAATCCTGGTCCTGACAGGGTCTTTGAAGACGTCTGGAGCAGGTTTGATGACACCTTTGAGCATGGGTAATGTTTGTACTGTCTTTTGTGACTGTGCAAAAGTGTCTACTAGGAAGTCTTCCTCTGTGGGGTCTCAATGCATTTGAACGCCATGATATTGGGCAGCCCTATCAATGAGCTGACTAAACCCAATGTTGTCATCTGGGGGAGATGGCCTTGTTGGGTATGCATCCGGATCAGGAAGGTCTGGAGGATCTATAGGGTGATTGTAGTCGTCCCATGTGTCCTGTGGTATGCTAGTGTCATCATCAGGATCATCGAAAGGGTCATTATGTGCACCCCCACCCCCTAGGTCATCATCATCCTGTGGTGGTGGTGAGGATGGAGGAAGTATGGGAGACTTTGGAGGAGAGGAAGGCTTAGTAGGAAGAACAGGAGAAGAGGGTCTTATTGGTGAAGTTGCACAGTCTCTTTTCTTCACAGGCACCTCAGGGATGTGTGGGGTGTCGAATTTCCTCTTGTTGTGCGGGATATTGACAATATGGCTTGTTTTAGGGTCCACATGCAGTTTTTTCTGTTTCGGATCGATAGGATCCGGTAGAAACAGTTCTTCCTCGTTGGCGTCTCCCTTCGGCGCCGATTTTTTCGGTTCCGAACGTTTAGATTTCTGCTCTGGAGCCTTAGAAGGGGTTTTTGGGTCCTTCGGTTCGGTGTGGAGTCCGAAATCTTTTTCGGATCCGAAGGTTGTCGAGGTTTCTTCGGATCCGAGGCCTTGTGTTCTTTCGGTGCCGAAGTGCTCGGTGCCGAAGTGCTCGGTGCCGAGGCCTTTTTGGGGACAGCGGGAGTAGGATGTGTTCCCGCTTTTGGCACAGACGGTGTTTTTGGGGCACCGACGTGCGGCTTGCTGGGTCCCGAGCCGCCAGAAGGCTTCTCCTTTGTCTTCGGAGCCGGGCCCGGAGCTTCAGAAGTTTTCTTTGGGTCGCGACTAAGGCCTTCACGCGAAGTCTTGACCGGAGCCTTCTTTTTTTCGGGTGGGGTTGGGGCAGGGGCAGTTGTACTGACTCGTTGACCTGGAGTGATGTGGTCATCGGAGTCGGAGTCATCTGCTTCGGATACGATCTCGAGATCCTCCGAATCCTCTGCCTCTGGAACGTCGGGGCCTTCGTTGAAGATGTCTTCTGACACCGATGAAGCCTGTTGCGCCATAACGTGTCGTCGAGCCCGGCGATCACGGATAGTCTACTTGGAGCGGAAGGAGGCGCAGGCTTGGCATTGTTTTTCTTCGTGTTCGGGCGAGAGACAAAGGTTGCAGACCTTGTGTTGGTCGCTGTGTGGGAATTTAGCTCCACATTGGGGGCATTTTTTGAATGGAGTCCTTTCCATTAGCCGTAGGCCCAAAACGCGTCGATAGGCCCAGCGGCCTGCGTCGACGACCGGAATCGAGTTGTGAGTTAGCGCGTCGAAAAGCACGCGAACGAAAACAATACCGTCGAGTTTGCGATGATTTGCGCGTCGAAAAGGTTTGGAAAATACGGTACCGAACCGGAGTGCTGAAGTTACATCCGAACCCGATGGCGGAAAAAAACAATCTGAAGATGGAGTCGATGCCCATGTGCACTATCGTCCAAGGGAGGAGTCACCTATCTCGTGACTACAAAAGACTTCTTCCAAGACAACAACAAGGTGCAAGCATCCGAGCCCAACATCAGATGGCGATCTATGCAAAAGTATGAATTCTGCAGCTCATATGCCTCGAACACACTGTTCCCACAACCCTATTAATGTGGCCGACATATGCTTGAGGGCATGCTGCTGTACAAATGGCTCATATTCTTTCACCACACTCCACACATCCTCCACGCTGTAAATCGGACTCCGGGCCCACTGTGCGGCCTGATCAGCCACCATCTTTTTCTCCTCATTCCCCACATCAGATCGAATCATCACCCGCCCCATTCGTTCTCGAGCTGCTGCCCAATTACCCTCATCTGGTTCGCGCACCGGCGTCCCAATACTCAACAATGTCGGGGGAGAGACATTTGAGGAAGACACAATAGATGAAGGGGCAGGCACGAGCGTTAACAGTGGCTGTGTTGAGTGTGTGAGGGACGGAGAGAGATCATAAGCGGAAACAATAGGCATAGCAGGGAGACTTGCAGTTATGGCATCCGTAGCATGTGAAGCTAGAGAAAAAGCAGGAGGTGCTGCATCCAAAGCAGCCGAGTCAGGGGCAGAAGAACCCGTGGTGGAAGCAGGAGGGGCAGAAGACGGAGGTGTCGGGACAACAAGGTATATTCTCTGCGGGGCATAGGGAGGCGGAGGTTGGGAGTCTAATAGCTCCCCCACGAATGTATCGCCCACTTCTCGGGCGACATAAGATTGGTCACATTGCAATCGAAACTTTCTATCAGCACACTCTATGCATTTTCTATTTTCTCTTTGTCATACGCTACTGCTTTCTGAGTTACTGTCTGCATCTTCCCTCTCCGGGCCTCTTTGTCCGCTCACATGCGCCTTTTCCTAGCTTCCTTTTGCCATACCTGAAGAGAATCAAACATCGACTGTCTACTTCGTTTTGCAAACAATTTATCCTGCAGGAAATTCAGTTTTTGTTCATCAAAGGTACCCGTTAGTGGCCACTGGAGCTCGGCATTGTCCCTCGTATATTTGTGCCACAATGTACTAAACATAATAGGGCCAATGCCGTGCTTTACGTACATGTCAAAATTCGAGGTGCCTTCCGGAGGAGCAGGTTGTCTTTTTTCCAGTCGGGCATCAGCAGAACAACGGCACCCCAAACACCACATTTTGCTCAAACAAGGCATCTTAATATAAGACACGTTCACTATTCGTACCAGACGAATTCGCAAATATATAAATTCGAATATATACTACGAGTTGGTCCTCAGACCACATCAAACAAAGGAAACCAAAAGTCAGTCCTCAGACTGCACCAGAGAGACAGATTCAAGCCCCAGGCATTTTCAAGAGCACGCCAAATTCATTATGTTGCCTGGCAGAGTGTCCGCAGACCCTCTGTGTCTAAACGGTCCGCAGACCTAGCAAGTTCAAGGAAGCCAAGAAATGGTCTCCAGACCACACCCAAGATTATTCAAGATGGCGCCATATTTACCAAGAGTCAAGACAAACTCACCTGGTGCACACAGGTCGAACAAAGTTATTCTCCACTGCCGACTCTTCGGACCAAACGGTCAGATCCAAGGGTTTCGCCTTTCAGGACCCCAGCCGGGATGACCGCTAGACGAGTTACCGCCCGATCAGACAGGCAGGGCAGCTGCGAGAACTAAGCTCAGTCTTGTGGGGATCCCCGACCCGCCCATCCGACCGGACGCAACCCCGTCCTCTACACCCGGTTGTGGGCGAGATGGGTCAGCCCAATGGGGTCCCTGTTCGGGCGCCAACTGAAGGAAGTGACCCGAATCATGCCACCCGGGTCACTCGCGACCTCCTCTAAGCCTTCCAAGAAATGAAGAGTCGGTGAAGCAGTAGAGAATACAAACCAAGTTATTTATTAGTAATTGCGCTTCAGCGGAGGCCAGTCTGACCAGCCTCATTGGATAGCTGCCAAGGGACTGACTTCAGAACTCTTAGTAACACATAATATACATTGCCAACACCCCTAAAACCCTGCCCACTCTGGAATTTTCCAGCTCAGGCATGGGTGAACAAAGGAGGTACAGAGAGATGAGCTACCACCTGCGGAACGGGTACATCTTATCACATTCTCAAGGTTGTCTTGCTCGAGCTCAGCGCTCTCCAACGTGGAGCAGGGATACGAGAGAGGAAAGGCATGCGACGGCAGAATAAACCATTCAATAGTACATTAGGATTCAACCTTGAATACGATACAGAGAAATAACTCGAAGCTGCCTTTTTGCTGAGGCAGACAGTTAATGAGGCAGAGTCTTACTTTCGATCACAGTACAAAATGGCAGCTAAAGACAAAATGGTGCCGCAAATGCTAACTTAACTCGCACAATGCTAGAAGGAGTCAACTAGACACATTTGCAGTCCAACACTCTGCCGCTGCGCAACAATCAAACAACGTGGTACACCATTCATTAAGCTGTGATACAGCAGGGGAAAACGTAGGACTGCATAGAATATAATTAGGGCTCCCAGTTTTCCGTTTTTACTGATTTTTACAGATAAATACAGACAGAAAACTATTTATTTTCCTGTCTGTAAAGGCCTTCTTTGGATGTTTTTTTTTCTATTGTCAATCATGAGTGACAGGTTGGTAGGTGTACAGATTGAGAGGTAGGGGAGATGTAAAAAGACAATAGGTTTCCTAATTAAGTGTAATTAAGTGCAGATCTACAGTTATTTATGCTATTTTACAATGCAAGTGTTTTTTGATAACGCTATTGCACTGTATACTGCTGAAACCTTTTGGACATGTAAATGCGAGTATACATTTAACAGTAAAATAAATGTGGAAAAATACCCATTGCGGCTTCATTTATACAGAAACACAAAATAAAAATGGATAAATACCAAAAAAAACAGCAAAAAATAAATATGGATAAATACAGACGGAAATGTTGAATAAATAAATACCATACAACAGGGAGCCCTACATATAATGAATACAACATAACCCTTAAAAATACAATTCAGGTCAGGACGGCACAGGATATGTGCTATGAATGTTCCAAACCCACAGTTCCCTAAAGGACTGGAAAAGGAAGAAAGACGAGGCTGTTGAGCAGGCGGGTAGACGACGCCTACACCCCCTCAGCATACAGTTTTACCACTGCCCCAGACCTTAGTCATCCAACTGAGAAAACTAGATTGGACAGCACACCTGCCTACTGGTACCTAAAACACAGAAGAGGGAAATTGTGATAATGCATAGAAACACATGTAGGCAAAGAACGGCTATGTGCCAGTCCACTCATCCCTAAAATACAACATTTACCCCCAGACGAACACACTGAGTGCAAGGTATTTTTGAAATCCAATGCAACAGTTAAAACCGTTTGAAGAAAAACATGTTTTATTTTTAGTACAAATTGGGGGTGGGTAATTTCAAAAATGTATGTAGTAAAATTACATATGACTATTTTTGGTGATTTTGTTTCTCAATAAAAAGTAACATATCCTGCCCCTCCTAAAATAATCCCTAAAACCATGTGCAGTTTTTTTTTGTTTTTTGTTTAAAATTTAGCAGCCACTGTTCTACCAATTCAGCAACACAAATGAACTCCCGAACAAAACCCCACTAAACCAAAAAATAGAACTTTCTTGCAGATAGGGCCCTTCCTTTCACCCAGGATAGTGCAGTGCAAAAAATAAAGACATTTTACATATTATTTTGCTACTTATTCACTTAAATTTTCAACTTCCTCACCAAGAACTAAAATATGTACAAATGTCTTCCCATCATAAAACATTGCCTTTATTATTCACAGATATATATTCCATTAGAATTAATTACACAATAATTTCAATGAGTTTCTTACAACAATAAAACACAGCTTCCTTTCAACGCGGTGGTGGCAGATTGGGCTCCTAGTTTCGACTTTCAATCGAGGTGCTAATGCCGTATGGTCTAAAGGCATTTTGTTGTGGCTTCCTGGCACATGTACGACAAATACCTAGTACACATTTGATACACACACCATATTTGATACTTGAATAATTGGTAGCTTGTTGCATTTTCTTAGTTGACTTTTTGGCACTCTCCTGAAAAAGGCCTTGATATCATGAACAATAGGAGATTTGAAACAGAATTGAAGTCTTTGCGTTGACACAAAATGAAATGTATATCTTTTTGGGTGGAACTGAACAAATGCCGTTGACTCAATTTTCAATAAATACATGTTGGACACTCCATAGATTTGGCTAATAGATTAAAAATACTTAATTAACAACATCATACAGAATGAAACTAAATCGTAAGTGGAATTTTCTTTTGTAAATGGCTGTGCAATTAAACAAATAATAGCTTTCTTGGAGATTGCGATTGCATTTACAAATGTTTGTTGGCTGTCTTAATGGGAGATTCCAGTAGAGAGAACACAACATTGCAAAAGTCTTGATTTTGCAATTTCTATGTAAAAGCTATTGTTCTTCTGACTTGTTCAATAGTCAATATTTTATTACACTCAACCAGTGCTGTTGCTTGTCTGCTTTAACTTTTTAACACATTTATTCATTATCTTTGGGTGAATGTCACTCTGTTGTAGCTTAGAAACAGATCACAGCCTATTTCTGTAATTACAAATTGCGATTTATATCTCAGAACTTTAGGCCATGAGTTTTTTAGGTTTCAAATATCTCACAGATTAATAAGCTAGAACAAAAGGTTCCCTGAAAGTCTTTATCAGAACAGAGGTAATCTACGGGTGCCCGATAAAGTTTTTTTTATGTATTCCCCTTTATTTCCTCTTTTTGTTAATGGATCTTTACTGAGACAGAGGGAATCTCTACATGTTTGCAAAGTGTTACTGTTGTCTCATAATTCCTAATCCTTCTCTGGTTTGCATTTCATGTTGTTTTCTTTCGTTGGTATAATAAAAAGAAATTCACAATCTAGGGATGAATTCCTAAACACCATTCTCTGCCCCCCAAAAAGTTAAGATTCAATTAGAGATCACATCCATTCAATAAATAAAAATTGTGAAACCCAGCTACATTATCTGAAAACAGACAGCACCCACATATGTTCATGTTTATTTGGGACATAACCCACCCTGCACGAGCAACACAAGAAGTTTCACTCAGTAGAGCTGAACGAGCAGGGTAATTAAGTTTTGCTGTGTGACATTAAGAAGAGTTTTAGGTATATAAGGAAAACTCTTTTTCTTATATTGAAAATTTCTAATTTACCAATCAAAAACTCTTTCCATCTATTTTACTTTGCACTTCATAGTGAAGTGTTTTCTTACTTGGGGAGTCCTCCATATTATGACCTGCTTTCAATATCTGAAACATGAAGAAACATGAAGGAGAGGTACTGTGATAAGCATATCATTGTATCTAGTACAGTGTAAATGTATGTACTTTCCTTTGCTTTCCAACAATATAAAAAAATCTTCTACTTTACAGGATTAATATTATCAAAGATTTCTCGATTACACTTCCTATCTTCCTCTCCTGACACTTCTTAACAAAGCTTACAGAAAATAAGACAAATGCAATTGAAGGAAAGGGAAATTTAGCAAAATTTAAAATATAATTTATCAAAAGGGAAATCTGGCAGAAGTTACAAACAATGGGGTAGATGAAAAGGGAAATCTGGCAGAAGTTTAAATATTATTAGGGGGCAACATATTTTAGTTTTTTTAAAAGAGCTTATGTGCCTTACAAGGAAAATAGTCTCAAATTTATTTGAAAATTGATTTGATCTTCTCTGAGCAATCTAGAGAAAAAGGTCAGTGTTAATGACAAAGATTCCGCCATTAATGTCCTCTGCCGATTGGACGTGCTGCTCTTAATCTCTAAAAAACATGGCCTTACAAAAAGGTTAAACAATGATGTAGGGCCACTTTTCCCAAAAACACATACATTGCAGAGAGAATGGAATTACCAAGAGTCATTGCTGTCCATTTCGCGTCACACCAAAGTTTGGAATGTTAGATATATTGCATCTTGCCCAAGATTAGGGTCAAATCAAGCTATAAACGATTATTATTGGAGTCAAGCCAAATGCACTTGAAGGTTGTTCCAATGCTGGTGAGTGAAGTGCCATGTAAGTGCATGACAATGCAGATCACTTGAGATGAGGTACACTGTGGCCAGCATGCTTATCGATGATCACAGGAAGAAGACGGGTCTTTAAAAGATGACTAGGCTAATGGCTAACTGCACAGCAGCTGCCAAATGACACTCATCTGTTCTTGGATATGTAAACTTCAAATGGTATTCAATGTGCATAGCAATATCACTTGTATTGTGTTACAAATGTTCTATTTAGAAAGCACGCTATTAAAATTGCAGATAAACATAACTGTTGTCTTTGCATAGCACTGCTCTTTATAGAACGCCACAGACAAGTTGCAGACATCTATAATGCACTAATTAGAAATGGTAAAACCTTGAGTCCACTGTTCAAAGATAAGAACCGGAACCACATGGATCAAACAGATCTTGATGTTTGATTAACCTCTCAACTCCACTTCGGGTTCACGCCACTTTATGTCAACTCCAAACAAGGACCATAACATTCCAATGGACTCTCCAGGAAAAAAGGTTTGCAGGACGCCCGTTTTTTTGTGAAGCCTCCGTCTGCAGGAGCGTACTAACTTAGGGGACCACCACTGTACAATTCCTACTGAAATAAGTATGGTAAATCATGGTCGTTTACATGAAAAACACACAAGAATGGCTGGAACAAGCAAGGAAAAACTTAAACTAGCTCAATTCTGTTGTTCCCATTGAAAATTTGTGTTAGTAATTGGCTGCCACAATCCATACCACCAATGAGTCCGATTATCTTCTGATTGTTGAGAAGGAAACCTGGGAGGAGCTTATGTCCATCATTGTAACGAATCACCAGTTCCACTGTGGACATATCCAAATCACGTTCGAAGTACACTTTTTGTAAAAGTTCATATAACCGATTTATAAATCTTATATACATGTAATACCATTGACGACCAGCATCCATCCTGTTCGGCAAACAGTTTTTACATATCTTTAAACATCTCTTCTGTTGGATTCATCTATTGTTAATAATGGAAGATTTGCTAGTCTCTTGTCTCTGGGTTGGGGCATGGGCTACTGTGCAAAGGAGTGGCTTTTCCAGGAGAAGAATGTTTATTGGCAACATGGACGTCACTGCACACCTTCCTCTTCCACATACGTTGAAGGAAACCAACCAATCTGAAATGCAAATCACAATAATGTCAAATATCTCCTCTCCAAGGACAGCTAAGTGGCCACAAGTCAGATGTTTAGGCCTGAACATTGTCACCCAACTCCCATCTTCCTTAGGACATTCAACAAGACATGATCATAATATGGGCTCCCGCATAACAACACCTGCACTGCATTAAAACATATTAAAAATCATAAAATTACATCATAAAAAATTATACTTAAATCATGATATAGGATTCCATCTTCCCATTCATGACCAGACTATGTACCCAGAACATTAACCATGAAGACAATTGCGCCTGAGAATTTAAACTGAAAACCAGTGCAGCAGTAATCAGTAACATAACTCGATTGTATGACTATACTCAAAAGTCCATCCTGTTTTGTGGGTTTCTATATCATAATGAACAAGCTTCTCACCTTTAGAATAGTCCCAGGTGCCAGCTTGGATCCGGAGATTTATCTAGCAATGATCCCTGCGCGCTGGTATGTTGCACCACAAGGTTCAGAGGGGACTTCTTGCTGCTCTGGAAGTCAGAGAGCGGAGCCACATAAAAGCACCAACCTTGCATGCTAATGTCAGTTTCCTATTCTCTCTACTTCCACACCCTCAGATGTGAAGCACTTCGAGCAAACTGCAGATGACCGAGTGCCAAAATCTAACCAGGAATCTTATTATGATGTTCAGGTGTCTATTCCACAGAATTAAGAGATGGAAGGCTAGTGAGAAATCATGGTTAGAGTATCCACCAGAATCAGAGATACGGAAGGGAAGTAACCTGTTCTTCTAATAGATACGTCTAACTGCAGATTCTTCACCTTCAGAATCGATACCACAGTAGTACATCCCAAAGGTGAAGGGTCCGAGCAGTGAATTAATTCTACTAAATCTTCCAGGACCTAGAGGGTAAAATGGCCCTCTCATTAGACTTGGCTGTCAAGCCAGTAGTGTTTCATGAACGTGGGCATCAAAGCGCACAATGCAGACTGGCAAATATCCACAATCGGCACCTGCCTTGCCAATGTTATTGCAGAAGCTTTAGTCCTAGTGGAAGGAGCCCTTCTGGGGTCCATCATAGCCAGCGTGGAATGGATTTAAATGCAGAGGACTAACCACCTGCATTGAGTCCTCTTTTCACTGCCTTGGACCCAGTAAACCCTACGAAGACCTGATCATCCACACAATGGTCTCTTGTACTGTCAATGTAGAATCTCAAGGCCCTCACAGTCAAGCCAATGGTGCAGTGGAGTGCAAAATATTGGCAGGGTACATGGATGGGAGACACCACGGTCGGTAGGAAGGCAGCTCGAGCCCCCAGCATAAATTTTAAGTGATATAGGGAGGTTGCATGAAGAGCACCTGTAGCTCACTCACGCAGAAGCGATGACAATGAGAAACTGTGTGAAGCCATAGCCAACAATTGTGTGTAGATTTGTATGGCATACACATAAGGAGCGTCAGGTCTAGATTTAGATCCCACTGGAGGCATGATGAATGGCTTTGAGGAACATATGAAACAGGCCCTTAGGAAAATTCATCACAGCTGGTGATTTAAAGACAGAGGGCTGATTAGACAAACATAAAACGTCCCAAAGGACAAACAATTAAACTTTAACTGTGGCCACTGCAAAACAGATCTGGGCCAATGGCAAAACACACAATAAAACATAAGAGAGTTTGGCCTTCAGAGAGTCTAGATGAAATACATCAGACTAGGTCACGAACGTTTCCTAGCACCCAACATAGATGGACTTCGGAGATGGATGTGTGTCTGTCTGGCTGCAAGAATGACATATATCACTTCAGACGATAAGTCAAAAGAATATTATTGTCGCCACTCAATCTCCATGCATTGAGATGTAGGCTACAGAGATTATGGTAGAGGACCTCGCCTGTTGCTGGGATCCTCCTAAAGGGGAGCTGTAACAGAGGGTAAATGATCTGGGTACCACACTCTCCTGGTCCAGTCCTGGACTATTAACATACCCTATGCCCAGTGTGTCCTGACTTTCCTCCACAAAAATAAGGCAAGAGTCCCATTGCAGGCTCAATACATATCCCACTGGCCTGTCTGAATGAAAGTTGAGCATGCAGAAGCTGTGACACTGCACGTTCTTGATGGCAGAACATAGATCTAGCAAGGGCATGCCCCATTGATTGAAGATGTCTTGCGCAACTTGTTGTCCACTAGCTGACATCTGCTCTGGAATTCAGGGACCTTGCAAGGTGGCTGCCTATCAGAAAGGTGTTCTGCTGTTCCAGGCACCTCCAGAGATGAAGAATCTCCTTGCATAGGATCCAGGACCCACCCCAACCCTCCCCCCGCTTTTTGCTGTGCCACATGGTGGTGATGTTGTCCATTAGGACCTGCACCAGCCTTCCCTTGATGATCTGTAGGAAGTCTTTCAGCATGAAACAGATCAGCCTAAGCTTTAAAAGGATGATGTGAAGCTGGCCCTCTCCTAGAAACCAGAGGCCTCTGATGTCCACATCTCCCCTATGGCCCCCCCGCATCTGCCTCCCCTGTGGGGATGTGCCTGTCACAAATGTGACAGGCAGGTCTTGATTGCACTTGATGTCCTGATATATCTCCTGTGAGATTTGGACAGCATCGGAGATGCAACCCCAGTGCTGGGCCCATTGAGGGTTTTGTATGTGCCATGTGGCGAACAAGACTTTGAGAATGCATGAGACCAGGAGCACATGAAGCTCAGAACCATCCTCACTAAGACCCAGGACAGACCCTAAAATGTGAAGTTGGTATCCTGAAAGTCCCGGACAAGCTGTAGCGATGGAACTTCCTTGAATGCTACCGTGTGCTGGACAGCCCCTATGAAGGGAATCCTTTGTGTAGAGCTCAGGTGAGACTAAGCTTGTTGATGGAAACCCTACAGAGATCAAAATCCTGAATCTTGTCTGGAGGTGGTCCTTGGTAGATTGCGGCAAGTCCACAATGAGCAGCCAGTAGGGAAGGTACAGTAACACATGTATCCCCGACCTCTGAAGATGAGCAACCGCCATCACCATCACTTTTGTTGACACCCCAGTGACTGAAGTAAGACCGAAAGACAGCATGACAAATTGCAGATGTTCCAACCCTATCATGAATTGCAGGTAACGACAGTTGTATTGCAGGATGTGCATAAAAAAATAAATCTCCTGCAAGTTCAAGAACACCATGGTCTCCAGGATCCACAGCAGATAGGATCAGGGCCAGACTGAGCATTTGAGTTTGCCCTTCTGGAGGGAATAGGAGCAGGGGATGAACTGAAAGGCTTGGACAATTTCTACGACCCATCAGTCTGATGTGATGGATCCCCAGCCAGGGACAAAATATTGTATCCTGTCCCCTACCAGCTGGTTGTGTCCCTGGGAGGACAAATCAAAGTGGCTTGGGGGCCCCTGCAGAAGTGGAGGAAGACTTGATGGACAGTTGTCACTGTTGTTTCACATGGCTTTGGGCACCAGCACGTGCTCTGCCCTGAAAGTGCTGCGTTCGCTGCTGCCAGGGGCGACTGGTGACTTTTGAAAGTGGTGGGGCACGAACGCACAAGTTACTAACTTGTGTAACGATATATCTGTAAGAGACAGTAGTTAGTGACAGATTCCTTACCTTAGAATATCCCCAGGCGTCAGGCTGGATCCGGAAAGTTTTGCGTAGCAGTACCCCTGCGCGTCGGTAGGCGGCGTCATGCGGCTCCGCGTCCGTCGTCGGCGTCGTGATCGCCGGGATGACGCCGCGGCCAGTACTTAGACACCGCCCATGCGCGCTGGCGTCAGTTCTGTACACGACTTTCCACGCCAGAAACGCAGAGCCATGCAAGAAACTGACACTGGTGTCTGAAAACTAGGGCCCTGAAAGGGATGACCTTAACCCTAGAAATCAGTTTGCAGAACGGGGAGGATGGGTGGGGCGGTAAGGAATCGGTCACTAACTACTGTCTCTTACAGATATATCGTTACACAAGTTAGTAACTTGTGCATCTGAAAGAGACACGTTAGTGACAGATTCCTTACCTTAGAATAGATACCCCAGCAATACCAACCCCGGTGGTGGGTCTGCGAACAAGGATCAGACAAGGAAGTCTGGGAGGACAGAACGGCCAAAGAAGCCGTCTCTCCGCACTTGGCTGTCAAGGCAGTATTGCTTGGTAAACGTAGCTGCCTGACAAATGTCCTGCAATGGTACACCACATCCCAAAGCCGTGGTGGCGGCTGTCGCCCTGGTGGAATGGGCACGTAGCCCAACAGGGGGCTCCTTCTTAGCCAAAGAATAGCAGGCTTTGATACACAAGACGACCCAGCGGGAGATGGTCCGCTTGTGTACCGCCCGACCTTTTTTGGCGCCCACGTAGCCAACAAAGAGCTGGTCGTCCACCCGGAACTGTTGTGTGCGGTTCAGATAGAAAGAAATCGCACGTTTTGGGTCCAGACGGTGGAGCCTCTCTTCCTCTCTGGAAGGATGCGGAGGCGGAAAGAAGGTGGGCAAAGTGATGGTCTGCCCAATGTGGAAGGCAGTAACCACCTTTGGCAAGAATGACGGACGCGTCCTAAGAACAACCTTGTCTGGATGAACAGACAGAAAGGGGGGCTTGCAAGAAAGAGCCTGGAGCTCACTCACCCGCCGAGCGGAGGTGATAGCCACCAGAAAGGCTGTCTTCAGAGTGAGAAGACGAAGAGGACAGTTATGGAGAGGCTCAAAGGGAGCGCACATTAAAAGGTAAGAACCAAGTTCAAGTCCCACTGAGGCATCACAAACGGAACAGGAGGGAAAAGGTGTGTAATGTCTTTAAGAAACCTGTTAACAACAGGGGACTTGAAAAGGGAGGGCTGATCAGGAAGCCTGAGGAAGGCCGAGATTGCACAAAGGTAGCCCTTGATGGTACCCAGGGCAGAACCCTGTTGGGCCAGAGAAAGAAGGTACAGTAGAACCTCAGAAAGAGGGGCAGAAAGGGATTCACAGCCTTTGCTGTGCACCATGCCACAAACTTGTTCCACCTGCAGGCGTACACCACCTTAGTGGAGGGACGCCTGGCTGCCAGAATCACATCACAAACTTCGGGAGGCAAGTCGAAAGGAATCAACTGCCGCCGCTCAATCTCCACGCAAGGAGGTGGAGACTGGACAGGTTCGGGTGGAGGACCGTCCCCTGCTGCTGCGACAAAAGATCCTCCCGAAGAGGCAGACGGATCGGGGGATCGATGCTCATACTGAGTAGCTCGGGATACCAAACTCTTCGAGCCCAGTCCGGAGCCACAAGAATGACTTGGGCCCGGTCGCGCCGAATCTTCTTCAACACTCTGGGCAGAAGTGGTATAGGCGGAAAGGCGTACAACAGACCGCAACTCCACTCGTGACGAAAAGCGTCGCCGAGCGAGTGCCGCCTTGGAAATTCCAACGCGCAGAATTGCTGACATTGCGCGTTCTCTTCGGTGGCGAATAGATCTAACCAAGGCTCTCCCCACTGTAGAAAGAGTCCTTGCGCCACCTCTGAGTGAAGACGCCATTCGTGATCCATCATGCACCTGCGGCTGAGTTCGTCCGCCCTGGCGTTCAGGGAACCTGCCAGGTGTTGAACCATCAGGAATATGCCCTGAGGTTCCAGCCATGTCCAGAGACGCAGAGCCTCCTGACAGAGTCCACGTCCCCACCCCGCCTTGTTTGTTGCAGTACCACATGGCGGTGGTGTTGTCTGTGAACACCTGCACTACCTTCCCCTTGACAGAGGGAAGGAATGCCTTTAGTGCAAGTCGGATCGCCCGGAGCTCCAGAAGGTTGATATGGAGCCGGGACTCCGCCGGAGACCAGAGGCCTCTGATCTCCGCCTCTCACATGTGACCACCCCATCCCAGAAGGGACGCATCCGTCACAACTGTGTGCTCTGGCTGGGGAAGGGAGAGGGATCTGCCCGTGACCCATTGCCGGTTCGAGAGCCACCACTGCAACTGTTGTGCAGTTCCCTCCGAGATCTGGACGTAATCGGACAGGTTCCCCTCATGCTGCGCCCACTGGAACTTCAGGTCCCACTGCAGAGCCTGCATATGCCATCTGGCATGATCGACCAGCAGGATGCAGGAGGCCATGAGGCCCAGCAGCCTCAGGGTCATCCGTACCGAAACCCAGGATAGAGGCTGAAAGATCGGAATCATAGCCTGAATATCCTGGACTCGCCGTTCGGGAGGATAGGCCCGAAACTGCGTTGTGTCCAGAACCGCTCCGATGAAAAGGAGCTGTGGAGACGGAACCAGGTGCGACTTCGGCACATTGATGGAGAACCCCAGCGAGTGCAGGAGTCCGGCCGTAGTCTGGAGGTGGGAGACGACTGCCTGGGACGAGCCCGCCTTCAGCAACCAGTCGTCGAGGTAGGGGAAGACTGGAACCCCTGACCGGCGCAGATGAGCTGCGACCACCGCCATCACCTTCGTGAACTCCCGAGGGGCGCTGGTAAGGCCAAAGGGAAGCACGGTGAACTGAAAGTGCTCGAGGCCTACCGTGAACCACAGTTAACGCCGGTGGGCCGGCAGGACGGGGATGTGAAAATATGCGTCCTGCAAGTCCAACGCTACCATCCAGTCTCCAGGGTCGAGGGCAGTCAAGACCTGAGCTAGGGTGAGCATCTTAAACTTCTCCTTCCAGAGGAAGCGATTGACGTTCCGGAGGTCCAAGATAGGACGCATGTCCTCCTTGTCCTTTTTGGGCACCAGAATGTAGTGGGAATAACAACCACGCCCTACTTCTGGGGTCGGAACGCGCTCGATGGCCCCCTTGGCCAAGAGGGCCGCAACTTCCTGTCGAAGAAGTGCCAAATGGTCCCCCGACATGCGGTGGTGCTGAGGTGGCATGGCTGGAGGGGCAGTCTCGAAGGGGAGGGAGTAGCCCCTTCGGACAATGTCCAAAACCCACCTGTCTGATGTGATGGTGCGCCAGTGGGGAAGGTGATGGCGAACCCTGCCCCCCACTGGCATGGTGTGGACTGGAAAGGACGGACTAGGAGGGTTTGGAGGCCGCGGACAGGGCGGAGGTGGTGGCCTGACCCGCTCGCTGGTTACCCGACCCGCCTCGGCGGGAGCCACGTCCTCGGCCGCGCGAAGGCATCTGCTGCGCGGGCCGGTGGCTGGGCAGTGGACGTGACTGGGCGCCCCTTTCGTGGCCACGGAAAGCAGACTGCTGTGGAGGGCGCGAGGCGGAGAGGTCCAAGGACTTGGTCGTAGCCCGCGAGTCCTTAAAGCGCTCCAGCGCGCTGTCTGCCTTATTGCCAAAAAGGCGGATACCATCAAAGGGCATGTCCATAAGGGTGTTTTGGACATCGCCCGAGAAACCAGTGGTCCTCAGCCAGGCGTGACGGCGCAACGCCACTGTCGTAGCAAGCGATCAGCCTAGCGAGTCAGCGGTATCTAGGCCACATCTGACAGTGAACTTCGCTGCGTCTCTCCCTTCTGCAATAGCACGGGAGAGAAGTGCCTGGACCTCCTCAGGACACTGGGGCAGCACTTGCGCCACCGAATCCCACAGAGAGTGGGAGTAACGGCCCAAAAGGCAATCGGTGTTCACGGACCGCAAGCCAGCACTGGAGGAAGAAAAACCCTTCTTCCCAAATTGGTCCAGTTTTTTGGATTCCCTATCTGGCGGAGCCGTAGGGAAGGTGCTCTGAGAGGCAGAGGCTTGGACAACCAAGCTCTCGGGGGTGGGGTGTTGGGAGAGGAACAGAGGGTCGCTCGGGGCCGGGCGATGGCGTCGGGCTACGTTCCTGTCCACAGGAGCCCCTGTGGTGGCCTGGACCAGGTGCCCAAAAGAACGTCCGAAAGTGCGTCGTTGAACGGCAGCAGTGGCTCCGAAGAGGTAGCCGCCGGCTGAAGCACTTCCGTCAGGAGGTTAGTCCTGACAGCCACCGTAGGGAGCTCGAGGCGCAAGGCCGCAGCCGCCCTACGCAACACCGTTGCATAATTTGCTCCCTCCTCCGTAGCCACGGAAGGAGGAGACAGCATGCCAAGGTCAGGAGAGGTGTCCAGACCACTGGCATCCCCCAGTTCCTCAGCCCAGTCCTGATAAGGCTCACATTGAGCTGTGAGAGGGTCTTCCGACCCCTCCCAGTCCTCCTCGTCCTCCAAAACAGGTGAAAAGTAAGGAGGAGGGACATGAGGGAAAAAGAGTCCCATCGGCGTCGGAATCGGCGTCGAGCGACGTCGATCCGGCTCCGTGTCCGGTGCTGGGGAGAACCTGGGGACGGCGCCGTCCGGGGCCTCGGACGGCGCCGTGAACGGTACCGGTGAGGTCGGCGCCGGTGGAGGTGTCGTTAGGTCAACCGGCGTCAACCGGGATCCAGGCCTGGATCCGAGGGGGTCCTGCGGCGTCGGGGCCGGAGCCGCCGGAGACACCGGGGCCGGAGCCGCCGGTGCCGAGGGAGGACTAACACTAGTATTGGGGTAGAGGAGCACTCCTATATTTTCCTTCCTTTCTTGTTATTTGTAAATAACAAGAAAGGAAGGAAAATATAGGAGTGCTCCTCTACCCCAATACTAGTGTTAGTTATTTCTGTCTATTTTAGAGGAAGCACCCAAACATGTCTTTTGACGCAATCACTAGTTTAACGGAGAATCGAGCCAGCACATTGGCTTACATAAATGAACAAGCATCAGAAATGTATTCCTTAATACAAGAGGTTAAAACTTGTAACGTGCAGGGAAACACTTTACAGCAGCAATTAAAACAACTAGAATTTCTTACCAGGAGACAATTAAATCAGCGCCTACACGCTTCCACACTGGTGCAGTATCATCGCGCTAAAAGGATTCCTAGAGGTTTGAGATTGTCCATTAAACCCATGTTATTCAGGTTCCATCTTAAAAAAGAGTTTATGGATCGATGGTATGCAGTACTAAATAAATGTTCATTAGACCTGATCCTATTACTGATCGAAGAATTAGCAGTAATTATAGGAGAGATCACGGAAGAAGTAGCGGTTTTACAAACTGAACTAGAAGCAAGAATGGACACGGAAGACTTGAATAAAGTTTTGGAAGAAATGAACACTAAATTAGATGTTTACTCCAAAGAATTGCAGGAAGGCAAGCTGAGAAAATATAAAAGAGATACCCTGGATTATAAACTTAACGAGGTTTATACCTGGGCAGAGGTATATGCCCAAAAAAGAGCATTCTTTAAGAGAACTACAAATACCTCATCAGAAGAAAGTGTGGCAACAGAGGGAGATACAAACGTTAACAGAGCACCCCCACAGATTGGAAAAGTTAGGGACATAGCACGTGTTGAAACTGGAGGAGAAGTGGCAGCACATTCTTCAACGTCAAAGTCTTTTTTAGCACAGGAGACAGACATCAGCCAACCACCAGGCAAATTCGGAGGAAAATCAGGAGAAGTAAAAGAAAGATTAAGACAAAATTTGAGAAGCCAGAAAATGACTTAATAGTTAACATCTCAGCAATTGAACTTACCCCTTATCAAAAAAGGATTCTTAACAAAGGACTAGGATATGTTCCTACGTATCAAACAAGTGCACTGGAGAATGAAATAGCGTTGTATAAGTTTATGAGGATTTTACGTTTGCGATACTTTTTCTCAACTTTGATTACTTTAGAATCGGAACGTCCAGAACCAGAATTCACGGAATTTAAACGGAAATCAACTTTCCAAACTCCTATATCACATAAAGTTTTGGATGCGTTTGAGAACTTAGTTAAAAACGATCTCCTTAAACTAAATGTTAAGAAATCAAAAAATACTAATTTTACCAGGCAAGAACATAACACCATGAAGTTTTTGGCACAAGATACCAGAATAGTGATACAGAAAGCTGACAAGGGCGGCGCTATTGTTATTATGGACAAGCAATTTTACATTCAAAAGGTGGAAGAACATATCACAGATTCAACTACTTATCTATTATTAGACCAAGACCCTACCCAACAACTGGTCTCTACACTGGATACCATATTAAACAAAGCCATGGAACTGGGTTGGATAACAAGTACAACTCGTTCTTATCTAACAGAAGCTAATCCAAGGAGACCTGGATTTTACATGTCACCCAAGATCCATAAAGACCTTCACGACCCGCCACTAAGATCTATTGTCACAGGATGTGGGACTATCTTTGAACCTATTGGCCAATATATTGATCATTTTTTGCAGCCTTTCGTTCAGAAATGGGCATCATATGTAAAAGATACTACTCATTTTCTTCAGAAGCTGCAAGCTGTTAAGATGAATGACAATATGATTATATGTACTTTGGATGTAAAAGCATTGTACACCTCCATTCCGCATCTTGGTGGTATGGAGGCAGTAGAATGGGCTTTGCTAAAACAACCGGCTATAGGAGCAGACAAAGTGTTTGTGTTAGAAATGCTGCATTTCTGTCTTCATCATAGCTATTTTGAATGGGGGAATCATTACTATTTACAACTGAAAGGCACTTCTATGGGCTTTGCTGGGGCTCCAGCATATGCGAATACATATATGGCAAGTTTTGAAGAGGTACACATCTATAATGATATTGAATGGACTGAGAATTTACTGTTGTACTGCAGATACATAGATGATATCTTTCTATTATGGAATAGTAGCTGGGAAATGTTGGAAACAAAGATCACTCAATTAAACATGAAGGATGAGCACATTCAGTTCACCAGTACTATCAATAGACAATCATTATCATTTTTGGATGTATTAGTAACCATAAACAATGGTACTATTGCGACTGAAGTTTATCACAAACCGACGGATAAGAACAATGCACTATCATTTTCCAGTTTTCATCCTCAAAATCTGATTCACAACCTTCCATTTTCTCAGTTTTTAAGAGCGAAAAGGATTTGTTCAGACGAAACAACTTTACAAAAAAACATCATTATTCAAAAAGAAAGATATATGTCCAAAGGTTACCCAGAGAGTGTTTTAAATGATGCTATTCAAAAAATGGAACACAGAATGCGTAAGAGTCTTCTGAACAATCAACCCAAAAGCAAAATGACCAGACAGGTTTTTGTGTCAAAATACTCAACTTGTTCTAAACAAGTCAAAAGGATTATACATCAACGTTGGGAAATGAAAGTGACTTTCAAGATCTATTTAAGGAGAAACCTTTATTTGCATATAGGAGATCCAGAAACTTGAAAGAAATGTTAACATACAAAACAGTAATAACTACCAAAGAGTTTAAAGGTACTAGACGATGTCTTAACTGTGTGCATTGCAATAATGTGATTTGTGGAGATGTGGTTCAACACCCATCAACAGGAGAAACTATTAAACTAAAACATAATGCAGATTGCAATTCTAAAAATTTGATATATGGTATTAAGTGTCCATGTGGATTATTTTATATAGGCAAAACTGAAATAAAAATCCGTATGTCTGAACATAAGAGTACTATTCGTAACTGCAACACTAAAAGCAGTCTAGCTGTACACTGGATGAAATTCAGACATTCTATAGCTCAAATCAAATTCCAAGTGATTGAAAAGGTATATCCCACTCCTGGTAGAGATCTGACTAAAACATTGTTACAGAGGGAAATATTTTGGATAAGGAGGTTAGAAACCCAGGATCCCAAAGGGATTAACGATAAAGTGGATTTAGGATGCTTTTTGTAAATATTTTTCCAGGATGTGGTCTTTTAGGTGCTGCTATTAATTGTCCAAGTATAGTATTTTGAATTACATTGTATATTGAGCATACTGTTTTTTATATGATATACTGTCTAGGTTATGTCTTTCAGAATGTACATATCTGTCTCTTTTTCTTTTTTCTTTTGCTTAGTTGTCAGTTATGGGATTTCGCATTATGAAGTGTTTTAGTCACCAGGTGAGGTTTCAGTTGAGTATTTCTTTTGAGTGTTTTAGCGGCGTTGGCGTGGTTGCTAACGACGGGGTCACGGTTTTTTGCTTGGTTGTGAACATGGGCTCATTTAGGATTGGTCTTCATTGAAGTACGGATTTGTGAACTTAGATCGTTTTAACATGGCGCTCATAATAGTATTGTTCAGACATGGCGCTTATTTGTAAGGGGTAGCTGTGAGTCAGCAGTCCGTTTTCTACGGCGTTGTTTTTGAGTAGATGTCATACGCACAGGTTATAATATGCGTCTCTAAGTTGAGGAGAGTAAGGAACCGGAGGATCGTGTTTGTTTGGAGAAGAGATGGTTTCTTCAGTTAAAAAGGTGAGACGGTCTGTGTGTAGGAAGGTCTGGACTCTTAGGCACGTGGAGTTGATATCTAGAGATTCTAATGATGTTCTATGACGATTACAGGTACCGAATGCCCTGGGTCTTTGAATTGATACGAATATTTCATGGTTTGGATCGGACAAGCATTGTGAGGTGGGTTTATTTTTTCGTAGGTATACACATGGAGAAGAATGATTTCGAAATTGTGGTTTTTGATGTCTGTGTATATTTTTCTTTAGGATATATTCTTACTGGGATCTAAATCAGGTACAGGTTTTTTAGTGAGTTAGACCACGCATGCGGTGGTTTTGTGAATAGATGAATTAGTTTTGGTGAAGGCTATTTCTTCAATTCTAATTATATTTTCTCACTCGTTTATTTTTGGATAATGGTTGATTTTTTCTTATTTTCTTTTTGCTAATTTTTTCCTCTTTGTACTCTTGGGAATCTCATCTAAGACTGTTAAAGGCAGTATTATAGAAATGGTTGTTATATATTTCTAATGTATTATTTTTATGTAACAGCTTTGGAATGTTTATATATTGGAATATATGTTTTCCTGCAGGTAATATTAAATGGGAATATGTTTATGTTGTTTTCAGAAATTAGCCCCTGAAGAAGGGCCAGTGTGGCCCGAAATGCATTGGGCGGGCATCAAAAAGAACAATTTCATGAACTGAACCGAAAAAAAGAAACGTGTTTTTTTAAGAAAAATTTATTTCTGTGCAAGCAACAGATTAAATGATTAGAGTGTATTGAGAATATACATCAATGTGTAATGGTGTTTTTTCTCAAGGTGTTGAAGCATCATATTTTGGGTGGATTATTGAATCTTCACGAGTAATTTGTATTATGTGAATTTAGCAAAAGCATATAGGCTAGTGTGCACGGAGATCAAGTGCTCTAACTTGAATTATGTTGTGCCGAGGGAGGACTCCCACTGGGGCCCGCGGGGCCCGAAGGCGCACCGGGGTAACCCTTAGGCCCGAAGATGCGGGCCATGGCTGACAGGAACTCCTGTATATCGGCCGGAGTCGACGTCGGACCCAGAACAGGCGGGTAGGCCGGCGTCGGCTGCGCGGGCATCCCCGGAGCCGCGGGGGCGGCACCGACTGGACCCTCGGCCGGGTCGCTAGACCGGCGAGGGGAGGTCTTAGAGCGACGCTTCTTAGACCTCTTGTGCTTCGCCTTACCTGAGGACGAAGACTTCGACCCCGACGAATGACGACGGCTCCGCGACCGGCCCCTCGACCTCTCACGGGACCGGGACCTCGAGCGGCACGGAGCCGAGTGCCGGGCCTCGAGGAGCTTTCGAGACCGCTCTCGCAAAGCCTTCGGGGCGAGGGACCGACACTCGGGGCACGACTGGGGGTCGTGGCCGCGCCCCAGGCAGAAGAGACACTCACGGTGCGGATCCGTAATCGACATCATGCGATTACAGACTCCGCATGGCTTGAAGCCGGGCATCCCTACTGACACCTTTGAAGTTGAAACGACTCGAAAAACTTGGACAAAAAGTCACAAAAATATTCAGTCAAAAAATGAGTGGGGCACTGCTCAATCCGGATCTGCGCTTACTGGCGCGGAAAAAGAAAGAACTGACGCCAGCGCACATGGGCGGCGTCTAAGTCCTGGCCGCGACGTCATCCCGGCGATCACGACGCCGACGACGGACGCTGAGCTGCACGACGCCGCCTACCGACGCGCAGGGGTACTGCTACGCAAAACTTTCCGGATCCAGCCTGACGCCTGGGGATATTCTAAGGTAAGGAATCTGTCACTAACGTGTCTCTTTCAGATGTAAAAGTTAAACATGCTTATAACAGAAAGCTAATGTTTTATAAATACAATGTGTCCAGATCACCTCTGCGTTACAAATTGAATTTTGCAATGCAGAGGTGATCGGGGCACATTCTATTTATAAAGCATTTACTATCCGTTATACTGGCAAAAATAAAAAATCTTACCTGGACACCTGAATTCACCACACCTCCAGCAGAACATCCGAGGTCACATTCTTCTGCATCTCGCTGCCTGCCTCTAAACATGTGCATGCAGGTCCCACAGAAAGCCCCAGGCATCCCAGCCAATCCAAGCACTGCTTTCATGCTGGTTACAATAGTAAACAGCATTAGAGCAAGGCCAGAATTGGCTAGGTCAGGCAAACACAGCACTCCATTGGAGACCGATGGGGCTGTCTCTCTTCTTTTCAAACTCCCCGGTAGCATTATTTCTAAAGCCTGAACTCCACATGTTAGGCTGGCCAGAGCAAAAACACAGTTCAGTTAACTGCTCCTGGTTTTCAAAATCAAGCCGAACCGCTGTAGCCCTGCTCCTAATGGGGAATAAACGGCAGGAGAAAATAATGTGTGTCTCTGGTGTGGGGCCTTGCAGTAGGGGGTCAACGCCCCCACACCGTTATAAAGGAACCGCATATGGCTGATGCAATGGCTGAAAAGGTTAACACTGCCAGCAAGCCAAGCCACTGGCATGACTTTGAATCATTTGAGCATAGAGTCAGCCTTCTATACATACGACTAGGTCCATTGGACGGCAAGTCCATAAGGAATGCTTGGAAACCCCCTGATAATCCAGCTGAAAATATCCTGGCGTGCTTTCTAAGTGCTTCGCAGGTGCCAACAGCATGACCTATGCTGTCCACACATGTACGCAAACACATATTGTGCTGCATCCTGTCCATCCTGGATTGTTTGGTCCAATATGTTTCTGAGGTCACATGATTTCACTGGCCATTTCCCATAAGGCATGGATGTGCCTATGTAAAAAGGCACACTGCATTCAAAGACGGTAAAGCCAGACTGGTCGGGGAAAACATTTTCTTTGCAAATTAATCAATAAGTTTCCACTCCCTATCCAGGGGTTAGAAGGAAAACCATTCTGATTGCCTTTTCCTGTGAATGCCTTTACAAGACATTTAGGCAATGGGTGTCTTGTCAAAAGATAGTGCCCATGACAGTATATGCAAAGGCCTATGTAACAGTGGGCCAGATGAAGAAGACAATGGCTGAAGAATTTCAGTCAATCAATCAGATTTGGTTTCCAAATTGGGCAATTGCAGATCTAGCACTTCTGCTGCTCTTCCCACGACCACATCAAAAGAGGCACCTTCTTCTCTTAGTGAAACAGGTGGTAACTCCGACTCTGTCACGGCCCACATCTAGCCCACTGGCACTTTACATGTCAAATTACATTCCATCATTATTGTAATGAGGGGTGAGCAGATTGGGTGCCTCCTCATCATTATCACTATTTTGAGGGACATTGGCCATGCCCTGGACCACTTCGCAGTCAGAGATGAAGAAGGCGCCTAGTACTGGTGTTGAGCGCGAGGTCAAGGCTGAAGGCGTGGCTGCACAACCACTGGTTGCACCATACTTACTTCATAGCATGAGATAGGCTCATGCTAGTTTGGGGTCAGAACTCAGCATTGGAACTGGATCCGGTAAAGGGGCCTGCATGGAACAAACTGGCATGGACCTGCAAAGCCAGAGTGGAAGTCTGAATGAGCTTCAGTATGAGCCCTGAAAATGTGTGCTGAGAGGGCAATCACGGCCGGGGGAAGGCCTTGAGGACAGAGGTCTGTGGGACCTAAAGGCGCACCAGAGGAAGCTGTGTTAGATTAGGCCCGTTGATGCTCAAGCAATGCCATGTTTTAGTTAGCATTCGCTGCACCATTTTCCTTCCAGGTTCCATTTTGTATGCTGATCGAAACTAATTTTTATGAGTTCTGAGAAATACCCTTCGCTAAGTTTAGTTTCTGCAGTAAAGACTGTTAGTGCCAGCGCATAGCTTTCCTACTCGATAACGGTCCTCTCCCTCCTGTCTGGCAGTTTGATCGCAGCCCAGGGTGAAACGGCCTTGGACTGTGTTAAGTTGTGCAAGATACGAGAACAGAAACCATTTTTTGTATTTTACTGTCCAGCTACATTTGCCTGGAAAATTCCATTGTGGGTGTGTTCTTAGCTAACCATGAAATGTATATAATGTATCCCTATGCTTGCTGTCCTTCAGTTCCCTCTTTAGCACTCTCTTGAGACTGTGCAGACTGGACCCTGCTCTGAGCGTATATGAATAAACAGTTATTGGTATATAATCTCCACTGTCTCTTCGACTCTTCATTTGGTACGGACGGCTGAGAGGTGGTCAGAGGTAACCCAGGTGACCCTAAGTGGGTCACTTCCTTCAGTTGGCGCCCGAACAGGGACTCCTTCGGGTTATGACCCATCCATTTTCCACAAACGGAGGGGAGGACGAGGACATCATCAAGTCGGGCTGATGGCTCAGGGATCCCAGCATGAAGAGCTTTGTTTCTCGCAGCTGCTGCCTCTGTCCCACCGGAGGGTGCCTCGCCCAGTGGTCATCCCGACTGGGGTCCTGAACGGCGAAACCCTTGATCTGACTGTTTGGTCCGAAGAGTCGGCAGTGGAGAACCGGTTTATCTGTATCTCTGATATCAGGTGAGTCTGTTTTGGTTCTATGTGGATGTGGTACAACTGTGCTTTGGTTTTGTTTCAGTCTAAGGGCTGTTTTGATGAAAAGTGTTTGCAAATACTTTATTTTTCTCTAAAAGAGAGGAACCGGGAGCTGTTTAAGCAGGTCCTGCACACCTACTCCCAAACGCGAACTAAGTATATCCAAATGGTGTGCAGTTCCTAAGTGTGAGTGAGAATGTTCAGGTCGGTGAAGAAGTGCCTTCACACACCCCGAAGGATGTCATGCTTCATCATTGGGCCTGCTCCTCGTCGGGCCGGCGCTGCAATGCCCGACGGGCACCCACGAAGGGGCTCTTTGGGGGAGATCTTTTTTTGATGAAGCCGTTAGGTGCATGTGGGTGTGTGGACTAGGTAGTGAAGTGAGTGCAGGGTGGTGTCTAAAATAGGTTTAGGGCAACCCTATAGCCTAAATGTTATTCCTAGGGTGCACTAACCTAACTAAAAACAAGAATCCCTAACCGGATACAATGGTCCTAAAGGGCATGTGTGGTGTGAAAGGTCGACATGTTTCTTGCCTGTAGTAGCCCCTAGCGGGTATTGTGGCAATTCGTCAGGACCGATAGTTTCAGAGAGAATATCTCAGCTCTAACACTACCACAATGCTGGTTCTAAAAGTGAGAAGATACAATAGTTACCAGCTTTGCAAATGAACACCAGGTCCGATTCACCAACTATTCTGTGACCTGAAAGAGAGAGTGATAGTAAAAACAATTTTTAGAAAATGTGTGGCAGAAACACCTCGTGTCGCTTGGTTGCCAAAGTGGACCTGGTGTGAATGCGGCGGCAGTGAGGCATTCATTGACCGTAAGAGGAACTCATTTTTGTCTCCTGTGTGGTGCCTCAATGTGCTCCAAATACAAATTGCCGGGAAACGTCCTGTGTGTTCTAGCTCCATTGGCGTGAAGTTTAAAATTGGCATGACTGAATAATGCTATTCAGCCCGTCGTGATTATTGCAGAAAGTTCTACTGTTATCCGTGTCCCTGAAAAGTAGGAGATCTTCTCCAATCAAGAATACTTTGCCAGGTAATTTAACCATTTTGTTTTCTTTTCCTTTGCAATGCCTGGTTTTAGTAAGATTCGGAGTTTGTTTTGTGGTTGTTGTTCTACTAATGCACAGTTGGCAGAATCCCAACCTGCACCTCCTGAGGGCAGTCCTAATTATGATATGTATATAAAACATGGCCTTGGCCCTATTATGTTTAGTACATTATAGCACAAATATACAAAGGACAGCGCAGAGTTACAGTGGCCTTTGATGAACAGAAGATCGGATTTCTCCAGGAACAGTTCTTTAAAAGACGTAGTAGACAGTCTTTGTTTGACTCTCTTCGGACTTGGCAGAAGGAGGCCAAACAGGGGCGGTTAAAAATGGAGAGAGATGCTAGAAAAGGAAAGATGCAAACGCTTACACAAAAAGCTGTAGCTTACGACAAAGATAAGCAAGAGACAGGAAAAGAACGTGAAGATAGGAGATTTCGGTTGCCCATTGATAAGTCTTATGTGGCTCAGGAGGATGGGGATACTTTCATGGACGCCTTGTTAGATACCCGACCCCCACCGCCATATGTCCCAGAAAGGATATATCCCGTTATTCCCCATCAGCAGCAACATCCTGCCCAGGGTGCATCCGTCCCTACAGTTGTCACACCTGCTGCCTCAGTTAATGTATCTCCTACTCCTACTCCTTCTCCTCCATCACAATCTTTGACTACAGGAACACTTGTTACCCCCATTCCGGTTATTCATCCTCCATTGTTGCCGATTGCTGACACAACGGTACGTGGTACAGAAGACAGAGTTTTTACTAGATTTGGAGAACGGTTAGGTCCGTTAATGCGATCCGGGGTGGGGACCAGGCAATAAAGTGGGCTCGCAATCCAATTTACAGTCTTGATGATATCTGGCGGGTCATGCGAGACTTCGAACCCTTTCTGCAGCAACATGCCCTTAACCACTTGTCCTCCGCCCTAATTGACCTCTGGCACACCCATATTGAAATGGAAGCACCCCAAATACTATTTGATATTAATGAAGGCGCTTACGTAATTAACATGGAGCCGGCTCAAGTGTTCAGGAATATTTCCACTTTAGTTACGAATAGAGGCAGACTACATGATAAGAGTCCCACTCCCATAACTCAGTTCCCAAGGCGAGAGGTTCATCCCATTTACCACCCGGAAATCCCTGCAGTGACCAATCAACATGGGGCGGTTACCAGATCGGCTGTGGCTGCCGGTTTTCAGGAACAATGGGTTTATACTCCATGGAAAAGAAGTGAGCTTCTGTCCCTCAAGGCTACGTTGCCCGACCCTAGGAAAAATCCTACTGCTTATTATAAAGAATTGACAGAAGCTGCCTCTTCCACTGTGATGACCCTTGCTGATATTGAAATGTTTTTTGGTCTGCTAGTTCCAGTTGATATTTGGCGGCAAGTGCATACTCAAGACCATGGGCAGCACTTTGGATGCGATTAAGGGTTGGATAGGAAGCCAAGAGATAAACCATGCGCTGAGTTACTTGCTTTGCCCGGCTGTATAAAAGCATTATTCCACCCAAGAAAGTTAGTTGGGATAGATTGACTACCTGTCGGCAGAAGAAAGATGAAAGTGTGTCTGATTTCTTCACTAGGTTCAAGGAAACGTTTCTGGATTACAGTGGGCAGGATATTTCTACGGAAGGGGGAGTCAGTTTGTTCATTGACAGATTTGTCACTAATCTCCTCCCCAAAATAATGTCTAGACTTCAGGCATCTGAAAGCACCTGGTCCACGCCTTCTCCCTCTGTTATCTTAAATATGGCCCAATATTAAGAGCACAGAGACAATGAAGAAAAAGACAAAACGCATAAGGGTCTGAAGACAAAGGTATTATTGCAGCAGGTATATCGAGGTAACACTAGAGGACGGGAACCCCGACAACAACTCCCACGTACTAGACAGCCTCCAATGACACATCTGGGGCAGAATCAATGTACGTATTGTAAGGAGGAAGGTCACTGATGCAGCCAGTGCCCTGTACTTTTGCAAAAAGTCTTGTCCACTCAAGGAAGGGGTTCTGGGAATAGGAGCCGTGGAACAGATAAGACAACAAAACAAAACGGCCTCAGTGGGCCGTTCTGACAATTATTTTGATGACCCTAGGGACAGACAGTACTATAATGACGATTATGACTTTGATGATGTGACAGGCATGTCTTACAGCTAGGACAGCTAGAGACAGGGTAAGGGACCAGTTCGCATACCTGTATTTCAGCGTGGCCCTTATGTCAAGATAGATCTGCAAGGATCTCCTAAGGAGTTCTTGGTTGATACAGGTGCTATGAAGAGCTCTATTGCCCGACATCTGGTCCCTTGGGCGTCCCTGAATGCCCATAATAATGTTCTGGTGGGTTTTTCAGGAGTACCGGTTGTAAGCCTCATCTCACGACCTCTTTCCCTTACTGTTGGCCCTTTTACTGTGGATTCTCCATTCCTTCTAACATCCAATTGTGGTGAAAATTTGATGGGTTTGGACGTACTAAAGAAGTTGCATACTACTATATATTGTTCGCCAGATGGTGTCTATATTACCATGGGCCCGGATGTAGGTACTAGACAATATCTATCTAAGGATGCTCCCCTTCCACCTGAATTTGATTAAGTTCCGCCCACGTTATGGGCCACCAGTGACACCGATGTAGGCTTATTGCATATACCACCAGTTTCTATACTGGTTAAGGACAATGCCGTATTGCCCCGCATTCCTCAGTATAAAATTCCAAAGGCAGGAGAACAAGCTCTTCTGGCTATTGTTCGGGACTTAATATGCAAAGGAGTTGTCGAGGAGACTACAGGTAATGTCTGCAATAGTCCCATTCTTCCAGTCTTAAAAAGGGCACCTCTAGACTCTCCTAACAGTGCTGGTGATGTGTATCGTTTTGTGATTGATTTGCGAGAGGTTAATAAAATAGTTGTCCCACAATTCCCAGTGGTTTCTGATATCACCACACTTCTAACTATGATTCCATCTACTGCTCAGTTTTTCTCTGCGATTGATTTAAAGAATGCATTCTTTGGTATTCCTATCCACCCAGATAGTAGATATTTGTTCGCATTAGAACCATAGATCAGGTGTTCCACTTTGTTCTCATTTACTGGCGTACAGTCATCCTCGGCAAGGGCAGCATGTATGCTCGTTGTCGACCATAAATCCGCCTTTGACATGGTATCTAGCAACAAATTGTGGGAGGTCCTAAGGGAGATGGGGCTGCCTCCAGATCTGCTCTCCCTAATCGTCCGCCTCCACGAGGACAATTACGCACAAATACAGTGGGGGGCAGCAGGAAATAGGACTGACCCTTTCCCTGTGTGCAAGGGCGTTCGTCAGGGATGTGTGCGAACACAGACTCTGTTTTCTCTTTTCATAAATGGTGTTGCAAATTTTCTTGATGCCATTCACACTGATGCCCCTGTTTTAGCTGGTAGGAAAATTCCCATTCTCATGTTTGCGGATGACACGCTGATAATCTCCAAAACACCTAGTGGATTGCAGCGTGCCCTTAACCGCTATGAAGAGTTCTGTCTTATGAGAGGCCTTAAGATCAACGCCGCAAAGACAAAACTTATGGCATTTAACCAGCATAGATCTTTCAGTGGGAAAATAATGATGGATGGGCTCCCCCTGGAGCAGATGGACGCTTTTGTCTATCTGGGCATCAAACTTCATAAGGACATGAGGTGGAAGCCTCATATTGAAGTTATGGCATTAAAGCATCGACAGCTAGCTGGCACCCTTAGAAAGGAAGTCAAAACCTCACTGACGAAGCCCATTAGCCCGGCTCTTCAAATTTATGATAGTAAAGTGGTGAGCTCAGTCCTCTACGGGGTGGAGCTGTGGGGCTTAGAAAACCTGAACCAGCTCACACTAGCAGAGAACGCGTTTTTACGCGCAATCTCTAGCCTCCCACAGAGCACACCCACCCTCCCTTTAAGGAATGATCTGGGTGGGAAAGCTCTAAAGGACCATGCTAGGCTTCGCCCAATCCTATACTGGCGACGACTATGGGTAATGCAGGAATTGTCAGTATATACTGAGGGCTTAAGGGATGTTATTAATTTAGATCAATTTCATAAGATAAGCTGGCTGCGAGATTTGAGAGACACGTTTTATAAAATGGGTCTATCACACTTGTGGTATCTCCCCTCCACTTCGACATTCCCCTCAAAAAACATTCTTAAAGAGATTTACTGGGAAATGGTCGCACACAAAGAATTTAGATTGTATGATCCATCCTCACTCACGGGGCTCTTTTTACAAATCAAACCATGCCCGAGCCAAGAGCTATACTGGGACAAAATTACAAAGCCTTTGGATAAGAAACTTTACTGCCAATTTAGATCTGGCACATTGCAGCTGAAGTCTTTCTCATCCAAATGGTCTTGTACCGGGGCCAATAAATGCCCTGTCTGCATTAAACAAGTAGAATCATATTCCCATGTGCTCTTTGCCTGCCCTGCTTACGCGAGCCCGCGGAACGTTTGGCTGGCCCAGCTCTGTAAGAATATGGGCACACGTTTACATAAAGTAGCCCTGCGAATTTTACGTTCCGACTCATCTCCCAGGTATGCAATTCCAGTGGCCAAGTTTTTAAGGTGGATGTGGCAGATCCGCTCTAAATTAGCTAGGGCTAACAGTTGTCCCCAATGAAACCATCTACTACCCAACACGAATATGGGGGCAAATTAGGCAAACTGGGTTTATTCAAGCCCAATCCTGGTGCATGAGATCGATTCCATTAATGTGTTCTTTCTCAGCCTTGTTCTAGTATGCAATTTTTGAAAAGATGGCATTGTCTGCTTTTTTGCACAAATGTATTGATTTTAGATTTTAACTTTGATCTTAAATTTTGTATTGCGGAGCCATTTTAATCCATTTGTTTTATCTGTATGCGCTTTTATGACTTGCTCAGTCGAATAAAGCTATCTTGATGATGATGATGATGTTCGGATTTTCGCTGGCTGGTACACGTTTCCGATTCTGTCGCGCTCCTCAAGGCTATACTGAAAGTCCTAGTATTTATAGTCAAGCGTTAAAGAGTCAATTAGATTCCCTCTCACTTTCTCCAGGTAATGTATTAGTACAGTATGTAGTTGACTTGCTAAGTTCTTCTGATACGGTACAAGGTTGTAAGGATAGTACGGTGAAATTATTGTTGCATTTGGCACATCATGGACATAAGGTCTCCCTTTCTAAGTTCCAGTACTGTCGACAGAAGGTTACCTATTTAGGTCACCAACTGTCGAAGGAGGGTAGAAGGTTAACGCCAGAACGTATCAGTACTATCACTAAAATGCCCCTTCCACAAACCCAAAAAGATGTGCGTGCTTTTATAGGCATCACTTCCTACTGTTGGCAGTGGATCCCAAATTATTCTTTACTAATCAAGCCCTTGCTTGCATTAACAGCGAAAGCGGTGCATGAGCCTTTGCCTTCGAATGCCAGATTGTCAGCAACCTTTCGAACAATTAAAAGCTGGGCTTTGCTCTGCTCCAGTGCTAGGCACACCTGATTATAGGAAACCTTTAGTGCTCTACGTCCACGAGATGGCTGGTTGTGCCCTTTCTGTCTTGACTCAAAGATTTGGTGATAGACAGAGACCTTGAGCTTATTTTTCTGCTGTGCTCGATCCTGTGGCAAGGGCCCTCCTGAGCTGTCTGCGAGTGGTCGCGGCTGTGGCCACTTCAATCAGACAATCGGCTGGACTCATACTCGATACTGACCTCACAGTTATGGTACCCCATGCTGTGGATACACTTTTGAATAAAACAAGGACACAGCACCTCACCAGTGCACGTCTTACTGGTTATGAATTGACATTGTTTGCTAAGCATATCACGATTAAAAGATGTGTCACTCTGAATCCTGCCACGTTACTACCCCTCCCTTCAGAGAATGATGCAGTCGACAAACATGACTGTATTTTCCGAACAGAGGAAGAAACGAAAGGACGGGTAGACTTGACTGATGCTCCCTTATCTGACCCCCAAGGAGAGCTATATGTCGATGGCTCTTGTTTTAAATTACCAGATGACACCACCACTGCAGCTTATGCTATCACTACATTGCGTACAGTAGTCGAGACATCACGGGTCCCCTACCAGTCCACCCAGGAAGCATAACTCGTTGCCCTTATACGAGCTTGTGAACTGAGCGAATGGTTGGTTGTCAATATCTACACAGACAGTCATTCTGGGTGGCATTCGGGGTGGCCCATAATTTTGGACGCCTGTGAGCAGAGAGAGGGTTCCTTATTTCCCATGGCACTAAAATACAACATAGACATCTCATACTGCGATTGTCATCTGCACTGACACTCCTTAAGAAAATGGCGGCTGTGAAGTGTGGCACCCACAGAAAAGTTACTGATGATGTAGGCAAAGGGAATGCGTTTGCAGATCAGATAGCCAAAGAGACTGCTCGAAGCAAGATGAACAGAATGTTTGTTGCAGGTCCAGCTAGATGGGTTCCTGAGAACGCCATGTTTGAAAATACAGTTGAGAGTGTGAAAGAGATACAAAGTGAGGCAACAATGAAAGAATTAGCGGTATGGCAGGAAAGTACAGCACAGTTAAACGAAGAAGGATGTTGGATTGACAAGTCTGGAGAGCAGAAATGGATGTTACCCGATGCATATGTGCTCCCTGTGGTTACAATGGCTCATGGTCCAGCTCATATTCGTGCAAAAGGCATTTGTAAATTATTGGCCCCGGTTTGGTGTAATGATAATATTACCAAGACCGCTGCACACTTAGTGAAAAGTTGTTTGATTTGCATGAGGCACAACCCAGGGAAGGGTACCCCTACACCATCCGATAACTTTGCACCACCTACATTCCCATTCGAAGTCCTTCAAATGGACTTTATTGAGCTGGAACAATGTAACAATCTCAAGTATGTCTTAGTGGTTATATGCACGTTCAGTAAACGGGTTGAGGTTTACCCCACTAAAGACAATACGGCCACCACAACTGCGAAGGTACTCCTTAAAGAGTATTTTCCTCGCTTTGAAATGCCCCAAATTATCTGGAGTGATAACGGGTCTCATTTTAATGGGAAAGTGATTAGGTTAATCTGTGAAAGGTTTGCACATTAAACAGAAATTTCATGCTGCCAATCACCCACAGTCAGCGGGTCTTGTTGAGAAGTACAATGGTACCCTCAAACTGAAATTGGCAAAGATTCAGGAAACAACAGGGTTAAAATGGCCAGATGCTCTTCCGTTAGCTCTTTTATCAACTAGAACTACAGCACATTCTAGAACTGGTTTATCTCCATTTGAAATTGTGTTTGGACACCCAGCGAATGTCTGGGGCGTCCCCAGGCCAAAAAAGTTCTCGGATATTGAATATCCTGTGTTACCTGATTACCTTGGGCAGTTAACGGAAAGTTTGCGTTCTATTCACCAACAGGTGCGAGACTCCTCACCTCCTAAACCAGAGGGACCTGGCCACAACATCCAGCCTGGTGATTTTGTACTCGTCAGAAATTTCCAGAGGAAGGAAAGTTTGGAGCCCAAATGGAAAGGTCCTGAGCAGGTTCTGTTGGTGACACAGACGGCTGTAAAGGTTGCTGGTCGAAAGAACTGGGTCAATGCGACCCATTGCAAGCGAATACCTTTGCCGTTGCCTTATGACCAGTGGGTTAAGGAGGGAATAGGGGACGCTGAATGTGAGCAAGTGCCCAGATTTGTTCCGTTTAGTGATGCACAGTTAATCTGGACACAAACAGATAAGGAGAACGGCGACGTTCTGAACGAGGCTGTCCCACCAGAAATATGAGCTATCCAGGAGCCTCTGTTCAGTGATCACATGGTGGCTGGGGCTGCCAGGTACGATTTAGATCCTCGGACGAGGACCACTGAGCCTAAGGAGAAAAAGGATTAGGGGTGGACTGTACAAGGTAGGAAAGTACTGAGTAGCAGTACCAATGAGGGATTGGAAAAAGAGTAAACTCTGCATTTGCTTTGCTTTTGTTAGTTGAACATTAGTTAGAAAAGTATACTCTGAGTCTATACCACCTTTAGCAATGTGGGATAGATTAGAAAAAGAGCTTAGGACAGAGCAAGCTCCACCGCCGGTGCTCAAGAGCGCCAACTAATTGATGGACGATAGGAGCCTGTACCAGTGAGGCTCTGACGGACACAGGGAACATTCATATTTCCTTTTGCATTTTCTTCCTTTAATTCACTATGCATCCTTTTGGCAGGAAAGTTAATGAGGAGGAGCAGCCAATTGTCACTATACAACGCAGTGTGACTTGGTCAATCCGGAGTAAAATTACATGTGTCATTTTTGTGACACTGGTAATAATAATACTATGTGGGGTATCGTGGTATTTGGAGGATGTATATAGTGTACCCACACATAGTAAGGGTGAAGGCACTTCCACTAGATGCAATAAAAGGGCTGTTCCGAGTAATGTGTTTGTGGAGACCCATAGGAGGTTCTTTGGGAAAGGGACCGCCTGTTATCCCACCCTATCTGTCACTAGCCTTTGGACGGCGTACCCCTTGTCCCTTGTGAATTATGCGTACACTCGGCCACCTCAGTTTGCGGAAGTAAAGGGAATGTTTGAGTTTGGTTATCCTGGGCCATGTCTGTATCATGAGAAGCCACAAGGAAGGGGTTATCTGGGTTGTGACAACAATACATATTGTGATCATTTCTATATGGAAGAACAGAATATAACACTAGTGGGTTGGCATTACAAGGAATTAACAGTACCTCGGGAGGCTGGTTATTATCCTGCTTGTTGCCCCATAGTGAACAGTACAGACACTTCTCTGTACATTAATTGTTCAGGGATAGTATTGTTTAAAAATACAGTCCCTTTGGTGAATAAAAAAGATTTGACCACTCTGGGAATGAACTCCAGATATGCTGCAGTAAATTATGAGGGGCCGATATATGCACATCCAGGGTTTTTCTTTCTGTCTAATGGGACTTATTCCAATGTCCATAATGGTACCAATGACGTGGCTCTTGGGATGGTACTGCCTTTGGGTGTTCCATGTAAATATGCTCGACCCAAAACAAGATGGGTAAAGAGGACGTTAACAAAAGAATTCTGTGAAGGAGTAACAGATTTGGAAGTAAATAGTTATAGTAATGGTATTACATTTGGATACATCCTCTCTTCCATTTTCACACTGGGTGGTACTGTCATGGCCAGGGGTGAGAAAGCTAGGGAATATTTTAGATGTAAGTTACAAATTCTATCTAATACTACAGTGGCGGCTTTGCTCGACATCACTACCCAGTTTGAAAGCATGCGGGTGGATTCGGAACAGACTAGATATGCAGTGGATTTTATCTTGGAAAAGAGTGGTGGTGTATGCGCAGTGGTCGGCGACCAGTGTGTGGTTGGTATTAAAAATATGGAAAAGAATATAATTCAACACATCATGGATATCATTGACAATGTTAAAGGAATGGAAAGTGGGAACTGGAATTGGTCCCATTTCGGCAGCTGGGGTTGGATCCTTAAAGAAATCATTTATCTTATATTGGTGCTGGTGCTCTGTTGCATCCTCATTCAATGCCTTCCTTTCTGTTGTTCCTATTGTGCCTCCGTGATTACACCTAAACAGAAAATATCAGCTCATGTTACAAATGCCGCTATGATGCTCCAGGAGGATATCTATGATCTTATAAATATTGAAGAGGAATTTTCAGGATTCCCCTCTCCTTGCTGTTCCCCTTTCTAATGCTGATTGTAAGGAGTGCCCATAGTTTCACCCCACTTCCACTTCTTCGCTTTTGATGCTTTGTTGACTTCTGACATGTTGATGCCAGTATAGTAATGCTGCCTATGTACCACTTTCCCTCGTTTCCTTTTGCATATTAGAAAAAGTTTTTAGCTCATGCTAAAAGGAGGGTCTGTTAGATTAGGCCCGTTGATGCTCAAGCAATGCCATGTTTTAGTTAGTATTCACTGCACCATTTTCTTTCCAGATTCCATTTTGTATGCTGATCGAAACTAATCTTTCTTAGTTCTGAGAAATACCATTTGCTAAGTTTAGTTTCTGCAGTAAAGACTGTTAGTGCCAGCGCATAGCTTTCCCACTCGATAACGGTCCTCTCCCACCTGTCTGGTAGTTTGATCGCAGCCCAGAGTGAAACGGCCTTGGACTGTGCTGAGTTGTGCAAGATACGAGAACATAAACCTTTTTCTTTTTGTATTTTACTGTCCAGCTACATCTGCCTGGAAAATTCTATTGTGGGCGTGTTCTTAGCTAACCATGAAATGTGTATAATGTATCCCTATGCTTGCTCTCCTTCAGGTCCCTCTGTGGCACTCTCTTGAGACTGTGCCGACGGGGCTCCACTCTGAGCGCATATGAATAAACAGTTATTGGTATATATTCTCCACTGTCTCTTCGACTCTTCATTTGGTACGGAAGGCTGAGAGTTGGTCAGAGGTGACCCGGGTGACCCTAAGTGGGTCACTTCCTTCAGCTGGTAGCAGCTGGAAAATTTGCAGTATGGGCCTCCAAGAAGGCCGCTATCTACTGTGGAGTTGACGATAGCCCAGGGAATTCAGGGTGCACCAAGAACCAATGCAGGACTGGCTCAGAGTCAGAATACGCCAGACCCTTTCAAATTCTTGTCTGGCTTTGACTGGAGTTATGGGGACAAGTCCAGCTTGGCTTCCTTGCACTTATGGTGAATTTTTGACTTTCACTTATCAGAAGATTTAGAGCGGGACATCACACAAGACCAACCTGTGCACATGACCATGATAGAGAACATACCAGCGACTTGATGCAGGACCGCTGTTTCAAAAATGGGCACTTATTATTCTCAATGACATAAAGCTTTGCCTCCTACCCCTTGACTGCCTTTGGTGCATCACTTATTGTACCTCTTTGAGTCATGGCCAGAGCCAAGCATCATAGGCAAATGTTGTGCAGGTCTGTGAATGACATCTATTTCTTGCAATTGCTGCATGGCTTCAATCCTGCCGTTTTGGGGGACACAAACTCCTAGGCACGTTGTCTTTGCAACAAAGTTTGGATTAATTGGAAAAATGGCAAAGTTGGGAGTGGAGCTCTGGAACAACATCCGAGGATGTGGAAAGAAAGAACTGTGTCAGTGCGCAGAGGTGGAGCTTGTATGGTGCTCCAGTGCTTCCAGGGCAGTATGAAGTCACCGGGTAGCCATATGGCACCACCTACTGGCATGTGAGGAACAATGCTGGGAACATTTCTGGATCCAGTTTGGCACCAGTGAATATAATAAAGGAAAGAAATCAGTTAAAAGTATCCATTAGAAAACAAATGGAATGAAAATGCTTGAGCAGATGCTTGATTAACTAGCCTATTATTCCATGCCTTTAGAAAACTACACAAGTGTTAACTACTCTTTCTTATTACAGTAGGAGAAAATGGCATTTTCAAATCTTCATGACAATACCCACCAAGGTTTGCCTTTAGTGTCTACTCAAATACCACTTACCAGGGGATAACATTAGTACGAAATCAAATGATGTTCGGGGGCAGCAGGCAAGGGGGATTGATTCTGGAAATATCTGCTCCATTAAGGGCCAGATCACAGTTGTTGCAACTCTACTACTTGGTTAACTCTCCTTGAAAAGCCTCTTAGATCCATCTCTTACTATTGAGCACCAGTGTACTACAGTCCTTGGATGCAGCATCTCCTCGTCCCATTTCAATCTCAATGCAATTCTAAATATGCAGGGAATTTTCAAATGTACACATTTTTCACTCTCCACAAACTGGATGCACCTGACACTTGGTACCGTAATTCAATATGCATCCCTTAGTAAACTTGTACATAAACTTGGGTAGCATTTGATATTTTGTCCCTGTGACCTTAGGCAATGGATCAGACAGACATTGGCCAGCACAGAGTTAAACAACTTAGAATATTACTTTGAATGCTCTGTGCCCAGTGGTGAAGCTGTAACCTGCAATTCCCTACGGTACTCACCCGTCCATTTGTCTCCCCTTTCCACCACCCCTGGTCACCACCGATCCTGCTGTAAATCTTCACCACGTCACCCTCCCGCAGGGAGAGTTCTCGCATGTCACGGGCAGCAAAGTTGTATCTTGCCACTGCAGTTCCTACAGCTCGTGGTGTGAAGACTAATGGGAGAAGAGAAAAAGACCAGCAATCACACTGGTGCAAAAACAATGTACATGGTCACAAACAGTGCTCAAAAGTGGTGCCTGGCAATGCAGAGATCAACCTAAATGCCACAATCCATTCTCCCTTTAAATGCCAGTTCATGGATCTAAAACAGATTTACTCATGTGAGATTACTATTTTGTACACATTGTTATTAAGGAAATGGTGGTTTGTGCCTCTGGGTAGTCAGAAGTACAGACGTGTTATTAGCTAAACTTTCACAACAGACTACTCATAGAAAATAGAGCTAGTGAAATGTGCTTTATTGTGTGTTACCAGTTTGTAAGTCCTCGCCTGTGGCTCAGACCCAGACGTCAGGTACAGACTAATCACTAGTGCAGCAGATTAGCCAACACTGCTATCCTGTAAATGAGAACATCTGTGCAAAGCAGCTGTCACTGCTTCCCTTGTCCATCCATCATGAGCTGAGAATGCTGCATTGAATAAGCCTGGAGCAAAGGAGTGAGCCGGAGAGTTTCAATGCAGATCTCTCGTCTTATATTGGGAAGACTAAATGTGGAATCTGCAGGCTTCTATTTCATGTTTTGGTGTGGGTGTATGGTCATTGAAATGCTGTCACCACTAGTTGCACCAGAAATGCAACCATGCACAGAGAAACTAAGACTGAGTGTCAAAGTGCCTTACATTATAACACCCAGGTTGAACTCTGCTAAACACGTTGCCTGGCATAAGCATGAATAGGTGGAGATGGGACTTTACAATGATGAACAACGGATGCAAGATGAACACACCACATCACTTGATGTTACTGGGCATGCTGGAGCTGATGGAATGTGGAGCACGACCAAGGTATGAACTGTTCATTCGAATGTCCTCACTGGTCCCCTCTATTTCTTGATTACATTGATTGGTTTGGTCTCCAAAACATGTTCCCTAAACCAAACAAGGATCAAATCCAGATTGCAGAATATTGTTGAGTAACAATAAGCATCTTTTACTTTAGCGCCAAGAGACCCAAGGGTGAACATGTGCTTTACAAATACACTTGTTATGTTATCCTATGTTTAATGTCTTGAATGAGTTACTGACAGTGGGTTCTTTACAGGCATACTTTAATAACTCTTCTCCTGTTTTAGTGTTTTTCCAGGTTTATGGTTAAGGCCAGAGTTTATAGTTGTCTTGATGCAAAACCTCTAAATGTCTTTCTTTATATAACTCTTCGTACTACAGGGTTTCCCCACTGTCTAAGTGTTCTAAAGTTTGGCAGAAAGGGCAGATGCGGCTTAGGGATGGAGGGATATGTCGATTTCCCAAGATCACGTTAGTCATCTGCAGAAATTATATGAGAAAACAGCTCTACTGGTCCAATTCCATAGCCGATTGATGGCCACCAACACACGTCTAGACTAGAGTAGCAGAACAGGCATAAAATACCACTGTGGAATTGTAAGCACTGCTGTCAATTTTCCTGCCATATCAGAAAGCACTTACATTTAATGATAACCAAAGAGAAGCTTTGCCTCTGCCTCTTTCAATTTCTGTTTGCAGCAACAGTACTCAGTGAATCCAGGAAATACCAGCTGACAAAATGCCCTTTGTTCTTTGATGTCCCCAAAAAGACTTAGAAAAATTCAAAATCTAACAGGATGTTAAATTGCTTCTGAGCCCTAGCACTGATGCAGTTATTGAATGGTGTTAAAAACATGACTAGTGGAACTCAAGACAAGACTCACATAGTATTTTTAGAGTCATAGGTTCATGTTAATCTGTAAAAAATCACTAGATTTGAACAAATACAAGATTCAGAAATTCCATGTAGAAATGTAATTTGTTCCACAGGAAGGTCTGTCATGGTGCTCAAGGAAACAGTTTGCAAAACCCACAAAGTCATAAAGTTGTGGTTAATCAGAGACATCTTTCATGAGCTGCCCAAACACGCAGACATATGCTTGTACAAAAGATAGGAGTAAATGTATTTTCAAGGTGTGATTGGGCATGGTTATCCGCCCACCTTACTTATGGTGCAGAAAAATATTTCCATGTGGAAAAAATATTGTTAGAAAAATATAAGAAAATTGTGCTGCAACCCTTTATCTTCATATTGTTTGCTGGAGGACAATCCGCCACAGGAAGGTTTAATGTTTCCTGGTATAATCCTGGAAATCCAAGTCAGCCGACCCCTGTCTTATGCAACTGCTTTCCGATTCCGCCCTATAAGAGTGGCTGCATTATTAGTCGATGGGAATTGTAGAGCGCCTTAACCTCGAAGAGCACCTAATCACTCTCATGCAATGCACGGCTTGAGCAGCAACTACAGCCCTAAATTGGCAGCATCTAAACTTGGCAGCATCTCTGTCCTTAAAGATATTGATTTCATTTGTCAAGCCAGTTCCAGAGTGTATGGGCCTACACAGAAGCTACCCTTTCTCCTATGGAGCTTTGCTCAATACTAGAAACATTTCAAGGTCACTAAGGCGGGTCAAGGAGGGCATATAGCGTTTGGAGGATCATTTGTTTAAATCCTTTGCTGCACCAAATTGTTTAAATACTGTACTCCAAAGAACAAGCAGCCAATAGAAGTGAGAGGAGCCATGAAATGCAGCCAGGCACAAACACGTTGTGCTCGGTCTACAATAGCAGAGACATGGTTGATGCTGAAATAACAATTATTCATTAAATCCAGCTACTTTATGTCCACACTAAATTTTGACATAAGAATTCCTTAATGAGAAACGTAAAATTCTAAGCTATTTGTTGTTAGTCTATTAATTAGCAAGGGATCTAATAGTAAGTGGTTTAGAAAAACAGATTGTGCTGTTGACTGACTAAAAATAGCTTAGCCTATTTTTATTAAATGTTGGTGTATATCCAAACTACAAATATCTTGTAATTATTATAATCAATTATCTAAACTAGATTCATGCCAATAAATATTGCACCCTGTTCAAAGCGTTTTTTATTGTTCACAAAATGTCGTCTTACATTTATATAGAGATTTAATAGCTAATATTACCCTGTTGTGTAACATCCTCAACTCCTCTTAGGGGCGGGAGGGAGGAGGGGAGGTCACTAGCAGGTGGGGGCACCTAGAAAAGTGTGTAGATGTCCACAATACAATTTTCAGTATATTAAAAATATTTTTCTCTGCCTGCTCCTTTACTGGGAAGGAAAAGAGCGACAGTCTTGTCGAGGACATTATTAAATCCTTTTTCAGGGCGTGAATGAGAAGGAAGCAATACCAAATTATGTGGGATCCAAGGGAAGTTTCCACAGGGGTAAAATGTTTCCTCAGTAGAGGAAAAACTGAACTAATCCTTCGAATGGGCATAAATGGGAATTCACAAAGGTTTTCAAGGAGTACTCTCAGACACTGGTGCCTGTGAATTCTACAATTTAGTAACCCTAATTTGGGAGTAAATCTACGAATGGAGATTTACAAATCTTAAGACTGGGGGTCTATGTGCTTGTGAGAAATGATGCCACTTGTCAAGAAGCCATGGTCACAGCAAGAGGGCTCATTGTCAAGCTATCTTGGAGAATGGACACATGAGACGTCTTCACTTCAGCACAGGTGTCTGGAACAAATGCTTAGGCCTGTGACATATTAGGATGAGCAAAGCCATGTTACGATCCGTCCACCAGTTATATATATGGCCGTGTAATGTACTGGACACAATGTGCGTTTGTTACTGTGCTTGGTTGGGGTAACTCTATGCATCAGACAATCCCTGGAAATCAACAGCACTAGAAGTAACATTGTACGAGCCATTTTGCTGGACATGGGACACTTAAGAGACATTTAATTTGTATAATCTTTGGTATCACTAAGAAAAAAAGTGGGACTGTTTGTTGGTCAAAGTGACACATGACTACACTTTAGAGTCATATGAAATCTATATGGACCCGTGGATTCTGTTGTCATCACTCTGGGTGCCGCTCTACTTGTAGTAAAGCACCATCCCATATGAGAGCTAATTAATTAAATATCTAACTGTGGAATTATATGCATTTTTTGTTTTGTCTATATTGCTTCTACAGATTCTTAAACGGGTGTAGAAGGTGATGCATTACACACAACATCTCCTGCTAGGATGTCTTGTGTACATCCAGGATTCAAAGAAAGTGTCATGAATGCTTAATATGTGACGATTATCACAAAACTTGGAACATCACCGGTGCGGTGAGGTTATAACAACCTAAATACAAACAACTTCCTTGTCTAATAAACAGACAAACAACTGGAGTAACACTGGGGAATGTTATATAGAAATTGTATTTAAAGTGTTGGTAGAGCAAATCAATATATTTTTTTAAGTTGAAATTGAAAAGTACAGCTCACACTCATGCTTTTGTTGTTGATTTTTTTTAAATAATGTTTGTCTTTAGAAAAAGTTATGCTTTATTTGCCTTTGCCCACAGTATTGCCAGCAGTGTTAAATGTGCAGCTATAAAGATAAACAGAATTTTCTGGCCAAAGTTCATCTAAAAACAAGGTTTCAGGCCAAAGTGCATCTACAGCCTGGCTTCTCAAAATTGGGGTTGATCTGGCAGACTAACAAGTAGAGGTCTGCTTTCTCCCCTGTATGCAAGACATCCACAGCAGCTGTACCCTCTTGTCCACTTCACTCCTGACATCAGAAGGAGGATCTATGTGATTCTGAAGGTGGGGGGAGTGTACCATGTGTGCCCTTTAATTTAGTTCAAAATGGAGAGTTTAAAAAGATGAATGTTGGGAAGGATAAGAGCAGCTACTCTAGCCTGGGCAACTTGGATAAAGGGGAATCAGAAGACAGTTACCCCTCCCCCCCCCCCACCCCACCCTAAAATAATGAGCCATCTTCCTAACAATTTGATACTGCAAGAGCTGTCTCCGGTAAGCGGATTTTGGCAGCAGAGTTCAGCTCGCCAGACATTGCCTCGCCTGCACTGGATTGTGGGATTACACACCATGGAATATTTGGCGGGAAGGTAAAGAAAATCTGGAGCAGTGATGCAAGAGTAAGGGGGCACCACGGCATTCTAAGAAAGTAGTGAGAGCGTGTGCGAGAAAGGAGGTGGGCATCAACATGGAGGCAGACCCCCAAAGCCGATCCAGGTTTCATGTGAAGATCGACGCCCGGCCTTATTCAGCCATTGGTGGATGCCACCCAGGGGTTAATTTGTGCCGGTGGTGATAGGTGGTGGGCACCGACACTTGTTTTCGAAGACTGGGACTTAAGTTTTTATGATCACACTGTGAATCAGAGCAAGAGAAAGAAAGGGAAAAAAGAGGGAGAGAAAGTAAAACAATGACTTAGGGAGAAATCCTGGATGAAAAAGCGTCCGTGAGCGAGAGAGAGGGACAGAAAGTGCAGGGTGGTGAATAAAGAGGCACGAGGTCGAATCAAGACTAGGTAGCCCCAGTAGATGGCAACTCCGTCATGCGGTAGAACCAGCAGTGGGTGGGCTCTGATGCAAAACTCTGGGACCACATCACTCATCTTTTTACACATTGAGCACTGATGCCACTCTTTTCCTAACACCACAAAAGAGTTGTGAGGAATGGGGGCCCAATACAAAGGTAAGAGAGGGGTTATGACAAATCCATATCAGACACTGGCACATGGCTCTCACTGGACACTGTTCCACAGCGAAACGTGATGGAATCTTTGTGTTCACCATAAGCACTTGATGTGTGACTCTTTCAATGGGCCTGCGACACCCCATCAATGCCTGACCCTTTCCAGATAACTTTATACCCTAATTGAACGTTTCTCAATCCACCTCAATATGGACAACTGCATTATTGTGAAAATGAGGCGGGAGCTTTAACAGGTGCAACCACATCACTAGTATTCGACTGCTATTGCTAAAGTGATCTGGGGGAGTATACATTTCAAACTATTGCAGCAACTGCTCGTCCCTAAACTTAGATGCACTTAAATACATATATTAGACATCACCGATTTCTGTTATTATTTATAAGGACACTGCATAAACCTTCGCGCGCTCTGCAAAATATGGCCAAAACGTGTCGGAGACTCCTGTAGAAAACATGTCAGTCGGTAGAGTTAATTTACCTGATATTTGTTAACTTAACGAGTACTACAACATCAATGCCTTTTCAGGAGGGAGCACTCTATGCTCAGCATAAGTGGGGACCATATTTGCATAAATACGACAGCACAAGCTTAGCCACGGAAGCCCCTTAGTGGGTCTGTGCTAGGATTTCCTTTTTGTCGATATTACCAATGGATTGGGTAGATTTGCAGATGGAAGGGAAATGAAAGGGGCTATGTTCCTAAATAATAGGCCTTAAGTTGTTCTGTTTTTCAGATAAAGTGTGTTTTAACAAATAGTGTGAGGAGGATAATGGTCTGCACAACAAACTGAGCAAGATGCAAAGCCTTTCTTTTCCACGTGCTTGTGAAAAGAAAGCTGCTGCACAGTCAGAGAGGACAGTCATATATTACAGAACTGCAATCTAAATTATGGCCGCTAGGTGGTAGTACACTCCCAATGAAAACAGTGCAGAAGAAAGAGATAGTACCTGACCAGAAAGGAGAGGACGAATTCTGAGAAGTAAAGTTGAGGCCCTGAGGACTAAGAAAAGAAAAGTTGTAGGAAGCGCAGGAGGCTGCAAAGAGGTTAAAGAAAACATAAAAGGTAGAGGAAGAACAGAAAGAAATTAATGAAATTAGAGTAAGGCCAGTAATCAAGCAGAACAAAATCAAAAGCAGAGGAAAGGCACGCACAGCACAGAATCAAGCATCACACAATCATAATAAACCCTAAAAAACAATGAACATTGAAATAATCATGCTGTCCCCAAAGAGCAGTGTCAAGCAATGAACCATTAAAACCAGACAACAAGAGGTAGAGCACTGCTGAACCTGTAGTCTGTCTCTGACATCGCATTAAGGAACAAAATACATATGTGACGTTAACAGAGCCATAGGTGGGCAATCAAACACTGGCAAGGGTTAAAGGCTACAAATTATAACTATCGCAGCAGAGGAAGGTCTGGAGGGAGAGTATTTGCAACAAATGAATTACAGCAGAGGAAAGAGTAGTTCTCCTGTACCAGGAGACGTGAGGCCTGTAGGGGGTTTATGCAATCGGAGTAAGAAAGAAAGCACATGAAATTAATATCCATCAATATCCCACGACACATGCTGCCCACATCATCTAAATGTGCTGCTCTTACCTGGAGACCGTGGTGAGGACCGCGCAGGAGGGCGTTCCCGCGACTTGTATGGATACTTTAACGTCGTGTCCAGCTGTTTGAAACTTTCCTTTAACGAATGAACCTGATAATATTCAACCAGCTCCTGAAAATATAAATCAATCATATTATCAGTGGAGCTACAGGTCTCTGGAACCTCCAGGATGGACATCAGAAGACATGATGTTCTTTTTTTAGGTTTAATATTTAAGTTACTATCCCTCAACAGAATTCATCTACAGCTTTGCCAGGTTAATTACATCACACATTGCTGTTGAGTAACTAACCTTGCTGGCTCCACAGAACCGCAGCACCTGTTATTCTGCTGACAAGCCTAAGCAGGGAGGATCTAAGCACGCAATGCAACATGCCTTTGTGCTAGAATCAGTGCACATAGGGTCTGATCTGTATCTCCATAAGCTGCAATCTTTACTTCAGTAAGCCACCATCTACACACCAACGGGGCCCAGGCCACACCTTTCTTGGACCCACGTCACACCTCTGTTGACAAACCCTCACATCTCTGTTGGCCTCATGCCACACCTCAAGCCAATGTCCCCACCCAATACCTCTGCCACCCACACTCAATACCGTGGTTGGCCCTACGCCACATCTCTGTCCACCTTAAGCCACAACTCTCCTAGTCCCACACTTTACATCCACATACCCACACCTCTGACGTACCTCCCTTCAAAGGCTCTTGACAGACATCGCAGAGCCATCCTTTACAAATCTGTTGGAACCCCTCCACAAGTTCTTTGCAAAATTCTAATAACAACTTAACTTGTTCAAATGTACATTCATCACCACATTTAATATTTTACAAATGCATGCCTATTTACAGTGCATGTTGTCTACTTTTACAAGAATTAGGAGGACCATGCACCCTGAAAACTTACTTTTTGGTTTGCGAATGTTAATTGAAGAATGAGAAAATGGTAAAAGAGTGGGTAAATGAACATAAACTTAGATTTCTATTCTGTTTTTATCAGTTCATGAGAGGGTCTCACGACAAGACTACACCCTTGATCATTTTCATTGCGTTTCACCTAGCCTTCTTTGAACGTCATGGAAACATTCGCAGTACAACCAATATTGCCTTGTCAAGCACTGCATTAACAGAGCTAAAAACTCAAATTCCCATATAAATTTAACAAGAATGACAGGGCCGACTTCCAGTATCATTCTCTATAGGATCTAAGCAAATATGCAAAGGGAAGGCTTGATGAGAGGGGCGGATATACCCAAGCGTGGATCCCAAGCTCACTGTGCCACTGGAACCCAACTACACCCAAGAAGAACAAAATCAGTCTTGGGTTGACTGAATTCTGGTTCAGGGAGGACCAGGCATGGCAGCTCGGGCTGGACTGTTTCTATTGGAGCAGGGCCAAGACTGATTTGCATATAGCTGGGTCCACACTGAAGTGGCGGGATGTGCAAAACAACAATGGATTGAAGATATGGGCAAAGTAAAACAATATGAAGTGCTTTTGCATAATCCTTTCAATGCATTGTCTTCCCAAGATTGGTTTGGGCTCACAACACTGCTATATGGTCAACTTCGATCATCTCCAGTTTTTGGTAAGGGAGACTTTATTTAATCATAAATCTTAATTCAATGGTGAAACTTTCCTTGGTTCCATAAGATTTGACCTTTGTCTCCCTGATAAGCTAATACCCTGCTCTGTTCCTGCTTTTGCATTCTACGTGCATATTTTATTTCGAAGCAATAGCACCTATCTAGGCAGAGTATTGTAATTGCATTTATATAGCACTTACTACCCCTGACAATGCGTCAAAACACTTTTTCCGTGAGTAGTACGTTACTCCGGAACCCATAGAGGATTAGTGGTGAATTAGTATAGTGAAATATGAAATTAATTTGAGCTGTGAATATGTTAGTCTGTTATTTGGATTGAGAAGGAAAGTGGAGGGATAGAAGAGGGAAAAGGTTTACATTTATATAGCGCTTGCTATGAGCGTTTATCAATTTCCTACTTTCAAACGTGTTGAAATCTACATTTCCCTTCTAGTTATTATTTGAATACATACCAAACTATAGCAATTGCATCATTTAACATAGAATTTATTTATTTTTTAAATTATGTGAAGGCATTCTTTCACCCTTCATAGTTTGCATCTATTATTACAAAAAGAGGCAGCAGTGGAAACTAACAAACCCACAAACGCCTCCCATAAGTACGGTCAGTAATAGGAACGATATTACACAGTGCTACCACTGACTTCACCCCTGCTGCCACGAGGTGCGAATACGTCCACTGCCAAAGCAATGTTCCACTGATGTCTGGAGTTCGCATCTATCACAGACCGAAACAGGACGTCAAAAACAACAGACAAACCACCTTGGCGAAAATCACACAAAATGTAATTCCAAACAAGGGACAACATCCCTATCAGATATAGGGGTTACAGTAATGGACCTTCGGATTGTGGCTCCACAAGGAAACACAAAAAAGAAGCAAGGGTAGAAATGGACCAAACATCTTCATTTGTTATTCAAGACCACAGAGACTTAAACCACTAAGCATTAATGTTTAAAATGTATTACATTTTTACCACTACTGCTTTTATCCATTTGTTGTGCTGCATGCAAGGATGATGTCCTTGGTATGACAGACAGAGGTGAGCAGAGTATATTGCACCCATTGGCGTCCCCTTTGACTAATAAGGAGTGGAGAGCACCCAAAATTTCATGTCGAGTCAATAATCCATCAGACTCCCTGGTTTCAGCCCTAGACTCATATCTTGCCAAATCTTCAGATCTGTTGCAAGTCAATTCAGGAAGGTACCGAGCAATTTAGACACATTCTACCCAGCCCACATTCTGTACGTAGATGCAAGACAAAGCACATAAACTAAGCGGATAAAAATGTTCTTTTATCAAAACCTACCAACAAGCTTTCAAACTTTTTAGCCTCTGTGATGTAGATCCAGTTGTCCTTCTCGACCACCTTTATGTGTTTCACTTCGTCATTGAATCTGCAAAGCAAGCAAGCAAGGAAATCCGTTAGATGTGTGTTGCACGGGTTCATGTTTTACTACAGATTTGGTCCGCTGGTTCAAAATGTGATGATGAATCCACTATAAAAACAAAAATTAATTAGATCGAATGGGAATTCCTTTTATTCGATGGGATCAGCGAGGACAATTTGCTGCTTGCTGTCAATAATGGATCAGGCCCATCCTCCTAGTAATGGCTGTTGCTCCATTCTCAAACTTACTTCCCAAGCACCTGCACGTGGAACCTGCCTACAGGTGCATCGAAAACTGACAACTCACCTATTCCACGACACATAATGTCACGACATAATGTCACACTACTAACTGGAACTTATCTGCTTTAAGGCATCTGGTCTGATTTTATCTGCAAAACTGCCCTTTGTTTTCTCCTCGGGCCATTTTAAGCACTCTGTAGGACAGGATGCAATTCTGAGCATTACATACAACCCCCAAATGAAACAAAATTAAATACATTAAACAAAACAAAATTGGTTTGGTTGGGTCCTTTAGGAAGGGCAATATCATGGAGGTCCTAAATGAGATCTTAGACAAATACGAAAAATGGCAAAATCAATAATTCATAACTTTCAAAGTAGCATATTTTTGAAAAGGTTTCCAAGTGAGAACCAAAGCTATATCAAGTCACCAGCCAACAGACAAAAAGCTGGATCAAACAAAGCACAACTTTCCATCCACCCTTGGCAGTTTTCAGTCTAAGATGATAACCCAATTAAAACTGCCACCCTGATTAGGGTAAAATAGCTCAGGGGATTTAATATGTGCAAAAGATTTGGAGCTTTGAATCACCATTTCATCATTTTACGATCAAAGCAATGAGTACCACTGAGCTGGGAAATAATATGATCTAATTCAGGCTACACTAGGAACTTTACAGAAGGAATCAATGATAACTCAATAAAATCATTCCTGATATGAAAGACTGAACCCTTATGCATAGGGGAGGCCAAAAGGAAAAAACCTGGGGAAAAATCGCAGAATAGTAAAATTGTTTTGACATTCATAGGAAGATGTAAACCAGAGTATATACAATTTATCATGGACTGAATAGTTAAGTATATTGTAAGCATCACTGTGAAGTGCAAACTAATAATATTGCAGCTGTGAGAAAGGTTTGTTGTTGCGTGGCATTGAGTGGTTGCTTGGACCCATAACATATTAGACAAAGATTGAGTAAGAGGATCCAGGGTTTATTCTCTCAATATGTACCTGAAGTTGCTAAGATTCTCCTTCCTAAATGAGAGCGCACACTTACGTTGTGTTTCAATGCATCCTTTCAGACCGACAACGGCAGACCGAGGCAATGTTATCTTATTGGCTGGAGTATCTTCACTTAAGTGTATGACATCAGGCCAGTTTAATGGCACAGCTTCACTGCTCATGATTCTTTCCTAAGCCCCTTTAACAACGAATTCAACTGCCTATGTTCTCTTGGACTGTAAAGAAAAAGTCAGTGCAATCTGAAGTGACGAGTGAGGATAAGTGGTGATGCGGAGTTGAATTCTGAAAGCATCATTTTAATTTCCAAATGGATTTACACTTGAAAGGGTTTTGTATTTTTGTTTCAATTTTATTTGAAAATGCAAGTTCTGAATGAAGACACCTAACATTTTGGACAAAGACATGGATACATTCTTCATGTAATGGAGCCCTAGAGGAATTCCCGATTGGAGCCCTAATGGTATTTGGAAAGGCACCAGTCTCAAAATCTCAAAAGTTACTGGGAAGGCAAATTAATTTCAATGAGGAGGCCATCTGTGGCCTCCTCATAAATACTGGGGGGGGCGGGGGAGTCCAACCATGCTCTGCAGCTGTGCCAGTAAAACTAAAGGATACAGAATCTGACATGCACCCCTCCTAGACTTCTGCAAAAGGTTTCCTTGCTGGACTAGCCTGACTACAATATCCAGGACCCCTTGCGAAGTCTCAGGACTTCCAAAAACAAAACATTAACCTGTATCCAGGATATCCTACTTAAGGTAGCAATTAGCTTCTTAATGACATAAGTGCTTAGATTGTTGTGATAGGAGTCAGTATGGGAGAATAGCTGGCTTCTGCTTTGACAGTGTCTTGGCCTACGTGGTGTGACAAGGCAGCGTAGTAGCTGAATCCACATTCCACACACTAATCAGGAATCAGTTTAAAAAATATATTTTTCATCACTTGCTGGCTTGAAGCAATTATTCGATTAGAGGTTTATGGGAGGCAAGCTCTCTCCTCGAAGCCAAGCTTTCAGCATCACCTACACAATATCAACTATATACTGGAGTCTTGTTTGGAAACACACAAAAAGTGTCACTGGTGTGCTGGCAGAAAAACCCAAGCACATCAGGGACACTACTAATGTGAGCTCTGGAAATGTATCCCAATTGTGGGGCTGGGAGCACATACCCAATGCAGACATGTTGGGGATGCCAGTTCCATCACACCCTCAACCATGAGGCAAGAGCTGCCTCATGTGGATAAATATCCACTGCCATGATGGAAAAATTTAAGTAAGTTGCCACAGCCTCACACGCGACTGGAGAATCCTGACATGCACCTTCAGATGAGGCCCTAGCTGCTTCTGCAGGTCTCCTGTGTCTTAAGCGCTGGTTTGACCCAAGTCATATGTCCTTGTTAACAGTTTCCATTCTCTGGAAGTGTTATTTCTAAATGTAGACAATTTCTTGTCTGCACCCTTTCTACGTTTGTTCCTGGGGTAATTGTTTATTCTGCGCCTTTATTATGTCAAACACGTTTCCCTGAAATAATATTTCCAGCTTGGTGGAGATCTTTCGACTTACCCTATGATCCGCATCAAGTTTCAATATCTGACAGTGCAACTCAAACAAACTCACCAATCTCATTAATAAAGATGCTTACTTTATGCTGACTGCAAACCGCTCTGCTTCGTCCAGCCTCTCCCTGATTAAGTATGTGCCGGTGACGTACGACTTGAGGAGGTTGTCCGTCTGCGGTCGCTCCATGTTTCCAGCGAACCTACGGAAACAGTTTAGTTAGCTGCATATTGTATTTCCTTCCTTCCCTTTGTCCAGCTATCCACCTCTGTTTATCCACCCCTCGCCACAGAAAAAAATTTCAAGCAACATCTCTTGGCAATGTCAAGATTTAAAGAAAATCTCCTGACATTTCAGCAAGCTTGTGCTTAAGATCATTGAAGCTGAAAAAATGGCTATTCCATTCCTACCGCGTGCATGTTATGAAGGGCTAGAGGAGATAAACAATTTGAGTTTCTTCTGCAAAATAGGGAGAATATCTTCTCCCCAATAGTAGTTTTCCTTGCGACATCTTTAAATTAGTTACAAACGCATAGTCTGAATGCTAACTGATGTTCCTGTCCTGCTCTTTTCCTCTGGATGGACACAGAATCTAAACTACACTTATTATACCTTACATAGTCATCTTATAGTTTCATGTACGTTGAACGTTCACTAGTTCTTTTCGATGATCTGCTACTACGGAGGTAGATTGCATCTTCTCTATGTGTATGAGTATACTGTGCTGGTACCACTTCACACCTAACACGTTAAAGCCATCTCCACTATATATTTTACGCAGTTTGTCACAGATGTACACAAGATTTCCAATAGACATAATGACTGCCTCCACGTTGCAAAGGTTTTTGTAAAGCGCACTGAGAACCTCAGCGTTTAGTAGCACTATACTATAAATTCAAAAATAAAATAAATAAATGAAAGCCACAAAGAATCAGCAAGCTAGACAGCCTTGTTTAGAATGGAATTAAGTTATTGTCCATGAACAGCAAAGAAAACATTAAAATATGTTTATTTTTAAGTCTATGCATTACCAAACAATTACATAAAAGAAATGTCAAGTCATTTTTGTGTTAATAAAATAGGGACAGTTATGCAGGATAAGACACGAAGAGGGGGAGCAAGGTTGGGGATTCTGGGTAGTACACGAGACATAGGTCTGACGTGGCCTCATGTAGAGACCGGCTCACCAGGGGTAGGCGCTGTAGTCGATTTCTCTGGATGGTGGTCTGTTGTTTCCAGGCTAAAAACGAAAAAACATTGCGTATTATAAGCACATATCATGTCGCGGTGACACTTCCCCATACAATGTTAGTTTACTGCCTTCGCAGCACTGAGAACTCATTGCCATATGAGAAGCATTTCTTGGCTGATTTGCTCTAAAACCCCAACTGAGCAAAGGGGGATGACCAACTGATACCGAACATCCAGCACTACCAGCTGACTCGCCTTTTTTCTGAGACAGAGAGACAGACAGAGAGACAGACAGAGAGACAGACACACACATACACACAATATCTAAACGTCTTACTCCAATTCGTTGCTAAGCTGCTTCTTAGATGTCTTCTACCTGCCAGGACAAGCAATGCTTGCCTTTGCTTATAGAGGGCATTACAATTATATGAATGAAGTACAGTATTCCACTTACCTGTGTTAGGAAATGCAAGTTTCAATCATGGACTCAGCAAGAGCTGCAACAAGCAAGCTCTGGGCCTTAATACAAGTAGAGAAAATATTCCTGCTTCGTCAAGGTTGGGTTCTCAATAAAGACACCATTAGGGTGTGGTGGGCACAGCTTACCCCTGTGCCCCGGTTTCATTGCACCTTGTGCACTATTGAAAGATACGGCCCTGGCATCAGCACCATTTAAAGTTAACCCTTCTTTCAGGGCAGGAAGTATCACAGACAGGGCTGGACGGTCTCAAAAGAGTTACTGAAAAACTTTGGTGTGCTGGGACGGAGGCCTGGGACAGTGGGCGGAGGGTTCTGCAGCCCACCCAGCTGCCCTGAGGGAGCATCACACACTTTTTATATAGCCACATACATTATTGGCTGCTGCAGAGAAACAATGATCTGTGCACTGTCTAAGACCCTGTAGAATAGGACATTTTCATGAGATGCTCTTCAGATCTGCCTGTACTACTTCGGCTTTGAGACAATATATTTTGAAAATAGTCATTTAAAATACATTGTTTAAACCCCGTTTATTAATGTCCAGGAGATCCAGAACCAAGCTAGTTTTTGACAATGAAATGGCTATTAAATTATGTTAATTGTACACAGTATGTAAATATATTTTAGATGACTACCATAAAATAAATTCTTCCATGTGTTGGATGCTAACAGCTTCCTCTTCAGGTGCACGGAACAAAATAAGGCACAAAAACCTTCCAGGAGAACCACCATAACAGCACAACATTGGGTTTTCCCGGGCAGATGTGGCACTTGGTTCTGAGATATCTCCTATGTAATGGGCAGGCCCGGGCGAAATTTAAATTATGCCAGAGTAATTCACTTAATTTTGGGAATTTCATGTTACACTTGGTATGCGAAATTCTGCCATAACACAACTTCATGTAATTAACCGTCATTTGCAATAAAACTTTACCACAAACTTACCATTCGCAGTAAAAATTTACCGGAAATGCACAGGAACAACAGAAAGCGGTTGTTTGCGGTGCTTTTGTACTTTTTTTTGTTGCATGAAATGCATTATTACATCATTAATTGGCATATTTACATTTCATATAGTTTCAAGTAATTTTGCCAAACTGTTACATAACTACGAGATAGCAAATGATGTGAATTTCGAACGTCCACAATCATGGAAAGTTTCTGTATCTTCAGTCCTTTACGGCTAGACAAGTGATCCACGCCCTGATCACATCACGGTTGGACTACGGGAATGGACTCTACATGGGCCTATCCGACTACCTGATGGATAGGCTGCAGCTGGTCCAGAACACAGCGGCTCGAACAATATTCGGGTTACCCCGTAATTCCCATGCAACACGACTTCTTCATGGTCTTCACTTGCTCCCGGTGAGGAAAAGGATAATTTTTAAGATCTTGCTTTTTACCCAGAAAGCTCTATACGGAGCTGGCCTGGGCAATCTACAAGCTAGAATTAAGTTCTATAGCCCAATCCCCCCCACACCCCCCGAAGAAACCTTCGATCCGCAAACCTTTGTTTTGCCAAAGTTCCCCGGGTTAGGAAGGCAAGGTCCGGGGGCAGATCTCTCTCTCTTCTGGGCCCATCTCTGTGGAATAAACTTCCACTGACAATCAGATGCATCAAAGCTACCACCTTGTTTTGAAAAAAGCCCAAGACTTGGCTCTTTACAAGTCCCTAAGTCCATCCTTCTTATTCCCTCGGTTGACCCTTCTTCTGCATTAGCACCAGGACACATTCTTTGGAGTAACAGTTGTGCTCTAGAAATAATCGACATAAACATGGAAAGCAATAGTTTCCGATGGTCAATACTTTTAATACTAATGCAAGGTATTCCCTTTTGCACTGTTGTTGCTCTGCAAAACCCTCCACTTATTACCTAGAGGAATTTGCACATGCTAAAAATGTATACGTAAGTGTCAATTTGCATGGGACTCATGACTTAAGACCAGGCCCATATACCACTGATTTTAAACACACTGCAGTACTCAGAATTAGGGTTTAAATTAATACAGCAAAGTGAGAGTTAGAGAGCACATACTTGCCATGTAGAAGGCTCACTCTAGCTACTATGTCACAAATTTAAGACAGAGGGCAGCTTCCACAGCGTGGTAGCCCCAGAACCTTGGCAATGTCTGCCCCATCAGTACTTACCCTTCCATCATCTGGAGGACATGGTTTTACAGAAGAACTTAGGAAATAGCCGGACTTCTTGGTCGGGATTAACCTTCCCTGTAATTAAATAAAAAAATGACCTCAATCAGAGGAACAAGAGGATGGTTGCTTTTCGTCTCAAAACACAGTCAAGAAGACCTCAAATTTTAAACTGTACTGTGATCCCCAACTTTCCTTGAACCACAGGACAATGAGACATTCATTTCTATATCTTCATCAGCTAGAGAAAACTATTGAAATATACATGCATTTAGCCAAATGTTTATTTTATTTATGAATTTTCATTGGAATTCCTACTTTCTTGCGAAAGCTTTTCCTGAATATTTTTCATTTGTTGTGCATTATCAAATGAAAATTCATTTTTATATAGAAAATATTACTTTTCATTACGGTGCATAATGTAAATGTATATATATACAAACACATGTGCAGAATGTAATATGCTATTTATGGCCATTGTTGATCGTGGGGAGGGGCCATGATTCATGAGAGCCAATAGCTTGAGGAAGCGATGATGCCCTCTGTCAACAATGGTAATGAACAGCATATTGCACTCAGTGCATCAGCATGAACATTTATCCATACATTTTATTTTTTTGCAGTAGGTGTAAACAAAGGAATTTAACCAGAACACAATTGAATAAACCTGGTAATTGAGATAAAACCACAATTACTAAGGCGTTAGTATGGTCCCAGTTGATTTTGTCTGTAAAGCCATACAGTTACAAATACTTAAAAAAAATAATGACATTGAAATGTTATGGTTAAGTAAACTATCCATAATTCGCACTCATGTCCTACACTACTTACCACTGTCATGATGTTCCCATTAATCTGTAGGACCTGCGTGTTTGTGGACAACACAATCTTTGGGCATGGTGCCTAGACTGATTCCATGCACCCCCATAGTATATGTTGACCAAGAGACCAGCTAGCTCACAGTGCCACCATGATCACCTCTAACCCAAACAGGGAGCGAATGGTTTCTGGCAACCACTGAACATGACAACCCTGACCCCTCAGGGATCGTGGTAACAGATCTAGAACCCTTTCGCTCAGTCACTCGTGCACTCTTGTTCTCAGAAAATTATACAGAGAATTCACAATGGGACATTCTTCAATATATTTATTGAATCAACATTATTCGTGTATAGATTACATGTGCTGTGATAATCAGTAGGCAGAAGCATATGAAAGTGATTACAAGCTCCAAAATAGTAAATAGCAGGTATAGTGCCACCATGGTGCTAAGAACGGTGTATATATGCAGGCATATAAAGCCAAGTAGTAATCAGTTGTACTCCTATTATGCAATCCCTACCTTATGTGTGTCTAGAGTGTGTGGCCAAGAATCCCCCCACAGGATGATCCAACCCCATTACCTGGTGGTGCAGAATGTAGGACCCCATCTTGGTCATGAACAGGAGACCCATCATGGCGATGTTAGGCACCTGCTTGGCGAAGCATCAGCATGCAGGGACCTCTCGATGTTAGCAGAAGTGTCCCCTCTGGATAACCCCCGGAAATGCTTATTTATTTATAATACAAAGCATCCTTGCGATGTATGTACAGATTAGCAGTGTTATGGGTTTGCAGATAGCCCTGTCGCCCCATGGATGAAGATAGAATGACATTGTACAGCTTGTGCAAAGGCTTTGCACTCGGGGTTCCAGGCATCATGATAATGTTGCAGGAAGCAAAATGTGTAAGCAAAGCAGTTTCAGAGAAATTAATCCAACATTGTCATGCACGTGAATATGTGCAAAAGGCTATCGTAAAATGTTATTGTGCAGAAAGAGGGCAATGTAAGAAAATGTGCAGCTTTTCTGCATGGGCCTAACTCAGGCACATAACACTACCCTACATATGACATCACTCATGACATGTTAAATGACATCACTGATGACATTTACAATGACATTGATGATATCACTGATGACAGCATCCAAAGGTACCAATACTCTGCACTATCTGTGGGCAGCAGGGATTAGCTGCTGGGTGAGACACTGTGTCAAAACCTTTGTGGGAGACCAACCCACACTGCACTTGCCCTAAGACTGTGCCACGCATGGCATACCCACAGGGCTTAATCTTTGGTCAACCCCCACTGCACATGACTTCAGCTATTCACCATGGGGGCTGGATGCAGGGCCTGACCAATAACAAGGTTCTGGGCCCAGGTGGCCCCAGGTGGCAATCCCAACTGCACACAGCCTTCAAAGGTGTGCAGCGGTGGTTGCTCGCAAGGTCTGGCCTTCAGTCAAGACCTGCATTGAAGTGCTCATGAGTAGCCAACCCCCAGTGCACACGGCCTTCAGCCCTGTACAAAAGCAGTTAAAAGCAGGGCCGTGCCCAGTGCCAGGCACTGCACCCAACCCTCTGTGGTCAGCAAACGTCCACTGATTACAACCTTCAGCGATGTGCAGTAGGGCCACAGAGCTTGGTTATAATCCTGCATCCATTCCCCCGTAGACAGCAAGCACCTGCTGCTTATGGCAATAGGCCTTATTTCCCTTTTTTATTCTTTTAAGATTCATGTTCTAATGTCATTTGAGATGTCATCAATGATGTAATTTAACATGTCAGGAGTAATGTCATATGCAAGGTCTAAGCAGTGCATGACTTGCATGTGAGTTATGAACAGTTATCTAAGAATATCTTTTGAATTTTAACCATAATATACATTTAACTGTGTTTTTTCAGTGAAAATTCTAAAGCTTTTTTAAGTGCACGTTAATGTCTTATAACCAGAGCTAACCATAATTTCACTTCCACCTTTGTTTTTTTCTGTGATTTCTTTTTTTATTCATATACCACTTTCAACATTTTCTTTCGTCTAAACCCCTATTTATGGCTAGTCTTGCTGCACATGGCTTTTGGCCTTGCATAGCTGGGCTTAGCCGCAGAGCCTTGCCTTCGGCCAGGCCCTGTGCCTAAACCACCTTGGGTAGCCAACCTCACAATTCATGCCTTCGGCCGTTCGCAGCTGAAGTTGGCCGCAGAGACTGGTCTACAACAAGGCCCTGCTCCAAGTCTTCCACAGATGGCAACTCCCCTCTGTACACGACCAAAGGCCATACCCGTGGGGTTTGGCTTAGAGCCACTGCACTGCAGAAAAGTATCTTTCAAAACATTTTTCAGGATTGGTGAATGCTAAGGAAGGTCCACAGGACCCAAGGAAGGCTAGTATCAGGATTGGCGAATCTGACATTAAAAATACTTTAACAATTTTATTGCCAGAGAGGTGTCTCTGTGCCCTTTTTCCACCAAATGTGCCTCCTCGTCAGGGTAGGCTCCCCCTGCCCACACATGCATATTTTATTTTTCCTTACGTGATGCCAAGTGCACCGTGGTGGGTAATGGTGGCCATAACAGACATTTTTCTGAGATGATCATCCAATCAGAGCATGACAGATTTGCAAATTTACCGCTGGATTCATGAACCGACAATGGATGATGGGAGAAAAAGCTCTGTAGTTGAAAGGTGTGCCTTTATTTTTCGAATTGAATTAGAGAATCCGCACTTTTAAAACGCTAATTATTCAAAAACTCCTGAATGGATTTACACTAGATTATCAAAGGCTCAATAAAATTCTACGCGAATGTCAAGTTTTATGTAATTCCGTTCAGCTGCTTATTCAGTAGTGAGGAGCAAACAATATTATGCCAATTAAAATAGGAAATGTCACTTTGGACAGCCCCTTCTTTTTGTGTCTGCACTTCGTGGATTTGCACAAAACTAGCCGTGAAGGACCCAAAGTGGATGAACTTTTTTTTTCAAACGTTTTGTACAGATTTGTCAAATATCACCACAGTATCAGTGTTAACTCTGACTTAACCATAATTACACACTAGTGTGTAATAGGTTTTGGAAATCTAATAAAATGAACTTATAGGGGCCCTTATTTTGCTTTCCTCATTCAATACTTTAAATATATATATTTCCGGTTTAATAAACTCTATAGAATACAAGCTCTCACTGTTGTGAGGTTTTATTTTTTTGAAATGTCAAGCTTATAAGAGGTGCTACATATTTTATTAGGAAGGTGTGAGAAAAAGGTTCCAGCCCAATAAATCTCCCTGTATTTTTCTCTTTTTGGACTACCTGGCTTATGGAATTCTGTCGTGAGTGAGTCTCACTATCGGAGTTTCAGTCACTGTATGCTCTGCTATTTTATCATGGATTGAGAGTGCAAACTGCCAGTATCCACCTTTTAAGATAAGTTCAGCTAATGTAATGATAGGGTAGGAGGCTCAGGGCTGGGTACACATGAACATGTGTGCACATGCGTGTGCACATGGGACCTAGCTGAGCATGTGAAACTACAGTCTAATTCAGCCTGGAATCTGTATACAGGTTCATGAAGGGGCCTGCTACAGAAGGGCCCCTTCAGGGATTGGTGCTGACCTGTGCAGGCCTTTGAATATGAGTGAGCATTATACTGAAGAATATAGAGCGCTTTACTGTGTTATACAATACTATGAATCTACACCAAAATACCATTTCACCATACTTAGGCCTACAGAATTATGTGGTGCACGGATCCTTTGGTAAATCAGGATACCTAATGCAGATCTGGCATTTATTTCCAGATATATGCACTCCTTGTGCCACTGCAAGATTAATCATTTGTCTTTGACTCAACTCCTAATTAGATTCAGACCTTTGAATCACCCGTTGGTCCAGTTTAATTACTCTGCTGGCCAGCTGGAGGATCAAAGGTCACCACACATTATGGCCATTTGCCAGTAAGTAGGCCTGCTCGTGGGAGGGGAGAGGGTGGGGACAGAATCTGCAAGTGCTAATTACTTTTCATAGTGCACCTGACGTGAGGAAGCCCAACACCACAAAATCAAAATGAAAGTAACCAGACCGCTCAAGCCAGTCATAAGAGAGGCTGCCTTTTGAAGTTTAGGAGGGAAGGAACAACGCAGCTCTGGCGGTTAGGGGGAAGGACTCAGGATCTCAAAGAAAATCTTTAAAAAGACCACTTAACAGTGCCAGCTTGGAAATTCCCAAAATGCTGTGCAGGAGGGTTGGGACAGTGGTAGAAATGTCACCCTATGACTGGGCAGAGGTGTCTCACTTCTAGAACTTTCCACCCCCCCTTAAAAATCCCTGCACAAGGGAGAGACTTTGGAGAACAATCTGGACCTGCGGGAAGCATCGCTGGAGGAATGTCCAGCAGGTGAAGCAAAGATACTTGACCAGACTGTAAAGATGAACTCAGGGGCTTCTGGTTCAGTAGGCATCCAGGGGCTGGGACTTGTTTCTCTGAAGCCTGTATCGCTGCTTCCCCTACACCCTCTGCAACAAAGTAGTGGGATGGACCTGCTGGGGGAGACTATGGAGGGTTCCGCTGGATCTTCTGTGGACTGGTCCTGAAGGAGTGCGACCTCCAGAAGAAGGGGGTCCTTGGCTTAAGATTACACAGGTGTTCTGTAAGTGGCCAATGGAGGCTGGGGGACCTGAAGGATGTATAGGAGCTGTGGGTTCTGCTGAGGAAATTCCCAGGCCCAGGAGAAGAGTCAGGTGTCAAGACAAGAGACAGGTCCTGTGTAAGGAAGGAGAGCATTAAAAATCAAGCTCCCTGTGTATTGCAAAATTTCGAGGCCATGAGGCCTGAAGACTCTACTCTTGGTGGCTAGAGCACACCCACCACTAGCAAAATGGAACTTTCCCCATGTAGTGAATCATTACAGGTACTAATGAACATCAATGTCAGAGGGGACCCTCCTTAGTGATTTTATTGTTGTTGCATTGGTTTTATCATGACATATTTCTGCTTTTATTAATGTAGTGATGCCCTTACAAAGCCTGGCTTTTGATACTTTTAATGGTGTTCTATTGGTTATCATGACATATTTCTGCTTTTACTAATGTGGTGATGCCCTTACAAAGTCTGCCTTTTGGTAATTACATCCATTATATTTAGCCTAGTGAAATGGGGGGGGGGGAGGGGTTACGGGGGCGGGGTGGTCATGGTCTTAAAGTTTAGGCCTTGATAGGGGTGTGAACTGTTAGGAGGATGTCACCATAGATATTTCCACCTACCATCATGTATATATTTGTAAATGTGACATTTCTGTCCACCATGTGCACCATGGAATTTGCTCTCGTCACGTGTTCTAGAGGATTCAGTATATCAGAAACCAAGCCAGGGCAGCCTATCACGCTCAGGAGGGCCAAGATTACTCATCATTAGTTTCTGATAGAAGGTCTGATAGCAGGTCCCATTGACCCAGTTTGTCAGTGTAACCAGAAGCCCCTGCTACTACACTGATGACCATTAAGGTGTGGGATAATTTTGTGAACTTAATGCTCGATAATAGTTGGCGTGTGGACAGTTTCTTCCATACTGGAGGTACTACTGACGGGCTATCAAACCCGAGGCCATATGTATGGATTAATATTCAAGTAAGGACTTACTGATGATATATCCTCTAACATACAGAGGAGGAACCTAATGTTTACATCATTCACTTACACAAAGTAGTGGGAATATTTCAACATTTAATTTATACTTGGAAAGCCCTGATGAAGTGCAAGTTATCAATTTGAACGAAACGCGTTGGCTGGATGTTTTATATAAGGGAATAAAAGATCAGAAAATAAAATAAAAAGGAACAGCTATTACTACGACTGTTTGCTTTGTTCATTTTGGATAAGAAGATTACCAGTGCACCATTCCAAACTAAGTACAATTAATGTGAAATGGGCATGGTTTAAAACATTGGATCATCCTGATGGACACTGAGGAGATGTGGCCTAACGGCCAGAGCTGTCAACTCTGGAACTGGGGAAAGATGTTCGATTCCTGACATCTGCTCAACATCCTGTAATTCTGGGCACTTACTCTCCCTGTGCCTAATGTAATATGTAATGTGTGTTTAATGTAATCTGGTGCTCATGTAAAGTGCTTCAATGCTATTGGGCCAAGTGTGCGTTACATAAAATTGCAGAAATAAAACTGCAAAATGTTAAAAAAATATATCACTTAGCATTCTGACACTGGAGAAAAAGCATGGCAATGGCATTACACTTTCTTCGCACAGGTACGAAGTGCTTCATCAGGCGAACCATCTTGTGCAGTGAGTGATGGCTGAGATGCCATGTGGAAGGCTGTACCTATTCAGAGATGGAACAGGGACCGTTAGCACTTTACGGGACTTTGTTTAATAGGTGTAAGTAATGATGTCTTGAGCAGTAAAAAGAGGTCACTGCAAAATGACTGCACCAGGATGTTATCCAAAATAAATCCATGCACTGCAACTGTTTAAGAATCCACAGTTCACCATACACTTCAACCTTTTCACCATAGTTTGTTCCACTCTGTATCAGTTACCTCCTTTAAGTTGGCCAAAAGAGGTTATGGACACACTTTAAACCACTCATGTTCCTTAATTTGCTTCATTCAAGTCACCAAGCTCTAAAAGAAGCGACTGGTTCTTAGAAATACTTATTTTTGTAGGGACCAGGTGGACGTTTTTGGAGAGGGAGTGGTATCCTAACAGTGGAGCGAAATAATGGCATTATTTTGATTCTATCAACTATTATATTTGCAGAGTAATCGCCATGTCCAGCTTTTGTAGTGTATCATTCCATGAAACATGATGTGTAGCTATCTCCCTGAATGCTGTGCTTTGGTATAAATCAGTCCACCACAAATGGATAAACTCCTCGATATTCTCAGATGGGTACCACATCATTAAGAGTTCTCTTCACCGGCACCTTGGTACGCAGTTTTCGGTGAACAGGCGGATATGGCCACCAGTACCACCAGCGGTCCAGCAGGTGCACTGAAAGACAAGCTAGCACCCTTACCTCCCACCACTGGGAATCTGGGTCGCCTCTCAGCAGCTCAATGACATCACCCATCTGGAATGTAAGAACCGGTTTTCCCGGAGGTGCTGGGTTGCCATAGTAACCGCGGACTGCCACCATTTTAGGACCTGGAAGAGAAATACAAGAGGGGCACAAATATAAGCAAGTGGTCTCACAACTGATTGCTCTACAAGAACTGTGGGGTGAAGCTTTCATTCATTGGGGGATGGAATGGGATGCTTATGACGCCCAGAGAATGTGATAGTGTGCACACACAAGCAGATTGTGTGACATCACACAGTTGATGACATTCCCAGAAAAAACACAGCATGAGCTTTTCTTTTTTTTATAAAGAGTAATAACGTCATCAGAGTGTGCATGTGTGCTGCTGGCCTAACAATACAATTTTCAGGCATCATAAGTCAATAAACCTACAGTTTGATTATCACGGGGGCAACAGAACAAAATATATACCCTATAAAATGCTGTAAAGGAAGTTAATTAAGCTAAAATGAAAGCATGTCACATTTACATCACAATTTTACACCAAAGGTTCTGCATCACAAACACACAACGCAGACACAAAGTGTTAACACAAGTGCCAAGTTGCTTGTTCGTGAAAACTGCATCATACCCGTCAACCCAACAGAAAAGGCCTTACCAGAGCCCATGCTGACAGGATCCTGTAACAGAAAGAAAAAGGCTGGATTTAAAACACAGTAATACAAAGAAATAGTATTCTTTACAGATAGAAAATCGGGGCGACGTGGAAGACAAGGCAGCTGCTGTTTTACGTTATCAGCACTTGTGCATGGCATTTCTGGCCTGGGTACCACTTTGTAGTGTTGTGTTATTAGATGGCCAAAGTGTATGCCCCTGATGTGGTGTGTATGCAAGTGATCTGATTTGATATTTTGGAATTATGGGTACTGTGAGGCGTGTGTTGTATCATTGTGAAGCATCCCAAACCCAGCTATAAGATCTGACAACAGGACAGATTGCAATGTAAGGTGAAGCAGGAACCAGGTGCCTGGGTTTGCAATAACGATGCTCTCTGCATGTTGGATGGGCATGGATTCATTGCCACACACTCAAGAAAAGGTCAATGCCCCAGCTAATTCTTATAGAAAAGGAAACTCTCCTTAGAAATGGCCTAGTTATGTTTGATTTTATTTCCAAAGGTCTCAGGAAGCAACTGAGAATCCGTACAATATTTCAGTGGTAGCAGAGGAAAGCGGGAAAAGTACTGGTGACGTGGATCACCCTTTAACTGGTCTATGAATACTGAAAAGACCAAGGTACCTTTGAGATTCTATGTAAGTTTCAGGGCAATGCGGCAAAACGGACTGATCAGGGGCACCACATCCTTAAATCACCCACACAAATATCAGACCTACAACATATGGCAGCGTTCACATCACATGATAATGAGCTATTTACAAAAACTAAAATCCACTTACGAGATCATCTGGAGCGACTGAAACAGAAAACGAAACAGAATAAAAAATCTGTTAAAATCAGGAGGGATTTAATAGGAAATATGTTTAAACAATGAAAGAATGAAAATGTCATTTGAAGCTATCTTTCAATAGGCCATTCCTGCCAGGCTACAGACCTAACTTTTAAAACCACTTGTGCATTTACAGCTACCACCATCTAAATGACTGCAAACAGAGGAACTGCAATTAAAATTACAGGGCGACTCACCACACGTGATGTGGTAGCCATTTTGGGGTTCATTTTATTCTCAACTTACCATTCTAAGATGGTGGATGCCCATCTTGGCGAGATAAATTAAAAAAAATATTAAAAGGAGCTCAAAAGTGCATTTAGGGAACGAAGCGACCAGGCTGCCGCGGCTAGGTCAGCCTTAGAAAGTAAAAATAAAATTTAAATAAAAAAAATACAAGGAGGGTGATAGTGCAAGAGAGTAATGCGGTTAGGAGAAGCAAATCAACACCGCCAATAGGCAGCAGATAAACTGAAGAGTTCTGGAGGGTATTAAAAAAACTGCCAAGCAGAATGGGGATGGGTGGTGGAAGCAATGGATGAAGTGGGGTGAGAAAGCAACACAGAGCGTGCTGGGGAGGTGGCGGTGAGAAGAGGATGCAGCACACAGGGAAGAGGGCGAGCAAGAAAACATGCATTTCCCTAAAGTGCGGAAAGCAAAAGAAAATATAGTTCCTCTAGTGTCTGCAGTGGAAGGATACAAGTCATCTAATTAAAAGGATGGTGAAGAAGCTGTGCTCCAAGACAAGGGACAAACACAGAAAGAGGAAGGAAAACTATTGAATAAGAAGCAAGCAAATTAAATTGACAGGAAAGCCAAACAACAATAAATAATTATTAATACAGTTAATACTGTCCGTGAGACCTAAAATTGCAGGAGCAGCGAACTACTGAGTACAGAATCTAAGGGAAATACTGTCTTTGCAAAAGGCAGCTCTCATGACAGAAGTGGGATCTGGGGGCTTTTATGGGATTGGATGAAGATTACAGCTCTGCAAAAACTGAAAGTGTTGATGGTTGTCCACAGTCAGAAGTTCAGAGGTAGGAGTGGGGGGTCCCTTAGAAGGACAAGAGCTGATTTTTGAGAAGACAGTTGACACAACAAGTACTAACTAAGGCTGTTCACAAAAACCGCCTAGATGATAACATAGCCTGAAGCTTGCTCCCTTAGAACACCCATGCCCCGCCCCTTTTTATGGTGTAATTAAGGCAAAACCTCGACTGCATCTTCTAATACATTTTTAAGGAAGATCCTGCAATTTCCTCTGCAGTTAAAAACAACACATGCTTCGACTAACATTTATTTTTATTGTTCAACATATTTTTTCACAGTAAATCCATAGTACCATCCCAGAGGTATTCATCTGGTAAAAAAACACAACAACCACAATTAGGGGGGAAAAATCACTTTAAATAAAAATGTGACCAGGTAAATGGATGATGACCAAAAATCCCCATTGAAAACTATTTTATATTTGAATTTCGTAATTGCACTTAGTTGTGTAAACCTTATTATCGAACATATTTTATGAACGTTATTTGACAAAAAAAAGACAAGCAAGCACAAAATATGTAACTTCCTGTGAACAGAGTCCAGTCGAAGGGCTGCCAATTGGGAAGGGAAATAAGCATTGAATCAAAGTCTAAGGGTTGTTTCGCTATTCTGCTCTCATTACGGTTTTAGAATCTGTGATTATTTTTTTCTAACACAATTATAAACCAAAATCAATATATGCAGGTTCAAAAGAAATTACTTTCTCATAACATTCCACCTCCCGCTCACATGCCTAGAATCCTTCAAAATAACCTCTTACTGGCAATCCTTGAGGCCAAATTTATTAGCATAAATATTCATCAGTTTCAAACGCAAAAAGAGCTTGGCGTGAATGTTAAACACTTCCATGCGCCCCGCTAACACCCCACCGTGCTGTGCTGAATGAATCCCCAATAACGCTTAATAGCAGAGATAATCCTCGCTGGCAGTCATTTTAGATAAAACCAAGACACCTAAAACAGAATAATGGATGGATCTGATGGAATCTTTACTTGCCCTCATGGTCTCTAGCTTGAATCCGTGTAGGTCTTCTCAGCCATTCACCCTTCCAAGGCCGATAAAATGAGTCCCATTGGGTTGTCTAACAATAAACAACTGTTATACAGCACCAAGATACCCCTCGGTGTGTGAATGTGCACTTCACAAATACAGTGGTTTTGGGGAGGGTCCTTTTTTAACCAAAATTTTAAAACATACGCGAGCATTAGACTTCGGTTTGGCGCTCGTCTCATTTTAAGGTTTAGGGCCAGTTTTAGTTTTTGGGTTAGAATTGGGCTAATGGCCCTGGGTAGATGAGGTATGGGATTATTATTATTATTAGGCTGAGGCTCATGGCTTGCTGTAGGCTGATGGTTACCATGAGTCATAGCCTCAGAACTAAGAGGTTACCTTTATTACACTGACACTGTACAGGGAGTAAGCACTAGCCTTAGTTCAGACCTAGGGTCAGTCTTAAGGCTAGCATGAGCCATAGGTGCGGGGCTGTAGGGGACCGTTTATTGTAGGCAGTGGTTAATTCGTAAAACATTTTTTTTTTTTAAATGCCGGGGCTCTCGTCAGGAGGCAGCTTACACCAGCCCATTTCTCCTGTTAGCACCGGCCTAAAACAGAACCAAGTACTAACCATGAAAGTGGGGAGAGGATGTCACATAATGGACAGAGCTGCCGATTTCGGAGCTGGGGAACCAGGTTCGAGTCTCAGCGTGGGCTCAAAATCCTGTGATTCTGGACAAATCACGTAATCTCCCTGTGCCTACCAGAAATGAAAATGTCCTTACTTGGTGCTCATGAAAAGCACCAGTGTTGATAATTAAGTGCTGGTACTGAACACCTGAAACAACCGGCTCAAATTAAGCACTGATTGTAGGGTCATCTCAAAGGCTTAGGGTGAGTGTTAGATTTGAATTAGACTTGGAGGACAGAGTTGGCATTAACATTAGGCTATAAGGGCAGGTGTTAGAGTTAGGCTTTAAGGTCATGGCTAGTGTTGATATAAAGATGATGGCCATAGTTAGGCTTACATTTCTTTTTATTTTCCTTTATAGTCATTTCATAGTAACATTTTGAAATTATAGTCTTAAACGTTGTAATCATGTGTAGCCATTTATCTAAAAAAACATTTAACTGCGACAGAGCTGAGCCAGTGGGTACTGGCAATCTGAAGAAGCACAAAACCTTTTGAAACCATAATGCCAAGCTGGAAGGTGGTACCCTTCAACTTTGCAATCAAACCGACTGGGAAGAATGACCTGATGTTGTGTGAGGTTTGAAAGATTGTCAAGCACCTTCTTTCACCCTCAACTGCAAACACGGCGATATAACCTTATACGCAGTGTGAATCTCTCTCCTTTTGCTCAGTTTATACCTTATTTGTCCTTTACTTAAGCACTCTATAATTGAAGAGGATGAAGCTTTAGTAGAGTTCCCATGGCTTAAATTTAATTGCTTTTGCCATTTCAACTTACTTAGACGTGAAGATAATTTCTTATCTTTATTTATTTCATATTCCATATGCCAACATATATAACTCGACTATTTCCTTTTGAAAACTCTGCATTGATCTGGGAGATGTCCTCCTGTGCCCCCCCTTTCCTCGGTGTGTTCACTGGACAGTCCCCAGTTTGCAAACGTTGCCCACACCAGACTTTGCAGTAACACGAGCGCAATGGGAGGGTTTAAACACTTTTTGGTACAGATTTGACGTGGTCATAGCAATGAGCTAGCTTCAAGCTTTGTACAATGTCTCTTTGGGGAACTGGAAATTGCGCTCAGAACAACAACTGTAGCTTCATTTTAATTGCATGAATAAAATAGCAATAAAAAATGAATTAATACATCAAGATGGTGCAAAATAAAGGCATAAGTCTTCTAACTTGATGGGTTCTAAAGGCAGTGATCTTGTTAATCCATCGTTGGATTGTAAATATACATTTAGCACAGCATTTGTTTTCCTTTCTAACCAAGATTGGTTGTCACTATATTGCATTCGCAATAATAAAATTCAAATATATTCTAAATACTATATCTACCGTCTCTGCAGTGTTAAAGTAAGTATACATCTACTTTTCTTAACTCCACATCCTGGCACCTAAACCTATATTACAATGCTGTGCGAATGTAGATAATCTGGATGCAATATTTTTGTAGGTCGATATTTCAGACAGATATTTAGATGCTAAAAACACTATCAAAATCTCCTATTCTTCACAGTTTTGTTTCAAATTCCCAGAAAGACCAAAATAGGAAAAGTCCCAAAATTCTCACAATTGTACGCAGTGTCAACTTCTCTTATAAAACATATGGAATGCTCAGCCAGGTCTCAGTTGGGAGTCAATAGAAAGTCTGCACTGCACATTCCTTTTGAAATAAGAATCTATCAAGACTAGACGGTGAAAACATTTCCTATAGTAAAGGAAATGCATTTCAGAACATTGAGAAAATTATTTAACTAGACAATGATCTCCCCGTAACAGCTGTATCAAGCTCCACATACTTACTTATTTTGCATGGGGGAATAATTTCGAGACATTCTTTATGGGCTCCAACTCCACATTTCGGGCAAAGATATCCCTGATAGAACGTCCCTCTGGAAAAAAGAATCAAAGCTATCAAACTAAATAGAGGACATTAAAATTAATATCTGAAACAAATTATGTTCTATGTAAAGCTAACCTTTTCAGCCTTTGTTTCTGTATGGAATAGATTTGTTCTCAAGGATATGATTTTTAAAAGAAAAAAAAAATAAGAAAGAACAAAGTAGTGTTAATGAAGGAGGAACTAAAAAAAAATAATGGTGGGTGAGTGAAACAAAGCTGTAAAACAGAGCTGTACAAATGAAAATAAGGAGGCAAATCTAATAAATTTAAAAAGAAAAAGAAAAAGTGAAAAGCAAGAAAAAAGTATTAGAAATTAAAAAGTATAAAACTTTTGATAGAGGTTTGCTATGCAAACAATTTCAGAGTATGTCCTCAACAATTAGTATTAAACATTTGCAAGAAACCACTTTTAAAGACTATTTTGGTGCACGTTTAAGCGCACATTAAGTATATTTAGTCATCAGCCTACAACCCAGTTCCAAAATGTGCAGCCTCAGTCTTTGGTGATTTATAAGACGACAATGGACTTGCAGTCCAATTTTAATTTTGTATTTATGTGACTCACAGCTGACAGCCAGATTAGTAAGTCACAATATCAATGTTGATCCAGTACAAAGCAGACTGGTGATATTTTTCCAGATGAAACAGATATCTTATTTTCAATCAAACACTTCCTATAGTTTGCATGAATTGTCATCCCCAGTTTCAACACAGACAGACCACAAATGTCAGATTCCATAAAACAAATATGCTGCTATACATATCCAAGTATTACATCAATTCGACTGATCACTCATTTTTCTGACATTTAATTTAATCTATTAATATAGAAAACGAGGTTCAAAAAATAAACATAGCATGAGAAAAGAGCAACAAAATGGCTTATAGAGAAAGTACACATTAAGTAAGGTGGATTTCTTAAAACACAATCTGAACTAATTATGTGAGTAGCCACCCACGAGAATTTTACCCACCTTAAAAACTTCTTGCATGCTTTGCAGTTGGTGGTTTTCTCAAAAGTGAACATCTGGAAGTTGTGGTGATTGGCATTTGCTTTATCTGGTTTAATGTTTGACCTAACATTTAAGGAAAAAAAAATCGAGAATGTGCATGCATTATTGTTGATGAAGAAAATAAATATTGGAGAAGGCCGCTCTAATGGAGGGAAATGTTCAAAAACATTAAACCATCCCTCCTTCACATTCAAAAGGGCATTCAAGAGATTTCTATATAATGCTCAATTATTCTATTCTGTTAATTTTACAACAAATAGCTTCCTGGTTGATGGAAATTAAGTAATGAAAGTACAAGGCAGAATCTACTTTAGCTATGCTATTTACTTTAAAACTTACAAAAACCTGAGACTGAGGTGCTGGATTTTATTTTAAATAGTCAATGATGTTAGTATTATGCAGCACTTAAGGTTAGCTGAGTAACTGCTTGTAGAAGACATATTAAGGAGTAGTATTAACTGCTGAAACATAGACACTCGTATGACCCTGGATGGACATGATACACTTACTCCTCGTCGGTCTCGATAGAGGACTTCATGCCTGGCTGTTTAACTGTATGCCCAAGGAAGAAAGGGCTTTGCCACTTCTAATTGGACCCCACGCAGTACACAACCCGGGGGTTCTTAACTGTGCATGCTGTGGAATTGAACAGATGCAACACAATTGGTTTGTGGTGCATACTGGATGTTGCTTCAGGTGTCCCCATGTAGCTTAAACAACTAAAACGGTGGGTATATACAAATGTGTCTATTCATTCACTCTCTAGAACATCTCATGCTTATGTGCACTGATGTTTAAAGCACCATGTTTGAAGTACAAATATGAACCTCACACATCTCACTCAAAGCCTTCGATATACAACATCCAATTCCCTTCCAACTATGAACTCCAAAAACGTACCCGGGAACCTGATGCAAATCAGAGAGCTTTGTGGCCTCATCAGGAGTAAGATACATTATAGACCTGCTACCAGACAATACAATGTTGAGAAAAGCGTGCACACAAATTCCTTACATGGCCATCTCAAACTGCTCCGTCCACCTCCTCTTCATGTCTTCTGTTTTGCAGAGAAACTGGAAACCCTGCTTCCCCTGGAGATGAATTAAATAGAATCCATAGGACCACTGTGAAGGGAACAAAAAAAAAACAGAAAATGTTTATTATTTTAAGTATGCAAACCTTTCATTCCAGAAATTAAAATTAGGTATTAAACGCCTTCCTCAACCTGTCTCATATCCACTGTACGAGTTAAGGTAGCGGCATTGTTCTATATCAGGAGAGCACAGTTGTTCTAGTCCTGGACTTTCCTTTTGAAAGTAATTGTTACAAAGAACACTAGTGCAACTGGTTCAATCAGAGCAAACTAAAAACTAAAATTCTCAGAAGGCATTGATTTGATAAATAAAATCCCAAAACTGGGAACAGAGTGCTGCTGACACAGCAAACTCTGGAAACCTTTAATTCCCATCATTAACCACAGGATAGTGGGTTCTATTTACTGCTACAGGCAGGATGGTTACGAGTAAACTACTGCTTACAACATGTTTACATTGGATTTGAAAAAAGTAGCCCTGCTCAAGAAGCAGTATTTACTCTACTAGTGCATGTTTATGAATGAATTTGTATGATTTTTATTGACCGTAATGTTCTGTTTTTTATCTTGTAAGCTTTTATGGCTTGTTAGCCGAAATAAAGATTATATATATATATATATATATATATATATATATATATATATATATATATATATATATATATATATATATATATATATATATATATATATCTAATAGTGCAATGCATTTAAGAGAATGCATTTTTATACACATCTCCTGGCTAAAATAGTGTAAATTCCCAAAAACTGAAAACACATAAGAAAACATAAAGCACTCAATATTAATTCAATGCCTACTTGCGACTGTGGTGCCGCAGTGACGTCTGTTCGTCATTGGCGGTCTCATATGGTTATTTGTGCCCGGTGTCAGTCTAACCACCCCAATTACACTTTCATCTCTTTACATCACGTAGGACACAAAAACAGGCTTGAAAGGAGGGGAGTCGAGCACAATAAGCAGTGAAAAGGTCTTTGCTTACCATTTTCCCATGAGACTAGAAGGCATAGAAGGAACAGATTGAATAGTTTTGATTAAACTCAAAGCTTATAAATCAAGGTCATGCAGATTAGCTTTTCACTCATTCCTCAGGCATGCAATACAATATCACATATCACCAGGTAACAGCAGAAAGAGGTTTTGTGAACTAATATAATACCTGCTTTTGGAAACCATGACAAAGTCTATTTAGTGTTGACGTTCTATAGATATGAATTTCAAAGAAAGATGGAAAAGAGAGAAGGATCCTCTGAGACCTCGAGCTATGAATGAAAAGGTTCTTTATTGCCCAGGTTTCTACTGATATGCCCAGCAGTGGTTGAGGCCAAAGCTTTTGCAATTTTTAAGAATACCACACATGCTTTTGGGTGGAAGCCAAACATTTGTAGACCAAATGGGAAGAAACGTTTTAAGGCATGGGCAAAGTGGGCAATTGCCCAGGGGCCCCACCTTCCAAGGGACCCCATGGGAAAGTTCATTTTCTCTCTAGCTCACTTCTGTGTATTTTTATATCTTAATTTTTAACAAATAATTCAATACTTTTAGGCAACATAGGACCTTTTTTTTTCTTCAAATCAAGCAAACTTTATTCGGTTTTCACAAATGAAACCATAAAAGTCTTCTACAATACCATACATGATAAAAGGGGTAAAATATTTATGCAAACGTCACATTAAAGACATAGCTGCCCTAAAAGTTCTTGTGCAAAGCGTACAATAAGTTGTAAAGTGCGTTTATCCTAAAACATAAAATACAGGCGATAATGTGATTCTAGAGGCCTCCTTTATACTATGTGTAACGCAAGCGTGGCTAGAATAAAAACAGCATGCCTTTGTGGCTACAATCATTTAATCGAGGCAAGCTCTAAGCTTCGCTGCTGATTAAAATTAAGAACAAATAAAATAGAATCTACATACAACATTTGTAAATGAATAAAAGCTGGGCGCACCTGCTTAAATTTCAACCTCCTTAAGACCGGGATAATAAAAGTTTTCCGGGGAGGTACATAATAATTACAAAATATAAAAAAAAATTGCATATCCTGTGGAGACTCGCCGTCGCAGCCACAGGATTCTAAAATCTGGCCTCTACTACTCCCCCTTGGTGAGGCCAACAGAAGGTGAAACAAGTCCAATCGAAACCTGGTCAATAGGAAACGTTCATAAGTGCTAAAAGCTCCCCGGAGATATGGCTCGGTCATCAGTGTTGTTTTCAGAATAAAAAATTTACGAACACTGGGTTTCCTCAATTCCAGTTCTTCCCTCTCCATTTTCCTTAATCTACAAAAGGACTCTCTGACCCACCCTAGATCACTCTTAGTCACTAATTCTGGATTTGTGAAAAGTTCCACTCTTCCCAAGGTTTCAAAAATACTTTTGATGTATCTAAGCCAGGGAATATAATGAGCATAGTCGAGAGACATACACTCCTTCAGGATTAAACGGCTCAAAGTTGTTCCCTCATTTGACCAAATCTTTAGCCAAAATGTTAAAGGTCGCAAAGCCAATAAATCGCAGAGATAGGGCACCCCCAGTTCTTCATGAGTCACCATATTCGATGTTCCTCGGGGCACACCTAGCAAACGCTTCAGGAATGAGTTCTCAACTACCTGTAACTCATTCATGGAGACATGACCCCATATTTCGCTGCCATAAGCGGCCTTCGCGACACACTTAGCCTGGTATATCTTTAAAAGTGCAGCAATCAGCCTCCTGCCTAATTTAGAAGCAAAGTTTAAAACAGCCTTATTTGCGCGCGCTAGATCTCCCCTTTTTCTCTGTTTTAATGGGCCCCATTTCATTTGGGCATCCATTAGAACCCCCAGATACGACAAAACATCGGCTGGAGGAACCTGAGCAGATCCGATCACAAATTGAAAAGGCTTTTTCGGGCAAGGTCCTACCTGCATCACGTAAGATTTTGAACCGTTTATTGACAGGTCCAAGTTTGTCATAAAGGAGGAGGAGTCAAGCAATGTTTGTAAACCCCTTGGGGTCCTAGATAAAAGTACTGCGTCATCTAAAACGGGCAAGCCACGTCTGCCTACCTGTGGATAATCTACCATTGTCTTTGTTAAAACTTTATCCAAATCATTGATATACAGATTAAACAAAAAGGGGTCTAAGATACACACATAGGACTTGAATTAGCAAAGAAATGGGTAATAAAATGTAGTTATTCCAAACAGGGGCACACAAAATATTTCGTAAGAGGTGACCAAAATTCTCCAGATGGCACTGCAAATGGGCCGCATTTTGGGAAAAAATGCAGCAATTGGATGTTATTGAGGTTGAAATGGGAAGGGCTCTTTCTCAGAGGGATAGAAGTCTTCCCCAGGCATGAGAGTTGGTGGTAGGTTAGTGGAAAACCATTCATGTTATTTAAAATCACATCTTTGTGTATTTAGGGTGTAAACATGTTGCGTGCTATACATGTCCACACAACAACTACAGAGTGCTCAATATTAGTGACTGTATCCTTTAAGAGTGCCTTTCAGTTCAGTGATACACATACAATGGCTCAGTGACAGATCATCAGAACACCAATTAAAGGTTCACATGAATTGTGTGTGGGGCAGGAAATATCAGAGGTATAGGGATTCTCTCTACAGCGGCTAGGTACTTTTTTTTTTTTTATATTTTGTTTATTTGATTTTTATACAAAATACAAATACAAACAAAAGGAACCATAGTTCCAACCAAAAAGGCCAGCCAGCACATTGTTACAAAGGTACAAAAAGAAGATCATTGTACAATATTTCGGAATAGCACATGTAAAGGAGTACATCAGACTAGTGGCATGCGCATTCTGGGGGGCATTACAACCATATATAGCAACACAATCTTTAAAGCAGCCCATCACAAAAAAAAGGAAAAAGAAACATCATGTATATTGTTGTTGGTGAACAAACAGCAGGAACTAGCCGAACCCGCAGTACCAGGAATACACACAGGTGGGGAGTCTACAAGTACAATCCCCCTTAAACCAATGTCGAGTATCCATACGCCAATTATGCAGTCGCGCTTGGGCTGGGAATGTGGGAGTCAGATCTGCCTCGCGCCCAATTTAGGAATGGTTCCCATATGTCCCGGGGCCTCGAGGTCACAGGCATTAGTTCCCAGAACACACCAAGTTGCGTGTGCCCATAGGTCACATCAGACAGCCAATCCCCAAAACTTGGAACCTTCTTCCTCCCCCATCTGATAGCGACCTGCCTTCTTGCGTACAGTAAGAGAAGTGTATGCAACTTGTGCTGCTTCGGCGGTGTATCCTTCACATACCCTAGAATACCCAGCATCGGTGTGGGGGCATCTTTCCTGCCCACAATCTGGTTAATCACGTTAAAAATCTCCTGCCAGAATTCGAACAACCGTGGGCAATCCCAAGCCATATGGAGAAAAGAAGCCGAGGCATATCCACACCTCCAGCATCTGTCATCCACCCTTAACTTCATGCGATACAGGCAAACCGGTGTTCTATAGTATCTGTGCAGAAATTTAAAATGTATCAGGCGAAGCCTGTAGTTTGGGGGGAGTTCGGTCAGCTGTCTACAGCAAAAATCCCATTGCTCTTCTGTCAATTGAGGGTCAAGTTCACCGTTCCACTGTAACAGGGACTTCGGCTGCACAACTGGAGCTGTATTCTGCATACTTGTATAGAGACGTGTAACTAATTTGTGCGGTGAGGGCCACTTCAGTATCTGCTCTAGAGCTGGCAATGTTGGGGGAGCTTCGGGAAAGCCCGCCCATAATGCACGGCATGCAGCTTTCAGTTTATGATATACAAACAATTCTGCAAAGGGCACAGGATGTCCTTCAGCTCCAACAGGTGGGGGCCGAAACTCATCATTTGGATATGTCAGCAAACGTGTATAAATGCATTTTCTCGGTTAAAGTTGTACTAACCCCATCTTCAATGCAGGGCAACATGGGGTTCCGCGCCAGCGGCACAGACGGCGCATACAATAAGGGGACCTTAGCTCTCCTCCGAAGCATATTCCACGCCCATCTCAGGGTGCCCGCCGTGTCTACATCTGTCCTGGGGCGTGGTGACCTCCGATACAATGCAACCCCAAGTGGCACAGGGGCCACCGCATCCAGCTCAGCCGCCACGTGAGGCTGATATGGCGTTCGATGCACCCAGAAGTGAAGAAACTGTGCCTGGGCACACAGAGCATACAATTGCATATCTGGCGCGCCCAGACCTCCCTGTCGCAGCGGAAGTGTCAGCAGGTCCCAGTACACCCGGGCTTGCCCTCCAGCCCACACCAGAGACAGCAGCTGTGACCACAAACATGCGAAAAAATGTTGTGTAAGGGGAATTGGCACGTTAACAAACAAATATAAAAATTTTGGTAATATTACCATTTTGGTCAGCGCTATCTTTCCAGCTATGGAGAGAGGCAGTCTGGACCAGATTGCCACCTTTCCTTCCAGCCACGTGTACGCCTTGCCAAAATTTAAAGTCCAAATTTCCTGCAGGCCTCTACTGATCCACACCCCTAGGTATTTGACGGCTGCAGCCTCCCACCTCAGGGGAAATTCAGATGTCACCATGGGAGTACCATCCGTCAGTGGGAAAATCACTGATTTCTTCCAATTAATGGAGACGCCAGCCAGCCCTCCAAATCTAATAAATTCCCTGAGAACCGGGTCTAGGTTTTCCTGAGGTTGAAGAATGTACAGGGTCACATCATCCGCGTACAATGAAATAAGTAGGCTACGCGTACTGAAACCGATGCCCTGTGCTGTGTGGTGTTGTCTAATTCTGGCAGCCAGGGGTTCCATTGCAATAGCAAAGAGCAGGGGTGAGAGTGGGCACCCCTGACGCGTGCCACGCGTGATGGGGAATTTATCGGACAACAAGCCGTTCACCCTGATTCGCGCTGTCGGCATGGTATATAACAGTTTAATACGACTAATAAACACGGGGCTTTATCCCATGTGTGATAGGATTGTAAATAGATATGGCCACTCCAGCGTATCAAACGCTTTGGTAGCGTCTAAAAAAATTGCAGCAGCTCGCACATCTGGGTGGAGGTAGTGCAGTACCGAAAATAATGTACGCAGGTTATGTGACGTCGCTCGTCCAGGAATAAATCCGGATTGGTCCGGGAGTGCAATCATTTGGAGGAGCGGCTGCAACCTGTTTGCCAATAGCTTAGCATAAATTTTTATGTCCACATTTATCAATGACAATGGCCTGTAGGAGTCCAACTCTGTTTCCGCCTTCTCGGGCTTCAGCAGTGTTATAATGATTGCTTCTCTCATTGAAGCCGGCAGGACACCCGCCTCCAGTGCCTCCTCATATACTGCAAGCAGCCTGGGGGCCAGCTCATCAACATAGGTCTTGTAAAAAGCTGTGATCAGGCCATCCGGTCCAGGGGCTTTATCGAGCGGCAAACTTTTGATGACTTGAGCCACATCCACCACCGTTATGGGGAGGTCCATATACTCTCTATACGTGTTATTAAACCATACCAAGGCAATGGAGTCCAGAAACTCTTGCAGACCCTCTGGGCTAGAGGCCTGGGCGGTCGTGTATAAGGAAGAGTAAAAATTGGCGAACTCAGTCAGGATCTCAGCCTGGCCCCTTACAGTACCCCCATCAGCTGTGTTGAGTTCATGTATGAATGTTGTGGACCTAGTGGGACGGATCATGGCCGCCAGTGTGCGGCCCAGCCTCTCTCCCTCGCCATATCGCCTCAGCATATTTGCTTAAAAATTTTACCTCTCGCTGCGATTCCTCAGCGAACTCTAGTAATTTCACCTTTAGGAGTGCAGCTGTATTTGGGTCATTTACTGAATAAAATTTACCCTCCAGGTCTCTTATCTGTCCCTCTAAGCCAGCGATGGTCCCCCTAATGGCCTTCAGCACCCCGGCCTGTCTTGCAATGCATTGGCCCCTTATGACCACTTTGAACGCCTCCCAGAGCGATGCTTCGGTGTCCACCGACCCCGCATTCAGGGTGAAGTACTCTACAATGTCGGATCGGATCTCCTCCTTAAATGCCTCATCTAAGAGCGCGTGGGGGGGCAAGCGCCAGGTGAAAGCGCGCGGCAGCGCACCTGGCAGACTCAGTTTGAGCAAACAGGGGGCATGATCCGACAGCGAGCGCGCCAGGTGGGTCACCTCTAACGTCCAGGTAGCAACCTCCCTCGACAACAACCAGTAGTCCAAGCGGGATCAAGCATTATGGTGGCTAGATATGCATGTCCCTTTCCTGACCTCCGGGTGTCTGGCCCTCCAAACATCCAACAAATCGCCATCCGAGATGATATCCTGCAGCGCGGCGCTAGCCTGCGGATGCAAGGTGCGGGCCGAGCCCTGTCTATCTGTTAGGTCATTCAGCACTGCATTGAAGTCACCACCCCAGATCACAGCGCAACATCCAGTTGCCCTGATGCGTGCAAAAATCTCACGAAAAAATTCTGGAGAGTCCAAGTTGGGACCATATATGGCCGCCAGTACCACCAGAGTGCCACCCAGCCGCCCCCGCAATATTATGCACCTTCCCTCCGGATCCACATATGCTTCCTCTTCTTGCCAATCCACCCCTTTGCGAATTAGCACCGAAACTCCCCTTGCGTAGCTAGAGTAAATTGCTGAGTATGTAGTCCCCCATCTGCTGTGGCGCAGCCTTTGTGAGGGCTTTACATTTAAATGTGTTTCCTGCAGATAGCATGTGTCTATGTTGTGTCTGACCAAATAGGCATGTACAAGTCTGGCCTTCCTACCATCGTTCAGCCCTCTGATGTTCCATGTGAGGACGTTTAGGGTATTAACGTGTGGCTAATCTTAAAGGACGAACACGTAAGCCTTGCTTCCCAGCCGCGCAGCCAACTACCAACCCATTGTGTCATTCCAGGTATATTTTTTGCTGTGTGCTGGCAAACCCTCAAACAACTCAACCCCAACTCCCACCCTCCACCCACACCAACCCCCAATCAGGTTGTAGCATACCCATCCCAATTCTAACCTTGTAGAACACCAAATGTAGAGCAAAAAATAAAAGGGAGATCTCCCATGAGGGCGAGGTACAGCCGGCGTACTTCCCTGCCTGCACAGGGTGGCCGGGAGTAATGTGGGAAGGCCTACTACGACTTTTAGCAAATATAAAAGGTAAACCAAAAAGAAGTGAATATTCAGACGCCCTGGGGCAACCACGCCCCGACCTCTAGGTCAGCAGAGTCAACAAGGCCCACACCACAACCGAGGACATCTCCCATCCAACATGACTTAATTTCGAACCACCCCACCCACCCCCTGCCACAGGCGACATATTGCAGGATATACACACTAGTTCAGTCATTGTCACTGAGCCTGCTACCCGCATGTTCCCTAGTAGCACCAACGGATTTGGAGCTCTTCCCACCAACATGTTTGGCGAACTTAAGGGCAGATTTCGCATCTGTAAAAAAATGCGCCGTGCCAACATGTGACACCTTGAGTTTAGCAGGGTATAGCAGGGAGTAGGGGATCTGCGCCTGCATGAGAATGCGCTTGGCCGGGAGGAATTCCCTACGTGCCGCCTACACCGCTGGAGTAAAATCCGGAAAGAATGAGATAGTATTTCCCTTGTGCGTGATTTGGCCCCTTTCCCTTGCCAGTCGCAAGATAAGGTCTCTGTCTTGGTAGTTTAATATTTTAGCCAGGATCGGCCTCGGAGTCCCCCCTACAGGTGGCTTTGGCCCTAGAGACCTGTGTGCTCTCTCAATCACGAAGACTGATGACAGGTGGGGATCAAACAGTTCATGTAGCAGATCCGACATGAAGATGTCCATTTTGGAAATAGCAGTGGTCTCTGGAATACCAGTAATGCGGAGATTGTTCCTTCTAGACCTGGCCTCCAAATCGTCGTTCTTGGCCCTAATAATACCCAGCAGCTTATCCATATTTAACAGTTGTTCTTTAGTTTCCATCTGGAAGTCGTGGTATTCTGTGTGTCTATTTTCCAGGCTATCTAATCTGGTCTCGTGAGTGTTCACCTGTTCTTCACGGAATCCAATTGTTCAGTCAGGGTATCTAGCTTTGTGTCTATGTTCCCGAAGCTGGTGCGCATTTCCAGCATCAGAGTTCGTAGATCTTCACCACGATCCTCATCCTGGGAGCCATGCTGCGAATCCCCTTGGGCTTCTTGGTCTGGTTCCGTGTACCTTGTTGACCGTTTGTTCTCAAAATTCAACTTGGGTTGCTTAGCGTCAGGCTTACCCATGTTGGTGACAATCGGTAGGCGACTCAGGGCGCACAGGTCAGCTCGCGCAGGCCTCCCCAATCCGCAGATCACCGAGGAACCACCGGTATAGCCTATCGTCGGGGTGCCGATCACATCCGTATCAGCAGCGGTCTGCGCCAAGTCTAATCGTGCACCATTAGCAGAGAAAGTGCAGCCGGTACACTGTCGTGGGCTCCACCAGCGCCGTCCTCGCCTCAGCAGCTTCAGCACAGCACTCTCCACACCTTTGCCCCAATGTGGGCAGCAGGGCCTGTCAAGCGCGGAGTGGATTCAGGTCTCCTTTCGACACTCACCCCGCACTGCCCAGCTCTTATCGCAGTGGGGGGGGAGGGGGGCAGGAGCGCAGTGCGGCACAGCCCTCTATCCTTCTTGCACCTCTCGCGTGCCCGGCCTGGGCAGAGACACCAACGGTCCCCCCCCGGTCACCAGCAATCATGTGCGCCACACAGCCCACCTACACGTATCAGCGCTGCTGTCTTGGCCCAGGTAGTTTAGATGGAGCTAGGAGTCATGCACAGACCCCGGCTCGCCCTCCACACTTTTGGGCTGTTTGGTGTCCACCACAGATCGGCTAGAGAAAATGGTGGCCGGAAGGGCCCTATGACACCCGCCTCGTTTTTCCTCCAGCTTAGGCCTTCACCTTGCAGTGCTGACACAGTGTCCCCCGTACCTGCGGGTCCTCCGGCATCGACCGCCTCCGCCTCCTCACACTTGCGTCGCCGATGGTGTAGGACTCTTCGGGCACCCCCAGCTGGCGCCGTTCACCTCACGGCCCAGTCGAAGCTCTATCGCACAAAATGGCAGCCGCGGCCCGGTGCGGCCCGGCCCCACCAGCTCGCATCTGCGGATAGCTTCCTCAAATAAGCGCTTCAGTGTCCCCCGTGTCTGCAGGGATAAATACGCAGCCTTCCGCCTTGCCACCTCGCCCTCTGCTGACCGTCAGGGCGTCCCCAGCATCTTGGGCCTTCGCAGCCGCGGGTTCAATTTGTAGGGTGGCCCAGCTGCCCCCGCTGCCAGGCTCCAAAGGTCCTCCCGCCCAAGATGTCAGCGACCAGCAGCGCGGTCCGAGCCAATGCCTCGCGGGCTAAAAAGGAGTCGTTTCCACGCCGGGGCCTTCACCTCCCCAGGGGGCAAGTATCGTGTCGTTTCAGCCCTCCGGTGCCAGGATTATCGAAAGGATTTATTCCCGACCGGCGGAGCTCGCTTACAAAGCGGCCATTCCGCGGCTCGGCTAGCCACGTCCCCCCCGCGGCTAGATACTTTAGATGGGCAGTGGTCCCAGTCAGACAGAAGTAGCCCAAAACCATATTAGAAAAGAGTAATTTTGTGGCCTTTTATAAATCTAACATGGTTGTCATCTCAGAGTTGGCTCCAATTCATTCCAAAGACAGGAGCACGGTTTTTTAAGGGTCTTTCCTCTGTGTCTTGTCTCAGATCTAAGGTTACTTGTGGAAAACAAGAGCAGCTAAAAACAAGAACAGCTGAAAACAGTAGTCCACACTCAAATCACACCCCACCTAGAAATGGCCAACGCAGCAATGGTTGGCATCCCATAATGCTCTCTAACCAAGTTATCACCGATTTCCACTTCACTGCATGACTTATCATCCAAGGAATTATTGGATGCTATCTATCTTATTCTCAGAGACCACCAATGACTCCTCCTGGAAGCTGGAACAAAATATGCATAATCACGTATAAACGGACCAGTTTAAAAAGTCTTCCTTCAAAGGTCAAACGGACTCCCGTGTCTGGCGGTCAGTGAGGTCTTAGGAGCAAAAACTCCTCCATCTGGAACTTCAAACTCAAAACCCTCCCAAGCTTTGAAACATCCTTTCTGAGGCAATGCATCAAACCTAAGGAGCTCTAAATCTCACACAAGAACTAAACCTCCTTTCTTTGAGGACACTACTCAAACACCACATTTTCTAACTTCATTTATACATATTGGACTATGAAGATTTCCTGATTTCATTTCAGTAATCAGTATCTCTCCTCATTACTTGCTACATTAATATTCTTGCAGCTCCTTAATGTTTTTTGTAAAGGGCCTCTTTGGTGGAGTCTTACTACAGAAAACTGTTAAGTACATGAAAAAAACCAAAATGGAAGGTCCAATTCTGTAGATTAAGTGGGCCCCATTCCTTAAAGGCCTTATGTTTGGTATGTATGATCTTTAACTAGATTTCATGTAATCGGATACAGTGGAGTAATTACCCAGCAGGGCGTGTGTGCTTATGCTTTGTGAGAGTCAAAATATTCTGGCCACCTAACTGCAAATTATTTGCAATTTTTACTTTTGTAATTTTGGTAATCCACATAAATGATGTTGCAGATGATGTTAAGATGCTAAGTTTTTCTTATTTCATCATTTTATTTTATTTCATCATTTTTCTTCTTTGCACATTGTTATACCATTTTGTTATCTCATTTTATATTTCTAAAAGGATGCTTGATCACCAAACATTAGGATATTAGTGCAGTACAAGAAATATTAAAACTTACAATAATATTAAGCAGTGTATGAGGGTTAAAACAATAATATACTGAGAGGTATAGAAAAAGGAAAAAATAAAACCCTTAAGTAAAATACAGGTAAAAGGTCAAAGACCTTAGAAACACCCGCATTAACTTTGGCCTGAGTTTTAATACTTCAGATATCTACTCCAGTACGTTTATGTCCACATTTGGAATAGATTTTCCTACTTATAGGTTTCACAAAGATTCGTAAGAGTACACATGGAAAAGTGCACAAGTAGAACATTTCCAGATGTTCTCCACTGCTTATATTTTTAGACAAGCAAAATTCCTTTTAGGTGGAAACGTCTGCATGAGTAAATTCTTAGGAAACATGCATTAGTACATAATAATCGACTGCCCCCACAATAGTAAAACATTTTCACTGTGGAGAAATACCTTTCCCTGCATTCCATCAAAAAAATGCCTACAGGCAAAGGATTATTTTCCTTTCCGCATTGAAAAGTGGGAGGAAACATCAACATTAGGTATATGAGACTCTTCAATTTTCAAACCCTGGAAAGTCACTTATTTCTAGTTTTGAAAGGAATTCATTTCCATGTAATTCCAGGGTGGGAAACCTCCCGCTAAAGTATTTAGAACACCCACAATTCTTAGAGATTGTAGGTGCCCACTGCACTTTGCAGTGCACTTTGCAACCCAGCCCCAAGCCAGTGCGAATGTGGCAATTTCCTTATCCTGGCTATTTTCTTTTATTAATAGTGTTTTATTGAAATACAAATATACCCTCATTCTGATTCTGTGAATCAGGATGTGAAATTTGCAATTATAAATTGCTGTTTCTCCGCACCTTTGTCACACTTACCTGGTGAAAAACCTTTGTGAATGGGGCCCTTAAAATCCTTAATTAGAATTTTGACTAGCAACTTAAGTAGAATGTAGATTATACAGTCTTGCCAATAACAAGACAGAATGACTTAATACAGATTTTGTTGTATAATCTGTAGTAGTTATTAAACATTCAATTGTATTATAAATTATTTATATTAAAGTTGCACACGGCAAATGTTGAAAAACCAAATCCCATAAAAAGAGTTAAGTCTCAACAAACACCTGATAAAAAGATGTATTTTCCACATGTTCCAAAAACCAAACTGAAGCAGCTCTATACTCATCACGTCATTCTTGTGGTAACCATGCACAGAGAACTAATAAAGAAAATAAGTGGATCTAAATTTGTGTGGATTTTCAGAATCCTGAGCAATGCTGCCTGGATGGTCCAGTTAAATAGAAGTGTTACTTGTTGCTATATAAACTGAGGCTATAGGTCAAAGTAAAAAAAAAATACACACTGGTTAGAAACGTGTGTCTTGCCACAAAGGAAATCATGAATAGCAAATCTCGAAATGCTTCAAGGCCTCCAATATCTGGGCTTCAATCTGCAATTTCATTGATGGATTTCACGCAACAAATGTCGTACCAGTACCACTGAGGCCAACAAGTGTACTATTATGAGGACAGCACGCCTGTCTTGGAAGGTGTAAGGGTAGGGAGCTTATGACAAAGCCAGCATTAATTTCAAACTTTATATTTGTGCATAATTGGTGCCAGTGGGAGCAAAAACAAAATAGTAATCAAATGTTTACCTTGACATCAAAATAGCCTGAGTGATGATATGAAAGCTATTTCTAACAAGACTTGGTCTGAATTCTCGCTGGAAAGTCATACGTAATTGGAGCTTCAAAACAAAGGCTAGGACCTAAACAAGGCAGGCGTTGTCATGGCCAACGATTCAAAGGAACGTTCTGTTAAGTGAGTAACTAGTTTAGGCTCGTTTAACCTCAACAGAGTCAGTCAAGCGAACACCAAACACAAATTTAGTCTTAACAAGACCAGTCCAGCATAGAATGCCTGGTAGATACTAGTGACTAAAGAATACAAAGAATCATGTCAACAAAACAATTATGTTAATTTCTGGCATGCAAACTCCAACAATAAATTAAGTAAAAAGAGAATGTGCAGATATTAAAAACAATGGGTTTAGGAGATACTATGAGCATGTCAAAGCACTGAATGTCAAATTGTTTTATGTAAGAGATTTAGAAATCTAAACATGGGGGCTGCAGGTAACAGAAGCAATGGGGGAAGGTTGTACAAGGGAACTAAGACGAAGAAGAAATGTTACACCAATAAATTTGGTTAGTGGTGAGTATAGGAAAGTGGTGACCTACAAATGACCTTCAGACTCACAAAGAACGGGGAACACGTTTACTCTCGTTCACAGCTTCAAGTCATGCTGGATTTTCAGGAGTGTTACGTGGATATGTCAATGGGCACTTCTGGGATACAATAAAAAGACAACAGAGGCGGCTGCACCAACCACAGCACTGACTATGTGTTCACTACACTCTGAAGATGCTGAAGCCTGGAAACGGACGGATGCAGCACAAACCACAGGAAAATAGCTGCTACACTCCAGATCCTGACACTCATGGCTGAGAGAATTGATGAAGTCACATATATAATCAAAACTGTTTATGTCAAAAGCTGCATAACAAAGTAGCATATGGTGGAACCAGTGGCTTGCAGTATCCATCATGGCTTGCGGATAGTAATGACAAACATACTCCAGACAAACCACTTACTTGGCCAGGATAATGGCAGAAGATAGATGCAAATATTGAAACTTAAGAAACCACCACTAAAATGCTATAAGTACGCCCAGAAGAGGTGTGCAGCCCGGGAATGGGATTTACTGCATCAGGGGCCAGGTAATGAAGTCCAATGTGCCACATCAGATACCGCAAAGAGCAGCCTTAGACATGGGAATCTTTAATCTGTTCATTAGCAACATGGCAGAAGATTCAGGAATCAGGGCTTTGTTTTTTGCAAATTCAACAAATGTACAACAGTTGGTACCCCCACTCAGGGGAACAGAAGTACGGAACGATTTAAAAAAAAGGGGGGGTGGTAAGTAATTTGCATTTGCTGCCAATGTGAAAGCCACCCATTCGAAGCAGGGAATTCCTGCCACACAGCACAGGATGAAAAGTTAGTGTTTAAACCCTACCCGACCTGAGATGGTCTGGGTAGGTCAGGATCTTTAATTGCCTAAATATTGCTAAAACATGTGCTAGGGCAATGATCAAATATGTAAGCTAAATGTTAGAGGCGCCAGGCCTGGCAGGCCTGGCATCCCAGGCAACTCATGATGCTAGTTTGAGTAATGCATCCAATTACAGGAATCTGTGTTTAACCTGATGGTCACTGCTTCAAATCATGAAAAGCACACTCAACCTTTCATCCTTCTGAGATGGATAACATGACCACCATTGAGATGGGTAGCAATAAGTATGTGTTATTCTGTGGCTACATGCACTAAAGGGTGAACAAGCGTTCTACAAATGCACCTTATGTTCATGGTAAGGATAGGACGCTGGGATGAGAATGAAAACCATAAACCTTCAAGTCCTTCAAAGACATCTCCATCCACGATTTAAAGCTTATCCTCATCTCTCACTCTGCCTGCTCCATATCTGGTGCCAACACTTCTAAAGAACTTCAGCGCATTTCTGTGAACACCCACGCTCCAAAATAAACAAAGGAGGTGGAAGCTGAGCCCTTAAGCACCCGGGTAGTCCAAAGAAGTTGCTGACAACAAAAACTCCATAAGCAGATAGGAAAGAAAATGGAAGACAAAAGAAACCCACAAAGATCTCATGATACTGAAGTCACATTGGATAACACACCAACAAATTCTCACACCAGCCAAACATGAGTACTATTCCGACACCATCAACGAAGCTGACAACAGAAGCAGAATGTTCTTTAAAACTATCAACCACAGCATGAACCCTTGCCTGTCCTTCCCATCCCACACTCCACGGACAAGAGCAATTCCATCAACCTCTTCTTCAATGAAAATATACACAAGACCCCCAGCCACACCTTGAAGTTTCAAAAGAGATTCATTTACATCGTCCTTCTCTGCCTCTACTACATAGGCCATTGACACTAGTTTGTTTACACCTCTAGATACCAGAAGATCCCTCCAGTGTCCCTCAGCACACCCGCAGCCAGGACGCTGTCAGACTGGAGATGAAGACGCACAAACAAGAAAGCAGCACAGCTACAGGCCTTCGCCAACTATGCACCCAGGATCGGGATCAACATCTTTTGCCCCCACCAGTACTGCTCAAGCCCACACACTGACTGGAAACACACGTTTGAGAAGAGAGGCAGGAAAAAAGTGATCGGTCGCCTACTGGAGGCTTCAATTGGAGTACTATGTGTAGAAGAGAAAGCTATATTCCCAGAAGGATAACAACGGGTTAAATATAGTGTTAAAATACTACAATGGCGTCTTGTGTCAACAACCAGAACTTTGCAGAAAGGCATGGGATTTTAAACATTTAGACCCCAAAGCCTGGAGGATAAAACAGAGATAGTCCATTCTTAATACAAGAAGCATTCTCATACAGGGAAGGCAAGGAAAAAGCAGAATTTCTTTTTTTTTGAACACCTATATATCAGAATTCTTACACAGAAAGGCTGGAATTAGAAATACCTATTATAAAAGAGACCCAGGAGACACATAGGGTAGAATGTTTGTCAAAAATGGGTAGCCGAACTGGCTGATATCATTCTAAAGATTATTTATAAATTTCGAATGTCTTTCGACGCAGTTTGTAATAATAACGTAATAATAACCTGGTCTTTTTCTCCAGCATCAATTTGGGCTTTTTCCTGCACTGTGCATCCGTGACACTAACAGGCACCTCACTGAGAGAGCCATCTGCACACTGAGCTGCACTCTCTAGAACACGTTCATGCCCCAATAACCATGCATAATAGATACAAATAGAAAAGTCCCTGGAACAAATGTGCTTAAGCATTTTTGTTTTATCACAAAAAATAGTCAGATATTGGAGACTGCATAGAAGCAGGGTGAGCACTGCACACACAGGAATTACAGCCTTGCACGCGCCAGTTCACTTGTCCTCAGACAGGACCCTCATTCTGAGAGGATTACTTACAAGGGGGGTAATATTAGGGCCGTGTTCCCTATTTCGACCAGTGTCACTACCGCAGTTACAGCCACCATGAGTTTAGCCTGGAATGGGGAATAACAGCAGGCCTCAGGAAATTATTTGGCCCTCTACTGCATGATTTATCCAGATTCTGTGTCCTTTTTTGCTCACATTTTCAGTCAGCTTAGAGCACCCAGTAACACCTCTAATTGTGAGTGGTAATTCTACAAAAATCATGCAAGGTTACCACTCCTCGCAACTCAGAAATGAGGGCTATATTGTTACCCAATAACTCATGCCACTGGGATACAACATTGCAGGTCTGTGCTTTCCTTTTCAAATCAAGTGTTTTCCATTGTGTCAGCCCAAATGGATGGAACGAGCTGATCCAACACTACAACTCCCAGAAACCACTGATTAGTTATATTAAAGGCTGGGACTGAGAACCAAGTGTCCATGTGACAGCCATCAGGCCTCCTTCATCCAACAACATACTTGAATCTTCAGAGCCCAGGAAGCGACTTTTGTTAGAATGTTACCCTTTGCTAAGCGCTAACCATCTAATATGTTGGACAGGAAAACAAGCATTGACCAAACATATACTAACAAGTGATAGTATCTTAACCAGTGGTTCTAACTGGGTACGGCAGCCAACATAGACAATGAAGGGGCAGAGCATTTAAAATAGAAAGGGCCAACCCACAAGCAGCAGTAATGGTCTTTCGAAAGCACAGGATTTCACACCATGTAATCCAGAACTTACATTGTGGTTGGTCTCAGCTATTATTTAAATCCTAGATTAATAAGAGTGCTCCCCCCAAGACGCAAGCCTCACTGGATTTAAGACAAAAAGTAATGATGTTGTACACAAATTTTTGCACCTGATCATCTTAAACTCTGCAGTCGAACAGACTTTTAGATCCAGAAATATCACAGTTGTTACACAATGCATAATGCAGTGGATCTGCGATATTAAAAAACACTGTCAACTTATTGTGCCCGGAAAAGGGGGTGGGGCTAGACAGTCTGAGTGGTAGGGTAGAGAAAACAGTCTACCACAGTGATACTCAAAGTACGGCCCAGGGGCCACATGAGGCCCTCCTGACCTTTACATGCGGCCCCCTGGTCAACCAATCAATCAATCATTCAATCAATCAGAGATCTTATAAAGCGCAACTACTCACCTGTGAGGGTCTCAAGGCGCTGCGGGGGGGAGGAGGGTCTCCGGCTCAGTCAAAGAGCCAGGTCTTGAGGTCTTTTCTGAAATGCAGCAGCGATGGTGATTGCCCGAGGTGCAGAGGTGGAGAAAGATCTTCCTCCAGCCGTGATCTTGTGAATCCGTGGGATGGTGGCCAGGGCCAGTTGGGCGGAGCGGAGATGTCTGGCAGGAGTGTAGAAGGGGCTGGTTGAGGTAAGCAGGTCCAGCCTTGTGGAGGGCCTTGTAGGCGTGGGTGAGAAGCTTGAAGGTGTTTCTTTTGTTGACAGGTAGCCAGTGAAGGTCCTTCAGGTGGCCAGTGATGTGGTTGCAGCGTGGTATGTTGAAGAGGAGTCTGGCGGAGGTGTTCTGGATGGTCTGCAGTTTTTTAGGAGTTTCTGGGTGGTGCTGGTGTGAGTGCGTTGCCGTAGTCGAGTCTGCTGGTGGCGAGTGCATCGGTGACCGTTTTCCTGGACTCGGTGGGGATCCACTTGAAGATCATCCGAAGTAAGCAGAGCGTGTGGAAGCAGGAGGACGAAACAGTGTTAATTTGGCGGTTCATTGAGAGCGAGGAGTCCAGGATGATGCAGAGGTTTTGTGTGTGGTCCGTGGGTGTGTGAGGGATTCTGAGTGCTGCGGGCCACCAAGAGTCGTCCCAGGCGGAGGGGGAGGAGCCCAGGATGAGTACTTCGGTCTTGTCTGAGTTAAGCTTGAGGCAGCTGTCCTTCATCCAGGTGGTGACTGCCTTCATTCCGCTGTGGAAGTTCCTCTTGGCGGCTGTGGGTTCATCTGTGAGGGAGGGAATCAGCTGGGTGTCGTCGGCGTACGAGACGATGTTGAGTCCGTGGCTTCTGACGATGGCTGCAAGCTGGGCCATGTAGATGTTGAAGAGGGTGGGGCTCATGGAGGATCCCTGAGGCACTCTGCAGCTGATCTCTGTGGGTTTTGAGTTGAACGGTGGCAGTCTTACTCTATGCATTCAGCCGGTGTGGAAGGAGCGGATCCATTCTAGGGCTTTGTCCCGGATGCCGGCATCGTGGAGTCTTGCACAGAGGGTGTGGTGGTCAACAGCAGCACTGGGCTGCTCTTAACTCAACAGGGGACTAACATTGAGAAAGAAGTTAAATAACAGACAAGGCTTTATTTAAAGGTTAATTGAAGTTAAAGAAAGGAAGTAGCTAGGTTATCCTGCACCGCTTAACTTTAGAAACACCTTTATTTTAAAAGGCATCTTGCAGCAAAAGTGTAAAAATATGATAAGGTCTTTTCAAAATACAGAAAGTTTATTTCTTTAACATGCAGAACTGTTTCACCTTAGTATATCCAATTATATCAGTGCACTGAGAAGAATATTTTTAAAAGCGATAGTTTTCAAACATGAATTTACAAATATTCATTCTTCACCCCATCCTGACAACAATGTCAATAGTGAACTAAGATGCAAGTCAGTTGTTAAGTGCATTCTTTCGGCTGGGTTCCTATTATACATCAACAACATTATAGTTTATTAAATCAAACACAGGAGAAGGTTTTGTACAATACAAATCCTAAAGTCCTGTTGTTCAATATCCTTATATATGTGATAATGAAGAAAAAGGAGGAATACTGAAATAAAACAAATGGCTAGGATCACACAATGTGGTAAAGTGGGGAGAACGGGATTAAGCCCAGGTTTTTTTGTTTCACAATATGTAATTCAGCCACTAAATGTATATGCTTCGCTTCCCCTACACCCACCTTACCGGTACCACCCCGGAACTCCCCCGCTCCTGGGCGCCACCCTGCTGGCATCAATGCGGCCCTCGGTCACATCATAGACAAAACATTTTGGCCCCCGGGAAAGTGTTTATGAGTACCCATTGTCTAGCATCTAAGGAGGTCATAAAACTCCAAAATCACTCCCTCTGTCATCTGTTGTCCATGTAGTCTATGTACGCCATCCAAGCAGAAATAGTATTAATGAGGCATCATGCATGCACACCTGCAAGCCATTGTAACTGTTGTAACTGAAAAGGTAGCAATGGCTTTGCATAGCTTCCTGTAGATGTGGGATGCCCACAACATCCATGAGAGGAAAAAAGAAAACGCGGAAAAATCTCAAAGTAGAGTAAAATTCGGGTGGGTGAATACACTGGGAAGAAAAAAAAGAACCAAAAGTAATACCGGACTATCCTAAGCCAATACAGCCATTGAAACAAGTTGATCATGAGAATGTTCTGGTCTTCACTTCGTCAAAGGCCACAAAACAGTTAGGCCCACCCTGTAAATAAAGATGATCTTCCCAAAGACGACCACAGCTGTCTCCACTCCATGACAGGACCATTTATAAGATAGGAGCATCCAGATAAAGCAAACACTACACACACACATAACCTGCACAGACAACTCCAATTTAGCTTCATAAAATACCTAAAACACCAACTTTTCAACAATAAATAAGAGCGCCACACCACAATGGAACATCCACCATTCACGTAATAGTATGAGACATTGAACACTATCATACAGGTTTGAAGTTTATACGAACACCACAAGTACAAAGATCTCAAACACCACAGTAAGTACGGCAAGATTTACAATAGAGCAATAATGTCCTATTTCTACCAGAGCAGGGGACCAGTTTCTTGAGAAGAAGAGTGAGTGGTGGATTTACTCAGTAAGGATGACAACGGGCGCTAATGACAAAATAATAAAGACCGCAGCAGACTCTGCAATCAAACTGGCATCACCTGGGACATGGGTACTCGCAAACATTTGCCAAGGGGCCACAAGGTACGGCCTGTGGTGTGACCGAGGGTGGCACTGATGCTAGCAGAGTGGCTTTGGGGGTCTGGGTGGGTCAAGGATTGTGTAAGGAGGTCTAAAATAAAATGATATAAACGGGCAAGTATTTTTTTGCAGGTTAACAATGCTTGCCCGTTTATTTAACATTTTTTTCTGAATATTAGTGCTCAACAACTAAACAGCAGCTCGTGCTGCTGTTCACCAGGTGGGCCGCGTGTAAAGGTCAAGAGGGCCGCAAGCGGCCCCCGGGCCGTACATTGAGTATCACTGACCTGGGACATCGGTCAGCCAATGCTGCAGCAGAACATTTCGGATAGAACTGTGCCTATCTTGTGCATTCAGGAGTATTGCTTTTACTGCAATGGCTTATTTCTGGTAAAACAATTCTTGCTCGCGTTGGTCAAGCAGTTGATTGGAAGTGCAGCGAAAGAGATGTTTTTGTCCGCCTACCTTTTTGATGTCCTTGTTGGTCATGGGATCGTCCGTCATTTTATGGTAGAGCAATTCAATGATCTCCTTCAGTTCGTAATTGTAGCCTCTCCTTTTGCAGACAATCACCACTTTATCAAACAAAAATAAATACCTGAAACAAAAAGACTTCAGTGAGTGGCTCGCCATTCAAAAACATTTGTCAGGCCATTGTACTTCAATGAGTCCCACCAGGAACAACCATTCCCCCCTTCATGTACACATCAAAAAAGCCTCATCTTGTAAAAACAATTATCACTACAAGGAGCAGTTAGAAGACCAAAAGTGAAGCACCTCTTACTCCATAGTTTCAACAGATCTTGGGCTGAGTCATCTCAAAATACAAGACACTAAACTCTCCCCTGTATACATGTAATACTCTCTTCCTCCCTGCACAGACTCATTACAGCCATATATATTTGGCATTGGACCAAGAATGATGATTTTGAAAAGAAACAACCGCAAAGCATTTTCAGGTAGTGTGAATTTGTATTTTATTACAAATAGGGCTCGATTCCGATGCCGACGAGACGAAGCAATGGCTCAGTCGAAGACATTAGTCGTCCAGCTCCAAGTTCACTAGGTGAGGACTTGCACCCAGTATTTTCTATGTTTTAACCCACAGATTCCTCTTACTAGAAGCAGAACGAATGGTTGCACAAAATCATGCCCAGAATATAAAATAAACTTGAGGGAAAACCAACGATAACTCGGGCCCCTTCGTATTATTCCCCATTCTGACTGTTCAAACTAGCGATTGCATGGTACGGAGGCAGGAATACGAGTAATTCTGGCTCCAATATTCCTGTGTCCCCAGCACCTTCCAATTTGGAATCAGGCCCTGATCTTTCAATGAAATCATTTGCCATTTTCACCCTCTTATGTCCTTCTAATTTTAAGGTAAGTACAATCCACACTATAAACAAAACTGCCTTTCTCAAAATAAATCACTTTACAAAATTATCATTTAAGATGATGAGCTTCTGATGGTGGCATCATTCTAGCCACGCCCAAAAAGTGCACACCCATTTATAATCGCTTACTGCACCTCACATGCACACCTTTACTCCCTCCCACATACCCACCTATCCTGCTTGGTGTGGTTTACTATAGAGCGAACTTTCAGTTCGCCGTCAATCATCGGCCGGCCAAATTCTTCCAACTTCACTTGCTGTGGAAAATGAAGAAAATTTCATGTTTTATTATGTTTAATCACAAAGAGCCAAATGAGAATTAAACTCCCATGACAAACATAATTGTAGGGTAATGTTAAGTGAAGAAACTGAGAGAAAGAACCGCATTAAGAGTCAGGCAGACATACAGAGCAATTTGGCAAAGAAAAGTGCCGAAAACATGCATAAGAGATTCAAAAGACCAGCTGCAGGCAATACAATAACAATCAACCGAGGCAAGTGCTTGGTGAGCAACCGCAAGTGAAGCAAACTAGTGACAACCGAGTGGGAGACAAGAGCTGCAAGAAACAGAAGAGAATAAATATAGGTGAAAAGGGGAAGGTTTCGGGAACAGAATGAATTCCATAAGAGATAAAGATGCACACAGAGAAACTGCTGGATGGCAGAGGAAGAGGCCACCAATTCAGAACAAGAGGCAGAGAACAATAAAGATACAATGATCAATTTGAAGCTACTGGAGTCATTTACTTCTAAATGGCAGTTTCTTACAGTATGGCCAGGACAAGTCTTTTAGGCAGAGGCTACTACAGACCGCTCCATGCCTAAGACAACCACCAATCACCTCGTGAAACTTACCAAGTTATCTATCGAACTCTGAAAATCACTGATTTTCTTTAATGTTTCCTTGTCCCTTTTAACTTCGTTTATATACATGGACAAATCCTGCAAAGAAAACAAAAGCAACCTAAACAAATAGCAATGAAAGTTTAAAGATACGAAAAAGTGAAGACAACTAGAGAGGTTAACTGTAGACGTAAAATATATATATATGTCCTGATATATCATAACCAGGGTACCCTTCTATCAGCACATATAGACACGGTTCCTGAACTATCACTGTAGCTCAGGGACAAAGCAAGCACATGGCATGAAATGTAGACATTTTTAGTGTTTGCATTAATTATTGAATTTTATCTGTCGATCTGCCACTTCTTCATGCAAAACTTGCAGATTGCTTTCACTAAAAAAAAAAACTTGAAAGCTTAGTTTGTGCTGATGGTTGCTTTTTCCAGGACCCCAGGCTCATGCTGCAATATTCATTTACAACTTTTAAAGCAAAGGTGCCCTTTTTAGGTCTCGGGCCTAGCGTTGCAGTGCGCAGCACTGCTCGCGCAGCCCGAGACCTCTTGTACGGGCTTTTGGAAGCTGACCACACGCTCGTGCGTGTGTTTTTTTTTTCTCCGGCTGGCATTGGCTGTAGCTTTTTTTTTTTTTTTTTTAAACAAATGCACGCAATTGGGCAAAGGCGGGCGCATGTCCCGCCTTTGCAACGCCCATTCCCGTCTGTGGCTAGCACGCGCAGCAGCGCGCGTTCGCCTCGCTGCCGGGCTCCCTTTCCCCCCGCTCCTCTGTGGTGCGCGCGCACCACTGTTTTTTTCCTCCTGAGAGGGGGTCTCGCCCACGCCAGGCATGGTGTAGGGGAAAGCACCTGAAGTCGCAGGAAAGGACAGGAAGGGTCCGATTTCTTTGAGGTTCTCCTGTTCCCCCACCGTTTGGAGCAGTGGATGTCCCATCCCCGTCGTTGTCAGAGTCCACCGTAGCATTGCCAGGAGGAGACAGGACGACGGAGCCGGGAGGTGGAAGGAGGTATCATGTCTGGTTTTGTTTGGATAAGGAGTTTACGAAGATGGTGCTCCTGGGGGGTGTGAGGGTGTCTCTCAATGGAAACAGCAAAGTCAGGGAGACCGAATAAACAAATTTTTTTGCAGATTTATATAGCGTGAACTCGACCCGAAGGTATGGGGAGATTAAGTTATTTGCCCAGAATCACAGGAAACTGAGCAGACGCTCGAACCTGGTTCCCCAGCTCCAAAGTCGGCAGCTCTGACCGTAAGGCCACAACCTCTCCCCAGCTTGCTCTCGAGAAAATACAATATAAGCCCTTCCTCTTCAAGTTCGAATAAACTGGCTTCTGACACTTCTTGTCAATGCTTCGTAATTCTCCCTTGTGCAGTTTGATCATTTCAAGCGCATAGCCTCACAAAGTGCCAGGGGCTGTCTTTCCTCTTTATTAGTTTCAGTCCAATGATCTTAGATCTGCAGAGAAGTGCTGGTTGTATAAAAAAAATATAGCAAGTTTGGCGAGAAATACAAGCATCCGACCTTTAAACTCTTGAGAACTCGTTTTCAAAAAGAAGCAATTTGGAGTCACAGCCTGGCAGTGGCTTCCCATTGCAGAAAAAGTATGTTAAATGATATCAAAATACATTAGGCTGATAAAACATCTGCAGTAGAGGACAGCATGAATCAAACTACCCTGTCTCCGGAGACCCATATTTAAAGCAATTCTCACGGCCAGTCGTATCTCCCGGTCACATCCATAAACTGGGACCACAATTCCCGAAATGCATATTGGTTTGTCCTGTCAAAAGCTGTTACATGTGTTGTTAGATAATAATGTATCTAAGGGTAGTCGTGATGTTGGTGAAAAGAACCTGGAGGTATGGATCCAGCCTCAAATATAGTGAAATGATTTGCATCCCAGTGGCAAGCACCGCTGATGATAATGATGACGGCGAAAAAGGGTTTGAAGGGCGCGTGATCACCCAAAACAGCATCTCAGTGCTAAGGATGATGGCTTTCTTCCTGGGGAAATTCAATAAGTGTATCAAAAGGGCATTTTGCACGTGCGCTAGGGCCACGATGACGGTACTCAAAGCGTGTGGTCCCTCTCTTCGTGCATAATGAGATTTGTGGTGATGGAGGCCCTGAATAACATTTATTCTGAATTAATGGTAGGCTGGAGAGGTCCCTTTCTTGTCCCAAGCTTCAATATAGATGCCATAGTGTAGGATAAACAATTGCGAAATATGCAAAAGGTCAAGAATTTGATTTTTATAGCCTACTGAAGATGAGGCGCCCAGATAATGTCAGTACGAATGGGGTATGCCCGTAGGACCTATGTATGAAACTGTTTCGTCTTAACTTCTAGGAGGCTCCAGAGAAGGCAAGTGCTCTTGAGCAGGCAAAAGGCACAGTTAAAAGTTCACCCCAGTGCTGGAAGGCCACCAGTGTGGCATGGCAAGGATGAAGGACAACCCAAAGGCAAGGACACAGTTAGTTCGAGTGTTGCCAAATTACATCGCACAAACATCTAAGTTGTAGCCACTGTGGTTACAGTTGAGAAGCATCAGCATCTTTCATAGCTGGAACACCAGCATCCGACCTTGAAATGACCTTGAGAGTGAATCACAAGAAGAAAAGAGACCTGAAGTAAGTCTTTACCACAAAGGCACTGGCCCATAAAAGAATTGGTTTGCGGGCAGGGGAAGAAGATGTGGGTGGGAGGGCAGTGTTTTATTTTACTATAACTAACCCAAATCAGACAATAAATGTGCGGTTTGTGGTCCTCCAAAGAATTAACAGTCTCAGAAAATTAAGGTTGATGCACGAGTTATGACCTCCGCAGACTGTATCATAAAACTACCCAGGAACCCATAGCTACAAATGTTTGCTGAGTGGGGTCACCAGCTTCTAGAATTTTAACTGAACACAAAAGCTTGAACAGCTTACAAACCTCCCAACTTTTAAGTAGAAATAAAACTTTGGTGTCAGTCTTCCCTATTTAGTTTTATAGCTGGTATCACTTTCTTGCAGTCCTGATGGTATGAAAGTGTGGGAAAATTGGTCCAAACATCAATGCTTTGCGAGGCAGAAGTTGCCACCCAGTTGGCCAGGATGACAAAGTTGACTTCTGGCTGGGTGAGCAAAATGGAATTTCATGCACTATGGACACAAGTGCAAAACAGTAGACAGTGCACAGCTAGATGTATAAAATCCACACAAGCATGAATCTAATGTACAGAAGTCTCACATGCCTAAATTGCATAGAAATTTATAAAGCAGTGAAAAATGTCTAGCACTTCTCAAATCTTGCTTGTCACATTCCTAACAAATTTGAGGCCTGTCTCCCTCTAGAGACTAGCATTCTGTTTTCAACCGTATACATTTTTTGTTTCTTTTATTTTTCGATTTTTGAGGAGTATCAAAGCACCAAATAATATGTTCCTCCTGTATCTTTACGGCTAGAAAGCCTTATACCTCAGTTCAAATGACTAAAGCACACAGCGAGTAAGAGCGTTAAAATCGGTCGGAGAGCTGTTGCTCACATGGTTGCTTATATGGCCAAATATTCACACTTTCGTCTCAAGTGATTTTGCTGACTAAAACATATATTAATATATAAACTCTATAAAGGTGATTTCTGATAACCACATTATGCAATGAGGAACCACCTCTCTTTAGGTCAGGCCCGGAGACAGCTTTAGATCTCTTGCAAACTTCCGTAATCAAAAAAGTTGATTAATAATAAGTGTTCCTATACCTATTCTATGTACACCTGCCTGCTAGGGAACAATGTTATTGCTCTATTAAAATTATATGCAATGGCATTTAAAAGAAAAGAAAAATGTGCATTGCAAGCTTATAACTGTCAATTTTTCCTGGCAGAATGCTTTTGCATTTTTGTTTTTTCTTCTTTTGTTTTTGTGGCTATGTAATATATTGCTTATAATTTATATGTTTGTTATATCCTCTATCTGCTTTCCCTACTGTATACATGTTTCCCTTTGATTAGCACCATGGTGATGGAATGCTACTGTTCCTTGTATGGTCAGTTGCACCTGACTACTGTTTGCTGATGGATGGGACATTTTATCCCCTGGATTAAACTCTTTTACATCTACTTTGAACCCTGGATTAATTTACTTAATTTTACACTGGAGACAATGCTTTTCAACCCAAGTGCTTTCGTTGTGGGAGCATTGGTCATTTGGCCAACGACAAAAATTGTCCTGCATTGAAAAGCACTTGCGCTAAATGCAAAAAAGTTGGTCATTTCATGAGCTCATGTCGAACCAAGAAAGATAAAGCCAAGATAAACTTGGTTGACCAAAGTGAGTACTATGATGTTGACTCTGACTTTGATTGTGGACAAATAGTTTCACAGGTATCTGATAAAAGAAAAAAAGGACCTTTTGATGTAGTTATGATTGAGGGAAAAGGGACTCGCATGCTATTTGATTCTGGTGCAAAAATTACCATTATTTCGAAACAGTTCTATTCCCAGAATTTAAAGGACAAAGTTAAAATTGCTACAGCAGATATTAAACCTTTTGCTTATGGAGGCGAACCAATTAAACTTTTAGGTTATTTTGAAGGTTTGCTGGAGTACAAAGGTAGGTTCACAGCTGGTAAAGTCTATGTTTCTCATAAGGGTGATAGCATTTTAAGTTGGCTTCACCAAGAAGATCTTGGCGTCATGCTAGATCCTAACAGCAATCCCCCTATTCTGCTGAAAGAAAATTTCAAAGTGAATCTTGTTGAAACCTTAGACAAGGATGCAGACTATATTTCCAATCTCAGGGGACTAATCCCAAGTGTATTTAGTAGTGAACTGGGTTGTCTTCGAGGCTACACTCACAAAATTAAATTCGTTTCGGGGCTGTGCCTGTTTCTAGTAAAGTTCGCTGTGTACCTTTCTCAGTAAAAGATGAAATGAAAAAACAACTGGACAAGTTGAAGACTGAAGGAATTATAGAAGAAATTGAAGGGACCCAATGGTTGGCGGCAGTAGTCGCAGCACGCAAATCCGATGGTAGTTTGCGTCTATGCATAGACCTACGGTCTCTTAACAAGCAAGTTATTGTTGATAGATACCCACTTCCCAAAATTTCTGAAATGTTGATGTTACTCAAAGATGCTAAAGTTTTTTCCACGGTTGATCTTAAATCCGCATACCATCAGATTTTGTTAGATAAGGATTCTAAAGATTACACTGCGTTTATCACTCCTTTTGGAACCTTCAGATTTCTGAGGTTACCTTTTGGTTTGGTTTCGGCAGCGTCAGTCTTCCAGAGGGCATTGGAGAAGGTGTTGCTAGATCAAGTTGGGGTTAAAATTTATCAAGACGACGTGTTGATTTTTGGCAGTAGCGTTGAAGAACATGACTTAAGGGTGAAACAAGTGTTTGAGAGGTTTAGTCAGTTCAATCTCACTGTCAGACTGGATAAATGTAAATTCAAAAGATCTTCAATTAATTATTTGGGACAGAGAAAGGTATTGAACCCAAAAAGGAGTTAATAGAAACCATACATAATTTAGCCTCACCTACCAATAAAGATGAGTTAATGAAATTCCTGGGGATGGCTGAATACTACAGCAAGTTTGTACGTGGATTTGCTGAGAAATGTGTTAACATGCGGACTCTGTTATGCAAAGGGGTTGATTTTACTTGGTCTTCACAATGTGAAGAAGAATTTAACAATTTAAAAGTACTTTTGAAGGATACCCCAAAGCTGAGTAGTTTTGATCCTGCATTAAAATCAGTGTTAATTACGGATGCAAGCATGAAAGGGCTGGGAGCAGTACTCCAGCAAGAAAAGTGTGATGGAATAAATGTCATTTTATTTCTTTCTAGAAGTCTAAAGGGAGCAGAACAAAGGTATTCTGTGATAGAAAGAGAAGCGCTAGCTGTACATTGGGCTATAAAGAAATTGAAGAACTTACTTTGGGCAACTAAGTTTAGTGTACGAACAGATCACAAGCCCTTATGTGAAGTGTTTAATAAGAAAGGTATAGATTCCATATCTAGTCGCATTTCCAAATGGGTCGTGGGTCTACAGCCTTATAATTTTAATGTGGAGTATTTGCCTGGTGTGAGAAACTGCATTGCAGATACTTTATCACGACTTGTAAGTACTGATATGAGTGAATCTGTTGATCAGGATGACAAGTTAGATGAATGGGTGTGCAACATTGAGCATGATGGTATAAAAGAAGGGAAGTGGAGAGAGGAATGCAGAAATGATGAAACTATTAAAGAGTTGTGCACTCTAATTAAAAAGGGGTGGAATACAAAAATCAATGGTGAGTTGGAGAAGTATTGGAATGTCAGGAACGAGTTATCTGAAAATGATGGTCTCATTTTCAGGGGGTCAAAATTAATTCCTCCTTTGACTCTTAGAGGTGAATTGGTAGAGCTAGCCCACAAGGGTCACCAGGGCATGTCTAAAACTAAAGAGAGGTTGAGGCTGAATTACTGGTGGCCAGGAATTGATCTTCAGGTGGAGAGATCTATTAGGGAATGTATACCTTGCACTCTTAGTGAGAAATGTTTGAAGCCCAGGGTCCAACCCATGATTATCAGGGAGCGTCCTGAAGGACCTTGGCATGAATTAGCCTTCGACATCTTGGGTCCAGTCACAGGTGATGGTGGTGAAACGTACGTGTTTGTTCTGATTGACATGTTTTCAAGGTGGCCAGAAATCAAGCTTACCAAATGCATTGATTCCAAACATGTAATTTCTTTCCTAAAAGAAATCTTTGCACGAGAGGGCTTACCAGGTTGTCTATTAACAGACAATGGAGTACAATTTGTGTCTGTAGAAATGGAAAAGTTTCTAGAAAAATGTTCCATAAGGCATAAAAAGTGTTCACTCTATCATCCGGAAACGAATGGAATGGTGGAACGTTTTGTTCGTGTGCTCAAAGAAACCATTTCAATGTCTAAACAAAATGGCTTGGATTGGAAAAAGGAAGTTAATAGGAAGGTTGAAGTCTATAGATTCTCCCCTCATGCTACGACTGGACGCACACCTTTTAATCTTCTTAAAGGAAGACATCCCAACACTCTTGTGGCTCCCTTTTGGGTTAATGATATGGTTACAAAAAAACAAAATGTGCTTGAAGATGGGCATTGGAAATGTAAAGAGAAAGATAAAATTGTGGCACGGAAGATGAAGTTTGATGTCAGGAAAGCAGTTAAAACCACAGTTGTGAATGTTGGTGACACAGTTATGATCAAAGCCCCTTTTGGACGGAAAGCTTCAGGTTTGTTCCAAAGACCACGTAGGGTCATCAAGGTTTTAACTAATGCTATTAAGACTGAAGATTCTCGCATATGGAATCTCAATAGGGTGGTTGTCATTAAGAATGCTTCCCTCATAGGGAATGGTTTAGAAAATGTTCACCCTACTTGCAGTGATGCTTCTACTTCTCGTAATCACAATAAAGGGAGCTGTGTTAGAACCAAGACCATGCCTGTGAAATTTAAAGATTATATTATGGCTAAATAGCTTTGTTGTTATAGAAGGAAGGTATGTAATATATTGCTTATAATTTATATGTTTGTTATATCCTCTATCTGCTTTCCCTGCTGTATACATGTTTCCCTTTGATTAGCACCATGGTGATGGAATGCTACTGTTCCTTGTATGGTCAGTTGCACCTGACTACTGCTTGCTGATGGATGGGACATTTTATCCCCTGGATTAAACTCTTTTACATCTACTTTGAACCCTGGATTCATTTACTTAATTTTACAGGCCCATAACTCAAATAACAAATAATAAAGTAACCATCATACCAGCTTGCAAATACCAAACCTATTGGCCATGCCAATGCTTCTCTTGGTATGTTCTTGAAATTTGAGAATTTTTCCAGTATCAGTGTTCTTCAACCCTTATCCAAAAAGCCCAAAGCACACCACACAACCACCTAACATATCCACAATAGACATGCCACAACACCTCTAAAATATGCGATAATTAGCTTGCATCAGACATCCAATATCATATTCCACTGAGCAATATCACTAAACAGCACCTTTGTAATAAAAATTATAATACGTCTTAACAAACAAAACATGCTAGACAGAACTTCTGATGCCTTCATGCATACAACACGACATAAAAAAGTTACTGTTGACAAACGACGGCTAACTCAACAGCACTCACACTTCACTACACCAACATACACCTTAGAACCATTCATATAATGGTAGCTTAGAACTCACCACACTCTCACACGCAGAGCATCGTATGATAGTTATTCAGGGGTCTACCAATGCTGTCTAGAGAACAATCTACAAAGGTCGGTCTATGGAACATGGGCCACCCAGCTCACCAAATATAGATAGCGAAGTCCTTCAACACACCCATCCGTACACATAACACACTAAAAAAAGATCTTGAGCTGGATCAAGCTCTTTTTCTTTTCACATTAAGTGCCATTAAACATTGCTAAACTAGATATTAAAAAAAACCTCCGTGAACCACACACAACCAATAACAATAAAACACCTATTTTCAAACGAACTATGGAAATCACAGAACAATATGAACAGTGGTATAGCAAGGGCTCCATGGGCTGTATGCAAGCAAGAAAAGTTCCCCTCACTCCCAGGGCCCTGGTGTCACTGCACCTGCTGCACTATTGACAGCACAGCCCCCCCAAGTACGAAAACAGAGCCCAAATTAAGAAAGTTCTATGACGCAATACTAATGGCAGAAAGTACAATGCAAATGCTGACAATATTATGTGTGTCCAATTGTGAAAAAGGCTACATATGTTTTAGTAATAACACTTTGTCAAAAATGCACAAATATATATATATATATATATATATATATATATATATAGTCTTCTGATGTATATCAAGAGGAGAAGAACTGAATAGTTGGCATCGCACAGCCAAAACAATTGCTCAGTGAGTTGACTAATGTAGATGACATGTAGTGTCATCTGCAAGTGACAAGTTTGAATAGCGCCATCACCACTGCTTTCCATCCTTCCGAGGTCAGTAAATTAAGTGCTATTGCACTTGGTGCAAGCTACTGGTATATATTACAGCCCGCTGCTGAGGGCTATACTGGTTGGTAAATACGGCAGGGCTAGCTGCAGAGGGCCCTGCATAGGCTGCCAGAGATGCATTGTCCTGCAGCAGGTATGGCTCTGAAATACACCAGTGGGAGGGGCACTGCTTCTGTGTTACGTCGTTAGGTGAAACGGGGGTGAGGTGTGGCACAGGTGGGCAGCTTTGCCTGTTACCTTAAGGATATATGCCAGCTCAATGTTTGGGGGTAGTCGTTGTGTCTTGAAATTGTGTAACAGCAAAACATTTAGATTCGTGAGTTGAGGCGTACCATTGTGCCTTTAAGCTTCCAGTGTAGTATACATTGACTTTCTCTGCACTTCAAACTTCCCCATGTGCATGTCTTTAAGTTGTACTCATTGTGTGGCCTTGACCCAAATGGAAAGATTGTTTCACCGGAATCTTGCAAAATTTAGTTTGTTTTCTTTTCTCAAGTTTTTTTTTTATAACTGATTGCTTAAAATGAGCTTGTTTTAATTTTGACCTGACTTCGTGCTCGATGTTTATAGTTTGTTGCATCTTAATCACAATTTTATTAAATACTCGAAGACTCCAAATAACGTAGCACAAAGAAAATGAAAGCAAAATGGGTGCTGGATCTATCCGATTGACAACAGAGGAGTTGCCTCATAAAAAGCCAGGATAGAAAGAACAAGCATTTGCAATGCAATAGGTCTCGCAGTTGTGAGAGTTTGAGCTATTGGCATTGTAAATGGCAATGCCTTTTATTTACGTGTTGGTTTTTAAAACATAAATAAAAGGCATTGTCATTTACAATGCCAATAGCTTAAACTCTCGTTCTTTCAGTTGCTCTACTCTAATGAGGAAAAGGTAGTGCGGACCCCTAGAAATAATTGGAGGTGGGACCCACCTTCTACCACTACTTAAATTAAACACTGATCCTGCCTTCACATTATGAACAAATAACTAGGCGGTTTCAGAACTGCACTGGCTCGGTGCGTGCGCAGTGTTTTAAATTCATACACATAACTCGAAAATTCTCTTAGTCTGTGCATGAAATGCAGGCAGTACAAGTCGAAAATAGTGAGCAGAGATTGCCTCGCTGTCTTTCCGCCTGGTTCTGTCTAAAGTTCATGCAGTAACTCTGGGAAATTCTGAGTTACATGCATGAACTTTAAACACCTCAAACTCAACCAACAGGTTGTCAGCTCTGCGCCGAGTCAGCGCAGCTACTCATGATAAGGCCCAGTCCGCTGCAAGGTCAGTGCATTTATAAATTGGCAAATTTATTGATCTGTTTCCAGAATTCTAGACTTTGCATAAGCATAGAACAACATTCTAAAAGTACATACACTATACTGAAGATTGGTCAAACATTTTTTTGTTTCTGCTTTCACTCTGCCCTCCACCTGCTGCTAAATGATATATTTTACATCGTTTTTCAGTTTTTTAAACGTTTAAGCTGTGGTATTTCATGGCGCACGCACAAACAAAATGCAGATCATGCCTTTTATAATAAAGGGAGCATTTATTCAACATCTCTTCATGGCACATAAGCCTTTTCATAACTTATTTCTTTAACTCATTTCTGGGTTGTTTCATTTCAGCCATCCGTATGCAAATCTCCAGACACAGTTACTAAATTAACTTTATAGTGAAAGTGAAGTGTTTCTTTTCACCAGTGTTTAGCGTGTCTTTCAACCTTGACATCTAGCTAATTTTGTGAATTTGTGCGCAATGAAAGGCCTCCTTTCTTTGTAATTTTTTCATCCTTTTTAAACTTGGTAACACAATCCACACAAATACACTCCATATCTTGCCACATAATTCCAAACCGCATATTTTCACTCAACCCCACACACTTACGCACCACACAATTCAACTCTAAACATTTCCATTCCACACCACATCATTCGACAACAAACCACATCATTCAACATAATTATACAACACACATACATCCAATCCACACCACAGAATTTCACATCATGCCACAAAATTCAACAGCATACCACATAATTAAACTTCACTACATACCACTCCACAAAATACCATTCCACATAATTACACTCCATGACACACAATCCCACTTCACATGATTCCAATACATTCAATACCACAAAACTACTATCCACATAATTTCACTGCACACCATGCTACATAATTCTACTACACAGATCCACTCCATACCACACAATTCCACCACACACAATTCCACAACTAACAATTCCAATTCAACCCACATAATTCCACTCCACACCACATACATCCACTCAAAACCAAAACACATGGGTAAAAGACATTGTCATTTACAACGCCAATAGCTCTAACTCTTATAAATCCGAGACCTATTGCATTGCAAATGCTTGTTATTATTAACAAAGCAGCTAGAAGGGATAATACCACTAAATGACGTCAGATGCTGGATCTGTCGTTCTTTTTCCCAGCTAGACTTTTTATATTTTTATTTTAAAAGAGGTAATTGTCGTATTAAAGTCCCAGCTTCAGTTTGATGACCCCAGCCCCACAACAATGTCTGACATGCCTGTAATTAGTCATATGAAACGCAGTAGCTTGATTACCAATGCATTGATTAACTAAAGCAATACTAGCTGTTCCATAATAATCAGTACAGTCACTTGCCATGCACAGATGAGACAAAAAACTGGTAGCCACTTTGTTTCAGCATCAATCAGTAGTATATAATGAAAGCAGTCCAATGGGCAGCCTATGATGGTTAACGTGCAATGTTTAGAGTCTATGCAAAAGTGGCTTGCAATGATCAGATGCAACTCGCGGAGTCTGAAAAGGTCATAATTATACGGAGAAGTCAAAAAATATTGAACAAGTGATATTTAGCTACAATTAGCTGGAGGATGATTGGCTGCCAATGATCATCCTTGTGGCAAGAATTTGTCCAATGAATACCCCACGAAAATTCAACCCAGAAAGACGAACCCCAGAACAATCAGCCCTTCAAACAATGCACCCAGCACCGATGAGCCCCCAACACTGAGCGCCCCAACCTCCAACCCCCTCTATAAAGAGCCTTCCAACACTTACTCCTCTTGCCAGGTTTACTCGTATTATACCTGCTGAACAACGACTAGGCCTTCAATGATTAGCCACACAAACTAAGATTAGCCATTTATTTAGGACCATTGAGAACATGACCCTCACAAGCATCATTCACGCATTCGTTTACGTCTACCAAATACTGGAACAACAGCCATACACTGATTATCTCAGATCCATCAGAACGTTGTGGGTCTGTTGCAGCAATGACTTGGTTCAATTATATTAATAGGTGTAATTGTTATTCTAATAACCTATGCATTTCAAGGTACTGTATATAAAAGTTGCTAATATTGTCCGGTGTCGTGGACCTGCAGATCACAGGTGGCACTGCAAACATTCACTATGAGCATACAGAAATATTTCCGACTTTGCAAAAGGGTTGCCCGAACACCAGGAGAGAACGAAAAGGGCGGGAAGTTAAAATGCTCACACCTCCCTTATCCTGGTTGAGATGAGCAACCATCGGCCAATTTCATCTCCTCTATGAATGCTACAGAATCCGTTTAGTTTACATTTCAGATGTTCACTGTGAAGGAAGATGTTCTCTCCCTGGACACGAGGGGGCAGTATGCTGCAATCCATGGGAAATGAGCATGGGGAGTCTGGAAAGTTTATTCAGCAGTTATGTTACTGTACACATTCTGATCTAGTTTAGCACTGACCTGAAATCGTATGTTTACAGAACACACGCCAGACACGTGAGACAAACATCTGGCCAATGACTGTAGACGCTCGTGTCATGCGACACGTGTTTTTTCACATTGAACTGTTGCTTATGCACTTTTTTGAACACCTACGTGAGCACCTTTTTCTTTCAGCACTATTACTCAGCAGTATATTTAGCAGTTCTGTTGTGTTATCTATCAGAAGTATTACCCAGCAGTATATTTAGCAGTTATTGGGACCCTAAGTATTATCTTTCAGCAGTATTACCCAGCAGTATATTTAGTATTTCTGATGTATTATCTTTCAGAAGTATTAGCCAGCAGTATGTTTATTATTTATCAGCATTACCCAGCAGTATATCTAGCAGTTCTGTTGTATTATCTTCCAGCAGCATTACCCAGCAGTATGTTTAGCAGTTCTGTTGTATTATCTTCCAGCAGTATGACCCAGCAGTATGTTTAGCAGTTCTGTTGTATTAACTTCCAGCAGTATTACCCCGCAGTATATCTAGCAGTTCTGTTGTATTATCTTCCAGCAATATTACCCAGCAGTATGTTTAGCAGTTCTGTTCTATTATCTTCCAGCAGTATTACCCAGCAGTATATTTACCAGTTCTGTTGTATTATCTTCCAGCAGTATCACCCAGCAGTATATCTAGCAGTTCTGTTGTATTATCTTCCAGCAGTATTACCCAGCAGTATGTTTACCAGTTCTATTTATTATCTTTCAGCAGCATTACCCAGCAGTATATCTAGCAGTTCAGTTGTATTATCTTCCAGCAGCATTACCCAGCAGTATATCTAGCAGTTCTGTTGTATTATCTTCCAGCAGTATTACCCAGCAGTATATTTACCAGTTCTATTTATTATCTTTCAGCAGCATTACCCAGCAGTATATCTAGCAGTTCTGTTGTATTATCTTCCAGCAGTATTACCCAGCACTATGTTTAGCTGTTCTGTTGTATTATCTTCCAGCAGTATTACCCAGCAGTATATCTAGCAGTTCTGTTGTATTATCTTCCAGCAGTATTACCCAGCAGTATGTTTACCAGTTCTATTTATTATCTTTCAGCAGCATTACCCAGCAGTATATCTAGCAGTTCAGTTGTATTATCTTCCAGCAGCATTACCCAGCAGTATATCTAGCAGTTCTGTTGTATTATCTTCCAGCAGTATTACCCAGCAGTATATTTAGCAGTTCTGTTGTATTACTGTCTTGGGTGAAATAGATTTGCAGAAAAGTGAGATTGTGTGTGAAGCAAAATTTAAGACACGTTTCAACAATTAAAATTAAGAACTGCCACGTACTTATTATTCTAATACAATGTATTTGTTTTTTGTAATCAATTACAAATTGTTGATTTGTTAATGTCAGTGTTTCCTTCTTCTGCATAACTCTAAAATTAAGCGAACTCATTACATTAAAAAAAATGATGAAGTTTCTTTAATCAAAAATAAGAATTCAAGGTGCTCGCTTGGAGCGGCCACATATGTATTTTCTCTGCTGTTTCATACACAGGTATTTTTCGAACTATCATGAACGTTCAACAAACCGTAAAGTTGCTGCAAAGCTTAAGGTAGTTATATACCGGTGGACACCAGTGATCACAAGTAATGTCGGAAAGAGAAACAACTAGAAAAGAGCAGACATGCTATGGATTAGCCATGTGCCATTGAAGTCAGAGGTTCAAAACTAAATGGAAAAATGTAAAAAGTGAGAAACAAAGTTTGGAAAACTAAATGTTTAATTTTTTTAGATCGAATTGTTTTTTAATAAAAAAAAATCTAAAATAGGTAAGTGCAAAGAGTTATGCTGACAGAAAGAATTGGTTAATAGAGAGTTCGGTTAAGCTAGGGAAAGAGTTAAGATAGTACATAAGCCAGGGCTAGCAGACATAGGGATAGTTTGGCAAGAAGTGAAATATCGCAATTAGAATTGGGACAAGGGCAAAGGTTTTAGAATGAGTAAGTGAAGGGGTTAGAGAGATACACAGCATGGCATAAGCAATGCAGTAACTATTACATTTAGGGATTTAATGGGCAAAAAGTATATATTTTTTAAATTAGTAGAAATTCGAATTTAATATTTTCAAGCTAAGTGTCTTTTTTACATTTAAAACATATATTTTACAGTAATGTTTCTCAAATAAAATTTCTAACTGTGTAAGTTCGAAAATATAAGTTCGAAAACTTCAGTCTAGAAAATGTTGCTTTGCCTCTCCGGAGGAGAAGACATGTTTTCAAATATTTCCAAATCGTGACTTCAAAAAATGCCTTAACTCTGCGCGTTATAGTTCAGTGTGTCCAGTGAACTAGAAAGGGTCTTGAGACACATTTAAGATGGAGTTTATCCTAACGCACTCTTAACTTAGTTGCATAAAAGGATGGGTGCAAAAACTATTTCAGTGAGCAGAGGAGCTCCTTATGCAGAGCATTAGCAGGAGGGACTCCACTCATGTCCACTTTCACTCCTAATTCCCAGCTGCCCCTCCAATCACTCCTTGAGAGTATCTAGGCCTTTGGCTCTGGTGCTCTGCTACACTTGGTTAAACTTGCGCTATACAAAGAGCATATGCATCCATACATAGTGAATAAAGAACATGACTGCGTTTCTGAGATCTAGCTGGTACAGGAGATAAAAACATATGGTTTGCAGACATGGAGAGTTTACAAACCAGATAACACAATATAACGTTTGTGTTTATAAAATATACATATTTACACATATTTACAATTTGAGGAACGGGTATAAGGTGATTTGGCTAGAATCCCAATTTTTGCTCCAACTTTCAAAGCTGGAATCAAACCCTAGGTCTTCAGTTCCCAAAGTAAAGAGTTCGATATGTACACTAGGTTTCCCTTATAGACATGTTCAGCAAACAGGGAGGAGTCCATGGTGTTAAACATCCTTATTTAATTATTTTGCATACTTCATTATAATACGTGATATTCTGCAATCATTGTATAAACGCCCAACTCTAGTTTCTTTATATTGGCGACTTGTGATGCACCCAGTCGCTGATTATAAAGAAAAGACGTCAGAACTCAACTGTAATAAGTTATTACAGTTGAATCCTGATGTCACAATGCCTGCTGCCAGAGCTATCAGCTGAGGTGAAAGTCAGGCCAGGTCATGGAGCATAATTTAAACCAGGATTGGCATCTTTATCAATAATGAGGCAACTAATATGGCTATACCAGTAGGTTGTACCAGATGTCATAGCTGCCATATTTCCTCTATGGCCAGAGTACACATGTGTGTATACTTAGAATCAATCAGGTGCTTATGGCACCTGGCAAAAATGGAAGAAGTGTCCAATGGACCCTTCATTGGGTGTTTGACCAGGTGACAGGCCTGGTTACTATGTAGTAAAAACCATAACAGAGACTAACGCAGATGTCCTGCCATTTCGTCTTCAGGCAATATTCAATGTTTCATGCTGGATTAGTTAATAGAATAGAAGAGATAAAGTACCCCCGCCGTACATTATAAGGATATTGCAAGTCACAGAGGAGCTCCATAACCATATGGAGACACAAGGACGAAGGATGAGTTCCTATATAAGGTTATTGAACTCCGAGGTGACTTGCAATGTGCTTATCATGTACAGGAGGGAGGTACTTTATGCCATATAATACATGATCACACCATCACTTTCCCACAAAGCGTAGCTCTTTCATATGAAAGAAAGCAAGTTTGCAAACATGAAGAATGAAAATAGAACCTCTAGTGCAAAATTAAACACAACAAAAACCTGTTAGATATTTGTTGCTAAAACATATTAGAAGCAGTTAAATACAAGTCTGGTTTTTTTTTCTTTCGAAAAAGGTCCGGTAGCTCCAACTGTGTAAGAAACATGCCGAAATATTTTAACTTTTCTATAATTATCTAAGGTGTGAGTTCTTTCTGCTTGTCACTGCAAGATAGAAAAACAGAGCAAAAGAAAGTCAATGTTTAATTTTCATTACTTTCAACAGCTGCTTGAATTTAATATCTATAAAGAAATTTGGTTGCAGCAGTGTGAGCTCCTTTAAAGTGTGTAGACAGGATCGTAAAGCCCTTTCTGATTCCCTTCTCCCGTGTTGGGATGCCCTGGGGGTAACTCGTATTATAATAATTACATTTTAGTTGCCATCCTTCGTCCCAGACCCTTAGCTCGACATGTTGCCTGCCATGATGGACCACATCAATTTGCATACTTCCTTCTCTCACAAAAATATCCAGTTAACCCGAATAAATGGGTCCACTTCCAATTGTCTCAGGTCCGAACATCTGTCTGAAAAATATAATGAAACAAACACTACATGTTCTTGCTTTTACAGCATCTTCTGAAAGGGTGAAGGGATATTTAAATTATTCATGGTTTAACCTCAAACTAAATTTAAGGATTGGCTCGCAGAGTTTTATATTAGGTCACCTAGCGCCAAGAAGCCACTGGTGCAATCAAAGTGACCACCCTCTCCCGTGTTGCGTCAGATGAAGGGGCTGGGGTCATGAGTTAATACCATTTCCAAGGCTGATACTTTAATTAATAACTACCCGTTTTATTTTTAGAAATGTGCACCAAGACATTGTCTCTGTAGTGCTAATACCAGTGGCGGCCGCTCCATTAGGGCGTTGGAGCGCCGCCCCACTGCTTTCTCGCAGAGCGAGAAGCAGAAAATAAAATGGTATTTTAAATACCATTTTATTTCCTGCTTCTCGCGCTGCGAGAAAGCAGACTGCAGGGGAATGCCTGGTTGGGGGCGGGCGGGAGCGTTTGCCTGGTTGGGGGCGGACGGGTGGGCGGGTCGGGGAGGAGTGGCTTGCACCACTCTGAGTGCCGTGACTGCTTGGTCGGCCCTGGGGCCGACCAAAGCAGTCATGCGCACTCTACATTTTCTCTATGTAGGCTGCATGCAGCCTACATAGAGAAAATGGCGTCCCTACTGGTGCCCGGCTGGGCGCCGTCCGGGACTCCCCACCAATCACAACGCTGCCATTGCAGCGTTGTGATTGGCTTACAGGAGGGGAGGGAGCAGCATGCCTGTTCCTGTTCAGGCGCAGCGATGGACCTCGTACCTAAGGTGAGTGCGTGCGGTCTTCTGGTTTTATTTGCTGTGCCACGCGGTGTATTTCCTCTCCAACAGTTAACGCGCAGTAAGAGGCACACCGTGGCGGTGCACCAGCTTTGTATTTATTTCCATGTGGTTAGGTAGGTTGGCTTGTCGAATATTTGAAGAAAGTGAAGGCAGTGCACTGTGGAGGCTGCAGAGGCGGTGTCTGTTAGAGGGTCCAAGCCTGCCTAACGTAACCCCACGAGTTCCTACTAGTCGTCCATGTACTTGACAAGTAGGGTCATGTGTGTTTGGAAAAGATGTGAATGGCAGTAACTCGTGACGGTACTGCCACCTGCCTGATGCGTGACTGACGATGTGAGTTTCTATGAATAGGATTGTACTTTGTGAAAAAATACTAAACTATCACCTCTAAATCCCGAATATTATCTGTCTTTGATCATGCATGCTTGACAGATGGCGCTAGTTCCAGTGTCCGACTCAAGGCGCTGGAACACAATTGTAGTGTGTGTTTGCTGGAGCTCGGAGTCTGTAGTGAGTGAGAGAAGGCCGAGGGCTCGGTGTTACTTGGTCGAGGGATATGGTCTGCACTTTGTGAGGGTTAATACTTCAGCGAGGGTACCCACGGATTGCTGTAACTTCTTACGAGCGCCCTGGCCAATCAGAGCGCTATAATTTTCAGCAATTAGACCCATTTTTATAAAACCAACTTTGTGGCAGTATCTACATGTTGTTATATGACATCCCTTTATTAATGTAATAACTGCACTTTCACAATTGCTTTTTAACCTTCTTGCTTCTCAAATTTGCTTGAAATAGCACCATTTACCCACTTTTTTTTCAAAATGTTCTCAGGGGGAGAACCAGCCAGAACCCCCTTAAGATGTTAGTGCTCGCTCGCTGCGCTCGCTCGCCACGGTGCACTCCGACAGAAAGTTTACGCCTCACCACTTTCAAATGTCACCAGCCACCACTGGCTAATATGTCTTTGTTTTCAGTCTCTGATATCCCCAGAGGAGTCAACCATTGCTGCTTTTAAGGGCAATGTGTACCCTCGGCTGAGGGGGCGCTAGAAAGCCTCGTAGTAGTTTAGTAATTTGACGCCTGCCATGGACAGGGGCACAGTTACAGCAGGTACAATTCCAGAACCTTCCTTCACCAACAGCAAAAACATGACCATGGCTACAACCCAACCAGAGTATCATGACAGTTCACTATTTCGCTTCATATTTGGTTAGCAATTATAAAGTTTGTGTTAAAAATATATATATATATATATATATATATATATATATATATATATATATATATATATTTGGTTCACAATAATCTTTGACCGGCTCTGGTGTTCACGAAATGATAGCTTCCATTACTGTTCGACAGAAAGTCGTTTGAGAACACACTTTATATTTAGACATACAATGCTTTGGAGCAGTTCAGAAATATAAAACTAAAAATACCAAATTAACGCACAGTCAATAATAGAGCAAACAGCCCTGGAGCAGAAAGCATGCAACTCCAGCTGTGCTGTCATTCACAGCTCTGGGAGACCCTGGGAGACCAAGGCATGCCCTAGGCTTCCGTAGGGCTACAACAGCCACAGGAGGCCACCTAGTGGTGGTGCGAATAACATCACCGTTCTGCAGAATATACTTGTACAAAAAACTTTATGGCAACACACTGAATTCTGATATAAGGGTACTGCAACAAAGACAGATGGATAGGAACAGTTAATTGAAAAAAACGAAAAATACAAAATTAATGCAGTATCATTGACGTGGCATAGAGGTGCGTAGCTATAAATAAGGCACCTGACTTTTTATGCATGGTATATCAATTATCAGCTATGTATGGGAATGCAAGGCCTAGTCAGGGCCTGGGATTCTATAAGGTGAAGTGATACAGCAGCAGGGTCGGACTGGCCTATAGGGTAATCAGGCAGTGCTGGATGGGCTGATCTGAAAGATCAGTGCGTGGGCTGGTCTTTTTGCAGTTGTGGGCCGGTTTTATGGTCAGATGGGCCGGTTTTTCCTGTTCATTTCCCTTCTGGGGCCTCCGAGTCTTTCTTCTCGGAGATCTGCATGTAAGGTAAGTTTTATGTTTTTTTTGTTACGTTTGGTGTGTGCGTGTATGTATGAATATATGTGTAATTGTTAGTGAGTTTTGTGAATGGGTGTGTTTGCGTGTGTGAATGCTTGGGTGGGAGTGATGTGTATGTGTGTCCCTCCTCAGCCCCCCTCCCTGGTAAAATTACCATCCGCCACTGGATATTACTTTTTTTTTTTAGCTATTTATTTCACTGGGCCACTTTTATTTTGGTGCCCAGTCTATTTTTTTGTTCCATTCCAATCCTGGGCAGCAGCTCTATGGATACACGTAGGGGTGATGATAAAAAAAAAAATAGGCTTGGGGATTTGCATTTTTTGTGCTCTGCAAGCTGTCCAAAAGCAACATATGCAAAGAGAACAGATGATGAACGGAATGCTGAACAAATCAAACATTCACCCCCAGTCACAGATCTGGGTTAAATCCATTGTTTTTTTTTTTTTGCACGCCTCGAAATTCCAGTTTAGACTCAGCCATATACAAATCAGACTTGACCCTGCTCTCTATGGGAACAGTCCAGCCCGAACTGCCAGGCTAGGTCTTCCCTGGACCAGAAACAGCATCCTGGGACCGGTTTTGGGGTATCACCCCTCATCAGCCAGGCTAGCTTGAATCTGGTGGCGGAGCGAGCACGGGACCCACGCCTGGGCACACCCTTGCCACTTAGGACAACAAATGAAAAAGCAACACAGCATTTTGCCTGGAGCACTGCAAGTATTTGCACCATTTGTAGGGAGAGGACGGTACGGGAAAGCGCACTGATTCTCAAAACCATGGTTAGAAAATAAAAGCACAGCACGTTGAGATTTACTGGAACAAGATCAAGAGTTAAAGAGAAGGAAGTAAAAGAACAAAAAGTGGTTGCTTTGAGGTGAAACGTCTCTCTAGGGCACAGACTCTCCATTGTGTCCCATCCACCATGCAGTGCGGTGATCACGGCTCCCAGACGTGGGCCAAGCCCTCTGGCAAAGGAAGCCTGTGGAACCATCCTTTGTACTAAAGCCAGAAGACGGTATTTAATTGCTTTAATTACAACCTCTGTCAATATTCCTGTGTCAGGCGGAAATCTGCACACCTCAGACAAAGGCTTTGTCACAGAGATGAGGAAACCCAGAGGGCTGGCTTCTTCCTACAACGAAACCACTGTAGGGTTTTGTAAAACCACAGGGGACTTCATTCTGACAACCGCTTGCACCAGCCAGGGAGTTTTGTCGGAACAAAGCTACCAATACAAGGTTAGTAGCCATCAAGCTCTAATTCATGGACATTTGAAAAATAAAAAATAAATTAATAAGATATTTGCCAGAACTCTAGTCACTTTCTTTTAATTTATGAAAAGTTTGATTCCCACTTTTAGAATGCCCATTCAGTAGTCATGTTAAACACTTTGGTCTCTATTTCGCACCTGGTATATTCTGGCATGGCAGACCTGCTAAACCTTATCGGGCCATAAAATCTGACTGTTGCATTTCCAGAGAAACTGATCATTTTGTCACGTGTCACGTGTGCGAACAGTAGTAGAAAGAGGGAGAAAGGAGGTGGGAAAACAAGCAACCACTGAGGTATATTGAGAGATGAGAGGCAGAGAGAGAGAGAGGAGGTAGAGCGAGAGATGTGGGGTAGAGACAGATATGGTAGAGAGTGAAGAAGAAGGGAAATGACAGAGAAGCAGAGACAAGTGCGGGATTGAGAAAGAGTGAAAGGTTAGCTAAAAAGTGTTAGAGAGAGGAAGGAGAGAGTAAAGAGAGGTAGAGATGGAGAGGTAAGCAGAGAGTGATAGAGGGGTGAGGTTGTGAGAGACAGAGAGCGGTGGAGATAGAGAGAGGGATACTGAGAGACAGGAAAAGCAGACATAATTGAGGCAGAGACGAGATACTGAAAGAGGGTGGTAGGTTACAGTGCTTAATTCGGACCGGTGGTTTCCGGTGCTTGGCACCGGCACTTAATCATCAACACTGGCGCTTATAGCGTAAACTCGACCCAAAGGCATTGGAGCACTTTTCATGAGCACCAGTTAAGGACACATTCTTTTTTGGTAGGAACGGTGAGATTCAGTGATTTGCCCAGAATCACAGGACGTTGAGTCTACGTCGAGACTCGAACCAAGTTCCCCAGGTCCAAAGTCTGGCAGCTCTGGCCACAATGCCACATCCTCTACCCACTTGTAGGGTTTCATGGTTAGTAGTTAGTTCTGTTATAGGCGACGCTAATAAGAGCAATGGGCTGGTGCAAGCTGCCTCCTGACAAGAGCCCCGGCACTTATATTTTCACAAATTCACTACCAGGCAGGTACACAGAGCTATAGTGATAGCTAGCGAGAGGGACAGAGAGGCAATGGCGAGGTAAAAAAGAGGAGAAAGAAAGGAGAAACATGAGAAAGACTATTTTTTTAATTTAATTGCCATCAGCTGCCTGAGAGTGGAAGAGCTAAACTTGGGCAAAGCAGCATGCACACCAAGCATCTGTGAAGGATTCCAAGCTGGCAAATTAAGAAATAATCTGGTTTTTATGCACACCTGGGGATAATCCCTGAGTGGCCCCATCTTTTTTCAATGGGCTCCTCACATGTTGGATGCCCTCGGCAGCTGCCCACTTTGCCAGTGCCTTGAAACTGTTCTGAACAGTGCTTACATCCACGCATTAATGCTAAGGTGGCACCATATGTATGGAATGAGACCTTGATTGAAAAATGAATGACTATAAAAGTTTCTGCAGTATGCCTTATTAGTCTATGTATATAAGCATTTTATGAATATATTTTCTATGTATTAACATCTCCAGTGATAAATCTTAGGAAAAGGCTTTTCACCTGGAATCCAACAAGCACATTAATGTACCAGTTCAGTTAATAACTATCGATTGCTCTGTTGATGCAAAGGTTTTGAGCAGCTGTGCTTTCAGAAAGTGATTTATGTGTGGTCCCCGTTCAACCACGGAGGCTACACAATTTACCTCTCCAGACCAAGCAGCTGTAAGTGGCATTAGCAAAACCACAGTCCACCTCCGGGGGGGGGGGGGCAGCCCTCCAAATAGGAAATGCCTTGTAGGGTGTTACTGTACCATTCAGAACCCCAGGAGCTGAGTCAGTGCCTGGAGTAAATCCTTGACGGGAGGATGACCCTCCAAACTCCTGTAAAGACATACTTAACTCCAGTGGCGTAGCTAGATCTATTGCCGTCCGGGGCGGTCCCCGAGTTTGCCGCCCAGGGCAGGTAAGAGCGGGGGAGGTGGCCATCGACAGACAACTTGTTCCCAGGGGGCGGGCGGGGGTCGACAGAAGACGACTTATTCTCGGGGGTGGTTGACAGACGACTTGCTCACCTCCACCCCCCGCCCCCCCCCACCCCAGCTACACCAATGCATAACTCCTGCAAAAGTTCTAACTAATCCCACTGTGTATGCCTCCACATGCACACCTGTCCACATTTGCTCTTTCGCCTCGTGCCTGTACACCAGGACTATTTACATAAATAGTCCCCCTCCCTCCCCCTCTCCTTCAATGGCACCCCGATCCCAGGCTCATTATTGGGTGTCCCAACAGGATGATTTCTGAGTGGAATGGGTTAGTGCAGGCCAGGCCCTCACAGAGGCTTTTGTGAAGGGAAGTTTGCAAACAAACTGGCCAGGCAGCCATTGATAAGTGGGGACCATCCTTCATTTATCAAAATAAACTAAACATAAATAGATTACAGGGAGGCAAAACAATTCCGAGGAGTAAAAATGTCAATGGTGGCATTTCAATGGGAGCACAGAGGAGAAGTAATGAAGTTAAAAACGTGTAATGTCATTTGTAAACATAGAATGTTTTATCTGTTGTAAAGTCTGAAAACTTTTTTAACCCTTGGATATGCTATGGCTACGCGGAGTGCTAACAGTAAGGTGCACATATACATACATATATGCACACCTAAAGTAGGCGTAGGAAAAAAAAAATCCGAGGGCTAATGATTAATTCCTAGTTCTAAGAAAGGGGAACTAGGCTTTTGCAACCTGCTAATAAAAACGAAATAAATAGTTCTCGTTCATTGATTCAGAAGTAGTTTCCCAAGCTGGAAATGCACACAGATGACAGCAGTAACCGAGATTCTGCAATGGGGGTAAAGTGGGGAGGGAATATCCCCAAAATTGATGGGGGCAAATGGAAAAAGGCTTCTCCCTGGGGAAAAGTGTACTCCGTCTGGACAAAGAAAATGGATTCAAATGTGAAAATGTACACCTGCATTGAAAGGATTGTGCCACTGTTATAATTCTGCATGCAGAATACACATTTACGAATGAGTGTTAAAGGAGATTTACTGCTGTCATACATTTCCTTGACTACTCCCGAATTATTTGAAAATTCCAAGAAAATTGATAATTTCCAGAAATATAGGAATAAAAGTAAGGTTGCACATCTTGAACTTTTCCCCAAACTTTTGTGACTGGTACCTAGAGGGGAGGTGTATTGGACAATGAAGTCGCCGTGTATATAATATCTCAAACAATGGCCGCTTATTAGATGAACACATGCCTCGGAAGGTGACCTCCCTTACATATAAAAAGTTACTCAACAAGACTCCTGACACTCTACAACACTTGACGGAGCAGTGCACCCAAGATCTTGGGGAGCTGGGGGATGGTGACTGGGCGGAGGCCCTGCCGTCCCCGAGGAAGGTGGCCATACGGGTGGGGTTCTGATTAGTACAATTAAAAATATTACATCGATCATACTACGCCTAAACTACAATGTTTAAAATGGGTACAGTGATGACGGAAAGTTGTTGGCGTGGGTGTGGGCAACCTGTCACATTTGATTACACCATGTGGGACTGCCCTGTAATTCAAAGTTTCTGGGCAGAGGTAGTGGAGTGCATGGGTGTAGTGACCAGGAGTTTGATTTGATTTGAAATTTATAAAGCGCAGCAATTACCCTAAGGCATCAAGGCACTAGAGACCGGCCCTCCAAAAACAGGAAGGAAAGGGAAAAGAAACTCCAGATAGATGCTAGACCGAGAAAAGCCAGGTCTTAAGAGCTTTTCTGAAGGGGAGCAAAAGGGGAATAGACCTAAGGGCAAGGGGTAGGGAGTTCCAAAGCTTGCTTGCTGCCACCGAGAATGCTCTGTCCCCCCACTTCCTCTTTTTGGTTCTTGGTACAACCAGTTGCATTTGGAGCGAAGAACGCAAGGGTCTGCTGGGGGAATGCCAATTGAACATTGTCTTTAACCTTGATGGGTAGGGAGCATGCAGTGATTTATGAACCATACAAAGTGATTTAAAACGAATACGTTTTTCAATGGGGAGCCAGTGCAGAAACTCCAGTCCCTTCCTGGCGGATTGTTTCCTAGGAATGTGCAGAACGAGTCTTGCCAGTGCGTTCTGCAGCACCTGGAGTTTGTACTGCATACTCTTATTGGCGGGCAGATATAATGCGTTGCAGTTGTCGAGTCTGGACATTACCAAGGCCAGTGCTACCTGTATACGGGCTAGTCGTTGAATAAGAGGAAAGATTTTTTTTAACATCCTTATGAGCCAGGAGCATGTCGAGATGGTGCGGTTCATTTGGACATTAAAGTTGAGTTCAATATCCATCAGAACTCCAAGATTCTTAGCCTTTTTGCTCGGGGCAGGACAGCATCCTAAGGATTGAGGCCAGCAACTACTATTCCACTTGGATACCCCTGATCCAAATATCATCACTTCGGTTTTCTCCCCGTTGAGTTTCAAAAAGTTGGCAGACATCCATTCTGCCACTTTAGTCATGCATCCAAGAATGTTTTCTGACGATGAGCATGGCCCTTTAGGGATAGTGACCTTGATCTGTGTATCATCTGCATATGACACCACCTCCAGTCCAAATGAGTGGATCACAGTTGCTAAGGGTGCCACATACAGATTAAAAAGAGTAGGGCTCAGAGACGATCCCTGCGGGACTCCACAGGGTAGAACATAGGAGTCTGAGTTAAAAGATTTTAAATTCACCCTTTGGGATCTCCCTGTCAGAAATGAGGACAGGAGGGCTAGCGCTCGATCCGAGATACCGAGACTCCGGAGTCTGTCCTGCAGCAGAATAGGTGAGATGGTATCAAATGCTGCTGACAGATCCAAGAGAATCAGCACTACCCCCGGCCCTTCATCCACTCAGTTTAATGGCCGATTCAGCAAACTGGTGTCTCCATAATATCTGGAGTGCAACAGAATTGAATCACATGGTGTAAATATGGTGGACACTGGGTCTAAGGGTTGCCAAATGTAACATTGCAAGAGCATGGGTGGCAGAAGCAGCCACCCCAATTGGCAGACTGGAAGCGTGACATGGACTGGTGTATGTTGGCTGAGAAGGTGGTGTATGCGGAACGGGGTTGCCCCCGAGAATGGACTAAAATCTGGGGGTCATGGAACTCTTACAGGGCCTACATATGTAACGATTCTGCTTCTTTTGGGCTGTTGGGGCCAAAACCAGGCCCATTCGGGTCGTTCACGAATATTGATTGATATGGGGGATGAGATGGGAGTGCTGAGGGAGATATTGGAAGGTGAGATGCTTATTTCTACTAATGTAAAGTCAGTGCACTGATATGCTATGTACCTGCATTTTATTATTCTGTCAATAAACAGAGATGTCATAAAAAAAACAACCCCTATGAATTAAAAGGAGAAAACGTCAGACGGCTGAAGACTGCTGAGGTGAAAGAAATGGACCAGTACTAAACTTTAATCAGTGGATGGAAGGACGAGTTGAGGAACGGAAGCATGGTTGGATGACTCAACAGGGAAGGGCTGGCCTAGAAAGACAAAGGCATTAAAAGATGGCTGGAAGAATGGATGAAGGGGTGGATGAAAGAGGGAGGATCAGTGAAGGCAGGATCAACAGAAGAAAATATGGAGTTGGCATGGGACTATGAGGCAGAGGAGTAGGCATGAGGAGGATAGAAGGAAGGGAGACAGATGGACAGCTAGACGAAGGAGCTGAATTGAGGGGCAATTAGAAGGATGAAGGGACAGAAGTTTGAGAGGCCAGAAAGTGGAATGAATAAATGGTAGTAAGGATGGAAGGATGAACGATGAGATAATAGATTAGAGAGACTGGGGAATGGATAGGTGAAATGAGAAAAGAAATGTACCTCTTTATGGGAACTACATATATTCATCAGCTGAAGGATGTGAACTGCCAGGGAAGATTTTGTTGTTTAACAAGTTGGAATTAGGAAAGGAAAGCTTCCAAGAAGAGGAACAAATGGAAGCATCTTATTTAAAGAATTGGCCAGTTGCCCGTCTTAAAATATATATACATATTTTGATGACACTCCCCCAAGATCCGATATTATCTACATGCACATACATCTAAATTTAAGAGAGTAATCTTCTCGTTTTGGTGGTTCAACAGGGTCCCAAATACTAAGATTACTTGGGTTCCCAAAGTGTGGTACACCATGACCAATTCTGTCACCAAATGTCTGGAGGATAGAAAAGAAAGGTATTGAGGGTATAGCTTTCATTCTTATAAAACAGGAACTAACTGCACAATGCAACTGGACATAAACCGCTTCTTGGAGGCATAAAGTGTATATTTAAAAATCTTAATGCAAATCTAGGAGGTAGCATCACCCTGATAACCTCAACATGAGGTAGCACCTTCTTACCAATTTTTTAATCATTTACAATAGTTAAGCCTAAATATGTGTCTTTGCCTTTAATATCCATGAACAAAAGTGGAAACATGACTAGCAACGTCACCAACGTCAAACTCTTCGCCTTGCTTACAAGCATGTGTTAATCGAGATAAAGACAAAGTGGGTAAACAGATTCAATACTCTGGGCAGAAAAGTCTGGAGCCAAGGTAAACAAAACAAAAACAACAACATTCTTTCAAAATCTTCTAAACAAATACCAGGCAGTCCAGGTACCTAATAATCACACTGGCCAGTGGTTCTATCTTTCCAATCAGTAACGAAAGTCAGTGTTTGAGTGAGATTTCTTAGTTAAACATCTAAAAGATCGATACATCTTCAGTGAAACCACACCCATTTTATCACTCACAACCACGAACAACAAATCCATAAGCTTCCCGTGGGCGGCAGCTGTGGTATCAATTGAAGAGTTCCCTAAGTGAAGCTTGTACACCTTTCAAAATATTCACATATTGGGGTAACAAACTCCCAGATTGAGTAGGCTAGAGTCAACTTTTTTGAGTCCAGAAGATGTACTGATGTGGAACAGACAGACTCATCATAACACTGGGTCACTACGACTCAATATTGAGTCTGATGTTCTTTGCTAGACAGTGTATTGGCCAAAGTTCCACTCTAATTGGATCCCAGGCTAGGAATTCAGTAAATTAATGTCTAGTTCATAAAAATAACCTATGTCCACCAGGGAAGGCCTATAAAAAAGAATGGAACTTGAGGCTTCAATCATAGAGAATGCACAAGTGCTTTTCTCCAAAAAAGGACTAGAGTCTGTATTTTCATGCCCTGAAGAAGGCTACCAGGAAAATGTGCCTTTCTTTGCAAGTATGAGGGAGAAATGGTGACAGAATTTAACCTTCACTAACAATTCAAGAGGGGACCTGCTAGTCTAAGTACCAGTGAGACTTGAGTGTTTTTTGGGGAGAAAGGTGTTTCTGGTCAAACAAAGAGGCAGAACCGAAGATGGTCTTTAAGGAGACCACATTGAGTAGTTATCAAGCTCTGAAGTCACACATTTCTAAGTACATTGTTTTTTTAAACTTAGCACCCATATTAAAATAACAATTGGCCCAATGAATCTCATGTATTAGATTCCTCTGAGCAAGTAGTAGATGGCTGTATCCATTTTATGCATAACACTGACCAGCTGACACATATTTCGCTTGAGAACACAGTATACCTGGGTGATTTCTCAAAGTATGGTGTAGCAAGGATGTGATGTTGAATGAATAGTAGTCTGTTATAATAATATAATAAAATGTGGTTTTTGTATGGCCCATATAACTAGACTACTTACACACATGCCACTACTCTCCCACCCAAAAAGTATTTCAGAGTGCGGGGGTCTTGGTCACTATTCATACAGGCTAAGGTGACCCAGTCATCCATTTGAAGCACCACTAACCTTGCCAAGGGCTAAACTACAAAGCCATGGCAACCTTCAGCTTGCAGGCCTGTAGAGAACAGCCAGCTGTAGCAACACTTGCTAGTCATAAGCCCACCCAGGTAAAAAGATGACACTCCTTGGCAACTGGCTGTGGATACACACAGCGAGTAATCAACTTTCATATATATTAAATACAAGTCAATTCTTTTTACCATTGAGTCATCTACTAAATTAAGGTTTGTGACGCCTAGCAGCCACTACACAACAAACACTTCAAATACCACAACAACAAAAGATAAGGCACTACCTGTGACCAGTTGGCACCTCCAAAGCACATCAACCACCATATTTGGCCATGGTGGACAAACAAGAATTAAGTAAGAAGCTCTCTTACCTGCATGGCCTCCAAGGCTTCCTTCAACTGCATTTTTTCAGGGCGGTCCGAGGAGTGGTTGAGGAGTTCCTAAAACAAAAGAATAATAATAATTTGAGTTAGTAACCCCTTCAGACGGGGAATGGGCCACTCAGTACTTCATGGGGCAGACCGTGAGTTCAAAACTGAGTGAAACGTATTACAGACTTCTACACTTTCCATAACACAGTAAGTTGGAGACTAAAAACATACTGTAGATTTTCTGAGTAGCCAAAAGTCACAGAGGGCAGAGCTTGTACAACTGCCTCCTGGCAATTTAAGAAGGCACCCTGACACAAATTACATAAGGATGTATGGCACCCCAGGCAAAATATATTTTTGCTGCAGGAGCACTCCTCAGTGACTAAAAAACTGGGCATTTTTCAATCCTTTTTGGAACTAACTAATGACAGCACCCTAAAGCTACTACTGCTCTACCTTGACATATCGAGGCCCCGTGCCTTGCCTTTTATATGGGATCCCATATAGATATTCCTTGAATTCTGCTTGGATGGGCATGAGTGCCACTGTACTGTATTACAGCATTCCTACACTTCCTTCCTACCTGTTGCTGAGGCCCTACAAGCGCATTACTGATGGTAGTGTGATTAGTACACTGCTTCATTAGCATGGGAAAAGGGTGCTTGTTAAAGTGACATTTATTAGTACTCAATCAATCAATGAATTGTGATCGCGCTACTCACTCGTGAGGGTCTCAAGGCGCTGTGGGCGAGGTGCAGCTCTGGGTCAGCCGAAGAGCCAGGTCTTGAGGCTCTTCCTGAAGGTGTGCAGAGTAGGGGAGCGTATGATGTTGACCGGGAGCTCGTTCCAGTACTGTGTTTTAGTGTTGTGTGTGAGGCCTGAACACTGTGCTCTAAATTTGGAGCAGTGATATATATGAGAATTTAATACATGATCTGTGGGCAACGGAATGTGACAAAAGGATTGCAAGCAGCACAAACAAACCAGACATTTATTGTGGCCCGAGAGTCAACTGGGGCCTTAATTCAGGAAGCCAAGTTCTTTATCTTTCTTGGTAGTTGTTAATGGTACTTATTCTCTTTGGGAATATATTCTACAGCTTGCATGTCTGTACTGAGAACAAGCTCATACATGGACTTTTTATTTTTTCGAAAATAATGGGGGGGGAGGGGGGGTGGTAATAGTCATTGGGCCAGCCTTGATCTGAGGTTTCTCCTCTGGTGTATACTCTGAGTTTTGATATCAGGAAGTTTGGTCCTGTTCCCAGAGTGCAATGCAGAGGCCAAGTAGGGATATGTTTCTTGCCAATGGTAACCAGTGAAGAGCTTTGAGAGAAGGGGTGAGGCAATCCCACCTGTTTAGTTTGAGGATGTCTGGCTGCCCTGTTCTGGTTTCTTTGAGGATTGTCACTACATTTCCAAGAGGGTCCAATATGAAGCGCATTTGCATTGTCTAGATAGGATATCACTAGGGCCTGTATCTCGTGTGAAAAGAACAGGTAAGAAAAATGTGTTGACGCATTCCCCGCATATAGAACGAGTCTCGTCACTTTGATGAGTGGGGATCAAAGTGAGAGTTCCAAGTTTATGATCAAGTCAAAGTTTGGTTTGGAGGCTGACCCATTTGCATAGACTCCCAGAAAACAGAGTTATCATTTTGCCAAGATTCATATGTGAGCATTTCAGGTTTTGAGGAGCTAGGTTTAAAAAGATTCCCTAGGGGCTAATGTTCACGGCCACTTTAAACTCAGTCCAGAGGTGATGACTTCGGAATGTTATTTTTTTTAACCAATAATCTGAGTTCATAGTTGTAGCCCGCAAGGATAAACGATTTCACAAGGCCAAGAATGGTGTGCAGTTGTTGAGCCATGTGAGGTGTCTATTTAACAGGTCCTGACTGAATTATATTCTAATTTGCCACCTCTGCTGAGTCACCTGATGGTCCCACTCTTCTATCCCACAACTGATCGACCAAACCAATCCTTGCTTAGAAAGCAAAAATTGCAGGTTCAACATCAAACAACTAAACCGAGGTTCACATGGAAGGCCGCAGCCATGAACTCCTTCCACAAAGTGCTTTATTAGGAAGAAGACAGGGCAGCTGTGTTCACACAGGTGCACTTGGCTTGCAACAACCAGACCCTGGCCTTGGTGTCCTCCCTCTTCAAGGCCGTGGGTTTGAGGAATGCACCATGCATGTGACACGACGGAGATTTATAAAACAGAAATTTGATCCAGAATTAGAATAGGATATTGAACCCAACTGTTTGTGCCCAGAAACAAGCAATTAACAACAGCTCTATGCAGCTGCACCCTGGATTATCTTCAATAATGTATTGTACAAAAGGTATTTCAGTTGTCGGGCCCAGTCTGTGATTTACTCCTTTGAGAATTGGTCAAGAGCATGAAAGCGAAACCATGAACAATGGGACTGGATCGCCTTCTCGCCCAACGGGACCGTGCCAGCATGTTGAACGGAGGATGCCTCTCACCGCGGGGACACAATGTACATTTTATTAAATATATTAGTGTGAGACAAGGAAGGAATAGTTCACAAACAATACAACAGACATTCAATAAGATGCAGTAATTTAAGACACCTGGTGATCTTTTTACTATAGATCCATCTATCAAAGGTCAAATTTGATCAAGAAACAGATGCTTCACAAGTGGGGGGTAACTTTCAGGGAAAATGAGTTAACTTTAGACAAGGGTTTTTGTTGCATAAGTTTTATAAATCAGACAATTGTCAGACAGTCTTAGGTACTTTGCCCATATACAGTTAGAGAGCTTTTCTGTTTACTAGGAGAGCAATTCTTTCTATCATAGATGGCCATTCACCTGCATATTTAGGTAGATTTCCACCATCCGGGATAATATACCTTCCTTCTGGCTGAGCTTTGATGCTCAGACTTGTATTCTAAGTGATGGTTGCATGACATTACAAAGAATGCCTCTACCACTCATGCCGTTACCACACATTGCTGCTATTTCCATGCAAGTCTTTACCAAGCATATGGCTGTACATCGAAGGGGTAAGTATATATCAGGTAAGTGAAATATATATATATATATATATACACCCTTACCACACAATATCCTTACCCACCCCAAAACCCTAAAAATACACTTATCAACCAATACCGTTACCTACCCCTAAAATACCTTTACCACCCTATACCCTTACCCAACCCTAAAACACCCTCATACCTAACAACAAATCTTCACGAAATTTACAAAACTAGTTTGCCAGTCACTTCAGCCGCTGTCGGGAAAGTTTTGGGGTAATTCATCAAGCGGGGGCTGAGAAAAAGAGGGGGCTTCCAAAACGTTTTTTCCGCACACAATTTCCCATAGGGATTTTAGACAGGACTACAGCCCGAACCGCTGAACGGAATAACAACAAATTTGGTAGCAAGCTAGATCTTTGCTCAGAAAGAGGGGTTTTTGTAATTTGGTGTAAATCTGTTAAGTAGTTTTGGCATTATTAAAGAAGAAAGATTTATGAGGCACAGATCCTCGCGCCAAAAGCAATGGCCGCTACCTGAGAAAAACGTTTTGTGAATCGGGACATGGTTTTCGAGAGGGTGGGAATAAAGTACTAATAGGATATAAGGAGTCAGGATAGAGGTATCCTGACCCATTGGGACTGATGGAGGGGTCTATGAGAGAACAACTCGCTCACCCACTCAGAGACGCAGAAGACCACTAACACACCCACTCAGACACCCAGTCAGAGACACAGACACCACTCACACACCCATTTACACTCATATATATCCACTTACAGACCCAGAGAACCATTCTTACATCCACTCACAGGCCCACACAGGCACTCACACACCCACTCAGAGACACACATACACACCCACGTACATACTCATACAACTAGTGACAGGCAGACTCACAGACCCACACAGCCACTTATGCACCCACTCGCACATCCAGCGCATACTCACACACACACACACACACACACACACACACACATACACACTCACACACCCATACAAGCAATCCCACTTGTAAGTAACTACAAAGTTACCCAATATAAAGTAATTGATATGGAGTCCCTCTCGTCCTTAAATAGTCTTTTCCTCAATCTGAGGGCTCCTGAAAATAAACTTGAGACCACGAAACAAATCATGGGGAGGATAAAGTTTGTAGAAACAACAATGCAGGCTTTACTTGTACAAACTGATTATGCAGTACCAACGGAATAATATATTTGTGCCTCAAAGCTGAATAAAATTCACAGAAAAATGTAAAATGCAAAATGTCCTGTTCTGATAAATCATCACAAGGGTAAGGTTTCAGGGCTGCTGTCTTAGAAAAACCCATTGGGACAGTTAAAAACCAGTGTATGGTGTTAAATCTAAATCTGGTCAGTATAAAACGGTGGTGAGCATTATAAACATATGACACCCATTCACACACCCATACATCCACTCACACACCCACTACACAGACCCAGAGAACCACTCACACATCCTCTCACAGACCCACATAGGCACATAATCACCCGCTCACACACCCATGTACACACTTATGCATCCAGTCACACACCCACTTACAGACCCATACAACCACTTACACAACTGCTCACACACCTACCACATGCTCACACAGATATTTACACACCACACAACCACTCACACACCCATACAGCCACTCACACACCCATACAGCCACTCACACACACTCAGAGACCCAGAAAACCACTCACACACCCATTTACACACTCATATAGCCACTCATACACTCACTTACAGACCCAGAGAACCACTCATATATCCACTCACAGATCCACATAGGCACTCACACACCCACACAAACACACCCATACAGCCACTCACACACCCAGTCATTGACCCAGAAACCACACACACAAATTTACACACTCAAACAGCCACTTAAACACCCACTTACAGACTCCGAGAACCACTCATGGATCCACTCAAAGACCCACGCAGGCACATAATCACCCCCTCACACACCCACTTACACACCTGCTCACACACCCACCACATACTCACACAGACAGTTACACACCCACACAACCACTCACACACCCACACACAGAGACCCAGAAAAACACTCACACACCTAGTCACACCCATTTACACACTCATATAGCCACTCAAACACCCACTTACAGACTCAGAGAAACACTCATACATCCACTCACAGACCACACAGGCACTCACACACCCACATACACACTCATACAACTAGTTACTCACCCTCTCACAGACCCACACAGCCACTTGCACACCCACCCCATGCACCCAGCACATACTCACACACACACACACACACACACACACACACATACACACTCACACAACCACTCACACACTCATACAGCCAGTCACACACCCATTCAGAGACCCAGAAAACCACTTGCACACCCATGGATGGCCACAGGACATATCCACAGGCAACGCCTCATGGCCAACTCCCCCACTGCGCACAACCAGGAGTTGGCTGAAGGGCCCGGCCACAGGCCAGGCCCTGCGGCCAGCCTCCCACCACGCACTGTCAAAAGCCTTTCGGGAGGCAGTTGCATTAACATATGGCAATTACATTTTACGTTACATTAAAAAATCCCAAGAAATTCACTTTAGAAACTAAAGGTTACAGGAACATTACAGTTAGGAAATAGCATTAAAAAAAAACTTAGAAATTCACTGAAGAAAACCAAAGGTTACAGTTAGGAAATAGAAATTAAAAAAACCCTAGATTTTTTTTTTTAAAAACAAAGGTTATTGGGACGTTATAGTTGGGTTCCCGATTTTACACACATAAAACAATAGAAAGTTAGAAGTTATAGTTATGTTAAAAAACTCACGCACTCACCATGCACTTCTAATTACCCCACATATTACATCGGTCATGACATCTTATATGACATGATTGATATCACTGCAACATTTGCAATAAAATTGTTGATGAGAAAACTGTGCATGGCGGGGGTGCGAGTTATAGTTATCTTAGGGCACGAGTTATAGTTTCTTGACAGAACTAGAACTGCTGAAATTTTATGTTTTTACGTGTGTAAAATCTGATCCTTACTATAACGTCCCTGTAACCTGTTGTATTTTTAGTGAATAAAAATATATATATACACACACACACACACTTACCTGATATATATTTACTATTTATTTTTTGTAAAGGCATATGCATGTTAAATGCACTGCGAGGTAAATGCCGCATTGTAAAGGCTGTTTCCCCTAATTGATAGTTTGTGTTGTGTAAAGTCAATAAAGACATGCTGCATTGACAGATCATGCTACGCCATCAATGAGTGTATCCTTATCAGAATTTTTTCAAATTATTTATATGTACATTTATTTGGGCAATTTATATAGTATTGACCTAGTCATTAAGGTAAGTGCAAGTCAAAGAGAGGGAACATTAATGCACAAATAACCAACCATTCATGAGAGGAGCAACAGAGAAGCGAGCGGCAAAGTGTACATGAAGTAAAGAAACGCACAAAACATCCAAACAAGAGTGGAGTCACAAACAGGATTTGCCCAATGTGGACTAAGTTATAATCTTTACAATGAATGAAGGGGTAAGGGGCTCCAATAAGAGAGGCAGGTACAAAGGTCATTCCTGGATATCATGGATATAGTTACCAGCTTCAGTTAGAGGGGCATTTTTTGTTTTAGTGGATGGAGGTAAAGTAGGAGAAAGCAGTGCTGTACACCTTGATCTTTTTGATTTGAGAGTCCTCAAAGTCATCATGTGTGAGTTGCATGTTCAACAGCAAAGCAAAAAGGATAAGAGTTCTTCGGCCAAATAGTGTGTTTTTGCTGCCAACGCAGTGCTAAATTTGTGCTTGCGGTTGGTAGAAGCACTCATTTTTGGAGATTGAGAATTATCATCATACACTTTGACCAAGAGAAAGAAATGGAGAGGAGGAGGAAGAGAAAGGTAGAGAAACAGGGACAAGGGGGGGGGTGAGAAAGGATAACAAAGCAGAGTGATATGAAGAGAAAGGAAGTGTGGGGTGGATGAAGGAAGAGGCATGAGATGCAATCAAGATTAGGTAGCCTTGAAATTCGGCAAACCTGGCAGCATCAGCTGCAGGCTCATATGAAAATCTTTAGGCCCCTTCACTGTTTTTTGTTGTTGTTTTTTTTACAAATTAAGCAATGACCTTGCAAATTTTAGATTATGCAGAGTAATTTGAATTTGAGGCCTACCAGGAAGAGAATCCAGCACTATTCTCTGAGGGTAGGGTGATGAGGCCAGATTTTGATTGTTCAGTGATCAAGCAAGCTCCAGCACAGAAGACAACATTCAGTGGGGAGAGGGCATAATGAAAGAGGCCAGTAAGTAGGGTATTTTTCACCATGGGTGTGGAAGACAGACCGCGTGGTAAAATGGAGAGAGTCAACTGGGAAGCAATGACTTATTGTTCCTAGAAGGTTTTTCTGGTCCCAAGCCATACGAGATTTCTTGTTCTTTCCACTTTGAATGCGAGGGTTATATGTAGAAACAAAGGGATATGTAGAGCTGGCAAGAGTGGGGGAGAAGCTATCAAGCTGCTTGGAGTTCATGTGGTTTTCTCTTTAGGACAAACACAAGGAGATGATGGACGGAGAGCTGAAACATTTCAGACACTCACCCCCAGTCAACGAGGTGGGTTGAATCCATCATCGTTCTTTAGATCACTTCGCCACTCCAGTTCAGACCCAGCCATATGCAAATCAGTCTTGACCATGTTCCTCATGGGAACAGTCCAGACCGAACTACCAAGCCAGGTCTTCCCTGGACCGGAAACAAGCATCCTGGGACCGGTTTCGGGGTAACACCCTCATTAGCCAGGCTAGCTTGAATCCAGTGGCAAAGTGAGCAAGGGACCCACGTGTGAACTGGGGTGGCGAAGTGAGCTAAAGAACAATGATGGATTCAACCCAGATCTGTGACTGGGGGTGAGTGTCTGAAAGGTTTCAGCGCTCCGTCCATCATATCCTTGTGTTTGCGCTGTCTTGTCTTTACGGCCCTAAGCTGCACCTCATGATGTGGATTCATTTAGTCTTGGTTTGAATTATTTGAGGCTGGCTGTGGACCTCGTGATGGTATTCAGACAGACACTGGTTATCAGTTGACTGACACCTCGAGGTATAGTAAGCCATATGCTTTCTGGTTTATGGCAATTTCTTGTTGACATAAAAGCAACTCTAGAAACTCCATGCAGTGAAGAAATAACATGGGACTAAGGAGATATGTGCTGGAGGTTTCCATATTTGACTGGGAGAGGGGAGGGCTCTGGAAGGGTCCACCTGGACAAGGAGGCCTGAGCTAGGTGAGGACTGGGTTGGATATTCCCATGCCAGCCTGACGGGTGCTGAGGCTGACATAATGGTGACTGGTAGTGAAGATAGCTGGGAAACTAAGGAGAAGGCAGCGTTTGTCTCTGATTTTCAAAGCAGCTGAGATGGATACCCAACAGATAGGTCTGTAGGAGGATGTGGCGGTCAATGTGACTTTGGAGTTCCATCTCTGCCACTCTTTTAAAGACCCTTTAAACAATTATGCCAAACTTTACAGCCAAGTTATCAAATGTAAAAAGGATAAAACGCATCACAAAGTAGGTTGTGGAGTATTCTGAATTCTTCTGCAAAAAGAACATTGCGTCCTGCTTGTTAGCAAAGATGTCACCTGGCATGTTAGCAAAGAGGACTTTACATAAAAATAATGGCACGATTTGGCATTCGACTTTGCAGACAATGGCACCACAATTTTCAACTACTGTCTAAGCTTAGAGGTCAAGATTTGTAGAAGCAGTGATATGCAAATGTACCTGTCAGCTTCCAGGGGGAATGCTACCTTTAATTGGAGGGGCAGTGAGGCAGAGAAAGTGTTGCTGCTAAATGTAGCACACCCAATATGGGGCTATGGGATTAACTGAAGTCCCTGAGTTCTTAATCCAGCATCTCTATGAAAGTTCCACGTTATCAGGAAGACATCTCACAAAACACTTACACTTAACTACCATTATTGATGAGAACAACTGTCCATTGACTGCAGCATAGAAACGTTCAAAGCTTAACAGCTTATAGATGGAGACAGGTCTCTAACTTCACCCAAGGTTAAAAAGCCTGCTGTCATGCCAGGACATAGAGAGGGTGATGAGGGGGGGAAGGGCACTGGACACATTTCAGCATTTGGGACCAGTCAGGGAAGCGCAAGCTTTAAATTCCCATTCGCTTCACACTAAGGTCAGGCACCACTAATAAATAACTAATAAATAAGGCATGAAATATTCCAAAACTTTCTAATAAAGTACATCTACTTTCGAGGGTTGGTGATTAAACAGCCAATTTGGGGCCCTAATACTGGGTTCGAATTCTATATTCTGCACTTAGCTGAAAGCTAAGATTTACTGGGCAAATCCAGTGGCCTAGCTAGACCTTTGGCCGCCCGTGGCGGTCTCTGCATTTGCCGCCCTGTGGCGGCTGCATGTAGGAGCAGGGGGGGTGCTGGCAATTCCTGTTTGCCGCCCCGCGACGGTCGCAGGTATGTACGGGGGGAGGGAGCCGCCAACCCCAAAACTTGTGTCGCATGGGGCTGACCGCCCTCCTGCTACGCTACTGGGCAAATCACATGTTAAACTCGTAAATGTGTGAAATGTAGTTGAAAGATCTCCACTTCTGCATATGATTTTGTGTCCTCTCTCTATACCCCCCTCAGAAACTACAGCACTTCTGCTCTACAGCTAGGATTATGTTACATAAATATCCATACCTACATTCATACCTTTAATCTAACCCACAAAAACTGAATTGAGAAATAACTCTTCCCCAATTGTAACAAAAATAGTAATGACCAAGAAGTGAATAGAATTTCACTGGAAATGAGGATTACCAGCCCCTTCCACCTCCCATTCATCATTTTAAGACTGACACTGGTCATTCAAGGTCTTCAGCGTTTCCCTCGTTTACCCAGCAAAGTGGTATTTTTGGATCTCTCTCAGGGCTCTTTAAAGTAAGTTGATGTTTTATTTATAACTCATCCACTTCTTCTGAAAGTTACACCATGCATTCAGTACCTTTTCTATAAAGATGTTTTCGCGTGTTAACTCCTGAGCTTCCCCTATGGTGTGCCAGGGGTACTCATCTTTTTGAAGATGGCCGGCACCTGAGCTGCATTCTCCCTCTGTAGAGATATGAAGGCTTCTCCCAAACATTATTCCTCATTTGCTCTGTTCAACCTCAACCTTTCACCATTGAAACAGCCCCTATTTGCCAGTTTTCGACCCATCACTGCGAAATTGGGGGCTCTAGGGCTGGAAAGAATACTCAAGATAATGCTTTCAAAGGGGGACACTATACTCCAGAGGTGGTCTCCATATCTGAGCACTTTATACCACATAAGGCTAACATGGATGGCAACATTACACCAGGAGACATCCACAACTAGCCTCACTTCAGCAAATGAGGCCTCAAGCACTGGATACAGAGTACAATGCTCCAGCTAGGAGCTCCAGGGCTGGACACAATAGATAAGGCATTCAGAGATGAACATATGACCCAAGATGGGGCCTTCAGTGCTGAAAACTACTCCAAAGGAGGAGTCTGGAGATGGGTACAATAATTTGCATGAGGCCTCCATAGTGTTCCAAATGAGGCCTAATATTACATAAAGGTATCCCATTTTTCGACACCTATACTTCTCCACATGTATCCCAACAACCCGTTGCTCTTGCAAGGTGGCACGAGATCAGTGTTTCTTATATTTTGACTTCTGTGGACCCCCTGTGATCACCACTGGAAGCTGGGGAGCCCAGACTAAGCGACTTCCATGATTTGAACCTAAAAACAGTACACAACAAATACAGAAACAAGTAACCTTCAGACAAATACAAAAATTAAGACATTTTATTTATTAGACAAACAACAATTATTTCAAAGTTGAAATTTTAATGGAAGGTTGGAGCTTTTCAAAACGTGGTTTTATTTCTAAAAGACAAGGCAACCCGTTCGACACTCGCATATTACTGCACCTTTTTTGCTTCTAATGAATGCTTTGTCAGCACATACCGATGCTTCAATTGAGGCCACCAATCATCCCTACTAAATTCTGTTTACTGTACCGATGAATTAAGCCAAGGACAGCTACTTCATTTTTACCCTCAAATTTCTTTATCTTCACAGGGGATTTTAGACATTTCAATTTTGCATGTTACTGTTTTATGCATATATACTGTACTACTTTGGTAATACTGTTCAACTGTCTAAGCAGTCAGAGACCCCCTGAGGAGGTGCTGGGGACCCCCAGAGGCCCGGGAATCCCAGGTTATGTACCACTGCACTAGACAATACAAAGGAGAGCATGGATAACCTCTACGGTGATATCTGCGCCTCGCGGGGGAGTCTGCTGACCTCACAAACTCAAAACATTGCAGAAGGCTAAGCCAGTGATAGCTGCTGAGTTTTCAAAGTTCCCAAACATCGTTACATTTTAGAGACCAAAACAAACTTACTTATTAATTGAACTACATGAACAATAAAGTGACCTGTAAACTAGCCATGGGGTCATAAAACAAGGTCCTCAAGATGACTTTTACTGGCTCATAGGTTGAAAGATACCCTGTCCCAAGACTGGAGTTGAAAAAACGGATCATTGTGGCATCTGGGCACATTTTTAATCTCAGCCCGAAAAACACTTCCTGATGAAAAAAAAACATTACTGGTCACGCCCTAGGCCACTCCCTTTTTATAATGCGCTGAACAAGACCTGACAAGTCTTTAAGCCTTTTCTACTCATGTAACTATTACCATCTGGGACAGTGTAAGTGTTTGAAAACTGTACCGCCAGGTCTTTCAAGAAATTACAACCTATGGCCGGATGCACTTACATGCAGGTAAAAGTCAGACTATAGGCTACATTCATTAGAACGTCATCAAGTAACCCTAGCTTCCTTATTACTAGCATCCACCCACATTCACAGTCGGTGCATGAATGCTGGTGGTAGCCTCCTTTAACACACTATCAGCGGTAGGTATAATGGTGCTGGGAAACCACCAAGTAACATGGCAAAAGACCAAATAGAATAGAAACCCAAGGAGTATGAATGAATGAGAGGGATTTGTAGAGCGCTCGGCTACTCCGAGGAGTGTTCTGGTGCTAACAGGCAAAGCCCATGGTACGTCACCCCAAACAGAAGTCTTACTGCCCCCCACCCCCAAAAACAAGCATTGGCATAGCCAATAGGTCTCGCTTTTGGAACCTTATAAGTATTTAGTTATGCAGCACAATAACCTTGGTGCAATAACATCAACTGTTGCATGTCTAAAAACTTATAAGGTCCCAAAGGCGAGACCTATTGACTATGCCAATGCTTGTTTTTAGAGGCCTGGCATGCAGTTTTAAATGTAGGCTGGTAAGAAAGGTGCCAACCCGAGGGGCAAGGTCTAGAGAGAAATAAGATAGGAAGAGAGGTGAGTTATAATGAGATAGCAGAATAGAAAGGTGAAGCACAGAATGACAGGTCAGGTAAACAAAGTAGCGAGGCAGGTAGAGCCGGTGGGATGAAAAATAGAAAGATATGAGAAGTAGAGAAAAAGAGGTGCAGATGAGGTAGAGAGATGAGGCTAATACAGAGTAATTGCGAGGGAGAAGTAGAGAATGGTGAAATAGGGAGAGAGAGAGACAGAGGTAAGACAGATGTATTAAACGAGCGAGACATTGGAAGCAGAGAGAGTGAACGGAAACAGTGAAGGAGATAGAAAGAGAGATGAAAGCAAAGGGAGTGATAGATGGAGTGGAATAGGTAGGGAGAGCATTGTAGAGAGAAAGAAATAAAATAATGGGAAAGGCGAGGGAAAGAGGACATCAATAAAAAGAGAGACATAGAAGGCCAATAGGTGATGTAAATTGAGAGTCTAGATAGTGTATGAGAGGTGGGGAAGAGAGAGATGAGGCAGTGAGTTGTGAGGCAGAGAGAGAAATGAAAGAGAGAATGGTGAGGTAGAAAGAGGCATGCGAGAGGTAGAGAAAGGTAAGGTATAGATGGCAAAAATGATAGAAAGGGTAAGATAAAGAGATGAAATTAAGAGGGAGGGGAAGTAAATGGAAGATAAATGAAGGGGGATGAGATGCAAACAGAGCAGCAAGATGCAGCAAGAAGAGAAAGGAGAGAGAGAGAGAGAGAGAGAGAGAGAGAGAGAGAGAGAGAGAGAGAGAGAGACAGACACTTGAGGAGAAGAGAGGGGCAGAGAGCTGACCGAGAGCTAGAGATAGGATCGGAGAGAGGTGGCAAGTTGAGGTCATGAGAGGTAAGTGCTGTGGGGCACTGAGGTTTATTGAAAGAGAGGTGTGACGTACAGAGAGGGAAGACAAGGACTGGAGAAAGTGTCCACACTGAACTAGAGGTTGGTGATCACCCTAAATATATTTATTAAAATAAAGCATTAAGAGAGTGCACTTTTACGGATTTCAGAGTGTGCACCATCTTGCATTGAAGATGACAAAAGAAGCCATTTTGGCACAATAAACACATCCAGCATCAGTGCTGTTGGTGCTAGCTGAGGCAGTGGAACACTTGATGAGCTCTTTGAAAACGATGACATGTCCTCCGCTGGGTCTGTTAATTCTGTCCTGTCTTATAACCTTGTGCCTGGGGAATAGGTGTGGTAATGTCGATAGAATCAGCCAGGTTTCTGTGAGGAAGAGCAGTTTCAATGTGTGGTTTTGCAGCAGGTCCCATATTTCAGTAGCGTGTTTATTGAGGGAGGTGTTGTTGAGGAGAAGGCAGAACAGGGAGGGGTGGGGAGAGGTGTGTAGGTGTGCGTGGCCGAGGGAGAGGTGAGTGTTGTGTGCGGTGCATGTGAGGGTGGTGTGAAGGTGTGGGAAGGTGCAGGAAAAGTGTCAGGTGGAACAGGGGAAGGCACCTTCGCAGTCGACTACCGAGGCGTAGCAGCAGCACTGGAAGGTGCATTCAAGGTTCAGGGTGAGGAGAGGGAAGCAGAGACGTAGCAGTGATGGGAGTGAAAGCAAGGGGTTTGGCGCTGGGCACGGGAGGGGCGCATACGGGCTGTGCATCCAAGCTGCGGCGGACATGAATTAGGAGCGGGGGTCTCTGGGGCAATGGGTTGGGCTAAGTAACTGGCAGGAACCGAGAAGGGAGTGAGGCGTGGGAGAGGAAACAGGGAAGGTCGCAAATTCAGGAAAAGGGCAGGAAGAAGAGCAAAAGAGTGAGAAAAAGGAAGAAGAGAAGTTAAGAGAGCAATTGAGTTCGAAACTCGAAGAGAAGAGCTGAGACTAAAAGAAGCCAAGAGCAGCAAGGATGGAGTGAAAAGGGCAGAGAAAAATGTTAAAGAATGAAAGGCAAAAGCACAGAAGATCAGCAAAGAATGAATGAGAAAGAGTGGCAGATGCCCAGCAGATCGGCACAGAATCAGTGTAAAAGTTCAAAAAGCAGCAAAGAAAGATTGCGGAATAATGAAAAAAAGCACATGAAAGTGGCAGAAAGAGAATGAGAAACGCACAGAAAAGCAGCAAAGAAGGAATAAGAAGGAAGGAGTAATGCACAGTGAAGTAGCAAAGAAAGACTGAGAAATGCACATAAAAGTGACAAGTAATGAAAGCACAGAAAACAGCAAGGAAAGGGCGAGAAGTGTTCAAACAAGCAAATGGTGCGCGCGAAAGTGATCGTGAGCAAGAATTTCGGCCGCGACCGGGAGTTGTGTGGGCGCGCAAAAACTAAATAAAACAAGCATTGGCCGCGCGAGACACGCTCTGTGGTGGGTGAGGGGGGAGGAGCGGGAGAGCAAGTGACGCGCGGCCGTGAAAGTGACACAGCCGCGCGGCCCCGAGAAGCGCTCTGTGGTGGGGGAGGAGAGGAGCAAGTGAGAGGAAAGACATATGGCGCCTGGAATATGCGAGGAATGCGTCGCTACTGTGCGCGTACCCGCATGCTCTAGGCAAGCCCAAAAAAAGTGGTCGCATTTCTAAAAGCCCACTTACAAAATGTCTCGCCCAGACCAGCGCAAGCGCTGGCTTCAGGGCGAGACCTAAAAGGGCAAGGTTTTGAGTTTTGTCAAAACTGAAAGGCACCAAGTGCCTTCTTGAAATGGTGGTGATTTCATGTAAGCTGGTGAGTTAGCGATACGCCATTGCAAAGCAGAGGTCCAGCATCCACAAGTCTTTGCTCTTCAGCAAGTCCGCTATTCTGCAGTAGTTTGTTGGAACGCTGACCGCTCAAGCATTAAGCCAGCTAAACTTGATGCTTTCTATTATAGGGAACCAATGCAAAGGCTATCTAACCCTCTGAAACGTGATCAAATTTGCAAAGGCCACACAGCAAGTCTCACCACCATGTCCAAGCAACAGGGATCATAGTGTTGATGAGCTATATGTGAATGTCAGGGGGTTTTATGGTTCTCAAAATCAATTTCACAACTCCATTTTATACATATTTGTGCCTCCATCTGCTTCATAGGGTCATAGAATGCTAAATAAGTTGAAGACTAAAGACAGACATTGCTGGTTGGGTACATCGGTAACGCACAAGTTACTTACTTGTGTAACGATATATCTGTAAGAGACATTAGTTAGTGATAGATTCCTTACCTTAGAATATCCCCAGGCGTCAGACTGGATCCGGAAAGTTTTTCGTCAGCAATACCCCTGCGCGTCGGTAGGCGTCGTCGTACTGCTCCGCGTACGTCGCTGGCATCGTGGTCGCCGAGATGACGTCATGGGAGCTATTTAGACGCGCCCACGCGCACTGACATCAGTTCTGTACACAACTTTTCCGCGCCAGGAGCGCAGAGCCATGCCAGAGACCGACTACTGGTGCAATAGAACTAGGGCCCTGAAAGGGATGACCTGAACCCTAGAGAACAGTTCGCAGAACGGGGAGGATGGGCGGGCGGTAAGGAATCTATCACTAACTAATGTCTTTTACAGATATATCGTTACACAAGTAACTTGTGCAACTGAAAGAGACACGTTAGTGATAGATTCCTTACCTTAGAATACATACCCAAGCAATACCAACCCCAGTGGTGGGTCTGCGAAGTGAGATTACACCAGAAAGTCACGGAGAACTGAACGGCCAAAGAAGCTGTCTCTCCGGCCCTGACTGTCAAGGCAATAGTGCTTAGTGAAAGTATGCAACGAGGCCCAAGTAGCCGCCTGACAGATGTCTTGCAGGGGGACACCGCGCCCCAATGCTGTAGTAGCTGCTGTCGCCCTGGTAGAATGTGCGTGCAGCCCAACCGGAGGTTCCTTTTTAGCCAGAGAGTAACAGGCTTTAATGCACAAGACAACCCATCGTGAGATAGTCCTCTTGTGCACAGCCCGGCCTTTCTTGGCGCCCACGTAGCCAACAAAGAGCTGGTAATCCACCCGGAACTGCTGTGTGCGGTTGAGATAGAACGAAAGTGCACGTTTTGGGTCCAGACGGTGGAGCCTCTCCTCTTCTCTTGAAGGGTGCGGAGGCGGAAAGAAAGTGGGCAGAGTCACAGTTTGCCCGAGATGAAAGGCAGAGACTACTTTTGGTAGAAAGGAGGGACGTGGTCGAAGAACCACCTTGTCCGGATGAACCGCCAGGAAAGGAGGTTTACAGGAAAGAGCTTGGAGCTCACTCACCCGCCGAGTGGAAGTGATGGCCACCAGGAACACAGTTTTCAAAGTTAATAACCGCAAAGGACAGTTATGAAGAGGCTCAAAGGGAGCGCACATTAAGTATGTGAGAACCAGGTTCAAGTCCCACTGAGGCATGACAAAAGGAACAGGAGGGAAAAGGTGAGTAATGCCTTTGAGAAATCTGTTAACAACAGGGGACTTGAAAAGAGAGGGCTGATCAGGCAGCCAAAGAAAGGCTGAAAGAGCAGAAAGGTAGCCCTTGATAGTGCCCAGAGCAGAGCCCTGCTGGGCCAAAGAGAGAAGGAAAAAGAGGACATCAGAAAGAGGGGCAGCAAGAGGATCTACAGCTTTTGCTGCACACCATGCCACAAATTTGTTCCACCGACAGGCGTATACCGTTTTAGTGGAGGGACGCCTGGCTGCCAGAATCACATTACAGACTTCAGGAGGCAAGTCAAATGGAATCAGCTGTCGCCGCTCAATCTCCACGCAAGGAGGTGGAGGCTGGACAGGTTCGGGTGGAGGACCGTCCCCTGCTGCTGCGACAGGAGATCCTCCCAAAGAGGCAGCCGGATCGGGGGATCCATGCTCATACTGAGTAGCTCGGGATACCAAACTCTTCGAGCCCAGTCCGGCGCCACAAGAATGACTTGGGCCCGGTCGCGTCTGATCTTCTTCAGCACTCTGGGTAGAAGTGGTATAGGCGGAAAGGCGTACAATAGACCGGAATTCCACTTGCGACGAAAAGCGTCGCCGAGCGAGTGCCGCCTTGGAAACTCCAACGCGCAGAACTGCTGACATTGCGCGTTCTCTTCGGTGGCGAATAGATCTAACCAAGGCTCTCCCCACTGTTGAAAGAGACCTTGTGCCACCTCTGAGTGAAGACGCCATTCGTGATCCAACATGCACCTGCGGCTGAGTTCGTCCGCCCTGGCGTTTAGGGTACCTGCCAGGTGTTGAACCGCCAAGAAAATGCCTTGACGTTCCAGCCACGTCCAGAGACGTAGAGCCTCCTGACAAAGGGTCCACGACCCCACCCCGCCCTGCTTGTTGCAGTACCACATGGCGGTGGTGCTGTCCATGAACACCTGCACTACTCTCCCCTTGACAGAGGGAAGGAATGCTTTCAGTGCAAGTAGGATCGCCCTGAGCTCCAAAAGGTTGATATGGAGCTTGGACTCCGCCGGAGACCAGAGGCCTCTGATCTCCGCCTCTCCCATGTGGCCGCCCCATCCCAGGAGGGACGCGTCCGTCACCACTGTGTGCTCCGGTTGGGGAAGGGAGAGGGATCTGCCGCTGACCCAACGCTGGTCCGTGAGCCACCACTGCAAGTCCTGTGCAGTGCCCTCCGAGATGTGGACGTAATCGGACAGATTCCCCTGATGCTGCGTCCACTGGAACTTCAGGTCCCACTGCAGAGCCCGCATATGCCATCTGGCATGATTGATCAGCAGGATGCAGGAGGCCATGAGGCCCAGTAGCCTCAGGGTCTTCCTGACCGACACCCAGGACCAGGGCCGAAAGATCGGAATCATAGTCCGAATGTCCCGGACTCGCTGTTCGGGAGGTTAAACCCGGAACTGCGCCGTGTCCAAAACCGCTCCGATGAAGAGGAGCTTTTGAGAGGGAATCAGGTGTGACTTCGGCATGTTGATGGAAAACCCCAGCAAATGCAGGAGGCAGGCCGTAGTCTGGAGGTGGGAGACGACTGCCTGGGGCAATCCCGCCTTCAACAGCCAGTCGTCGAGATAGGGGAAGACTGAAACCCCCGATTTGCGCAGATGAGCTGTGACCACCGCCATCACTTTTGTGAACACCCGAGGGGCGCTGGTAAGGCCGAAAGGGAGCACGGTGAACTGAAAGTGCTCATGGCCTACCGTGAACCGTAGGTAACGCCGGTGGGCAGGCAGTATGGGAATATGAAAATAAGCATCCTGCAAGTCCAACGCTACCAGCCAGTCTTGCGGGTCTAGGGCAGACAAGACCTGATCAAGCGTGAGCATCTTGAACTGCTCCTTCCGGAGGAAGCGATTGACGTTCCGGAGGTCTAAGATAGGACGCAGACCTTTGTCCTTCTTCGGAACCACGAAGTAGTGGGAGTAACAACCACGACCTACTTCTGGCGTCGGAACGCGCTCGATGGGCCCCTTGGCTAAGAGGGCCGCGACTTCCTGCTGGAGAAGTGCCAAGTGATCCCCCGACATGCGGCGGCACTGAGGTGGCATGGCTGGAGGGGTAGACTCGAAGGGGAGGGAGTAGCCCCTTCGGACTATCTGCAGAACCCACCTGTCTGAAGGGATGGTGCGCCAGTGGGGGAGGTGATGGCGAATCCTGCCACCCTCTGGCGTCTGGTGGGCCTGAAAGACCGGACTAGGAAGGTTTGGAGGCAGCGGCGGCGGTGGACTGATCCGCCCGCTGGCCCCGTGACCCACCTCGGCGGGCCCCCCGACCTCGGCCACGCTGAGACTGCTGCTGTGCAGGCCGGCAGCTCTGAAAGGAACGCGTTTGGACGCCTCGACCCTGCCCTCGAAAGGAACGAAAAGCAGACCCCGTGGGAGTGCGTGTGGTGGCAAGACCTAAGGACTGGGCCGTAGCCCGAGAGTCCTTAAAGCGTTCCAGGGCACTATCCGCCTTGTCACCAAACAGGCGTGTGCCATCAAAAGGTATGTCCAACAGGGTATTTTGGACATCCCCGGAGAAGCCAGTGGTTCTGAGCCAAGCGTAACGGCGGAGCGCCACCGTTGTGGAAAGCGCCCTGCTGAGGGAATCTGCTGTGTCAAGTCCACAACGGATGGTGAATTTTGCAGCATCTCTCCCCTCTGTAACAGCCTGGGAGAGCACCGCCCGAGTCTCCACCGGGCACTGAGGAAGCACCTGTGCCACGGTGTCCCATACGGAATGTGAATAGCGGCCCAACAGGCACGCTGTATTCACCGCCCGCAACCCTGAACTGGCAGAAGTGAAGATCTTTTTTTCCAAACTGCTCCAGTTTCTTAGATTCCCTGTCCGGTGGAGCAGAAGGGAATGCGCTCGGAGAGGCAGAGGCCTGGACAACCAGACTCTCAGGTCTTTGGTGTTGCGTGAGGAAGCTGGGGTCGCCCGGCGCCGGGCGATGACGGCGTGCCACCCCCTTATCCACAGGAACCCCTGTGTTAGGCTTGCCCCAGGTGCTCAATAGGACATCAGTGAGTGCCTCATTGAAGGGCAGCAGCGGCTCCGCAGAGGAGGATGCTGGCTGCAGCACCTCAGTCAGAAGATTCGTTCTGATAGGCACAGAAGGGAGCTCAAGGTTAAGAGCCTGAGCCGCCCTACGCAGCACCACTGAAAAAGTCCCCACCTCCTCCGTAGCCACGGAAGAAGGGGAAGTGTGCCAGGGTGTGGAGAGAAATCCAGATCCACAGGACCCTCCAGGTCTTCTTCCCATTCAGGCTCATTCTCGCATTGAGCTGCAAGAGGGTCCTCAGACCCCTCCCAGTACTCTCCTTCAGCTACCGGTGTTGGAAGAGGCCGGTAAGGACGAGGTGCCTGGGGAAATGGGAGAAACTCTGTACCAAGAATTGGAATCGGGGAGTAAGAGACCAATTCTGGTTCGGCGCCAGTTGCGGCGCCGCGCCCGGCGTCGAGGCCGGATCCAGCGCCGAGGTTGGATCCGGCACCGGCGTCAAGGCCGGAGCCGGCGGCACCGCAGGGTACTTTGCCGGCGTAGCCAAGGCCAAAGGCGGTGGCACGGGGGCAGACCCACCCAACGGGTCCGCGGGGCCCGAAGGCGCTCCGGAGGGACCCGATGGGCCAAACAAACGGCCCATGGCCGACAGGAAGGCCTGTATCTCATCCGACGTCGCATGCGGGCCGGAAAGGACGCCACAGGCAACGACGGGGGCTCCAGCGGAGCCGCAGGGGAGTGACCCCCCGCCCCATCCACCACGTCCTGGGACCGGTGAGGGTAGACGAACGACGTTGCTTCTTTGATTTTTATTGGCGCCGTGACTTACCTGTCCCCGAGTCCGACGAGCGAAGGTAACGGCTCCGCGACCGGTCTCTCGACCTCCCACGGGAGCGGGACCTTGATCGACGCGGAGCCGACTGCTGGGCCTCCAACAACTTTCGGGAACGCTCCCGCAAAGCTTTCGGCGCCATGGCCCGGCAATCGGGGCACGCCTCGGGGTCATGGGCGTGCCCCAAGCAGAAGAGACACATGTTGTGCGGTTCCGCTACTGACATGTTGCGACGGCAGGCCCCACAGGATTTAAACCCGGGCATCCCTACTGCACCAGAGTCGATTACTCGACAAACAATTACCAAGTTAAAACTTTTAACTAGGGGTACTGCTCTCTCTCGGATCTGCGCTGCTGGCGCGGAAAAAGAAAGAACTGACGTCAGCGCGCGTGGGCGCGTCTAAATAGCTCCCATGACGTCATCTCGGCGACCACGACGCCAGCGACGTACGCGGAGCAGTACGACGACGCCTACCGACGCGCAGGGGTATTGCTGACGGAAAACTTTCCGGATCCAGTCTGACGCCTGGGGATATTCTAAGGTAAGGAATCTATCACTAACGTGTCTCTTTCAGATATATTTATTAGCTTACTTATTATAGCCAGGGCCACTGAAATTATGCGATTGTACGGCCACTGCGATTTTCGCATAATTATAGATTTGCTGCATTTGCCACATAATCCATCATCTGACGCATAATCTGCAGATTTTAACAACAAAAAATTCTAGTTCAGATGGTTCAAAAGTTACTAAAAATGCAGCGACACGTGTTGACGCGCAGTTGAAATCCCGTTGCAAAGCTGGATTGGTCAACTTTCTATTGCGTATTGCTACATTTGGGTGTTAAACTGGTACTAATGAGGTGCAGCCAATGCCCAGACAGTGTCGCTAAGTTTACAAATGACGAAATAATGAAGTAATATTATTACAAAATGTGCCACATAATTTGCCTTTTCTTGCAGCATCATTTACTCAACCCTGCCGCATAATTTGGCCTCTCCTGCTGCATAATTCCAGTGGCCCTGATTATAGCTGTACTACAGAAGGGGCCCATCTCAAAAGCCCCACAAGCACAATCAAATCAATCAAAACATGTTCATAAAAATGAGATTCCATAGTCATTAGGGTATCTAGGACAAATAACTGGTTACATTCAAGCAGTGAAACATACATTCAGGTAATCACATTGGGTCAATGACTACAGAATAAGGCATAATGCTCTCATCAAGTTCTGCCGCCCTGGTTAGGAATTTGCACCTCAACACTCTTGAGCAGATCCTTGGGGTCTTCTTACCTTCGTATACGCAGGGAGACAGGAGGTTATCTCAGTTTCACATGTGCCCCCAGCACACTTTCTGGGAGAACATTGGATGATATGAGCCTGTGTGAGGGTCAAATCCACCTATGTCCTGTAGAGGGCCCATTCTGAGGGTCAGGCAGGACTTAACATCCCTGGCTGGCACGATGCAATGCGACACTGGGGTGTGTGTCTGTCTGTCCGTCTGTCTGTCTGCCTAGGCCCACACTCTAGACATGAAAAGGGATCTCACCAGTGCCCTTTCTCACCCACCTGGGTTGGAAGTCCAGCTATTTGTGACCCACCATGCATCACTCACTAATTGATTGACAGGAGACTGAAGGATACAGGTTTCAAGAGACTCCTCCTTGCCTAAAGCACACACCATAAGATGTCGAAATTTCATGGGACCTAGAACTCCCTCTGGGCGATCCAGCCTAGCGCTAGCAGACTCCACCCTTAGGTCAATGAGATGTCCTTTCTTAATCCCGCATTGGCCTGACCCCAAACAAGGGCCTACCAGAGAAATCATTCTTCCCCACTCCCCATAAAGGCGTGTGCCTCATGTGAACGATGACATAAAATGCCATCAACGGAACATTCTCTCCTCATCCACATATAGTCAGTCCACTGGAGATGAACAATCAATCACCCTTCTGCATGCAAGGTCATGTATTCCTGGACTCAGTCCATGCACATGGCAGGCATACCCTCCCTGTCATTCAAGGTGATAGACATGTCCCTCCCGTCATTACTTCCCACCAGTGGTGTTGCCTTCTAGAAGGCTTACAAGAAACTCGCGCTCACATCCAGACACAAACATGACACCTGGTCTCGCTTGCACCAGTCGGAAAGACAACCACAGAGCTGCAACAGGGAAGAAACTAGGAAGCCTGGGACAGGATGGACGTGCCATGCAGGATGCAAGAAAATGCCCAGCAGCCAGGCTGCTGCCAGTGCATGTTGAAACATCCTCAGTCCAAGCTTCACTGCCATTAACAACTACCTATCGGAACTGAGCACAACTCCTACAGGGCACCACACCTCATAAAATTTGGTGCTCAAATCTTGTTCCTGCTATACAGGGGCGGCTCCTCCATGTGGGCGTCGGAGCGTCACCCCACTGCTTTCTTGCAGTGCGAGAAGCAGAAATGTAAAATGGTATAAATATCATTTTACGTTTCTGCTTCTCGCACTGCGAGAAAGCAGAAGAAGGGTATGCCTGGTTGGGGGCGGGTGGGCGGGGTGGGGAGGAGTGGCTAGCCCAATGTTATGGGCGCCGACTGTTTGGTCGGCCCCAGGGCCGACCAAACCAGTCATAGCACTCTCCGTTTTCTTCATGTAGGCTGCTGCGCAGCCTGCATGAAGAAAACGGCCTCCCCGTAGACGCCTGTAAGGACGGTGTCCTAGCCAATCACAACGCTGCCATTGCAGCATTGTGATTGGCTTAGGGGAAGAGAGGGAGGCTGCCTGCTTCTGCTTCCTGTGAGCAGAGAGCAGGAGACGCGACGCGGTAGTCCGGGAGTCCAGGACCAGAGGTGAAGGTAAGTTTTTAAAATTTATTAAATTAACCCCCACCCCCTCCCCGCGCGACCCCCCCCGCCCGATCCCCCACCCGTGATTCATGCCGGCCGCGACTGCTGCTATATATATTTTAAGTGAACATTTCACCTTTTGACTGGCAACAATCTTTGAAACCTCAATTGCCCTGCAAAAGATGCTCAAATCAGGCCTTTTAAAGAGGGTAAGTTCGATAACCTGTAGTTAATCTGGCACATTGACTACATTTGAAGCCCATCTGAGAAGGAATCTGGTCACCTTCTAACAAGAACATAAGCTTTATTTTAAAGGTTTTTGTTTGAAATCAGCAGGAAGGGTCCTAGGCCTGGGCAAGACTAGACTGTCATGTGTGTTTCTCCGAGCAGGGGTGCTCACTGCCCCCTACAAGATCAAATGTGGCATCAATGCTGACCAGGAGCAGGGCATTAAGGGGAGATAATGTCACTTCTCCAGCCTAGCACAGATATCCTTGCACTGGGACACATGCCCCACACATCTTCAGTGTTTGCTGCCCCCAACACTTTACATCCCACAGACAAATTACCCGGTCTGGTCTCGTTCTATGTACTGAAGTCAGTGGTGAAGGGAAATATCACAGATTTTTATCTAGGGGTCTGTAGGTCTGTCTACTACTGACATCTCCTTCAACACAAACAGTGGAGCAGAGACCAATGGAAAGCCAGGGGCAGCACAGGGCCAGACAAGCATCACGGAGAGTGGCTTTCTACGACTGTATGCCTAGAGTGAACACCTTCACTTCTACATGCAGTCACAGGATAGTGTTCACTGAATACAACTGGAGCGAAAAGCGTGACCTACAAGGTCTTGCTATCCTCTTGTACTGTTTCTATAGCACAGAAAATGTAGAAAGAGACCGGTGAGCGAGGGCAGTCATTCCAAATTCAGCTCTTCTTTGAAACTAGGCATCCTCCAAACAGTCTGACCCAAAACGACTGCAAAATAAATGGAGTACTTAAAAACAATCACGGATAAAATGAACATCACAATAGTTCTAACAAAGAACCACGGCATAGATTCCAGTCACTCCTGGCCAGGTAAACACAGAAGAGCTTGGAAATGCTCCATGCAGCAGACAGATGGGGTGCATGTGTGCTGGCACCCACAGTTGTGGTCTGAATGCAGTCTTAAGGTCTCAGTTCAAATCCTAGCATGGCAGATACTGCCCTTCATGCATCTAGGGTCACAAATATGTGTATCGCTCTGCTTGGTTACAATAACCCCTTTTCATAAGCACTTAGAAACCATTCAGTTTGACGTGCATGCAACAAAGAGATGGCCAATCAGAACGAATAAAAACAGAAATGGAAGGATGTATCACTTACTTTTAAGAGGAGGTGATATTTCAGGACCCTCTGCATTGGTACCACCAGCAAGTCCTGTAATTTGAATTTTCCGTCTTGGACTCTCAGCGTACACTCCTGAAGAAGGGCAGGAAAGAAGGTTGAGGAGGCGGACATTCAAGCGAAACTGAACACCACACATTTCTAATTACAACAACAAAGACAGTCCTGACTTGCACAAAATCAGGCAGTGATGGTGGCGAAGATGGTATTGGATTTTGCACATTTCAGATTTCACATTACAAGCATCCCCTCCTCTCCTGTTAGGGAGGATATGCTGGCAACAAGCCACCATTGTCCCTTTAAATAATTTACAGCGGTGCTTCTGTTCTGGCCTCAGCTCACCGCGGCTCCCGGCACACCCCTAACGTACAAAGACTCAACTCTATTAAATTAGACAGAGAGCAGATCCTGCCATCACGAGCCTGCGGTTACTATTTCATTACCGCAGAGTAATGGGTCCCACAAGCTCAACACCATTAAGGAGAAATGGGTCTTGCAATAGAGCGGGTGGATGGAGTTAGAATGGGCGGGAGGGTAGAAACCCACACCATCCAGCATGAAGGCCTTTCATCAGCTGATCCTCCCCGGCTCTATTTAATTCCCTTATTGAGTTGTGTTTTGTCTTCTTCCTGTACAGCTCAATCAATAGGATATAATTCTTATTCTATGGGGCGCATTTCCCAGCGGTATATAATAAGGGAATCCTTGATGGGAAGACATTGCAACAGAAGGATCAACACAAAATCAGAGTCAGGAAAAAGCAACATCTTCTGGCCAATTATATTAGGAGGGTAAATTGTCTGCAGATGAGATGGAGAATTGATACAATCAAATAGAAAAAAAGGCACAGAAAGGGAATGACAGTGAAAAAGATTTTTTTTAAAACCTGGGCATTTTGTAAGTGTAGACGAAATAACCATCTCCACTTTCCATATTTACCTCTACTTTCTGCCTAACATCATCTCGATTCGCTATCAGTCGGTCCAAACATTTCTGCGCATGCTCCATCTGGCCGCAGTAATCACCATAAATCGAAAGCCTGTGAAGGAAAATTAGATAGATGTAATGGCCAACATTTGTTCAGAGCACTGGAGAGCAAAGTAAACAGATTTCCTTCTGGTTTTCAAAGCATAGCCTCAGCACTTTTCAAGATTTCACTTACACAATTTACTCCAATTTTCCAGATTTTTTACATTCAGCACAAACGTGAAGATTTATGATTTGCTCTGTGTGATGCTTGGGATATCTCTCCACAGGCAGTCATTCACTCCAGGCCCCTCAAAAAAGCATTAATGTCTGGTTGTATGACAGAGGCACGCATGGCTAAATCACGCGTGCCTCTACCACACAACCCGAATCACAAATGCGGCTTAACCATGCATTCCTTTACCACGCATGCCTTTACCATGCATTTTCGTTGTAAAGGCATGAATGGTAAGGGAGTATGCGTGGTTAAGGCTCGCCACTACTCCGACCCCCCCCCCCACCCTAAACCCTAAAATTCAAACCCCCTTAAAACTGCCCCTTCCCCATCCCTCCCCCTGAAGCCTAAACCATGCCCCTTACCATATACTACCCCGACCCCGCCTCCCCAGCGATGTCCCTATAAGTACCTCCCCCCGCCCTGTGCCCTAAACACCTCCCCCTTTCCAAAATAACCCCAATCCCTTCCACTGACCTGAGGCCTAAAACCCTGACCCCAATTAAAAAACCTACCTGGATCCCCCGCCCCCCACCCTGAGCCCTAAAACTGCCTGCACTCCTAAAAACGCCCCCCCACTCCAAAACCAGCATATGTATGGTTAAGGCAGATGCATTGTTCAGGCAAGCGTGGTTACGCCTGCGATGTTCCGGAACACGTGGCTCTGTCAGCGTTCTTCTGGGCATTCTCCATAATGCCTGTCACGTGGTACGTCCCCAGTGTCTTATACAACACCACTGTTGTGTTCTGTAACAGATCCCTGTCTGAATCCTCTTCTGTGTTACTTCTATTTCAGAACAAGTAAATTCTGCTGGCCGCCGCCACCACCAACACATTCATTCACCCTATGCCTTCAATATTACGTCCTGCTGTATGCCACCAGTCTTAAAATATGCCAACTTGCACACTGCAGGCTACCAACATTATCACTTTCTGTCCACAGCCATGTCCCATAGTCCTTTCTTCTACTTCAAACATCTGCCGCAGGTACCCAGCATTACATTAATCATACCACAAATATCTATAGTGGACCACTTACTGTGGGCCTCCAGCATTGCCGCCATCACACCCTGGGCATCCAGTGCATACCAGGAGAGTCACTGTCATACCCCATGTATCTACTGTATGCCACCAGAGTTACCTTCATCATACCCCATGCATCAACTCTTTGCCAGCCTTGACATTTATCTTACCGTAGATATCTACTGCATGCCAGCAGAGTTACATCATCACACCCTAGGCACCTACTCTATGCCAGTAGAGTTACCTTCATCATACCCTTGATATCTACTGTATGTTGCCAGAGTTGCATTTATTATACCCTTAATATCTACTCTATGCCAGTGGAGTTGCTTTCATCAAACCCTAGATATCTACTGTATGTTACTAGAGTTACCTTCATCATACCCTACATAACTGCTCTATGCCACCGGAGTTACCTTCATCATACCATACATATGTGCTATTTGCTACTGATGATACTTAACCGCAGAGCAGACTGCCGTAAGTTAAGTGATGCATTTCCATGATTTCAATAGCTGTGTGAACCCTCTCAAGCCAAATATGTCTTAACACTGTTGGAAAGCTAATGATGTGCTCCCCATAAATATCTGAACTTTAGATATTTCTAGCAGCAAGGACCTATATATTCAACACTTTTTCTTCGTCTAGTCTTGGCAGTGGGCCAAAATTAACCAATCCGTAGGCACTGCCAGACACAGCAAGTGATTGGAAATCGGCTTTTAGTACAGATCAATGCAAAAGTTGATTTGCAAACATTCATTCTATTCAAGAACAACCGAAATGAGGTACAGGATGGAAGGAAAATGCTTAAAAAGAACAAGCAACTCCGCTGGCATAAATGTTATGGAAAAAATGAAAAAATGAGAGATGCGGGTCTGAACATGTTCTCTTAAACCATATCACAAGGGGAACTTCTCTTTTTCTCATTTAGAGAACATTCAGAAGTTGCCTTTCATAACTTCAAGGAATGCCTGAAAAATATCTTGGGCTTGATGAATGTGAACTGTTGGAAACTGAATGCAGATAAGACTGAGGTCTTGTTCTTCAGTCAGGCTTCACCTCCTCCACCTAATCTTTGGTGGCCCATGGAATTTGCCTCCAATTCCGGCAGATTCGGCTAGAAACCTGGGAATCAGGCTGAATAAGGACCTATCATTTACAACTCAGGTGCGTCACATCTCTTCTACCTGCTTTTGGAAGCTGAAATCCATTATGAATTTTTTATGCTTCCTTCCGTAGGAATGCCGTAAGACTACGGTTCATGCTTTGGTGACATCACAGCTAGACTACGCCAACAGCCTCTACATAGGGCTTCCTGCCTATTTGATGCGCAGGCTTCAAATAATTCAGTATTTTGCGGCAAGGCTGATTCGGCGGGTCCCCCTCCGGCATCATATCTTCCCTCACCTGAGACAATTGCATTGGCTCCCGGTAACCAGGAGAATAGAGTTTAAGTCCCTGACCCTGGCTTCTAGAGCCACTAGGGACATAAGCCCAAGATATCTCAGGCAAAGGCTGCATTTGTATCACCAGGAACGGGTCCTGAGATCCAACCACCTGCAGCTCCTTCAGGTCCCACGCTTCTCTAAAGCCTGGCAAGGTGGCAGGTCTTTTTCGGTAAAAAATAGCAAAACTCTGGAACTCTATGCTGGTCCACCTGTGCCTGAGGAAACTGAACTAGAGTTCAGGAGGGCTTTAAAAACCAGCTCTTTATTCAGACGTAGCCTTCTGGTCGTCCCTTTCGTTAGTCTGCTGATAGTGCCGGGAAACCTCTTCTGAGGTAGCAGTGCGCATCAGAAATGCTTATTACATTACAACTGAAGCTGGTGCCCTACATGATGAGAAAACCTTCAGCAACCTTGGATTCTGAACGATGGAGATCATTCAAACATCCACATCTTTCTGCAAGTGGGTCTCACTATAGTCATGGGACATCAGGCATGGAAGATAAAGATATATGTAGCTATGGTCTTCATTTCTACAGCTTATTCACTAGTGAGAGAAGCCTGAACCTATTGTTTACAGATGATTGTTGTCCCCGAAATGGATGGGACAAGAGGTTGATCTTGCACAATCATTATGAAGTATGAAGACCCCGATAAAGTGGCATATGGTGGCGTGAGGTTTGTAACAGACCATCTTGGTTGGTATACCCATGAATTTTGAAGGTGCACCCTCCCCAAAGCAACTGTCTGATGCCCAGAGCTACGTCTACACCAAGATTAGATAACTGCCTCAGTAAATGATAAAAGGGTGTGCTAGCCTGCCCCACCAGGCAGCAAAGACTTCATCCATGCCAGGAAAAGGCCATATACCAAGGCAGTAAAACCCTCTTTAATTAAAGAAGCATGTATCCTTTCCATGACCCTGCAGATTGCTCTGCTGCAAGAACTGCTTTGTTTCTACACCCTGGTGTTGGTGAAGTGGGCTATTAGCAACAAAGCGCGCCATTTCCTACATCATGATGTTGGTGAAGTGGGCTATGAACAACAAAGCGGGCTGTTTACTACATCATGGTGTTGGCAAAGTGGCTATTAACAACAAACGGTTGGGGCAGCAGTCTGCTGTCAAGCGTAAGCAACAATGACCCAGGCACTAAAATGATGAAACTCCCAAAGTACACCTTCATATTTAAAACGATTCTCTTGAGCTTTAGGGCAGAAAGGTATAGAACATTACAAGGGAAGCTGTGTAGTTTTATAGGGCTTTTAAGGGTGCGAGAATCGCCTGGAAGAAACTGTGTAAGAGTAAAATAGAAGGAGGCATAGCCATCCCAGAATTCCAGCAATACTGTTGGGCTTTTCAACTGTACAATGTAAGGCTACTGTTGCAGTCCTCAAAACAACCAGTAGACTTTGCATGAATAAAATTAGGCTTTATTCAAAACAGCACACGACCACTCCAGTGCGTGTCCCGAAGTCGGCTCCACAGCTGCCTGACTCTGAACCCAGAACAGCCAGATGACGTTTTACCTATAAATTCCAAATCTAGAACATAACACCATCTCCCCCCTTAACAAAAGAACCTAAAAATCTGAAGAGAAAATTATTACAGGAAGGGATGAAAGAAGGAAGGAAAGGAACCCAAGAAACAAAGAATTGAAGGAAGAAGGTAAAGGGAAAAAGAAAGGATATAACAAATTCTTTAACAGATTCCCCTCAATAAAGCATTTTAAAAGACACGCTAAATGTAAAAATCAAGTGGTCTACATGACAAATGTTGTACATGACACCACCCTGGAAGAAGGTGGAAAATGAGAACAGGCAAGTACTCCTTATAAGAAAAGCGTGCCAGTCGCTGAAAAGAGAATTCCTATGGCAGAAATGCAAGGCGTGCCTATCGCCGAAAACAGACAAGCAAAAGAAAGGCTTCCCAAAAGATGGCCGCCAAAGGGAACACGGAGGTCTTTTTTTTAAGGTGGTACAGCTTGCATCATTGCGGGCCTTCCGTTTCCAGCGTCACTGGCTAATTCCTCGAAGATGCGTGTGAAGCGGAGCGAGGAAACCACAATGAAAGCTCGTGGTCAGAGCTTGTGCAAGGTACGTTGAAAACTAGGTTGTGCGGGTGTGGAGATTCAAAAGGCGCCTTCTTTAACATAAGAAAATGCTCCTTTAGCGATATGGCAGTATGTAAGAAAAGCCTTCCTTTAGCAATATGGTAGTACAGTTTGTGCAAATGCGTACAGCGCTACTCACTGGGAGCGATCATCACATTGGTGACTTCACAAGTCCAACCCGCATGAGGATAGTACAGGTGCTGTTCTATGCACACCAAGCCCACCACTCGTCGCCAAAATATGTTGCAGTCCTCAAAACAACCAGTAGATGTATGAATAAAATTAGGCTTTATTCAAAACAGCACACAACCACTCCACTGTGTATCCCGAAGTCAGCTTCGCAAGTGCCTGACTCGGAACCCAGAACGGCCAAATGACATTCTACCTATAATTTCCAAACCTAGAACATAACAGCTACTTCTAAGGGGAGGTTTCCAGCAGACTTCCCCTCTCGATCGAGCCCTAAACTAAAGATTTCCTGCGAGAAGGTGACTACTTCCTCTTCATATCTGGCCATCAATGATTTTTTAAGAAAATTAGGCTAAAGACCCGGAGTGGCACGTTTAAAGTTTGGATACAGGTTAGGCGGATTTTAGGAATTCTGTATTACAGCGAATTTGCTCCTATATGGAACTCACCAGGAATGACAGGCTGCCTGCAGGATAAGGTAGATGGGCCATTTATAGATGCCAGAATAACAAGATTGGGACAGCTGAGGGAAACACTAGCCTGGCTCACAGACAACAGGCTCTCTAAATGTGTTTTTTACCAGTTGGCAAGCTAGGCAAGTGAACAGGGAGATGTAGGAGAAGGAAATACAGAATGGGAAGAGAAACTGCAAAGTACTCTTCCTCAGAAGAAAGAGGTGACAAAATGGTGCTGGTGCCAGGTGAAGATGGGCCCCACACACTGCCAGAGGAAATGTGGAGAACAGACCTGCCGTTGCTGGATTTAAAGCACTTATGGCCAGTACTTTGGGCCTCTGTAAAGTCTGCACCTCTTAGGAGAAATCATTTATTAACAATACATAGGGCGTACTGGTCCCTGAAGAAGTTGTTGAAGCTGAGAGGGCAAAAGACTAGGAGTTACAGCTGCTTTTTTTTTTTAATTAGTTTTAATTGCACGAAGAGAAATATGCATGAAATGGGTGTCCACTGACTCACCGACTTGCACTGATTGGGGTACATAAACACAGCGTATTAGTAGGTTGGTCTGTGTTAATGGGTCAAAGCAACAGATTAAGATGCGGGAACCTTTTTTGGCATGGTACAAATGAGAAGATGGGGGAGAATAATTCAACAGCGAGGTCGCTGCTAGCCTCGAGGTCCGAAGATTAAAGACAAAATCAACATAGGGAGGAGTACAGAGTTGGGCTTTGGAAACTTCTAAAAGAAATGTTGAATGAGGCCTTGATCAGGACAAGGTGGCCCTTAGGAGGGTTGGGCCCCGTCGGCATCGTACAACAGATTCCTTGCCTCTTGTCTCATAAGAGGACTAAAAAAAAGACCAATAACCCAAGCAAGTGAATGGCAAGTGGGAATAGCTACTTCGGGACTCTACCAAGGCCCAGGAGGATTACTCTAGAGTTACCACTCTCACAACTAACCTTGAGGTACTCCTCTAGACAGAGAGAGAATGTAGAAAGGTTGAGCTCAAGAAAGAAAGCCAAGAAAGATGTAGGACCTTATCCAAGACAGAAGCAGCCACAATTACTGCTCCACAGAAAAGAGGATGAAGAATGAAGACAGCTGGGCAGGTTCTTCAGAAGGTGGGATACCACCTCCTTTGGACCATGCAAGTAGTCTGCTTCCTGTAAATTCCCTGGCAGCAAACAGAATAGAGTTCTCAGGTAGACAAACAACTCTGCCTTGCATCACCTTGAATATTTCTGCACAGAAAAGCCCGGTCCACGGAAGAAAGGCACTTTTTTCAACAGCAGAAAAAGCTCACATCTTGCAAACTCTGATCAGGAAGCTTAGGCAAGCTGCCACCGTGCAGAGGTATTTTTTAATCCCAGAGCAAGTGAAAGAAAAACCATGAACCAACATGTCAAAGTAAATCTATGTACACAATGGTACTCAATGACCCAACTCTGTTAAAAACCAATTTCCTCCAATTATATCCCAATATTCATTTAGGACCATTTCTGAATATGAGCAGCAAAGATGAATAGCACTGCAGTGACATGTAGCCCTGGGTAAGAGGGGGAGGGTACCCCAGAGCTGTCATTCCATGCTCCGATGAAGGTAACTACAATATGCATGTTCCAATGCAAGGCATCCTGCACAGTATGCATTTCATGGTGCAGCCCAGTTAACACTGCTCAGGAAGTGTGGTATTAATGAACTATTACATGTACTGATTTTGTTATATTGCATTTGTTGTTTGTGGTGAAAGATTATAATGTAGCAGAATCATCATCTAATAGGTTCCTGCAGTGTGTGCTATATGTCTTTTTACTCGAATATGATATAAATGCCTTTTTAGCCAAGCTAGCATCCTTCCGGGAATGGGAACTTCATTAACTGAAGTGCAGTGTAAATCACGATATGCATAAAATATGCAAATGCAAAATAAAATTGTTTAGTAAAGATGTATGAGAGCTGAAAAGCTTCAGTATGAAATGTTAGGCACATTAAAAGAACATTAAAACATGTTCTTTTCTAATGCGCAAACAGCATCATGAAGGAGGAGGTCGAACGTCTTCAAGCCCAACACCGCTGTATTAGCACGACCTCTTTCAACACTTCTTTATGGGGTCTTATTGAATTTGTAAAGTCATTGGGACTTCAGGTTGTGTATTGACACAGTGTGTACGATTCTGGAGATCAATGAGGTCCAGATATCTACCCAGTATTGAAGCAAATGGCGGTGTAGAGCAAGAGGAGGAGATGCCGCAGACTGGTCAAGTTGTCGCATGACTGCAGTTCTGTGGTGAGCCCAACTTCTATGGTTGACCCTCCCCTTTCTTCCAAAACTGATAGTGGTGGCAATGAAGCTAAACTCCAAATGTGAGTGGCATATGAATCGCAGATTTTTTCATTTACGGGGACACTGTCATGCTCTTCTTTGAGGTTGTTCACTTTTTAAAGGTGGGCAGAAAACTGGACCACATTGCAGGGACCTCAAGTCTCATGGCTTTAAATGCCAGCAATTTGCACACCACCAAGTTAGAGTGCATAGTTAGTTAATGTCTTGGGTGCTTGTTCCAGTGGTGTCTTAGGAACTATAAGAGGAGGAACAAAAGTTAAAACCGAACTTCGAATGCTTGTGAATGATTAACTAAATCACAAGCAGTGCGCCAGGCTCTGGTCAGTCTTCATTGGTTGCCCGTAAGGAGGAGAATTGAATGTAAAACTCTTTATATTGTACACAAAGTAAAGCATGCCCAGAGACCACATATTCTGAGGCAATTGTTTGTTCCACATAATAAAACACGTGATTTAAGGTCAAATAGTCAATTTCTTTTGGCTATTCCCAGAATAAAAAGGGTCAGTAGTGGAGGGTGATCCTTTGCTTACCTGGCATCCAGGCTTTGGAATTCCCTCCCAATTGGTCTGAGAGCCAATAGCAATTTGCTCAGTTTTAGAAAGCAACTAAAAACGAATTTGTTTACCTGAGCAGTATGTCACCCCTAATGTTTTCTATTAGCGCTGAGAAGCCCGTTTTTGGGTAGCCACGCGCTCTATAAGAACTTGTAAATAAAATATTTTCTCTACAAACATGTAGCTTCAACACTCTTCTGGTTACATATCTAACTGCCCCTCCAGTGATCTGAAACTGGGTGCAAATCATGCATTGGAGTCGCAGATCCACACAGTAGTTACCAGCTGCAATAGATTCCTAACCAGGTCCTACAAACTGGATACATTGGTCAGCCCTCACAAATGTGGCCACTGCAAGAACATCCTCTTCAGTCACACCCTCTACGCCACCTGAAGTCTTGAAAAACGTGAATCTGCTTTTGTTGACGTGTCATATTTAACCTTGACAGATCCACCTTTGCCTAAACCCTTGGTCTTGAACCAGGAGAGATAAAGCCATACATAGGCTCTGCTTTTATGCTCTAATATATTCAAGCCTCACCCCAATTCAGCTCTAAACATACCATTTCCCTGTGCAACTTGACCTTCCACTCCACTCACAAATTTGAACTTGGGCGACTCCAATCTGGAAGATGGGGAGCCACTCTGAACCTTTTGTTGCAACTCATCTGAGCAGTTCTTCCTTGGCTCCTGATAAGTTCTGCAGGAGCACCCCCTAACTCAGCCATCCAGCAATGGAGAGTGAGCACTGAGGCACCACATCTAAACAATGTCCATGCATCATCACAGCGGCACAGAGCCCAGAGCAAAGCAACGCCTCCGGGTGCCTGCATGGCCATGCCATTACCCACTCTCGAACCTAAACCTTTCTTACCGCTAGAAACTCCCTTTGTCACGGCACGGTTCAGAGGCGCAAAATTGCCCTTCCTTTACACATCACAAATATGTCACAGATACTTAACAGATACAGGACATGAACATGCACTTACCACATGTTCCTTGTGTGGTTTAACGATAAATGTAAAGTGTTGCACTTGACATCATTAAAGAGTGCATTCACTGTAGGATTAGAGAATGTACTCACATTGTGCGTTTTTACCATAACTGACTGATATATTGTTTGAAGTCTTGATGAAATAAGCCATTTTTAATTAGTAGATAATGTACTTACTATACAGATGAAGTTTGACATTCATAACGTGCGCTTCAATATCTTAAATGACATTTATTGATTAGCAAACTACATAGAAGCCATCGTCATACGTGCAGAATGTGATTTCACTTAAAACAGAAAAAAGTTTAAGTAACATGTGCATTAATATTTCATATATTTAACTGTAGTTCCTAGCCATACTAACACATGATTATTTTGAAGATGTACTTTGTTACATGTAATGTGAATCTAATGCACTAGAAACTTATATTCATTTGTGTTCAAATGTGCACCCGCATATTAAATGTGCACCATTGAGTTAATGCTTTAACATGTCCTGAATCGGCCTGTATTTCACCATTTTACATAAATACTGTTTTCTATTTTCTGCTAAAGTGACATTTCTTGTAGGTATTCACATGCATTGTTAGTTGTAGATTAGATACAATACTGTACTAGAGATAGAGAAAGAGCCTGAGAAGAAGACCTTGACGAAAGAACATGAGGAACCAAAGCGTCAACTGAAAGGCCAATTCCTCAAATGGTGCGATCTAAACTCTGTGTGAGAAGATGATGTCGAACCATGTTTGGTGTGGGATATTTGGAAATCGTTGCAGTCTGCAACATGAGAAATTGATGAGAACAAATGACCCCTGATGATACGTACAAAGGGGGTGTTACCAAGAAGATTTTATGTGTTAGAAATTAGTGTTCACTTACTTCCATGACCCAAGAAGACTCTTAATCGAGCTTCTGAAATGCTGACACTTTCCCTACTTATTGTTTCCCTTACCTTGTTCTAATTTCCTTTATAGAAATACCTGGTTTGAGACTCTTTAGATTTTTAGAACCATCCTTTTAGCTGGAACTCTATCTTAGGTGATTTAGATTTATCCATGCATAGACAACAAAATGCGTGACTCTTTTTTGAGCACCAAATATTCTTTCACTCTTCTGTATGGCTTTGACTGAATTGCTTGTCTGCCTTATATTGGTCCACCTTAATTTCTCCCGCAGGTTGGGACTACCTGTTGCTATTTTGTACTTCTCTACAATGGTTTTAAGAGTTGTGTATCTTAATTTGATATTGAATTTGTAATAAACTTTCTTAAATTTGACTACAGATTCCTGGTCCTCATTGTGTAACCAAATGGGTTGCACTGTTGATTGAATATGATTAATGCAAGTGTTAACTCCCCTCACCTCGCAGTTGGAGAAAAAGGTCTGTTGGAGGACCAATAGTAAGCAAGTGGGTCCAGAAAATGCTTGATTACAAGTTATCATATTCAAGGGGGCCTAAATGTACCTCCTCAAACTCAAACGGTTCTCACTTTTACCTCAACCTCGCCCACCACATTCAGCATCACCTGAGCAATGCTCATAGATGTCACTCTAATAGCAACTATGAGGTCACTCTAATAGCAACTACTGACATTGATTGAAGCCTTGTGGTTGTTTTGTTATTAACCACTGAAACGTTATATATTACATTAATGCAATGTTCTAATCGCATTTATTTTCCAAATGCATATAAATATAATCAAAAGAAAATCCATAAAACATTTAAGAATTTTTGTATTCAAACACGTCAGCAGCACTAATCCTACTGTCAAAGACATGAAAGCTGAACAGAATGGCCTCTAACAGGCATATAAAATATCCTTACAATCTATTTTGTGATGGTACAGCAGGAAGTTTACAATCAGATGTGTGGCATGCAGATGAATAACAATGGTTTACACAAGGAAGAACACCAACTAACCAGACTGGCATACTCGTCATAACGTTAAATACCGTCTCTTACTCATACCGACACGAGCTGATGTATGTAGACCAGGGCTAAAAGCGCACTACAAATACCCACTATTCAACGATGTTTCATTTATGGAATTATTCTCTCACTTTTCCAAGCTCTCGGCTTTGAATTCCTTGCTTGTGAATCTTACCCATTCCAGGATTGGCATTTTATGAACCACACAAACCTAGTTGTCTGGCCTACACGGTCTACTATTTTTCAGACAGTAGGCTTGTCTATATTAAGTGGCACTGCATGCTTTTGAAAACACACAAGCCATATGTAGAACTACATAGAGACCAGTGGACGGAGAGAACACCACTGTCAGATAAAGTAATGTCCTCACAGTTGTAAACCCTTAGTATCTATTGACCGTGTTTGCATATTTGCTGGTTCCTAGTGACTGCCAGTCTTCTTCAGATAACTTGGCTGATGATCTATGGCCATGAATAGAAGTTATTGTAAAGAGGCTTACACCAGCTCTTAGAGTAACGCATTTGTAAAGACAGGAAGCCATAGCTGCTCAGACGCAGGGACATATATTAAATATTGTTTTAAGAACAGAGGCTGGTCGGTGGGGCCCAATTGGAGAGTATGAAGGGTTCTGTTTGGATCCCTCTGCTGTTTCTTAGAGTTGCTTACAAGCTCATCCCAACTGCTAGATGTAGTTGTGGGAGGCATCAGCCTCGCCGTTAGAAACATCCCCCAAACACCTGTGTTGGTACATATAGGTAAAGCGCGACAGACCTGCAAGCGTACAGGTTGAGGCAAGCCGAAAATGGCACAACACAAACCACAACCTGACCACACCCTACCACTTATACCTTACGTTGTAAAATGCCCACTACTGGTGACATTCCTCAAAATAATCACACACCAGGTACAAATCAACAAGTGTATTCCTCTTCACACCTCCAGAGAAATGCAGCTACCACTTACAGGAAAATCTTACTGCGAAGCTTCTGCAATTGCATTTCAGGCACTTTGAAAGCAGAAGCCGGCACACAAGAGCCACACTTATCTGCATGTGTTGCTATTCACAATGGCTTTAATGCCAAGACCACACAGCGGTAGCATTCTGAAAGGGGCTGTGGCATAAACAAGGATAAGACCTGGCATGTCTTGTGTGCAGAGAGATTACCTTGGCACCTATCGACAATTTACTCCTCCGAAATAAATAAATAATCCTACAATCTCACACAACTAGTCACATTATCACAGGTCTATGAGTTATACTGCGGCCAAAACCTGGAAGAGCGCTCAAAAGCGAGTAGACATGAGTGTTTTGTGTATTAATGTAGATAGCTCTCATATGCCTCTGCCAGCACAAAGATGGCTGCCAAGAAGTTTAACCCTTCACCCACTTTAATACATCAGATGGCTTTCTTGTGCATTCTCATACAGAACACAACATTCCAGCGCAAATCATTTAAAGAAACACACTTCAATGAAGATGAAAATTTGTTTTAAACCTCTGAGGTCAGTGTGACCCTGTGATTTCCACGATCAGAACAAATTCCAAATAGAAAAAAAAGAATTAAAAAAATAACCTCTCATTTGAATTTTCATTTGTCACCGGTTGATTCATATATTAAAACATTACTGGTTATAAAATGATTTTATTTGGATGAGTTCGATCTTTAGGATTAACAACCAAACAGATGGTACATTTATGATCGTAAAAAGACAAGAAGTAACTCGTTCAGTCTTTAGTGCTCTTATGGAATGATGTAACATTTAAGATTAGATTGAATTACAGAGAAAGTCAGTCTGACATTGTCCAAATCATCAGCAGGAGAAGCCAACTGGGACTTACCAACAGAGCATTGATGAACTTATAGACAAAGCATTACAAGCATACAGAATGGCATTTAAGAACTTGTAGAAGCAGAGCAAAGACCTCGTGCAGCACACTGCTGGCAACATACTGACGAATTCACAGCAGCAGACTGAAGACCTTCTGGAGGTACAATAATGACCACGTGCAGAAACTGGGCTTCACAGCAGCAGACTGATGACCTTCTGGAGGTACTATAATGACAACAACAGCTCTTGGATGACCTTGTGCAGCAAATGGACTTCATAGCAGCAGACTGATGACCTTCTGGAGCTACAATAATGACCGCGACAGCTCTCGGATGACCTTGTGCAGCAAATGGACTTCATAGTAGCAGACTGATGACCTTCTGGAGGTACAATAATGACCACGACAGCTCTCGGATGACCTTGTGCAGCAAATGGACTTCACAGCAGCAGACTGATGACCTTCTGGAGGTACAATAATGACCACGACAGCTCTAGGATGACCTTGTGCAGCAAATGGACTTCACTGCAGCAGATTGATAACTTTCAGGCGGTACAATAATGAGCACGACAGCTCTCGGATTACCTTGTGCAGCAAATGGACTTCAGAGCAGCAGACTGATGACCTTCTGGAGGTCCAATAATGACCACGACAGCTCTCGGATGAACTTGTGCAGCAAATGGACTTCAGAGCAGCAGACTGGCGACCTTCTGGAGGTACAATAATGACCACGACAGCTCTAGGATGACCTCGCGCAGCAAATGGACTTCAAAGCAGCAGACTGATGACCTTCTGGAGGTACAATAATGACCACGACAGCTCTCAGATGACCTTGTGCAGCAAATGGACTTCACAGCAGCAGATTGATAACCTTCAGGTGGTACAATAATGACCACGACAGCTCTTGGATGACCTTGTGTAGCAAATGGACTTCACAGCAGCAGATTGATAACCTTCAGGTGGTACAATAAAGACCACAACAGCTCTCGGATGACCTTGTGCAGCAAATGGACTTCACAGCAGCAGATTGATAACCTTCAGGTGGAACAACAACTGCCATCACAATACACTGATCACAGCATGGATTTTTATGTAAATGTTTGGAGACAGTGATGTGTTATGTTAAAAAGTTTCAAGGTATGAATAGTGACAAATGTACTGTTTAAAAAGTATTTTACTCCTGCAAAAACCCATTCCCTTAAATAGTCTATGTTTTGAACTTACTTCTTGAAAGATAGCCACTGCAGATTCCTAAAGTGGACATTGGGTTGGCTTCTGATTGGCTAGGCCAACCCATCTGAGTAGATCATGTGACAATATTGATACCTTTTTCTTTACATTTGGCCAAGACGCTTTATCAGCTCAGCCCAGCATTCTGTGTAAAAGAGAGGACAACTAAAGTTAAATCCGTCTTTTTGGGTCTGTTATGATTTTTAATGGTGTTGGTCCAGACCCTTGTTCCTGCAATGGCAGGTCACATCACTCGCCAGCATCTTTAAGACCTACATGAAACAATCCTTAGATGTCACTAAGAGACTGGTAATGTACAGCCTTCTTATCAATAAACATAACTAGGTTCCATTTGTTAATAGGCTGATATTTCCTCTTTCGGTTTTGGGAGGATACAAAGAGAATTTATCTAGATGCCTGTAATCAGTGCACACCGTGTGCTGCAGCTCTGTCGGTGTTGGAGACTGTACGGAGGAGTACCCAGTGCCATGCACTATAACCAGTGCAAGCAACTGGGCTCCTCGGTCGCTCTTCAGTGAACCCCATGGGCATTCAACCGGCTGCCTATAAAAAGGGGTGAATGCCATTTATAAGCTTGGAATTAAGCTACAGCATCAACTGCCCTTTTGCCCTGACTCCTGTACTCTTTCCAATTACTCCCTTCACTGTCTCTTCACAACATCTAGTCATGTCTCCGCCTACAGACACGATTAGATGTCACCTCAGCAGACTACTGCATCTACCTAATACTTCTCTGGTTAACCCACAAACCTTGGTGTCTCGGTCTACACTTCAATGTATCTCCTAGTCAGGGCTGGACTGGGATAGCAAATCAGCCCTGGCAATTAGGTCTGACTGGCCCAGGGGGGGTATGGGGGGAGGGGTGTTCGGGGGTGGGGGGGTCTGGTGGGAACACCGCTGCTGTGTACGCTTTTGGTACAAGTGGCCGATTTTGCAGCACTAACAAAAAATGGCCCCCACTGGTCCATAACCGGCCTCCACCCTTACGGCCCACCAGGGAAAAGCCCGGTGCCCGCTACGGCCAGTCTGGCCCTGCTACTAGTGACATACATGCTGCAGGGTCTAGAATTCTGTTGCTCCTGTTTTGACTCCGTAATGCAATTCCTGGTGGCTTAGAATAGTTGCCATCACTGCTGGGTTGATTCATTTTTGTGCATCCTTGAGGCTTAGCATCACAACAAGGGGCTGGGATCATGGCACTTCTGGGATGGCCGCATATAGTATTACATTGATACCACTATTACCATAAGGTAACTGAACACTTGTGTGACCTTTTGTATGATCAATACACAACTGCATGTGCAATCGCCTGACTGCCTAGACGCAAAACTGCATCACCTCTTACACAGTGCTTTAAATGGGCAGGTACTGTCCGGTACTGAGTACCTGCACTTCTTTCATTTGAGAGAGATAGTACCGGCACTTCTCAGGAGCTAACAGGTATTCCAAGTAGTGGGTACTTGCACTTCCCTGCTTCCATTTAAAGCACTGCTGTTACAAATATATGGTATGGCAGACTACATGACAGCTTGTGGCAACTTTATATAACACACTGCATGACAAATTAAATGGCAAACTAATTACAAAATGTGTGTTAACTGCAATAAACAGCATAGCAAAGTTTAACTCTGCATGACAAAAGCATCTAAAGTAAGCATTGCACAGAGAAGTCTGCTAACTCTAGCCAAAGTGCATCAAAACCTCGAGGGTAGAAACCGCTATATAAATGCCATTACAATACAATGTAGAAGTTCCAAATAATGTGAAGTATGCCATACAAGTCAAAACACAGAACAACTTTCACGCACATATAGCAGGAACCCTTATATATGATTAAACACTGGGCTCCCAGAGAGTAGCTTTCAACCCAATACTCAAACCGATTTAGCACCTCATCAGGGGGCACTAGGCCGTGGCCTGGCTGATGAGTCTGGTCGACCTTCTTTGTTCCTCTCTTTTTTGAGACACATAGTGGGCAGACCGCCCTTCCCCCATCCTATTTTTTTGCTATCCTGTTTTCTTGATTCATTGAACCATCTCTGATCCTCTCCCAGTCTTGCCCCTCTGTCTTCCCCTCCCTGTCTCCCTTCCCCTTTTCCCCTCTTCTGCTACCCCCAACCCTCCTTCCCCGCTACTGCGTTGCTCCTTTATTGTTACTGCTCTATGATTTCCTCTACCCCTTGCCCTGTTCTCTCATGGTGCCCCCTATGGGATGGAGTGCATTAGTGCACTGTTGTTTCTTGGGGGCAATGTTGGGTACATGTTTGTTTTGGAATACGTTTTTTTCGTTCTGCGTAAGGTTGATATCCTGGCGTGTCCATTGCACTTCCTCACACCTTTGTTATTTCCTGTATGCACCTTGTAAAAACCAATAAAACGTGTACAAAAAACACTTTTGCACCTTATCAAGGTTGGTAAGTGCTATATAAACATCCATATCGTCATGGTGACCATCCAGCAGCATAATGATGAGAGCAAGCTAATGAGCTCTTGGTGGTGTACAGATGAGTGATCACATGGCTGCGCACTGATGGCGGCCCGAGACCACACCAAGGAGCAACTGTCTGCATGACTTCATGGGAGCACTGTCCCATAATGGGGACCACAGGCAGCATCATCCTAAGTCAACGCAAAGGCAGCACACTGATGAGAGCAAACGTATGAGCTTGTGGGAGTGCATGGACGATTGATCTCATGGCTGCACATCAATGATAAAACAGATGATGCTGTTGATTCATAAGGATGATCCAATGAAAGCACACGAATACCACTTTGGGCACATCTCGACTCTGAGCATCACCAATGATGCCTGAAAATTAACTCGCCTCTGATGTGTGCCTTCTTGAGTTGTAAAGGAGGGAAGTAACAGCCTTAAAGAACTTGGTGCATCAGTGGGCCACCACATTGTAGAAGAAAACCAGATCTGGCAGTCAAGACTTCTCCTACATCGCTCCTAAAGCGTGGAAAAACTGGACACTAATCATACAAGCTTCCCCCTCACTTCTTGAATTCCGCCTTACTTTTTTGAACTTTGCTAGAAGCTGAAGTATTGACTCTTCGAGTAACCACACTAAGACTTAAGATTGGCTAGACTCACACCTGCTAAGCACCAGAACACCCTCCCGGGTGACAGTACATTTAAAGGATGTGGTGGAATGCAGCTCTCATCTTGATAAACTGGTGAAAAATCAGTGTCCATAGGGAAACTATGAGCAGATACCCGACATGGGGTCCACTTTCTTCTGCCGCTACAAAACATTTCATGTTTATCAATCCGATTCTGCCTGGAAGTCCGATCCTTTTCCAAGCACAGACACCCGCTGACAAGTCAGGGTCATTTGTGGACATTAATCGAAAGAGATGCCACAATTACAGGATGAAATCCTGATCTCCTGGGTGACTACGGACATTTGAGGACACATCAAATAAGTTATGCTTTTGCGGCCGTACAAGACCGGCTACATTTGCTCTATTGGAACAAGTCCCATTGGGTTTGAATGGCCTAGAGCTCACAGTAGGAGTATTTGTTTACTTGGCTCAGACCCATATTGAGTCCGGTTGTTTAAAAAAAGCTCTTAATGCAAAAACGGACACTATCAGGATGAATTTGTGAATATTCTGTAAGAGAGAAGCGCAGCTGTGTTCTCCTCATTTTAGACTCAGTTGCAGCCTCTACTTTCTGCTGACCTGGTTTCCAAAGAACGAGGAAAATATTGCTGTATGATATATGTGGGAAGAAAAAGAAAAAGAACTTAATTATACATCATGACTATAAATAAAATTAAATGCACATATTTGGCAACCCCCCAGGGCATCATCACCCGCTGAGTCAGGGAATTTGCTTGCTATGACAGAGGCCACGAAGCCTCAATATGAAGCATGGGCGACATTCCTTTAAAATGTTACCTTACTCCATTTTATTGTAGTGAACCAGAGTTGCCAAGCACCATGCCCCTCGTCACCGTGCTGTACATTAGTCACTACAGAAAGCAGGCGAAACCCTGAGCTGGGAGCCTGGGCCGTTAAACGTGAACACAAAGCGGCTAAGTGAATAGGAAGATTAATGTCGCCGCCAATACCCAACGACTCCGCGGCCAATAGAGATCATTCATGGGTTCTTTCCTAGCCTGTCAGCACCTAGACCGTTTAAGAAAGCGCTGCATCAATAGGAAGTCCATTCACGCCACCCGTGGACATAACCCGCGACATGCACCCGCTACAACCTCATGCCACAGAGCAGGAGCCATTCATCTATAGCTCATTGAAAAGTCCCTTGTAAGGTAGCCGTGGAGGTGGAAGAAAGCACAATACTAGGTCTTAGTCCTTGCAAGGGATGGAGAAAAGCAGTGAAAATCGGACTGCAAAACCCATTCTCTCTTTCCTCTGACTCAAGTCTGCTCGCTTGGCGAGCATTTCTCAAATTCAGCTTGTTGTAAGCCCAGTGTATGGCCAGTGCCTCAACAATGTAGACAGTGTCAACGTTTCTGCCTCAACAATACCAGCAGCCTCAGTGGTGCCTGTGCAAAGCTACAAGATGGCGGATGGCATGGGACTGGAGAAGGGATGTTTGGATCCGAGAACCGCTGAGGTCATTGTTTATCCGCACACATCTAATACAACAAGAGACGTACATGTTAATCTAGGCTTGCTCCTGGGTCCATGGGACCTAATGGGAAGATGCGCTGGGGTTGGCTGCGACTTGGGCTAATGCTGTGCAACAACAAGCAGAGCTCTCGCTCAACCCCCACTGATCTATACGCAACTACTCTTAGACGAGCACACAACTCCTTGAAAGAGCTAAAACGTACCGATTCTAATGGATGGCATTATTCCCCATATATAAATTGGGGCATTTTATAATAAAATAAGAAGGCTGGCTGAAATTACCGAGAAGTAATTATATAATTATAGTAAAATCAAAAGGTCTTTGCTAACTCCAGACTTAAGGAAAACATTGACTAAAAGCAAAAATATGTTTTCCTTGTCTCAAATAACACACATTTCCATAGTAGTAGCTGTCACTGACGTCAACTACTCAGAGTGGATGTGCTCCTTGTGAAAGAGCAGAATGAAGTCACTTAGGGCCGCATGTATCAATATAAGGAATAGCGATTACCCAATTGCGATTTTCTGTGAATCACAATTAGGTAATCGTTATTCCTAATGTCTGAGATGCCAAGAGTTTCATTTAGCAAATCCTAGGGGGTTGCAAATCCACCTACCTCGTGAATATTAATGAGGTAGGTCGCTAGCGGCAACCCATTAGGAATCGTTAAAATCAAGGGGATGGTGGCCTGCTGGGGTCAGCAGACCACAATGTCCGTGACTGTTTTTAAATAAAGCAATCTTTTTTTTTTTTAAATGCAGTCTGTTTTCCTTAAAGGAAAACGGGTTGTGATTAAAAAAAATATTTTTTAAATGTAAAGTTTTCTTTTAATTTTTTATGAGCAGGCAGCGGTCCATGGGAAAAATGTTGTACTTAGCAAAACCAAAGGGGATGATGGACGGAGTGTTGAACATTGCAAGCACTCACCCCCAGTCAACTGATCTGGGTTTAATCCATCATCATTCTTTAGCTCACTCCGCCACCCCAGTTCAGACATGCCCATATGCAAATCAGTCTGACCCTGTGCCTCATGGGAACAGTCCAGCCCGAACTGCCAAGCCATGTCTTCCCTGGACCGGAAACAAGCATCCTGGGACCGGTTTCTGGCTTACAGCCCTCATCAGCCAGGCTATCTTGAATCCAGTGGCAAAGTGAGCAAGGGACCCACGTCTGGGCATACCCTGCCAACTTAGGGCGAACATAGCAAAACCAAAGGGGATGATGGACGGAGTGTTGAACATTGCAAGCACTCACCCCCAGTCAACTGATCTGGGTTTAATCCATCATCATTCTTTAGCTCACTCCGCCACCCCAGTTCACGGGGGTATGCCCAGACATGGGTCCCGTGCTCTCCATGCCACTGGAATCAAGCTATCCTGGCTGAAGAGGGGTGAAACCCCGAAACCGGTCCTAGGATGCTTGTTTCCAGTCCAGGGAGGACCTGGCTTGGCAGTTCGGGCTGGACTGTTCCCATGAGGCACAGGGTCAAGACTGATTTGCATATGGCTGGGTTCAAACTGGAATGGCATGGTGAGCAAAAAAACGATGGATTTAGGCCCAGATCTCTGTACTGGGGTGAATGTATGACATTGTTCTGCATTCTGTCCATCAACTGTTGTTTTTGCATTTGTCACCCCAGGTGGGACGGGTATGCCCAGACGTGGGTCCCGTGCTCTCCATGCCACTGGAATCAAGCTATCCTGGCTGAAGAGGGGTGAAACCCCGAAACCGGTCCTAGGATGCTTGTTTCCAGTCCAGGGAGGACCTGGCTTGGCAGTTCGGGCTGGACTGTTCCCTTGAGGCACAGGGTCAAGACTGATTTGCATATGGCTGGGTTCAAACTGGAATGGCATGGTGAGCAAAAAAACGATGGATTTAGGCCCAGATCTCTGTACTGGGGTGAATGTATGACATTGTTCTGCATTCTGTCCATCAACTGTTGTTTTTGCAAAAATGTTGTACTACCATTCACAAAGGCTAAGGGGTCCCCTTGGGGACCCCTACCCACTTGCGAAGGATTACCATCAACTTGAAGTTGGTCGTAAAAAGCATATGTTTTGCGACCACATTTCGGTCGCAAAACATTCTTACATACCGCTGCGATTCGGTATTAGGAACGGACGCCCTAAACACGCCCCTTCCTAACACTGAATCGCAAACCCTATTTACGATTTGGTAATAGGTTACCAAATTGCAAATTGGGTTTGTTACATAGGAAAAGCCTTTTTTTTCTGGTGGCAAATCGCCCTATTCTGTGAATCAGGCCGTTTGCAACCTTAAAAAAGGTACATACATGTGGCCCTTAGTATTGTTAGACAATGGGTAAATTGGGCTGACCCATTGCCCCATGCAGTTACACTTGTGTGGATGGAAGGAAAATAGTAATGACACAATAACAGGTCAGTGGATGAAGAGGGCTGGCTGAAAGCCCCCATCAGTAAGTATCTTATAAATATAATTTCAATAAATTCTAAAGGTCTTGGCTAACTCCAGGCCTAAAAAAGGTTTGTGTTTTAGATTTGTGCTCTATATACTTTTGTAGCAGTAACATGACACATCACAGACACAGAAACCAAGCATGGAGAAATGACAAAGCAAAGCAGGATTCGAGCAGTTGCACTCACCAGAATGAGCCTTATGATACAGGCCATCAGTGGTTAAGCACTGAAAGTTCCAGCCCTGCGCTTGTGTGAGTTATTGAATTCTGGGTGTTGTAGTCTTGGTTTGTTTCCATTGAGATAATTCGCACAACAATGATTTGTAAGTAAAAAGTTCAGGACTGGAAAAGGTGTCCGTGCTGACCCGGAGTGAGGTGGCCATCCCAGGATGGGCCTGCAACACTTCAAGATAAGGATTCCCGGAAGCATGTCCCTAAGTGACTGAGACTTTGGCAAACAAGTCCTCCTGGGAACCTTAAGAAATGGCTGTGGAACTGAAGGCCTTCACCCCAGAGGCAGGAGTTGGGATCTCATGGCAGTTATTTGCATAAATCACTCTACCTCTTCTTGCTACCATGACCATTCAGGGAGTTAAACCTGCAGGTCAAGCCGTAGCATCCCGGCAAGGCTAACTTAGACTTCTATCCTTCCAAGGTTGTTAAACCGAGTACCATTACATTGGATCACAGTAACATATATTCATTTTAAGCACCTAGGAGACGTCAGCAAAACTATTGTAAAGGCCGCTATCTTAAAAAAAGTGTTTAATGTATTAGATCAACTGAGTGCCCATAACTTCAGGCAGGGTTCTGCTGGAGAGGACCAAGTAGGGGGAGGAAAGCATGCGGGACGAGAGGCGGTAGAAAGAGAGCGGGTTTGAATATTGCACTGAATTGTAACCAACAATATCCTTGTATATACTTGTAAAGGCGCCAGTACACCAACAAAAGCAGAATGTCTACAATGCGCAATCATCCTAAAATGGAGTAGAACCTACAGTGAGCCATGGCTGCCCTTGCCCAACTACACCAAGTCCTGCTTACCTCTGCCTACAAAAAACTATGTTAAAGTGTCTTACTTGTATGTGTTTCTAACAATGATGCTGGAGCATCCTTCTGATTATCCCGCTACCATCAGGACCAGACTATAAACATCACACCACCAGGTTCGATGTCGCCCGTTTCTAAACCCACGGCTGAGAAATGCGGGGCATAAAGTCTACAGTGTTATTAATCCAAGACACGAGACGAAGGTTCGGCATCATGGCGACCGCAGGATCAGTACGGTTACACATGTGCTATGAGGATGAAGGTTCGATCTACCTTTGATATTGGTTGGCCACGCTGAGCTTACTGCTCAGGTAAAAATTTGATGAAAGATGGAATAATGCAAGAGTGCAACACTACAATGAGCTACGAAACAAAACGTGTCATAGGCCTGGAAAAGGATTATGATACGCTAGGCCAAAGGAAAAATCCACATGTCTGAAGACAGCAAGTCAGTGTCCAGGAACAACAATACGCTGTGGGGTCAGTGAAAGGGAAAACATACAATAAAATAAAATAATGGAGACGAGTACTCTGGCCTTCTCTAGGCCATAATCCATCCCAGCTTCATCAGTTCCGCCCTTAAGCCTCTCTGTGATTGGAGTCGAAATTATCAAGTTCTCAACCAAGTAGGTGAGCACTTAGAGTGAGCTTCACAACATCAAAGCAAAAACATGGCCAAACGTACAGCAAAGGGAGCCAGTCTGAAGAGCCCAACCAGAGCACAACATTTGCAACATAAGCCAAAGATTGATGGTCTGAGTATCCCTCCGGAAGAATATGTCTGCACCTAAAAATACAGCTCCATCATAAACTGATGCCCAACAACCACCTTGGCAAAACGATCCGTGTCTGTTTTGGGCATATAATAAAAAAACTCTGATTTAGAGATATTCAAACAACGCCAGTTCTGAGGTCATCACAAACAAACTGCCCTGGCACCAACCTCTTCCAACAGTATGCCCTCCCAGAAAGCACCTGTGCACCTCCACAAAGCCCCTTACAAGATCTGGTGGCTGGGGGAGCCTATCAACTAACCCATGCATACTATATCCAGGATACCGTGGCAAAGGTACTGAATAGTTTCTGAAGCAACGACAGATCAGGATCCAATCAGACGTTTAGGGGTACACAAACTCACTTCATCGTCTCTTCAAAAACAGATTTGACACACGTGAATAGAGTCGGGTATGCAAGGGGTGTCCCCGTTTATTTAATCTTTCTTGAGGAACATTTACAACTGAGGTCCTGGTGCAATTCGATGAAACTGTAATAGTGGTGCACGCCAGGAAGTAATGTGCCTTCAGTAAGCACCACCCTCCTCTCCCACTAATGCTGCCCCATTGGAAAAACCTCTGATGGAAGCCGGTTGTGTAAAACCGAGGTAAGACGTGCATGTTTTTTATCCTAATTTTACACTACTGCGGTGGTCGCTATTCCTGCAGAAGCATCTTTCGCATCCAAATTTCTTTCCAGAAGCTGCAGACGGAAAGAGCTAAACCCAATTACTCGACTGCCAAACGTAATGTGAAATAATTAAAGACAAATTATCCAAGATGACAGGCTCCGCTCGACAGAAATATGTGCGAATTCTCGTCCAATTTCGTCCAATTGCTGGAGCATTCACTGAACGATTCCTAGAATAGCGAAGAAAAACAGCAATTTGGCCCCCCTGCTATAGAATATAACGCTTAACTCTTCAAAGCTCCCAGAAGTCGTTTCCAGCCTATAAGGGAGCCGAGGCAGAAGACTTGTTGGGGGCACCAATCTCCCCGACTTATGGACCTTCACCTTGTCCTTGGTTATGACTGTGGCCAACCCTTGAAGGACATCACCACAAGGGTGTGGGCAGTGATGCACTGCTTATTCCAACACCGGGATTACACCCTGGTCCGGTCAGTTTTACGCTCACCACTGCAGCCGGACACCATATTGTCCATGTGGGAAGTGACTTCCCATCCCTTTTACTGATGCTGAGCAGGCGTAAAGCCATCAACCAACGGGCCTTGTACCGAAGTCACACCAGAGCTGGAATATGAGCAGTTCCTCTGTATTTCCACCTCAATGGAAAATGCTATATTGTCTGCAATTCTAACCCAAAGTGAAGGTGCTGACACTTTTCTGTATTTATAACCTACCGGAACAGGGTCGCTCTCGCGCCTGTATTTATACCCTGAACCCCGTCATTCTCTGGATACACACAGACTGGTATTAAGAAGGCGGATCATGCTCATCTCTGTATTTACACTCAACGGAAATAAGCTCACCCTCTGCTCTCTAGTTACACCCTGAACCCCTCATTCTCTGGATACATACAGGAACCTCCTTCTCTGCATTTATACCCCACTGGAATAGGCCTACCTTCTTCGTATTCATATCCAGCTGGGCTATAGGTGCTTTATTCTTGGTACGTACACCTTACTGGAATATTGGTATCTCCTACATTTTTCCACTCCACTACAACACTTGAACCTTCTTCTCAGCATTTATAACTCACCGGAATACACGCATTTTATCCTCTGTATCTATTCTCCACTGTGAATGCTTGCCTTCTCTGTATGTACACCCAATGAAGTCTGCACACCTTCTCCGTATGCACACCGACAGAAACATGCCCACCTTCTCGGGATGTACACCAAATGTAACAAGTACACCTTCTTCGTATGCACACAGACAGGAATATGCACACCTTCTTCATATGTACATCCAATGGAATATGCACACTACTCTGTATGTACACCTAATGGAACATGCACACTTCTCTGTATGCACACAACAAGAATATGCACACAACAAGAATATGCACACCATTTCTGTATGTACCCCCAATGGAACATGCACACTATTCTGTATGCACACAAGAATATGCACACCTTTTCTGTATGTACACCCAATGGAACATGCACACTTCTCCGTGTGCACACAAGAATATGCACACATTCTCTGCATGTACACCCAATGGAACATGCACACTTCTCCGTATGCACACAACAAGAATATGCACATCTTCTCCATATGTACACCTAATGGAACATGCACACTTCTCCGTATGCACACCTTCTCTGTATGTACACCTAATGGAACATGCACACTTCTCCGTATGCACACAAGAGTATGCACACCTTCTCTTTATATACACCCAATGGAGCATGCACACTAATCCGTATGCACACAACAAGAATGTGCACACCGTCTCTTTATGTACACCCAATGGAACATGCACACTTCTCCGTATTCACACAACAAGAATATGCACATCTTCTCTGCATGTACACCCAATGGAATATGCATACTTCTCCGTATGCACACAACAAGAATATGCACATCTTCTCCGTATGTACACCGGATGGAACATGCACACTTCTCCGTATGCACACCTTCGCTGTATGTACACCTAATGGAACATGCACACTTCTCCGTATGCACACCTTCTCTGTATGTACACCTAATGGAAGATGCACACCTTCTTCGTATACACACAGACAGGAATATGCACACCTTCACTATATGTACACCTAATAGAATATGCACACCATCTCTACATACACACCAACTAGAATATGCACACCTTCTCTGTATGTACACCCAATGGAACATGTACACCTTCTTCGTATACACAGACAGGAATATGCACACCTTCACTATATGTACACCTAATAGAATATGCACACCATCTCTACATACACACCAACTAGAATATGCACACCTTCTCTGTATGTACACCCAATGGAACATGCACATTTCTCCGTATGCAGACAACAAGAATATGCACATCTTCTCCGTATGTACACTTAATGGAACATGCACACTTCTCCGTATGCACACCTTCACTGTATGTACATCTAATGGAACATGCACCCTTCTCCGTATGCACACAACAAGAATATGCACACCTTCACTGTATGTACACCAAATGGAACATGTACACCTTCTTCGTATGCACACAGACAGGAATATGCACACCTTCACTGCATGTACACCCAATGGAACATGCATACTTCTCCGTATGCACACAAGAAGAATATGCACATCTTCTCCGTATGTACACCGAATGGAACATGCACACTTCTCCGTATGCACACCTTCTCTGTATGTACACCTAATGGAACATACACAATTCTCCGTATGCACACAAGAATATGCACACCTTCTCTGTATGTACAACTAATGGAAAATGCACACTTCTCCGTATGCACTCAACAAGAATATGCACACCTTCTCTGAATGTACACCAAATGGAACATGTTCACCTTCTTTGTATACACACAAAGAGGAATATGCACACCTTCACTGTATGTACACCTAATGGAAAATGCACACTTCTCCGTATGCACTCAACAAGAATATGCACACCTTCTCTGAATGTACACCAAATGGAACATGTTCACCTTCTTTGTATACACACAAACAGGAATATGCACACCTTCACTGTATGTACACCTAATGGAATATGCACACCATCTCTATATACACACCAACTAGAATATGCACACCTTCTCTGTATGTACACCCAATGGAACATGCACACTAGTCCGTATGCACACAACAAGAATATGCACATCTTCTCCGCATGTACACCTAATGGAACATGCACACTTCTCTGTATGCACACCTTCGCTGTATGTACACCTAATGGAACATGCACACTTCTCTGTATGCACACAACAAGAATATTCACACCTTCTCTGTATGTACATCTAATGGAACATGACCCCTCTCCGTATGCACACAACAAGAATATGCACACCTTCTCTGAATGTACACCAAATGGAACATGTACACCTTCTTCGTATGCACACAGACAGGAATATGCACACCTTCACTGTATGTACACCTAATGGAATATGCACAGCTTCTCTAAATACACACCAACTAGAATATGCACACCTTCTCTGTATGAACAACCAATGGAACATGCACACTTCTCCGTATGCACACAAGAGGATGCACACCTTCTCATACGTACACCCACCGCAATATAAACACATTGTCCTCTATGTTCATACAGACTGTAAGAGGATTGGTCCAGCAGCTGTGGAGCACCCTCTTTTCTGCTGGTTCACCCTATGTCTTGGCATCACAACGCCTCCTGAACAGCCCAAGGCAAAAGATCCGAGTGAACTTCCCTCAAGACAGACTTGACAATGGTGAAGTACATAAGGGACACGTCCCTCAACATTCAGCAGAGTCTGAAGCTTGCAAATGGCCCCTGGCCGGTAAGTAGCTTTCGTAATCCAGCTGTCTAGCTGTGACGGTGCACACATATGGACAGCATCAGCAGGGGGGTCACTTTCAAAGGCATGGGTAATACAATGATCCATGAGACGTTATACCAGACAAGGAGAACACATGCACCGACTAAATGTGTCACATATTTTACAGGGTTACTAATTTGACTGATGCTCTATGAGCGGTGGACAGTAAGGCTCCCTAGTGTCATGATGGGGGGTGATGATGCGACATTTGGTGTCTACGGAGATCAAAGAGGGTTTGCATTACAAACCGAATGGCTTTGTCCCAATGGAAGAATGAGTATTGGGGTCCAGCAACCATACATCTGTTGCAGTTGTCAATTTTGGGCATGACAAAAGTTGATTGGGACACTAGATGAACGGAGGAAGAGGTGTTGCAGATTTGTGTTTGATCAGCACCCATAAGCTGGCATCATTGGGAGTCTTAGAGATGGAGCTTAAGAGCAAACTGAGATTTCCAGCTGAAGAAATCTTGGCTTGCAGCTGAAGCAATCATGGCATGATGAACGAACGAGTAGAGTTAGACGTAGTGTAGGGAGAATCGGATACTCTTCACACTACAGCGCACTGTCTTCTGAAACTATTTTAGAGAGCTCTCGGCCAAGCCATGCCCACTAGTACAAATATTATGTTGCAAATGTCGTAAGACGGGCCACCGGACCGACTTATCTGCAGAGATGCTTCATACAACTCAACATCCTGCATGTTCACTCATTCTAAGTCAAATAATGCACACCGCCGAGGCCACTGAAGCACTATTTGGTAGCTGTGCTTCTCAGAGGAGGTTGCTGATACTTCGGGATGCTTTCTAATGACCTTTGTGTGCCCAACTACTCTAGGGGTAGCTTAACCTCTATCTAAGAAGTGTTAATGGTGGAGACGTCTAAAGTCTGGGGAAAAAGTATTGGAAAAGCCAATAGGTCTGGTCCTGACTTCCTACATTTTGGCTTTGTCAATGCTAGTTTTGGTTTGTCATGTTTTTAGCAATTTGCTTTCTGTGTGGGGAACTCCTGTGCCCTCCTCATTCTATAAACAATAAAACAATGGTTAAAAGCAAAAAATATATGTTCTGGCACAAAAAGTACAGATTGCCATAGTAGTCCTTGGCACTGTATGGAACTACTTTGGTTGTGGAAATGCTACTTGTAAAAGGGCAGAATGCTGTGACTCAAAGAGAAGTACACTAATGATTGGAGGGACTGACCCATTGCCCTAAGCGGTTTGCCCTAATAGGCACAAGAAAAATGTCAATGACACAAACACAGACCAATGGATAAAGAAAGGGGGCTGAAACCCACGTAAGTAAGCATATTATCCATATAATTCAGCCCTGTCAAGTTTCCCAGGTCCATGCATCATGTGCTGCTCCAGTCCAGGTTTTTTATTTTTATTTTTTATTTTGGGACTTGTAGTCGTGTTTATTCCATTATAAAACAGGACAAGTCCCAGAATTCAAAGAAAAAAACCTGGCCTGGAGCAGCCCATCATGCATGGACCTGTGAAACGCGGCAGCTATTCAAATTCTGGTACAACATAAAGGTATTGGCTAAAGATGGACCTAAAAATGACGAATCTTTAGATCCCTCGATGATTACAACGGGGCCATAGACAGAAACCCATCTGAGCTGCAGAACTCGTCTCTGTGAATCCCATGGGTAGAAACAGTAGACCGCACAGACGCATCCCACGTCACAATCATGCTGCACAGCAGGTGACTGCATGTTCACTCCTCTGGTTTACCGTTACAGCTGTGAATCATGATGCGCTTAGCTCACTCAGCACGTGGGGACTGTCACACGTGCACTCCCCATCTGTGCAAACGCCCAGGGTACTCATTGGAAGAACCTTACATTAGAGGGAGGGCGACAGGTGAGCAGCTGCTCCATTGGAAGGACTTCACTACCCAGGCCAGGTCTCCCTGTGAGTGTGTAAAGTTCACCCCATGCTTGACTCCTCTCTCACAAGTGTGCATTCTGGTCTCGGTGTCACTCATTTGTTGAAACCAGTGTTTCAAGGTAAACACCCTGAGGGGAAAATTCCACCTTGCTGTCTATTATCCTAAAGTTTACCTGACTTCATCTGTGCACCGGCTTTTCTTCGGATAGGGACCAGTTCCAGAAATGTAGGGACTCTACACTACTTTTGAATTGTAGAAGGTGGTTTTGTCATGACTATCCCTTGCTTAGTTAAGAAAATATCCTTGATGGAATGTTGCAAGTCTTACTACTTACTTAAGAGCTGCCCGGAATGTCAGTATCGAGCATACTGCACAAGCCGATCCCACGCAAACAATACACGCCAAAGTCAAACCTCTGCATGTGGCCCAATCCAAACCAAAGTTACAGATAGCACACAAGCCAGCCAAAGCAACGCTGAGCACAAAACCATGTAATCAAGGCAAACATCGCATGCATAATACAAGGCACATCGGAACCAATCACACAGTACGAGTCAGGTTAGAGCCATGCATACATCGTACCAATACCAAGGCCAAGCATAGAGCATAAGCCAGGTTAGTGGCTTGCTAAATGTGTAAGCAAAAGCACAGCCATACACGCAACACAAAAACTGTCACAGTAATGTAAAATTGGAGAAATCCATGCAGAGTACAAAAAAAAATAAAAGACCTGCATAAACTGTGATATTACCAAAGGCACGTATGCCGTATAAGCCAACCCAGAAACATGTATACACTGTGGGCTTGATCAGAGCTGTGCATCGTGAAGACGTCAGAAAAAGCCATGTGTTATCTACATCAAACCAAAGGATGGTAAAGCCATGCATGCTGGTCAGTCCATCCAACTATAAACTAAAGGACAGCCCAAAACCATGGACACAACGCAGACCAAACCCAAGCAAATGCAACAAACCAGGTAAAATTCACACTTACAATACAAATCAGGTGTGATTGTTCCTTGAGGTGGGTAGTTGCCTATCCCAAATATTATCAAATTTCGTACAATAATTATTTCATTGCGGTCACGGAGGTGTTGAGCCTCTTCCAAAATTGTTCTGTTTGTCAAGACAGGCGAGCCAGCAGAGTAAGGGAAGGCAAGAGATGCAATTTAATGTTAATGTAATTGGTGGCTCCACTGACTTGTGAAAAAGAATGATTGTCGGGCAGACTCAATACCTCAAAGACCACAATTAAATCATTAACTAAAAAATATAGGCCTGGCAGCCCCCGCAGAGTTTGCTCCTTAGGTTACAGCTCTTCAAGGAGATGCTTGCGAAGTGCGGTATTATTTCAGGCAGGCTTGCGTGTTTTATCTTCATTGTGTATGAAAACACTGTAAACACTAAAGTGCACCTTTAGATCTTACGACGACGCATAAGTATACATTTGTACAGAGCGTCATTTTGATTTAAGGTGTGATAAGTGTATTTAGTGAACTCCATATGCACCCATAACAATATTGAATGACAATAATTGAACAACTCATCAAAAAAGACTGATCTTTGGTGTTGAACGAAAGAGAGACGATGTCAGCATACGGTCTCTGAACTGCACAATATGCAGTCTTTGAATCAAATCCTGGCTTCCCCTTGATTGAATTGTGTGATCCGTGGCCCTCCCCTTTACCTCACTATGTACCTATATACATGTTTGTTATGTTTATGTTTTAATAACAGTCAAACTATGTAATTAGAGAACATGACAAAATGATACATCTTGGGGTAACTTGTAGCACCGTCATCAGGGCACGGCGGTATTCAAGAAGGCTTCATGTTTAAAAAATAATACTTTTAATTAAACGCACTCAATTCAGTGACATACTTGCTTTCATTTAATTGTGACACTGAGAAATGTAGAAAAATAGTTTTTAAAGTCTTTCCCCTATATTTTCATGATATTTTTTTGCCTGATTTACATCTTTTGATGGTTCGGTTTCTGCTTTATCTCTTAGAGTCGAGCCAAGCCCACCCCCCTCCCTCCCACCCATCCCCCGCCCCTCCTCAAGGCTGTCCATGTTCCCCACAAAAATATACTTTCCACATCCTTGGTTCTCCCATTCAACCCTATAAGAAGAAACACCACGGGGGTTCGAACCTGGAACGCTCGGGTTTCATATAAAAACCCTCATCACACCATGTGCTGCCAATTCCTGAGTACAGAGCAAAGGTAATCCACACGAAAGCTGTCAATCACCCTCCTCCCCACCATTCCCACAGCGGCAGGACTGTAGCTGACACGTTTCACAAGCGCGACGCTGCGGTGTACTGACCCCTGTAGATCTGCCACCCTGCCAATCTTTCTGAAGTTTTACAGCACTTCCCCTCCCCCTCATCCTTTCGCCTCCCACCACATAAACCCACACACACACACACACACACACACACAACATGCGTACTAGCATCTCTACAGCTCCAAAACAGCGTTGTGGCAACTCAAACAATATGTGTGAGCGGGGCTTTGACAATTTTGAGGATTCTACACCACGGCCCAGGAAACATCAGGTGTAATTGCAGCTAGGCAGATCACCACGATTTGACTGAGCAGGTAAAAATAAGTAAAAACAGGACCGAACAACTCGAAGCTAAAAAAGTGATCATTCAAGACTGTAGCAGAAATATGTAAAACGGAGAGCGGCTGTCTCGAGACCTGCTTTGCAATGCAGAGAGGCTCCTCCGCGCGCGCGGAGCTGTCACTCACCGGCTCCTCGCGCCAGCGCCCTGGGCCTGATTAATTCAGCAGACTGCCCAGCGGGCATCGCGCGGCATTAAAAGTCATCCGCGAATACCTCTCAAAAGTGGGTCAGGAAGTTCACCTGTGCTTAGAAAACACACTTTTTTCATGCTGCGACCTGCTTCCCCTTTTTCAAGCAGACACTCACTCACACTCAAGGGAAGGAAGGGCTACTACACTGAATCTGAATAGGCCCCGTGCTGTCTTTTTCGTCGACTCACGGCTGCGCAACAAACCCGTGGGTTTGCAGGACGGCCTCGTTTACATCCATTCCTTTCACAGGTGACTCCAGCGAAGGCTACGTTCACCCTGTCTGATGATTGAATTATGTAACAATCCATGGATTTGGTTTAGAAATGGGTGAATGTTTGTGAGGTCATAGACAGTCACCAGTTTTCGCTGGAAGGACTGGGTGAAAGTCTGACGTCATGAACGCTTGCTCTCTTCTGGCCTGAATGTTTGAAGAAATTGCACTGAAAATGCACCATGGAACTGACAAATGTAGTGTTTGCACACCTAAAGAGTGAAAATTTTAATAGTAAAATAAAGGCCAAGATTCTGGAATAAGGCAAATGTGCAAACAGGACTTGTCCGCCCCCCACCTGACCTACTTGGTGACAAGGACATGCCACACATACACAACATAGAAACACGTCTTGATTAAACAGATAGTTCAATCATAGCCAGATTTACCACTATAGGATATAAGCCTACACCTGCATTGCATTGAAGGTCATAGCCCCTGCTGGAGCCAGAACCACAGGAGCCGAGAGCCACAGTGCAAGGGTGAATAGTCCATCTGTCTCGAACAAGACCTTGAAATGTGTGCATGTTGGTGGTTTTGGAGAACAGGAGACACTGAACCATGGGCATTCTTCCTGCCTAGAGTATAAAGGATTGCACTGAGGAAAGCAAACAAGTGGTGGCTGGAATGCTTGAATTAATCTCAGCAAATGGTAATGACTTTGGGCGCCCGCAAGTCCGTCGATTTTTTTGACCACCACGCCCCTCAAACAGGAACCAGCCAAAAGTAAATTAGCCTTGAGCTTGCTCCGATAGGAAGAGTCCATCCCAAACTGCCAGGCCAGGTCCGCTCTGAACGGGAACACAAGCAACCCCAGACCAGATTCGGACTTGCCAGTAGGGTGCAGCTGGGTTTCAGTTGTACAGTGCTTACATGACCAAGTCTGAGGATACCTGTCACAAAAAAGTGACAGGTGGAATGAGTGAATTAACCTCGGTCACTGGTAATTATACGGGGCTGCATTCCACTCCAGCATTGTTTAACTCAGCATGCTACCTCAGACAGGAACCCCCCACATGCAAATCAGCCTTGGTTCTGCTCCAACATGAGCAGTTCAGCCTAAAACTGGGAGGCCAGGGCCCCTGTGAACATGGTCCCCCAGAAATGAAAATGCAGATGGAGTCCGCCCAAACTTTTCTCTTGGGGAGCTGGTGTGCATGACCCAGACACCCTTTGCAAGTGCTCTATTTTGGGGGCTCAGAAAGCTTGAAGGCTGTATCTGCATCTTAAAACAAAAGTATCCATGCCTACAGGTGCATAGCATGAGGAAACCTTATATAGCACAAATATACCCATAGAAGAGCGAAGCACAGTAAAAGAGTGAGGGGCACAGAGACACCTTCAAGTGAAGCTCCCTACGGGAGTGAATGAGAGAGAGATGTCTGATCTACACAGGGCTTCGGTTTCAGATCGTAGATGTATAGCAGGAAAAGGTCTGACAACCATTCTGCACCTTCTGGTTTCCAGCCTAGCAATATTGCCACTGTGGATGCATGGCAGACCACCCCAGATCTTGATCTTGCTTGCCAGGTATGAAGGTTTGAGGCCTGGGTGCATACAAAGCAGATTTAGGCTACACTCGCACCTGCATTGTTCCAATGAATACACATGTACATTCAGTACACCTTCTCTGGTGTGCACACAAATAGACAAAACAAGGCAACAGTGTACACATCAGACACGTTGCAGCTCATATTTATAAACAAGCAAGGCTGATATGTATATTAGCAAAGATACTCAGAGGATGAGCACTGAGCACATCTAAGATTAAGAGCTCGAAGGTGAAAAAGTGGGCATGACTGAGCTCCCAATGGAATCCAGCCAGTGCCAGCAGCACCCAGGCGTCCAGGGAGAACAGAGAACGCACCACATCTGCCTTAGCTCTCAGAAGATACAATTGGCTTCTAGGGGTATTAACAGATTTCATTTCCATTCTAAAATGTGTCCCCAAAGTCATTCTTAAAGAGCTGCACATGCACAACATGCTGAACTGCATGTATTACTTTGTGCTCTCTTACCCAAACGCTCACAGTGCCACACGATCTGTGCAGGGGCCAATACCGCGTCAGTCATATCGCTTGAAAATTGAGAACTTCTTTATTCAAATATTCACACCACAAACAGTTATTGTAATTAGATCCTTTACATAGTTGACTTTTGACGAAGTTCCACATTTTCAAATTAACTTTCAACAAAAATACTTCTCAAATTCACATGCCTTTGTGCTGCGACTCAAAGACTGCTGTAGATGCAACCCACAAAAGGAGAAACAAAAAAATATATATTATTTTTATTAACAAAATTTAACTCTAGGGGCTGAGTGAAGGTTTCCCTCACTGACGCCTACATCGGGGAGTAGGTTTGTAAGGGATGTACAGATACAAATTATACTATTCACCAAAAGGTGAAGATTAAGCAAGTTATTTTTATTTTTGCAGAGCAAATTAATCCACCATAAATGAGCCTGACATATCCCCATTCCATTTAATGCCTTATTCCGAGTGCCCAGGTGTAGCACCAATTTATCTGGCTCTTCATGTGGCCCCCCCCCTGAAGTTCACTTCTAGGGACACCAATGATAGTCTGGCTATTGGTATTTTAAACATTGCATACAATAAAACGCATAGAGAAAACATAATGCAGATGTCTGTCATGGCCCACGCAGGCATGGGTAATATGGGAAATTGCTGTTTTTCGGTAATAGACAGGGCCATTGTATAACGAAGAAACAGTTTCCTGTTGCATGCAGTAGAGTATAGTATTCTCGGTTTGTTGAGGGAGGTGACAAATAAAATGCTGGGCATGTTTAGTCGTATGTATGTGAGTTGAAGGTGAGTGTATTGGTGTTTGTGTTTGGAATCAAGGAGATGAATGGTGAGTTTCTGGTGTGGATCACCCCAACTGATTTCGTTATGAGGATAGAGAGCTAAGATAAGAGAAGAGATAGGACAGGCGAGAGATGAGTAAGAGCAGAGTAGGGGGAGAGGTATAGCGGGGGGGGGGTTAGTGGGAGGAGGTTGGATAGGGTACTGGTGGGAGGGGGATGGCGTGGAAGCAATTATGGGGACGTGATGAGCATGAAGTTGTCTAGCTTGGACCAGATCTAATCTTTCTTCCTTGATGTAGTCTTTAGGTATGTGTTTAGGGAATTATCCACCCCTCTGTTGAATTGTATCCATTCCCACCAAGTTTGGGGAGAAAGTTTGGATAAGTCTTTCCATTCTGAGAGAATGGCTTTAAGGCCGGTTATGACAAGGATGTCCCATAACAGGCGGTTTTCCTGGTTTAGCAAGGAGTGCATGTCGGGGGGCACGATACCCAGGGTAATAGAGGATAGGTTTAGTGTCCTATTCAGATTTAGAATTTGTGATGTGGTTCTACTTATTTCTGTCCAAACATTCTTAGAGAAGGTGCACGTCCAGCAGCATGCGACCCAGGTCTCCTGGCTCTATTTCACAGCTCCAGCAGGTATCAGATTTTCGAACACCAAGTTTAAACGGTTTGGATGGGGTCCAGTGGGCCTTATAAACCACCAAGTATCTACTTTGAGCTAAGGATGGAGCTATTTTGTTCAAGGTTATATTCGCCCAGAGGTACAGCCAGTTCAGCGGCGTCACCTGAGGGATGTTTGTATCACGTAGAAGTGATTCCCATTTATTTTGTATTTATTTGGATAGTGCAGAACTAGTAGGGGATAGGAGCGAGTAGACTTTGGTAGCTACATGCTGTATGAGCATAGAGTACTGGGTAGTCAGCAGTGACATGGGATTTGTGTCTGGAGATGCTTGCTTTAATTTTTAAAAAGTGATAGAAGTCTAGATCATTTAGGACAAATGTGGCTAAAAGATTGGGAAAAGGTAAGGGATTGTGGGGGGTACCAAGTTCTCCTGTTACCAGTATGCCTTTTTGTGCCCAAGTCTTTAGAAAAATAGTTTTTCTGTCTAGTTTTAGGTGGTCATTATGCCATAGTGAGTGAAGAGGTGACTGCCGCATTTTGTTAAGAAGTTTGTTATCGATCTCTCGGAGAGTTTGTGCTGTGCACATAAGGATGCTTGCTGAGTGTTCCGTTATTATTTTCTTAGTTGTAATAAAAGAGGTAAGGTAGAGTGATCTAGCCAGTGTTTTTTCACTTTCGAGCCATGAAGTGGAGGTGGTGCTGGGAGGAAGGGGTGCCGGGGTGCCAAAGACTTCCCGGTTTAGCTAGGAAAGAATGCTGATATCTCCTATAATGTGGTAAATTTAGGCTACCCAATATTTTTGGTAGTCTTAGTTTCTTTATAGCAATTCAGTTTTTTTATTGGATTACCAAAGGAATTTACATCTATTTTGTCAAAGAAAGTGTCTGAGAGGTATATGGGTGACACACTAACTAGGAAGTTGCTAAGCGGTGTGATCATCATTTTGATAGATTCTATTCTTCCCCACAATGTGATGTATCTAGAGGACCAGTTATCTTTGACGTCCTTAATTTTGCTTAAGGTCATATTCTCGTTATGGTTAATGGATTCTCTAAGATTTGGGAAAAACCATAGACCCAAGTATTTTATTTTGTCGGGAGCCCATTTGAGACCCTGGTCGCCAACAATGGATCTGTCACAGTGGATACTGAGAGGGGGGACCTCCGTTTTATCTTTGTTAAGACAATATCTAGAAGCCTAGGCATAATGTTGATAGTGGACATGATATTAGGCAGCGCTAGATCTGGCTGGGTAGTAAATAGGAGGGTATCGTCGGCATAGGCGGCTACTTTCTGTGGGCCTGCATTGAAGGGATGCCTGGGATAGATGGGTGCTCTCTATTTTGATTGAAGAGGAGCTCTAGTGTGATTAGGAATAGTAGGGGACAGAGGGGCACACCCTTGTCTAGCACCTTGTTGGAGGTTAAATGTATTAGATAGAGACATTAATGGTTATTCTGGCTCTGGGCTCCTAGTATAAGGCGAGAATCATTTTAATAAGAGAAGGGTCTAGGTTGAATGTAGTGAAGGTAGCATGGAGGAAAGGGCAGGAGACCTTATCAAAGGCCTTCTCCGCATCTAGTGCTAACGCACAGGCCGAGTGATCAGGGTGAGGGGCTTTCTCTATTGCGTGGCTGAATTGTCGAATATTATCTGCACTAAATCTGCCTCTGATGAATCCCGTTTGGGAGGGGTGTATGATTTTGTTAAGTATGAGCTCCAGTCTGAGAGAAAGGACTTTCACGTAGGTTTTACAGTCAATATTTATTAGGGAGATGGGACAGTTATTTTTAAAAGTTACTGAAATGTAAGCGACATGGGATGCCGTGCAGAAGAAGGCCCTATGCAAAAGGTGACCGGCCACCTTTCTGTTGCTTTTTTCTATATTCGTATCTTACACTGGTACAAATTAGGTCAACCTTTTGCCCAGGCAGTGTTAACTTGTTAATAAAAAAAAAAAACTTATGAAGTAAAACTATCACAAAATGTGACTTCACGTCACCATGGACGTCGATTCACCAAAATGCCAGGGGTAGCGGAAGTGACATCACAGGAAATTACATCATTTGATCTTTGACCCTGAATATCCCCAGGAAGTGGCATAACATGACCTGAAGAGATTGCAAAAATGTTCATAGCCAAAGTCCCATAACTGCATGATTACTATAACCCAACACAGACAAATGTCCATTTTGGAAACCACCTATATTAGGGGGTTGACATGACCTTTGAAAGTGGTGGGAAGTAAGGCTTGCCTTGAATTGTTACTAGCCAGACCTTATCTAGGTGGTCTTGGGGGTTATCCCCCTGAGAAAAGTATGAGTTAAATAGGATCAAACTGTTTATTTAAAAGCACAATTTTTACATAATTTTGCTAAAAAGCCATAGACTCTGAAAAGACACTCATTCATATTCAAGTCCTTTCATGGGGTGTGAGGGCAACAAACCCGGACTCTAATGAGGAGAAGACCCCATTATTTTCAGCATTTGCTATGTCAAAAATTGCCTCTATTTTGCCAGGGCTGGGAGTTTATCATACAGGCCTCTCATATCCCCCATGTGTCAAACATTACCTACGGTATGCCAGTGCAGAATTTTGCAATTAACTGCATTAATATCTCTTATGTCGAGGTTACCTCTAGAATGTCAGGGCCAGCATTTTATCTTGGTGCCCCTTCCCATATGACACAGTTTTTCTCTCTTTTGTCAAGAAGCATCTCCAATGAGCTAACTCCAAAGGTGCCCCAATGCCAAAATCTTCCTCAAGTATACCAGTGCCCCGTATTCCGAGAATTAATTCTGGTACGCCACTACCAGCAGTTTACTTAAAGGTGACCATTATGTCCATAATTACAGCCAGCATCAATATTTTGTTACAGGTGCCTGTAATGCTAACAATTGCCTCCAGTCTGGCAGCAGCAGTCGTTTTCCTGGGTGCCTGTAACAGAATTACCGTCAGCATACCAGGACCAATGGCAGACACTATATTCTTACCCACGCTCACTTACACTCACTCAGACTCCATCACTCATGCTCACTTACTTACACTCATTCACTCTTATTCAGTATCTTGCACTTGCTCTCACTCACTCACTGACTCACTAAATGCCACTGACTCTCACTCACTGTCACCAATTCTCATCCACTCACGCATGCTCACACATAGAGACACATACTCACAAACACACTCTCTTGCACACAAACACCTTCTCTCACACAAGCATACAGATAACATACATTTGAAAACGTTTTTTCACTTACATCATCTGTAACTGGAGATCTCGTTCCAGCTCTTGGTGCTCCATTTTATATCAAACTAATAGTGAATAACAAACTATTATTCGTAATTAGTATAATAAAACATGGACAGAAAACAAGGATAGAGCGCCGGCGACCCCAACAGAAAACTGCCTCAGTTTGTTTGGCACCGACTTTGCTACCTCTGTGGCCAGGGGTCCCAAAGGCGAGGCCAGGGGTAACAAAGGGCAAGCCAGGGTTGCAACTGCAACTCCTGGCAACCCCCTAAATGACGTATATGTACATCACGTAATTTGTCTTTTCTTGCCACCTAATTTAGTCCTTCCATGCTGCATAATTCCAATGACCCTTGTCAAAAAAAATTTAATTACTTGTTGAGGGGTTCACATTCAGTGTAAGAGATGAGGTCACCTTTTCAATGCATCTCCTTGGATTAAAATAAATCACATGTTCCTACAGAACTCCTCCCCTTAGTTTACTGCATATGCAGGGGGCGACATGCCTACATTTAACTGTGTAAAACAGGGCTGCCAAGTTCAAGTCAGTTTATGTGTGACATTTCATTGCTTACAGCAGCTAATGTGGGACATCTTCAGGCCTCACATGTGACACTTTTACTGACACCTTAGAGAAATTTTTGTCTTGGACGCAAGCAGATAATTTTTATGCACAAGTAGCACAAATTTTCCCTGATGCACGTTCAAGGACCATTTGCGGGTGACTTACCCTAATTGTGTCAGGAATTTTACCTAGCTGTACAAAGTGACTTCATTTGGACCTCTCATAATAACATGACTCCCCTTTCAGACATGATTCCCTTAGGGCTGCCTGTCACTATCATCACCTGGCCAATAAAATCATGTGCTTGGTCCTCTTCCTCGCAGCCCCTAAGACACTTACTTCCTTGGCATCACTGATTGCCTTGTTAAAACACGAGGAAAGGATTTTATTTTGGAAACTAACTGGCACATGCATCAAGGTAGGCTTTTGCGATTCCTTAATTGCGATTATTAAGGAATCGCAATTAAGGAATCGCAAAAGCCTATGCATGTAGGAATCGCTATAAAAATAGCGATTCCTAAACATTCCTTAATTGCGAGTCGCTAATTGCGAGTCGCAATTAAGGAATACCTCCCCATTAATTCCTATGGGCCTAGAGGCCCATAGGAATGAATGGGAAGACATTCTCAATTTGCGATTCGCAATTAGAGAATCGCAAATTGAGAATGCAATTTCAAGGGTGCCAGGGTGTCAAAAGGACCCCTGTTGCACCCCTGAAATCTGCATATGAGTACATCTTGCACACACACATGCCCCAAGGGCATGTGTGTGTGTAAATGGAACTTTGAAAAATGCACTTTAGTGCATTTTTCAAGTTTTGTAAATTACCATGAAGTTCAACTTCATGGTAATTTGCGCCCCTATTAGCGAAATCGCTAATTTTTTTACTTTAATGCATTGCATTTAAGGAATCTCAATTTGCGATTCCTTAAATGTAATCGCAATTTGAGAATTCGCAATTAATTGCGAATTCTCAAATTGCGAGGGCCTTGACCCTTGATGCATCGCAAAAGGTAATTTTGCGATCGCAAACGGCCGATTTTTGCGAATCGCACCGTTTGCGATCGCAAAAACCTTTGATGCATGTGCCCCTAAAATAAGAAATGCTGCTGTACATTCCTGCTATAGGAACTACCACTATGAAAACACAAACGAACTTTGTGGAAACAATGAGGGGAAAGGCTTCCAAGCTCTATGAGAGTACAAGAAATTATCAATTAGACCTTACACAGTGAAGTAGCATTTTTCTATTTCAGCTATGAGTAGTTAATGCATGGCATTCTGGTACTTGGAGTCCTGTCTAGAATGGCAAAACAATATAACAAGAGCCAGGTTTAAAAAACAAGATATATCTGACAAGAGAGAGGTTGAGATCTCTGCTTTAGAATCCTGCAACTTAATGTGTTTATTTAAATAGTGAATTCACTGGATTTATTTATGTAACGCAGAGTTTTCACTTTGGAAAACAAAATACACGAAGCACTTGTAAATATTTCAGTAACGCTGGTCAATTTTGTTTTCAATGCTGTGCTCTTATTGGTATCAAATTGTCAATTATTTTTAAACTATATATATTGCATATTTCTTTTAACTTTGGCCTGGCACATTATTCAAAGTTATTCACAGTGTGCTCGAGAGAAATAAGAACTCTGGGTTTCCATCAGATCCTTTAATGGTAACATTGTGAAATCACCTGCAATGACTAGCATCTACTGTCCTGGTAATATGTTTCTCACCCTTATCAGTACATACGTTAAGCAGCTAATGTAAGAAGAAAACTCTTTAGAATGTGTTCTACAGAAGTCCTAATAACCCCTGGCTGATAAAGTAAACAAAGACTTAAAGGAAATGTTAAAATGAATAAAGATTATTTCATATAAAGTTTTACTCAACAATCATGTGTAGGCCTTTGCAGAATCTTAATATGTGAAGCGTGGGCTGGAATTTTCTCTGGGAAAGGAGGCAATCCTACCTCTACTACAGTAAGTTCTGTGCTGCCTCTTCCCTAAACCGTGCAGTGCTCTGTGGAGGATGCTCTATTTCAGGGGCCTCCCACCCACTCATGTAAGATGCCTGGCAGGCTCGGACTGAAAAGAAACACATAAGGTATTTTGTTTCTTTTCAATCTGGGGCCAGTGGTTTGCCAGCTCAAACCAGGCATCACACGGCAGCGGCTTAAGAGACGCACACTGCACAGACACGCTGAGGGGGCCCCTTCTTGCAGAGGAGACTGGAGGCCCCCCGCACCGCGGAGACTATGGGGATGTTTGTTACACCCCTGTCAAGCCCTTGTACTAGTATTCACATCTGAATCTGCGCAATGACCTCTCAAACACCACTCATACATCCTTCAAAGGCATCCTACAAGCTGAAGCATCTCTCATCCATGACCTTTGACTACATCAACCACATCCTCTTGGAACTCCACTGGCTCCCCTCGCCAGCCCACACTATCTTCAAAACCAGCTGCATAATTTACAAACTCATCACGAGCAGCAGCCCCATCTTTCTCAATGACAACTCACCTTCTCCAGTGAATCTTAGTAAACATGCAATCAGGTCACAATCAGACTGGAGGCAAAGAAGTGTAAAAAAGAAAAAAAACAAGGCAACAGGTCTTGTCCATCTTTGCACCCAGGATCTGGAACAATATCCTTCTATCTATTAGTGTCATGTCCTTTAGGTTAGTCCCATCATATACATACCGATTACATACATTTTGTCCCATCCACACGACATAACGGTCTTACACAGGTGATCTTTTACCTAGTAGCTTACTTCTATCTCTCCGACATCAGGCTCTTGGTACCATATCTTAATCCTTGTACCCGACGTACATAAACATATCCCCAGGCACGGTAGATTTATTCTGTATAAGGGTCACCACTTTTTTTCATCCATGGCCAACAGCCAGCTGTGCATTATCATGTTTGTTTAGAAAAAGATTAGCAGGGGATTAGCAAATGTTTTCAAAACATATCGATTCTAGAAAAACCCCAGAGTGACCACTTTAGTATAAAAGACCGTCACTCCCCCTTACAGACGCAGAGGGGAATTTCTTCCAGGCTGGACCGAGACTCTGCAGGCTGATCCTTCGACAGTCAGAGACCCGACATCCCTTGCGGGGTGCCATCCTCGACGCAGAGACTGGGTCTTTCATTCAGAACCATCAGGTGAGGGGTTAGTACTTCCCAGGGGGGTTCTTGGCTCCATTAGGATCTATCCTGACATTTACATACACAGGCTTCACCCACATACCTAGGCTAAGTACATTTAGGTAGGCTACGCATCGTAGGAGTACGCCATTGCTATTGTTTTATATATGTTTTTATTAATCTTATTAGCACTATGGTAGAAATGTATCTACTTTTTATGATATTGGTACTAGCGATTACATTTGTCTGCTCCTGTCTTTTGATTGTCGCAGCTAACATGTTTCATACTAGACTGACGCTTGACCAATAAATAAATATTGAAACCGTTCTAATCGTCATTCTATGTGTATTCTGAGAAAAAGCAAGCCCGAGTGACTGAGCGAAAGATACCGTATTGTTTCCACGATACCTGAGTAATCAGAGTTGCCATGTTCAGTGGTTGCCAGAAACTACATACACCACTGTAGAATAGAGGGGGGTGGTAGTGGCACCGTAGAGCTAGCTGGTCTAACGGCTGACTCATCCTGTGGGGGTGTCCAGAGTCTGTCTGCACACCAAGCCCTCAGTTTAGGTCATCCAAAACGCGCAGGTCCTGGGGGGTCCTAGGAACTACACGACATTAGTACTGTTCCAATTTAGAAAAGAGCTGAAGATGCACCGCTTTTAAGAACACAGGATCACAATGATAGCACAGTCTACTTCTGCTCCTAGAACCCAGATACCTGTTCAATCATTTGTTGATTTTAACTCCATTGGTCTCTGTACTAGTGCCTCTTGTCAAGATTTGCAATACCCACATGCTACATAAATGCATCCAGACATAGTTGACGTCATCATGACCCACACAAGGCTTCAACTCTTGAGAGTTATGGTCCATGTCCACACTCAACAGTGGTAACAAATAGCATATTATATAATCGATACACGTGTGTGTGTGTGTGTGTATATATATATATATATATATATATATATATATATATATATATATATAGAGAGAGAGAGAGAGAGAGCAATTAAGATGTAATTAAAAACTATAGAGCCATTTTATTCAACAACAATTCTGCTAATTTAATTGCTTCCATAAATTAAAATAAAACAGATGGCATAAAGAACTTCTAAGAGCCATTGGATGCTTTCTTCCATTCAAGAAAACCATGTATTTCAGAGAACTGCACATCGTTCCAATACCCTTTCTAAGAAAGAGCGTAGAACAAGACCTTCTTCCTTTGGTCTGTATAAGGACGGCAAATAAGCCTCATGTGTGATATTGGGTGTAAACATCTCACGCATCACCCAGTATCACTTGCCAAGCATACCTGATGGAACAGGTTATGACAGACCCACCCTCTCATTCATTTTACACTGGTGGGCAAGGATCATAAACCAGATGTTCCACTAACCTGCTACTACAGTGACATTTAGTATAGAATTCGAAATATTCCCACTTAGTGACAACCAAAGGCACCAGCACTTGTGACACTTTCCACTCACCGATCTTTGTACTCCAGAAAGACCTTCGCCAAGCTGCTTCCACCAGACATCATCGACACATCGATGGCCTTCAGGAAGCTGTAGTGCACTTTAATGAGGTCCTAACATCCAAGAAAAAAAACAATACATTTAAATTAAACCAGAGGAAGATCTTCCATTTTTAAGTGCCTTTCACTTTAATTAGCTCTACTGAACAAGTTAGGATCCCAGTTTAAAATACCTCCTTGCACAGAGAAAAGGTTTATCCCAGTGTCCCAGCAAGGACATTCAGAATTTCAGATACCAGGACACTCTAGCTGGTTGTTAACACCACAGGGATGAAAATGAGATTTTTGTCAAGGAAGGCGCTGGGGAAAACTTCATGACAAGGTACAAAAACGTACAGGCGCAAAGCCCGATATATCCGAGGGTACAAGTGAGCACACTACAAGCTTGTAAGGGTAGGTGAGGTATCCATAAAGCCACAGAGCTCAGTCTATCTCATTCACTGAGACTGAAACATGATTGTCATTACAGATTCTAGGTTACAAAATATAGGTCTGTGGAATTCAAATTTTTCCAGTGAATTTGAGCGGATTCCTGCTGTAATCACCATTAAACTGGAAAAGGTTTAAAACTATAACTTTAAAGAAGAATGCCTCCCCCACACACCCTTCTTTGCCTGAAACATTTGCTGGCAAACAGATGTGCTGGAAATAAAATTGAAAAACAGATACAAAATAATTTTAATTTTCACACTGAAGGTTTTTTGGAGCTAAATATGGGGCAAACATTTATTCAACACGATCGTTTGCATACATTTTTTAATATGCTAGGGTACGGAGCCTGATTTTGCAGGGTATTAATTTTGTGAGATGAATGGAATTTACCAAGTTTCAAACTGGATTTCATAAGCTGTGCATAAGCAAGATCCTGTACTTTCACAATCCTCCCTTCCGAACCCAGAGGTCATGAATGCCCTGGATTCCCAAGACGCTACCGTGTCACTCTCTAGAGAGAGCCTGGTCTCATAGGGTTCGGAGCCATCCAATTGTCAGACTTTGCAAAGGGCGCTAGCATTTCTCCTGAACACCTGTGCTAATAGGTTGACGAGGTGCGCTCTTTTCGTTTACTTTTTTTAATTGTACATCCCATTTGTTCTTATCAATTAAGACCAGTCAATAACAAACATGTCCAAGGTAGGTCATGGAAAGAAGGATCATTGTCAAACCTTCAAGAAGTCACTCAATGCCAAACTTTCAGGATTTCCTCTTAATAAATTTGCATCCAATTAATAAAGAAGAACTCAAGTCTATGCAGAACTTTCAGGATAGCCACATAAGAAATTGACATTAAATCATTCAAACGAAACCATGTTTATATAGTGTGTTGTATTGCAGAAAATGTGGAATGGAAAAAACCCTCCTAGACCTACGATGGGGATTGATGTCCAGGTTTGCACTTGCACTTTTATTAAGTGTAGATTTCTAGGTTCTGGACAGCTGGAGGCAGATTTAAATGATAAACTAGATGCCGGAGTATTATTGTTAAGTGTGCATTCAAGGGTCTGAAGATATTTGCTGTCTTACTGGAAAACTTGCGAGCTTACTGAAATGATATCACTACCTATAATGTACCTGGTTGCGGATGGTTATTGACCATACATCAGGCAAAATGGTAATTTTACAATTTTGGAGATTAAATTTAAGCTTTATTTTTATATCTGGCCATGGGCTGGGAAACCTGAGAGGTGCTGCAGTGAATAAGCAACAATAATCAACATTGAGTGGCAATGTAGTGTGAGGTGAAGATGGACTTAGTGCCAACGTGCTCTGGTATTTCATCTTAAGTGCTTTTCCCTTTAGGCCCAACTCACTGCCCCATCTGGCTACAAAAGGTCACCCAATTCCCTCAACCCAGACGCCATAAATTGAGATGTTGCAAGGAAATGAGGACCCTAGATAAGAAAAGTAAGATGAGGTGCACTAACATCAGTGCCATGGACCAGTCCAGCGAGGGAGAGGAGTGGACGTTATGAAAGATTGTAGGTTGGTGGTCTGTAAAGGACTTAAGTGGAGGATGCATGGGATGGAATATTACGCCAGTGCGGAAAACATTAATTCATGAATAGTGGATTATGGGGGAAGCTTAGTAGAGAGGGGAATTGGGCATTCTATATGAGATGGTTTTCACTGATATTGCCCACTAGAAAGCAAAGTCGGGTAGTCGAGGGAGTCAGTGAACGGGTAAATGTGTAAGGCTTACTCTGAGATAATCCACTAATGAGAGAATGAAGGTTTAAACACAGGAATGGCCGAGCAAGCACAAGCAGAAGACAAGGTAGATCCATTGAGGATGGAAACTGGAATGCGGACAGTGGAACAAACCATTACAGACGAGGAGGAGAGTGAATACGTAGATATTCTAATACATATATAGAACCGAAAGAAGCAATGAGGAGATGTGGTATGGAGATAATTAGCAAGTGGTTAGGGGAGAGAGGTGTTGTCAGTGGAACAACCCATTGCAGGCAGGTAAGATGATGTTTATGCAGAAAAAAGTAATCTGCAAGTGCAGAACAGGAAATATGAAGAGTGCACTGCTGGTCGGGTAACTGCACTCTGTGCAGTGGACTCATCCATTTCAGACAGAGGAGAAAGGATGTTCCTTTTTAAAAAAAATATATTTTTATTGAAAGAATAAAAATCCATGATTTTAACCCAGACCATAAGCACCCTCCTCCCCCACCCTTCTCCTCGCTTTGATACAGCACAAGAAATACATAGGCAGTAGGAAAAATCATCCGTAAAACACTAAGTTCTTATTTCATAGCATAAAAGCCTGCGGAGGGACACCCCTATCCGATCAATTCATCGTTTAGCAGCAGATTTAAAGTGCAGCAGTGCAAAAATGTGCAGCAGGTACGCTACTAACGAGATTAAAGACCACACACACCTAATTCTAGTTTCCTACTTCAATTATATAAAAACAACAACAAATTAATCCCTTAAAGTGCTAGTGCATTTTAAGTTTTCGGCTGTTCAACCCAATTGGTTAAGAATTTCCTAATTCTTATCTCCCTTTTCCTGGCCCTAGGACCCTTTCGCGTATATATGGCTTTGTCCAGATTATATGTCACTAATAGTCGGGCCAGCTACTGTTGAAACGAGGGAGGAGCTGGATCCAGCCAAGCTGAAGCGATACACAATCTATACACAGCCATTGCAATACTTAACAGGGCACCTCTATCCTCTACCCTCAGATTAATTATACCCAATAGCATTAGCGGGGGGTTAAATCAATATGCAGCTGTACTTTATTTCTTAAAAATTCATTAATTTCTTTAATTAATGACCCAAGCATATTACACGTGGCAAACATGTGAACCAAGTCGGCCTTATGCAGACCGCAACGTGGATAGTGCACTCCTTTCCCCTCGCCCCATTTAGCTATCCGATGCAGGGTGTAATATAACTCAAAACAGGTCTTATAAAATTGTGTTTGGAGGTTAGCGGGCATTAAAACCGATTGGGTGCATAAAAAAGCACTTTGTAAGGCTGCATCTGTAATATCTAGTTTCACTTGCCACTTAATAGAACACTTTTCCAGATCTTCTTTAATCTGAAGAAATTAAAAAAAACTCTCTATGGGTAAGATTAAATTTCAATCTTAATTCATCGTATGATATTATACCACATGTTGAGTAAAAACAGCCTATTTGCTTTATTCCAGCCTTAAACCAGTTCTTAATATAAAAGTCATCAAAAATCTCTGGCAAGTTCTTATTACACTGTAGGGGGGTATAATAATTCAACCTACCCAGCCCTAGTAGACGATGTACTGGAGTCCATACTTTAAAAGCGGTAAGTAGTGTCTTAAAATGCACCCTTTTATAAAAGCCATAATCCAGCTGGTGCCATAAACATCCCCAGGCTTCGGGGCCAATCAATAATTCAAACGGGGAGAGGGTACCTTGGCCTCCCACTGCTAGGATCTTCCTTCAAGAGTGCTGTATAGTGTACCAATGAGGCCGCCCACCAATATAACTTAAGGTTATATTGGGCCAATCCGCCACGTTCCCTGGGTAACAAAAGAAATGTATACGATCTTCTTGGTCTCGAATTTGCCCAGATGAATTGTGCAAATATATTTTCAAATTTCTTCAACCAGTAATTAGGAAAGACAAGGGGGATTGCTCTCAAAAAGTACAATATTTTTGGGAAGAATACCATCTTGATTAAATTACTTCTGCCAATCAATGTCAAATTAAATTATCTACCCTTTTCAGTGCTTTTTTAGTTTCTTCTGCAAGAGGCCCCATATTTTCATTTACCACCTCATCAAGTTCAGATCTTATCGTAACCCCTAAATATACTGCTTTTTTAACTACCCTGTAATCGTCAAGGGATGCAAACACGTTAGTGACAATCTCTGTCTTATCCTTGTTCAGGGCATATCCTGATAATGCACCATATCTCCGAGCTTTTTCTTCTGATGCCACAATAGCCTGTTTCGGGATGAGAGGTGACTAATGCTATATCATCGGCGTAAGCCAACACCTTGCTCGCATGCCCATACAAAACAATGGGGGGACTAATTCAAAGCTCATTCCAGGTGCTTTAAAAAAGGGTCGATGTACAGTGCAAAAAGGAGAGGTGAGCAGGGACACCCTTGTCGCGTCCCTCTTGTTATTTTGAAGGGCTCCGTCATCTCCTCATTTATAAAAACACTAGCTGCAGGATCCTTGTATAGAGCTTTAACCGCCCCAATAAAGTGACTGCCTATCCCTTTTCTCGCATCGTAATCCAAAGAAACTGCCAGCAGACCCTATTGAATGCTTTTTCAGCATCAAGCAAAATTGCCACAATAGGGTCTCCTGACACTTGTCTGGCATCAAACAAGGTAATGATCCTTCTAATATGATCTATTGTTCCCCTGCCGGGGATAAAACCATGCTGCCCCATGGATACAATCCTGTGAATTACCTGCGATAAACGAGAGGCTAATATTTTAGAGTATATTTTTACATCCCCAATAATTAATGTAATTGGAAGGTAGGAGCCAAGCGCCTGTGTGGGTTTGTTTTTGAAGAAAAACGAGATTGAATATTCCTAATGGAAAAATCCATTGCTATTGAAAAAAAAAAAATCAAATGTGTGCATTGCTACTGTTGTACACGAGAGTACTGGCAGAGTGGAAGAATGAATTGCCATCACACAGTATTAAAGTACAATATGTACACATCAAGTTAAAAGTAGAGATCTGCTCTCTCTGTAAGTGACACTATGCACCCTACTTCTGACTATACAGCATACAGGTCATAGACACATCTTCAATGGCCGTTGGCGTGAACACAATGTTGTCCGTCAGTGATTCGTTTGCATTTTCAAATAGTGGATACAAGACACATCACTCCCAAGCATAGCCACCTCAAAGCGAACAAAGAACGAAATTCAGTCTTCTCACCTCCAAATTGACGAAAATATCCAGCATCTCCTGTGGGCTGAGGATTTGCTTCAGTGGAAACATGTAGTTCTGAAAGAATAAAGACCAGAACAGTTGTTAAGATACTAGAACCTGCGAATGAAGCCAAGTGTGTAGGAAAAAATACAACTTCCTCTGTCTCGCTGGTGGTACCTTTTGTTTAATAGGTTGTGCTGTGGTGGTGCCTGCGATGATTAAAATGTGCTGCGGTTGTACCTGTTGATCAGGATGTGTTGTGGTTGTACCTGTTCATTAGAATGCGCTGAGGCTGTTGATTAGGATGTGCTGTGTTTGTGCCTGTTGATTAGGGTGTGCTGTGTTTGTGCCTGTTGATTAGGGTGTGCTGTGGTTGTGCCTGTTGATCAGGATGTGTTTTGGTTGTACCTGTTCATTCGAATGTGCTGAGGCTGTTGACCAGGATGTGCTGTGTTTGTGCGTGTTGATCAAGAAGTGCTGTGGTTGTGCCTATTGATTAGGGTGTGCTGTGGTCGTTTTTCCATTGATATGGACGAGCTGTTGTTGAGCCTCAGTTTGCTAAAATGTGCCAGGTAATTTCCAATGGACTTGCTGGTTTTCCTTCTCAATCCCGGTACTCTGAAGAGCGTTTAAAAGCCTGCATCTAAACATTAATCCTGAATATCACACAAGTTAAATGATGGATGAAGAGTCGCCTTTGAAGATTAGAGAAGGGATAAAGGTGGCTAAATGTGGATGGTGGCATTTACAGCAGGAGTCGGTCTATGCTTTACTATCGGACATAACAGTATAGAATAAGCAACATAAATTTTATTTCTAACAATTTATATATTGACATACTTTTAGTTACCAATTTTGTAGACATATTTGAGGTGTTCTATTACCCCAGTCCATACTAGGGCGATTGCGAATGGGACAGATGAATGTTCTAGTCAGTTGTACAGGTGCCATCAGCTTTTTGGTGGGAGGGTTGGCTGGGGGTGGTTAGTTTTCGTTGCTTTGCATTTTGGTATGGAGGTTGGCTGGCAAACCTTGTGGTACGGAAGGAGTGGATGGAGCCAACTTGGACAGTGAGCATCAAGTGCAACTGGTAATTTACACATGGGTTGAAGACATCAAGACCCTCACTTCTATATGTGGTTGGAACTAGGGGGCATGGCCATAACATTCTCCTCCGAGAGTAGACTTTGTCGAGGGATAAATGAAATCATTCCAGGTTGTGGCGTTTGTAGGGTGAGGCCAAAGTACTCTTTCACTGCTACAGCTTTACAGCCCAATGGAGCTGAATGTGATCAGAGTACACCTCTGCCGGAATGGGTCACTTAAACCATTATTCACACCCCCCACCCACCCCCCGGACTCAGTGGCTAGGATGACTGAGGGAGTGAAACAGTCTCTTGTGATGGACTGCTGGATATTTTTGCTGTGTTAATATGGGGCTTCCAACTTCCACGGGTGGCTACCTAACATGGCTAACAAACAGCAAAGAAAGAATTATGTTAATTGACAGGCAGTTCAAGTGTTGGTACCTAAATACCAACGTTTTTACCTCTGACCCTTGATGGCCATAGGCATAGAGAACACTTCACCTACTGAACTGGAGAGCACAGCACCTCAGTGCACTGACGAATGACTGAAGGCCTCGAATGCACAGCTAAGCAGTTCCAAGCAAATACTAAACCGCAAATACAAATTCAGTACTCTGCAGAGTTTAAATCAGATTTCAGGCAAGAAGCCTGCAATCACATTTATAATTCATGCCCGCTATATTGCCAACCACTTGTAAAATGAGCTCTCTCAAGGATTACGGTACATTTTGTATAAAGGGAGCAGTAATGTCAGCACATGCGTGTATCAAGAAACGAGTGCCCCTGCAGGATCAAGTTCCTGCATGAAAGAATGGACCAGTGCTGCCCAAATAAGAGCATGAGAAACCCACATGGCAAGGGACCAAACAAAATGTTGGACAATCAAACCCCTCACTTGCAACAAAGTACTAGAGGCAATGCTGGCACACCTACCACATAATAGATCTTTAAAGAGATCTGTCTTACGGCTTCAATTGCATCATAGAGACCAACCATGATAAAAAAACACACACACACAAAACTACAAACAACTATCAGAAACCGATCTACTTCCAGGGTTCAAGCATGATCGGATGCAACCTTTTGCAGTAGGTAGTGCAAGTACGTGAACAATGGATTCAAATTGAAATCGACTTTATTGTCTCGGCGTGCGCGCATGAGACCTGCAATGCTCACGACGACTGTATTGAAAGGAGGGTTTTCTAGAGCTGCCATTGAAACCCTAACCCCTCATTTCTGTAATAGGGGAAGAAAGGAGCAAGAAGCAGCGAAGCCCTTCAGATGGATGTCGGGGTCCTGAAGTGGAGGGCTGATATTTCACACAGACCCAGTGTGGGGACAGGCACTAATGTACCTTGTGATGCAAGAGAATGAATGGATGTTGGGTCCTCACTGAGAGGCGGCTGGATCAGAGAGCCTGGGACTGAGCTAGGTGTCCCACCTGCTCCTGAGGGGTCCTTCTAGTCTCCTCAATGATGCTTCTCAACTCAAACAACATGCCTAGGTGTGTCCCTGCCACCTCTCTCCTTTCAACTAAGATATGACCCGAACCCACGCATTCAGCATGTTGGATTCGTAAACTTGCAGCCAGAGCGACTGCTGCATGCAATGCTTTATTTAGCAGAACCTCTTCACTCTTAACATGAGCTAACTCTACTGGAATGATGAAATCCAGCTCTTGACAGCTTCACGACCCCCACCTCTACAACCTAACACCTGACCACCACATGGGTATGGCATTCATGGGGGGGGTGGCAATCCCACATGTTATTGTATGAGTGATCCCCTTAACATCAGGGTCATTCATATTTCATCTGCACTAATAATGGGGGCGAGGGGGCAATCTTGCATGCTTTTGCTTGAGTGATCCCCCTAACATCAGGGTCATTCACATTTTATCTGCACTAATAATGAAATGAAATAAAAATTACATTTATAACGTGCACTACTACCCTGAGGTGTCTAGGTGCTATAGCTCTAATGATAGATCATAATCCCTCAAAGATAAGAATGGAAGAGCCCTTAGTTTTAATTATTGAAAAGCCAAGTTTTGAGAGCTTTCCGAAAGGAGAACAACTCGGTTTTTATTTAAGGTGAGAAGATATTGAATTCCAAAGTTTGGTGGTGAGGGTGATAAAGCTCCTGCAGCCCCATTTTTGCCCCATAATGTATCCTGGATGCTGACAGCGAGACACTACTCTTCTCTAATTAAATTCAGTGCTCAGTAAGCACAGTGTTCATGCTGCTGGGGGCACCATTAGTGCGCAGGCCAATCCCAGTCTTCGGGTCCACATGGCAGGCGCTTTCATCCCCGGCCTGCGGTGAGCACGAGTGGTGGGGTTAGAGATAGCACAGATGTCTCTTCTCGTGAAGGTAATACCTTCTATTTATTAAGCGTGGTAGCATATCAATGTCACAAAGGAGAGGAGAATCAAGAGAAGAAAAGAGAAAGCAGAAGACAACCTGGAGAGTCTGTCACAAGAAGGGGGAGATGGACAGCTGAAGATGGACAGCTGAAGAAAGAACAAGACGGAAGAAAGGTATGAAAGGAGAAAGACAAAGCACACGTCCTGGAGAAAAAGGCCGTAAAAGGAAATAGTACAGCAGGAAAAAGGAGTACGTTGGAGAAATGAAAAAAAGACATTTTAATAATGTAAGAAGGAAAAAGAGAAAACTAAGGAACAAGCAGGGCATAGAAGAACATCGGAGAAAGAAGGTACCAGAAAATTGAGGAGGAAATGAAAGAAGATAGTGGATGGCTTCAGCAAGAATAAAGCCAGAAGCGTGTGCAAAGAAGGAAAACAGGAGCGCAGAACAAAGGCAGTCCCTCTATTTTTAAGGGAAACAGACAGGTGACAGCAAAGTTCCCTGACATGGAAGCAAAGGCACCTGCATAATTGACAACTGCGCCGCGACTCACCTTCTGAATATCTTCAAGCGTTTTGTAGTATTTGGCCTCCGTCTCCCGGATTTCAAGCAAGCAGCAGTTCCTTTTGTCATCTTCTGTCATCCCCATTTTCTGCACCACAAAAAAAGAATTTTAGCATCCGGACATACTGTAAAAACCTTTCTGGTGAAATTTCAGAATTTGAAATTATGCTAAAAAAGGACTTGTGCTTTAATCTGGAAATAGGTAAAACCCACAATGCCACACTCTTATTACAGTGCTCGCATGCAAGTCGCTAACAAACAACCTTACCTCTGACCCAAATGTACAATGGCACGTGAATTAAACATAACAAATATTTAGATTGCCTTTGTGAGTTGTGTGCTCTTTGTTCCACCCTAACCCTGCAGGAGTGGCTGGCTTAAAGGGGCTGTCCACTTTAGAGAAAAAAAATAAAACTTCTCTAAGAGCACAATCCTGCACTGCTACCAATAACCAGCAGTAGACATTCGTGAACGTTGCTTTACTTGATAATGTGGCTAGATAAAGCATCTACCAATGAGAGCGTTACCAAAGGTAAGTAACATGCTCTTCATTCCTCACCTTTACAATACACACCAAACCAGCACCACCCCAGGAGGAGGGTCTGTGGAATGGGATCAGACTAAAAAGTCCTGCAGGACCAAACTGTTTGCGAAGCACATTGTCTGCCTAATCCCAGTTCCCGACCATGAAAGAGCTGAGAATACTGAAGCAGGGCACAGGCGCCTGGATTCGCCCGTATGTCAAACCACTGGAGTAGCCTCAAAAGGGCCAAAACTGATGAGGGAACTGTTTGGCAGGTGTGAAATGCCCAAAGAGCTTAATGCGGCTCGACTTTCCTTAAAGTGCTCCAGGGCGGAGTCAGCTTTTGCACCAAAAAGGAGGAATCCATCAAAAGGCATATCCATATATCCATAAGGGATGCCTTAATATCACAAGAAAAAAACTTTGTGAATCTCACCCACTCATAACAAAGGACCCATGCTAGGGCAGACTGCCCCCTCCCCCCCCCAAAAAAAACCTGTAGTGTCCAACCCAGCTCCATTTACATATTTGGCTGCATCTTGACTATCTTGAATAGTCTGAGCCAGAGAGACCCTAAATTCTTCTGGAACCACTGTTAAAGTCTTGCCGACCATGTCCTGAGGCAGGTCGGCCTTAGCGCTGGTGGTGCCCGGGTTGGCACAGTCGCACCACCCTAGAGTCGGCCCTGCCTTGAGGGTATGCATATTGTTCCAGTAATCAAGTTGTGTTGATCGACTTCAAAGGTAGGCTGGTCAAAGAAAACATTTGTTTCCCGTATGCCTCAATTCAATTTGACTCCCAGACCGGGCCATCTAGCACCGGTCTGTGGCACCTGGCCAGGTGCCCCTCAATCTATCAGTTAGCGCTTCATTGAATGGCAGTAAAGGCTCCAAGGTAACTTGTCCAGGCTGTAAAACTTCAGTATGAATATTAATTTTAACCTGCACAGTAGGAAGTTGTAGATCCAGAACCTCCATATGACGCCTAATCACTACAGCAAAGGAAGCACGTTCTTCAGTTGGAGGCTGGGGGAGTCACACCAATCCATTACCAGGAGAAGAGTCAAGCCCAGTGGTCTTTTATAAGTCCACATACAAACGGTTGCCATCATAATGTGATGGAAAATGCTCCTCATCATCTCCGTTGTTATCTCCTAATGCCAGCAAGCTCTGATCAGAGTCAGAAACAAAAAGCTGGTGGACCAACTGAGGGCAGCTCTGTGGTAGATGCAGAGCTTTGTCTGAAATGGACTGTACAGAAACCAGGTGGTCAGAATGAGGTCGGGACGCGACTTCAGTTGGAGTTGAGACAAGTTCGGCTCAGAGTGGGACATTGGCAAAAAGGCTTCCTCCAGCACCAGCAGTTCAGGACTGGCTTCGACACAGAAATAACTAGCACCAGAAGAGTACCAAAAATGTGCAACAGAGCCTCTCCTTCAATCTTCTGCCAATTACTCAAGAAACTCAGGATACATCAGAACAAATTGTGGAATTGGCACCTCCATTGGAGATCGGGTGCGAGACAGAGCGGCACCTTTATGTCCCTGCAACTTTTCTGATGATAGAGTACGGCAGGGTGGAGACGAGTCTTACTCGGCCTTTTTGTGTTTCCATTTTGATTTGGATTTTAACGTACCTGACGACCTCGTCAACAAAGAGGACCTGTCATTGAAACTGCCTCAATAGCAGCAACGGGGCTGCGCCCTCAACTTCGAGCGGGAACAGGACTTGTGTGGCTTTTTCTGAAACTTGGTGATGTACAGCTACGCTTCACAGTCTTGGATCACCTTTGGGTTCATGAAGGGAAATCCTTCACATGAATTAGAGCCATTCCCCCAAGCACAAACACCGAAGGCACATCTCGTGTGGGTCTGTCACTGACATCTGTTTTCAAAAGTCACAGCATGATTTGAACCCTGTACTTTCAGGTGGGGACATTGTTTCCTTCCACACTGAATTTTAGTTTTTTGAACAAAGGTAATGTCAATGGAACAAAAAGACAGTTGTGCTCAAAGGCATGGAAAGAAAAGAACTGATGTTGATGCTCAGGAGTGGTGATTTTATGGTGGTCTGCTCTGTCACTTCCAGGGCAGAACAAAACCAATGAGTAGCTGCACAACTACACACAGCGGTGCACAACAGCACTGCTGTGACAGCTTCTGGATCAAGTTTGGAGTCTCGGGCCAGTCTAAAAGAGAGGAATCTGTATCAATCAGTAAAGGTAAATTTTAAACATGCTGTGGGTGGGCTGTTACACATTGAGTTAACTAAGGTCTCCACAAACAGGCTCCCTCTCCTATCACTCGTTGACTAAGGGCTTGTCATTGATGCTGTAAAGCGCTCCGCTTCCTTTTGGCTAGTGGCTAGTTCATGCACATACATACATGACTCAGCGGACCTGGGCACAACTTTTGGCTTCACTTTGACAAGTCATTATTTTCAGTCAAATTAGTTAGATCTAATTGAACCAAGACTGAAACTCTCTAGATGTGGTGATTTGGTAAATGGAAGCCTAGCGCTCAAAACAAAGTGTTCTGGTGAGATGCAGTCATCTGGAGATAACCATAACCCTACTGGACCCCACTCAAATTTTGAGAAGGTGCCAATGTTGCCAGACCCGCTTTTGAGCTTCCTGCTTCAATTCCTTATTATCCTAATGCCTAGTTTCATTCATGACCTGCTTCAAAGCATTCCTAAATGTCATCAAACAATAGAGACAAGGCTCCTCAACCAATACTTGTGGGTAACATGTCAGATTCCTAAGCAAGATTCCTATTCTGCCCCATCCGTCACCATTCACTACACCAATGACCTCATAGGGTGGCGACACAAACAAAGGTCTGATGTCATCAACAAGGAGAACAAAGATACAACACAGCTACCGTTTTCCTTGAGCAGAGAGCAGTACGCCTTAGTACTAGTGCTGGTTCAAGAAGTACATCCTTGCCACACAGTATCTGTGTCGTAAAAGGTCTTTGGGTTGATAGAGGTTCTACTGCATTCCTGTGAGCTCCACCATCACCACAAGCCCCTCTGCCACCCCAGAAAAGCCAATTCCTCAGTTTAAAATTTTCACTCTATTGCAATATCTGAGGCAAACCTGATTGTCTATGCAGATTGTGACTTTAACAAAATAAGGCAAGGTTTTCGTAATATTTTGGATATCTAGGTAAAACCTGGATGCACAGAAGGTGCTGTACGCATCTGGAAACAAGATTTCCTGATTCTTGGAATAATGCTAGGTGGATTTTTCTGGCAATATATGGCACTTAAAACTGTCTATAGCTTAATGCTGATAACTTAGTGTGGATTTTACAGCCATTTTAGGGATGAAGCGAGTAAAACCGGAATCTTAATTGACACCTACACCATTTTAAATGACAAAGCATATTTCTTTGTCAGAGGCAGGCTGGCACAAATCAACTTGGTGAGAATGATGCCTTTTTTTTTTTTTACACAAGTCAGATGTTATAAAAACTAGAATTACCACATAATTACCGTGATAAACTTTGAAAACATTAGGCTAAGACCCAAGAGTTTCTTTTTAATCTTAACAACCAACTATGTCTTCTTTGGGTGCTGCCATTTTTCATAACAGGACCTTAGGTTGAGATTAGGGGAGACTTCTGGAAAGTGGAGCAGTTCTGTTTTGAACCTAATTTTGTCCAGTTTAGGGTGCAAGCTAACCTGCTCCAGACGTGTTCTGCCAGCTCCTAACCAGGCGGAGTTCCAGTTGAAACATTTATTGCCTTATCCACAAAGTCCTTCGAAAACAGACATTTACATGGTGGTCATGTGCGTACATTTAATGCACATTTTTATCTTTTTAGGGATTCAAAAAGAATTTCAAGAGCACCTACCTGCAGGATTGCGCAACCATGACTCGTTTGCAGACATACTCAAATGTATAAGCATTTATTCTTTCTCCCTGTGCAGTGATGGCCTTTATATTAGTTGGAAACAGATTTACTACCCCTTCCCAAACTAATGAAAAGCTATGATTGTTTCTCTAAGACCATCACAGAAATGGTTTGACCTCGGCCTGAATGCCCTCGTTTGAAAGCATCAGATCTTATTACCTTTTGCACTGATATGGAAGCTGCCAGGGATACATATTTTTCAAAAAAGGCTTCTGAATGTTGGCTGGCTTTTTCGTTTGTTAAATGATGACCAAGTGAAATGTGTGTGTTTTTGTCACCTGAGGTTAGATTTGGTGAAGTCAAGGTATGGCTTAGGAGGCCATTGTAGCATGCACCACACACTGATCCTGCTAGCGGTGCCAAATGCCAGTGCCAGTGGCCTGTATGTGCTACTATTATTATTGTTTAGTGCATAATAATTTGCTAAACTAATGTCTTCTCTTGAAAATAGGCAGACAGCCCCACCATGTGGTGGACTGTAGTGAAAAAAATGTCAGTTTTAAAAATTAAATGCCAGTGCCAAGCACGGGCAAACTCCGGCACAAATTAAGCACTGTAGTAAAACCAAAGATCTTTAAGAAGGTGCAGTTTCTTTTGCATCACTAGATTATGACTGTGAATCTACTTGGAAGGTGCAGAATGGAAGTGTGAAAAGGTACACATGACTTTCAATCTCAGGCCACAGAAGGTAGTTCTAATTCTCTGGCTACACATATCTCAAAGGTTCAAACTGCAGAGATACCACTTAGGTTCCGGGCGTCTCAGAGGTTCAGACTGCATATATATTCTATAGCTTATACCCATCCTCCCTCTCAGTCATCAGACAGTAATAATAATGCATAAGCAATGTTTCAATAAAAATGACGAATGCTTCCAACTGAGTAATAAAATATCAGTGAAAACCTTATCGCATCAGCAAAAAGTGTGCTGCAGTCAGTATGATTGTCATCACTTAAATATCAATTTTAAATTTAACCTCGAAAAACAGTTTTGTCCCCTACCCATCAGCTTGTCATTTTTTTTTAAAAATGCACATTTTGCAATAAGAGCTCCTCTATAAAGTTTTGCTACCCCCCCCACCCACACTCCCCCCAAGTGTTCCATTGTTTTAAAGTGCACGCATTTTGCTCCCACATCTAAACTTTTCTTTTTAGGTAAAATAAATCAATTATCCAAAAACTGGATATCTGTAAATAACCTTTGCTTCCCCAAAATCACCTTTGTGAGCAATAAAGTGCATAGGATTGGCCCCAAATATCAGCTTGTCATTTTCATCATGTATTCACAAGTCATACACCTCCATAAGAACATATTCTCCCACATATTCCCATGTACCACTATCACACGCTAGGAAAGCACACGTCATTCAATAATGTCGTTCAGATGTCAAAAAGGCCACATTATTATCCTTAGCATAGTCACAACTATGAGTGACAACGGGTCCTTTACACCAGGGCAACCTTAATACCATGTATAGCCAGAATTGTGTAAGACAAAAAACATCACTATGTCTAAAATGGCCTCTGTAGTTCTAAGAATGTACACAACATGTCATTGGCTCCATAATGACGGAAACGGTTGCAATAGTGCCAGGGAGGATCACCATTAGATCTGGGAAGGCCGTTTGGATGCACTAATGGACATCATAATGTCAAGGATATTAAATATATATATCTATCCAAGATGGCCATTATTATGGCAGTGATGGCATAAGGATGGCCATCGCATGAACCGAGGATGGCCGGCATAAAACCAAGTAGGACCACAGTACCACGGATGGCTAACTTGCGCCAGGTTCACCAATCAGTGTTGCCACCTCTTATGCTTTGGAAAATAACCACTATGCCTGGGATGGCAATCAAAAAAGCTAACCAGCGAGCCACACCAGTGATTTTCAGGCAATAACAGCTTGTTTTGTAGTAACGGCCGTCTATAAAAGTAATTCCTATGACCACACCCAATGGTACTTATTTTATCAAATGTGTAAGGACAATAAGCTGAGTAAGGCCCAAGGACGCTGATGTCGTCTCTTGGCTTCTGAGAGTCTGTATCCACTGTGGTTGAGATGCAGGACAATGCTGGGCGAGAGGGAGGATGTCATCCTGCTGGAAGGATGGTGTTTGGAGTTCTCTGAAGGGTGACAGTCATTTAGAGCAGGTGAAGGATGAAGCCCTGGTAAGCCCTACGCTAAATATTTGGTACTTAAGGACATATACGGTGTTTGAAGTTCTACATCTTATGTACTACACTAGAGTGTCAAGGATCATTCTTAAGAAGATCTCCGCCGACATCAATAATCTTCATGTTACAAACACATCTTTGCTGAAGACACATTACGCTACTAAAAAAGAAAAAATTGTTCCTTCGAGTGAGTTAAAAAAACTATTCTCAAATTGACTCAAAAACATATTGCAGAGTTCTGTTCACAGCATTAGATGCAATAAATAAATAAATCAACTCATTAAACGGCACAATCAACAACATTAGGAAAAGGCCTACAGCGAGACTGAACCAGTCAGTTTGGTCCCATATGTGGCATAAAGCTCTGCAAAGAATACGCTTGATTGTCTGAATGGTGGCAAACATACGGCACTGTGTTCTGTGTCCTTGCACAGGGTAAAATTAAACGTGTTAAAATGTAGCAACCCTATCTACAAGCTGAAATAGAGAGAAACGTCACCTGAAGTACAAATGAATAAATAAATGTACTCTGGGAAAAATGCAAATGATACATCCGTTCATCAGTCTATGGATACAGTATTTTAACGTTTTGACCCCCTCGTCAAAATTCTAATGGTCTTCTTCAGGAAACAGGGTCTTGTAAAACACCATTTATGTCAACAGGTTTAAGGGGAATAAATGCATCCATACACATCCAAGAGACAAGCAGAGCAGGCAAGAGAATTCTGCAGCAAAGAAAATGGCCCAGAAAAATAAGAGAAAAACAAGGGTTATGGACCCCGTGTAGAGTACATCGATCAGTACCTGGACCTGTCCACATGCAGACAATTCTCAACCCACTGGGGAGACAATATCGATTTCTACGGAGTACACAGCAACGTGACCTGCCAGGCTGAGCTTCCAAACAGAAGAGAGGATAAAGATAGGGCAAAGCTGGGTACATTTTTCCTTTGTAATATAAGAGATTAGAAAAAGCTACAGGGCATGAAGATGTGCTTGAATAGAACCAGAAACAGCTCTGTGCAATAATGTAAGGATGCCAGATGAGTAAATTGTTCTAAATCTTGGCACCAAATCAAAGTCTTTTGCCTGTAGGTCAGTGGTGGTAAAGGGCAAAAATCAGCTGTTCCAGGATTGTTTTGAAGAAACATGGACCGCTGTATTATTGCCAGTGAGAAGAATCATCTTGTATTTTCTATGTGGGAAAGAACTCCAGCATACACATTTCATCTGCTTCGGTTAGTTCTCTTGGCACATTTAGTTGCTTTGACCTATAGCAAAGGAGGCGAGAAATTAGGTGTGAAACAGAATTTTCTCATCACCAAAAAAGTGCCAACTTTTGCACTTTTCATCGTCTGCCTTGCAACTTTAACTTAGGGTTTTACTTCGCAATTTGATGAGGTCCTAGGCTGGTAATGAAAATCTAAATGGAAGTAGGACGCTTGATTTCCAGAAAGGAGATCATAAGTTCTACAAATTGATTTTTTGTTATTAGTCCGGCTAAGGAATGTCTGAGACTGCAGTTTCAACAACCCTCTGCCCCTACAGACCAGGGTTCACATTGCATAAGGAATCTCCCCCATGCACTGAGATAGCCAGTCTCCTGTGCTCTCACTTTGGCTGCTTTTGTAGCAGGAGTGAGCTGGGAACCAAGAAGTCTAGCTCGTGCGATCCAGGGGAGCCCTATCAGTGTTGCACTTCGGCCTGCCTGGAACCACCAGACTCATGGTTGAAGAGGACACGCCTAGCCTGATCATGTAAGAGAATTAGGGATTGGACCTCATGAAGTGGTTTACGAATGAATGTGCCTATTGTGAGGTTTTCACCTGCTGGTGTTTGAGAACTCCCTGCTTGTACAGAAAGTATAATGTAACACCTTTCAAGAGTAAAATACCTGAATTGCCTGTATGACAGGCGTAACTGCTGTGTAGGACCCGTGTCAGCAAACAATGCTTTGCATGTTCTGCCTTGTAGATCAACACTAATAATCGAGGGAAAAAGCTGTGGGTCTTGGAATGTAAAGTATTGTTGGAGAGCAAGTCATGTCTTGCTGATGCTGTCACGAATGTCATGAAGCCACTTGGAAGCCAAGAATGATGAACAAGCTTGTCACAACAATGGATTCCACGACAGCTTCTTCCCACATGTCTCAACCCTGCCTGGAGCCCCTGGGTGCATGGACCTAACGGCTGCTGACCACTGATGAGGGACAGGCACTGTACACTGAGCCACAGCTGAGGCTCCCGGAATCCACGTTCACCTGCTCCGGAAGGCTTCTGATCCCTTGGTGTATAAAGAGCTAACCATGAAGGGTGGCTGCCTGCGTACATGTGAGGCCACAGATTACCGCATCGGGCAACACCCTACTGTTTCAGGCATACTGCGAACATGCAGAAACAAAAACCAAGTTATACACATCCATTCACCATTGTCTCACTTACCTGCATGTACCTAATCTGAGGCATGGAAAAATACAAGGAGCGGCGTTAGCAGGTTCACATGGAAGTTATGCACCATTTTGTTCAAGGCACATAGAAAATATTTTAATGGTGTTTTCAGTGGAAGGAACAGTTATTATTATTTTTACAAATGGCAACAAAATATGAAACTTTAACCTACACATACAATGCAAAATCCTCAACATGCCATGGCTGGAAGAGAAAACAGACAAGCAATAACACATTCTAGATATACTTGAAGAGCAGTTTAATTTAATGGGCGCGCAAACTGTGGAATCGATGGGAAAATAAAGAAGCAGACGTTTATAGGGAAATCAATGGCGTGAATGCATCACTTGTGGCTGCTGGAAACGAATGGCCGCCTCATGCAGCCAATCAACCTTTCATGTGGAAGAGACAGTGATTCAGCGATCTCGAAACTTGTGTTCATTAATGTATGCATTTTTTACGGCGCCAGTGCGCCACCTGGGAAGCAGCTTCAGGTTACTTACACAAGATGGAGCAACTGAGAGGCAGAAGAGAAGTGTATTGAGGGCCTGTACAATTCAGTGGATTACACCTTGTTAAGTTTTTATATTCATGTCTGCTTCTACAGCACTGGAAACAGAAACCTACCTCGTTGTTTTGCAAGGATTGACAGTGGGTGGAGCAAAATTACCATGATTCCTTTGTCAGGTTTTATATAGCACAAGAATGGCCCTGGGGCATTGGAGTGCTTAGCATGTGCACCAAATTAAATTACACATGGTCAGTTCTTTTTTTTTTCTAAAGCGAGGGTATTAAGTGATTTGCCCAGAATCTCAGGATGGTAAGCGATGTCGAAACTCGAACCTGGTTCTCCAGTTCCAAAGTGAGGAGCCCTGGCCGTTAAGGCACATTTCCTCTCATATCAAAGAGAAAAGCTCACGGTGCAACCTTAACTTCTGGAGGATGAACAGCTTGAATAGTTCTGCCACCCTATAATGGTAGGCAATGTGACACTATCAAAGGCCACCATTAAATGCTTAACTTGCCAAAGCATCTTGTTGGCGTCTAGGGAAGAAAACGGTGACTAGTGTGACACCCTGAACTTTATTCATCTGCAATACCCAAGAAAACCATAATAGTGCTGAATCCGGTATCCCTACCATAATGTTAACGTGGTCCAAGTTAGGGCACCAGGAAAATCCGGTGTGTCCAAAGAGATGCTTGGTTTTCACCAGAAGTAGTTGGTCTCCATTAGCACCCTCTAAGGAATGGCGAGGTTGACGCTGCCAATCAGAACACTTAGAATGTGGTCACTAACTACTGTTTTTAGCCTGCACTCTAGGCTCAGTGATAGTGACATGAAGCAGAGAGAGATAGTGTCTGTGTTTATTGTACAAGGTTACACCTTGCCATATACTGCCCTGCCATTGCGTTAAGATTCCCCTTATATAAATACCAAGAGTAACTAAATACGTAAATGCAGTCAGCCTATTTCCTTCCCACCATTAAGGGCAATCACCTTGGAAGTATATTTGTAGGGCTGGCAGTTACCAGTAGCTGAGACCCCAACCAGCGGGCATTAATCTGTGATAACACAATGAGCAGAGGGCAACAACAATTAATTAGAATATTGGATTGTTTTTAGAGCTTCATTCAAGGCAATGGTATGGCAGAGGGTCATTAATAGGCCTGGTGAAATTTCTGTTACGCCGGTGTCATCTTGCGCAATTTCAAGTTATGCTTGCTACACACAATCACAGATATTATCCTATTACACCACATCGCGTAATTACATGCTGTGCACAGCAAACATTTAGCGTGAGTGCACAGGAACAACGTGAACGACGAAACGTGAGCAGTTGTTTGCGTCGTTTGTTTATTTTGTGCTATTTTTTAAGTGCAAAATGCATCCTCGCAGGCAAAATGGGCACAAGGACATATTTTACTATAAAATATAGCGTCGAATGTCGGTTTTATATTTCATATAATTTTGTTTAATTCCACAAATGCAAATTAGAAGAATTTCGTATACCCCAATGACTATTGGTCCATCAATCTCCTGATCTAATACTCCAATGCTTCTCTTGCTGTTACTCATCTTTAGTTTGCAATAGTCTGTGCTCCATATTCCAAGGTTTCTCCTACTGTTTCTCCTTTAGTTTAAAATGCTCGGATCTCTAAGGGTGGCTATCAGCAGCAGTGGCAGCCCTTCTGCTATGGACTATATTCATCTCTGCCTCAGCGGTGACTCCGGCCAAAACCTCTTGGAGAGGACAAATAGTAGTAGGCAGCAAACTTTATCTAATGCTGAACTAGGGCCACCTCTACTCCTACGCAATCCCCACAAGAAATGTCAAGTGCATCTCTGTCTACAGATTTCAAATATCCAGGTGTCTACATAATCGGGAAGTGACACCTTTGCCAAGATCTGCAAGAAAAGTGTGTTTTACTATGAATCTGTAACAGGCAAGGACCACAGGGCAGTGGCATAGCAAGGTCAGGTGGTAGCCGGTGTGGAAAATTTCTTGTCACCCCGGCTTGACAAAATGGCAAAAACATGTGTTTAAAACACATATTTTTGCCATTTTGTCACCCATCCTCAGTGATGACATCCGGGGCGGCCCGCACCCACCGCACCCCCCCTTCCTAAGCCACTGCCACAGGGTTCAATAAGGATTACTGAATGAGGAAGGTAATCAATGGATCTGTCACACTCAGAATATCATATGATCACAGTATACAAAGGGCAAACGCGGGAGATCCCAACTACTATATTTCAAGGGTGTTGAGGCTCTGAACAGGGAGTAGCATTCATTTTATGTATAATCATTTTATTTTCATCGGGGTTAACTTATCGTATAGACTATGCTTGTGGGCAGACGAAAGCTCAGAGCACTGCACTGTTCTCGCAGACATCTATCGTAGTCTCATATTTAGGCCGACCGATGAGCAAGTTCTGTCTGATGCGGTGCATCCTTAGGTCCGGCATGTGATAGGCCATAGAGGGAAGAGCGTATTACTTTCTTCGCTTCAATGATGTGCTCTGGATCAAACCACGAATGAATCAACAAGTTGTCCACTGCAATGGCCTTGGTTGGCCCTTGAGTAGAGACAGACCAAATCTGTGCATAAAGGGAAATTCTGGAAATACTTTCAGATAACTGCAGAAAAAGGCTATTAAAATCTGTGGAAAGAAGCAGGAAAAATATTGCTTGGAAGGGCAATGCCAAAAATAATGAGAACAGTCAATCAGACTGCCCTCACTGTACTTGTTTTCTACATTCTTGAACATTTAGAAAATAAACTAATTGAATTATGTAGGGTCTCTGTCTCGCTCGCACACTATCTTCAGCTGCCATTTGTGAGACCTGATGCCAATGTCTTCTCGGTAGCACACCTCCCCTGCACACATCTCTCAGCAGCTTTTCTGTGTCTGATCCTAGGAAGTCTGTTCCCCCACACACTTTGTGAGAGGCCCCCTTCTGTGAACATAACACACCTACGAACAGAAACATTCTTTCTGCATTCAGTGACAGTAGATACAAGTCACTGGGCACCTGCAAGGAATCTATGGAGGTAGCCACTGATCAATCAACCCAACCGTAAATACAGCTGAGCGCTATTAAAGGGGCCCTCGGTGAATGATCTCAAAACCCTCGCTGACAACATCAACCAAATGAGCTTTCTAGGATCCCTGTTGTTGGTGACTGTTAGAAATACAGAGTGGGCAGGAGAGCTTTCTCTTGTCCTACACTGAATGCCCCCTTTGAAACGAATGACCTCCTCAGTGATGCTAGCCTATGTTGACACCTTTCATTTTGGCTTCCCTCCTTTGCTCTAGCCATTCCTCCTTCCTTTCAACTGTTTCTACAAACTTTCTCTTGAACTTAAAATTCTGCCAAAATTAGAAAATCTGCAAATACTTTCCAAAATTCAAAACAAGTCTCTGGAAAATTTGCAAAATATCTAAAATCTGAGGTAAGCAACAATATACAGAATATTGCTTGTTCCCCAGAGGGAGCTATGCTACAGATCTGGACTACCTTACCTTGAGTGGTGGTGCCTTTGATGAGCCCGGTACTGATTCATTTATGCACAGTACCACTCTGACGGTGGCACATGTTTCAGCTTCCAAAGATATTCTAGCCTTAGAAGGTCCTTTAATGGTATATTACTATGGCTGGACGATGCAAAGCAAGGAACAGTTCCTGTTTGCATTGGTGGGCCTATGCTGGTCATTTTAGGGAAGCTTCAAACTCACTTTAGGACAATTGTGTCGACATTTGATTCACGTTGAAAACCCAAATGTAGATCAGAGGATTTTAGGTATTTTGTAAGAAGAATCTCTGATATTGGATTAGCCGGCAGCAACATATACAGTCACATATCTTACAAAGAAAATTAAAACAAAAGTCAGCCATAGAGAAAGACCTTCCCCTTCATTGGGCTTGAGCTAGGAAAGCAGCCTTAAGCATCCCAACTATTCACCACAACTTCTTTGTCTGTATGGGAAGCCCCAGGCTGTGACGTCTAGACGATCACAATGAGAGTGGAATGTCCACAGGAAACACCCCTGCAGTCAGAATGGGAAATCCCAGCCAACAGGCCCACGTTTCACCTTTGCCCTCAACCCTCTCTATTCAGCACTTATTTGTAGCAACTCCAAACAGTATGATTGCAAGTCCCGTCATTACTGGAAGGCTGGCTGCAGCTACAAAGACATTCACTGAGGAGGGCTCATGAGGCCAATTTATAAGGATTATGGGCTTGGGGTGTGCTCAGCAGAGGTTCAAGGGAAGAGCAGGACCGGCGTCTACCGCCTCAATGAGGCGCATGTGGTTATTATATCTTAACAAGGAACACAGCTGTGACCCCCTTAACCATCATCTAACTAATAGCCCTCGTAGTCTGCCTGTTGGGCACGTTCTGCAGACTGGCGAAGACTAAACGCACATCTAAGTGCATAGATTTGGCACTGCTGATGGGAAAGAAGAGGTAAAGCGGCTGGCGCACCTAGTGTCCTTTTATGGATGTGAGATTTACTAAAATGGACCATGATAGAGATAAAAGTTGTGATGCTTACAGGCAGACAAAAAAGAGATTTGTACCTCCATTACACAGTGGGATACGATCTTACTTGCACTTCAAGCCAAAACGGATGTGATGCCTCCCAACCTGGACTGAGTACATCAACGGGGAACAATATGACTCGGCATGGGACAGCGGGATGTAGAAAATAAATAGGGATGGATGGGCACTGTTAAGGGTGGTCTGTGGCCGAGAGACGGATATTGGTAGTGTTTCTGGGGTTAGGGTGGAGAGTATCTTTACGTGCTGCAATGATGTACCTACTCTGAGATATAGTGACATAATTGAGCAACATCATCATATATTACATCGATATTGCTAATGACTTTGATACTCTGGGTAAGTACAATATTTGTGAACATACTTGGATGCTAAATGTGTTTGTATAACTTGACAGCTCTTCGTGAGCCTGATACTAGCGTGGGTTGGTGTTTTACAGCACGCTCTTTACATGCATGTTTCTGATATCGTTGCATTGCTTGTATACATAAAAAAGCAAAGGAATCCCCTCATCAAGCAGCACAGAGAGCTTAACAAGGAGTAACAGCAAAACACATTCTTAACAAAGAGCACAAATAAGCTCCCCCTTAACAGGTTGCATAAGGATGTCCATCCATCATCCTAACAAAGGGCATTGGAACAGCTCCTCTTTATCAAGAAGAGTAGCTTCCAGGCGCATGTTGCTGAATGGGAATCATTTAAGGCTTTTGTGGGGTCCAGCAAACCTTCGACCCCTCCCCCAACTTCTACTCATTACATGTGGCCTTGAAGGCCTCTCCTTGCACTCTGTGTAGAGACAACCACGACTGAAGCAGACTGAGCCCCAGCAAAGAACTTTGTGCTGAGGGAACTTTTACTAGAGGACAAACCTCAGGTGCAGTCATTCAAGTCCTCCAGCACTTCAGGGGCCTCTTTACCGCTGTCTCACTAACTTTAGTACAACACCTTGAAACTAATTTTAACCAGTCTACTCCGCTGAGTGTCACTGAAACGGTTAAGCTTATTTTCTCTATTTTATCATTGTCTTTTCATGGCTTTTACTAACACATCTGTGTTGGATGTTTACCCTTAAGGTCATTTAATGTATGGGAAACGAATGTAGGTGCAGCTGCATGTCCAGCGTGTGGCTACGCACTGGAGACAGTGGATCACATCTTTTTTTTCTGCAATGAATATCATTCTCATCGTAAACAATTGATTTGACCCATTCGTTGTAGATTGTGAATCAGGTAATATAAGGCGGCACCGAGGATATTAAAATCTGATACCACTCACTCACTGTATTTGCCGTTAGTAGATTTCTGTTGAGTGTCTGGTTCAGGCGCCAGAAGTTAATGACCCAGCTTGGTCAGGAGTACCCAACCTTAACTGAGTTGCAAGTGTAGCCCAAGTAGGATTTCCTACAGAGGAATGTTGATGCTCTGAGACACACAGCACCTTATGATTATGAACTGCAAATGTATGAAGAGAACTGATGATTATTATATTAACACCTGGTAGCAAGGATCGATGATTACTGAGAGAGCTAGTATTTTATAGGACCTGATGATATAATATTGATATGGTTTCATCTATGGTTGTTTTATATTCATATATGATTTATAAAATGGAACATTGCTGACGTCATTGCATAGTAGATAAATATGCTGTTTATTGACCGAAAGGAAACCAAACAATTTATATCAGTCAAATCTTGATGTATCCAGATTACGTAGGTCTGAAATGCGAAGTTGAAAGTTATCATGCACTAATTGCTCGCTAAGCTGACACTGTTTTAGATAAACCAATTTTTATTGTATATATCAATGGCGTTTTAATGCGATCAAAATGTTTTTACTATGCTCCTAATGTATTTCTTACTGTGCATTTTAATGGTCGTTTGACCGAATAAAGTTACATTGAAATTGAATACTCATTTTGCCTGATGTTTTATATGGTTTATTTGCCAAGTAGGCAGTGAATGAGGTTGTCCAGATTAAGTCCTTCAGTTTAGCCAGCATTACTAATTGGGAGCCAGTTTCTGTCTGTAAAGCTCTGGATTTGTGCCTTGTAGGAGCCGAGGTAAATCGTCTTAAAACTCTAGCTACTCTCTCATTCCCTCCCAGACAGAGTAGAGCAGGTAGAGCAAGAAACAGACTGACAGGGAAGAGAGTGTGGGACAAGGAGAAACATGGAGAGTCAAAGGCAGAAAGAGGTGGATTCACAGGCAGAAATAGATAGATTCACAGGCAGAAGAGAAACCCCCCAGATGAGGGAAATGGAGCACAGAGAAAGAAAGTTGTATGTGCCTCATGGAAGAGTGTGACAGAGAAGGGCGACTCGGGGACAGAGAAGGGCGACTCGGGGACAGAGAAGGGCGACTCGGGGACAGAGAAGGGCGACTCGGGGACAGAGAAGGGCGACTCGGGGACAGAGAAGGGCCACTCGGGGACAGAGAAGGGCGACTCGGGGACAGAGAAGGGCGACTCGGGGACAGAGAAGGGCGACTCGGGGACAGAGAAGGGCGACTCGGGGACAGAGAAGGGCGACTCGGGGACAGAGAAGGGCGACTCGGGGACAGAGAAGGGCGACTCGGGGACAGAGAAGGGCGACTCGGGGACAGAGAAGAGCGACTCGGGGACAGAGAAGGGCGACTCGGGGACAGAGAAGGGCGACTCGGGGACAGAGAAGGGCGACTCGGGGACAGAGAAGGGCGACTCGACGACAGAGAAGGATGACTTGGGGACAGAGAAAGACGACTCGGGGACAGAGAAAGACGACTCGGGGACAGAGAAAGACGACTTGGGGACAGAGAAAGACAACTTGGGGACAGAGAGACAACTCGGGGACAGAGAAAGATGATTCGGGGGCAGAGAAAGACGATTCGGGGGCAGAGAAAGATGATTCGGGGGCAGAGAAAGACGACTCGAGGCAGAGAAAGAAGACTCGGGGACAGAGAAAGACAACTCGGGGACAGAGAAAGACAACTCGGGACAGAAAAAGATGACTTGGGGACAGAGAAAGACCTGCAAACAGACAGAAATCCTCCTAGGCAAGAAGAGAAGATTAGAGAAAAGCAATTCTCTGGGATAATTTCCCCCAAAGGGCTTACCATGGGTTGCTGAGTTTCAATTTTGATGATGTCTTCATATATATCATCCGCCTCATCCTCGGGTGGCACGAGGTCATATTCACTTTCACCTCCAACTTCATGCTCGCTGCACAGTGAAGAAGCACAGTTAGGAATTAGCATCTCAAGGGAAGGAGAAGACAACAAACATCCCCAACTACAACAGTGGGAAAACCCTCGAAGACCCCAAACTCCACTGCACCACCACTTCCCAACAAAAAGCTAAAACTGACAACACATTCCTTTTTTGTGTTAGAAAAACTAGGTGCTGATAACATTCAACTCTAAACCAGAAACTCAAGTGTGAAACTTGGCCTGCAGAGATCTTAGGATAGCTGCAAGCAGGCTCGTTTGATGTTTAGCAGTTCCTGCATGTGCGATGACATTTGAGGTTCTGGGTCTGGTATAAAGTGCTCACACATTGGGAAATTCATAGTGTGAGGATAAAATGAATGTGTCACATTTCCCATGTGCTTGAATAACAGTGTATGAATTAAGATGTCTGTTTTTTTATTAAAAAGACATGACAAACGTACACTCTAAGCTTCACTCTGATAATTCTCTAGCTAACACTTCAATAGACTCATGTTGACTCGGCAAATAACCCTCTTTGTTTACATATCAAAAACCCTCAACACATACAGGATTACATAAATCACAACCATTTTTAATATTCATATAAGGCCAATATTTGTATGACTAATATCAAAACAGTCCAATTATTTACAAGACCAGGAGGAGTGTGGTCTGTCATGCCTGCATTTACTGAATGCTGACCAGTCGTGCCTGCATTTATTGAAAGCAAAAATTGCTACGCGACCCCCACTCAGCCGCAAGTATGTGACGCAATGATCAGTCTCTATGAAATGCTATGAAAAACACCTTTTCTTTCCTTAATCTGCAGATAATCCTCATTTTGAGGGAGATATTGGTAATTTATGCCCTAGATGCTTCAGGGCCTTCTGCATCCCTACAAGAGGAGAAAAAAATGTAGTCTGTGGAAGGGGACACCTACACTAAAGAAAAAAACTGAGAATAAGTGGTGGTATAAGAGGGAACCCCTAAAACATAAAAGTGATGGGAGGAATATGTGCAATTTGTCTAACCACTGGCGATCGCTTGGGTAGCATTCCAACCCATATTTCATTTGCCAACCATGCCAGCTCACTTTGGACCCAGCCATATGCAAATCAGTCTTGATCCGCTCCAGTAGTAACAGTCCAGCTAGAACTGCAGCTTCATGACTGATTTGCATATAGTTGGGTGCAAACCGAAATGGCATAGTGATAAAAAGAAGGATGGGTTGGGATGCACCCTGAGCGACTGTCAGTGATAACATGAATTGCAAGCATCCTCCCATCACCTTCTCTGTTTTGATATACGCTCTAAGTGGCAAAGGTATGCCCAGATGTGGGTCCCCTGCTCACTGTGCCACTGGACACAAGCTATATGCAACTGATGAGCCCTCATCAGGGCCAAACAGTTCTTAAGTCACTTATGTTACAGTTCAGGGAGAAGGAGCGGACATATCTAGGTGTACAGCGAGGGACGCACCTTGAGGCAAGTGTGACTTCAGGGGTCCCTAGAACCCTTCTCCCATGGGGCATTGAAGACCCTATGTTGGGGTATCTAAGAACCACACGTTAGGTTAGAGGTAGACACAGGTTGCCCTAACAAGAAGGCAATTTTTAATACTACAAAAGAAGCCCGTTTGTTCGTCAATCAATCAATCAATCAATCAGAACATTTGTAAAGCACACTACTTACCCGTGAGGGTCTCAAGGCGCTGGGGGGGGGGGGGAATGCTGCTAATGCTCGAAAAGCCAGGTCTTGAGGAGTCTTCTGAAGGTCAGCAGGTCTTGGGTCTGCCGTAGGGGGATGGGGAGGGTGTTCCAGGTCTTGGCGGCAAGGTGGGAGAACGATCTGCCGCCGGAGGTCGTTCTTCGAATGCAGGGGACTGTGGCGAGGTCGGCGGAGCGAAGCTGGCGGTTGGGGGTGTAGAAGCTGAGTCGTCCGTTGAGGTATGCTGGTCCGGTGTTGTAGAGTGCCTTGTGCGCGTGGGTGAGGAGCTTGAAAGTGATCCTCTTGTTGACGGGGAGCCAGTGCAGGTCTCTCAGGTGGGGTGTGATGTGGCTGCGGCGAGGGATGTCGAGGATCAGGCGAGCAGAGGCGTTCTGAATGCGTTGAAGTCGTTTCAGGAGTTTTGCCGAGGCTCCTGCGTAGAGGGCGTTTCCGTAGTCCAACCTGCTGCTGACGAGGGCCTGGGTGACCGTTCTTCTCGTTTCGGTGGGGATCCACCTGTAGATCTTGCGGAGCATGCGGAGGGTGTTGAAGCAGGAGGATGAGACGGCGTTGACCTGCTTTGTCATGGAGAGGGTGGAGTCGAGGATGAACCCTAGGTTGCGTGCGTGGTCGGTGGGTGTTGGAGCGGTTCCCAGTGCGGATGGCCACCAGGAGTCGTCCCAGGCCGAGGGGGTGGAACCGAGGATGAGGACTTCCGTCTTGTCTGAGTTTAGCTTCAATCGGCTGTTCTTCATCCACTCGGCGACGGCTTTCATTCCTTCGTGGAGGTTGGTTTTGGCAGTGTGGGGGTCCTTGGTGAGGGAGAGGATCAGTTGGGTGTCGTCGGCGTAGGAGATGATGTTGAGGTCATGCAGTCGGGCGACGTGGGCGAGCGGTGCCATGTAGATGTTAAACAGTGTTGGGCTGAGGGATGAGCCCTGGGGTACGCAGCAGATGATCTCGGTGGCTTCGGAGCGGAAAGGGGGTAGGCGGACGCTCTGGGTTCTGCCGGAGAGGAAGGAGGTGGTCCAGTCCAGGGCCTTCTCTTGGATCCCAGCGTCGTGGAGACGTGTGCGTAGGGTGGGTGGCAGACCTTGTCGAAGGCGGCTGACCTGAAGAATGCTGCAGACTCATTAGAGCCATAGGCAGAAACATGTCGACGACGGTAACAGTGGTGGTGGGGTAATAGTTCCCCTAATCCCCACATCTCAAATTTTAATACCATGTAATATATCCGACAAATAAATGCAATTTTGGGGTATTACATTGGCTTTTAATTCACTACTCACGCGGGCCCCCCCTAAAACAATTAGAAGTGCTCCCTGTCTTCAGGTGTAGGCCTGCTCTCTATCAAACCGGGTTTTTAGAGAGCGAGGGCTATCCTATGATGAAGCATGACACCTGGTGGTGTGTGAGGACAGCCGTTCATATTTTTTTACATGCCCAGCACTCCTATTAAGTAGTGCTACTAGGGACACGGTAACGTAATGTAATTAATTACTATTCTCGGGTAGCTATAATTGTGTGTACACAGTTCAGGGAGGACCAGGCCTGGCAGTTCTGAAAATAAAGGTCTTAGGCGGGGGAAGCGGTGGGTGGCACCATGACACCAGAGGGTGCCGGATTTGCGCTTTAGAAACATTTCATTCATTCATTTAACGTGGAGATGAAATGCTCAGCCAATTCCATCTGTTTTTTCAAGGTTGCAAAGCACATCTATGGCTCTGTGTCTCGCTTTGCTTTCCCCAGTAAAAGACACTCATCTGAGACACAGAATCGTATAGAGGATTTTTTTTTAATGGTCTGTGGCGGGGGAGACAAGTTCGAATGAAAGCAGCTCATGCGTGCTGAGAGGGAGGTCAGTGGAAGTGTGTGTGCAGCAGCGACCTTCAGCTGTGCACCTTTCAAGAAGCAAAAGCAAGGTATGAAAATCAAGCTTTCTGCAGGATATAAGCAGAATATGACATAAAGGCATTGTCACTGAGAGTTTGCAAGATGAAAATGTTACAGTGTTCCAAAACTACACAGAGTGAATCACAAATGCCATAATCCGGATTGGACCCCCGATTCCTGGAATTTAGAAACCTCAAACATCCAGATATTGTAACGCATCACAGCGCGGAAATGAACACGAGGCTTTCCATTGTATTAAAAAACAAAGCTTAAAGCCTGAAAATCTCGTTGGGCCTCTTCAGCCTATGTCCTTAGAACCCTGCAAGTCCAACTGTGTAATAACCCAGGATGGTTTATGGTACAAATTACCAAGTGTACTCTGCAATATATGAACTGAAAGATACAATAAGTGGGTGGTCTGATAAAGATGGTGTAAGAATGCAGGTTGTGCAAGGAGTGCTGGGCCACAATAACCACCCACTAACATCACAATTCTTAGTAGAAGATAAATCGGGGGTGCGGAGCAAGTACTCAGAAGCCGAGGACAACTTAAAACACTGAATACCAGAGAGAAAGACACATATTTAATCCTTCTGATTGACTAATGCAGAGACCACCAAAAGATCGCATATCTGCATGTCTAGGAGATTAATAACATTTGCCACCGTCGGTCAGTCATAGAGGTGAGTAACGGAAAGGCTTGATGTGTGTATGCGATAAGTGGGTCTTCCTGGGGACGTAAAGGTGACTGTTTTAGGGTTTGTAGCTCTGCTTCTGAAATAGGGCTGGGGTGTCGCCAGGTGACTGTATAGGTAACGGGAAAGAGTTGGTTCAGGTATGATATGGAAGTGGTCTCTGCCCCTCTTCGGTCGTCAGTGGATAGGCACAGTGCTGAGTCGAAAAAATCGCTCTTTCAATCCAAGGCCAGTGTGGTGGCTGCATTGTGTGCTATACACAGGGCCGGCTTTAGCGCTGGTGGCGCCCGGTGAGACAATGTTTGTTGGTGCCCTCGAATGACCACCTCTGCCATGGATTCCCTCACTACCACCCTTTAATAGTGCCCCATAAGTCCCCATAACCACTCTCATTCAGATGCATTTAATTAGTTTTATAGTGCCACTCATACCAATGTGCATCATACACGAATTACACAGAGACAATCAATCATACGTGTGTGAATCTGTGTATAGGAAATGTTACATAAGACAGAGGACTACAAGGTGTAGGAGTCATGTCATCCATACTGGTAGGCAGTATAGAGTGCTTGGTCTGGAGAAGCACAATCTCAGAATTTAAAACGCAACACCATTGCTTGGGGGTTCTCTTTAATGCTAAGAATTGATTTCTACCCAAATGAGCCCTTTTTGCAAAATTAGGATAATTAAAGACTGGGCAAAAAAACATACAGCTCTAATCTATATCTTGCAGTTTGCATGCAGCTCTTTGACGACAGTTAATAGCTCACTGTTCTATATTGGATTTTAACTTATAAACTGCAAGAAACAAAAGGATCTCTCTGACAAAAGAAGCAACCCATCCACCGATTTACATTATATGCACTTTGTGAGCTGCATGTTACAGGTTCTTTCCAACAGGCATATTAACCCTCTGTGCTATCTTATGAAAACTCCAATCTCTCTCCAGGAAGAACATTAATCACCAAAGTTATCTTGACATTTTTATTGTTGCCCAAAAATTGCTGGCAGCCAGGAACGCCACAGCAGGTCCTTTTAAAACCACAATATACTTGCAAACAGTGCCCCCACTGAAGTCAGCGCCCGGAGCGGTGGCACCGCCCTAGAGCGGGCCCTTACTACACATAGCCTGTTTATCTGATATATGTATTGGAGTAAGCCACAGGGCAAGTTTTCCATTGATGATGGAAGCTATGACTTACAATGTATGGGAAGGGTTCTCTTTGTAATCACAGATGGAAGGATGTTTTTTTAAAAATGGCCCGAACAAAAGAGTTAAGACTGGGGTCGTGATCCTCGTTAACTGAAGGCAGTAATAACAAGCATTGGCAAAGCCAATAGGTCTCGCCTTTGGGACCTTATAAGTGTTTAGCCATAGCTATTGGCTCTGCTAATGTGTTTTAAGCTATGTTGTAGAGCAGTGGGGCTTGTGTGCAGCATGTTGCAAAGTAATAATAAAAAAACTGTTATAAGCATTTTTGTGACCTTGTCTAATAATTAAGGTGAGATTATGTATATTTGAACGACCTTATTAAAAAAATATTTAATATAAAAAATGTTTAGTGTATGGTTGAACAGTGCACACTCGTCCGCAGCATAAGGAGAGCCTGTGCTCTCAGTAGTGGGAGAGGGAAGACACACACACCCTACATCAAGCTACCGAAACGCCGTTCACAAACTCTTGCATATTGCATATTCTGCACAGAGGAAACACTGCGTGCACCATGCGGTTCTCACAATGCAGTGCACATAAGGCAGATGATGCACATTAAACTTTATATACTACTGCAGCACAGCCTGGCCATGTATTTTACTCTGCACACGACATACACCGATGTCAGTACTCCAGCTGAACTTAATGAAAATCATGCTGTCCTGAAGCTCCTCTTCAAAATGTTGTCCAACAACACTTCTATATTTTGTCTAGCACTGAAGTACAGGAAGCCACTTTAGTATTGCTGTCCTTTGTAAATCACAGAGAAAAACACATTTAGTTGGATGCACCATCTAAAACATTGCGCTGAACAGAAAGCAAGTCTAAAAGTACACACATATGTAATGAAAGGTGTGCGTCATATGTTTCACAAGCACAGCGCAAGCGATATGCAGGAGATCCCTAAAAAAGTGGATCCCTAATGTGAGCTATCTCAATTATGCAAAAAACTATGAAAATTATGTGGCACATTTCAATTTGAACTAGAAACAAAAATTTGTGTGAAATTGACACATTTTGCAAATTATGTGGCAAACTCAGTAAATCTATAGTTATGTGTTAAACTCGGCAGCCCACAGAAATGCATACATTTGCAGACCTCACCATAGCCCATTGTTTTTTTAAGAATGTATTTGTGACAGGTAAACAAAACAAACATTCTCATTCTGATCATTGCCCATTGTTATAAGCACTTTGAAGAAAACTGCTATTTCAAGTTAACTACCTCAAAATAACCAAGTACTATAAACAAATGCATACCATGTGTAAAACCGTGTTATATTGCCATCTTCAGGTGCTGATGACATTTAGAAACCACTTGGCCTTTGGCCTTGAGATTTATGATGTCATCAGAACCCCTTGTTGGTAATATCGGAATATATTTCACAGTTAGCCAGATTGTGTCCCCTACCCCTCGCTCTCTAAATATATACATGACTTTAAACCATTGTGATATGCAAATAGACACTCCTGAAACTTAAGCAAGAGACACTGTAATCAAGGGGCTAACTATGTATAATACCTACATACCAAAATAATTTGCATTCGATTTATTCACTAGCTACCGTGAGGAACACAGCCTAAGGCCTGTCGTAAAATATCAATAGAATATGACTATGCACAAGAATTGATGAAGGCCAACATATTAAGAATTATCAACTACGTTCTGAACTCCTAACCTATTTTTGAATGCATTATTGCATCAACTAAGAAAGGAGGTGTGGTCTAGAGACTAAGCTGTCGATCTGGGGACTTTGGTTTGAACCCAGCATGGCATTTCACTGAAAATTGTGTAGTTCTGAGTAAATCACTAAATCACACTGTGCCTAAAATGTAAACGTATAAAATACTAGTGTAAATGCATGTGAAAAATAGATTTAAGCCTCCACTTGATGTATACAGTCTTGCATTTTCTTACATTGCCTCCTATAATGTGCAACGTTCTGTTGCTCCCCAGCTAGAGCTAAAGCATGAAAATACATGAATATAGAAATGCTTTTAAATCCGATGTATTGGGTTTGCTATTGTGTGGTTTAATACTGGCTTTAAGCAAGTCTGGAGTCTCGACACCCACCGCTTGAAGTTTGGGTCTAATTGCGCCACTGAAGAGTGCCGACATATATAGGTTATAATTGCTTATCATGGCGAGATATGCCTTTTAAATTACAGCAAGTTAGACCCTAAAACAGTTCTGTGAAGGGTCAGAGAGTACATGAAGGGACATGCATAAGTTATGGCGCAATGCCCAGAGCTGCCGACTTTGAAGCTGGGGAACCAGGTTCGAGACTCGGTGTCAGTTCAACATCCTGTGATTCTGGGCAAATCACTTAACCTCCCCCTGCCTACCAAAAATGAATGTGACCTTGTGTAATGTAACTGGTGCTCACGTAAAGCGCTCCAATTCGGGTCGAGTTCACGCTATATAAAACTGCAAAAGAGAGCTCTCGTTGCAAAGGGTCCAGCAGCTGGGCTAACACACTCCTTACACCACAGTGCCTCACCTGCACTCCCCTACGCATCAGTACCGCCATGGCTGCTATTAAGGACACCCGTGAAGTCGCTCTGACAGCCCGCACCAAATCGTTACGAATACCCACTCTGATGATAAGCTGCTATCTACCACGACACACTGAAGGGGAGGAATTCATTGGAAATAAAAAACGGACTACAAACAGATGTGCGAGGAAGAGAAATCGAACTAAAAATGTGAGAACCTGACTGTAGACGGGTAAGGCACATTTAAAAGACTGCTTGCAGTATGAACTGACTTGAACGAGACTGGCAAATGTGCGCGGCTCTCTGGAAATGATAAAGACCACCGTTGTTTTTAAAGCTCTATTGGATATTTTACCGCTTGCATGTATAACCTTGAAAAATGCAAACACAAGTGCATTTCTGTAGGCCGGTTTTACTTTTACTATGTAAGGTAGCAACTGTTGATTTGAGTACAGTATTCTAGTAGGGCTCTTTCACTCCCAAAGTCTTGCCTGACTTCAAGATGTCTACAGCTCGTGAAGCGCAATTGGTCACCAGTAGTCTAGCATCGACTCTGAAGTAGTTCTGATGAATTGCGCAGGCGCAGTGCGGACTAAGCTTGGCATCAGTATAGTTTCTTTGGGCCGGCACAAGCGCGTTGCCCCTCCCGCGGGCCCGGTGCTCCCGGAGTCTCAGGCCCCGAAAGCGACCAGTCCGGGAGTAGCAGAGGGGGCATAATGGCTCGGTGGCGGAGTCGTGAATATGACTGAGGTGAGGGGCCGGGTAACAAGGACGGATAGGAACAAGAGAGATCAAAGGTTAGTGGATGAGTTGAAAAATACTCCATCAGGTCTCCATGTAAAACACAGCTTTGCGGTCCCAACACCCCTACCGATCACTCACGTACTCCGTGGGCACGCTAATTATAAACAGATTGCCCCAGAAATGTGGCAGTAGCTACACGTTTAAATTGATGCAGGGCTGGCACTCGAGCGTGGCGTGGCCCCGCGGCAGCGAAAGAGCAGGCAAATGCACTCGTGCTTGTGCTGGCATCTGCCTTGCGGGAGCAAGCAGCGGCGGTGCGAGAGCCATATGTTTTCGATTACCACGCGCGCCGCTGCTCGCTCCCGCAAGGTGGATGCCAGCACAAGCACGAGTGTGCTTGAAAAGGAGCAGACCGATGGCTAAAGGCCCTCCTAGAGCAGCGCAAGCGCGCTGCCTAGGCGAGACCTAAAAAGTGTTGTGTGGTGTATGGTGTAGGCGAATAACCTTTAGGAGTTATGCGATGAGGGCCATGTAGGAAGACCTCGGTTTTGAGTCACCTGCAGCCCATCCATTCTTCAAGCACACAACTCGCTTTGGTCAAGCTCTCTTGACTGATCAGCCCGCTATCCGAGATAGATTCGCAACTCGTCAGTATAAGAATGTAAAGTGAGGTTGTGGGGTCTTGATGTGCGCACACACGCATGAGTACGATGGGTGAGAATGGAGAGCCCGGGGACAGTATGAAGAAGAATGGCTTGGTTTGGGACTGTTAGGTACAAGATTTCAGGGAGTTAAGTGTTGTGACTGTAGGCCGTCTGCCGGCTTTCATGTTGGTTGTTAGTGTGTTGAGTGGGGCAGTGTTAATACGTCACCCACTGAGCAAAAGAAGAAAAGCATAGCTGGCACGTTGGAGTCAGCACTGATCAGTAGGTCATCCCATAATGTGAGATGAACTGTTTTTGTACTCTGTCTAGGATGGTAGCTGATGTGCAACGGGCCTGGAATGATACTGGCTTCTTGGCTTAGTAGGGTTGAGGCGCCATAGTTCCATGGGTTTGAAGGCCCAACCTAATTGATAAACCTAGTGCAGGGGATCAGCTTAAAGTTTTTTATATAAGAATGTTTGGACAAAGGGTTTGCAGGCTTGGGCTAGAGGGCCTGTCATCAGATAGTGCTCAATGGCAGTCACAGGATGTCAAAAGGTGATCAGGTGGACGGCCATTTTCCGAGCTGGAAAACGCAGATCCCATGTTTGGTGTGGGACACTGGTCATCAGGCAGGGAATTCAAACCTAGTGCCAGTCATTGGTAATGGATGTGTGTGTGCGCCTGGGGGCAATTTGTGTCCTTTGGACACCTTGATCCTCGTGTGTGGACCGGATGTTGTGAAGAGAAACGAATAGAGAGCTCAGATACATGATGAATGGAAGAGTGGAAAAATAGCTCCGTGACAGAAAATAAAAAGATCTAAGGGTGTAATGGTGGCGAGATAGATGGCCAAGGCCAGATGACTGGGAATCCCTGTGATTGGCTAGACATACTACCAAGTGTACTAAGGTCCACCTGTAGCCGCGGCCCGTGCAGGTAAGAGCGGTGGGGCCAGGTGGGGGGTGGGTTTCGACAGACGACGACGATGAGGGAAAATTAATTATTTAATTTTCCCTCATGGTCGTCTGTCAAATTCCCCCCGGCCCCACCGCTCTTACCTGCACGGGCTGCGGCTGTCCACCTGGTGTGGTGGCAAGATTATATTCGCCTGACTGGCCAAGAGAAAGAGACATAAAAAAAGACCTGGAGTTTGTGTGATGGAGATTGAAAAATAGAAATAAGCTGTTGCCTAAGTTGGTGAAGCATAAGGATAAGGTCCCTGTGTGAAGGGGCGGACATTAAAAAAAAAAAAAAACAGAGCCACACATCCCAATGTTGCTATCTTTAAGCATTGCAGAAAACACTATTACTATTATCCAACTTATTGGCACTCAATTTAGCAATCCCGGAAAGATGGAATGCTGAGTTGGCCTTGGCAAGATTCAAAAGTTTGGCCTCCTGGTTACAACACATGTCGACAGAGATCATATACTTCACTGCACCGTCATGACGGTGGCATGTAGCTTAAAGTGTTAATGGCTGAAGAGTTAAATGTTGAAAAGAAAGATCAAAATTAAATACAGTACCTGTTTTTGTTTTAATCGATAACAGGATTTTTTTTTTTTAATACACATTTTGGTGAAAACCAGGACCTATGCAAGTGCTGGTGAGGAGGTGGGGGTAGGGTGAGAAGTGTGACGTCCTTGATTTGGGAAAGGTTAAGACCTGGCAAGGAAAAGGGAATCAGAGGATATTTATGGGATATAAAAAGAGCAAGAGACGGAATAGAGAGATTGGGAACTGGAAACATGAATACCCTGAAACATTGTATGGTAATGGCCAAGTTAATTGGAGAAGCATATTCGAAGGAAAAAATGTAATTATAACAAGCTTCAACAGAACCAATTGGTCTGGCGTTGGACGCCAGCCTTTTGGCTGTGCCACTGCTTGATTTTTTAGTTTTGTAAGTTGTCTTGCAAATTTTTATTGTTGGGGAAGCTACCAGTTGCCCGTCAGTCTAAATGAAAACAAACTGGCTAAAAGGAAAAATATATTTTTTTTTGTCAGAAGCACACATTGCCATATTAGTCCCTGGCACTGAAGTGAACCACTTTGGGTGCAGATGTGCACCCTGTGAAAGATCAGAATACCGTCTTTCACAAAGATGTCAGCCAATGGCTGAGGGGAGCCTACCCACTGTCCCATGCCATATGGTATAGTGGGTGCAACAAAATCGTGAAAGACACAAAAACATGTCAATGAATGATAGCTGGCTGAAAGCCCACAATGCAGTGACAATGGCGGCCGGCACGGTTCACGAGGGGAGGAGGGCGCAGAGGGCCGGCAAAACAGTCATGTGCACTTAGGAGTGGGCAAACCACTCCTCCCCTGCCCTGCTCCGAGAGCAGAGTAGCCCCTCCCGCCCGCAAAGCAGCACGGAAATATAAAATGATAATAACTCAAAGTTATCATTTTATGTTTCCTTTATTTGCACTGCTTAAAAGCAGTGGGGCGACACTCCTCCGCCATAGCAGAGGAGCCGCCACTGAACAGTGCTTAAACGGAGAGGGTGGGGTCCACTGGCACTTATGTTTGGGGACCGGACCTTTAATCAATCAATCATGATCAATGATTTCTTCATCGAACATTTCTAAAGAGCAAGAGAGTGAAAAGCACACAAAGGGGAAAGAAGGAGGAAGAAGGAAGAGAAATGTAGAAAAACCGCCACAAAGAGAGAAAGCAGGAAATCTGCAGGAGTGAGATAAAGTGTCAGGGTGAGTCTGGTAGTCGATTAAAGAGGCACGAGGTGGTGGATTCCAGACTACGCAGCCTTGGTATCTGGCGCGGTGACATGTAATAGTGCCGGCCGCAGGTTTCTTAACCGAGCTTTGGGAACAGGCGCTCATTCTTTTAGAAACTAAGCACTGCCTGTAAGTTTGTATATTACTTTTTTTTTAGAACATGTTTAACTGAAGGTTTTACCTAAATTGCAACAAACAGAAACAGCCAGGGTTATGCAGCTGAGATGCAGGACTATGGATCTTAAGCATGTCCAAATTGTTCATCGTGTATAGGAGGAATGGACATATGGTCGACAAGAGAAGGTGGCAGCTGATTTAACCCATGGTGGAAGGGTGAGGGAGGGTTAGAGGGGGAGGAGCCAGGCTGGCCTACTGTAAGTGAGTGGCAGTAGATGGAGAGTGATGCGATGCTGAGGACCGGATAAGTGAATTTGGGCGATTGAGGCTGGGGTAGGCAAGTGGGCGGGTGCCTTTGGCTGTAGGGAGTGTGGGCGGACTTTGGAGAGAGAGGTAGCTGTGGACAGAGCTGAAGGTACAGAAGGGGGGGGGGAAGTGCATCAGGGTGGTGCTTCCTCAAAGAAAGTCGATCCTGCCTCCCCAAACATAGCATTCCAGGAGGAGGTGATGGGACTTTTACGGAGACCTCTGGACTCCTCCCGGTGTGGGGCCTTACAGACTGCCTCAGCCCACTAGAAGACAGCAATGGCCCAGGCTGCAACGGAAGGAGGGACTGCGGCTTTCCAGCAGGAAGGTATAAGTCTTATATTATGCAGGTAATTTCAGTGACATCAGAAGGTTTTGGCCAACAGCAGCATAAAAAATTAAATGAAAAAGAAATGTGGCACAAGTTGCATGGTTCCCCTAATGCGTCAGTTGATGGCAACTAGTCTAGGCCGCCCCCTTAATGGTATACCATGGAAAATGTGGCTTACGTGAAGAGAGGAAAAAGGGAGCAAAGGCATCAGACACATTTATCTTGAAATGGCTAATGAACATGTCTATACATCTAGCGGAAGTACTGCAAAGTATGGAGCTTGTGATGGGATTACCACCAGGGATTAGGCGCTATGCAATTATCCATGAACAGGAGCCGGGATGTCTCCATCATACTGGTTGTGATTCGGCTGTGTTATGCTATTGTTGTTTGTTGCAAACTCAATAAAAAGGTGTTTTTACAACAACAACAAAAAGAAGAAACACTAATCTGATGTCAATAACCTGGCAAAGGTCAAAGGGACACTGAGAAGTAAAAGAAATACCAAATGCCTGAAGGAAAAGGCACAAGAGAAACAACAGAGGAGGTAGGAAAGGCCCAGTGTGTGACTCTAAAGGAGGTTCAGAGGACCACTAGCCCCTGAAGTCCAACAGTATTTCAGTGCAGTGTCAATTAACATGAAGTACTGAATATCATATTAAAAGAAAGCACATTTTGATAAATCTAAGGTGAATAAAAGAGACATGAAGGTAAACATGATCCCGCATACCCAAGAAAGTGATGGAATAAACAAAGAAAAAGACAACAGAAAATCCTATTCGGTCCTAAAAGGTGCTTCTGTTTCCATTAAAGAGGCGGACAGTGTGCTGAGACCTTTCAATCTTTGACATTCATTGGGTTTGAACAGAGCGTATTACTCAAGTAAAAGGAGTGAAGCTGGCTATCTGCCATATGCGTCACGCAACAACGTTAAGCGACATAGAGGTGTCTCTCTCCCCTCAGCCTTCGTGACGCAATTATGCCCTCCTGGAACTGCAGCTTGCATGTGAGGTGATCAGTGCCGTCTTAATGTATGGGCAGTTGGCCGTGGGCCCCACGAGCATAGGGGCCCATTTAATGTCAAAACACTGTTTTGGTAGGGGGTACCAATAAATATAAGTTTATTTTATCGATAATTTTCATTTTTATTCCTGTGAGTGATTGTGTAGGCAGGGCCCAGTGCACTGCTTTGCCCGGGGGCCTCTAATGCTCTTAAGACCCCCCTGGAGGTAATCTCCACTTTGTAAAACACATTCCACTGCTGTCAGAAGGCGTTACAGGAGCTGTGCATGGACTGCTGCACTCCACAGGCCTCCGGAGCTTTTGTGCAGCTACCAGGTGCATGCGTCATTAACAAGAGTCTAAGAAGGGCTAAGAAAGGGCTGGCATCTCCAGGACCAGGAGACTTCGAATTGAGATCAAGGCTACTGTGGACCTCAGTATGAAGTGAAGACTAGAGAAGACTTCAGAATGACGTCAAGGCTACAAGAGACGTTGGAATGGAGTCAAGTCTACAGGGGACCTCAGAATCAGCTCAAAGGTAGAGAAGAGCATAAGATAAGCTCATGGCTACAGGAGACCTCAGAATCAGCTCAAAGGTAGAGAAGAGCATAAGATAAGCTCATGGCTACAGGAGACCTCAGAGTCAGGTCAAGGATACAGGAGACCTCAGAGTCAGGTCAAGGATACAGGAGAGCTTGAAATTAACTCACGGTAACAGCAGACCATGGAATGAGGTCAAGGATACAGGAAACCTCAGAATAAGGTCAAAACTACAGGAGACCTCGGAATAAGGTCAAAACTACAGGAGACTTCGGAATCAGGTCAAGGCTAAAGGAGACCTTGACTTGAGCTCATGGCTACAGGACCCAGCCATATGCAAATCAGTCTTGACCCTGCTCCTCATGAGAACATGCAGCCCAAACTGCCAAACCAGGTACTTCCTGGACTGGAAACAAGCTTCCTGGGACCAGTCCAGCCCGAACTGCCAGGCTAAGTCCTCAGGCTGGACTGTTCCCAAGAGGAGCAGGGTCAAGATTGGTATGCATATGGCTAGGTTCAAACTGGGGTGGCATAGTGAGCAAAAGAACGATGGATTAATCCCAAATCTCTTGACTGGGGGTGAGTGGTTGAAAAGTTTCAGCACTCCGTTCATCATCTTGTTGTGTTTGCTATATTTGCCCTAAGTGGCCAAGCGTATTGCCAGACGTGGGTCCCTTGCCCGTTGTGCCACTGGATTTAAGCAAGTCTGGCTGGTGAGGGATGATACCCTGAAACCGGTCCAAGATGCTTGCTTCCGGTCCAGGGAGGACCTGGCCTGTCCGTTCAAGCTGGACTGTTCCCATGAGAAGCAGGGCCAAGACTGATTTGCATATGGTTGGGTCCAAATTGGGGTGGCATAGTGAGCAAAAGAACGATGGATGAAACCCACATCTAATGACTGGGGGCGAGTGGTTGAAACGTTTCAGCACTCCGTCTATCATCTTATTGTGTTTGTTTTGAAAAAACGCCACCATGTCCAGCCGATGGAGTGTGCCAACTCAGTGGACCACATCACCAGCGAATCAGGCCTAATGTGAATTACTGATGTGAGCCAAATAATTGTCTTTGGTGTATCCCGTTTCCTAATGATAATGTGGAGAGTAAGGTCGCAGGTAGTACAAGACAGGCTCAACCCAGCTTTCTGCGTATAGGTAAAGTTGATTTTTATGCTGGTGCTTTTAATAAGTTACAAAATAGAAAAGGTAGTTCCTGGGTCTAGGTTTTCCCAGGCACCTTGCCTATGGCTAACTGATTTAACATGCAAAAACTTTTAATGATTGAATCATCTGGGTTTTTTTTTATATATGCTAAACCCCAAAAAAATGAATTGGAATGTTATTCTGAAATTATGCATATTGTTTTACTGTGTTTTATTGTACTTTTATGGCATTTTACTTGCCGAATAAAGATAATCAATGGAGTTACGCCCATGCCTCCCTGATGGCGTGCACCTTCATCAACGCTTTAATGCTGCCATGTCAGACATTTTTGCGGGATCCGGGTGTTGTGTCCCAACTTCAATAACGAACAGCAGGCAAATCAGAGGCATACAGTGATTCTTTATTTCGAGGTACAGCATGTAAACTCAGTAACCCCCCGCCCCCCAGTCCTCTCTCAATAGTCCTCCTCCTTTCCTCTCCATCCCCTTTGTTGTCCTTTTTCCACCTCTTATCCTCATGTGTTTCCTCTATCTAGTTGCAGTGTCCCTCTCTACTCCCATTAACCATGATGAGTAAACTCAGTTTCTGGCATTATCTATTGTATTAGAAAATGTAGATGCCTAATTAATAAATACTATACCAAAAAGTGATGGATAGAATACTTTACTTCATCTCAGCCACTGGTAATTACTCCGGCACGCATCCCAGCCCATCATTAATTTGCGATGCAGCCCAGAGTGATTACCAGTGACTGAGATTAATCCAAGCATCCCTTCCATTAGTTTTTAGTATACTTCATTAATAAATAGAGCACACTTGCATTAAAACCCATAAATAACTTCTGATCCATGAGTGGTTGGTGGGGTGACCTGAAAAAGCACGATGCCCGGAGAATAGTGACCATTCCCGTCCCCCCCCCCTCTTTGGGGGTCCCACCTACTGACTGGCCTTCATTAATGTGTGGATTCAGGTGTTATCCAGTACGATGGCAAGACTGAATTATTTCAAAGCAGACCTCAACATCTTTTAGGGTGGTCATTTCTACACAGTTTTGCTATTCTGATCCAGGATTATAATAATAAAATGTCGTTTTTGATTATGCAGATAATGGGTGTCTACTGTTGTATTTTGGGCAAAGCCTTTGACATATTCCGCTGATTCGTTATCACTGATTTTTTAAATGTATTTTTGCATGCCAGATGATGCCATCTGCAGTTTGTCTGTTTGTTGGAACCAAATACAAAAATGAATTGTGGCACTGATTTAAGCGATAGAGAGAAGAAATGCATAGCACAGCAAAGGAACCGTATCACCTCCAGGCACTTCTCAATAGCAAATAATTCATTCATTAAACGTTACTTTAAGTGCACAGTAATCAACACTGGTAATCCGTACTGAGTGTCTGATTTATTCAATTTAAATTTAGCCCGATCCAGAAAGGGATACGACTTGCCACCCGCCTAACAAAACATAGGATTCACCACATCTGCACTACTCCTGAGGCCCATTAAACAGAGAGCAGACTCCAGCCTATGGCAAAAATCCTCAAAACCAGAGAGAAAAGGTACCCAAACTCAACAGAGCTGAGGGGCCATTCTCATGGCAATAACGAGTTATACAATTATCTGTTAATTTAACACGATCGATACATTGGTAAGGCCAACAAAAAATCCATACAAACCTTTAAATCTGACTGTTGGAGCAGATGTCGGCTTCAGATACATGACTACCAAAGTAAGGCTACCCAACAGCGCCAGGTCATCAAGAACACTTTGCAGTCCAAGGGATTTGATTGACAGCCTAATGTATTCAAAGAGTTCTAGTCTAAGTTACTTTCAAGTGAACTATTTAGACCACCCCACATGAATACATTGACTCGTAAACAGGAAGTGCAGGATTGGAGCCAGCATTCTCTGATAACAGAGTCATGTGATAATCTTACACCTGAGGGACATTTAGAGACATCTACGAGTTTCTCGTTGTCTCAAGTTTGGTGTCCGGCCTCCCAGCAGATCTAACTGGTATCTTGGGTTCCCGGAAATATTCTGTCGCCAGAGCTCCTTTCGGCCTGGATTATCGGCACTCACTTTACTACTTCACACTGCCTACCTGTCTTTGTTGTTGATCAATTTCTTGTTCTCTGTTTTTAACAGCAGGGATTTGCCGAAGTTTTCGAAAAACTAGCAACCACTTTGACCGTGTCCGCTGACTCATTAAAAAACGTTTTTATACTTTCTTTAGTTTGGCTCCTAGAATGTTTCTTCCACTTTGATTTGTGCACCACCTTTTTGCCCTGTTCTGGGAGCACATACGATTATACTCACGTCAGCCTTTTTAGGATTAGCTCGACAGTGCAGCTGTCCGCAGTACCTATAGTATCCAATTCTAAAAAAATATACATAAAGCAAGCAGGCTTTGGCTCCACCCAGAGCAGCATTTCTCTCTCAATCCCTGTTATTGGCTGCTTGATGTATCATTCCATCTCCTACACAGTGCCTGCTTGGCAATGCTTGAGGGACTATTCCACATTTCAAAGTTCATTGAATCATGACACAAATGCTTTAGCTTGCAGTATTGTCTGCAGTATTGTCTGCTTTCTTTTTTTCCAATGCAGTAGCCTTTTATAATGTTTTAATCAAGACTCAAGTGGAGATAACCTGCTTCTTAATCAGTTAATTACTGATAATAAGTCAAAGGACCTGTAATTGCTTGTGAGAGGATCTCGTGTTGCAGCCCAGGTTGGTCATTCATTCTGTCCGCATTAGATCCACTGTCTTATATTGGCTTTCCTTGATTTTTGACAGCGCTTGGCTCTAAGGTTTAACAATCGGCCACATTTTATTGGTCTGTAGGGTGGCAGCAGCTGTGCGCACCTTATACCATTGAAATGATTCTTCTCTTCTTGCGTCCAAATGGTTTGTACAACTGAGCAGCAGCTTCACAGGGGTCACTCGGGTGCTTTCCTTACATATTCAGCAATTCCCTTCACTGATGTTAAATCTGCTTGCTTGTGTTTTTGTGCCAATTAATCTTCAGTATGCAAACCTCGCAGGAGGTTTTCCGTTCTTGCTGATAAGCATGGTTATTACCTAAGCTAGTTGTATGTTTTGTTTCTGCATTGGCAACAGGTAAACACTTGTACAACTAGTGAAGTGCCCTGGTGGCCAGCACCTTCTGGTTACAAAAGGCAGACCGAAGTGTTACATTGCTGCAAATCTTAAAGACCACTCAACATAACTCCATAAGGAGCAAAAATGGCACACTTATAACAGAGGAGACAATACGAGGACTAAAGGGAAAAGACAGATAGTTGGAAATGTAGGAAGTGACTCTCAAACCTGTGACACTGGATCAATTAAATGATTTCAATGTCCAAATGGATAATTGATGCATATTGAGGAGAGAATGTTTTTAATGTAGCACTAATAAAGTGCTCAGTTACAATTCTATCTGCTTGGAACCATATCCATGTCAAATCTATTAAGTTATGTATGTTTGGACCTATTGGCTTTGCTAATACTTTCTGCAGTTGCTGCACAGCATCGGCAGAAAACAAACGAAAAACAAAAGCTGCCATGATGCAGCTGCTGTTGCCAGTCACCTCATTCTGGAGGTGCAAGCGCGAATCACTGCACATCTGCGCCTACTGAATGACGCGCCCACCATTTTCCTTTTTTTTTATTGACCAATCGAAGGTGGTGGGGACCACTTAGATCGTTTAATAAATAAAAAGGCTTAGTGCATAAAAGCACGTTTGATGCAGGAGTACACGGAAGCCAGTGGCAACTGCCGGGCCTTCCAAAAAAAACAACAACAAAAAAAGTGCACAAAAAATGTAAATGGGTGTGAGGGGTGAAGGAGCAACAGATGATCGGGAGGAGGAGACTGGGTTGGTTTGGGATAGAAAATAAAAATAAAGCTGGGTGAGAGAAGGAGAGGCAAAGCAGCATATGAGGAAGAGAGCAACACAGATCATGTGCGGGGTTCCGCTTGTGTTTGGTGGGTGAGAAGCAGCACACAAAGGAGACAGCTGGACAAGACTCTCACACTCTCAAGCGGTGGATGGATACGAGCAGTGGCGGCTGGTGAGATTTGAAAGTGGTGGGCCGTCAAATTATTGTCATACTGTACTGCGGCGTGCGAGCGAGCGTAGCGAGTGAGCCCCGGACAACCTACGGAGGGTTCGGGGGGGTTCTCCCCCTGAGAAAATTTTGAAAAAAAGAGTGGACAAATGGTGCATTTTCAAGCAAATTTGGGAAAGCAGGACGGTTAATAAAGCAATTGTGAAAGTGCAGTTGTTACATTAATAAAGAGATGTCATATAACATAGGTAGCTGCTTATTCAGTATAACCAAGGTCACGCCACCCACTGCTCCAAGCGTACGTGCTCTTGTTTCTAAAACTAAAATGCTGTAAAATATGTGCGACGTGCAAAAAAAAACATGAGCGTCCATATTCCTTTCACATCCTCCAGGTTTAACTTTCAAGCCCAAGGGCATTGCACACTGCTCACTCACTCAACAAATTACAATGCAAAATGGTTTCCTATTGGAGTAAACTTTAGCTCATGTTGCAGGGACTTATTTGTACAGCAATTAAATATTTCGTTCCTTGCTTTCCCTATATGCCCTGTGACATCTACATGCTTGAGCAGACTCAATTAGCTGCTAAAGCGGATGCCTGGGTATGGCTGTGCTAACATGACTGGGCCTGGCTTCATATTCTGTAACAGAAGAGCCTGCGGTACTGCTGATGCATTTGTGGGGTACAAACATTCCTCATGCACTGCAGTAAGCTCATTTCAGGAATTTTAAAACAGTTTGTATTTTTTTCAGCAAGGCACCCATTACAAGATGGATCTAAATTAAGTACAAAAAATATGTATTGCATGATCATGCCACAAACTGTAATGTAAAATGGACATCTAGTATTAAAGCCCGTTCAGAAATGATAAATGTGTGCTGCAGGATAAAATTTCTCGGCACAAATGCGCCTGAAGGCATATCAAAATAGGCTCTTGTGGGAAGGCTATGATGATTCGGTGACAGGCCTAGAGAAGCAATCTAAATTCGTGAGATTCTGCCAGAGAGACCCAACACTTGTGTTACGCCACTGGCTGTAATGCACTCCCTTTTCCATTAATGTCAATGGATCCGTTGCTTTGTAGTCAGCTTCATTCTATGTAAAGTCACAGAAGTGCCTAGGGGTTGTGAGTCCTTCACTGGAGTTCTTGGCTTTTAACCTACAAATCATAGTTATCTGTAGGATTACAATTATTTTTTGTTATGCGGGATATTGCCAGTAATTCTGAATTTCGTGTTATGTAAAGTAGAGCAACATTTTTGTCATTTCACAAAATGCAAAGTTTTCCATGATTTTTGCTCACCTGAGGCTCATGTTAGTGGAAAAGAAAACGTCTCACTTGAAAGACATTTTCTCTTGGAGCGAGACATTTACTCCTCAAACTTTTCTCATGCCCAACTAACTTTTCTGAGTGGGTTATACACTCAAAAGAAAAGCTGCTCGAAATACAAAGTGTATTTCAGTAATATGCTAATTTTGGGAATGCTATTTTGCAAAAACCCGTAAAATTCTGCACACTTCTAGTTATGAGGTTTGTTTGCAAACATGATAGCAAATATCGTCTGCGACGCCCAGAGATCATTAGTTTGCCATAAACCCAGGACTGGAAAAAGTGTCCATGATGACCTTGAGTGAGATGAGCAAGGTAATGGATGCCGATGTGCGATTTTGGTTTCTGACCACTTTTTGGGAAACCATTTCTTCGGCTCCTGACACTTCCTCTCTCCCCTGGCTGTTTATTTTAAACTCTTTGAAATGGAGAATGTACTATAAATTCCAAATAGTTCTTTGTAAATCAAAGGACTCGGTTAGCGGACTGCAACCCCTGGAGCGCTTGTCAAGGCAATCTCTAGAAAGTAGTTTGTTCTCATGTTTTCACAGTGAATAAACATCCAAAGTAATTTCATGATTATCACCCTGTTCTGAACCAAATCAGATGCAGCTATGCGTTTCTTGTTGCAAAGCCAGTTATTGGATCAAATTCCAAAACAAATCCCCTAAATTTGGAGGATCGTAGTTTTAAAAGGGGGCTTGTTAAGGTAATGATTAAATTAAACCACCCTTTAAGACATTTTTGATCTGATTGGTTCACCAAGCGGAACGGTCTAATTGTTTTTAAATTAGAGGCTGCAAACGCTGGTGAATTTCCTTTGTGGGTCAAGTGGGTATTAACAAATGCTAGGGATGTTCTCTCTTTTGTCATCACCTTGAAATCTGCAAGGAAAAGCAAACAGGCAGAAAAGACACAAGCAGGGACGCAGTGCTAACATTTTACAAGTCTCCTTTTACGCAAGGGTATTTTCAGGATTTACAAGGCTGCAAAGGAAAATGTAGATTGCAAACAGATTTCGTTTGTAATCTCCGTTAGCTGTATCTAGCTGTTGAGGAATACCAAACATACTCGCAAAGGCATAGCACGAAATAATGGAACAATTAAGTTAGCACACACTGCACGAGGAACAGACCCCTTCAAGCCAAGTTTGCACTTTCAGCCACGGTGCGCGTATGTTTCTTTAACCCTCCTCCCGTTTGTCAATGAACATAATGAGAAACACGTCATACAAATGCTTCGTTTTGGCATACACAACATATGGTTTTTAATAGTTTAGGAAACATTTATTCAGTTAGCAGCAGCTGTTAACTATCAGGGCCTCGCTCTCTCTTATTCATCATCCATGTGACGACATGGCCCTCGTAAACGGGCTTATATAACTTTAAAAAATGCCCGCCTGGGCCTTACCTGCGCTAGTAAAACGGCTGACTCCGGAGTTCACTTAAATCCAGTCCTACACCAAACAGCAACCTGCAGTCAGTGCTGTGGCAGCGCCAAGCAGCACCCATTGGGACTAGCTGCTGCCAGCACTGCAATAATGATGGATTGTCTCGGGACTCGAGTCGGCTCTAAAATGCAGTCCGTCTCACTGGAGTCAAATGAGGACACAGTAAATGCCTTCCAGTAAGTTCCACCAGAGTCCAGACACCACCACAGTGGAGAGTGCAGACTCACGTGTGGGAAGCAGTCTGAGGTCGAGTCTGCGCAGACTCGATTCCTCGGCTTCCGCCTGCCACACCCCTTTCCCCAACTCGTCACAGGGTGGGTCCCACCACGCTCTGTAATAAGTTGGGAAAGGGGTGTGTGTGACAAGCTCTCCACTCCCTGATTGACGTGGAGGGTTAGCGATATCGGGCTTGGTATTAAAACGCCCGTGGCTAACTTAACCTCCACGCCATTAGGGGGTGGAGACTGGGCCCTGAAGCTAGGTCTTTGCCGAGCTGATGACATCACAGCCTTCAGGGCTGTGAGGTTGTCAGCCGGCAAACACTTAGGCTTCTTTCTGGCCGCCCGGGAAGAATGCAAGCTGAGGTGAGTCAGTCACATCACGTGACAACATGCATCCAGACTCCACAATAGTTACTTTCACGGCGGCTGTATCGGTGAGTGGGGCAGAGAGTGCCCTGTGTTTTAGCAATATAGAAGACAACAAAAAACTGGTATTTTTTTATTAAATAAAAAATGAGCACTTTTGTTGAAGTTAACGGGGGCGGAGCCCCGACGCCCATGGAGAGAAACCGCCACTGGATACGAGTCATCCAGTCAAGTAGGATGGTAAAGAGGCTGTGCAGCAGAGAACCATCGTCGACTTTCTTTTGCTTTGGCAATGGCGGTCTCTAGAGATTGCAATACATTTTCAAAGTTAAAATTGAGAAAAGCTGACCATAAGGAATGTATCCAACAGCAAAGAACACGACTGAAGCATATTAAGTGTATAGGAAGAGGAGAGCAGGGAGGCTGGACTGGTAGGAATATGCATCAGACTGCATGTGTCTCGCACGCTCTGGTCGCTGTGTCAGCATATTTGTATAAAAGTAAGCAACCAACAAGCAGCATCAATTGGAACAAGCATTTGCAATGCAATAGGTCTTGCATTTGCGAGAGTTTAAACTATTGCCATTGTAAATGACAATGCCAATAGCCTGAACTCTTGTAAATGCAAGACCTATTGCTTGTTAAGTGAAAGCGTGCATGGCGCGCTGAATGTTGCTGGAAAGCATGTTGTGCCTGCAGTAGGAGAAACTCATGAAAGAAAATAGTGCTTACAGACCAAATAACAGTACCGTGTAACAACCGAAGTAAAAGGGCCAGTCCTCATGGGAGGTTACAAATTAAGACAAGGCGGTACTAAGGAGGGACTAACAAGCCTATTAACGAATCAGAAGCCGGCATTTACGAAGGACAATGACAAAGGACAATGACACAAGCCAATCACAAATATGAGCGGTGACTGGGCGTGGCTTCAGGTCCGTACTCTAATTCAGCATGCCTTGCAGAGCAGCACATGCGCTGCTCAGTCTCGACCTAAAAAAGGTGTCAAAACTTAAACAATAACTCCACAGTGTGTGCAGATAGCATGCTTCCACCCCTTACCAATCACTTCCTGAATCCTGCCATCCACTCGTAGCCGCAGCTCACACACACATACAGCACTAATTTATACAGTTCCTCGTTTGAGATGCAAATGCACCAATACAGCTCTATATATTGCTCCACTAAGCTACCTCCAAGCTATGAAATTTGATAAAATAAATTCATTGGATACAGACTCCAGAATTCATTTCACCTAAAAAATAAAAAAAAATGCTCAACTAAAATTATCAAGATGAATAGCCGTAACAATTTAGTAAAAGCAGTTCACAGAGTGTTTTAAGTGTAAATTCTATTAATCTTGAAAATTAGTTATCTATGTTGCTTTTTCTACAAGGTTTTCCACAGGTACTTTTTTGAGTCACCTCCCTCTCAGCCCACATTTTGTCACAATGCGACATTTGAATATTTCAAATTGCTGTTTTGTTGGAGGGGAGGGGTAACCTCACCTCTTTTCATTGCTTTCCTCCCTCCATCCTGCCTCTGCATCCAACTTTTTTTTTTACTTCAACACCACAACGCCCCACATTAAGCCTTTTTCAAAAATTAGTTAATTTCCCAGTCTCCTATATCCTTTATACAATTTTTTCTGGGGTGGTGGTGGTGGATTCTGAATTCACATTGCTCCTCTCAAGCTTTACCAGACCCGGCCTCTCTAACTGTGCCTCCTACCTCTTTTTTCCTCTTTATTGATAACACTGTTTGCTTTGGGGTCCCTAGGCATGCTTTTCTTTTTGTTGTTAAACTGTTATTGGAGTTTACCCTTTCTTTTCAATCCAACAACATTTCCATTCATTTGTTTCTCTACTAAATGGGTTTTCGATTCTGTGGGTTCTTTATTTTATTTTTCTGTAAAGTTACATACTAACACATCTCCACCAAACCCAGGCCCATCTAACTCACCCTCCGTGCCCCGACCCTACCAGCCACCTGCTCGTTTTTCTGGTTCACATGCCACCCCCTGCTCCGATCACCTCTACGACACCTCCCACACTCCCTCTCCCAATAGCGCTATCCTACATAATTCCCTCACGCGTCAACGGGCTCGCCCACTTTCAACCAGGCAGTCAACTAACCTCCCTTCACCTAACCTCCCTCCCAGAGTCCACTCTCCTTGCTCTCCCGTACAGCAGAAAGGGAACTCTCCCTCAACGAATGTCCCTCCTCCCCCTCGTCCCCCTGCCCTTTACTCGCCTACGCCCAACCCTATTGATCAACCCCCCTCCTCCACTCCACAAGAACCAGAATCGACATTCGGATCCCGCTGCCAAACTCAAGGAAATAAAACAGGAACTTATAATTCTCAAAACTGTTATTCAAAATCTCATTAACTCCACAGAGGAGCTCGCCCTTGATCTCTCTCCCAACATAACCTCGCACGAGATCCTGCATATGATCCAGCTGAAACCCCCACTCCTGAATTGGAATACCACCCCCTACCCTAACGCTCCATCTAGACCCACCAGATCCAAAAATCAACTATCCGATCCAGACATTCTCTCCCTCCTCCAAGCCTACAGCACCCCATAATCGGACATATCAGTCCCTGCTAGAACCTCTCAAACAGTACCTGCTAGACCATCACAAACAGCCCCCTTAAATCCCCCTAACTCAACCTATCCCAAGCAAGACAACACGGAACACATACAAAGCATCACATCCAACCCTCATAAAGCACCCAGACCCAACGCCAATGCCTTAAACACTAATAACCTCACGCAGATTCACACTACACAGCCCTCGCCCACTGCCCACAATTCACACCTGAAATGCATGTTACTTAACTGTAGATCAGCGGTGAAACATGCCACGGACCTTGCAGACCTCATCCTTGCCCAAGATCTTGACCTCCTTATCCTCACCGAAACTTGACTCACTGACTCCTCAGGCCCCATCCTTGACATTCTTGTCCCTCCCAGCCACAATATTATGAGACTCGACCGAGTTAAAAAAAAATGGGAGGTGGCATAGCCTGTATCTACCGCAACTCTCTCTCTGCAAAACAATCACCTTCGGCTAATCTCTCATCCTGTGAATACTTATGTATAGAAATCACTAGCACTCACAGACCCTTATGCAGCCTACACATCTTCTACCACCCCCCAGGAGATAACCTCCCTCTTATTGAACAAATTATGGAAACCATCTCCTCCAACCTAGGCCGACACTGCCCCCAGATCTTCCTTGGTGACTTCAATCTCCATTGGAATGACCCCCATGATCAGGCGGTTAACACTCTCAAAAACTTCCTAACAGACCTCCCCTTGACCCAATTTTGTGACAGCCCCACACACAACTTAGGCTCGACCCTAGATCTAATCATCTCCAACCCTAACTCCATTCATCTCGAATCTATTCTCCCTTGTGACTGGTCGGACCATCATTATATCAACTTCCTTATCCTTGAAAGCTGGAATTCCAAAAGTTCACAGCCACTAAAACTAAAACAATGGAAAAGATCGCTCCATAATGCAAACGTAAATCAGCTCATATCGCGCTGCAATGTCTCCCTACCGCCTCCCGCAAACATGAGCACATTCACGACCTCACTGAGCACTATAACAACGCCATGTTGTCTGCCCTGAATGCAACAGCCCCCCTTCAACTAAAAAGAATACCCATCAAAGGCTCCAAACCATGGTTCAATGACAGCCTAAATGCTGACAGACGCAGCCTAAGACTAGCTGAATGCACCTGGAGATCCACCACATCCACTGACCTTCTAAAAATTTTAAGACTAAAAAGAAGTAGATACAACAAACTCATTAGAATGACGAAAGCTACCTTCTTCAAAGCCCAACTAGACAAAGCCAAAAATCGCCCGAAACAGCTATTTGAGCTCATCAAAACACAATCCAACAACACCTCTATCCAATCTCAGCTCATCTCTCGCCCTCAGCCAAACTGTGATGCTGTCGCTGACTTCTTCCTCGATAAGGCAAATAAGATTGAATCAGTTCTAAAGTCTGCATTACTTCATCTCTCGCCCTCACCCGACTCCACTTTACCCACGCCTCTTCCCACCCCTTCCTGTCTCTCCCCCCAAAACAATGCCTCCTGGTGTCAATTCACACCCCTCAAGAACATCGACATCCTCAACATACTCTCGACACTGAAACCTTCAAATCACTTCAACGACCCCCTTCCCCCCAACTTCTTTAAAGATATGATAGGATCACTAGTACCGCTCTGGGCCAAGATCATCGACACCTCTCTTCTTCAATGGGATATACCGAACTGCCTGAAGGCTGGCCTAGTGCTTCCTATTCTCAAGAAACCCGCGGCGGACCCTGAAGACTTGAATAACTACCCACCAATCACCAACATCCCTACCCTTGCTAAACTGCTGGAGAAATGTGTGCATGATCAACTGCGTAAACACATCGAGCAATTCCAACTTCTCGACCAATTCCAATCGGGCTTCCGCACTGGCCACAGCACCGAAACGGCCATCACTCATATAGTGGACGATGCTCTCATTTTGCTTGACCAGAATGAAGCTTGCCTATTAATTCTACTCGATCTATCATCCGCATTCGACACTGTCAAACATGACAATCTACTTAACCTCTTGGAATGCAGGATGGGGCTCTCAGGCACGGTCCTTAAATGGTTTGCCTCTTTCCTCAACAACAGAACGCAAAGAGTCAAATCCAATCAGACTCTATCGAACCCCAGTCCCAACACCCTGGGTGTCCCCCAAGGGTCCTCACTCTCCCCCACGCTCTCTAACCTTTTCATTGAACCACTAACTGTAACCCTCAGAGCATCCAACATCCAATATCACATGTATGCGGATGACATCCAACTGTACATGAAAATATCCTCCCCTGATGACATCAAGTCACTTAACGGAACCCTGCTCAAAACCTTAAACTGGCTAACCTCCAACCATCTCAAATTAAACGCCCTTAAAACGGAATTCCTCCTCATCTCACCCACTAGGCAATTCCCCACTGTCGTGAAATATCTATGTAATCTCACCGCTCTCAATTGCACACCACATATCATTGACTCCATGAAGTCTCTGGGAATTGTGTTAGATAAAAACCTAAACATGCAAGACCACATCAGAGCATCAACCAAAGGAGCGAACTTCCAACTGAGCATCCTAAGAAAACTCAAACCCTACCTCCCCCAAGAAGACTTCAAATCGGCGGTGCAAGCACTAGTCATCTCCAGACTAGAATACTCTCTGCGGTCTGCCGAAACTCAGTTTAGCCCCCATCAGAGCATCCCTGAATGTGGCTACTAGACTCATCACCGGCTCCAAGAAGACCAACCACATCTCGCCGGACCTGAAATCGCTCAACTGGCTTCCTTTCGAGGCAAGGATCCATTTAAAAATTGCGTGTATGACCCATAGAGCACTACACTTCAATACCCCACTCTACCTTTCAAACAAGCTGGAACTCTCTGGTGGCTCCCGGTCCTTAAGGAGCACCACAACTCTGCTGCTTATACCAAAGAAATTTTAAAAACTTAAAACCTACAAGCGTACATTCTCTGGCATTGCCCCGAGAATTTGGAAATCCCTACCAGTGGAAACAAGACTGATTCCCTCAACATTTGCCTTCAAAAGGGAAGTTAAAGCTCTTCTAATGGACACTGCGCTAAACTAGAAGCTTTCTCCTCGTACCTCGATCCGGTCTAACTGCTGTACCTACATCTCATTTGGTGCTGACTGTCGCCCCCACAATGTCCTTATTTGCTCCTGTTTATTGCCTGACTTGTTTACCTCTCTCCTTCAACTATCTTACTATGTCTTCCTCAACTGTATGTAAAGCGCTCTGATACCCGCTTGGGTCATGTTCGCGCTATACGAAACTTTAAATAAATAAATCTAGTGCCGAAAAATAATTAACCCCGCATTCACAGAGATTATTGTTTTTTGTGTGCTCAACACTTGTTGGTACTGTTTATGAGAGATAACTAGAAGCAGGCAGTGCATCCAGGTCATAATTGTAAAGTTCTATAATACAGCAATGCAACTCAATCTCAAAAAACACAGTGAATTGAGTTTTAGACATTCCCTCCCCATTGAGAAGTTAATGATGCCTGCAGGAGAGCCAGCGTTGATGTGCAGCACCAGCCCACCTGACAGGCTGACATATGTTAATCTGGCACGGTGCCACTCTTTAAACTGGGCCCGAGGATGCTAAAGGGGAACTGCATTGTTACTGGGAAATCAAAGCTGAAATTCCACCCACAGTTCAACCTGCGGTACGGAAAAGCCAACATTAAATGTCAATGTTAAGGGAAGTACATAGAGAGACATTCAGAGTGTGCTGCCGCAAAGAAACATTTCTGATCAACAGTCTCAACAGACGGCACTGTATTCTTATTTTATTCTCTCATAGTATTTCTATAGCACTTTCCTACCTCTTGTCGAGGCCACAAGGCGCTTTCCCACGGGCCCAGTGAATGATCACTTTAGTGTGCATGTCTGAAATGAAAACAAGCTCCCACCCATGTGGGCAGGGTCTGGCTGGGACTGAAAATAGGCACCAGCAGCCACATTAAAGTGGACCCCATTAGCCAATTAGATAGCTAAGAAAAAATGGACCACATTTGCAAATCGGGTTTTCCAAGACGTGTAAGCCCGCATGCATTTGAGCTTGCTGCAGGCAATGTTTGTTGTAATAATTACAGAAATAAATTCTAAACCCTGGACCACCAGACATGGAACAGGCCCACAAACAGCCAAAGATTCGACCCACACAGTGACCTGTCAGACCAGCTCGTCTGGCACTGTTAGACTGCCATATGTGTCTTTGTGACTCTGGATGGGTCGCTTGGGAAGGGGGATTCCTTACTGGGGCCTGGTCTTTAGCTCAGACCAGATTCAATTCGTATGCAGAATATGTGGGTGTGCAGACGGATGGAGAAACATCCTCTTTATCTTGTGTCTTAATTTTGTGGGGGTTAAGTCCCCAAAAATGGCGACGGGGAGGACGCTTCACCCTGGGGAGGACGATGGAGAATGCTTCTACTTTAATATCAGTGTACGTTTCAACAAAGCACTTCGAATGGGGAAGTATGCATTACTTAACCATGAACATGTCTGCTCCCTGCTTAGAAGTTTATGTACTGCCCTAGTCACATTATATCAGTCCTGCTGAGAAGCACCTGCACTGGGGTAATTAGAGGTATAGCAGTTCTGTTAAATGTGTGGCAACCCTACTCAAAAGTGAGAGTACTGCTGCTTTACAACTGTAGCACGTGTACAGAAGTGCACAGTTACAAGAACAGCAGGGTGTGAAGTGCTGGTACTATTCAACACTGGTATGGCAGCCATACTGAGAAGTGCAGGCACTGCCCATCAAAACAGTAACAGCTCTTACCTTATTTCACTTTGTTAAGCTTTCACCATACCAATTATTTTTTTGTTTTGTTTGGACAATAAGCAGCTGACCATTGAGGTGGGCAACATGTAATTACAGTACATTACATGTGACGATTTCAGGTTGTGAAGATTTCTAATCCCTGGCTGCTTCCTTGTCTTGTCCACATACCAGTTAAATCTCCATGTCAAAGACTGCTCTGAACACAAAAACACTGTCGGGATTGACTTGAGGAGCAGAAACTACGAGAGAACTTTCAACATAAGAAGCAAAATACAGATATACCTGCTGGAGTGCTATTCGTAGAAGTTCCTTTTAACTTTGCTCCATCAGTTGTTGGCGGTATAAAGGTGATGACTCACCTTGATTTATGGGAGTGGCTGATCAGAAACAACTGCTCCTTGACATGTTTTTCTAGATGGCAACTGTCCCCATCATTCAATGTCTTGTGGCCTGAACTGCGAAGGTGCATCTACCAGTAAACTCCATCCAGATTTTGAAGACCTTCAGCAGGGAGTTGGTCACAGATCTGTGATTGTGGCTAGGTGCTTAAATCAATATCTTAAAATCTAGTCTTGGCAGGTGGCTTTATGCATTGGGGCATAGTGATGGAAATGGAATCCTGTGGCTTAACGTCAGCAAAGGAGCTATCCCATGGCATGCGGGATGTTTTACCTACCCCTAGTTTCTGTAGCCAAGCATGCACTAATAATATGTAGATGCAGATGCTGGGGCTGGCTACTGGTCAGGCCTGGGTGTAAACCACTGCAATTATCTGTCTGAGATAGAAGTGTGGATGAAGAAACTCGGCCCTCTAAGAAACCAGTAGCAAAGCAGCTGTATTTTCCTCAAGATGCTGAGCTGAAAAACATACAGATACGGCCTTAATTTGAGCGTGGCAGGAGAGATTCTCACCCACCTTAACTTCATGGTTTCTTGTGAGAGTCTACCTGGCAAGAAATTAAGGGCACTCCCCAGAGTTATCGTCTCCACATATGGACATCTTGGTACTGCTGACATCTGACTTTTAAAAAAGTATTGCATTGACTGATTATGTCCTTTGGTCAGACAGACTGAGGTACATCGAACCTGATGAGTTTCCGTCATCAACCCTCAAAATACCAGTGTCCCCTTGGCATAGGTAAGGAGACTTTAGGAATGGTACAAGGATGTTTGGTATTACAAGTAACATTTCTTGACTTTTAGTGTAATTTGGTACCCCAACCGTTGCCACTGCTCTACCTTGTCTTATGTACGCACCAGCCTCAAAAGCATCACCCAACCAGTATAGAAGCTCTACTGAAAATTGCAATCCTGGCCTATTTACAGTGTATTAGGCCAGCTGAGCAGGATTGGACTACACAATTAATGTATAGCAGAATTGCTAAGAGGGGCTAATATTAAGGGGGTGAGATGTGCTGATACTTATGTATTAGGGACATGTTGGGTTCCTTAAGCCCTTTACACTCATGCAGTCTATTATCTGCCTTTCACCAGGTTATCCCTACTACCATTCCTGCCCTTTCATTCAAAGGTCGGTTCTCATAGGAAATTGTTTACATTTCTAGCATCACTGTGATGTGAGTCGGATGAGAATAAACATGGTTGTTTTATATACAGGTTTGGGAGTTGAATTAAGTGATATAAAAAGACAGGAAGTGTAGGGTGGTGGTAGAAAGTTGCATGAAGTTGATCACACGACAGGCTACTTAGAAACAATTTGGGCCCTGCACATATTTTTTTTAAACAAATTAAGCACTGACCTAAAGTTAACTTGAAAGAATGACACAGAATTCGTACTAAACAATACTTCACTGGAGAATGAGGTGTGCTAATACCATGCCATGCACACAAAAAGATACACAAAATAAGAAACATGAATCCAGACTAAACGTCAACATGTATGTGGTACACCCAGATTAACAGATGTACTCCATGAATACATCACTGCATAAGGAGTAAGGTAGACAATCTGTTTCTTTTAAAAAGATTAAAATTCTGGTAAAAAAAAAATGGAGGCCTTAGAAAAAAAGAACAAGAAAACAAGATATAGTTGAAGATTTTGTAAATAACAAAAAAAAAAATAGCATCTCATACTATGAAGCACAAAAAATGAGTTTCACACAAGAGAGGATAAAAATAACCTAGATTATGGTAGTAACATTTCAAAGTCAGCGAAAGCACACCTGCTCCTGCTTGCCGTGGGAAGCACTTTTCATGCTCTATTTAAGGGGGATATAATTTTAGCAGCCATTTTGGTGTCATTATCTCTGGATTAAAACTGTGGAATAGAACGGAGCGCGTTCCACCAGCTGCGCCCCGAGCGGAAGAGCAAAGTCAGGTAAAATAGAGCCTCTCTTGAGTGAGCCACGAAACCTCATGTGGAGGCCGCCATCTGTCCGCTTCTCCTGCCGCACCGACGGAAAACTGGAGCCTGGCAGCGAGCATCTGGTGCGCTGCATGCAAATGACATCGGTGGCAGGTAGACGACGCCATTTTCATAGGATTTCAGAAAGTCTAATTGAGAGCAATTCCTGAATTCACGTTTTATTGTTCTCTCAGCTTGTTTATTGAAGTTTAAATTATGGAAACCCCCCCACATTTCACCCAAGATGCAACTTTCTGATGGGGCAGGAAGAAATAGAGAGTGTATGTGGGTGCGTGATTATGTGTGTGTGTGATGTCACGGCGGAGGTCTGGCACGTGGCCAGACCATGTATGGCGAGCTGCTAACATCTGCTGGAGACAGGGTGTCCCATTCCGTTTCAATCATAACTGATGCAAATAAAGAAGCTGCTTGTAAGTGCCTGCCTAGGGCCTGGTTCCAGAGGACAAAGGGTCAAGCATCAATTTTATCTTTACTTTTTTTTTTACTATGTTACAAAACCTCACTGATTGCAGAAAATGAATCAGAAACTTAATGCCTTCTCCAAATGCTTGGAGGGTGAGGCTGCCAAACTCCCAGTCAGCAGTACTTTTTTTTTTTTTACCAAGGGGCCAATCAGCTGGCTGCGCATCAGTGCAGAAAACAAGTGGGGAGTAAAATGCTTGCAACCCCTACAAAAATACAGAAAAGTCAGGCACAAAATAGCAGATGGGATTTCCTTGCAATAAGACAGTCTCCATCAGGAAAGTGTTGAGTATGGTGCACTGATGTTAGAAAATACGGCTAGGCCTTGTTTTTTTTTGTCCTCAGCGGTATGTGGGTGCAGACATTGGGGCCTTCCAGTTCTCTACAGGCACTTGCTTAACATTAAACACAGAAACCGAGTCCTAGCAGAAGAGAATAATTCACTAAGCAATAACTGGATACTCACAAAGGTTGCCATGAAGATGCCTTCACTCAACAGGACTGATGTAAAAGATATTAGGCAAGCAAGAATAGATATTGGTACACTGTATCCAGTACAGAACGTGATGAGGTGGTTAAAACCAAGCAGCTGGCCGTCACATAAATGCACAGCGCGAGCCTCGAGCCAAAGAGACGGATGTGAGTGGAAACGCCTTCTGGCTAAGAACCACTCAAACAAAATATTAACAGTCGATATCTAAAAAAATAATGTAAAAATTGCTGGGATTAAGCAAACGCAGGCTCGTTCGCTAAATGTAGCCCTTTGTTGGTCTGCATTACACAATGTATTAAGTGGCTACCAAATTGGACCCATGGCTTATAATCAATTAGCCATTTCAAGTCACGACCTTTGTAGGCTTGTGCTCAGCGACACAGGAGAAGGTCTTCATCAGGACCTAAACCAGGAGAAAGCGACCTGGAGTCTTCAGGGCATGATGACCAGAGTACACACAGTTTGAGGATTTCTCTGTTAAGGTGTCAGGAATGTGTAGGGTTTAAAGATCTAGGCAGGATGCTCTAACTGCCTCACCACAAAAGCATAACAACTTGAAGCCAGGCAAAGAGCCTTTCACATTGTAGAGCCGCTCATGCCCTTTGAGTGTGTTTCAGCTCTGAAGTTTGCCAAGTGTGACGTAAACATGTTCCTTTAGTGTCGCGCTTCGATGGCTCCAAAACCCTCTCCTGGCAGTCCTGCGTTTCCTTCCTTCGTTTTCCCAGAAGGGGACTCTGTGCCACGTGGAGACCACAGAAATAGCGCTCTTCCAAAGTTGAACTTTTGAAGTGCTTTCAACTTGGGACTTGAAGGATGTGAGACACCGCATGGGCTGCTCTCGTCTTTCTTCACTAACCTCAGAAGCACAGTGACTGCCAGGAAAAACTGTCCCATCAGTCACTGTTGCTCGAGAGCTGCATGTGTTAGAAGGAAAGTGCCATGAACACACTTATAGAAGTGTAAAATGTTGCTTTTTTTCAGGCGCAAGGTGGGCTCACACTGCTCAAACCTTTGGCTACACCACACACTTTAACATGCCCTAAACACGAATAACTATCTCTTTCCTCCTTCCCTAAACAATTGCCACCCCTAAGCCCTACCTCTCAGTTCACTTTTCCATGTCTCTCTCTCTCTCCCTCTTCTCTTTCTGATGTACTGGTTACTTATTAACCCAATCTCCTCCTTAAATTCCTCACCATTGCCCCATTCACCATTTGTCTAACAACCCTGTCCCATTCTTCAAATAAACCCTGCTTCCCAGAAGGGGCAGGTGCATGCTGGAACAACAGAGGGAAGTCGTACATGAGGTCCGTCCGTATGTCTCATCGCTTCATTCCCTTCAGGTTTGCAAAAGGCCAACACCTCCTTTCTCTGTTGTCACAGTTGCCTTCTTGGCACCTCTCCATATCCTCCCGGGAAGCTAATGCTTCTAACTGTCTGAGAGTCCTTTCTTTTCATTTTAATCAATCCCAACCCAGTCACTTGTACCAAGTCAAGAATCGGGTCCACATCAAGACACAGTCATTTGCCCCTCAACTCCCACAATGTGGGCATTAACTGAGTCCACCGCATGCCTCCTAGACCATACCATTTCAGGACGGAGTGGCCACAAATCCATATCTTTTTTTCCAGCACTCCTCACTATTGGGCCAATGAACAACAAAAAAGCAATGTCAATCTGCAGTCCAAGCTCCCCTTCCTTCTCGGCTAGCAAAAAATTCCACACAGAGTCATACTTAAATCTGCCCTGCCTCTTCAAATCTCCCTCCTTCAGTCCCAGTTGAAACCCTTCTGTGGCTGTCTCTATCCTGAAGCAACGGCTGACGAAACACCTAGGATCCCACTCTTGCTCAGGAGTATCATCAATGCCGCCACGTACAAGGGGCCCCTGTTCTCACCTCTTTGTTTCAGCCACTTCCAGGTAGCTCTCATCAGGGATATCACTCCCACAACTAAAGCTGCTGTACTTACTTCACTACCCACAGCCCTCTACTTAGTCTTGCATTTCCATACCAAGATACGCATCTCTTCCCCTTGCACCAGCACATCCTCCAGCAGCCGTCCCCTATACTCCTTCACCCCCACAATGCCCATTATCCTGAATGCTCTTATGAACATCAGAACAGTCAACGTTCCCAGGCAGGCGTGCACACAAATCTCACCAAGGTCACTATTAAATGGAAATGTTCACTGTAATCAGAATCCTTGAGTCCCCACTCTTCCACTTTTTCCTGTCCCAGCCTTCCAATAGTCTTCAAACCAGATCTCCACTCCCAGACCCCAAACTCATGGGCTTAGAAGCACTTCCCATAAAAAAGAATGTCCACTATCTTTCCTGCAATTGTCAGTGGGACAGCCCTTTCTCTCTCTGGCTTATCATAATTTAACCATGTTACTCTTTCTGCATTCACTTCCGACTCTACAAACTCCCCCCACGCTTGGTGATACGAAATCTTCGCTGATGTTACTTGTGATCTCTGGGCCAGCTGACAAGCCGTTACCATCTAAACCGCCACATTGGGGTAACACTGTCACTGCTGTCATGTCGAATTCTGGCTATAAACCACAAACCTCACCCGCTGTGAAGCAGACACCACATCAATTCAGTCCAGAAATGTGTCTTGCCCGAAACAAGATGTTGAAGCACAACACCACCAGTTGTCTCAACAAATAACGCACACTGGTCATTCGTAGATAACTTGCCAGCCACCTTAACGATTGCTCATCTACTACAAAAAACAGCTTTCTGTTCTACAACTCCTATCCTCACAGTCGGACTGCCAGTACCACCACAAATAATACCAGAAAGATGATGCTGTGCTGCCACTTCTTCACTCCTCCAGCTACCGATCCATGCACCAATGTTCCTTCCAGCACAGCTCAAAACCACCCATGCTCAACGCACTGAAAAAACTTTCCACCCTCCAGGTCCCCTGGTCATCCTGAAGCCACAATGTCACACAATTATCGTGGTCCAAAAATCTCAACCACACCAGTAGGTCCCTCCTCAGTAACTCCAAGATTCTGGTCCTATGGTGGGGTTCTAATGCCCCCTTCTCTTTGCAAACGTCACCTGCTTGCATAATGTCATTCCTGGCACCACTAGTCTACAAGCAAAGGTGGGATGGCTTAACGCCTGCTGCATGACCACAAGTCAAATTTCTCTTTGATCGCAGTCTTCTCCAACACTTCTCTCAGTCTAGTCACTATGTCCACTGGCCGCTGTGAACCCATCACCACTGAATCCATCTCAATAGCTAAGAAAGTTATGCACAAGTTGAATCACTGAGTCTTCTACACCAGCAAGGCTTCAAAATGACCTAGTCACTGTCTCAAAAGTCATCATCAGTCTTGCACTCTTTCGCTGCTTCTGTCCTGCCCACCTTCAGAAGACCAGAGGGTACTGGCAACGTCACCCCCTTCTGAAGTTTCAGTAAGCTTCATGGGGCCGGCCTCCCCGTGTGTCCATCCTAATTCCTCCCACTATACACAGTGTGGGACCCGCTGGAAATGGCATTACAGGTAATGGCTGAATGCAATATTGACATCATCTGTGTAGGTGCCATGGACTGCAGTCACGTCATTGTCCAGTTCATCACATGACTTTAAACTGGCCGTTCATATCATGGCCATGTATTTGAATAATCCTACACTAGCTTCAAGTGTCTTTTCACAAATGGTGGTGGCATAGATTGTGAATACTACCATCCTCAGGTCTATGTTGGAGGCACTCTAAGGTGCCTGGCCATTTCCCTCGTCTAAATTTTTTTAAATCTCCTTCATGCTCAAAAGGGTCCAACATCCCCGTTAAAGTTCAGAGGTCGTTTTTGACCATGGGTAGTGAAATATTTTGAGGGTTAAAGAATAGGTAGTTTTAAAATGTTAAAACTAATTAAAAAATAAAATTAGTTTATTATATTAATTTTAAATAATTAGACTACATATTTAAAAATTATTTAGGATTTTGGTCATACCTCTCTCTCTATATATATATATATATATATATATATATCATTGAAAAAATAAAGGTAAAAGTAATGTTATAATTAGCAGAAAATGTCAGTTTAAACATGTTTTAAACAAAAAAAACAATTGAAATTCAACAATTATAGTTATTTCAATTAACTATAACTCGCACTCCTGCCATACAGAGTGTTGTTGTCAATTATGTTAGTTCACTCGTCATCAGTAATGTTATTAATGATGTCACAGAACAAGTCATGAGTGTTATAATATATGAGGTCATATGCAGTGTATGGCAGGGGCGCGAGTTATAGTCAAATGAAATAACTATAAATGTTACATTTCATTTTTTTTTTTTTTTAGTTCAAAACTCTCTTCAAGTTGCAACCAGCCAATCAGAGCGCAAGCTCCATGGTTACAATGCAGCCGATGGGGTAAAAAAAAACCCTTTGCCAATCAGATTCCTCTATTTTTTTAAGGTGTTTCATTGCTGGACTCCTGCGAGCAGCCCATGAACCCAACAGTCCAGACATACAACGTTTATGAATCCTTAGTTCTTAAAAACTACTGAACTGATTTACACCAAATCACAAAAAGCATACTTTCTGGACCAAGATCTAGATTTCTGCTTAATTTGGCGTAATTCTGTTAAGCCGGTTTTGCGGTACCGCTGATCAAGCTTTCTATGGAAAATTGCATAGGGAAATTGTGATGAATTATTTTTTTGGAAGCTTAGTGAAAATTCATCAAATGGCGCCAAGATTCCTAACAATAACTACCCAGTTGGAAGTTGTATATATTACCTACTGGCTCCTGCCCTACAGTAACTATAACTCACACCTTCACCATGAACGGCTTATGACCTCGCATATTAAATTATTGATGACATGTTCTATGACATCATTGATAACATCACTGCAACATCTGAAATGGCGTCATTGATGACAAAACTGTGCATAGCTGGGGCACGAGTTATAGTTACTTTAGGGCATGAGTCATAGTTACTTGAGACCACTATAACTGGGGAATTTCACTGGTTTTGTTGGTTTAAAAAGTTATTTTTTACTGACATTTTTACCAAACTATAACGTACCTTTAACCTTTTTTTTCCAGTGAATATATATTTATATATTCACTGAAAAAAACCATAGGTTTCAGACATGTTATAGTTAGGAATTAGCATTTAAAAACCTTTGAAATTCACTGAAAAAACCATAGGTTTCAGGCTCGTTATAGTTAGAAATTAGCATTTAAAAAACCTTACAAATTCACTGAAAAAACCATAGGTTTCAGGCACGTTATAGTTAGAAATTAGCATTTAAAAAACCTTACAAATACACTGAAAAAACCATAGGTTTTAGGGACAGTTATAGTTAGTTGGACATTGCACTCGTACAAAACCCGTGAAATTCCCCGTTATAGTTAGTTCAGCTAACTATAACTCGCGCCCGCAATGCACTGCTGATGATGTCACATATTACATCACTCATGACATGGTCAGTGACATCACTGATGACATCACTGATGACATCTCAAATGACATCACTGATGACATCATCCAGTGACTGTGTTTCTGTAAAGTTTAAATATTTTTAATATATATAGGGAAAGGCGTATTGAAGAATGAGTGGGTGTATAAGTGTCTGTATGGATGATTTAGTAGGTGCGTGACTAACTCTATAAGTGAGTGATTAAACGTATCTTACTGAATGCATGGGTTAGTGACTAAACTAGGTGAATGTCTGTATCCGTCTGTCTGTTGCTGTGTAAGTGGCTGCATGGGTTTGTGAATAGCTACATGAGTGTCTATATGAGTTATTGATTGGTTGTCTGAGTATCTGTATGGGTGCCTGAGTGTTTGTGTGGGTGGGGTGTGTGCGACTGTGCATAGATGTGTGAGTGGGTGATTCACTGGGTGGATGGTTTCAAGAGTGCATCTGTGATAGACTGTATGGGTGGGTAAGTGTGTGTAAGAGTGTGTTAGTGAGTGAATGTATGTCCCAGTGGTACATGTGTGAGTAACTACATATGAGAAAGGCAGTATATATGTGTGTTGGAGTATATAAATGGCTATAAGTGAGAGTGTGTGATTGTGAGAGTGGCTGTATGGATGAGTGTGTGCTTGTATCAGTGATTGTATAAGAGCGTAAGAATGTGCTAGTATTTGTATGAGTAAGTGAGCTGGTGTGTGTATGACTGTATAGGTGAGTAAATGGCAGTGTGAATAATTATTTGCATGACTGACTAGGTGTGTGAGTACCTCTATGGATGAGTGGCGGTGTGTGAGTGTCTATATAGGAGTATGAGTGCATATGATAGTCCTGTACTGAGTGAACATAAGTATGAGTGACTGTACGGGTGAGTGAGTGGATGTGTGTGTAGACCTAAGAATCAGTGAGTGGGTATGTAGTTATTGGGGTTCGAGTGTCTATGGTTTTGCGAATGGCAGTCTGTAATTTAGAGTGGGTGTATCAAAGGTTATATTAGGGTGTGAGGAGGTGCATCAGATTATCACGTGGATGATGTCATCAGTGATGTCATTTGAGATGTCATCAGTGATGTCATCAGTGATGTCACTGACCATGTCATGAGTGATGTAATATGTGACGTCATCAGCAGTCCATTGCGGGGGCTCGAGTTATAGTTAGCTGAATTAACTATAACGGGGGAATTTCACGGGTTTTGTACGAGTGCAATGTCCAACTAATTATAACTGTCCCTAAAACCTATGGTTTTTTTAGTGAATTTGTAAGGTTTTTAAATGCTAATTTCTAACTATAACGTGCCTGAAACCTATCGTTTTTCAGTGAATTTGTAAGGTTTTTTAAATGCTAATTTCTAACTATAGCGAGCCTGAAACCTATGGTTTTTTCAGTGAATTTCAAAGGTTTTTAAAATGCTAATTCCTAACTATAACATGTCTGAAACCTATGGTTTTTTTCAGTGAATTTCAAAGGTTTTGTACATGACAATTTTTAAATGTATTAATTGTTATATTTATTTTTTGATACTGATTTACTACATTTTTTTAAACTATTTATTTTTAGATATTTTATTTTTTAAATTACATTGTAATTACATTATACATTACATTACAAAATATACTTTCTCAGAATGAATTACTTTAGTTTAAATACTTTGCAAATAGGCAATAGACTTTTAAGTACAGTAGTTACAGTTGTTGCAATGGGCAACACAATTTCAAACACAATGCAACATTGAGCTCAATGTAAATTTCTAGTTAAATGCAATTAGTACTTTATGGATTACTTTTCTAACCACAGGACTGGATCCTAGATTCAGTCCTGGTACATCTCCTGTAAACAGTTGAGTAAAAGCGTTTTGGTTACAGTAGTGATTTTTAAGGAATATTATTGTATTTTAAAAGTTGACACTTAGAAACTTATTTCACATAGAATCACCAATGTTATCCTATGGGAGGAAATTCACTTAGCAGGTAAGTAGTGTTATCGTTACTTTTTCTTACTCAGTGGTGGATCTTGGATCCAGCACTGGTGCATCTCCTGTAAACAGTTGAAAGAATGCGTTAAAGTCACACAGGCGATTTTTAAGGAATATTTGTAGTTTGTGAAAATCGACACTTTGAAACTTTTCTGCTGAAAACAAGACAATGGATTCCTATGGAAGGAAATTCAAGTTACTGGTAAGTACGGTTAGAATTACTTTTCAAGGTCAGTGCTGGGCTAAAAGATGCAGCACTGGGTTCTCTCCTGATAACAGGTGAGTAAATCAGAATTCGTAGTTCGGCTGATTTTAGAGGAATATTATAAAGTTCCAAAACTCCACACTTAGAAGAATTTCCAAGTGAAACCAGTCAATGTTAGCCTATGGAAGGAAATTCAAGTTACTGGTAAGTACGGTTAAAATTACTTTTCAGGATTAGTGCTGGGCTCAAAGATGCAGCACTGTGGTCTCTCCTGATAACAGGTGAGTAAATCGGAATTCGTAGTTCGGTTGATTTTAGAGGAATATTATAAAGTTCCAAAACTCCACACTTAGAAGAATTTCCAAGTGAAACCAGTCAATGTTAGCCTATGGAAGGAAATTCAAGTTACTGGTAAGTACGGTTAAAATTACTTTTCAGGATCAGTACTGGGCTCAAAGATGCAGCACTGAGGTCTCTCCTGATAACAGGTGAGTAAATCGGAATTCGTAGTTCGGCTGATTTTAGAGGAATATTTGCACAATGGTGAAGGAAGGGGTGGGGCCTGAGGTGACATGTCTGCAAACACGCCCTGTGGCGCGTTTTAAGTTGGAGAATTAATTCCTCCTCAATCCCGAGGGTCCCTAGGGGCCAACTAGCCCACCAGGAACCTCCAGTATGCGCCAGGGGCTGCGTTGCAGAGAGGTGTACAGAGGCCACGCCCCTTTTACAACAATCTGCAACGCAGCTCCGTGGCGCTTACTGGAGGTACCTGGTGGGCTAGTTGGCCCCAGAGACCCTCAGGATTGAAGAGGATTTAATTCCCCATCTTAAAACCCGCCACGGGGCCTGTTTGCACACATGTCACCTGAAGCCCCGCCCCTCCCATCACCACTGTGCAAACGCGCCCGTGGCGCGTTTTAAGTTGGGGGATTAAGTCCCCTTGAATCCTGAGGGTCCCTGGAGTCCAACTAGCCCACCATGTACCTCCAAAAGCGCCACAGAGCTGCGTTGCAGAGAGGTGTAAAAGGGGCGTGGCCTCTGTACACCTCTCTGCAACGCAGCCCCTGGCGCATACTGGAGGTTCCTGGTGGGCTAGTTGGCCTCAGGACCCCCAGTATTCAAGGGGGTCGTTCCCCATCTGCAAACGCGCCAGGGGCGTGATTGCAGACTGCTGCAGAGAGGGCGGGGCCTCCGGCACGATGCCGGTCTTTTTTTTTTTTTTGTATGGGAGGGGGCTGCGTGGCCCCCTTCCCTTGGCCACTTTTGGCCCCGGGGACCCCATCCCCGGGGCCTGATGATTTTAAAAAATTGTTTTTTTTTTTAAACAAAACGGGAAGGGGGCCGCGTGGCCCCCCTTCCCTGGGCCTCTATTGGCCCCGGGGACCCCATCCCCCGGGGCATGCCCACTGTTTTTTTATTTACACTTTTGGAGGGGGGCTGCGTGGCCCCCTCCTCAGGCCATTTAAGGCCCCGGGGACCCCATCCCCGGGGCCGGCCTTAACGTTTTTTTTTTTAATTTTCTTTATGGGGAGGGGGCTGCGTGGCCCCCTTCCCAGGCCACTAATGGCCCTGGAGACCCCATCCCCCGGGGCCTGGCCTCTGGTTGGGGACTGTGGGGGGGTCACCAATCCCCCCACAGTCCCACCGGCTCCCCGCGTCCTACGGGAGCCGGCATTGCTTTTCCATAAGGGGAGCTGCTGACATGCAGCTCCCTTATCAGACAATTCTGCTTGCTTCATTGAAGCGAGAGCAGGTTTCCCTGCTCTCGCTTCAATGAAGCAAAGCAAGTTTGCAATGGCAGGACGGGTGCCGCGAGGCTCCCGTCCTGCCATTGCAAACAGCAGTGTCCCGGGGGTAGGCACCCCAGGACACTGCAGGAGCCGGCCCTGGGGGGTGGCGGTCCCCAGGGCCACCACAGGCTCCAGGAGGTGGGCCGCACGGCCCCCCTCCCATGTCTTTAAAGCCCCGGGGAGGTGGTGGTCCCCGGGGTTTCGGGGGTCCGAAACAGACCCCCACATTTATTTTGTTAGTGCCCCGGGGAGGTGGCAGTCCCCGGGGCGTGTGGGGGGCTTGAGCCCCCCCACACAGGTACTATTAAATTTTAAGAAAGAAGCCCCGGGGAGGTGGCGGTACCCGGGACTGCGGGAGGGCCGAGAGCCCTCCCGCACCATTTATTTTTAAAGCCCCGGGGGGTGGCGGTCCCCGGGGCTTGGGGGGGCCTTAGAGGCCCCCACATATTATAAATAACCCCCCCCCGCATGCCCCCGGGACTTGGCCCACCCGGGGGCCAATTAACAACGAAGCGCGGGAGACCGCGTTTTGTTTTTTGTTTTTTTTGGCGGGATCCGCGCACCCTAAGCGCATCCCGCCGATTTATTTTTTAAAAAAATGCTTTTTTCTGCCCAGGGAGTCCTTGTGGGACCCCCTGAGCAGACCTAGGGGGTCAGGGTGTTTCTACCCTGCCCCCTTTGTGCGTTTGCGCACTTGTTTCTTTTTTTCTCGGCGGGATCCGCGCACCCTAAGCGCATCCCGCCGATTTAAAAAAATGTTTTTCTGCCCAGGGGGTCCTTGTGGGACCCCTGAGCAGACCTAGGGGGTCAGGGTGTTTCTACCCTGCCCCCTTTGCGCTTTGCGCACTTGTTTCTGTCCTACCGAGGGACAAAATGGCTGCCAACACTTCCTGATGTGGAGCCAATTAGCATGCAGCACGTGATCGGGAGGGTACGCGGACCCTACTCGGCCATAGATATATATGTGACTTTACTTTTGATTTTCTCAGGAACTACTGAACGGATTTACACCATTTAAGCAAAAGGCACGACACTGAACCAAGGGCTACCTCTTTGCCAAATTTGGTGTAATTCCGTTCAGCAGTTCGGGCTGTAGCTGCGACTAAAGGTTCCTATGGAAAAATGAATGGGGAAAACGCGTTTTGGGACCCCCTTTTTCTCGGCCCCGCTTGACGAATCACCCCGAGACTTTCAGGATAGGAGCGGACCGGAGCGCCCCAACAAGTTGGAAGCTTTCGCGAAGATTCGTCAACCGGCGCCAACGTTATTGCAAATAGAATGTTGCGGATTTCCTATGGAAAATAGGTACTAACTATAACTATCTACTGGCGACCGCCAGTAGATAATATAGATATATATATATATATATATATGTATATATATATATATAGAGAGAGAGAGAGAGAGAGAGAGAGAGATAGGTATGTAGATGTATAGATATATCTGAACCCTAGTATATATATATATATATATATATATATCCATCAAACATCCTTCGAACATCGGAGCCCCCAACCCTTCAGGGCGGCCTCTTTAAACAACGGGCACGAAGGAGCCCATCAATTCACTGCTGTGACACAAAACACAGAGGCCCATTTCCGGAGTCGGCACATTTTAATCCAAGGTTTAAGCAGCACCACATGCTTCCTTTCACCCTACGCGTTTCGGCGTTCTGCCTTGGTCACGGGAGGAAACAGTTGGCCAAGTGCATACGTGCATGAATCTAATAGTCCTGGGTCACATGACCTGTGTACAATACATCTCCCACAATGCATCATAAAGTTCAAATAAATGTTGGTATTATGAAAGTTCTCATTTTGTTGGCATGAATCTTGTAATGCTTTCTTTCACCTTAAAATGCATTCATGTGAATAAAATCCCAATGGAACACAGTCATAAAAGTTCTTACTATCAGCAAAATGCGTGATTATTCCAGTTCCCTTGATAAATGTTTTTTACTCCGGAACGATTGGTGCAGAAAGTCATTCTCACCAAATCCCTTCCAAGCTGCTGCCGTTTTCGCTGTATTACAGTGGCGGCTGGTGACATTTGTAAGTGGTGGGGCGGAAAATGAATTTCATAGAGCACCGCAGCGAGCGCGCGAGCCCGAACAACCATCACAGCGCCGGCCATTAATATACTCTTTTCCAGGAAAAGAGTATATTAATGGCGGCGCTGATTGTGCACTTTAGAGAGCGCCGAGCAACGTTAACAAAATGCTCATGTTAACGTTGCTCGGCGCCTCTAAAGTGCACAATCAAAGCGCCGGCCACTCTTTTCAACAAGCCTTGTTGTTGGCATAACATTGCTCTGCTCTCTAATGTGCACTATGAAAGCGCCGGCCATTAATATACTCTTTTCCAGTGGCTCATGTAAAGTGCTCCAATAACTTTGGGTCGAGTTTGTGTTATATAAAACTGCAAAAAAATAAATACATTGAGGATAGAGTGGAGTTAGAGCTTGTCCCTGCCTCCAAATACCCCTCTCTCTCTGCAGGGTCTGCTAAGTGCAGAGGCTGTGGAGGGTATGTCCTCATTGCCCACTCTTGACCTCTATCTGAAACAAACGACTTATTTTTCTTCAGGACAGCTGCCTTTCTTAGCTTGAGGTTCCTTGGCCAGCAGGATGTCTGCTTTTTACTCTACTCCCACAACAATGGCTTCCATGGAGATGGGATATGGGAAGCAAGTACCCAGAGACTGGCGAGTTGGGCCTCCTACGTGTACCATGCTGCATACCATCTCGGCATAAGTCTCAGAGTTGCTATTAGGCAATTAAACCCTCGCCCAGATGGCCCCCTTTTTTGTTTAACTGGAGAGGTTGGAAATCGTCCCCACACCACGACGTGATTTTAAATTTCATAATGGACAAACACACAGTTAGGCAGGGTAGAGTACAGTTTTTAATACCTACTACTGTTCTATGCGGCGAGCAGCAAGGGTAAGGTTATGAGGGTATGCGCCCACAGTTGTGAAACCGAGTTGTTAGGAATACCCCAGTGGTCTCATCATTTCTACCTCCTTAATTAGTGTAGTTAATTATGTAAAACATGGGGCGAGGCAACACTGGGGTAGGGTTGAAACTCAGTCCTCCGTGATTCTTTCAACTTGAAAGAATCACGGAGGACTGAGTAAGCAACAGGAGCGTGGTGTGGAAGCAACAAGGGGCACAGGTGGGGGGGAGCAACACAAGGGAGTGTGAGCCCTGTTAATCTCCGGTGTCCACGGAAGAGCCCACCGGGGCGCACGGGAGGGAGAAAGAGTATATTAATGCCCGGCGCTTTGATTGTGCACTTTAGAGGGCGCCGAGCAACGTTAACAAAATGCTCATGTTAATGTTGCTCGGCGCCCTCTAAAGTGCACAATCAAAGCGCCGGCCACTCTTTTCATTTTCAACAAGCCTGGTTGTTGGCATAACGTTGCTCGGCTCTCTAATGTGCACTATGAAAGCGCCGGCCATTAATATACTCTTTTCCAGGAAAAGAGTATATTAATGGCCGGCGCTTTGATTGTGCACTTTAGAGAGCGCCGAGCAACGTTAAGAAAATGCTCAGTTTAACGTTGCTCGGCGCCCTCTAAAGTGCACAATCACAGCGCCGGCCATTAATATACTCTTTTCCAGGAAAAGAGTATATTAATGGCCGGCGCTGTGATTGTGCACTTTAGAGAGCGCCGAGCAACGGGGCAGGGGCATCAGCCAGCACTGGGGAACTCCTGCTAGAGTCAGCTTGAAGTTTGAGTCCACGGTCGGCCTCTGTACCTCAAAGGCTCTTTATAGGCACCCCAGAACGAACCGCTCTTCACAGTCACCCTGAAAGTAACATATTTACAGGCACCACGAAACGAACCGCTGTCCACAAGCACCCCGAAACAAATCAACGTTAACATGAGCATTTCCTTTCACCCGCGCCACCAAGCTGATTGCTGTAAGTAATTTAAAATGTACACTTACAACAATCAGCTTGGTGGCGCGGTGAAAGGTACACATTGTATATTTCTCGTCATCAAGGCGATCAAGCATCAGCTCACTTTGGATTCTGGAAGTACTTACGTGGTGAAGTCGAAATCTCGTCCAGCAGTGAGTCTCTTCTTTACCGGAGCCACCCACCCACGACGAGCAGTAGTAGCAGGCAGCCTCGCACCAGAACACGAGGTGTGTGTCCTGTGTGTCGTCGTGTCGCAGTCCGAGTGTCCGACTACGGACTACAGTTACGTTTACGCTTCCAAAATCCCGTGCCTCGCTGTGACTAAGCCAATCCAGGCGCTGCCCCAGCAGTGCCAGGATTGGCTTGGGCAGAGGTACACACCCGCCCATTAGGAGACCGGGGGCTGCGCCATGAAGCAACCCCCGCTCTTCTAATCTGCAGGCTAATGCGCATGTGCGCCGCGGGCTGGTCAGAAAAATGACCAGCCCAGAACTGAGCATGCGCACTAAGTGCGCTACACCCGACGTCAACACCCCCCCTGTCCTGATGATTGCCGGGCGTCGCCCGGTGATCGTCAGTGACCGCCCGGCACGGACTTCAAGTAATACACCTGTACGTCTGCCAGACGTACAGGAGTATTACTTTGCTTAGCATTAGTGGGGCAACGCCCCAGCGCCCCAATGGACGCACCGCCGCTGCTGTATTAGCATTTCCTTGTAGGCAAGTCAGCAGCGAGTGGGTCATGCTCCTGTATTAAATCCATCAAACATCCTTCGAACATCGGAGCCCCCAACCCTTCAGGGCGGCCTCTTTAAACAACGGGCACGAAGGAGCCCATCAATTCACTGCTGTGACACAAAACACAGAGGCCCATTTCCGGAGTCGGCACATTTTAATCCAAGGTTTAAGCAGCACCACATGCACACCCGGGGATCTTATTCCGGAGCCCACTAGAAAAGAAAGGACACTGAAATGAACTGAACCCACTGGGGGAAGAAGCTGTTCGTATTAAACCACAGGTACCAGCATGCTTTAAACCGGAAACTCACCTGAGAAGCCCACGAGGGTCGTATTAATAGACTTGCATGCAGTGAATGGTGGTAGGAGCATTTCAGTTTCATCAGTTGTCATCCTCTGAAGGAGCCCATGAGCTCTGAAATGCGTAAGGAAGTTTTTACAATCGGAACTGAATTGCCGGTTTCACAATAAAGGCTTTGGAAGCACTCAGCTGTCGGAGGCGTCCTTAACTCAGGGCATCTTTTTGAGGGATAGGGATAGATATATATATATATATATATACACACACATATATATATACACATATATATATATATCCAGTACACCAACGGCGCCCCTCCTCCCCCTCGGTAAGGTCGCAACAGAAGGGCACGAACTCCTCTTAAAGTACGCAATTGTTAATTTTTATTTTAACACGTTCCAACAGTCATGACGCGTTTCAGTAACAGCCGTTACCTTGATCACATAATGGCAATGCATTTCCGCCTTTACTAAATACCACCCCCTACCATTGACGTATTGCCATGAAAATAGTGAACATACTATGTTTTACAATTGCTGCCGTATTACTCAATATCCTTGACCCCAAGTGGGGACCCAACAGCCTTACACACCAAATTTATAGATATATTGCTTAATCATAAACATTTGTATCTTGCTTGTAATAGTAAATAAATAAATATATATATTTAGATATAGACCTTCACATCATGAATTAGATAAGAATTTTTTTTTTTTCATTTAGCCATTCTTATTCATTCTGAGCCTTTTGCAAATATATTAGATCTGTTTGATGTACAGATTAAATGCATAATTCATACCCGGTTCAATGCGTTAATAGTTGTTCTGCAAAATGCTCATAAATAACATGTCAAAAAAAGCAGGATATACAAATATAGTGTCTTTTGATCTAAAAAATAACCTTTAAAATTGGAAGGGCTGGTTAAAAGCATGAGCTAATAGCAGCAATATGAAATGTAAACATTATGTCTGATAATATAAAGTGCTGGTGTGCCTCCTTTATCATAAGTGCAAATTATTATAAAAGTGCTTCTGTGCAAAATAGTGCAAACCTCTGTGTCACGCTAAGGCAAATTCTATTTTTATCTTGTTTTTTAAAAAAAACGAAGTTTTCTATTTAAAATGTTTTTGGGATTTTATAAATTAAGTTAAAATACACAGCGGAATAAATAAGGAGTAAAATAACATTGCATCCTACATCACCAGGTTTTATAAGAAGGCTGACTATTCTATGTAGAGTGATACTAATTGCTCCTATTAGTATATTGATGTCTAAGTTTCATGGCTAAGTCACCTGGAATCTTCTTGTCATCTCTATGTGGGCTTTCCCTTCTTATTGTTAGGTATTAAGCAGATACAGTGAAGAATCTTTACAGAAAATTATGGAGATAGTCGTTATTGTTCAACCCATTGGGAGTCTTGCTGTCCAGCTCTAGTATCATACGGGTCTCGAGCTGGCGCAGCAGTTTCTCCCTATTTCCTCCTCGTCTCAGGCTAGGGACCCAGTCAATAAAGTATTTTAGACATTCAAATTTGTTATTATGTACTGCCTTAAATTGTCTAGCCACAGGATATGTGGCATCGCTGTTGACAATTGCCCTTAGGAGCTGTAGAATTCTCACGTGCACCTGAAGCTTGGTGCTACCCACATATTTCAAGCCACAAGTGCACGTGAGAACATATACAGCAAAATCCGTTCTACAATAAAAATTCCCTCTAATGGCTACTTTAGAGGTATTAAACGCAGTCTCATAATGAGTGGTATTAATGCCAAATTTACATTCTCTACATGATGAGCATTTGAAAAATACACTCTTTGGTTTTAGCCATGAGGTAATTGGACTAACTTCTGGGCTGCCTTTAACTAACTGCGTTCTCATGGATGGCGCCCTTCTAAAAGTGATAGATGGAACCGCAGGTAGCCTAGGGGCCATAACAGCGTCGGTCAGTACTATTGGCCAATTTTTCTTTATTATGGCTTTAATTTGTCTTTGTTGGCTACTAAATCTTGTTATGAGCCTGGCTGTTTTCTCTTCCTCCTTTGTATTGCTGCAGTAGGGTCTCCCTCGTTCTAGTTTTAACCTTTCTTACTGCTTCTGTCAGGACTCTGTTAGTATACCCCCTCGCTTTGAATCTCTTTTTGGCTTCTTCCATGCATTTTTCAAATTCTATTTCGGTACTACAAATTCTTTTTAACCTTAAGAGTTCCCCAAAGGGGATACTTGCTATCAGATGTTTGGGATGGGAACTTTGAGCATGTATTGTTGTATTTCCAGCTGTATTTTTTCTGTGCAGCGTTGTCTCTATTTTCATCTTGGAAATGTAAACCCTTACATCAAGAAATTCCACTGATTGACTACTAATACTAGATGTGAACTTAAGATTTACATTGTTCACGTTGATATGTCTTATGAAGTTAGCAGCACTGAGTTCACTTCCTCTCCAAATTATAAAGATATCATCAATAAATCTAAGCCAGTACATCACATGGGCATTATATTGCGCACCATGGTTGACTTTGAGGACCAGCTCCTCCCAACAGCCAACATGCAAACAGGCATAGCTGGGGGAGAAGCAGGCTCCCATCGCCACTTGGCGTTTTTGTCTGTATAATTCCCTGCCAAACAGAAAAAAGTTGTTAAACAGACACCATTTGATCAATTCAATTAGCATGATATTATGACTATAATTCATTAATGGTCTTGTGTTCAGAAAGTACTGTACTGCTGCTTGTCCAACATCATGGTCAATGCTTGTATATAGGGACTCTATGTCCAAAGTTATAAACAGCATCCCTTCCGCCCATGTGATATTATTCAATTTTGATAAAAAGTCCCCAGTGTCCTTGATGTATGTTGGTAATTTTCTTACATGATCTTGGAGGTAGTAGTCTATATACTGTGCAATGTTTTCACCAATTCCTTTTATTGTTAATTGGTCGGCCTGGAACAGGTACTCGTTCTTTTTGTATTTTAGGAATCACTGGCCATTCATTGTGCATGAATTTAAATTCATCCTTTGAAATGAGACCTTGCCTTTTCCATTGCATGAGATCCTTTTTAAGACCTTCCTTTGCTTTATTGTATTGTTTCATTTCTGTTTTTTCATAGCAATCCGTATCATTCAACTGATGATATGCTTCCTGTATATAGTCCTTCTTCGGCCAGATCACGACATTGCCGCCTTTGTCAGACTTGTTGATTACTAGCTCGTTGTTCTTTTTCAGTTTCCGCATCAGCTTATTATATTGAAAATCCTGAAATTTGATTTTTTCTCTAGTCCTTTTCACTTTGTGATTCAGATTTTTTAGGTCTTCTATTACCCTCTCGTGGAAAATATCGAGGGCATCTTTAGGCATCATTGGCTGAAAAGTTGACTTAGGCATAAAAGGACTATTTCCTGCACTTGTTTTAGCCAGATTGAGTGATTCCAGTTGTTCCTGTGTGGTCTCAACCTCAAATTCAGATTGGCTGTCTTCATTACTTTCTTTACTTAATTCATACAGCGTTAGAATCGTAGAGGCATCTGATACCTGAAGATTGTCATCGGATATATTATTTCTGTCCATTGAAACTGTTTGGGTATTGCCTTCTTTAATGGTAAAGAACTTTTTTAGCTTTAATTTTCTAATAAATTGAAATATATCCACTCTTGTGTTGGCATAGTCAAAACTGCTTTCAGGGCAGAATGATAAGCCCAGTGCTAAAAGCTGTGTCTCAGCTTTGCTTAAGGTTGTTGCCGAAAGATTTACTACTGTGTTTTGTTGCCCCGCTTCTTGCGCCATTGTGGTTTCTTGTTTTTTTTTAATCTATTTCTGATCTTTCTCCTTGCTCGCCTCCTTTTGTTCCTCCGCTCTCTACTGGTTTCTTCAGATTTCGTGGTCTCAGTGTTTGCCTCCTGTCTAAGACTAAAAAATCAATTTCTTCCGTTAGGCTTAATTTGACTAATTCTCCTTAAATATATATATATCCAACAAAAGGTTGCCCTCAAAAGGAAAAGCCTCACAGGTGGGTCATAATTCTTTAATGAAGGTGCAGCGAGCACAACGTACAATAGGAAACCTTTAAAATGCAGCCTGACGCGTTTCGGGCTTTCACGCCCTTGGACACAGGCTCAGCAAAGAGACAACAGCAAGAGTTGCAGTCACTCGTTTAAATTCTTAAAGATGTCACGCCCCAATGGGCCTCCGAGCATCATGGTATTTGTAGTCCTGCAGTGTATTACCCCAGTGGGTCTCCGTGTTGCTCCCAAATTCATGCCAAATATTTCCTCAGTGGGTTGGCATCCATGTATCAGCCTTCTCCTTGCCAATATAATCGCCTTCATAAAGAAACCACCAGTCCAAGATGGCACGCATTCGTTGTCATCAGATCCGCACTTATGCGGCGGGCAGTTCCATGGCCGGACCAGCCGTAATCCATCCAACAAAAGGTTGCCCTCAAAATATATATATATATGAACCCTAGAAACGCCTTACTACCTCAATAAATCACTCATCCCTGAGCCCAAAAAACTCCTTACTACTCCCATATGCACTACTGAGCACTTAAAACTCATTAGTATCCCTGTCTACCACCCATCCTTGAGCCCTAAAACCCCCTTACTACCTCTATACACCACCCATCCCTTAACCTAAAAACTCCAAAACACCCCTAAAAACCACCCATCACGGAACCCTAAAAGTCCCTTACCACCCATTAAACCTAAACTTTCAATTGAAATTTAAAAATATATTTAGCTTTTTAATACCATAATCCTGTATTTTAAAATAAATATTTTTGGAAGAATTTAACACCAATCTATATTTAACTAATATTATTTTTAACAACCTAATTTCTAATGTATTAAATAACTCATATGAATATATAGTATAAGGCAGGAACATACACAAATCATGAAATGTGACAGAGAATGGAAAACAAAAGCGAAAGAGTTATACACATGAAACAAAAAATAACGGAGAAAATAAAAAAGAATGGAAAGAAACAAATCAGCAAAATGTAAAAAAAATGTTGCTTTGTGCTTCTAGGCACTATATTTACCTAAATTTTGAAATTGAATATATATGGTTCTACTAATTGGATTTTCTTTGCTTTAGTCTCATATTATTTATTAAATTTTACTCTATTTTTCTAAATTGGTGCGGGATCTATCTTGTGCTGTATTTTCACTTTTTACTGTATATGTGCTGCATAATACTTTACAAATTGCCTCTAAGTTAAGCCTGGCTGCTTTTGTGTCAAGCTACCAAAGGCACAAGTTAATTTAGTGACTTTTTGTGGTTCACCAGGGCAGGGTTTGTGGTTGTTGCTTGAGGAGGGATAATACCCCCCCTCAACCAAAAACCCAATTTCCTACATTATCTCTCATTGCACCCTGCTTCTTCTTTTGCCACTTCTAGTTTTGTGCTATTTTCAAACATGTTAGTCTGTCTTTATCCACATTTCCTTTTTGATCATCTTTGCAGTTGTTATCCATATATATATATATATATATACATATATATATATACATATATATATATATATATATATATATATAGTGCTTAGTGAAAATACAAAGATGCAAGCAGTACATTACCATCTTTTTTAACTGATCACTCATGGATTTTTGGAACTAGTAGGAAGTATGTATAATAAATCAGTATAATCATATAAAAAGTAGGTTTTATAACACAAAAATGTGCTCATTTGTAAATATTTAAGAAAATATCATCCCTTTTCCACTCGCCATGCTGCCAATCTGCAGATACCGGCCTGACAGTCAGGGAAGATAGCATGGCGGGTCACTTAAGAGATACTGTTGGTAAGTTTTCGCGTTTTTTAAAATAAACACTGAAAGGGCACAATAAGAGGTCTACTTCTCACCTGTGTTTGTTCATTAAATGATTAAACGCAGTAGACTGAGAGCCTTAATAAGATTTCACTCTTCAAGGCCTAAGAAATTACAGACTATTCCATCAACTAAAGATCAACTAAAGAGCTGGAGAGAGAAAGAGATACAACACAATACTTAAAGCTCCAGATAGTTTAAAAACAAAATATTCTGGCCAATCATTCTAACACAGAGAGAATGGTCAAGGAGAACTTCCAATCTATCATCATCATGGATAATCTCAAGAGGGTTTAAGGGAATGCAGCTGTGAGTCATAAAAGGCAGGGCACAAAAGGTCTCGTAACCGGAGCAGACATTAAACAAGGGGCATTCTGGAATCCTTATTGTTGGTGATGCAGAACTGGCTTCTAAGTCACAATCTTATCTGTAAAGTACATAAGAGTTAATTATCACTCTACCATTACCAGGTTCATTGCCCGTCTTAGTTTAGGGCAATCTCCCTCCCTTGTACCCCATGAAACATATCCTATTGATTCCCTCTGACAGGACTTTCATTGTGACCCTGTCAGCTGTCTTCTGTCTATTGTCGAAGACCTATTGTGTACAATACCAATGCTTGCATTGGGCTTTGGGGCAGTCTACTGATTACCATTGGTTGGTTTGCTTGTCTATCTCATTTGCTTGATTCATTAAATATAACACTTCACTTCCTCTGTTTATCCCTCCCCTGGAACACAGCTTCTTTACCATCCTACGGCTTTGCATCAGGGATCTACTAATTCTTTTTCTTTCAGGATTCCAAATGAGTACATGTGGTTTTTTTTGCTCTCCCCCTCATGTGCGACTTCCTCCCTCACATCCCCACTGCTCACAGTTTATATTTTGGTGCCCCTCACCCCCAAGCTGGACAACTGTTTCTCTGCCTGGCCTTTTTTGTGTTTTTTTTTATTTATAAACGCCCGCTCCCATCCACTCCCCCATTGATCCCCTAACTCTCCCAGCTCAGTGGCATTTATTCGCTTCCTCCCTACACCCAGCATGCTTCAGTGATGATCCCGAGCCCCTCCGTCATGTTCTTTTTGTTAAATAAACATATATATATATATATATTTATTTATTTTAAGAGGGCCCAGCAACTATAATTTGCTGTCAGGCCGCTCTTTTCTAAATAATGAGCATTCACACAATTTTTTACATTAGTTGAGACATTAGGTTTATTCCTAAATGCCAGGAGGCTAATTATTATACTGTACATCTGACTCTCCTTGTACAAGGGTGGTGGAATTGTATGAGCCCCTAGATTCGTGTTGTTTCTTACATGTAAAGTACTTGCTTAGACCTTTCAATGTAAAGCACACAATGCTTTCCGTCACGATTGGTAATGTTAATGGTGTTCTCGTGTGTCAAAATTAATGCAGTTGCAAAACTACTCATGGGCTGCCAACTTTTAGTTTTTCGTCTAATTATAAGAATGAAGCTGGTGGTAGCTACTAAGAGGAAGGAAGTTGAAGTACCCTCCCCCCCCCCTTTTCCTATCAAGATCCCTTTCTTGACCTCGCCTGCTTTATAAGGGCAGCCAGCAGTCCATCTCATTATGTATGCAGATGAGGCTGAACGGTGTTGTATTCATTCCCTATGCTTTGCAAGTTGTGTAAACAAGCTCTCAAGGGGCTTAACAATCATTGGTGCAGCGGGCACAGGTCCCAGGACAGGAAAGGGCTCGCTGCACCTTCTGCTGAGCTGTGCACTACAGCACTTTTGCTACGAGGCCAATCACTAGGCAGATTTTCTTTGGATAAGTGGTCAAAAGCAAGCTGATCAGACGTCCAGGCCTGCCCATTGTGGTCTTTCATCAGCTTTTTACTCCTATTGTGCCCTTCTATTGCCTCACTGGATCACTCATGTGAGCACTGCACAGCTGTTCCAAGAATCTCAAAATCAGCTCTCCATACATTAAGACCATTCTGCTGCACGTATCACTTCACCAACATAAATAAACAGGAGATAGCAGAAAATAAGAGAAGAAAAAGAGAAACAAAAAAACAAAAACGAGGTAAACGGTGACAGAGAAATAAAGAATGGGAGAAGCGAAAAAGCAAGCACTACCAGAAAAGTGTAAAAACAGAAGCTGAAAAGAACCAAAATAAAAGGAAAGAAACAGAAATAAAGCATGAAGAAAATGCAGAGGCGTACACAAATGATGAAATGTGATAGAGAATGCAAAACAAAAGGGAAAGCATTAGACACGAGAAACTGAAAATTACAGAGTAAACGAAAAACAATGGGGAGAGACAGCAAATGTAAAAGAGAAAATCTTCAGACAAAAAGGAATAAGTGCTCGAAAAGAAGGGAAGTAAAGGGCAAACTAGGAAAAGGAATAAAATTAAAGAAAACAGCACAAACCTAATCTGATTCTGTGTCTGACGGGTTAAAGTGTGGGTGAGATGTCACATGAGATTACTGTACAAACATAGTTCAGTGGGATAAGATACGGACTCAAGAGAGCTAAGTGGAGCATGCAGGTCATGGGTTCTAACTGCATCCAGAAAACACAATGGGTTAGAGCACCTACTGCTGACATTTGTGTTCAACATACTGGATGCAGGTTCAAATCACAGTGAGACAGACCAGTGCAGAGATGAAGATGTGTGTGCAACCCGCATGCCAAAGTTTCTAACCCTAGTGTAATAAAACATTAAAATGCAAACCTTTGAAAACGTGCCAAGTGGAATGATTGGCGCATCAGTGTGCATCGTGAAAACAAAGCAACACTAAACATTACTGCAGATGTTCGACGATTATATGCATCAGATTATAATTACAGTAATTAGTTACAATGTGCATCACTGTTGCCTTGTGGGCACCGGGCCGTACTGTAGTAATTGGACACGTATGTGCATTAATGCTACTTTGGGGTTCTGACAGGGATACCCATGGTGACTAACTTTTATTACTAAGATCCCGCTGAATAGAATGGCATTTGAAACCCATGCACGCCACTGGCATAAGGTTCCTCTTTGCCACTACTTATTAATAACAAAATAATTGTGGAAGGCCTATGCAGTTCTGTGTAACTTATATTCACCTTTAATCATTGCCACTATCTCCCTGTTAATGTGAACCATTTAGTATAACCACCCCTAAAAACCACTTGGGCTACCGACAACCTACCTCCACCAGTTTAAACTAATTTTACTGGACCGGTGTACCTAAAAATGCAGTATTTGCCATAACATTTAAGAAAAAAGAATACCGAGGGTGAACCCTCAAACCTTAATGCCAAGGTATGGCTAAATCCAAATCCTTTCAGGTTTTCACCAATATCAATGACCAAATGTGCTTTAAATTTCATGGCTTCCCAAAAACTGTAATTATTAGAACATAAAACACAGTACAAAGAAAAACAGAACCACCACCACCAATCCTGAAACCAAAAACCCACTCATTCAAGTGGTGCCAGGGGGGGTTGGGGACATCAACAGAGGTGGGTGATGTTACTTCCTTGCAGTAGAGCGTGTAGCTCTAGTCACCATCCTTGGACTCCTGTTCAGCTTCAAAGAAGCAAAATATCTGTCATTGATTTCAATGGGATTAGCATAAAAAACTACTCAATCTCAACCTCCACCGAGGCTCGAAAGGTCGAAAATTATGAGGCAGGCCCTTGGTAACCTTGCCAGGCCACTAGACATGGCCTTGGCGTATAGCTCGATTTGCAGATGGCTCGCCAAGAAATGCTACCCTCTTTGTGTTCTGGCTCTCACACGCTTGCATGCTCCGCTATGGAGCGGGAGTGTAGAAATGCAAAGCGGGAGTGGAGGCTGGAAAAAAAAAAAAACACACAAAAGCTGTTTGAATGGGCTGCTCAAGCACCGCTGTAACGGGGGAAACGGATCCCGCATACGGCGAGAGAATGGGTACTCCTATGGGAGTTCATGCACATTGGTTACAGGATCCTGAGGGCTTACAATGTGTGAAATGAGTCGCAATTTGAGATTTCCATACAAATCACCTGATCCATCCTTTGAAGTGCTCTCGTTTAAGAAACTGACACATTGGTTCTCTGGTATGAATTATTAAACAACGTGTTTAGTCTTATCAGTCTGAGGAGCGGGGAGAAGAGCACCAACCATCATCTCACATTTTAACAAAAGATTATAGTTTCATGTCAGGGATGTGCCCAGAGCCAGAAGACACATGGCAGCCTCCAAATAGAGGCAGACAGCCATGTTTTTACACCACAGTAATTTGCTACAAGGAGTCCTGAAATGTGAAAATTAGGGAATTTCTGTATCTCTTCTCAAAGGGGTCGCTCACTATCTACTTATTGCCTGGGAAAAAATAGGCTTAAAAAGCGCCTGGATACCCTCACAGGTGACACGTGCCCTCAACAAATATATATAACATAACAAAATAAAGACGACAAAAACAAGGACTCTGAAATGCAGCTTTCAAAAATAAAGATCATGCAAGCTTAATTAGTTCAGATATGCCCTTGATGCCACTAATAAACGCATGTCGTTAAATAGGCTGGGCCTGGAGACAGAGAAGTAATTTAACTCACCCCTACAGCAGGTGGAAAATGGAATTGGCTGGACTTGGGAATTTGTACCAGTTTCATATTGTTAATGTCTAGATTGTTGAAATGTTGTTGTAGTCTGCATTATCAGTCTTTATTTTGGCAGTCTACACTTTCAAGTTTACATTTTTGCAATCTACATTCCTTGTAGTTTACATTTTTGAAGACTACCTTCTCGCCTCCAGCGCTTATCCCTATGTCTATCCTACACGCTTCAAGATGGCGGCTGTTAAAACAAACATCTGATGCATCATCCACGGGAAGAGCCAATGCCGAGGGCTCTCAGGCCGCAGGGGGGAGCAGTCAGATGGAGGAAGGAGTATTACTCCATCTTGGCAGACACATGAAAGGCACGCGCCCTCTGCTTCACAGGGCGCAAGGGCACCGTCCCAGACCCCAGGAGAAAGAATGAAAAGAAACTCACTCTGCCAACTCCTCCAGGCTGCGGTAGACATCCTCCTCGTTCTCGGTGGTTTCTTCTGAGGGGAAAGACCTTCAAAGAAAGAAAAACAACTGATAAGTGCACTGGGAAAGTCAGGGCCCGAGAGAGGCTCTGGCACCTCGAACGAGGTGTTTATTAATTGGCTTTGCACAGGTCAATACTCATTAGTAAAGGTGCACAGGAACCTATCCCAACTGGGCCAGTTCACCCATGCACCCTTCCATCGCTGATACAACGGGTACCATCAGGTTAGTTACTGTTATTTACAGTGCCAACAAACAGTAAAGCTAGGCATAAAACAAGTTATCATCATTATAATAGACTTGATTTCTTATAGATCGGCCATCGCAAAGCTTATTATTAGTTTATTTTTAAAAATGGTAAACCTACTACAAAGTGAAACAGGGCATCAGTGCAGAGGTGGCAAACAGGTATCTTGAACTTCAGCAACACCCGCTTTTGTATCAAACTTTATTAAACCTATACAGAGCTTTCCATAAGCCTATGAAGGCCTAAACAGCTATGTTATAACTGTATTAGTACTGCTATGTTATAACTGTGGGGAGAGAATGTGGCCTAACGGCTAGGGCGGTCGACCTTGGAGCTGGGGAACCGGGTTTGAGTCTCGGCAGGGACGCTCAACATTCTGTGATTCTGGGCAAATCACTTAATCTCCCCGCGCCTAACAAAAATGAATGTGTCGGTCTGTAAAGTAACTGGTGCTCATGTAAGGCGCTCTGATACCTTCGGGTCTAGTTCACGCTATATAAAACTCCACAAAAGAACCCTCTATTATCACTGCTATTCAGCCTTGCATATAGAACATTACAAGCTTTTCCCTCTTATTTGTCCTATAGGAGGAAATACTTGGCCAGTATTACTTGCAATGCTCCAAGAGTGGGCACCATCAGTACTGGCTACAAATGCTCAACGTGGTACATGCAATGAGATCCTTGAATAAAACGTGAACCTTCTCTGCTGCTGTATATTAAGGAGAATGGTCTTGAGAAGGAATTCTGTGATATGTAGTCGGCTGCAGGTAGGGTCGGACTGGGACATAAAATAGGCCCGGGCATCAAAATAAAAGTGGCCCTCGTAGGCAAACCAGTTAGCTAAAAAAAAAAAGTGCCCCACATTGGAAAATCGGGCTAGTTTCCAATTGTTAAAGCCAGGCTGTATGGGTATTTTGCAAGGTATAAGAGACTGCATGAATTTGTACTTGCTGCAGGCAATGTTGTTTGTAAAGACTGGCTCACCTGGCCATAAAACCGGACCACAAACTGCTAAAAATAAATAAAACGGCCCACACACTAATCTGTCAGACCATCCGATCGGTCCCTGCCTGATTGCCCAATAGGCCACTCCAGCTCTCGCTGCAGCCATCTCTGGAACCCGCTGTAGAAGGGGGTTTGGTCGCCATTCGTTGCAAGGTGAATGGTTGAACTTTCACACACAGTTCTCTAGTCACGTGCACAGCCGTGCTAAGTAGAACATGATAGAGCCAAAGGACTGCCTTGCATACTCCGGGGTGCTTGCATGAAGATGCCAGGGTGGGATGTAATGATGCACGAGTCAATGGTGTTTCGAATTAGCCATCTATTTTTCTGCCTACAGGGTTGCCACCTTTCTCAGAAAAACACAGCTATTTGTTACTTTTCTGAGATTATGGAGGGGCTCGGCCTGCTAGTTGAATACGATTTTTTCTTATCCCCACTGTATTTTTTCATAGGCTTGGCAATCCTGCTTCTGTTTACTTCAACTAAAGAATAGCTTAAATAGTTTGGAAATAACTTGAAAGTAATTTCTTGCTGAACTTACTGTTTAAAATGTATATTTCAAAGATGGGAAAACATTCTGGCTTTGCTATTTTGCAAACCTTGACTAAATATGAAGGAGATAGCATGTTTGCAAACATGAAGAATACAAGTATAATCTCTAGTACAAAATTAAACAAACACAGCAAAAAAGCAGTTAGATATTTGTTGCAAAAATATATTAGAATAAGTTTAATACAAGTCAGCTTTTTAAAAAAGTACTGTAGCTCAGAATTTATAGAGAGATTCTATTTTTTCTACAATTACCTAAAGAGTGCAATTAATAAACATGTTGCCACAAATATCTCCTTTGTGCTTATCACTGTTCATCTTGAAAATCAGAGAAGGGGGGAGGAAAAGCCAAGTTTAATTTTGGTTTGTCTTTCTTAAACTGCAGCTTTTTATGTTCCGTGTCCTACCTTGCACCGTGTTTGCTGGCTCTAGTAGCAGCCATTTTGACATCAGAACTCAACTGTAATGAGTTATTACAGTTGAACAGCTAAGTCATTTCTTTATTACAGGTGACTAGGAGCATCATAAATTGCCTGTAATAAGGAAATTAGAGGGTGTGTGTGAGATTATTTTTCTACAATGCATGCCCCTCATACAAAAAACGATTCACAAATCTAAAAGGTCAGCAGCAATCACCAGCCCTCTTGGCTTTGCTAATGCTTGTTTTTCTTCGCTGCCATTTGGAGTCCATGTTCCAGCTATGCTTCCTTTATCTCTTTTAGAGGATGAATATCTGCGACAATGTTAGCAGGCCTCAGCGAGGTCAACCCGTCCCATGTAACATAAGTCTAATCATAGATAGAGCATGTTCAGAGTGGAGCATTTTGTTGGGCGGAGATAGATGGCTCCTTTCCAGAGATGTGATGCGTGGGCCATTTACTACATTTCTGCATCTCGGGACCAGCTCACTCACATTATAGCTCTCCGCTTCCAACCCATTTTCTCTCTCGTCCCTCGATGATATCTCCAGACGGAATCTCAAAACAGGGCTCAATGGTTAGCGGAAAAAACTGCAGGGAAGCGGAGCATAATGTGAGCGAGGGGAATATCAAGAGATAAGTACAGTCGAATATGATGAAAAAGAATGATTTGGTGTGTGAGCTCCAGTGATGGAGAATCCGCTTGAGAGTGCGGGAGCTGGCAAGCGCGCTCGCGATCAAGCACTTCTGGGACGATCAGTGGTGATGCGCAACAGACAACTGCTGGGTATAAAGCTATAGGTATGCTGGGGTTACTGCATATGCAGCATCATTATTAAGTAGATATTGAATTTCTGGCGACAACGCATATTATAGGTTTCTTGCAAGAAATTTGACGCAGAAAGGAGGAAGGACAGGGAACCAAGCACTCGCCCCCAAAGGCAGCCAGAACATCTTACCGGTATCTAGAGAATTGTTGTTAATGGCACTCAGCATACTCTATCATCTAGGGCAGGGCGACCAACAGAGCTGAATGACACAAACAAGGTGGAAATGGAGGCTTCCATGGCTCAACCTACCACAACACTGCTTATCCCCCTTTAAAAGCCCATGTCAACTACTGATGGATGTGCAAAAATATATTGTTCCTTGTGGTGAAGGAACTATTGCCAGGGGCATAGCTTCAGGGGGGTGTTTGGGATGTTGCGCCCCTCTAATAAATTTATTTTCTGATGAATACTTGGGTTCAGATGCCTTCAGACGGGTATGGTGAGGTGTCTGTCAGATTTCACCTGGGATTTATGCATGTGCACACCAACAAAAAAAGCACACACACTCTCTCTCATCTCTGTTTTCTAAGTCCTAAAAAATGTTGATCATTTTTTCAAAATATTGTATTTCTCTCACTTAGTACTCATACAAATCCGCATTCCTCTCCCTTTCCTCTGCCCCTTAAGCCCCTACCACGCACCCTGCTTGTTGTATAATGTATTTTAACATTATATGCCTGTGTGATTGTTGGAAAACCTGAAGCTCACACCACCCCCAATCTTACTGGCCAAGCTACGTCCCTCACTATTGCTTTGAAGAACATGGAACATATCACATATTAGCAGCCAACGTCCACCGGTGTTGGTATTATTATTTTTATTGATGCTTTTAGGGAACTTGCCACAATCAGCCTGAGTGAGCGGGTTGTAGAACATAACTCATTTCTGGAGAATGCATTTAATAATAATAAATTCAGTCCGCGTAGGCAAGTAAATGGAGATCCCAGCAGAAATGGCAGCCCAGCCTTAAAGAAGGAACCCCAGACAAGTGTATCACTTATACATATTTAAACTAAGGGTGCCTCTGGTCACGTGATGGTGTCACGGTCTTCATTTGCTTTCTTGAGAGCAAGCTGCTGTCCTTAATGCAAGCAAGAAACAAGCATTGGCATAGCCAATAGGTCTCGCTTTTGGGACCTTATAAGTATTTAGTTATGCAGCACAATATCCTTGGTGCAACAACATCAACTGTTGCATGGCTAAACACTTATAAGGACCCAAAGGCGAGACCTATTGGCTATGCCAATGCTTGTTTTCTATTTGCTGGAAAGGTTTAGGTCTTCAAACAACACCAGTGAGTGGTTTGCTGCACAAAGGGCCCAGGGCTGCGATGAGGCTAGGACAAGGAGGCTGTGCCCGAGAACTGCCTATTGCTTGTAACATGGAAAGGGTTCAGAATATCTGCATTCATCTGTATTTTATTAATCCCACCAAACATCAGCATGACGAATCCCAATAAACATCTGCATCAACTCACATACCTCAACCACTCCCCCACCCCACTAATGTTAGCACCCAACTGCTCTTTATTTCATCTACCCCAAGGAAATTCTAGTGAATGCATGGAATAGTTGCTTGAGTCACTAAACTAACCCCAATAACATGACTAGCCACTAACCTTGGGTTCGGTAGCAGCATGCTGCCCAGGGTAAAGCGGCGCTTCAGCACCTCGTCAGGGGTAGTAAGTGTTCTATAAATGCAATTACAATTTACCAAGGTTCCCCAGAAATGGATTTCTGAGACTTAGATATCTGTGTGAGTGAGAAGGGCTGGGTGGGGGTTCAAGAGCGAGAGAGGGGGGAGAAAGAGAAGGCTTTGACTGTTGAAGAGAGGCTAGAGAGGGCGGGGCAGGCAGAGAACAAGACAGATGGAGAGTCAGAGGAAGGCGAGAAGGAGCAGGAGGGAGAGAGTGACAGGAAGTGAAGTAAGAGTGTGTAGAGAGAGAGCGAGGGGGGTTGGGTGAGGGAGTGGGCTGAGGGCAAGATGTGTTTAGGAATATCAAAGGTTCTTGAAATGAAGTGACGTCATTGAAGATGGAGTAGGTGGGAGAGAAGTGTCATGGCGAGGTGCGAAGAGAGATGAAAGAGGTGGGATTGGTAAGGGCAGAGGGGGCTGGAGAGTGTGCAAGACAATAAGGAATTTATGAAGGGAGAATGATGGGAGCACGGGAAGGTAATGTAAAAAAGGAAAAATATGGCAGAATATGAAAGACGGGCGGGATAAAGAGATGGGCTATAAAGGGGAAGAAAGGTGTGACGAAAGGAGCGGTCAGAAGAGGGTAGACAAAGTGGGAGAGAGGTAGGCGACAACGTAAGGGAGTGAGTGATGGAAAAGGACAATGCAGATATAAAAATAGGAAAGGGAAAGAGGAGAAGATGAGGGCCCGAGAAGATGGTGAAGTGAGGGAGAAAAGGGGGCGAAGAAAGCACAAAGTAGAAACAGGACCAGGGAGAAGAAGGGTTCAGAAGAGTGATGAGCAGGAGATGTAAAGGGGGACAGAGTGGCGGGAAACTGGAATGAAAAAGACAAAAGGTGGAGACGGGGCAAAGTATGAAGAGAGCTGAGGTTGAGAAGATAGGGAAAGCAATGAGAAAAGGAGGAGCTTGTGAGACCATGCATGATGTCCTGGCTCGTTCACGTATGGAGTGGAGATTCTGGGAGAGTGAGGGGAGGAAAAGTGGGGAGAGCCCTAAGCAAGGGAAGAGAGTCTGGAATGAAAAAGACCAGTGAGAACAAGGGGTCTAAGAGGGGAGAGAAAGATGTCAAGGGAGCAGGAGAGGGTGAGAAAAGGCGCTTCATGCGAGTGTGTAAAAGAGCGGTAGATTGGGTCAAAGGGACAGAAAATAGTTCGGGAGAGCATCAAAGAAAAAGAAGAGATACCCCGATAAAGAAAGGGATGAAACAGAGAAGATAGGATGGTAGGTCTAAGGGGGAAGAGAGATGGTGACTGAGAGAGCAGGACAGAAAATGAGAAAGGGGAACGACAGGCTGGAAATTAAGAAACGCGGTGGCGACGGAGAAGAGTGTTAGAAAGCGAGGGAGCGAACATGTAAGAAGGAACGAAGGAATGGAACATGAAAGGGTGAGATAAACCAGGGAAGAATGAAGAGAGGATGTTTGGAAACAAGAACAGGGAATACCTTTTGTAGGCAGAACTCCTTAAAATCACACGTTCAACCCTATCAACCGACGCCATTCAGATCTTTCTTGTGGCGATTACATATGATTACAGCACACAAATTATAGTTTTGGCCTGCAGGTGGCGAAAGGCGACCACGTCCAGAAATTAGTTTGGGGATGGTAACTTGTCTCCGTAACATCCCCCTTTTGAGTGTGCCCAAAAGTGTGATAAGGGCCCCACACAAAGTTTGCGGCATTTAAAAAACATATTGTGTGGCAAGAATGGCAAAATTATGGAACAAGAAAATACAAATTATGGAGCATGTTGCCACATATACAATGACAATGTTCTTTTTTTATTTTAACACCAAAGCAATCGGCAAATAAAACAAGCATTGCTTAAAAGCGGATGCCCATTACTCTCAGCGAGTGTGCCCAGACCGAGTGACAGGCGCCGGAAGGACGGAAGCAATGACGGGCAGAGGTGCGAGCGAGGAGGCGCGTGCGCGCTAAAAGGAAATAAAAACAAGCATTGGCCGCGCGGCCGTGAAAGTGATCGCGATCGCGGGCTGTAAGGGTGCCCGCGAGCGATGCACTTAATGAGCCATGACGAGACAGGAAAGCCAGATGGTGCCTGTGCTCGTAACTGTGCGCGTAACCGCACGCTCTAGGCCACACAAAAAGCTGTGGTCGGCTTTTTGAAGCCCACTTACTAAAAGTCTCGCCAGAGCAACACATGCGCTGGCTCAGGCGAGACCTAAAAAGAGCCACCGACATCCTGGTTTGGTACTGACACATCAAACATCACTCCATACTTGCTCCAGGCAAAGGAGGAAGCTGAACGTTTTATCGACACGTAAAACAAGGTTCTTTGCAAAGGAGTGGAGCAGAGTGAAAATCCTGAATGGGCAGTACACAGCTTCCTAAGCACATACAGGAACTCCACATTGCACGCCCCAATGTACACAAGCATCAGTTCTGCTTGGCGGTGCTCCTCATGACACCGTCCTTGCAATGTCAGAGCGGGAACCAGAGGTCCCTGGCAAGTCAAGACTAAAAAAAAAAAAAAAAAAGAGTCAACGTTCACTGATCAGGTCAGCAGAGAAGGGCTAAATCCCCTGAGGTTAATGTTGGCACAAGATGCTTTTAGGGACAGACACCAGGAGGCAAACTTAGAACACCTTCTGAATGTGTCCCAAGGACAGTCATAGCAGTGAAGGGAACAATGAAATATATGACACGTGACTCATAATGCGTCAATGTTCAAAAAGGTGCGGCTTCCACCATGACATCTGAAGGTGAGGAGAGCGACACTGAGTGAGGCTATCTGCCAGTTGAGAGACTGGCAAAAGAACAGGGAGCCCTACTTCAGCAGATGTGACTCCATCGCTCGCACCTGTGAACTCAGGTGACTCCTTACCTCCCACAACGCTGGAGGTGTTGAGAAGTGGATGAACCCACTACTCACAGAGGGGAGCACCTGAGCCATCGCAGAGACCACAACACTTTATTAGACTCGTCATAGGAACACGAGTGATGTATGGACCTGTTGGTCTTTGGGAATGTGCATGTTCTCTCTATGATGGGGGGAAGATGTAGTATACCACCCGGCGCGGTTTATTAGTAGGACATGCACAATAGCGACAGGCTTGCCGCCAATGAAGAAATGAGCACAGAAGCTGGCGCTCACAGGCCCAGGCTCCGCAAGTCAACAACAGCGTGCAGTGCATTGTTGCCTGGAGCACCACGTATGCTAAATGACAAGCTAAAGCAATCGCTAACTTGTAAAACTAGAAACACAGCATGTGAAGCAGCAATCTTTTTAGGTCTGGCTTGGCAGTGCAGATGTCTGCAAGACCTATTGTTTCAATTCTTTAAAATATACACAAAATGTTTTTTGCCCCCGCCCAAAGGACTTTTTCTCTCTCACCTCAAGACAGTGGCAGTTTGGTGTATCATCAGTACTTTAAATGGGCCGGTACTGTCCGGTACGGAGTACCGGCACTTTCTTATTTTGAGAGGGAGAGTACCGGCACTTCTCAACAGAAGTGTAATACTTTTAATTAGAGAGTACCAGCACGTCCCAGAAACAAGCAGGTACTCTGGCACAGAGTACCTGCACTTCTATTTTTCCATTTCAAGCACTGAGTATCATTCTTCCTGTTGGAGGGGTAGCATTGATAGGCATGGGAGATTACTTTACATCTCAAAAGTACTCTGATCAAACTTTATCAAACTTTATTTTTTTTATATCATTGATGCACTATGTGTAGAAACTATTGTATGGGTGTTTTTTCAATGCAGCAGGCCTTTTTAAATGTTTTGGTCAGGACCCAAAAGGGAAACCAGACCCATTGTTTTTTTTCAATGGTTGTTCTACTACATGGGTACTCACAAACATTTTCCCAGAGGCCGCAAAGTTTGCTCTTTGGTGTGACCAAGGGCCGCACTGATGCCAGCGTGGGTGTAAGGTCGGTCTAGGGGGAAGCAAAGCATGTATATTTAGTGGCTGAACTCAATTGCGCAATTTGAAACCAGAAAACCTAGGATGAATCCCGGCTTCTCCACTTGACTAAATTGTGTGACCCTGAGCAATTGTTTTATTTCAATTTCCCTCCTTTTTCTTCATTATCACATGTAAGAGGAACTCGAAATACATGACTTCGGGATGCATGCTGTTTAAAACCATCTCCTGTGCTTGGATGCAATCACTAATGGCATTGTTGTTAGGGTGGTGGGGGGGATGAATGTTTCTAAATTCATGTTTGAAAACCATCACTTTAAGAAAAATACTTCTGAATGCACTGCTATAATTTGATTTACTAAGGTGAAATGGTTCTACAGGTCAATGAAATACACTTCTTGAAGTTTGAAAAGACTATCCTATTTTTACATGTTTCCTGTCTTTAATAATGAAGGTGTTCCTAAAGTTCAGGGCCTAATTACTTCCTACCCTAACTGCAATTAACCTTTAAATAAGTACTTGCTGTATATTTAACACTTTTTAGGTCTTGCCTACGCAGCGCGCATGCGCTGAATAGGAGGAGACCTTTAGGAATCGATTAGCTTTTTCGCCCAAAAACGTGCACGCTTTGCATTGCTTTCAATGGCAACGCGTGCACGTTTGGCGATTCCCTTGCGGGAGGGAGCTTTGGCGACATCTGTTTGTAATTAACTTTCAAACAGATGGTGCCCCTGCTCGCTCCCGCAAGGGAAACGCTGTGTGTGCTCTCGGCCGCACTACCCCCACCCCTCCCACTTGTTAACCCGCGGGCTACGCCGAGAGAGTTTTTTTTCTCTATTTGTTCTGTTTGCTCACAACCCGCACTGACGTCTGCGCGCTGCCTCTGATCCATCAGAGAAAGCTGTCGTATTATTTCCACTTGCAGTTGAAATTTTGGAGCTCAAACTAAAACTTCTGCCCTGAATCTCTAGTGTCATAATTAAAAGATCAATAGAGAAGAGAAGGAACACCCGGTGAAGCGAGGGGGAGGGCTAGGTCTCGCTTCTCTCCCTCAGATACCAATATAAATACAATCAACATAACACCACTCAAAACCACATAATTACATCACATAATTACACTCTTCTATATGCAACGTACACTCCACATAATACCACTCACTGCCACATAATTACATACCACATAATTTCACTATACTCAATGCAATAAATACACTCCATATAATAACACTCAGTGCCACATAATTACACTCCGCATAATTACACTGTACTCAATGCAACAACAAAAAAACTCACTACCATATATTTACATAACACATAACACTATATTACATGCAACATACATCCCACATAATACCACTCACTGCCACATAATTGCATAACACAATTACACTCCAATAAATGCAACATAAATGAGCTCCACATTATACCACTCAATGCCACATAATTAAATAACACATAATTACATTATACTAAATACAACACACAACCCACATAATACCACTCAGTGCCACATAATGACATATCACATAATTACACTCTACTCAAAACAGCATCAATACAATCCACATAATATCACTCAGTAACACGTATTAACACGCCACATAATTACACTCTACTCAATACAATATAAATACACTCCACCCAACACTCAAAACCACATAATTACACAACATCATTACACTCTACTAAATGCAACGTAGAACCCACATAATACCACTCAAAAATGCATAATTACATGCCACATAATTTTTTTTATTACAACTTTTCTACATAAAACACATCAGCCACAATACTCTACAACATAGCCAAAACTTCAAAATAAACACATAAGGTCACAAAAGCGAGACCTATTGGCTATGCCAATGCTTGTTTTTTTATGTTAGTGCTGAGTCGAGTAAACAGCAGCCCAGTGCTGCTGCTGCCCAGGGGGGCCGCATGTAAAGACCAGGAGGGCTGCATGCGGCCCTCGGGCCGTACTTTGAGTATCACTGTTCTAATAGGAACTTGTGTGATTTTGTAGAATGATGCAGTTTCCGGCCACCCCAGCACCACCTCAGTGAGAAGATGAGTTTAAATTTTGCAGCACTCTCCTATGTCACACAGGAAGACTGAGATAAAGCAAATTGACAGCGCATTCCAAGAAGTGTATTTATTTCATTCGAGTTACAACTCACATCGATGAAGATTTGGGAACCCGAATAAAAGGCCATGTGAAGGTTGTCTGACAAGAAGTACTTATGGCTGGCGAATCACTCATACCTTAACATCTCACTTAAAAACTACTCCAGTGAGTACAAAGTATGTCCACAACCCATAAAAATACCCCAACCTCAAACCTGGAACAATCTCTGTAAGTTATTTGAATGGAGAAAAAAAAAAATCTGGTTGAAAATAAGGTTATTCACACAGGCCCAACAGAATCAGTTCAAGAGACCGAAAAGAACTGCTCCCATAGAAATCAAAACACACACCACAGCTTGCCTTGCATAACAATTTTTTTCCCGCCTGACTTCCCTCATCCTGTTCCAAGCGCTCTCCCATGCTGTGCTGGACAAACAACAATGACCAAAGAGAGCAGTCCTGCCACCTCAGGCTTCAGAAGTGAAGGCATCGCAGGGGGAAGCCGAGGAACAGCTGGAATGCAAATGTTCCATCTGAACAGAATACCAGCCCTACTATTACCACCAACCATGACCAGAATAACTTGTATTTTTAAAGAGTGCTTGATAGCAAAGATTGAGATGTTTCAGGTCAATGCAATCAAGCGATAAATGCATGTAACTATCTTCCCGCTCAGATACGCTTATTTCATCAAGCAGGGGTGTAGCTTGGTCCATAAGATCGGGGGGGGGGGGGGGGCGGGGTGGAGATTCAGATTTTCCAACAATCTGGCTGGCATATAATGTTAAAATACATTATACAACAAGACGACCACACTAGAGAGGCTTAAGGGGCAGCGGAAAGGGAGAGGAATGAGGATTGGTAGGGGTACTAAGTGAGAGAAAGCACATTATTTTGTCAAATAAACATTTTTGAAGTCTTTCCAAACAAAGAGAAGGAGTGTGTGTGTGCTTTTTTGTCACTGTGTGTAAAAATTCCTGGAGAAATCCGAGAGACACCTCACCATACCCGACTGAAAGCAGCACCCAACTATTTATCACAAAATACATTTATTAGGGGGGTGTAACACACCAAACGCTTCCCCCCTCCCCCAAGCTACGCATCTGTCATAAAGCTTAGAAGGATGAAAGTCTAAGTTGGCCACTGCCAGAGTCATTCCTGAAGCTTACACACAGATTTCGGCAGTGCGCACTTGACTCGCTGAGCTATCTTAGCAACTTATTGGTATTAACTAGAGATACATTTCGATTTCTAACAAATTGCATGCACGGTTTCAAAGGGTTCACCAGGGCCCGATGCTGACAGTACAGTGTGAAAAAATGCATTTCTTTCTGGGTGAGGTTTTCTATAGTACTGAACATGTCGGGACCCGGGCATTTAAGACCGTTCGGTCTCATGCAGAGTCGTTTATGGGCAGCTAGACATGTTCACATACCTATGGGTTTTAGAATTCAGTGAGTTCATGGGCGACAGTTTATGTATCGGGAATCGCGGCATTCCTTCACTAGTTGGTGCGGACTCCGTAGGGAGGGCAGGTAGTTACTAAGAGATGGGCAAAGATACTCATCACATGCAGGTGCACCGTGGTCCAAATGTGTGGAGGACGCTGTATCAGGCCTCCAAGAGAGCAGCCTTCTGGCTAAGTATACTGAACGAATGCAGGACTTTCTCAAAATATAATCCTGTTTCTACAGATTCAGTTTGAGGACATACTGCATGCAGGATTTAGAGATACTTTTTTTGTTATTTCCCGAAACAAGGAGAAAGGCTTCTAGAGATATTTATGTAAGGCTTTTCATATTCGAGCTTCTTAGACAGCATCTCCTCTCGTTTTATCTTCAGCTTCTCCTCCAGTAGCAGGACGCAGCCAGTGCAGCGGAGGGGTCAGCGAGCGGGGGAGGGGGGGGGGGAGGTGCACATCAGGCTTCAACAACAAAATGCCAGCAAGGCCGGAACAGACAGCTTCGGGCATGGTGTCCTTGGCAGAGATGCCCCTGGACAGGTGGGTCTCTCGCTTCCTGTCTTAGTGAAGAGCTCAAACTCAGCAGCCACTTCCGGGTCATTGGGTCACAGGATGAGATAGTACAAAAGTGCAGAACTCTGCAGTCCTAAGGCGGGTGCATTTGTAAGTTGCGCGGTTTCTTCCTATGGCCATTGGTTCCCAGCGTTGGTTGTTTTCGTTTGTCCTCAGAACGCAATCGCATACCTTTGGCTGGTCTCCTGACTGGATACTGGCCTGGACTTCCGTTGAGGAGTCTAGTTGAGTATTCAATGGCATACTTATGTTTGGCTACTGTATTTGGTACTTATATACTAATGGCTCATTTCCTCATTAGGTATCACAGCCCATGGGCCAGTCTTTTTTTCTGTCCTGCGACAAAGCGTAAGGGAGGTTGGGATGCTGCATCAGGGTCTCCTGGTTGTTGGCTCCTGGTTGGTCACGACAGGAGAAGTAATGAGTATACTTTTCGTGGATGTATTTGGTGCCTTTATGGTGACCATGAAATCGATGAAGAAGGTAGTGGATTGATTTTCAGAACTGGAAAAGTGAGAATCACAGAATTTCTTCCAGCTTTTGGCTACTTCTTTCTGGATCTCTGACATGTTGGTTTGACATTTTATCAGGGCAATGTAGAATGAGTTGTCATTGTTAAACTCACAGTGGTCATTGACATTACAACAGGATGGTCCTAGTCAGGGATGAAAGTGTGGGAGTATATGCAAAAGGGGGCTACAACAGTGGTGTAATATCCTCAATATATATCTAATCTAGGTGTCAAGAATTATTTCAGCATCCATGGAGACTTCTAACCCATTGACCTCAATGCTGGGGTTAATTAATTGGTCTAGGATGCAAAGTGATTGGATGGCTGGGAGGTTGATGGTGCCTTTGGCACTGAGGAAAGTAGTTCAGCCTTGTTTGCATCAACCTCCAGGAAGCTCCTTACTACTGAAGATTCTATAGTAGATAGGGATTTTTCTAGGCCCAGATAATGTCATGACTTCTTGTTCATGCATATGTTAAGATGTGTGTTGTCAATACAGGAGTGGCAGAGAAGGGTACCGAAGCAATTGATATTTAGCAAGGGTGGAGTTACTAAAGAAAAACAAGAGCAGTAGGATTGAGTTGTCATATGCCACTGCATGAGATGTGCTAGGCAAAGAAAGGCCACGTGCAAATGGATGAGGCAAACTGCAAGGACACTTCAGAGGAAGTCTGAGACTCCGGCTAGGGCCCACAGCATTGATACTCAAAGTACTGCTCGGGGGCCACATGCGGCCCTCCTGAACTTTACCAGCGGCCCCTTGGTTCACAGAAGCACTGGGCTGCTGTTTACTCAGCTTAGCACTAAACTTAAAAAAGATGTTATATAAACAGGCAAGCATTTCTTTAAATGGTAATAGAAATTAAAGAAAAGAAGTAACTACAGTGTCCTGAGCACCTTCATTTTTAAAGAAATCATGCAGCAAACATGTAAAAATATGATAAAGTAAATTCAAAAGTGTATTTCATAAACATACAGAACTGTTTCACCTTGGTACATCAGATTATATCAGTGCACTGAGAAGTATTTTTTAAAAGTGATAGTTTTCAAATATGAATGTAGAACCATTCATTCCCCTGCCCCCCTCCACCCACCACCCTATCATCAATGCCAATAGTGAACTAAGAGGCAAGTGAGTTGTTATATGCACCCTTTGGGTGGCCTGGGTAGCTATTATACATAAACAACATTATAGTTTATTAAATCAAACAGAAGGTTTTGTACCGTACAAATCCTGAAGTCGTGTATCTGGAGATCCTCTTAAATGTGATAATGAAGCAAAAGGAGGGAAAATGAAATAAAACAATTGCGTAGGATCACACAATTTGATCAGGTTGTTAAAAGCAAAACAATAATCATGAACATTACCTGCGCCATCTTGTCTGGTGGAATTCTATGTGCACATAAGTTGCAGTCATTTTGATCTATCACAGCCATTTTGTACTCTGTTGGTCCCCTTTGTTTCACCCTGCCCTTACTAGCATCCCTCTGACCGACCTGGTACTGTGCTGGGGGCTATAAACTCTATTGCCACAACAAACCTCAGTGCCACTTGCTGCCACAAACTCGTTTTTCCTCTCATCCCTGTTTTCAGACAAGCCTTTTGGACGCTCTACCCTTCACTGCACCTAGTTACACAAACAGGTTCCAAACACCAAAAAGACTCTTGCAAAATGATTTATTGCACTGCAAACAGCAAGACTTGTTGTTACCAACAATGGGACCTGTTTTTATCAACAGAACGGACTCTTAGATCTGACCGGTCTCACATGTTTTAGACCCTGAAGCAAGGTCCAGCTGCAAGATAAGATTGTCTGTTTGACCTGGGTGGGAAGAGAATTACTGTTGGGCTTGTGTGACAACCTGCCCGGGCGGGGACCCCAAGCTTTTGTAACCATGTTGATCAAACAAATGCATTGTGTCAAACCTGTATAAAAGGAAGAGCCAAGGGAGTTGTCAGCAGAACACTTCCCTCAGACATCCCGGTGTCTCAGTTGACGTGATCTCCTCATGAGAAATAAACCTCTTTCTTGTCTTCCAGTTTCCAGCGCCTTGCCTCATTATTTTGATAGCGAACCAAAAGTGAATTAGAGGTGGAACCCTGCACCGGGCAGCATTGAGGGTCTTAGAAGACTCGCTGCCTTTCACAAATTGGCGCCCAAGCGTAGGGGCCCATCAGCGACGTGTGGGTCCGGTAGAGAGGTCCTAACGACGGAGTGAACAACTAAACGATTGGGGTATACCTGCCTGAGAAGACCCTTGTCTGGCTGCCGATCGACTGAACTTCACCGGTTCCGAACGGACCTCTCTCGAGTGACCTGCGGTCCTGACTGGGACCTTAGAGGAACGCCGCATTTATTGTTGGAGTGAGAGGACAACCAGGCGCTGGAAGGGGAAGACGAAGAACTGTCCATATGGTCCGGGTAAGGTCGTGAAAAAAACCGACTTAAATTGATTGATTGATTGAATAGTTTGATTGAAATACTAGTATTCCTTTTTTGATATTGAGTTATTTGCGACATTTCCCTGCTTGCAAACAACAAAGAATAGGAATATTCTCTCTTTTGCAGGCAGCGAAGGACAGGTAGTGCAGACTTTTTGTCTAAATTGATTGATTGAGATATTCATTTTGACCGATAAATACGTCATGCCTGTTTTCTCTAGATTGTTTGATTGTAATTGTTTTGGACCAGACCGTTCGTTAGAGGTCAGTCATCCGGCACCGCCGGAAGGCACTCCTAACAAGGACATGTACGTAAAGTATGGATTAGCCAGCGTAGCTTATAGCAAACTATGGCATAAATACACTAGGAAGGACCGGGTAAATCAGTGGCCACTGACGGGATCTTTCGATCCCGCTAAAATAGAAACGTTAGAATTAGCTCTCCACAAAAAGAAAACTAGACCAGCCATGTTTGACAGTTTTGGCTTATGGCGAAAAGAGGCAGCTCAAAGAAAGAAAAGGGACGAAGCTAGACAAGATAAAGAAACGCGAAAATCAGCTTACCAAGCCTGTAAAAGATTAGAAGAAAAACTAAAAGAAAAGGAAATCGATAAAAGGAACAGGAATCAAAAATATCAGATCAATGCCCTGTTAGAACGCCCTCGACTCTTTACCCCAAGTTACCAGCAAAACAAAGGGTAGATGATGATTTATTGTTAGGTCCCCCAATCATATACATGCCACCCCCTTACGCCCCTACTCATCCCGTAGTACAACGTCAGGACCACCAAAGTATAGCCGGAGATGGCACGATCGCCTCAGTCTCCACCGCCTCTGCTCCCACCGAGTCACCCACACCAAATGCCTCATCAAAGGATACAGTAGTAGAGGTAGGATCAAAAGAAACAGGAGCGCCCAGGGTCTGCGATTAAGTAAAAATGAGCGAGCAGGCATTGATAAAATAGTTAAATCCCTCATAGATAGGAAGGAGACAGAAGAGCATGTAACTGACATATGCAACTCCTATGTTGAAAACCGCAAACGATACTTTATTGTACGTCTCTGTTACCACACTCTTACTGCATATGAAGAGAAGTACCAAGATGTAGGGCCCGAGCGACTAGTGGCTCTCTATAGGAAGGTAGACACCGGAGATGAAGGCGACAACGATGTTACAGAACTCTTTTCATCCACACTGGAGGTATTCCGTCACCTCGTGGAACAAGGACGGATAGATAAGGACAGGACATCTAAGATAGCAGGACCCCCGGTGGAAAAACCAGATAGCATGCTGCCGATAAAAGAAGCTGCCCCTTATTGGGTACCTCCTAGAGGACAAGGGACTCATGACGATATGAACCATCAAGACGCTAGAGGAAGGGTGGTCTACAATTGGAGTGTATCAACCATGGGACAGACAGGACATTTTGACGTTCCGTAAATCTTTACCGGATTTACGAAAGAACCCCACCGCCTTTTACACCGAGCTAGGTACCGCTCTGGGATCAACAATAATGACACTTGCCGACATAGACTTGTTCTTCGGGTTATGTTTGCCAGCAGATGTGTGGAAACAGATTAGGAAAATAGACCATACCGAACTGCTTGGTCATACCTGGGAACAACTTAACACACTAGATAAACAGCGGAACCCTGGTCAAAAACCGGTTAAAGCAATATTGGACCTCCCTGACAAAATAGTGCAGAAAGTGAAAACGCTGATCCCAGAGAAAAAGATAGACTGGTCCATAGTAACCGCGTGCCGCCAGAAACGACAAGAGGATGTCTCAGAGTATTTCTCCAGATTTGAAACGGTGTTCTCCGATTACAGTGGACAAGACATGTCCACCGCAACCGGACACCACTTATTTGTGCAGAACTATGTCAAAGGACTACTGCCAGATGTATCCCAGAAATTACAAGCCAGCGAAAGTAGTTGGGCAGCATCTAAACCGGCGGCCATTCTCCAAATGGCCCAGTACTATGAGCATCAGAAAAACGAAAATGACAGGGCTACAGAAAGGAAAAAGAAGGACTTGAAGGAAAGGGTAATGGTAGCACAACTCCAGGGGGCGAATACAGGAAGGGAGCAATATAGGGGAGGATACCAGCAGAATACCCCTAGAGTACAGCCACCTAGTAACAATTCATCGACATCATATGTAGGACGCCAAGACCTAGGACAGGATCAATGTGCATTTTGCAAAGAATATGGACACTGGAAAACCCAATGCCCGGCTTTGTTAGGAGCTGGTAGGGGCAGAGGGGCGAGGGAAATAGCAAGTGGACAGAGAGGAAGAGGACGTGGGAGAGGGTACGCGAGTGAAGCAAGCGAGGAAAGGCCAGGAAGAGTGAACACATTTGACCATCCCAAACAGAATCAGTACCAACAGACAGATTATGACAATGCGTACGACTTTGCATAGGACAGCCAGAGGCAAGGGAGGGATCCAGTCGAGCTCTATGTTGATCAGAAAGGCCCTTATGTTACCGCTGAGGTCCTGGGCACAAAGTCGCCATTTCTGGTAGACACAGGAGCAACACGTAGTGCACTATCCAAACGACTGATTCCAAGGGCACCCTTGTCAGGCTCACATGTGACCTCAATAGGATTTGACGGTACGCCCTCCACCAACCCTTTGTCCCGACCGATCTTAGCGACTGACACGACAGTTAACATATACACCGACAGCCAATATGCCTTCGGGGTGGTTCACCATTTTGGGATCTTATGGAAAGAAAGAGGGTTCCTGACTTCACACGTTACACCCATCCTGCATGGAGATTTAGTCTCCGCCTTGACGCAAGCAGTCCTCCTCCCCAAGAAGTTAGCAGTGATAAAATGCCAAGCACATAGGAAAGTGACTGATCTCATTGGACAGGGAAATGCACTAGCAGACGGTACTGCCCGAGCCACGGCAGGAGACAGAACTACGCAGATTACTTGCATAAATTGACAAACGAGCTAACAATTATCCACCAACAGGTGCAGCAAGCCTTGCCTGACGTATCCAGGGGCCCGAGACATGAAATAAAGCCAGGCGACCATGTTTGATCCGCAACTTCCAAAGAACGAAGAATCTGGAGCCTAGGTGGACGGGCCCCTGGCAAGTCCTGATCACCACCCGAACTGCCCTCCGAGTGAAAGGAAAACAAAACTGGCTGCATGCCCATCACTGCAAACGAGTCCCTCCAACCCTGGCAACCTGTGAAGGGGTGAAGGTGCAAGAGGAAGTACTCGCGAGAGACCGACCAGCTCTGAGTTGCTACCCACAAGAAGACACCCTTGAACTATCAGAATTTCCCGATCCCACGGTGCCATCCAGGAAAGGGTACAACCTAAGATCACGAAAGGAGGGAGCTCCAACGACCAGGCCCCTAACTGAGTCAAGGTCTCAGATCGGTAGCACAGTCAAACAACGCTACCAGGAAAGCGCCAGACAAAAGTCTGTGGTCCTAACAGTTGTTGAGCTCCTCGAAGATGATGGCAGAAACAGAACACCTGCAAAACCACCGCAAAGACACCAAGACTGCTAACCTGCACAGCACAAAGACAATTGCACTTGTAGCTGCATTTCTCACCTGTCTCCTGCTAATGGTCGCACTCTGGATCATTGAAGAGAATGCACCTGCATACAGAACATTGTCACCCACCATGCAACCAACCACCTCGCTGCCCCTGATTGTGCTCGTTTTTTCCTTTCTGTGCCCCCTTGCTGCCCCTGATTGTGATCGTTTTTTCCTTTCCGTGCCCCCTTGCTGCCCCTGATTGTGCTCGTTTTTCCTTTCTGTGCCCCCTTGCTGCCCCCGATTGTGCTCGTTTTTCCTTTCTGTGCCCCCTTGCTGCCCCTGATTGTACTCGTTTTTCCTTTCTGTGCCCCCTTGCTGCCCCTGATTGTGATCGTTTTTCCTTTCTGTGCCCCCTTGCTGCCCCTGATTGTGCTAGTTTTTTCCTTTCTGTGCCCCCTTGCTGCCCCTGATTGTGATCGTTTATTTCCTTTCTGTGCCCCCTTGCTGCCCCTGATTGTGCTCGTTTTTCCTTTCTGTGCCCCTTTGCTGCCCCTGATTGTGCTCGTTTTCCTTTTTGTGCCCCCTTGCTGCCCCTGATTGTGATCGTTTTTCCTTTCTGTGCCCCCTTGCTGCCCCTGATTGTGATCGTTTTTTCCTTTCTGTGCCTGTTTCCCGCCGCTGCGCCCTGCGGCCCCGACCCTCACTGCCCATTCGCTGCCCCATTCCCTGCTCCTCCCTCCCACCTCCCCATTTATGGCGGCCGCTGCGTGGTGAAGAGAGCGACCCCTGACCTTGACTGGTAGGTCGCTCCCCCACCACACAGCTCCGTCTGTGTGCCCTGCTGCTGCCCCGGATTGTGCTCGTTTTTTCCTTTCTGTGCCCCCTTGCTGCCCCTGATTGTGCTCGTTTTTTCCTTTCTGTGCCCCCTTGCTGCCCCTGATTGTGCTCGTTTTTTCCTTTCTGTGCCCCCTTGCTGCCCCTGATTGTGCTCGTTTTTTCCTTTCTGTGCCCCCTTGCTGCCCCTGATTGTGATCGTTTTCCTTTCTGTGCCCCCTTGCTGCCCCTGATTGTGATCGTTTTTCCTTTCTGTGCCCCCTTGCTGCCCCTGATTGTGATCGTTTTTCCTTTCTGTGCCTGTTTCCCGCCGCTGCGCCCTACGGCCCCGCCCCTCACTGCCCATTCGCTGCCCCATTCCCTGCTCCTCCCTCCCACCTCCCCATTTATGGCGGCCGCTGCGTGGTGAAGAGAGCGACCCCTGACCTTGACTGGTAGGTCGCTCCCCCACCACACAGCTCCGTCTGTGTGCCCTGCTGCTGCCCCTGATTGTGCTCGTTTTTTCCTTTCTGTGCCCCCTTGCTGCCCCTGATTGTGATCGTTTTTCCTTTCTGTGCCCCCTTGCTGCCCCTGATTGTGCTCGTTTTTCCTTTCTGTGCCCCCTTGCTGCCCCTGATTGTGATCGTTTTTCCTTTCTGTGCCCCCTCGCTGCCCCTGATTGTGCTCGTTTTTCCTTTCTGTGCCCCCTCGCTGCCCCTGATTGTGATCGTTTTTCCTTTCTGTGCCCCCTCGCTGCCCCTGATTGTGCTCGTTTTTTCCTTTCTGTGCCCCCTCGCTGCCCCTGATTGTGATCGTTTTTTCCTTTCTGTGCCCCCTCGCTGCCCCTGATTGTGCTCGTTTTTTCCTTTCTGTGCCCCCTCGCTGCCCCTGATTGTGCTCGTTTTTTCCTTTCTGTGCCCCCTTGCTGCCCCTGATTGTGATCGTTTTCCTTTCTGTGCCCCCTTGCTGCCCCTGATTGTGATCGTTTTTTTCCTTTCTGTGCCTGTTTCCCGCCGCTGCGCCCCCGCCCCCCTGCTCCTCCCTCCCACCTCCCCATTTATGGCGGCCGCTGCGTGGTGAAGAGAGCGACCCCTGACCTTGACTGGTAGGTCGCTCCCCAACCACACAGCTCCGTCTGTGTGCCCTGCTGCTGCCCCTGATTGTGCTCGTTTTTTCCTTTCTGTGCCCCCTTGCTGCCCCCGATTGTGATCGTTTTTTCCTTTCTGTGCCCCCTTGCTGCCCCTGATTGTGATCATTTTTTCCTTTCTGTGCCCCCTTGCTGCCCCTGATTGTGATCGTTTCTTCCTTTCTGTGCCACCTTGCTGCCCCTGATTGTGATCGTTTTTCCTTTCTGTGCCCCCTTGCTGCCCCTGATTGTGCTCGTTTTCCTTTCTATGCCCCCTTGCTGCCCCTGATTGTGCTCGTTTTTTCCTTTCTGTGCCCCCTTGCTGCCCCTGATTGTGCTCGTTTTTTCCTTTCTGTGCCCCCTTGCTGCCCCTGATTGTGCTCGTTTTTTCCTTTCTGTGCCCCCTTGCTGCCCCTGATTGTGATCGTTTTTCCTTTCTGTGCCTGTTTCCCGCCGCTGCGCCCTGCGGCCCCGCTCCCTCACTGCCCATTCGCTGCCCCATTCCCTGCTCCTCCCTCCCACCTCCCCATTTATGGCAGCCGCTGCGTGGTGAAGAGAGCTACCCCTGACCTTGACTGGTAGGTCGCTCCCCACCACACAGCTCCGTCTGTGTGCCCTGCTGCTGCCCCTGATTGTGCTCGTTTTTTTCCTTTCTGTGCCCCCTTGCTGCCCCTGATTGTGATTGTTTTTTCCTTTCTGTGCCCCCTTGCTGCCCCTGATTGTGATAGTTTTTTCCTTTCTGTGCCCCCTTGCTGCCCCTGATTGTGATCGTTTTTTCCTTTCTGTGCCCCCTTGCTGCCCCTGATTGTGCTCGTTTTTTCCTTTCTGTGCCCCCTTGCTGCCCCTGATTGTGATCGTTTCTTCCTTTCTGTGCCCCCTTGCTGCCCCTGATTGTGATCGTTTTTCCTTTCTGTGCCCCCTTGCTGCCCCTGATTGTGCTCGTTTTTCCTTTCTGTGCCCCCTTGCTGCCCCTGATTGTGATCGTTTTTCCTTTCTGTGCCCCCTTGCTGCCCCTGATTGTGATCGTTTTTTCCTTTCTGTGCCTGTTTCCCGCCGCTGCGCCTGCGGCCCCGCCCCTCACTGCCCATTCGCTGCCCCATTCCCTGCTCCTCCCTCCAACCTCCCCATTTATAGCGGCCGCTGCGCGCCGCGCGCGCTGGCGCGCCGCTGGCGCGCCTAAGGCAAGCCCGTCTGCGCCCGTCCGCGCCGTGGCCGCGCCCAGCGCCAGACCCCCTGGTCCGGGCATCCCCGCGCCCGCCACATCAGCAGACGCCGATACGACGCCAGCACCCTCCACGCACTCAACCCCGGAAAAGATCACGCCTGCTACCAGGCCACCCCGAAGCGCACCCAAGGGCCCTTCACCTGCCGGAACTGCAGCTTCGCCAGCACCCGCCCCGCCAAACCACCGCCCAGGAAAGAACCCAACTACCTCAGATGCATCCTCCTCAACACCCGCTCCGCCCGCAAACACGCCATCGAACTCTGGGACCTTCTCGACTCAACCTCCCCAGACGTCGCATTCCTGACGGAGACCTGGCTGAATCCCGCTTCAGCCCCCGACATCGCCATTGCCATCCCGGACGGATACAAGATCACCCGCAGGGACCGCACCAACGGAGTCAGAGGAGGCATCGCCATCGTCCACAGGAACACCCTCAGAGTCTCAACCAACACCGACGACACCCTCAGCACCGCCGAACACATGCACTTCCAGATCCACACCGATCCCAACACCACCCTCAGAGGAACCCTCATCTACAGACCCCCCGGACCCCGACCACAGTTCAGCGATTCCATCGCTGACTTCGTCAGCACACACGCCATCGCCTCCACGGACTACATCCTCCTCGGGGACCTGAACTTCCACCTCGAGAACAACAAGGACACCAACTCCACCACCCTGATCGACAACCTCGCCACCCTCGGACTCAGACAGCTCGTGACTACACCCACCCACGCTGCCGGCCACACGCTAGACTCCATCTTTTCCGCAAGCCCACACGTCTCCTTCAACCACACCTCCGAACCCCACTGGACTGACCACCACTGCATCCACTTCACCTACAGGAAGCCCACCACGCACCACCGCACCGATCAAATGCCTCGCCGCTGCTGGAGCAGAGTCACGGAAGACCAGCTAACCACAACCCTCGCCCTGAGCCCACCCGCCGAACCCTCCGACCCCGACACCGCCGCCCGCAACCTCAGACAGTGGATCGACGACTGCGCCAACACCCTCGCCCCGCTCAAGAATCCGCCCAACAGCCACACCAGCAAGAAAGCCACCTGGTTCACCGAAGACCTCCAGGCCTCCAAACGAACATGCCGAAAACTGGAGAAGATCTGGCTCCACGAACGGACAGCGTACAGCTACGCCGCCCACAAGAGCGCCACCCGCAATCACCATCACCTCATCAGATCCGCCAAAAGGGCCTCACTCAAAGACCGCCTAGACAACAACGCACACAACAGCAAAGAGCTCTTCAACATCGTGAAGGAACTCTCCAACCCCAGCTCCAACACCAACGACATCCAGCCGTCGCAAGACCTGTGCGACTCACTGGCCACCTCCTTCCACCGCAAAATCGCCGACATCCACGACAGCTTCAACACCACGACCGCCCCGGCAACCACCGAGACCACTGCCCCCACAACCACCAACCGCCTGCTCTCCTGGACCAACATCAACGACGAGGACACCAGCGAGATCATGAACACCATCCACTCCGGTTCACCGCTAGACCCGTGCCCTCACCACATCTTCAACAAAGCCAGTACAGCCATCGCGCCCCATCTCCGGAAAATAATCAACATCTCCTTCGAGACAGCAACCTTCCCGGAAAGCTGGAAGCACGCCGAGATCACCGCCTTACTCAAGAAACCCAAGGCAGACCCCAAGGACCTCAAGAACTTCCGACCCATCTCTCTGCTCCCGTTCCCTGCGAAGGTCACCGAGAAAATCGTCAACAAACAAATGACCCGCTACCTCGAGGAGAACAACATCCTGGACCCTTCCCAGTCCGGCTTCCGCAGCAACCACAGCACCGAAACCGCCCTCATCACCGCCACCGATGACATCAGGACCCTGCTAGACAACGGAGAAACAGCAGCCCTCATCCTCCTGGACCTATCAGCCGCCTTCGACACGGTCTGCCACCACACACTACGAACACGCCTTCACGACGCCGGGATCCAAGAGAAGGCCCTGGACTGGACCACATCCTTCCTTTCCGGCAGAACACAAAGCGTCCGCCTCGCCCCCTTCCGATCCAAGGCCACCAAGATCATCTGCGGCGTACCCCAAGGCTCCTCCCTCAGCCCAACGCTGTTCAACATCTACATGGCACCCCTCGCCCACGTCGCCCGACAGCACAACCTCAACATCATCTCCTACGCCGACGACACCCAGCTGATCCTCTCCCTCACCAAAGACCCTCACACCGCCAAAGCCCACCTCCACGAAGGAATGAAGGCCATCGCCGAATGGATGAGGACCAGCCGCCTGAAGCTGAACTCGGACAAGACGGAGGTCCTCATCCTTGGTTCCAACCCTTCAGCCTGGGATGACTCCTGGTGGCCAACATCACTGGGAACAGCCCCGCCACCCACCGACCACGTACGCAACCTAGGGGTCATCCTCGACCCCACCCTCTCCATGACTAAGCAGGTCAACGCCGTTTCCTCATCCTGCTTCAACATCCTCCGAATGCTCCGCAGGATCTTCAAGTGGATCCCCACCGAAACAAGAAAAACAGTCACCCAGGCCCTCGTCACCAGCAGGCTGGACTACGGAAACGCCCTCTACGCAGGAACGACGGCTAAGCTCCTGAGACGGCTGCAACGCATCCAGAACGCCTCTGCGCGTCTTATCCTCGACATCCCCGACCCAGCCACATCACACCCCACCTGAGAGACCTGCACTGGCTCCCTGTCAACAAGAGGATAACCTTCAAGCTCCTCACCCACGCACACAAAGCACTCCACAACTCCGGACCAGCCTACCTCAACAGACGACTCAGCTTCTACACCCCCACCCGCCAGCTCCGCTCGACCAGCCTCGCCCTCGCCACAGTCCCCCGCATCCGGAAAACGACCGCCGGCGGCAGATCCTTCTCCCACCTTGCCGCCAAGACCTGGAACACCCTCCCCACCAACCTCCGACAGACCCAAGACCTACTGGCCTTCAGAAGACTCCTCAAGACCTGGCTCTTCGATCAGTAGCAGCACCACCCCTCTCTTCCCCCAGCGCCTTGAGACCCTCGCGGGTATGTAGTGCGCTTTATAAGTGACATGATTGATTGATTGAAGAAAGAACACTACCTGGTATCACTACCGCCACATCTCCAAGAACAACGCAAAGAATTCTGGAATAATTCTTTCGTGCAGATGTTGCACCAGCACAATCTTGCCACCAATGCTACCAACTGTTGGGTCTGTGGGCTGTTACCACATGCCACTGAACATTCCATCCCTTCGCCCTTTTCTATTCACGGATCTTGCCTTGCCTGGATGATGCTCCTACAAGAAAGTTACAAAGACAATGCCACTTCCGACGGAACAATCGCCCAGTTCTACAACGAGTTCTGGCGAAACAAAACAGGAACGACAGCCGCCCCCTTCTGCCCTCACACCTTCAATGCGACATTCCAGATTGATGTCCCCGCCAAAGAACGAGTGGAAATGCAAGTGTTCAATAATCCTAACAGAGCCACATTTTCCTACCTGAAGAAAAGAACTGCTGCAACACTGACTGTGGCCCTATCTGTGGTGAACGTCTCTGGCCTTGTATGCATTGAAGGCCGTGGGACTAAGAATGTGGGTCACAGCACCTGTAGCATTGTAAGGACTTTGAACACTGCCAACCCCCAGCGCTTGTTGCATCACCCAATATGTACTTTGTTTGTGGAACCAAAGCCTACACCTGGCTCCCAAGAAACTGGGGGGGCACATGCTACATCGCCTTTGTTTTGCCACCAACCTACTCAGCCCCTGCAGAGCATTATCGAGAAAAGCGTTCTAAAGACATTGATCAAACAGACTCTGCCTCATCACAGTTCCTCGACGCAGCCTGATAATTCACCTTCTGTCTATGAAGCAATCGAACATCTCCATAGACTATCTTCAGAAATTCATCAAGGATCAGAGACTTGGACAATTGGAAGTTGGCTTTGGGGCATCTTGAAGGAGTGGAGTTGGAAAATATCAATGATTCTCTTGGTCCCAGTAGTGACAATATGTGGTTGTTGTTTGGGTATACACTGTATACCACCTTTGTGTTCTCTTTGCATAACTACCTTGCACCCTAAGACTATGGACACTCAGCTAACAAAAATGAGAGTAATGTATGATCAAGAGATACGGGACATTATGGAGATCGAAATAGACTGACAAGCTGGCTAGTTATGTTCAAAGGGGCCACTGTTAAAAGCAAAACAATAATCATGAACATTACCTGCGCCATCTTGTCTGGTGGAATTCTATGTGCACATAAGTTGCAGTCATTTTAATCTATCACAGCCATTTTGTACTCCGTTGGTCACCTTTGTTTCACCCTCCCCTTACTAGCATCCCTCTGACCGACCTGGTATGTGTGCTGGGGGCTATAAACTCTATTGCCACAACAAACCTCAGCGCCACTTGCTGCCACAAACTCGTTTTTCCTCTCATCCCTGTTTTCAGACAAGCCTTTTGGACGCTCTACCCTTCACTACACCTAGTTACACAAACAGGTTCCAAACACCAAAAAGACTCTTGCAAAATGATTTATTGCACTGCAAACAGCAAGACTTGTTGTTACCAACAATGGGACCTGTTTTATCAACAGAACGGACTCTTAGATCTGACCGGTCTCACATGTTTTAGACCCTGAAGCAAGGTCCAGCTGCAAGATAAGATTGTCTGTTTGACCTGGGTGGGAAGAGAATTACTGTTGGGCTTGTGTGACAACCTGCCCGGGCGGGGACCCCAAGCTTTTGTAACCATGTTGATCAAACAAATGCATTGTGTCAAACCTGTATAAAAGGAAGAGCCAAGGGAGTTGTCAGCAGAACACTTCCCTCAGACATCCCGGTGTCTCAGTTGACGTGATCTCATGAGAAATAAACCTCTTTCTTGTCTTCCAGTTTCCAGCGCCTTGCCTCATTATTTTGATAGCGAACCCAAAGTGAATTAGAGGTGGAACCCTGCACCGGGCAGCATTGAGGGTCTTAGAAGACTCGCTGCCTTTCACAAGGTGGGAAAGACGGGATTGATCCAGGTTTTCTGGTTTCACATTGTGCTATTCAACCACTAGATGTACATGCTTCGCCTCCCCTACCTTACCCCCCCAGCCCCCTCGATAGCCACCCTGCTGGCATCATTGCAGCCCTCTGTCACATCACAGACCAAACCTTTTGGTCCCTAGGAAAATATTTGCAAGTACCCATGGCCTACAGGAAGCTAGAGTGATCTTGTGGTAGACTGCGTTAATCTCAGTGACTGCAGTGAGGTCTATCAGAAATCGGAGCCATGTCACATCTTTGTCTACTGCTTCAAGGCAATCATTCCAGATCTTTAGATAGGAAACTTTGGTGCAGTAGATAGGGCAGAAATCGGATTGTGTTCGGTCAAAAAGACAAGAGTGTGATTGCAGCCCTGTATTTGGATGTCACAAATATTTTTCGGAATCTTGGATGTGGGTGGTGATCAATGAATTGTTTTTCGTTGTATCTGAGAGTTGGGTCAAGTGTTGCTTGAGGGTAGCTGGAAATGGCTGTGTGTAAAATAGTAAGTGGATGAGATAAGTAATGAGTAGGGTCAGAAGGTCAGCAGAGTCCTTAAGTACTATGAGCAGTATACTGCTGCCTGCTGTGAAGCTGTATTGGAAGCTTCGAAGGATACTCTTTGAGGAAGCCGTCAGAATTGTTGTGAGAACGAATATGAAGATCATTGCTGGTTTGTTTTCTATGGGTCTTAGTGGGTGTTGGGGTTGCTCTGTCATTCGTTTGGATGTTTTTATTGGATCTTTGCTATTAATAAAGTTACCTGCACCATCAAAATAGGGTTTAGAAAGATGGGGCTTAGGCGCTTGGAGAGCATCGTGAAACGATTCCATGGATACTGAAGGAAGTGACCCGAAAAGGGCCACTCGGGTCACTCACGACCACCTCTCAGACTTCCATACAAATGAAGAGTCGGTCAGACAGTAGAGAATACAAACCAGATTATTTATTGATATTACGCTGCAGCGGAGCCCAGTCTGACCAGCGTCCTAAGATGGCTGACGAGGGACTGGACTCTGTAAGCATAAAATTACATTATGTGCATTGCGGAGTCCACAAAGACCCGCCTACTATGAAAGAAACACTGGTAGGTGTCGTAATACAATGGGGGTACAGAACATAAGTTTCGATTCTGCAGGCGGGCACAGGCTATCTACTGCCCAAGGTCGTCTGGCCTATCCTCCCCACCAGACAGGTGGGAGAAGGCCTCTATCTAACGGGAAAGGCATGCACTAACAAGGACATGTGCAATTACAGAAAGAAAAGCTCAACCTTGGGAAACGAAACTTACCAAAGACCGTTTCTCAAAAATAACCAAGCAACAGTTTCGATTATAATACAAAATGGCGTCCAGATTGCAAGATGGTTTCGCGAATGCTAAGATATAGAGACAAGGGCCTTTCAGTATTAACAATACTGTGCAGCACTGGTAGGTTTGGAAGTAACGTGGTTAGGTTTTGTGGCATTTGGCAGGTTGAGTTGCATTTTTTGAGGGTAGCGTTGGTTGGTAATCATCTTCATACCTTATCTACATGCAACTTTCTGGGATAAACCTGCCATTCAAGCCTCAATCGCGGAGTAACTTAACACAAGCAAGGTACTGCGTCTCTATAACGCAATCACTTCTCTCAGGTGATCCCTCTGTAAGAACTGTATGTCACAACCCAATCTTTATCTGAATCCAATTGCATCAGAACAGCACCAACACACGTCTTGCCTCAACCCCTACAATACACTGTTTCCCACTCCGAAACGTCTGCACAAACTACAGCGGGATACTCCTTAAAGTTTACCACATGTGAAGTACTCCGATGGTGGTAACAAAGAGCGTTAGAGTTTTTCCTATCCAAGACCTTCTTCGCTTTTCCTTCAGAGCCTTTTTAAACCTTTCACGTTCAGAAACGCATTGGCCATTGATGGATCCACAGCCCGCGAGGCTTATGAATATTTGCTGGAGGAGGGAATGTCTTTCATCAATATATAAATAGGAAACTCCACTAACATGTGTAATACAGAATAAAAAAGCATTGGCATAGCCAATAGGTCTCGCTTTTGGGACCTTATAAGTATTTAGTTATGCAGCACAATATCCTTGGCGCAATAACATCAACTGTTGCATGGCTAAAAACTTATAAGGTCCCAAAGGCGCCAGGACACTTCCGAGTAGCCGTGCGCGCTATAAATGGAGGTTAACATAACATAACAAAGGCGAGACCTATTGGCTATGCCAATGTTTTTTTTGTTATGGGGGTGGCATAAATAACAGGAGGGTGAAGTCAGTTATTTAGGTAGTTAGTGAGAGTGATTTTCGAGAGTAAGTCAGTGAGAGAGAGTCAGTTAGTGAGAGAGTTAGTTAGTCAGTTAGTTAGAGTGAGAGAGTCAGTTAGTTAGTGAGAGAGTGAGTCAGTTAGTTAGTGAGAGTGAGCGTGAGTGAGAGTCAGTAAGAGAGTGAGAGAGTTATTCAGTGAGATTGAGAGAGTTAGTTAGTTATTGATAGTTGCTTCACCCCTTGCTCTCCCTGTTGTTTCTATTCCCCTGATTGATTTAAAAACGCTTTTGCACGTTTTATTTTTAATTACCGATCTTACTTGGATCAGTAACTAAAGACAGAAAGTGTCCATGTATGCTACACAATGAGGCTGGCAGCCACGCAAAGTATTTTTACATTTTACTTCAGCCATGCTGCACAGCATTGCTGACGCTGTGTAGCATGGCCACAAACCATTGGCGAGACCTATTGGCTTTGCCAATGCTTGCTTGTGATGCACTTTCTATGATGTCAATTCCTATGATGCCATGTGTGATGTCATGCGCCGTGATGTCACCTGCATACTGCCTAACTAGGTTAGTCCCCCACTTTTTTTTTTTTTTTAGGACTTGTGCCCTGACTATAAGCCAGATCGAACAACAAAGAATAACTGAGCGTCAAAATGTAGTTCTCATTTGACCATTTTGCTTGTTCTTTTTATAAAACTGAAACCTGGTCACTAGTGTAAGGGAATATTTACTCACTCCATAGATTGCATTTATAACGTTTCTAAACAATACTCCATCATGACGTGGAGCACGGGTAGTTGCATGTATACTTGTGAAAGTGGCCCAGAATGTAAAGAGCTGTTCGGAAAAAATATATATATATATTTTTAAAACACCCACATGGACCAGCTAAAAGCACCTTCGGGGAAATTAACAGGACTAGTTTGAATTTGGCATAACAGAAACTGCTTAGTAGCAGCGCCACGGGCAAGTGCTGGCATGTAGCAAGCATCACTTCACATTGTATTGGGGCGTGTTTTAACTACAAGTAAGAGAATGGAAATAGACAAGCGACATAGCGGGACTTCCATGTTAGAAAGCAATCGATTTAAAAATCGGATGTGGTTTGTTAGCATCAAAGGAGGCGCTAAAGGTAGAGTGCAGGCGTTATAAGGGCTCGGCCTCACACGGTCCCATTTAACTGCTCCAAACGAAGCCTCTTTCACTTCTAAATGCAATATAGGGACTCAGAAAAAACCCCGCCACACAGACTCCTCCCACCCCTGAAGTTTCAAACACAAAACATTAAAAGTACGTCGTGCGATCATGAAACACCTCTGTGACGTGCAATATTCTTATAATTTACAACTCGGGACGCTTGAACCCATATATGGTACCCCCTGGAATTTCTTCTGGTTTAGAGGTTTAGTGGTGCTGATTAGATCGCAGAAACCTCTGGCTGATGGAACGCTGACGACCTGAGGGACGTAAACCGCGGGCAGGATTTCGTTTTAGAGGTGAACTGCTCATAGCTTTTCACGCATGGAATTTAATAGAAACAAGTGACAACTTATTAGTGTGCGATCTGGAAAAATGTTTACTGTGCATGTAGAGTAAAAAAAATCCGAGTCCCGCTGTTTCTCAGAAACTGGGTTACATTTTGCACAAAATATACGTTTCCCACTGCAGAAAAAGAGACGCGCTCAGAGAGCTATAAAAACCTGTGCCCATTCTGCTTCCTGGAATGACGTCAGCCCCGAAAGCTGCCAGTGAAAATTTACAGCCGGTGCCATCTGCTAAGCGGAGCCTGGGAAGCGTTCACATTGTGGGTATGGTGTGTACACAGGCAAGCTAAATATAACAAAGCAAAGGAACGACTACATGTTGAATGTGGAATAAAACCCAAACGCGATTTTACTAAAAACATGTAAAATATGCGAAAACAGACCCCAAACAAAAAACAGAAAACAAACTTACTTCTGCCCGTGCCAGACAAGTGTATTCTGCAAGGCAAACGGCCACATCCATTACGAACAACATAATACAGGGAACAAGCATTGGCACGCGAGTGGTGTGCGCGAAAGTGAAAGTGATCGCGTGCTGTTACGGTGCCGCGAGCGCTTAATGAGCCATGACGGAAAGCCGTCGGCAGCGTGAGAGAGGAGCGGGGGCGAGCGAGCGCGGCAGCCTGCTGAGCTGACCACACGCTCGTGCATCGTGCCTGAAACGTGCGGGTAACCGCACGGAAAAGGCCATTGTGCACGAGCGTGTGGTCAGCTTTCAAATGCCCACTACATAAAGTCTTCGCCAGAAGCAGCGCTTGCGCGCTACTCTAGGCTCGACCTAAAAAGCAGGGTTACGCATACACTTGAATTACGCTGCCATTTCACTGGCAAACATCACTTGATCAAAACCTAAACATAAGGGTCTGGTTAACCACTGCTTATCTGTCGGGCCATGAAGACATGTTGGCATTAAAAACTATGGGTACAATTTCAACTCGACACAATATACACTAAACTAGTATCTACAATCCAGTGCCAAACTAACACATGCAGAACGTTTCCCCAAAACTCTTAATATACATTGTATGTGCCTTCTCAATGCAAGTTAATTATACGCGCCGTGATTTTTAAAACTTTTTTATATACTGCTCACTTAATGGGGTTACAGTGCAGTGTGTTTCCTTTCTGATGTGCACCACCTGCTCCTAAAACATGTAAAAATAAAATCTTTAGTCCTAATAAAAGAATGTAGGCCACACAATCAGTCACTTTGCCTGCAAATTTCGTTACAGTGCCAAAAAGCTTGAAAGTTCTGATGAATTACAAAATACTTAACTGGTGCAAAGTTAGGAGGTGGGTCAATGAAGACCACAGACCTGGAGTAGGTACAGGGACTTTAACCGGTCGTCCCAGGTAAGAAACCAACAGAATAGCCCCTGGTTTAGAAATTCTAGTGGTGATCAGTTCTGTAAATGATGTACCCCTGGATGGGAACTCCAGCTGCAAGTTGTTTCTGTTGCATCCCAGTAGGACCATATGGCTTTCTGAAGATAAAATGAACAGCTAAAAGGTCCTGCATACAGAAGCTGCATCTTAAAACGATTTATATCTGTGTCTTATTGTGTATATTCGTTTTAAATGTTATCTATTTATTAATAGTACAATGTCCCTCTTTAACTGCTGGCCACATGGTCCAACGTGCAGGACCTTGTATGCTGTGAATAGATCATGCATAAACAATTTGCAACTGGTCATCTGGAACTTCCGTGAGATGCATGTAGCTGTAGGCCGTGTCCTGCTCCACGATGTCCATACAGTATGGCCGCTGTTTCTACGCTTCTGCTCTTCTAACCACGCCAGCGCCTCAAGCACTGTGACATTTCCCTTGTTCAATTATATCACCTTCTGAGGACCTTTACCAAGTACAGAGCTTCTCTTCCACAAGAGCTCACAGGCCGTCTCTTGGAAACCACGTTTTCCACTCGAGCTGGCAAGAGCATTGGGTGTGATATGTTACAGGAAAATGGAAATCGTTCGACATCTTAGCTGGAGGCAGTCTGTAGGCTAACGCAAAGGAGTCAATCATGCTCAGAATTTGTGATCTACATACAACCTAGGGTTATGCAAGCTTGAGCAAGGCCTGCTGGGAAACCAAAACTACAGTATCAGATGCTCCAGGGCATGTCTGCCTCGGCAGACTCTACATTCCTGAGGCCCTTTACTCGTCTGTGTTTCCTTCCAACATGTGTATGCATGAATGCACGTATGTACATATGTGTGACACAAGTTTACTGTGAACCTACCCGGGAAGCACCAGGGCGCTGATTTTGGGGGAAGTGCCTGTGTGTCGATGGTTGCAGGTGGGGGCACCGGCACTCATTTCTGAGGATTAGGATTTATTTTTGTCCCAGAGTAAGAGAAGTAGAGAGAGTAAAGGAAAGAGGAATCAAAAGGTGGAAAAACCGTGGCAAAACTACCCTGCAAGAATGAAATAAAGCGCCAAGAAACAGGGTGGGGGGAGCATGAGGCGAAATCAAGACTAGGCAGCCTTAGAATTTAGCAACCCTTACAAACGGCAGCCCAGCAGGAGGCTCCTAAGAACAACATTGGGCTCCTGGGACAGGTGTGGGACCGCTATACCGGAGGTCACACCCCCTGGGCAGGGATCCTGGATTTGCCAAGGTGCAGACTAATGCCCAGCCTTGGTGCTCTGGCTATAGCCGGGGGTGCCTGGAAAGGTATGGGCCATGCTTGTTAGGTGACGTTGTACGCAACCCCCCAGGGTGCTGCATGATTCTCCCCTAAGCAACCGCCTCTGTCCCTGCAGTGGTTTCACCGATTGTGCATCCACACCTGGCAAAACTGTACCCGATGTCCCCAGGAGTGATATTGTTTGGTCCGGAGATTGGAGGCCAAGGATTACAGCATCTCGAGGCGGTACCCTGCATGTGTGCCACACACTTCATACTTACCTTCAGGCAGCACGACGCGTCTTGTAACACAATCATGAAAACTATTGGATTATGCATAACTTAGCTGTCTGCGGGCTGTTCGTGAATGGACTTCAGTGGCTAAAAAGAGTTATCAGAAGCAGGGAAAACATTTACCAAAGTTCACAGAAATCGTTTAGAAAATGCACCATATTAACTTTTGTGGCCCTCGCCTGCTAAGTTCTCAGAGTCTAACCTTCATTCACTGCTTTGCTAGGTGAACCCGCACCTTGCCTTCTTCTTTGTGCCTTGCTTCCGAGCCTCAAATGCTTCTTTGCAACGGAAGCCGTACTCTTGCCTGCTGCTATGTCTTACTCTTGTAAGCTGCAAACGCTGCTATGTTATCAGAGCCTGGCCATCAGCTACTGCTATGCTATCAGAGGGTGGCCTTCCCCTGCTGTTATGTTATCAGAGTCTGACCATCATTAGCTGTTATGTTATGAAAGCCTGACCCTAGCTTGCTGCTATGTTATCAGAGTCTAACCCTGGCTTGCTGCTATGATACTAGAGATCACCTCTGCCTGCTGCAGTATTTTCAGCGCCTGGCCCTCTCCTGCTGCTATATTATCAGAGGCTGCCATTCTCCTCTGCCATGTTTCTCAGAGCCTGAGCCTCACCTGCTGCTATGTGCTCAGCCCCTGAGCCTCACCTGCTGCTATGCTACCAGAGTCAATCTTCTCCTGCTGCTGTGTTTTCAGCGCCTGACCTCTACCTGCTGCTGTGCTATCAAAGGCTAGCCCAGCTGCTGTATTATCATAGCCCAAGCCTTTACTTCTGCTGTGTCTGACCCTCACCTGCTACTATGCTATTAGAGGTTGGCCTTCTCTTTCTGCTGTGTTCTCAGCGGCTGAGCCTCACCTACTGCTGTGTTTACTGAGACAGACCCTCACCTTCTGCTATGTTTTCAAAAGAAGGCATTCTCCTGCTGCTATGTTATAATGGCCTGAAACTCATCTTCTGCTATATTCTCAGAGTCTGAGCCACCCCTGCAACAATGCTCTCAATGTTAGTTTTACCATAAAACAAGGGGAACCTAAGGATACAGAAGGATCAAGGGTACACGCTACTCTAAAGGCACAGCCGTCCCAACAGGAAACAATCAGTATTAGATTAGGTCATAAAGTTACATTATGAGTTATGACACAATGTCTTCAAGTGAAAAATAAAAGCACATTAGGAGTAGTGGGTAACGTCAAAAAATAATATACTCAGGCAATTATTTGTGACGTATGCAAAAAGTCTTCAGTTTACATCACAGAACACACAAAGCCACAAATCTGCCCTTTCAAATGATATACACAGTACAGGGTCATTGTGCAAAGTCAACAATGTTTCGATCCTATGTCAATGTGAGGATCCATCATCAGGACATTTAAAAGTCAATGGCTGAGAATCAACTGTATGATTGGTGGCAGAAGGCCCAGGATGTAGTTGAAAAAATGTAAAAATCTCCAAGGTCCATGGGACTCCGAGGAGTTCGAGGCGAGGTGCTAAACTCGGGGCGTGTAGGAGGCGGATGATATCAAGCGCCGGGGAAATGGCCAATGCTCCTCTCGTGGGGTGTGCTGAATCTGGGTTTAACATCCAAGCCTTAGAGCAAGGCAGTATTCACCCGCGTCTCGCACAATCGCGTCAGAGCCGTAGCGGCATTCAGACCCAGAGGGTGTGATGGGTCTGCTGCACCCTAAATAAACCTGTTTTTTTAAAACTGCCAAACCAGGGAATTGGAGCTCATTATCTTTGCTTACATTAAGGCTCATTGCATCTTTGCTATGTTACTGTAAGCCACACTACTGCTAAAATATCAGAGCGCAAATCTCACCTGCTGCTATACTGTCGCAGTCAGACCCTCACCTGCCGCTATACCGTCACAGTCTGACCCTCACCTGCCGCTATACCGTCGCAGTCTGACCCCTCACCTGCTGCTATACCGTCGCAGTCTGACCCCTCACCTGCTGCTATACCGTCGCAGTCTGACCCCTCACCTGCTGCTATACCGTCGCAGTCTGACCCCTCACCTGCTGCTATACCGTCGCAGTCTGACCCCTCACCTGCTGCTATACCGTCGCAGTCTGACCCCTCACCTGCTGCTATACCGTCGCAGTCTGACCCCTCACCTGCTGCTATACCGTCGCAGTCTGACCCTCACCTGCCGCTATACTGTCGCAGTCTGACCCTCACCTGCCGCTATACTGTCGCAGTCTGACCTTCATCTGCTGCTATACCATAGTCTACCCCTCACCTGCCACTATACTGTCGCAGTCTGACCCTCACCTGCCGCTATACTGTTGCAGTCTGACCCTCACCTGCCGCTATACTGTCGCAGTCTGACCTTCATCTGCTGCTATACTGTCAGTCTGACCGACCCTCACCTGCTGCTATACCATAGTCTACCCCTCACATGCCACTATACTGTCACAGCCGGACCCTCACCTGCCGCTATACTGTCAGTCTGACCTTCATCTGCTGCTATACCATAGTCTACCCCTCACCTGCCACTATACTGTCGCAGTCTCAATCAATCAATCAATCATGTCACTTATAAAGCGCACTACATACCCGCGAGGGTCTCAAGGCGCTGGGGGAAGAGGGGGGTGGTGCTGCTACTGATCGAAGAGCCAGGTCTTGAGGAGTCTTCTGAAGGCCAGTAGGTCTTGGGTCTTTCGGAGGTTGGTGGGGAGGGTGTTCCAGGTCTTGGCGGCGAGGTGGGAGAAGGATCTGCCGCCGATGGTCGTTTTCCGGATGCGGGGGACTGTGGCGAGGGCGAGGCTGGTCGAGCGGAGCTGGCGGGTGGGGGTGTAGAAGCTGAGTCGTCTGTTGAGGTAGGCTGGTCCGGAGTTGTGGAGTGCTTTGTGTGCGTGGGTGAGGAGCTTGAAGGTTATCCTCTTGTTGACAGGGAGCCAGTGCAGGTCTCTCAGGTGGGGGTGATGTGGCTGCGTCGGGGGATGTCGAGGATAAGACGTGCAGAGGCGTTCTGGATGCGTTGCAGCCGTCTCAGGAGCTTAGCCGTCGTTCCTGCATAGAGGGCGTTTCCGTAGTCCAGCCTGCTGGTGACGAAGGCCTGGGTGACTGTTTTTCTTGTTTCGGTGGGGATCCACTTGAAGATCCTGCGGAGCATTCGGAGGATGTTGAAGCAGGATGAGGAAACGGCGTTGACCTGCTTAGTCATGGAGAGGGTGGGGTCGAGGATGACCCCTAGGTTGCGTACGTGGTCGGTGGGTGGCGGGGCTGTTCCCAGTGATGTTGGCCACCAGGAGTCGTCCCAGGCTGAAGGGTTGGAACCAAGGATGAGGACCTCCGTCTTGTCCGAGTTCAGCTTCAGGCGGCTGGTCCTCATCCATTCGGCGACGGCCTTCATTCCTTCGTGGAGGTGGGCTTTGGCGGTGTGAGGGTCTTTGGTGAGGGAGAGGATCAGCTGGGTGTCGTCGGCGTAGGAGATGATGTTGAGGTTGTGCTGTCGGGCGACGTGGGCGAGGGGTGCCATGTAGATGTTGAACAGCGTTGGGCTGAGGGAGGAGCATTGGGGTACGCCGCAGATGATCTTGGTGGCCTTGGATCGGAAGGGGCGAGGCGGACGCTTTGTGTTCTGCCGGAAAGGAAGGATGTGGTCCAGTCCAGGGCCTTCTCTTGGATCCCGGCGTCGTGAAGGCGTGTTCGTAGTGTGTGGTGGCAGACCGTGTCGAAGGCGGCTGATAGGTCCAGGAGGATGAGGGCTGCTGTTTCTCCGTTGTCTAGCAGGGTCCTGATGTCATCGGTGGCGGCGATGAGGGCGGTTTCGGTGCTGTGGTTGCTGCGGAAGCCGGACTGGGAAGGGTCCAGGATGTTGTTCTCCTCGAGGTAGCGGGTCAGCTGTTTGTTGACGATTTTCTCGGTGACCTTCGCGGGGAACGGGAGCAGAGAGATGGGTCGGAAGTTCTTGAGGTCCTTGGGGTCTGCCTTGGGTTTCTTGAGTAAGGCGGTGATCTCGGCGTGCTTCCAGCTTTCCGGGAAGGTTGCTGTCTCGAAGGAGATGTTGATTATTTTCCGGAGATGGGGCGCGATGGCTGTACTGGCTTTGTTGAAGATGTGGTGAGGGCACGGGTCTAGCGGTGAACCGGAGTGGATGGTGTTCATGATCTCGCTGGTGTCCTCGTCGTTGATGTTGGTCCAGGAGAGCAGGCGGTTGGTGGTTGTGGGGGCAGTGGTCTCGGTGGTTGCCGGGGCGGTCGTGGTGTTGAAGCTGTCGTGGATGTCGGCGATTTTGCGGTGGAAGAAGGTGGCCAGTGAGTCGCACAGGTCTCGCGATGGCTGGATGTCGTTGGTGTTGGAGAGTTCCTTCACGATGTTGAAGAGCTCTTTGCTGTTGTGTGCGTTGTTGTCTAGGCGCCTTTGAGTGAGGCCCTTTTGGCGGATCTGATGAGGTGATGGTGACTGCGGGTGGCGCTCTGGTGGGCGGCGTAGCTGTCCGCTCGTGGAGCCAGATCTTCTCCAGTTTTCGGCATGTTCGTTTGGAGGCCTGGAGGTCTTCGGTGAACCAGGTGGCTTTCTTGCTGGTGTGGCTGTTGGGCGGATTCTTGAGCGGGGCGAGGGTGTTGGCGCAGTTGTCGATCCACTGTCTGAGGTTGCGGGCGGCGGTGTCGGGGTCGGAGGGTTCGGCGGGTGGGCTCAGGGCGAGGGTTGTGGTTAGCTGGTCTTCCGTGACTCTGCTCCAGCAGCGGCGAGGCATTTGTTCGGTGCGGTGGTGCGTGGTGGGCTTCCTGTAGGTGAAGTGGATGCAGTGGTGGTCAGTCCAGTGGGGTTCGGAGGTGTGGTTGAAGGAGACGTGTGGGCTTGCGGAAAAGATGGAGTCTAGCGTGTGGCCGGCGGCGTGGGTGGGTGTAGTCACGAGCTGTCTGAGTCCGAGGGTGGCGAGGTTGTCGATCAGGGTGGTGGAGTTGGTGTCCTTGTTGTTCTGACCTTCATCTGCTGCTATACTGTCACAGTCTGACCCTCACCTGCTGCTATACTGTCACAGTCTGACCCTCACCTGCTGCTATACTGTTACAGCCTGACCCTCACCTGCTGCTATATACTGTCACAGTCTGACCCTCACCTGCTGCTATACTGTCAGTCTGACCCTCACCTGCTGCTATACTGTCACAGTCTGACCCTCACCTGCTGCTATGCTGTACACAATCTAAACCTCACCTGTCGCTATACTGTCGTTCTACCCCTCACCTGCCACTAAACTGTCACAGTCTGACCCTCACCTGCCGCTACACTGTCATTGACTGACCCTCACCTGCCGCTACACTGTCATTGACTGACCCTCACCTGCTGCTATACCATAGTCTACCCCTCACCTGCCACTATACTGTCACAGCCTGACCCTCACCTGCTGCTATACTGTCGCAGCTGACCCTCAACTGCCGCTATACTGTCGCAGCTGACCCTCAACTGCGGCTATACTGTTGCAGTCTGACCCTCAACTACAGCTATACTGTCACAGTCTGACCCTAACCAGCTGCAATATTGTCAGTCTAACCTTCATCTGCCGCTATTCTGTACACAGTCTAACCCTCACCTGCCGCTATACTGTCATTGACTGACCCTCACCTGCCGCTATACTGTCACAGCGGACCCTCAACTGCCACTATATCGTCGCTGTCTGACCCTCACTTGCTGCTTACTGTCAGTCTACCTTCACCTGCCCCTATAATGTCACCGTCTGACCCTCACCTGCCGCTATACTGTCACAGACTGACCCTCACCTGCTGCTATACTGTCGCAGCTGTCCCTCATCTGCACTAAAATGTCAGCCAGCCCTCTCCTGCCGCTATACTATCGGTCTGACCCTCACCTGCTGCTATACTGTCAGTCTGACCCTCACCTGCTGCTATACTGTCGCAGTCTGACCCTCATCTGCCGCTATACTGCCACAGTCTGACCCTCACCTGCCGCTATACTGTCAGTCTGACCCTCACCTTCAACTATACACAGTCTGACCCTTATCTGCCACCATTAATGTCACAGTGTGACCCTTGGCCTCACCTGTTGCTTTACTGTCAGTCTTACCCTCAAACGCTACCAATCTGTCACAGTCTGACCCTCACCTACCGCTATACTGCAACAGTCTAACCCTCAACTGCTACTACACTGTCACAGTCTGACCTTCATCTGCAGCTACACTCTCACAGTCTGACCCTCACCTGCAGCTATACTGTCAGTCTGACCCTCAACCGCTACTAATCGGTCACAGTCTGACCCTCACCTACCGGTATACTGTCAGTCTGACCCTCACCTGCCGCTATACTGAAGCAATCTGACCTTCATCTGCCTCTATACAGTCAGTCTGACCCTCATCTGCTGCTATACTGTCAGTCTGACCCTCACCTGCCACTATACACAGTCTGACCCTTATCTGCCGCCTGTCTGACACTCACCAGCCGCTATACAGTCACAGTCTGACCCTCACCTGCCGCTACCCAGTCACAGTCTGACCCTCACCTGCTGCTATACAGTCAGTCTGACCCTCGCCTGCCACTATACAGTCAGTCTGACCCTCGCCTGCCGCTATACTGCACAGTCGGACCCTCACCTGCTGCTATACTGTACAGCAGAGCTTTCCAAAGTGTGTGTCGCGACACAGTACTGTGTCGCCTCCCATGTGTGGGTGTGTCGCGCGACGATGACGTGACGGGGGCTTATTAGGGCGAATGCTTGCATTCAGTGACGCAGTACAGTACAGCGACGTACGCAGAGGAAGGAGAAGCTGAGCACACGGCCTTGTTCCCTCTCCGACGCAGATACCACGGAGCCGCCTCTGCTCCCCAGGCGCTCGGTAAGCCAAATCTTTGAAATTTTAAAACTCTGTTTAGGCCGCACGGGGATTGCATTTACAAGTGGGTCGGATTTCAACAAACCCTGTAAATACTGGTTGGTTTAAAGACCGAACTACCCCTCCCCTAGCCCCAACCCCCTCCAGTGTAGATTTCAGCAGGTCAAAGCTGCTTGGCTCCTGGGTATCAGATTTGAACGGGTGTGATAAATACCATCTATCCATCAAGGTAGGGTTGCTACCCGACATGTATTTTACCATTCTGGCTAGTATAGAAAACAAAACCTCGAGATAACCATCAAAATCAGGTCCCTTGTCTGCCTGAAAAAGTCCGAAAGGAAGTGGTAGGCTGCTGGGAAATGGGGCATGCAATCATGGCAAGGTCGGTGAGTGAAAATAAAAACGTGTGATCCTGGGCTTATTTTTACCCCTGCTGCGTATGCCAAAGATGAGCAGAAGCACAGTTTCCTACATCTGTGCCTTGCGAGGTGAGAGCAGGGGGCTTTTGTCCTCTATCTTATGTGAGCAGATACGATGCAGAGTGCTGGGAGAGGGAAGGTAAGTGTGCGCATATGGCGTGCTTGAGGGGTCGAGCGAAAGTGCCTGTGTGCTTTGTGTGTCTAAGAGAGAAAGAGCTGTATGTCATCTTTTATTTCCATTGCAACAAAGCTGCAAGGCTGCAGCAGAACCACTGCAAGCAAAGTACATTCCTCGCGCCTCTTTTCTCCTACATCCCTTCCTCTGTCACTTTCAATGGCAAGCTGTTTCCCTATTTTTCCACACCAACTCTTGAAATCTCTGACTTTTTCCATCTCTTTATGTCCCTCTTCTCTTCTTCTATATTTCTCTTCTTCTGTGCCCTGTGCTGCCACTTTTGCACGATGAAACTAAACTATAATACCGGCCCCTCGACTAAATCCTAATGTCATTCTGGGTAAATCACTTTATGCTCCTTGGGCCTCTGTTAGCAATGGAATGCTAAAATGTTTGTAAAATAAAATACAACGCCCTCTCTAGGGAGGAAGAGCATAGAAGTAACTCATTTGACAATGTGGCGCTATCCATGCTGTCTCTGTCACTCTTTCATGTTGGCTGTTGTTTCAATTCCGCTCCTTATGCCCAGCTTGTTTCTATCTCCCAGCACCCCTGCCTGTCCTCTAGCAGTCTCATAACTATCAAAGAGATAAAGCACATAGCAGTCATGCTGTGTGCTCTTGTGCAGTCTTTGCCTGCGTTCACGGTGGCAGCCAGAGGTCAGTATTTAGCAGCAGCACTAAGGGACCACACTCTGGCTTTGGCCCGCAGCGCCTTTCCAGAGGCAAAGGCCGTTTTTAGGTCTCGCCGAGGCAGCGCTTGCGCTGTATCTGCAAGACATGCTGTATTCAGGGTATGGGCTTTAAAAGCTCGGCCCATTTTCAAAGACTGCCCCCTGTTACATGTATTGTCACTCAGAGCTTGTGAGCACTATTTCTTTCTTTAAGTTGCCTTTTGCGCGCTGCGATGAGGAAAGCGGTCCCACCTGAGTTCAATGCGCAGAGACCGGCTGATAAGTTGCATGATTGTTTTACCACTCACAATTCCCCCTTCCTGAACGGATTTTTGTATAACTCATATTCAGCAAGGCAGCAGGCGGACTTTGTGCATGGTTGAAAGGGTTGGCAGTGCGTGCACCCCCTTTTTGTGCCGTAAATCACTGGGGCATGTGTCAATGTGTGCATGATTATATTCTTGTTTCAGGCACAAACCTAACCTTGCTTACACCCAGTTTTGCCAGTCACTGTCTTTGTTAGAACAGATTCACAATTGCTTTATTAACCTTCCTGCTTTCTCAAATTTGCTTGAAAATGCACCATTTGCCCACTATTTTTTCAAAATTTTCTCGGGGGAGAACCCCCCCCCGAAACCCCCTGAGGTGGTTCGGGCTCGCTCCCTACGCTCGCTCACATTACCGTGTCGCAATATGAAGATTGTTGAAAAGGTGTGTCACCAACATGAAAAGTTTGGAAAGCTGTGCTGTACAGTCTGACCCTCACCTGCCACTATACTGTTACAGTCTGACCCTCACCTGCTGCTATACCGTCGTTCTACCCCTCACCTGCCACTATACTGTCACAGCCTGACCCTCGCCTGCTGCTATACTGTCACAGTCTGACCCTCACCTGCTGCTATGCTGTACAGTCTGACCCTCACCTGCCACTATACTGTTACAGTCTGACCCTCACCTGCTGCTATACCGTCGTTCTACCCCTCACCTGCCGCTATACTGTCACAGTCTGACCCTCACCTGCTGCTATACTGTCACAGTCTGACCCTCACCTGCTGCTATACTGTCACAGTCTGACCCTCACCTGCTGCTATGCTGTACACAATCTAAACCTCACCTGTCGCTATACTGTCGTTCTACCCCTCACCTGCCACTAAACTGTCACAGTCTGACCCTCACCTGCCGCTACACTGTCATTGACTGACCCTCACCTGCCGCTACACTGTCATTGACTGACCCTCACCTGCTGCTATACCATAGTCTACCCCTCACCTGCCACTATACTGTCACAGCCTGACCCTCACCTGCTGCTATACTGTCACAGTCTGACCCTCACCTGCCGCTATACTGTCGCAGCTGACCCTCAACTGCCGCCATACTGTCGCAGCTGACCCTCAACTGCGGCTATACTGTTGCAGTCTGACCCTCAACTACAGCTATACTGTCACAGTCTGACCCTAACCAGCTGCAATATTGTCAGTCTAACCATCTGCGGCTATTCTGTACACAGTCTAACCCTCACCTGCCGCTATACTGTCATTGACTGACCCTCACCTGCCGCTATACTGTCACAGCGGACCCTCAACTGCCACTATATCGTCGCAGTCTGACCCTCACTTGCTGCTTACTGTCAGTCTACCTTCACCTGCCCCTATAATGTCACAGTCTAACCCTCACCTGCCGCTATACTGTCACAGACTGATCCTCACCTGCTGCTATACTGTCGCAGCTGTCCCTCATCTGCACTAAAATGTCAGCCAGCCCTCTCCTGCCGCTATACTATCGGTCTGACCCTCACCTGCTGCTATACTGTCAGTCTGACCCTCACCTGCTGCTATACTGTCAGTCTGACCCTCACCTGCTGCTATACTGTCAGTCTGACACTCACCTGCTGCTATACTGTCATAGTTCGACCCTCACCTGCCACTATTCTGTACACAGTCTAGCCCTCACCTGCTGCTATACTGTCGCAGTCTGACCCTCATCTGCTGCTATACTGCCACAGTCTGACCCTCACCTGCCGCTATACTGTCAGTCTGACCCTCACCTTCCACTATACACAGTCTGACCCTTATCTGCCACCATTAATGTCACAGTGTGACCCTTGGCCTCACCTGTTGCTTTACTGTCAGTCTGACCCTCAAACGCTACCAATCTGTCACAGTCTGACCCTCACCTGCTGCTATACTGTCAGTCTGACCCTCACCTGCTGCTATACTGTCACAGCCTGACCCTCACCTGCCGCTATACTGTCACAGTCTGACCCTCACCTGCCGCTATAATGCAAGTCTAACCTTCAAATGCTACTACACTGTCACAGTCTGACCTTCACCTGGAGCTACACTGTCAAAGTCTGACCCTCAACCGCTACTAATTTGTCACAGTCTGACCCTCACCTACCGGTATACTGTCACAGTCTGACCCTCACCTGAGGCTATAATGTCACAAACTGACCCCTCACCTGCCGCTATACTGTCGCAATCTGACCTTCATCTGCCTCTATACTGTCAGTCTGACCCTCATCTGCTGCTATACTGCCAGTCTGACCCTCACCTGCCGCTATACTGTCAGTCTGACCCTCACCTGCCACTATACACAGTCTGACCCTTATCTGCCGCCTGTCTGACACTCACCAGCCACTATACAGTCACAGTCTGACCCTCACCTGCCGCTATACAGTCACAGTCTGACCCTCACCTGCTGCTATACTGTCACGGTCAGACCCTCACCTGCTGCTATACTGTAGACAGTCTGACCCTCACCTGCCGCTATACTGCACACAGTCTGACCCTCACCTGCTGCTATATACTGTCACAGTCAGACCCTCACCTGCTGCTATACTGTAGACAGTCTGACCCTCACCTGCTGCTATACTGTCACAGTCTGACCCTCACCTGCTGCTACACTGTAGACAGTCTGACCCTCACCTGCCGCTATACTGTACACAGTCTGACCCTCACCTGCTGCTATACTGTCAGTCAGACCCTCACCTGCTGCTATACTGTCACAGTCTGACCCTCACCTGCCGCTATACAGCACACAGTCTGACCCTCACCTGCTGCTATACTGTACAGTCTGACCCTCACCTGCTGCTATACTGTACACAGTCTGACCCTCACCTGCTGCTATACTGTCAGTCTGACCCTCACCTGCTGCTATACCGTCGTTCTACCCCTCACCTGCCACTAAACTGTCACAGTCTGACTTTCACCTGCTGCTATGCTGTACACAATCTAAACCTCACCTGTCACTATACTGTCGCAGCTGACCCTCAACTGCCGCTATACTGTCGCAGTCTGACCCTCACCTGCTGCTATACTGTCAGTCAGACCCTCACCTGCTGCTATACTGTCACAGTCTGACCCTCACCTGCCACTATACTGCACAGTCTGACCCTCACCTGCTGCTATACTGTGCACAGTCTGACCCTCACCTGCTGCTATACTGTACAGTCTGACCCTCACCTGCTGCTATACTGTACACAGTCTGACCCTCACCTGCTGCTATACTGTCACAGTCTGACCCTCACCTGCTGCTATACCGTCGTTCTACCCCTCACCTGCCACTAAACTGTCACAGTCTGACCCTCACCTGCTGCTATGCTGTACACAATCTAACCCTCACCTGTCGCTATACTGTCGCAGCTGACCCTCAACTGCCGCTATACTGTCGCAGCTGACCCTCAACTGCCGCTATACTGTCGCAGTCTGACCATCACCTGCCGCTATACTGTCACAGTCTGACCCTCAACTCACTGTCGCAGTCTGTCCCTCATGTGCAGCTATACTGTCACAGTCTCACCTTCACCTGCTGCTATACTGTCAGTCTGACCCTCACCTGCCGCAATACTATCACAGTCTGGCCTTCACCTGCCGCTATACTGTACACAGTCCGACCCTCACCTGCGGCTATGCTAAGTCTGACCCTCATCTGCCGCTATACAGTACACAGTCTGACCCTCAAATGCCGCTATTCTGTCAGAGTTGGACGCTCACCTGCCGCTACACTGCCATAGTCCGACCCTCACCTGCCACTATTCTGTCATCGTCCGACCTTCACCTGCCACTATACTGTCGCAGTCTGACCCTCACCTGTGGCTATACTGTCACAGTCTGACCCTCACCTGCCGCTATACTGTACACAGTCTGACCCTCACCTGCCGCTATACTGTACACAGTCTGACCCTCACCTGCCGCTATACTGTACACAATCTGACCCTCACCTGCTGCTATACGGTACAGTCTGACCCTCACCTGTGGCTATACTGTCACAGCCTGACCCTCACCTTCCATTATACTGTCACAGTCTGACCCTCACCAGCTGCTATACTGTCAGTCTGACCCTCACCTGCCGCTATACTGTACATAGTCTGACCCTCACCTGCTGCTATACTGTACACAGTCTGACCCTCACCTGTGGCTATACTGTCACAGCCTGACTCTCACCTGCTGCTATACTGTCACAGTCTGACCCTCACCTGCCGCTATACTGCACACAGTCTGACCCTCACCTGCCGCTATACTGTCAGTCTGACCCTCACCTGCTGCTAAACCGTCACAGTCTGACCCTCACCTGCCGCTATACTGCACACAGTCTGACCCTCACCTGCCGCTATACTGCACAGTCTGACCCTCACCTGCCGCTATACTGTCACAGTCTGACCCTCACCTGCCGCTATACTGCACACAGTCTGACCCTCACCTGCTGCTATACCGTCACAGTTTGTCTCCCACCTGCTGGTATTTTAGCAGTGTGGACTTCATCGGTACAATGCTATCAGTCTGTCCTCTTATAACCCCCAGGTTTTCGCCCGGCTCCCGCGCCTAGCGCTCCAGCCTGCGAGTGGGACGCAGCTCATGAAGGCGCTTTACGCCTTTGGCACGCTGCAGTGTTTGGGGGGCATTCTGCCAGAGGAGGGATTCTCAGGCCGCACATACAGCCTCCACTTGGCAGAGACTTCCAGCCGTTTTCTTTCTCACAGTTTCTCACAATGAGCGCTTTGAGGCAGGTCTCTGGGTGACTAGGAGCCGCGTAACTGGCTGCACCGATGAAGGAACGAGCCAGGCGTCTTCCTTGAGCCCACGCAGAACAGCGGTTAACAACACACCGGGGTTAAACACACCACTCGTGTGAGCCTCGAACAGCAACTCCAACAGCCATCGAGGGAAGGAATATTCTAACGTTTGCCGCCCTCGTCCCGTTCCGCCAGTCTGCCCCCATTATCTGTTGCTCGTCTCTGCATACCCACTTGGCACCATTACAGGTCCCAGTGAGCAGGAGCTCAGAATAAACACACAAAAAACACTGGCGGCTGGCACAGATCAGGGCTTGGCTGAGTACCACACTTACACCCACACTGATGGGAAGGACTTCAAAGCTTCACTGGTTACAATCTGGCATCTTCCTTGAGCATAATGCACACCTTCATGTGCAGAAGCGCCTAGAGGCGACTCGCTTGAACAAACCTCTCTTGCTACCTACTACCCTTTCTTGTCTTCAGTCCAGAGGGTAGGTCGAGTTCTCAACATTTGTTTGATGTAGATCTTTTAATGCAATCTATTTAGTAAACCTAAAATAAAAGATGTTACAGCAGTAAATGTCCTACGTAAACATGACAATCAATAAGCACTGACAAAACATATATGTTTCAGTTCTGTATAATGCATGCCCAGAAAGACCCACCAGAGACCATAAGGCATCTAGTCACCCAGAGACTGAGAGAGATGCCATATTGTTTGCATTCACAGCACATTATGCTGCTGTAAGGAGATTTATAGGTGCTAGACGTGGCAGGAGAGTGGAAAGGGAGGAATGAGGAGGGAACCTCGTGAATGGGCTGATCAACCCCAAAATGGACCAGTAGATGGTAGCGGACCTTGGGCATCTGGTTGGCAAGGAGGATACAGGAGAGTTCGGAAGGGTACAGGAGAGTTCGGAAGGGTACAGGAGAGTTCGGTAGGGTACAGGAGAGGGAAAGTGGGGTCAAGTGAGGGTAGGTGCTTTAAAAGAAGGGGCAACCAGTATGAAGAACATATTTACAGAGAGTTAGGTATGGCGACTGTCAGAGGTTGTAACAACAAGCTGACGAGAGTAAGGTACACGTCAATAAACAAACATACAGAAGCTGACACACATACTATGAAACTAGACACACATGCAATATCACACAACACACGTACAGTCACAGAGCACATAACAGGCACAAATTGAGAACGTATGGCTGCAGTATGGAAGTTTTGCCTCCATTCAATTTTTATATCCTTTGCTAACAAAATCAAAGTTGATGTAGTGTAAATATTGCTATTAGTGTCTAACAGCTGTTGAGTTCTCCCTAGGGAAGTCATTTTTAAAGTGTGATGAAATTATATAGTTATCATTAGAGCACAAGTCACAGGTACATGCCGCTAGAGGGCGTCCACCCACTGGGTGGACGCCGCCCACCCACTGTGTGGACGCCGCCCCTCCCTGCCAATAAGTTTGTGCCCCAGTGAATTATGCTGAACTTGTCCCGGTGTAATTTTCCAACACCGTGACACATTAAGCAGCGCCTACAGTTAACCGCTTTCTGTTCTCACATCAACGTGCAGGTGGGGAGGGGCTTCTTTTTAAATATCTGGGCCAAAGACAACGGCCTGGTTTAAAGGGCCATCAGACCTCCTTTTGTTCCAGTAAAATCCTGTCTGGGAGCACTCTGAATCCTCACACCTAGTTTCCAATGCAATAGAGGGGGAAAAAGGCACAAGGCTTGTTATCTCTTCACAAGTACTTAAGAGAAATCACAATTTGGAGGCAGATTTTCGACTTTGTTCAACCTCTGTATATAAGATTTATGCATGCAGTTTAAGAGTGTCATATCAATCAATCAGAACATTTGTAAAGCGCACTACTCACCCGTGAGGGTCTCAAGGCGCTGGGGGGGTGGGGGGTGCTGCTACTGCTCGAACAGCCAGGTCTTGAGTAGCCTCCTGAAGGTTAGCAGGTCCTGGGTCTGCCGTAGGAGGATGGGGAGGGTGTTCCAGGTCTTGGCGGCGAGGTGGGAGAACGATCTGCCGCCGGTGGTCGCTCTTCGGATGCGGGGGACGGAGGCGAGGGCGAGGTTGGCTGAGAGGAGCTGGCGGTTCGGGGCGCAGAAGGTGAGTCGTCTGTTGAGGTATGCCGGTCCGGTGTTGTGGAGTGCCTTGTGTGCGTGGGTGAGGAGCTTGAAGGTGATCCTCTTGTTGACGGGGAGCCAGTGCAGGTCTCTCAGGTGGGGTGAGATGTGGCTGTGGCGTGGGATGTCGAGGATCAGGCGTGCCGAGGCGTTCTGTATACGTTGGTCGTTTCAGGAGTTTGGCCGAGGCTCCCACGTAGAGGGCGTTTCCGTAGTCCAGCCTGCTGCTGACGAGGGCCTGGGTGACCGTTCTTCTTGTTTCGGTGGGGATCCATCTGTAGATCTTGCGGAGCATGCAGAGGGTGTTGAAGCAGGAGGATGAGACGCCGTTGACTTGCTTGGTCATGGAGTGTGTTGAGTCGAGGATGAACCCCAGGTTGCGTGCGTTGTCGGTGCTGCTCCCAGTGTGGTGGGCCACCAGGAGTCGCCCCAGGCTGAGGGGGTGGAGCCGAGGATGAGGACCTCCGTTTTGTCTGAGTTCAGCTCCAGTCGGCTGTTCTTCATCCACTCGGCGACGGCCTTCATTCCTTCGTGGAGGTTGGTTTTGGCGGTGAGGGGGTCCTTGGTGAGGGAGAGGATCAGCTGGGTGTCGTCGGCGTAAGAGATGATGTTGAGGTCATGCAGTCGGGCGACGTGGGCGAGCGGTGCCATGTGGACGTTGAACAATGTCGGGCTGAGGGATGATCCTTGGGGTACGCCGCAGATGATCTCGGAGGCTTCGGAGCGGAATGGGGGGAGGCGGACGCTCAGGGTTCTGCCGGAAAGGAAGGAGGTGGTCCATTCCAGAGCCTTGTCTCGGATCCCTGCGTTGTGGAGGCGTGTGCGTAGGGTGCGGTGGCAGACAGTGTAGAAGGCGGCTGAGAGGTCCAGGAGGATGAGGGCCGCAGTTTCACCGTTGTCCAGCAGCACCCTGATGTCATCGGTGGCAGCGATGAGGGCAGTTTCGGTACTGTGGTTGCTGCGGAACCCGGACTAGGACGGGTCCAGGATGTTGTTCTCCTCGAGGTAGCGGGACAGTTGTCCGTTGACGATCTTCTCGATGACCTTCGCTGGGAACGGGAGCAGGGAGATGGGCCGGAAGTTCTTGAGGTCTCTCGGGTCCGCCTTGGGTTTCTTGAGTAAGACGTTGATCTCGGCGTGCTTCCAGCTCTCCGGGAAGGTCGCGGTCTCGAAGGAGATGTTGATGACCTTGCGGAGGTGGGGTGCGATGGTGGCGCTGGCTTTGTTGAAGATGTGGTGCGGGCATGGGTCTGACAGAGAGCTGGAGTGGATGGTGTTCATGATTTTGATGGTGTCGTCGTCGTTCACGTTGGCCCAGGCGAGCAGGGGGTCGAAGAGGATGGTGGGCGGCGGGACTGAGTTGTCGGAGGTTGCCGGGGCGGTCTGGTTGTTGAAGCTGTCGTGGATGTCTGTGATCTTGTGATGGAAGAAGGTGGCTAGGGAGTCGCACAGGTCTTGCGATGGTGGGATGTCGTTGGTGTTGGATCTGGTGTTGGAGAGTTCCTTCACGATGTTGAAGAGCTCTTTGCTGTTGTGTGCGTTGTTGTCGAGGCGGTCCTTGAAGGAGGTCCTTTTGGCGGATCTGATGAGGTGATGGTGTCTGCGGATGGCGTTCTTGTGGGCCACATAGCTGTCCGGTGTCTGTTCGCGGTGCCATTTCTTCTCTAGTTTCCGGCAGGTTTGCTTGGAGGCCTGGAGGTCCGCGGTTAACCAGCTGGCTTTCTTGTCGGTGCGTCTGTTGGAGGGTTTCTTGATCGGGCGAGAGTGTTGGCGCAGTCGTCAATCCATCGCCTGAGGTTGCGGGCGGCGGTGTCGGTGGCGTCGGCGGGTGGGCTTCGGGCGAGGGTGGTGTTTAGCTGGTCTTTGGTGACTTTGCTCCAGCTGCGGCGGGGGATCTGTTGAGTGCGGTGGTGCGTGGTGGGTTTCCGGAAGGTGAAGTGGATGCAGCGATGGTCGGTCCAGTGGAGTTCGGTGGTGTGGCTGAAGGTGACGTGGGAGCTTGCGGAGAAGATGGGGTCAAGCATGTGGCCGGCGGAGTGGGTGGGCGTTGTGACGAGCTGTCCGAGTCCGAGGTTGGCGAGGTTGTCGATCAGGGTGGTGGAGTTGATGTCGTTGTTGTTCTCGAGGTGGAAGTTCAGGTCTCCGAGGAGGATGTAGTCTGTGGAGGCCAGGGCGTGCGTGCTGACGAAGTCGGCGATGGAGTCGCTGAACTGGGGCCGGCGGGTCTGTAGACGAGAGTTCCTCTGAGGGTGGTGTTGGGGTCAGTGTGGATCTGGAAGTGCAGGTGTTCGGCGGTGCTGAGGGTGTCGTCGGTGCTGGTCGAGACCCTGAGGGTGTTCTTGTGGACGACGGCAATTCCACCTCCTACTCCGTTGGTGCGGTCCCTGCGGGTGATCTTGTAGCCGTCCGGGATGGCTATGGCGATGTCGGGAGCCGAGGAGGCGTTCATCCAGGTCTCTGTCAGGAAGGCGACGTCCGGAGAGGATGTGTCGAGCAGGTCCCAGAGTTCGACGGCGTGTTTGCGTGCGGAGCGGGTGTTGAGTAGTATGCATCTAAGGTGGTTGCGGCCTTCCTCGGTGGGCGGTTTGGTGGCTCGGAGGCTGGTGAAGCTGCAGTTCCGGCAGGAGAAGGGTCCTTGGGTGCGCTTCGGGGTGGCCAGGAAGCAGGTGTGTAGTCGTCCGGTGTTGAGTGCGTGGAGGGTGCTGGCGTCGTAGTGGCGGCGGTCATCGTGGCGGTCGCGGGGGCCAGGGGTTCTGGCGCTGGGCGCGGTCCAGGCGCAGACGGGCTTGCCTTAGACGCATCCGCTGCGCGGCCGCCGTAATATGGGGAGGTGGGAGAGAGGAGCAGCTGGGAGGCGGGAGCGGGACGAATGGGCGAGCAGGGGGGCGGTGACGCAGCGGTGGGAACGGGCGAAAATGCAGGGGGCACAGAAGGCAAAAGGGGAAAGGGGCACAAAGGACAAGAGGGCAAAGGGGCACAGAAGGCAAAAAGGGCAACAGGCAGAAAAGGTTAAGAAGGCAAAAGGCAAAAGGGGCACAGAAGGCAAAACGGCAATGAGGGCACAGGAGGCAGAATGACAATGAGGGCACAGAAGGCAAAACGGCAATGAGGGCAAAAAAGGAAGAAACAGTACAACAATAACAGCAATTACACCATGAAACACAACCGAGGCAGAGGGGCCTCGAACTTACGGCGTTGGCGGCAGCAGCGAGCACAAGGGACACGGGCACACAGGTGGTGCTGTGCGGCGTGGGGGAGCGACCTGCCTGAAAACAGGGTCATGGGTCGCTCTCCTCACCGCGCAGCGGCCGCCATAATAAGGGGAGGTGGGAGGGAGGAGCAGCTGGGAGGCGGGAGCGGGACGAATGGGCGAGCAGGGGGGCGGGGCCGCAGGGGACGCAGCGGCAGGAACGGGCGAAAATGCAGGGGGCACAGAAGGCAAAAGGGGCACAAAGGACAAGAGGGCAAAGGGGCACAGAAGGCAAAAAGGGCAACAGGCAGAAAAGGTTAAGAAGGCAAAAGGGGCACAGAAGGCAAAACGGCAATTCGGGCACAGGAGGCAGAATGACAATGAGGGCACAGAAGGCAAAACGGCAATGAGGGCAAAAAAGGAAGAAACAGTACAACAATAACAGCAATTACACCATGAAACACAACCGAGGCAGAGGGGCCTCGAACTTGCGGCGGCAGCAGCGAGCACAAGGGACACGGGCACACAGGTGGTGCTGTGCGGCGTGGGGGAGCGACCTGCCTGAAAACAGGGACAAGGGTCGCTCTGTATAAGTATTTGCACGAGTAACAATTAAAATACCACTTGACAGTGCGCTCCTCTACACATGTACACAGTATACAATGACAATAAATCATACGTTTGTAAATCAATGTACAGGATTGTTACATAAGGAAATGAGGGTTACAAGGTGTAGGATTCACATATCATCCCTTATAGCTCAGAGTGCTATATTAGGAGGATTGTAATTTAAGAACTGTAAGTAACAACAAGATCTATGTGTTAAAAGCAGTAACCCACTTACCTATCTACTTAAAATAAATATCTGGCATCCGCACATTACACAATGTGCTTTGCAGGAGACACATTAACCCTATGTGCAAAACTGTGACTCTGAAGGGACTCTGCTGCGCTGCTACTTTCTGTGATGGTACGCGCGATATATTGTACAGTAATGTCACGTGCCATGATGTCACTTGCATTCTGCCTGACTTGGTCAGTCTCCCCACTTCTTTTATTAGGACTTATGCCCTTATTACCATGCCCATTCAATCACTGCCCTCTGCTGAGTGATCACCCGTCAGTAACAATAATGTGAGCGGAGCATGCCACTTCCTTCCTTTGCCTCTATGCTATAACCCCACATACGTAGAACTGCAATTAAACACTTTCATTTTTTTAGTGCTAACATTTAACATGCACGAGTTTGCAAGACCACACCATCTACCCCAACTGAATCCGGTTCCTTTTTTTAAAAAAAACATTGCTATCACAAGAAATGTTTCATCAAAATGCTTTCCGCACAAAATCCCTTTGTTTCTACCTCTGCCAGCAGATCACCAATGAAAACAAAAAGTAATAAAGTAACTTGGAAGAGATGAACATTCCATTCATGAGCTATGACACCTCTCTTTCTCAACCAATCACCAAACAACTGTCCACACCAGCCCACCTGCTCCCTTCTTGTTATACAATGTAGGTAATAAGGTGGCACAAATAGTGCATCCACCCTTAAGTCAACCATAAAATATCACATTCTAAACCATACCCCTACCTGTTGACATGTGAGGTATGTATGTTTGCGCAGTGCAAGCTTGCAAATCAAGGAACACCATTAGTGCAATTTAAAGGGCTGTGAAAGAAATTGTGACTGACCAGCGAACTCCAGTCAAATTAATAACCACAGGCAGATTTGGAATCTCTTGTTTCATAACTCTTCTGGAGTAAGAGCATTATGATTAAAAGTTGGTTGAAACGTAACTTTCGCTTACAAAGTTTGCAAACTGTACAGACCCTTAAACCACATGCAATGCCCCCCTTAGACATCCTATTGGCAGTACAAAGACTATGTGAACAAAGGGATAGATTTGGGGCCTAGCCACACGGATTTTGTCAGAGTGCATCAAAGTCTAACCATAATAACAAGAAAATTGGATGAATATGGGTCAATACAGAGATACTGATCTGGGTCTCATATTGGATTAAATAAAAATATTTGAAGGAATAAAGCTATTAATGAAAACCCGGAGGTACATACTATTGATTACAGCTCCTTCAAAAAAAAAAAAGAAAAAAAATCATTTGTTAACAAAGCCTCTGAAAAAGGAAGCAAAAAGAATGTGTTATCAATCTTCCTCTTGCTCCCATGTGCTAGACCTCGAAGGGTCGGCCACACCTACCTTTGAAGCGTGAAATAAATCAGAGTCCTGTCTAATCATTAAAAACAGTCAGCTCTTAGTTTATTAAAGAAACAAGTGTGCCATCCAAAGGTTTGTTGATAAGCATGTGGCAGCATTATTGAAGATCAGGGGGTTTAATACCAAGGCTGCTTTGTCTTGATTCCACCTCATGCCTCTTTCATCCACCACCAGACACTCCATTCCTCTATCTCGCACTTTCAGGGTCTTTTTTATTCATACTTTTGCCCTTTGTCATTGTTTTTCGGTCCTTCTCTTCCTACTTTCCTCCTCTTCCTCCTTTTATGTTTTTATCTTGCTCTGGGCCAAAGTCTGATAAGGAAAAATACGCTCTGGTGCCCAAAAATGGAGAGCCGGTGGGCCCCACCTGCAACCAATGGCTCAAATTAAGCACTGGAGGTAGTACCTAAGATCATGGATCAGTAGAGAAAACAGGAAATACAATCGCTGAACCTGTGAGGTGCCACCTACAATCCCCAGGGTCAGGAGACCAAGCCCAACAATGTGTATTACACAAGTGCCCAGATACCACCGGACAGGCCAGTGGCAGCGCAATGGCAGGAAAACAAATGGTCGTCTTTGAGATGAGATGAGGGGAGTATTTTTTTATACTCTTTCCCAAAATATTTAAGTAGTCAGCAACCAATTGATTTTCAGAGACAAACTAAAAAGGATTCGATTTTTTTATTTTAGTACCAAAAGGCACAGGACTATGGAGGATTGACTGGCTGGGATGGCGAGACTCAAAAATTGGAACCCATTTTAAGCCAAAGTCCCAGAGCTTGCTGCTCCAAAGGCTACAATCCAGGTGGTCTCTAGAAAAAGAGATCATTGATCTAGAGCCAGTAAGTCCATCTACTTGCTCCCCTCAGTGCATAGGTGTTCACCACTGCATGGGTAATGTCAATTTGATTGCCAAAGTTGTGCCATGCAGGCCTAAACGAGCCTGTTAAAGTGCCATTGCTCCGCCCCCAATGACATCCTTCACCTTTTTCTCTATTTGCAACCTTTATTCAAAATTCATTAAAAAATGCAACACTAAAATCAATAATTGGATATCAGTGTATTTGACAGAAAAAACATTATTCTCAATACTGGCATGTAGGATGGCTTTGTTAACTCAATTCCTTAGCAGCTACGATTTTAGATGTATGGCTACAACTTCTCTTTACTCAGCGAAAACAAAGTATGCGTTGGAGCATTGAAAAAATCATGAAGTAACACATACTGTATAAATATAAGCATCCACACACTTGCAGGCGAAGTTTTCCTAGGCCACACACTTTTCACAAAGCTCTCCAAGTTGCCATGATTAACCTTGGGCAGAAAATGCTAGCCACATGTGCAAGTTCAGGCACTTGTCACACAGAGTACTCAGGTCCAGTGGTATAGGCATGCTTCAGAGGACTACCTGGACAGCCTGGGCTACTCTCATTATGTCCAAACTCCCACAAAAAACTTCAACAAGTGCCTTAAGTGTATTTTCGTACTATTGATGACAATATATTTCCCAAGGAATAACATATTGTTACATGTAAACCACACCTGAAGGGTCTGTTGCAGGTCTGACTAATCACACGGTGCTGCAGTGTGGCACATGGTTTCATGCCTTCTCAAACTGCCACAGTGAAGAGGCACAATCACACAGTGATCAGGAAACACTTGCAAAGAAAGGGCTTCCAGCAAGTGTGGACGCTCCACACAGCTGAACTCCAAATAAAAGCTCCCTAGGACAAGGAAGGTGGGACAAGATTAATTTCTTATTGCTGTGGGGAAGGATGTCTATGGCTGTGTAGGCCCCACTTGCATTGCCCCACCCCCCTATCTCACTGTATACTCACATGGTGAAATATATTCTTAGGTGGACAGGTCCGCTATTGGTCAGCAGAGGCTCCTCATCAGGGGATAAAGGGTGCAGTCCCCAGCGTTTATGTGTAGCTTTGGCGAGGGGCTTCATGGACACTGCTGGTGCACAGGTCAGCCCTCTCTGAATTGTCTCCAGGCTCCTGATGACAGGAGGGGGCTGAAGCTTGATCCAGCTACAAAGTGTTGTTTCAAAATAAAATTCTCTGTAGTTGGATGTCTGGATCGTGCATGTCTGAGGGGCATAGTTCAACTACAATCCCCTCACACAGTCACAATCAATTTTATTTAGCAGGCATACCGCCCATGCCTCAGGCAGCACAGTTTATCTGCTAAAATGTGGTAGTCAGGGCGCACATCAATGCATCTCTTTAGCCAATGAAAAGCCACACAGAGCAGAAGGGGCAGGATCCCCAGCACTATCCCAACTTCATAGAGGGTGGTGCTGAGGTGGGTCTTTCCCCTTTTCAAACCTGCCCTTGCTGCTCCGTCTGGCCACTTGTTGGGAATCAGGGCTTGCTAGTTCCAAAGCTCAGCACCAGATCCCTGCTCTGCTGCTGCCGTGGAGCCTCCGAGTTTCCTGCGAAGTAAGCAAGGTAAGTGAAAAAAAATGCTATTTCTCTATGCATGTGTGTATGTTTGCGAGTGAAAGGGATTTAGTGAAAGTGTGAGAATATTTTAGAGTGTCAATGAGTGAAAGTGAATGAGAATCTGAGTTTGAGAGTGTGCATAAACAAGTGAGAGTGAATGTGTAGGAACACGTGATTGATTGGAGGTTCTGAGAGGGAGCGGAAGTGAGTCATGGGTGTAGCTATCAATGGTGCCGTAGGTGCAGCTGCACCAGGACCCAGAGTCTGTGAATGTGTGTGTGAATGAGAACCAGTGAGTAGAAGTATGTTTATGTGTAACGGTGAGTGGGAATGAGTATGCGTGAGAATGAGTGAGAAAATGTGAGTTAGAGTGAATGAAGTGCAAGAGTAAACGCGAGACAGATTCAGTATGAGTGAGGCAAACTTTGAAAAAAATGGGGCGAACTCCTAGCTAGTATTATACCCTACCATTTTCAAAGACCGTCAGCACCAAGTACAGTTGATGCTCTAAAACGAATGTTTTGTTGTTGCCCAACTCGTTGGTAGTCATTTTATTAATCTTGAGAGGATTAAAGGCTGGGTGAACCTGCTCAGATTTAAACGTGTGATCATATGGTCCACCACATATCTCTGAAGTGAGCGCATTAGTCCACTGAGCCATCAGGGCCGACATGCCACATAGAGGAGTGCAAACATTCCAGAATAACTGTGTGCAAAGGAAAATTATTTGTTTGACCAACAACCCTGGTGCCACTGAGGGCTCTCTGCCCTTCCCATGCAGGCATAACAGACAAAACTGGCCAAGACCTCTGGGTCACACCTTTGTATCTGAATCAGGGCACGAGTCGGGGGTACCCGCGGGTGGATGGCGTCCACCCACTATTTTCACAGAGTGAACGCCGTCCACCCTGCCAAGAATTTGGGCCCCACTGAATAATGTGCTGAAGTGAACTCCTCCCGGTGTAATTTCCAAACACTGGGACACTTTCAGCAGCGCCTGCACGTTGTCTGCTTTCCATCTGCAACAAGCAACACAACATGCAGGCGGGGACGGGGCTTTCTTATTTAAGATTCCTGTTGAGCCCATAACAAAGGCTGAATTTGAGGGGTCATCTGGCCTCCTTTTGTTCGAATCTCTTGGCTGGGAGCAGTCCGGAACCTCACACCTGATGCAAATGAAGCGGAGGGGAAACAAAGGCTCACACCTTTTTAGCACTTCACACATACTTAAGATGCGGAGCTTTTCACTTTGTTCAGTCCCTGTTTAGGAGATATGCATGCACTGTAAGAATGTCAGATGTGTTGGTCTTTCCCAGTATTTACACAAAGCAAATTGCATTTATATAGAGCTTACTACACCTGAGGAGGCGTTGAAATAATTTAAGTACCACTATTTTTTCTTGTACAGCCCTACTCATCCCAATGCAGGGTGTCGGAGCGCTTTACATCAACACATGCATATTACATGTACAATAAATTATATAAGTTTGTAAATGAATGTACAGGATGTGTTACATAAAACTGGTGGATTGCAAGGTGTAGAAGTCAAATATCATCTTCCATAGCTCACTGTGCTATTATCCTCGCAATGCGCTCAAATGAGCACGAGAGACTTGCTAAACATATATGTGAGAGCTTTAGATCTGATGTCACTTCTTGTGAGGCCACTTCCTGTAAACTCGTGGCTTGTGATGCCACGTTCTATGTCAATTCCTATGATGCCATGTGATGTCGTGCGCCGTCATGTCGCGCGCCGTCATGTCGCGCACCGTGATGTCACTTGCATACTGCCTAACTAGGTTAGTCCCCCCACTTCTTTTTTTTAAGGACTTGTGCTCTGATCTGAACCCATACATATCATCGGCCCCATTTTTTAGTGTTTCAGACTTCCGAGTACATTGGTAACCAGCTCAGAATGGTAGGCATTCACACGGGCACGGAGTTAATGCGCTGCAACTCTACTGCGAGCTCATCACTGCTAACTTTAGCAGCGGCACGCTCTGACGAGCATTCTAAATGTCTTCAGGTAAATGTCATGCCTCCAGCCTGTGGAGAGGAAAGCCAATCTGGAGCGGGTCATTAATAAGTGTCTAGTGCACTACAGGGAGCACTGGAAATACCAGCTCCGATTTGTTTATCGCCTCACGTACCCTGTCAGGAAACAACAACTATATTTGTCATGCACCAGCCCATTGCTCCAGGAAGCGTGGTGTCTTGCTGTCTTCACGGCACCAAATGGAACGTGGAGCCAGCAGCAAGGCCTCGGAAGCGCCAAAGCCGCGCTTCTTGCCAGCAATCAACGCTCAGGGTTACGCACGGCGTAGGCGTCCGGCTCGCCGTCAAAACCAACAAACGACGCTGCGAGCGTACTACACCCTGCAGCCAATGATTACAGCCCATGCGTGTCACGTGAGAACGGAGCCTACGGGAGGATCCCGCCAATCAAAGGGCGATGTGCCAAACACGCTTCAAGTCAAGGGAGAGGGTCTCATTTAACTATTTATTTAGCAGTTTTATAAAGTCATATGTTATCACCGTTTGGTGACTTTAAGGTGTCAAAAAAAAAAAGATAGGTGAATGAAGGTGCAGGCAGAGGAGTAATAACCAACTGACTAGAAAGCGCAGCTGAAGGCTGGCCCAGTTCTGCAAGGGCACAATTCGCCCTAATTGCTGGTCGTGTGAAGGGACCAATTTTCTTTCTTGTATACAAGACAGGGTGGCGTTGCTAGGCCATTGGGTAGAGTTAAAGTTAGAATCCAATCAGTTTGGATGGAGCGCGCTTGTCCAATGTTATTTGGCCTCATCCTCTGTTTTGGGTGTGCCCGTCCACGGGTAAATCTGAACTGCTCAGAATTTTCTGCATAGAATGTAGTTCAGTCCTATCTTCAGATGTGGGGTTGTGGCATTGATCCATTTTGGGTCCTGGACTCCCAAGATCAGACTAAAGGATCATTGGTTGGTGACATTTGTCATTACTGATCAGAGATCCTTGGGTAGCGCGTGGTGGTGACCTCATCTTTGTCCCAGTAAGCTTGGTGCGTGGCGCAGAAACCAATTCAGCACATAATTCTTTGTCCTTTTCAAATGTTCAAAATCAAATATCTTGTTATAGAGACAAACATCTGAATCAAAAGTCACCAGCGCAGTAACAGGAACTGTGATAAGGCAATTGGATTACCTTTATTACACCACCTAGCACACTGTTTCATCAAACTAGTTGCATCCAAGAACAAGTTGAGAACACCAAATGCCAGACTTTTAAATAAGTAAACATTTCCTTTACTGAGGTGAAATGTTTTTGTTTTATTGAATTTCAAAATTGTTTTTTTGTGAAAGTCTAGAATGGTTGTCAGTGCAAATGAAAGGAAATACTGGTTTCAAACCTCACATGTCAAGAAGCATGGATGAGTGTTAAGATTTGGGAGCTTTAAAGGAGACTTAGGAGTGAGATAGAAAGTGTGTTTGTGTGTCTATGTGTGTGTCTTTCTTTCAGGCTTTCACAGACTTATGTACCTTGGGGGAACATTGGAAGGGGTGGGCTGGAGAACAGGGTCGGAGGTTAGAGAGGAGGCAGTCACCTGTACCTGGAACAAAACACACAGAGGGCTTCTGAACTTTGCTCCGATAAGAAGAGGTTGTAAATTCCATACTGAAATGTCATTAGTGCAGACAGAGCCTCCACACATGAAAATCCACTCTGTGAAGTGTTTTCCAGCTCACCTGATGATATTAGCTCTTCATTAGGTAAGCTTATGAACAGAGTCGATATTGTGCGACACACGGTGGCATTGTGTGAGTTGGCACGTCACATTTTATGTCATCATTTTGTTTGCCCAGATCCCCTCATTGCGCCTTGAATGGAGTATAGTGTTAAGTTAGTCACATCACACATTTGAAAGTGGAAATAACACTGCTTGCAAGGCACAGATATTCGGGTGATTCTACAATCAAATGCACAGTTGCTTCTTGAGAGAACAGGAGTGGACAATCATAATTTTTTGAAAACTTCAAGTCCTTTTTGCAAGTTAAACTCAATTTGTATCTGTAAACTCAATTTGTATCTGTCAAAGAACTTCTCATGGAAAGACCAGATTGAATGACCATCACTATATTACAAATGAGTTCTGACAAAGATGCGTAAATACTGAGGGCCAGATGTACATAGGTTTGTGTTTCCGATTGCCAAATGGCAATTTTTTGAGATTCGATATTAGGTAGTCGCACACAGCTATGTACTACAGTGTGCTTTATACTGTTTGCGATTCCCAGAGGGTCATACATTGATCTACCTCCTTAATATTAATGGGGTAGGTCACAATTTGGACCCATGGGGAATCGCTAAAATCACAGGGAGGGTGGCCTGCTGGGGCAGGCAAACCACCATGTCTGTGATTTCTTTGAAATAAAACAACATTTTTTTTAAAAATTGCAGCCCATTTTCCTTAAAGGAAAATGGGATGCGTTTCAAAAACACAAATGAAAAGTTTTCTTTTCATTTTTTAAGAGTAGGCAGTAGTTTGTGGGACTACTGCCTGCTCATAAAAGACGTTTTTACAACCATTCACAAAGGGGATGGGGTTACTTGGGGACCCCTTCCCATTTGAGAATGGCTTACCACCTACTTGAAGTAGGAGGTAAAATGTGAATGTTTTATGACTGCATTTCAGTTGCAAAACATTCACACATACCACTGCGAGTCGCTATTGGGAAGGGACGCCCTTAACACTCCCCTTCCTAATACTGAATCGCGAACCCATTTTGCGATTCAGTAATAGGTTACTGAATTGGAAAATAGGGTTTGGTACATAGGAAAATGATTTTTCTGGTTGCAAATGGCCCGATTCTGTGAATTGGGCCGTTTGCAAGCTGAAAAAAAGCATTGTGCATCTGGCATTCAATCTTTAAGTTGATGCCCTTGTAGTCAATCATAAAACAGTTGTCATGGTAACAACTTCAACCAGAAATGTTGCATTTAAGGCAGGTGTTCCCTAAACTCTTAATTCGCAGCAGCTGTATTTTAAGAATATTCCAACCATACTGCATAAAATCTGTCAATATGATACACTTAATATGTACCGGAATATAGGGTTGAGAAATGGGAAAATACATGTACCCAGAGATAAAGTAGAGAGGGATCAATGGGATTGAATTTACCACCTACAAAGTCATGACTTTATAGTTATTCGCCAACAATCCCAATGGTTACTCGCATCCAATTTGTGCACCTAACATTAGTGCTAAAGTACACTGGAGGCAAGTGTACAATTTGAGCTCATCAGTGCATCTAACAAACCCATATATTCAAGGGATGCTCTGGTAGGCTTTTTTCTGCATGAACAATAAACATTGACAGAGCTAATAGATCTTGCCATTTGGGATTGCCAATGCATACCTACTGGCTTTGCCAATGCTTTTTTGATGATGCTGTTCAGTTATTTCCCATGTTATTTCCACTGAGCTATCGCATTTAGTTAATTACATGGTTCTCTAAACATAGACAAGGCTTCTAGAGCGTCTGAGTTCTGAACAGAAAAGGGATTTAGAGAGTAGAAATATACTCTTGCTACACAGATTAGCAGCAAGACCATTAAAAGTGAAAAAAGTATATTCAGCTGTATACAAAAGGAAAATTGTCAGTAGTGATTTTCATCAGTAGAATTAAACTCAATATTTTATAAACGATTAAGTGTCCAGAAGTAGGTTATCAGGTCCTTACTACATAAGGGCAAAAAGGGAGCAGAATGTACATAATTGCTAAAGCAGGTTCATATTGTGCTCGTAAAGACATTAGATTTGTCCAGGAGTAGGGGTGTGGTCGGACCAACCACAAGATGGCAGCTGGGTTCTAGCTCTCCCGGTGCCCTGGAAGAAACAGCCAGATTTCCCTAGCTAGCCTCCTCTCTCACTGGCAAGGTGAGTAATGGTGGCACCAGAGGCATTTGGGGAGCAGAATGGTGAGTTTCTAGACCTCAGCGAGGTCTATACTAATTCTTTTCAACTCCACACTGCAGCTCCTCACGACGGCCAGCACGGCCACCATTTTGTTTCCACAATTTGATTTCAGCATGCATAATGGTTAAACTCTAATTGCTTATGAGGAGGCAGTAAGAAATAAATTATTATAAAAGGAGCATATTATAGCAGCTACCTTCTGTGGAAGATGTTATTGACAATTTTGTTCACTTTATTAGATAAATTGTTGCGGCCGCTATTTTTACTCCGTCACTCACATTGGATAGATTTTGAAGCTGCGCTGTGGTGCTGTCAATAATAGAGGGAATGAGTCCAGAGGCCAGTAGTTCAGGGAACCAATTATTTTAAGCTTCTTTCTTATTTATAAGGGCAACACTATTGGAGGCAACCTCTCACTTTCAATTTTGGACTATCCTGCATTACCTCAGATAACTATGGTGTGAAGATTAGTCCACTAAGTAGCGTATACAGCATTTCACTATGACCGTAAACAGGGCCATTTTAGTTAATTCACAATGGATCCATTGACTGCTTCTACCTCAAAACATTTACTTCCCCTACTAATATTACCTACTCCTGTAAAGAAACAACGTGTAACTTAACAAAATGCCCAAAAAAGACACAATATGTCCAACAAAATCTCCTTTACCTTTAACTTTGGAAGATTTAATGGATGAAATTAATAATCTAAAAACCTTTTTATATATGTATAAACAATTACCACCCTTCAGAGGATTGACGAAAACGGATTGAATCTAGAGTCTCTGAGATGGAACAAAGAATAAGTGATGCTCCAGAAGTTGTGGCTAAAATCGATCTGATGTCAAACGAGATTCTTCTTCTTAAGCAACAAACGGAGGATTTGGAAAATCTTAATCGGCATAACAACCTGAGAATTTATGGAATACCTGAAGGTGTAGACATTTCAGATATGATTTCATATTTCAAACTTAACATTCCCCAAATTGTCTGCCTCTAAACATATTTGGACCTCAATTTACAACAAGCACGTCATGTGGGCTCTAAGTCTTCAGCAGTGTCTTCCTCAGCCCGAGCTAGAGGTACTAAAGTCCTTTTTTTTTTTTTTTACAATATTCCAATCTCATGAAAGTCATGTCAGCTGCCAATCAACTGAAACAGATTTTTTTTTTTTTTACACAAGATGTGGCTAGAGCGACATCTAATAGAAGAAAGGTGTTCCTCGCCCTACGTCCTGCATTAAGATCCTTAAACGCTCATTATAGCCTCAAACATCCTTGTTTATTTAAGGTCTTGTACAATGAGAAAACTTCAGTGTTTGAATCTCCAGACGAGGTTCATCCATCTTCAAAAAGGAGAAGAAAGGACCCTGGGGAAACCTGAAATTTAATGTTTAATTTATTGGACAGTAACATCAGTCTATTTGTTTAAGTGTCATTACTCTGTTTTGTATGATTTCATGATATTCTGTTTTCTCTTTTTATGTCTTCACAGGAATCTTGTTTGTCAAAGGTTTGGACCCATGTTGCCCATGTTCCGTTGTTTAAACGTTCTCCTACCTTGGCCTCACAAATGTTATGTCAATATTTTTTTTTATAAGTGCTCCCATTTTCTTTATTCTAGTGTTTAATATTGTTTGTTGTACTAATTCTCGGTTTCATGGTTAAAACTATATCAGATTCTTACCATCTTTTTTAGATTACAGTATATCTTCTCTTTTCTTCTTTCTCTTCTCTTATGTGTTTCTACTTAGTCTTACTTTGTTATTTTTTCAACGGTCAAACATGGCATATCTTGTTCCTCCCTGTTTAAAACTTATTACTGTCTCTTTCATATCAATTTTTATTGTGAACATGTATGATGAGTAACCTTCATATTGTTTTGTGGTATGTTACAGGTTTGCGTAACCGTATGAAGAAAAAAACATTTATCACATATTTATCGTGATTAAAATGTCAAATTGCTTTGTTATAAAAAAATCATCTCATGGACAAAGACCTCAACTGGTGTAGGCGATTCTTTCAAACAATTCGGCCTGGTCATGTTTTTTTGTGCTTTTGCTAAGAAGCACAAAAATGGTGTAATTATTTTGTTACATAAATCCTTCCGTCAGTTTTTTTTTCTATTTCTTTATTTGCATTTCAACAAAAATGGCTGTATACAGATCATAGGTTCCATGCATTACAATGATATTCATGCATAGGATCATTCATTTTGCACAATTCTGGGTACAAGCCAGGTGACCACTGGGACAGGGTTTAGCAGTTTTGCATACATGATGATAATTCAACAATCATTGGATCCATATAGTTACAATAAACATATAACTAGAACAAACACTCCACTCCATAAGCAACCCCTCAACCCCCATCCCCTCCCCCAGGCTTCCATCCAAAATCAGTCGTTAAACTTACTTTTCATATTAAGAATAGGCTAGTCTGCTGCCACAGTCAGACATCCATAAGGAGATATCTCAAACTCTGGGTAATCAATAGAACCAGGGGGCCCTGGGCACCTAAATCGGAAACACAATCTTAGTGGAGGCGTCTTCGAAGTCGTGTTAGCAGGGTGGATCATGTTTGGCATTTCTTCTATGAGGTCAGCTAGAGCTTGTGTCATGGACCCCCAAGAAAGCAGAACCTCAGCTAATTTTTCATCACGCCTCGTACGCCGCATATGTGCCTCCCCTGCATCCGCTCACTCTAGCAAATCATTTTGCCAAGCCCTTATAGTGGGGGGTCTGGCACTCAACCAACCTACAGCGATACATCTCTTGGCTGCTATTAGACTTCGCACCGCATACCGTCTACTCAGCTTCCGCATGGGCTTTTCAGGGAACTGGTACAATGGGCATTGTTTAATATGCCTAGTGATCTCCTACCCGGTGACTGTTTTAATGTGTGACAGTACCTCTGTCCAGTACATTACAATAGGCGAGAATCGCCACACCATGTGGAAAAAGTCAGCCCTGGCACAACTGCATCTAACACAGGTGATCTATCTGGGAATATGGCATGAAGTCTCCTAGGAGTTAGGTAGGTGAGGTGTACGTAGTTGTATTGTATGAGCTTGAACCGTGCACTTATGGACACCCCATGCACAGCCTCATGGATTTTTGTTCAGTTCCTATGTGACAACGGTTCCTCGCAGGTCTGCTGCCACTTCTCCTCCAGTCAAAGTGGTGCCACCTGTCGATCCCGATATATATCTGCCTTATATGTTTACGGCCTCCGGCTTGGGATAGCATCACCACCGGGGTTTACATAGGCTCCGGGACCTCAGGAAAGGATGGCCACAACTTCTCGGGCTGTGGCAACTATCTTGGTATATTGCAAAAAGTGCCATTGGCTGAGTCCAAACGACTGAGAGGCATCCTGTATGGTAATAAAATGGCCTGTGTAGAAATCTGAAAGCATAAGACATCCACCCTCCCTCCAGCTGTCCGTTGACATTTGGGCAATCTGAGCAAAATGGTGCACAGTCCATAAATCGAGGACACCTTGTGTTCCGAAATCCTACATATCAGTCATATCACATGGGGCAAGGAGTCTGTACATTTCTGCCTTTCATCAGCAGCTCACTTGATTGGTGCCCCTCATGGGTGCCTGCTAAGAGGGACCGCTCCCAGTTCTCGTCACCGTCAAACCAATGTACGGCATGTTGGAGGTGAGCCGCTAAATAGTACAGCTCTAAGTCTGGGACCTCCATACCACCTTTACTCCATTCCCATTTAAGGATGGCTAGGCCAATCCTACACCTTTGCCCCAGCCCATAATAACTGTAACAGACTATCCAACTCCTGGAATATCTGGTGAGGGACCTTGTACATGACCCCTTGCAGTATATATAAACACCTGGGCAGCACTATCATTTTAATAAGAGCTATCTTACCTATATGTAATAGCTTCAGCGAATTCCAGAACTCTATGGACGGGCGAAGGTTACGGATGACCCTCTCTAAGTTAAACTCGTGGGCTTTTCACTCCCTTTGTGCAATATAAATATCAAAGTATTTGACATTGTCTAGTTTCCAGGGAATAGCCGTCGCCGGCAGTTGCACAGCGGGTAGGTGCGACAACAGCCCGATCAGGAACAGAGCCGACTTAGTATTTATTTATGCATAAACCCGAATATTCCCCAAATTCCTGCATAACATTTAATAGGATTGGGACCGTTAGATCGGGTTGGCGCAGATACAGCATGCATCATTCGCTTAGAGCGAGACAATATGGTCTGTGCAGCCAACACGGATACCCCATCTACAGAGAATGCTCCTCATGCAACACGCTAGGGGCTCCATAGTAAGCGCAAAGATTAGGGGTGGCAGCGAATATCCTTGTTACGTGCCACGTTGCAACAAAATCGCTGCACAGACATACTGTCCAGTACGTACTCTTGCAACGGGACGTTCGTATAATAGCTGAACCCATTTTATATAATTGCGACACAGACCCACCACTTCCAACACTTACCATATATAATCCCAGCTGACTGAGTCGAATGCTTGCTCTATGTCCAAGAAGGTGAGAGCATACAGGTTGTCCTCTAATTGGGGCGTGTGGAGAACATGCACCAGGTGACTGAGATTGCACAAGGCATTACGACGGAGAATGAAACCTGACTGATCGGTATGTATCAGCTGCGGAAGGTAGGGTAGCAAATGCACCACCAGGATGAGACAGAGAATTTTTTGATAAACGTTTAGCATGGAAAGAGGGCGATAAGAGTCAGCTTCCAGGGGGTCCTTACCGGGTATGGGGATCGAGACAATGAGGGTTTCCCTCATAGTGGAAGGCAGAGCTCCTTTCTCCCATGCTTCCATATACACAGGTAGGAGTCTATCTATTAAGGTCCCAGAGTAAGCCTGGTAGGTCTTGGCCGGTAGACCGCCCCCCCACCCCCACCCACCCCCCTGGAGCCTTAGCAGTTTTTAGTGATTTCACTGCCCCCAATAATTCCTGTTTGGTCAGCGGGACACCAAGAGACTCACTATCCTTGGGCAAGAGGCAAGACATGTGCAGTTCCCGCAAATAGCCAGGGAGAGTTTGAAGATCAGAGGCAATGAGTGTTGTGTACACCCACGTAAGTGGCCCTCAAAAACCCTATTTGCCTGTTGAGTACTAACTGTGTGTCCCAATCTATCCCTCAAAGCCATTATAGGTTGGAACGCAGATTACAACTTTATGAGGCACACCAGTAGGAGTCCCGCCTTATCACCTTCCATGTATAATCTCCTACAACCATATAATCTTGTGTGTTTATCAAGTTGGTCCAAGAGTGAACATACCAGGTGCCCCTGTCTATCCCATTGTGCCCAGACCTTAGAAATATCAGTGAGTGTTTGTTCCAGTGTATTCAGTTTATCCTCACCCTGCATCAGGTCGCGCTCCAATGTTTGGCGAATGCACACGGTTGTCGCCATGCACTCCCCCCTTATAACCACCTTCAGGGCATCCCTCTGTATAGCCCTACTTCCTGAAGTCTCCCAGTTGGTTGCAAAATAGCAGTCTATGTCCTCCATTAAATTGTTAAGGAACACTGGGTCTGGAAGGGCATCTACCGTGAGGCGCAATAACGGCACCCTAGATAGCATGCGGAGCAGTGAGTATGTTAACAACAGGGGGAATGATCTGACATATATCATCCCAAATAGATTGTGAGGTGTTCCAGTATGCGCTGCGTGGTGTAGACTGAATAAGAAAATAATCCAACCTCCTGTGTGTTTGTCTCGCCGGGGTGTAACAAGAATAGGTACGTGTATGCGGGTCTTGCATCCGCCATATATCTACCAGTCCCACACCCAGTGCTTAATTTGAGCCGGTGGTTTCCGGTGCTTGGCACCAGCACTTAATTATCAACACTGGCATTTATGACAGTTGCCCCATGGTGGAGCTGTTTGTGTGATTTAGGGATAAGCAAAACAACAGTTGTTTCATTTTAATTCAATATACATTAAAAACAACTTATACCTGCTGCCTAAGCCATTCTTATAGCTTTGGGGCCCTCAAACAGTCTGAATTGTCACACTTGTAGCAGTGTGATGATTAGTAGTTGTGTAGGTACTGTGATGGCAGGGCTGACGGGGGCAATGGGTGGTGCAAGCAGCAGTGGCCTTCTAACAAGGGTCCTGGCACCTATTTTATTTTTTTTACAAATTAAGCACTGCCCACACCTGTATGCAATTGTGAGACAGCGGACGTCATGCTGGGCTTTGTGACCCGGCGTGTGGGAGACCCATCAAGCTCATCATCACTCACACAATTAAAGTCACCAGATATTATGATCTCAGACTCCAAGTGCTGTTGGACCGCCGCCAAGACCCTGCCATAAAATGCACCATACTCCGAATTGGGTGCATACACATTTAGCAAACTTGGATCATGGCCATCCAGTGTCCCCACTAGTATAACATAGCGGCCATCCCCGTCAATTTGTACTGACGTTTTCAGAAAGGGCACCCCTGGGGCAACTCATATCAAGGTCCCACGGGCGTAGCCAGAATACGAAGTGGCGTAAACCTGACCACACCAACACCTCCTCAAATACTTGATACAATCGCCCCACATATGAGTCTCCTGTAAAATGCCCACCGCCACCCCATAGCGGCGCAGATATGCATACACCCCGTTTCTCTTTTCAGGTTTATTTAGACCCCTCATGTTCCAAGTGTGGAATTTGGAAGTGGTCCCTTTCTTAACCATAATGCTCTCTAGAAGCACCACTTCGGTTTTCGATATCCATCACGTGACTGCTAGCCCTTAAGGTATGCCGACCGGCAGTGAAAGCCCCCTTAACAGCAACAAGACTAAATATAACATGTTCCCCTCCATCCCCACCTCAATCCCTCCCATAGACAGAATTACCAAAACTCCCCAACACAACCTTTGGCCAGTAGGGTCCCGATTCCCGCCCCACATTCCCCCACCCCCGCAACCCCAACTAAGCTTCTATAACAAACATACGTGTGTACACTGCCTAAGTGACCAGTACCCCAGCGAATGACCGGGCTCCAATGAGTTCCTAGCGACCCAGCGGAGAAGTGGTTTCCAGGCACTCCCACTCGTGGATACAATCAGAACATCTGGCAACATACTGATATCATGGAAGTATATAGTCAAGAACAACAATAGTGGACAGCTCAGCACAACATTAAATATTATCCAATCTGGAATTCTGCAAAGTGCAATATACCATACACACAGTGTAACCATCTGCAGTTGCCTGATGGTTCGGGATATATTTGATTGTACGTGGCTAGTTACCCCTAATCACCCAGCGTCTATGCTATCTGAGAGTGTCTGGGACAGTTTGCAGCTGAGAAAAAGAGTTCTGTCTGGCCAAGTCTGTCAACTCGTTTTGCAGAGTCCCATCTGGGCAAACCAGGATATGACCAGTGCCCTCTCCAGCAGGACCCAGAGGGGGGTCCCTCTGCTGTGCTTTATTTCTGTTGGAGTAGCGTACTCCATGGTGTCACTGCTCCTAGAAACTGACCCTACCTTCATGCTGGACTCTAAGCTTGGCCGGGAATAATAAACTGTATCTGATGTTGTGTTCTCGCGGGGTTTGTTTAATTGGCACAAAGTTTTTATGCAGGTCTTGAACCCATCTAGTGTAATCAGGGAAGATGGGTATGGTTCTGTCTTCAAACCGTGGGCGGTTATGGGTGCGTACATGCTGAAGTATCACGTCCGGTAATTAAACAGACGGGCTATTAAGGCACGTGGCGTGGAGGGACTTGACCTCCGTCTTGAGGGTGGCAATATCATCTTCAGTGCTCGTGACTCGATCTGTCATTTTCTGGATGTCCAACCTTAAGTGATTGATGTGGATAGCTATAGTGTGCATCTTAGCCTCAAGCGCCGTCCTGATACCCTGTATGGCCAACAGGATCTCCGTGGTTTCCGGTGCCTGGGCCCTCGGCTCTTTCTCAAAGTGCTCCCCCTCCATCTGTTCTTGGGGCCACTGGCTGGGTACAGTGTATTGGTCGATCTTATTTGACTGTGCTGCCTTTGTGCCCCTATCTTTCCCCGTCATAAAGTCAGCTTCAGAGCATCAAGGGTTGTCTACGCCCCCTGTGTCATCTTCAAAACCACCAGACTGCGTCAAATCCATGTCTCTATTGCACATCAACACAGGCCCCACTGTTCAGTGTCTTTCTCCCACCATCCTCTAACGCTCCCCAAGTTGGGATGTCGCCAGGGACCACTCAAGGGGACCAGATGAGGTTTATAGCACTAGGCACATATAGGACAGTCACCCCGACCTCCTCCACATGCGGCAAGTCTCTACAACTGCGATCCAGTGCGCAGGGGCCCCATGCAACAACAGATCGACTTGATGGGCTCCAAGGTCTCTTCTCACCCAAAACAAGACCGTGGCAGAGGCTCTCACATTAGCGAGTGTGCATGATGGGATAAAGCACAGTCCCTTCACCATAGCTAGAGTCCCCATCAACCCAGTGGGCTCAGTGCAACAGGGGGGGGCCGACCCAGCTCACATCCAACAAATCGCCAGGGTACTGCCAGACCCATCCTCGGTCCCAGAGTCACCGTCAGGTACACTGAGGAAGGAAGGTTTCTCCAGCCCCTAGTACACACATTCAGGGCTCCTCCAGCGGGGATCAGCACGATGGGGGCATCTTGGTCTTACAGCCACCACCGCTCCTGACCTCATTGAAAGATAGTTGGCCCCAGTGTTGTCCAGGATTATGGGCATTCACCTCCCCGGTGGCGGCAGGGGCGGAGGCCACAGCACACATTCGCACACGCCAGACGTCATGCACAGCAGCCCGATGCCGCCTCAGCAGGGGGAAGCAGCAGCGGCCGCTCCCGGTGGAGAGACGGAGGGCACCGTCACTCCTCCCGTGTTACCACGGCACGGGCACTCCCAGTAGCCTCCTCCAAGGGCCGCAGGTCTTCTTCAGGCCCCGACACCGTCTGGCACCCAGGCGGGGAGCCAAACGTACCAGACTCACAGTCTGGCCGCCATCTCCACTGCAGGTGCCATCTTGGAAAAAGGGGGCCGTACCAGCGGTCAGGGTCAACTCTTGCACTGCTCACCGCTTCGTCATCCACTGAGCCGCAGGGCTGGGAAGAGGATCCCAGGAAAGCCGCCAGCCCCCCAGAGCCACTCACAACTCCCAAAGGCAGGTACCACGGGCAATATCCTGATGTGGCCGCAACAGGCCAACGGTGCATGCCGTAGAACCCCAAACAACGGCCCGGGGGACAATATCTCACCGTATTTGGACCCTAGGAGCCCGCCAGGGGTCCATGTTGCCTCACAGACCCTTGGGGCAGCTGCCGCCATCAAAATCCAGAGGTTGGAACAGGATTGCAGAATTCTGCAGGATGTGTAATTCCACTGTGGGAGCAGCTTTGGGGCACGTCTACTTGGCCATCTTGCCAGGCTATGCCCCCCCCATCCCTCCGTCACATTGCCAAAAAGGAATCTATGGGTGAGGAGGGCAGATGGCTTTTTTTAAGTCTTAAACTCAATAACACACCATTATCTATATTTAGTATTTATGGCCCCACCAGCGTGGATGTTCAATTTTGGAAACAGGTTTCATCTAAATTAATGTCATGTTTGGATACAGAATTTCTTGTTGGTGGTGACTGTAACCAACGTATGGATCCTCTCCTACACAGAAGCTGTAAAGTCAAGTATATACCCGTTAAAATGCAAAAAGATTTTTTTTTTTTTTAAATCAATGCTCTCCAGAGAACTGATAGGTGCATGGAGAACATATAATCCGAATGATGTGGAATATCCTTTCAATTCTCCTGTTCACCATTTTAAATCTAGAATAGACTATTTGTTTTGTTTTACTCATAATCTGCTGAGTTCTCTTGTCAATGCTGAAATTGGCCCTATCTTAAGTTCTAACCATGCACCAGTTATTGTTGACCTTTAGTTGGTTTTTACTCATTGGATAGCGAAATTTCTATTTTTGATATAAAAGCAACTCTAGTCAACTTACCCAAGGACAAGATTCCCAGCCGAGATGGCTTTTCAGAGGAATTTTATTATCAATTTTCACACATTTTAGTTCCACAATTACTACCATTGCTTCAACATTTTACTCTCTAAAAATAAGGACTGTGGATCTTTTTCAGAAGAAATGCTTTGTTTAATTCCCAAGAAAGAAAAAGATCTGTAATTATGCGGCAATTACAGATCTATATCCCTTATTAATACTGACTGCAAGATATTTGTGAAGATTTGACTGCCTTAGTCATGCTTGACTTAAGTGTTGCCTTTGAGACCATGTCCCATGGTCTGTTATTAGAACGGCTTTGGATGCTCAGTGTGGGGGACTGCACACCTGGTTGGATTGCGGACTTCCTCCAAGTACAGACCTTGCAAGCATTTAAGCAGTCCAATACATACCTCTGAGATACTGCTTTTGAAGCAAGAAGTACCACAGGGCTCAGCTCTGAGTCCGACCTCATTTAATCTGTTTAGGAGCCCCCTTGGGGAAGTAATTCAGTGCCACTGCGTTAAATTATTATCTTGCGCCGAGGACACCCAATTGATTATAACTCTGGCGCAGGACAATGACAAAGCTGCAGCCAATTTTAAGGCATGTATGGTGCATCTGACCAAATGAATGAATTCCAGCTGCCTTTGGCTAAATGCAGGCAAAACTGAAATCTTGGTAATAGGAAAGCAACCACCTTTATGGTCTACTGCCTGGTGGGCGAATGAATAAGGACCTATGCCCACTCCCAAACCAAAGGTAAAAAACCTTGGCATCTAGTTTGATACCACCTTGTCTTTCAAAAACCAGATTTCCGCTCTTGCTGGAACCTGCTTTGAAATACTAAAGATGATATGAAAAATCCTAGGGTTCCTGCCCGATTCTGCCAAAAGAACTGTAATCCAAGCCCTTGTGGCATTGACTACTGAAACGAGCTCTATTTAGGGGCCTCAAAGGGCAGGCTGAAAATACTTCAGAGGGTGCAAAATGCTGCAGCATGTATGCTTCTGAACATTCCAAGACGCTCGTCTATTGGCACGGCTTTTGCTAACCATCATTGGCTTCCCACTGAGGACAGAATCTATTTCAAAGCACTATGCTTCATCATAGAATCCTAAATCAGAAAGGGCCTCGTTACCTCTTCCCTCTGATCAAACCATATCTTTCTAGATGATGCCTTAGATCTTCAGGGACTGCTCGGACAGTGATCCTTAAAATAGAGGTAGAGTATGTCTGGGTGGTAGTTCCTTTAGTTTCTTGGCTACTAGAATCGGGAACTTGCTCCCTTTGAACCTTAGACTGGTGCCCTCTGAAATCGTATTCAGGAAAAATCTGAAAACTTGGTTCTTCAGACAATCCCTAGGTCACTAGTGAGTACCTGGTTGACTTCTTCTCCAGGCTCTCAGTTGGAATCCAGTGCGAGGACACGCCGAATTGGAGTAACCAGGCGCTTTACAAATCTCTAACATAACATAACACTTGAGCCCTCTGCATTAATGACCTCATTCCAGACCTAACTGGTATAGAGCAACCAGGTTTTGTTAAGTGCAGGTTGATTACTTTTTTTGGATATTATGCATCATGCCTCAAAAGTAGAAACACCCCTTGCAGCTATATCCTTAGATGTGGGGAACGTCTTTGAATGTGTAGATTGAAATTTTATAATGAGAACTCTGGTTTTCTTTATGCTTCGCCCAAAACCTCCATTAATGATATAGGCCTAAAATCTTAATATTTTGATTTGCCCAAGGACACACAACAGGGATGTCCGCTGTCACCATTATAATTTATTTTATCCTTAGGACCATTTTTTTTTAGAAAATATTTGCAGGTTTATTTTTATAGACATGAGGAAATGGATGAGACGTTCCCAGCGTGTGCAGATGATGTTTTTCTCTATGTTTCGGAATCACAGACTTCTATTTCTGCTTTTGTAAATTATCAGCGGCAGTTCTTCCATAGGAACGGAGGAGCGCCCCCCCCACACACACACACACTGCTGCCCAGAAAGCTGGACAAATAAAATAGTAATAAAACGATTTTATTACCATTTTATTTTTCCGGCTTTATGCCAAACAGAGAGGGCAAGGCCAGTGCATCATTGCTGCTGATTGGCAGCAATGACGAGTGGCCCTTTCAGTGTGAATTGCGCATGTTGGTTTGGCCGGATACCTTGCTACGGCCAAACCAACATGCACAATTCAACCTCTCCAACCCAGTTGTCTTAGACAGCTGGGTTGGAGAGCAGGCACCGACTTTTAGTGCTCTTGGGAGTGCTGAGGCAGACTGCTCCAGTCAATCCAGACACTTCTCTCATGCAGCATGAGAGCAGTGTTTGGATTGGACAAGGATCTGTTGGAGACGTGGGACCTCGGGCTCGGAGGAGTCTGCAGCCGGGGACTGGATAACACCAAGGACGTGCTGCAGGCTCGGGTAAGTGAAATTTTGTTTTTCCTTATTTAAATGTTTATTTGTTTGTATGTTTTTTAATTATATTTATGTCAACTCACCATTTTTGTGGGTCACCAACCGCCACTGTAACCTACTAATGGAATATTCAACTATATCAGGCTATAAATTAAACATTGATAAAACAGAGGTTATGCCACTAAATAAATACTGCTTAAAGGGCATGTATCAAGATTATGAATTTACCAAGAACTCGAAAGGTATTAAAAGTTTGGGAATTAAATACTCTCTCTACATTAAAGAAACAGTTCACATCAATTAACTAGACGTTAAAATAATAACCTTATCAAACAATGTCACTTTTGTTTCTATCATGTTAGGGCAGGCTAAACACCAATAAAATGATGATGTTACCAATAGTTATTTTCTACCTATTGATGTTTCCCATTCAGATTCCTCAAAAATGTTTTAAATCTCCTAACAGTTTCCCGATTACATTTCTATGGAATAAAAAGAAGGCCCGTGTATAGTTACACGATTCGCAAAAACCTAATCATTTGGGTGAGATGAACTTTCCAAATTTTACAAAATATCATTCCCTGTTTGATTTGAAACAAATTTGGCCTTTGTTATTCAGAGATGGGAGCACTAAGCTTCCTGTGTGGTGGACATTGGGGGACTCACTAATACTTTTATTTAATTTCAGGAATATGATTCATATATTTTACAGCCTGCTAAATTCTTCTCCTCTCCTATTATCAACTTGAGTAATCTAGCAAATCCTTTTCCCCCCAATTTACTACAGGCATTTAGCACCATATTCTTAAAGCAAAATGCCGCCTGTGTCCAAAATGGAGGCGTGATTACACTTTGCGCTAAGAAACAACGCTAAATGCAGCAGAACAAGAATAGCGAGACTCACACTCTCTCAATGTGCTCTTGCAATAGGATTTCCCCCTCCCAAATTAATCTTAATTCCGCAAGCAGGAGTAATCATATAATTATCAGTAATTTCATGTCAAAGAGTAATGCAGAATTTCCGAAATTGCTCTGATTACTTCAGCATAATCGAAATTCTGCCCAGACCTATACATAATAAAAGGCACTACTGACAATATAAGTACAATCCCCCCTCAACAAACTTGTATTTCCAGCAAAACATCATGTAGTTTGATTATGGAAAGGAGGCTTTGAATATCATGAAAATACTTTTTCACAAAAGACGAACTCATTTCGGAAATATTGATAGGTATTTTCCTGAGGGAGAGAGGTAAATAGTCCACATTTTTAAGACTGCCGCAAAGAAAATGTATTTCAAGGTTTGTTTTTCAAAGTTTTGTGAACATCTAGTCCTAGAACTCTTTGGTTCTAAAAGCAAAGACACCTTTTGATATCTTGAGTTTTTTCAACAGGTATTTCAACAGCTGCGGTGCCCTGCCTGGTACTTTGCAGAAGAGCTTGCATGAAGGGCACTGCCTCATAATTGTACGTATTTTACTGATTCTTGGACCTACCACTGAGAATATGTAGCTTCAAGAGTATGGATCCATAGGGACAACCTTGTTTATCTCAGACACCTGCAGATAAGGAAAGCTTAAAGTATAGCGTACAACGTAATCTCATCACTTACAATCACCCGAAAGCAGCATACTCGGTTAAGAAGGAAAGCTTAACTTTCAGAGTTCAATCCCTGAAGATAGGGTTTCTCTGTCTTCCTCCATTCAGCTGTCTGTCAAACATGGTTCTAGGGGGGGATGATGCTCTTCAGCGAGACTTGGCCTCATGCTGACCCCGACACGTCCCAAAGTAAAGCAAACCACCTCCACTCGAGGAATCTCACCACAAAGACCCCTAGGCCATGGCAGCTTTGAAAACTGACAGGTCGCCACAAGTCCCAAACCTGCAATGGTGATCCCCTCTGACAGCCCTACACGAAGATCAGATTCACAGGACTGAAAGGCAGTAATGTCATCCAAGGCATGACATTTCATAGAAGGTCCTTTTTTCCCCCTCCAATTTTTTATTGCCATTTCAAAACAAAACAGGATATGTCACCATTCAAAAAAATACACATGATATATTTGAAGATAAATCGAGTAGGAAAAGGGGAGAGCTAAGAACATGCAAGTATATCAATGACATGTTTATGAGAACAATCATTTCAACATAACTTTTGAATATACCAAATAACACTTAAGTGGACAGAACTACCAGGGTAGCAATATCCCTAAATATATTTTTGAGGTAGCTATATTATAACTGTTGTAGGACCAGAAGGGGCCCCAAATGCAATCAAATTGTTGCAAGTTATCGTTCAGATTATAAATTACTTTCTCAAATGTTGCCACTTCATAGATATTTTCAAGCCATCCTTATTGTCTTTTACACAGACTTGTAAGTGGCTAGGGTCCGATCGCTAACACCCCGTGTGTGAAGCAAAGAGGTTCAGAATGAATTGATGCAACCCGCTGCCCAACCCCCAATAAACTCAGTTTATATTGGATACATCAATGCAACCCTCAACAAAGCCCAATAAACTCAGATTACATTGGACGCAAAGTCTTAAATCCAAAACACCTAAAATCACATAATTAACATTTTTAGAATTTGTTTCTATGGCGGTGGTTAGTCAGGTCCTGAGGCTAATGGGTTATGGGCCGGACTTTGTTCCAGGGCAAAATGTTTTTACTGACATCATAAAGCAATTTGAAAAAGATAACCCTTTATTCAATTTTATAAGCAAAATATATATGTATTTTATGAGAATCTTAACAATGGCCAAGTGTGTTCAAGATGTAAATGTTACATTGTGTACACAAACCATTGTGATTTGTTTAACTGATGGGCCAAACCGTTACCACCAAAATCATCTTGCTGGAGGGGCCTTTGTGTGCCAAAGTAAACCCCAACAATTACCAGTGTGGCTGGTGAAGTTTAGAAGTAGCGGGGCGTAAAAAGCATTGTTCAACCCTTTCACCTATCAAGCGAGTGAAGCAATAACAGTTTGTAAGCACTATTACCAGGCAGATATGGAGAGAATTAAACACATATGCGCTGTGACACACGCTCTGACAGATTTGCTCTGACACACATACTATGACACAAACACACACACGTTTTGAGAGGACTCACGTGCTGACACAAGGACACACACATGTGCTCTGAAGCAAGGACACACACACAATGTGATACACTGGATTTGAAAAATAGACTCTCACACAAGCACACACATGCCCATGTTCTGACACAAGTACAGAAATACACACACGTTCTGACACATGCTTGCACACATGCACACAGAATGAATTGTTTGTGTGTGTCAGTGCCGGCTTGCAGGGAACGGGGAGACAAAATATTATTATAAATAAAAAAATACTTACCTCCTCGCTGCCGTCTCCGTCGGTACTGACAAGTCCTGGAAGCACACAGGCTCCCCTAAGCCAATCACAACGCAGCAATGCAGTGTTGTGATTGGTCTGAGCGCCATGTTTCAGTGCTCAGACGGGGACGGGGAGCCTGTGCAAGTTCCTCACCAGGCTGTGTATTATAGCTTGGTGGGGAACATGCAAAGTGCCCACAACTGTTTGGCCGGCTCAAGACAGCCAGCCAAGCAGTCATGCGCACTTAGGGCCTCATTACGATGTCGGTCAGAAAGCATTCCGACCGACTCCTTGTTGGACTCTTTCTGACCGACTCGGGTTCGGGGAGTCCGACCGACCGATTACGATGGTTCCGAACACCATTTAGTTGGACTCCCATTGACTTCAACGGGAGCCTGTGTTCCGACCGAGAACACAGGCTCCCATTGAAAAAAGTGGTGGTTGTGGAAAACCATGCACCCTATGATGGGCACACCATGGTGCATGTCTCACTGTGAATGGTTGTGAAGAGGGGTCCCATGGGTACCCACCCGGGCCCCAACTGGAGGCTTCTGGGTGAAGGGGGGCCCAAAGTCAGTTTTCAACAGCCGTTCCGTGTCGGACAAACCGAGTCGGAAAGGCTGTCTGAATCAGACATTGTAATACGTTGGTCAGAAACACGGTCCATAGAGCTGTATGATTCGGCTCAGACCGACTCGGAGCCTCCGAATGCCGGTTGGAACCGAGTCGGACAGACCGAACAGTTAACATTCCATCATAATCGGAAATGTTTCCGAGTTGGTCGGAAACATGGGCTCCGACATGGGTTAGGAAAATCCGAATGCCGTTCAGAGCCTTTCTGACCGACATCATAATGAGGCCCTTAGTGTGCATGAACCACTCATCCTCCCTGTGCCACCAGCCCCGCCCTAACCCAGCCCTGCAGCAACGAAAAATAAGATGATAACGTTATTAGCATTTTCTTTTTTTCTTTTCCACTGCTCTGAGAGCAGTGGGGCAATGCTCCTCTGCCTTAGCGGAGGAGCCACCCCTGATATTTACAACATTCTATTCTCCTCAAATAGAAGACGGTATCCTCCCAGTAGCTGGCCTAACTCCTACACCAATTCAGCGATGGAGACAACGCCTCAGAAGTTACAGACTGAATTATTCAATAATTAATGTAAATGGGAAACCTTCCCACTGTAAGTGATCGTCCAAAACATCAAGCCTGGCCCCAGCCTTCAAACACCAATATTTGAAACCATGGCTATGAAGTACAAGGAAACTAGGCAAAGAAATATGCCTGGATGTTAGAGGGAATTCAGTGAAAGGGTCGTGGGTACCCTCTTCAGTTTAAAGATACCGTGGCAAAATATGAAGGTGGCCAACACTTTTTCCTTTAGGCACACTTAGCATGGTGCCATCCTGAGAGCATCGATTTTGTTTTCTGTTCTGCCTCGCTATCTAGATGAGGTGTTTTGGGGATGATAAAGCAGACAATAAAGGTCACTAGTTTGATATTGAACGAAGGAAAAGTAATAGGTCATACAAACGATTGCTTTTTATTTAATGCAACCCTTAGGCCAGAAAGCGGAAGAGATACATACATAGTCTACTGCATCCACCTCACTCTAGATTCATATTAAAATTCACCCGTCGAGTGCCACACCAGCCCATCCTCTCATATAGAACAGTATTTCTAGGTAAGACTACAAGTCACTGTTTTCGATTCTGTTCCTACTCAAGGATAGTTTGTCTCCTCAGAAGTGGATGTCTTTAGGACAGCAACCCGGTCATAACTGGTGTAAATTGTTCCAGTGGCCCTTTTCGAATAGACTGGTGACCAGACAATGAGCGAGATCATGGGAAAGGAGACAACCAGTGGCGGCCGGCATGGCTCGCGGGTGGCCGGGCGGAGGTCGCGGTGGGAAATAAAAAAATAATAAATGTACCTTGCCGCCGGGTCCCACGTCTCTGCTCCTGCTCTCCTGCCTCCGACTCCAGGAACAGGAAGTAGGCAGCCAGGCTCCCTCCCCTAAGTCAATCACAACGTTGCAATGCAGCCTTGTGATTGGTCTGAGTGCTGTGACACGGCGCTCAGCCAGGGGCTGGAGGGGTGGGCATGTTCTCCATACAGGCTGTAATGCAGCCTGCATGGAGACCGAGAAAGTGAGCATGACTGGTTTGGGCGGCCCAAGAGGGCTGACCAAACAGTCATTGCAAACCACTCCTTCCCTGCTCCGAGAGCAGAACAGACCCACCTACCCGCAAAGCAGCAGGACATGAAGCATAAAATGATAATAACTCTAAGTTATTATCATTTTATGTTTCTACTTGGCACTGCTTAAAAGCAGTGGGGCGATGCTCCTCCGCCACAGCGGAGGAGCCGCCTTTGGAGAGAACATCTGATCTGGGTGAGCTTCTCTGACATGGAGCAAGGAAACTTGAGAGATCTGCTTTCATTATCTGTGGCCCCAACTCCCCATCTTTCCCATGTCCATCACAGATGCTTTTATTTCACAAATGAACAGCAAGGGGAAATGTTTTGGGCATTATGCAGTGTTGTAGGGAAGGTTGATGCAAATCTTCCCATCCAGGTATCATTGCTCACAATGTTAGAGGACACTGGTAAAACCCAGGGGCTTTAAGTGGACCGGGTCCTGCCGATGCTCAGCACGGCAGTTCTGAAAACCTGACAAAACTGCCTCGAGGCCCTCCCCTTCTTGACGAGGGAAAGCATCACCCATTGCCTCGGACCTGGGCGATTCAGTTTTAAGCCCTGAAGTGTGCAGGGCCAAGTGTCAATACAGTGGCACCTCGTCACAGAGTGGGTTGGGGGTCAGCAGTCTCACTGACTCCATTGCACTCTGTGACAAGGTTGGGACTGCTGCCTTCCCTCATTGGCTGACCTAAAGTCAGCCAATGTGGGAAGGCAGCAGTCCCAACCCTTCTGGGACCTCCAAGACTTGGGACTGCCGGACTCCCTTATTGGTTGACCTAGGGTCAGCCAATAAGGGAAGCTGGGGGTCCCAATCCTCCTGGGACATCCGAGGCTTTCCTCTAGGAGATCTGCATGTTAAGTAAGTTGTATGGTTTTTTCAATGTTTTGTGCATTCACGCGTGTATGCATGAATGTATGTGTAATTGTTAATGAGTGTTGTGAATGCATGGGTGTGAGTGATGTCTATGTGTGCTCCTCTCCCTGTTAAAATTACTGTCCACTACTGCTTGCGACGCCCATCTTCCCACCCCTTCAGTGGGACTAATGGGTGCAGGGAACTCTGCACCGGTGGCAGCGAGCTTCGCATATGTAAATGGGTTTACGCTTCCCAAGAATCCCTTTGAGAATTCTTGACGGGCATAAATCAGGTACATTTGGTTGTAAACTTGTGTTTGTGAATAGGACCCACAGGAGATATAGATATATATATATATATATATATAACACACAGACAATGTGTTGTTTTGGGATTGATTTGGTTGCATGAATGAATGGAGCAGCAGATCACACGCCAGAACCTCCCAGGAATTCACAGACTGACAGACAAATGGCATAATTCGGAACAGCTTTTGCTAGAAAGCTGCTCAGTGCAGCGTTGAGAGGATTCAGCCACACAGAAGAAACCTGGATAATGAGATTAGCAACAGATTAATTTACAGACAGCTCAGTGCGGGCCAGCCTGCTCCAGAGGCGCCTTCCCCATAAACCTCTTACAGTAGTCCAATCTACCCTAACTACTCCTTGCTATCCTGACCTGGACAGTATTTGATATTGTGTGTTACTGTGTGGGACGAACCTTGAGCCAAAAAATAACAATGTGTACACACGTAAACAATGAGGTAAAATATACTAGTTGTTTCTTCTTTCAACGATTTATGTACCAACACGCTATGACAAATCTGACATAGGTAGCCCATCGTATACGGTGGTCGCCTTTTTAAGAGAAAATTAACAATACCTTTCAACATATTTCTGACCCTTTGTCCACTCTGTCAGAAATAGTTTAATGAACTCTTGAGTATTTTCGGATTGCATTTAGTTGTATTTCTTCGATGTAAGAGAAAAAGATAATATAATATTTTTGCGAGGTTCTAATTTTTTTGTTTTTTTTAAGTCCTTGACATAAAACACTGATACATGTAAAACAAAAGCCAGATGGTTACACTACATGTACATGCACTTGCTCAGTCCAGCACACTCCAAGAGGAGTCTTGAGTGAGTATTGACACACTAAGGGCCCGATTCTGATGCGGGTTGGAAAAGCTTCCCGACCGAGGGCCTGATTCTGATGCGGTTAGGAACAAATGTTCCCATTGAAGTCAATGGGAGTTCAACCAAATCGTATCTGGAAGCATCCGGATGCATCCTACTCCGCCGGTCGGACTTTCCCGATCCGAGTGGGTCGGACACCATTTCCCAACCGATTCGGTCGGGAAGCTTTTCCAACCCGCATCAGAATCGGCCCCTCAGTGTTCTGGTCCTTCATTCCGAGGGGAGAGAGTCCATGAAAGACATGAGCTCTTCTACTTTGGGAGTGCACACAACTGACGGAAACAGTATGCTACCTTGTATGACATCATGCATGGGCGTCAGATACTGCCTTTTATTCCCATCCAACAGCTAATTCAACGTTTACGAAAGCTATAGAGGACAGTACAGAACCCGCATTCTACACCAAACAGAGATGGACAAACCCAACATCAAATCCTCACAGTTCATCTCTTCCATCTACATTTGCTGCTCTCCACCATAGGGTCAAAGAAAGCCCACCTGTAAATGGTCTTCTTACACCAGAACAGGCAACAAAGAATTCATTCTTTTCTGTGATGCTCTTTGAATGGCTAAAAACCAGTGTGAGCAGTACACAAAATAACCCCCAAAAATTGCATTAAAAAATCTAGCCTTCCTTCTGAGCATTAGGTTAAGGATGCTGGAAGACTTGCACCTGCAATACAACTGTAAGGACCTAATGATGATTTATGGCCCTATTCTCTAAATTGGCAATACAGCACTCAATTCAATTCTTGGGTGAATAGCGAGTGCCGGAGACAGTCAGAAATCCATCTCCCCGGCTGTGTTCCATACGGGAATTTTTTAGGTCTGGCTACAGACGGCTTTTAGTCTGGAATACCCCATGTCATCAATTCTTCAAAAAAGTGCACTAGAAGTACAGAGAGACTTTCGGTCAGCCCTTGCGGCCACTGACATTCATGTGTTATTCACGCTCTGTCATTGCTTGGATGGGCTGTCCATCAATCCCGTGGGATTTTAAGGATGGTTACGTGTCCCATTTGTGCTCCCATTAGGTTTGCTGATGGGACATCCATTACTCCTCTTGGTAGATTTCAGATGCAACAGAACATGCAGCTAGGAAATGATGCAGTGTGTGTTTTCAATGTATTTATTTTTCTGAAACCATACCATTTTAGATGCTGATTTATGGCGTTTTATTTAGGAGCTGTGTGCTTTTTTCATGCCTTCACATGATTTGAAGGAACAGTGTTATTTACTAATCGTGCTTCTGCGTTCCTTTGTTTTACATTGCTGTCATAACGTCTTTTTTGGATTTACAGATAATTTTGTTCACTACTTACAAACGAAAGAGGTGCGTACACACAGGCGTCTTCTTAAATATATACCACAAACACTAGGCCTTTGACAAAGGTATCTGCTATGCAATATTTTGATGTGTGTATTTTTTGTTAACCACTTAAAATGAAAGATTCATCTTCTAACTCCCTGTCATAAGACTCTTCCTTGGTGGCACAGCTTAACCCTGCTCATGCAGTATGTTCAGTAAAAGGGCCCTACTCCCAGCTACCATATTATTGTAGACATGATTTTGCTTCATTAGGGGGTTGTTATATCTCATCTTTCACCCTTGTTATGCATACCAGGTCATTGTGTGTTCCACATTCTGATTCCACTAAGAATCCTTGATTAGAATGGTTTGTATCTGAAGGGTCAGTTGCACTGAGCCTTGATGATGATCAGACTGCTCTATGTTGCTGTGCTGCATTTGACAAATAAACTTTAATTAAATCATCCTGGACTTAATACTTTCTACAATTGGCGACGAGGGTGGGATATTTCAACACCATGCTACGTTTCAAAAGCAGAATTACGAGTATTAAGTTATATGTCTCTGTCAAAGGGATAAATGTGCTTGGTTGGAGGGATCAATGGAAGCTTGGTATAATTTTAAATCCAAGGTTAAAAGAGCCAGTCATTCTGGACGAAAGTGTGTGTCCTAATTACATTTCTTTTACAGGTTGTGAAGACATGGAAAGATTCATAAAAGACAGTTACAAGGAAGTATTTACTGATTCATTGGGAAAACTCAAGGGATACTCTCATCATATCAAACTCAAGAGTAATGTTACCCCTGTCAGGCAAAAGATTAGATCAGTGCCTATTAATGTTAGAGAGGAGTTAAAGAACATGTTAAGGGAACTTGTCTCAGAGGGTATCATTGAACCAATTGACTCCTCTGAATGGGTTTCACCCATTGTTTTAGTTCGCAAACCAGACAAAAAACTGAGATTGTGTGTTGACTTGAGGGCACTAAATTCAGGAATTATTGTGGATTGTCACCCCCTACCCAACATAAATGAGGTAGTTTCTATGTTAGAGGGTGCCAAAGTATTTTCAACGTTTGATTTGAGGTCAGCGTACCATCAGGTTCCTCTCACCGAAGAATCCAAGATGTTAACTGCTTTTATCACTCCACAAGGTCTATACCAATATACCAGAATGCCGTTTGGTCTAGCCTCGGCGGCCTCGGTGTTTCAAAGAGTTATGTTCAACATCTTCAGGGATGTAGATAATTTCGTCAAGTGTTTTCAAGACGATATATTAATATTTTCTGCAAATGAGGAAGAACATCTCAAACATTTGTCAGAGGTTTGTTCTAGATTAAGAGAAAATGGCTTAACGCTTAAGGCACATAAATGCAAAATGTTTAAGAAAACTGTTGAATATTTAGGTCACACTCTTACAGGTGATGGGGTTGTACCAAAAAATCCAACGTTGATGGCATCATAAATGCTCCTGCTCCAATTAACAAGGAACAATTGTTGTCCTTTGCGGGCATGTGTGAGTATTATAGTAAGTTTGTGACTAATTTTGCCACGAAAATGGAGCCATTGAGGAAACTTTTAAGGCAAAAAGCTGTATTTGATTGGGGTAAAGAGCAAGAAGAAGCATTTACCACCATCAAAGAAGATATTGTGAATGCTCCCACTTTAAGACCTTTCTGTATGAACAAACACTGTATTATTACAGTGGATGCGAGTTTGTATGGCATAGGGGGTGTTTTGTCGCAGAAATGTGGCAATGAGGAATGGAACGTGTGTTTTGCTTCGAGAACTTTAAATGAGACAGAGAGAAGGTACGCTGTCATTGAAAAAGAGTTACTTGCATGTGTATGGGGAATTGAACACTATAGGAATTATATATGGGGTAGCAATTTCACATTAAGGACGGATCACAAACCTTTAGTTAATATACTTTCACCTGGTGGTGGATGGAATTCTACTGCAAGAATTGCAAGATTAACTTCAAGATTACAAGAATACTGTTTCAAAACTGAGTTTGTGCCTGGAAAAAAAATGTTACTGCTGATTTTATGTCACGTCATCCGTGTGAGGTACACCTTTCTAAAAAGGGGGATGATTCAGAAATTGTTACCACTATTCAGGATGTGGTTGTAGGGGCGTTTTCAGAAATCTCAGAGGAGAAATGGAAATCCAGTGAAGAAGAAGATTCATTATGGCAAACTGTTAAGAAATACATTTTGGAGGGTTGGCCAAGGAAAAAGGATATCAGTGAAGAACTTATGCCCATGTTTAATGTTGCAGAGGAGTTAGAATTAGAAGGAGACATTGTTTACAAAAATGGTAAGTGTGTGCCACCGTGTGGTGTGCGTGATTTAATTCTTAAATTAGCTCATAATTCTCACCCAGGAATGTCTGCTATGAAACGTTTAATAAGATCTTATTTTTGGTGGCCAGGGATGGATCGCATGGCGGATCGCACAGTGAGAGAATGCGATGTATGTATTTCCAGTGAAAAGATGCTTAAACTTAATATTCCTCCTCTTAAGAATACAGAATGGCCAGAAGAACCTTGGAAGAAATTGGCCTTTGATATTTCTGGCCCATTTATGAATCTTCCATCTGATTCACGATATGCTTTAGTTTTAGTCGATTACCATTCAAAATGGCCAGAAGTCAAGTTGGTTTCAGTCTCTACCACTGATAGAGTTTTGGAATTTTTCAAAGAAATTTTTGCAAGGGAAGGTTGTCCCTCAACCATTGTGACAGACAATGGGGTACAACTTGTTTCAACAGATATGGAAGAATATCTTAAATGTCACAACATAAGACATGTTACCACATCTCTCTATGCTCCACATGAAAATGGTCAAGTGGAACGCTTCAACCGGGTGTTGAAGGGTTACATTTCTGATGTTGTGAAACAGAGAGGTGATTGGAGAAATTTATTGAGGGAAAGATTATGGATGTATAGAATTACTCCACATACCATAACAGAAGTTAGTCCTTTCCGCCTTTTGAAGGGCAGGGATCCTGCTTCAAATATATGCCCATGGTGGTTTAAAGAGAAGTGCAAGAAAAATATATGGAATGACCACAATCTGCTCAATACTGGTGAAAGAGTTAAAGAAAAACAAACTAGGCACAAAGTGTGGTATGATAAAAGGTGGAATACCAAGGAGCATGATTTTAAAGTTGGAGACTGGGTGAGAGTTAGGAATCCAGGTTTTATTGGTAAGTGTATGAGCAGGTTTGGTAAACCCATAAAGATCACTAAGACTTTTAGGAATAGTCTTATCACTCAAGATGGGAAGTTATGGAATGTCAGACGGGTTGCTAAGTGTCCGGAGAGTTGTAGGACCACAACTGAATCAAAAAAAATTAGCAATTCTGATCTTAGTTCAAATTTGGGAATGCGTACCACCTCACATCATGTACCACAAAATGTCACTGATTCTATGTTTTCTCACAATGACTCTGTTTCTTCTAGAGTTAAGGATTCTAGTCGCTCAAGATGTTTACCGGTGAAATTATTAGATTTTGTAAGATAATAGACATTGGCTTCCCTCTTTCTTTTGTTCCATGTTACTATTCTTTCTTTTTCACATAAGGGAGATATGTTATATCTCATCTTTCACCCTTGTTATGCATACCAGGTCATTGTGTGTTCCACATTCTGATTCCACTAAGAATCCTTGATTAGAATGGTTTGTATCTGAAGGGTCAGTTGCACTGAGCCTTGATGATGATCAGACTGCTCTATGTTGCTGTGCTGCATTTGACAAATAAACTTTAATTAAATCATCCTGGACTTAATACTTTCTACAGGGGTTTTATTTCCAAGACAGCTGGGGGCCAAACACACAAAGTCGCCCAACAATTCCCAAACAGTACCTGTAACAAAAAGTCAGGTCTATTGGCTTTGCCAGTGCTTCTGTATCTACATCTTTTACCCTGGGGTAGGCCTGGATCTGATCTTGCTGGCAATAATGGCTCTGCCAATAGTTTCGTGGAGATGCCCTGTAATAAATAGGTTCATGTTTAGAAGAGGAGTCAAGCAAATGTGTGGTCGGGACCTTTCTTCGACATGGCCAGGTCTACCTACCCTTCCATGGTGTGTCTTCTGATGCAGCAATTGGCCGTATCCGAATTAGAGCTTTTGGGAATCACACTGAGTGAGAGTAATCTCTTTCTGGACCCCTCCCTCCAGGGCATACCATTTCAGTGCTTAATTTGAGCTGGTGATTTCCAGCGCTCAGAAAAGGCACTTAATCATAAACATCAGCAATTTTCATGATCACCAGTTAAGGACACATTCATTTACAGGGAGATTAAGTGATTTGTCCAGAATCACAGGATGTTGAGCAGATGCCAAGACGCGAACCTTGTTCCCCAGCTCTGAAGTCGGCAGCTCTGGCCATTATGCCACATTTTCTCCGCACTTCCATGGTTAGTACTTGATTTCTATTTTAGGCGGCACTAACAGAAAAAATGGGCTGCTGCAAGCTGTCTCCTGACAAAATCCCCAGAACTTTTTTTTTGTTTTGTTTTTTATTTTACAAATTAACCACTGTAATATTTCCTGTGCTTTTACTAAACGTCCTGCAAAGACTGCGGCTACAAAGACACATTGCTTTGTAGGCTTGATTTCCTGCTTTCCCGGAGGCAGTCCTTTTAAGTCTACACAGTGACACTCCAGTGTCTTATACGGCCCTCAAATCACCAATAAAAAAAGCCTGCTGTAGGCTGGATGAAAAAGTGATACCTTGAGTGCTTGTTTTCGTTGCACAGCAAGTGAACTCTGAGTGACTTTAGATGGCAAATTACCCCCGGAAAGAACTGCTGCTTCTCTGCGTCAGCTCACCTGGACAAGTGGCCAGTGCATCCTTAGTGAAGCCACAGGAAGTGCTCTGTCGTAGCAGGAATATCATCAAGTCAGGATTGTGACAAGCACTTCACGGGCCACTTCAAGCAATTTTCCCATTCTAGACAAAGTGGCATTTTGCTCCCTGAACCATTCTGATCTCTTCGCACGAGGCCCACATTGCGCTGGTAGAGCAGGTACTTTGGTGTAGTTTCTGTGTGAGCCTGTTTGTCTTTGAGAAAGTGGTGGCTGTGGGAATAACACACAAAACTGTCTGCAGTAAACCTAAATCTTTGAGAGCACTCATTTTGGCTGGATTCTTGTAAGTATTATATTCCTATGGGGCCGATTGCGATGTTGTTCGGAAACTGTTCCGAACTAATCGGTCTCGAAATTGTTTCCGAACGAATCGGGTCCTGCGTGTCCGAACGACTGGTTACGATGCTTCCCAGCATCGTTTGGTCGGACTCGCATTGACTTCAAAGGGAGCCTGTGTTCTGAACCAGAACACAGGCTTCCATTGAAAAAAGGGGTGGTTGGGGAAAACCTTGCATCCTGTGGCGGGCACCCCATGGTGCCTGCCACAGTGTGCATGGTTGGGAAGAGGGGTCCCTTGGGTACCCCCACGGGCCCCAGTCGGACACCTCCAGGTGAAGGGGGGCCCGCAACGGGCCCACAAAGAGGGATTCTGACAGCCATTTTGTGTCGGGCAGACCGAATCGGAAGGGCTGTCTGAATTGGTCATCGTAATTGCTTGTTCGGAAACCGTGTCCATAGAGCTGTACGTTACGGCTCCGAAAGACTCGGGCTGTCCAAATGACTTTCGGAACCGATTCAGTCTGCCCAAACGTTTCCGGGCATAGTTATCGGTTGTTGGGAAATGTGTACGATTTGTTCGGGAACAAGGGTTCCGAATCAGATTCTGCAATACCGAATCCTATTCGGAGCCTTTCCGTATGACATCGTAATCGTCCCCTTAGTCTGCAATTTCTGTAGTCAATTACCACCCCAACCATGCTGCTGCTTCAATTACAAGCCACATATCGTAAGGGACTGTACTACTTCACCAGGCAACTGCCGTTGTTTAAATGTTATTCATCTAAATGATTCAGTCTGGAAATTCCATCACATACTTTTCATTTTATTTGAACTCGACTCACTTCTTGTACTGTTCCCTCACCCCTCATAACAGAAGTCTAGAGATCTGACTCATACTCCCAAGGAAGGCAAGTAGCTCAATTTACTTGAATACAGGTGAAGCCAACATACGCTGTGTCGGAGCCAAAACAAGCAATCCAGAGTGCGTCAAAGAGGGGCCGGATCTACTTCACTTCCAGAAATAAAAATGCTTCCTTTTGTCTGGCTAGTCTAAACTTACCCGGTGATCCTTCCGCCAGTTACGTTTATATAGCAGGTCTTAGTGCTTGTACATCTGTGAAGGATTTCACACATTAATGACTAAATAATGTATTAACATTTTTAATTATAATGTGTTATTATGCTTTTTTGCATCTTTTAGGGTTTTATGAAGCCGAATAAAGAATGTGTCTCACTGACTAAATAAAGTGAGGTTGTGACTCTGTTTGGAACCCCTCAATGTTGTTGGAAGGAAAGAAATGTGCAATGCACTATCTTGGGGAAAAGAGCTAAAAGAGCTGAAAACTATACTCATTTGTCATAGAGTTGATTCCTGATAAGGGTGTAATGTAACACTTCTCTTCACATAATCAATCAATCAATTTCTCTATGGTCAGCATTTATTTATTCAAACTAATTAAACAGAGGTGCCCAATATTGGCCCACAATCTACTTTGGACTTGGAGAATCTAAAAATAACCACAGAGTATATAAATAATGCCCATGTTAAACTGAATCTTCATTTATCTCATGTGGATAGCTTGAGTATTTGTGGACCAACTTAGCAAATCCCAGGTTTAAACTAAAGCAAGCAGCGATGGAGTGACTGGTGGTGCAAAGAAATTCTGTAGCATCCCGTCAATCACATCCAGTAGCAATGATCCCCTTAGGTAAACAGTCGATTCTGAATGTGGAAATTCTAAATAATGTTGGTCAATCCAAAAAATGGAGTGAGCCGAATGTCTTCAACCCTTCTCATTCACCAAATTTGGAAGGATTATTCAATTCAGACTGGTCAACTGAAATAAGCAATCATCATTTGGAATGTTTACAGACTGTTACACTAATTTACATTGCAATGAAGGGCAATTGAAATGGTTTAACCTATTGCTCACTTTGAATTCCCAGCTCACTAGCATTGCATGTGAAATGAGTAAAGGTATTAAATATTTAAATCGAGCAATTAGAATTCAGATTGGTCTTGTAGAATGTCATTGAAAAACATCATTCAAACTACCCAGAAAATGTATGAATTTTGCTCTTGAACACTAATTATACAGACCACAGATTTTGCTAATAAAAATGTAAATGGTCCCAATTCTAAATAGTTTAAAATGTGAAAAATGTTGCAGTACATCTAGTCTGAACATCAAGAACGTGTTAATTGTTATCTATAAATCCAGATGGTAGCGATACTGGCTAATGAATATCAACGAGAATCCATAGTAGCAGATACAAATTAAATTTTAAAACAGTTTTATGGAAAAAATTAAGATCATTTCGTTACTTGTAGCACACGATTTTACATTAGTGATGTACATTTTGCTGACCTAAATTTTCAAATGAAAAAAACTGCACTTTGAATTTTAGCATTAAACCCCTTGACCTAATCTGCACCCACACACATTTTTCTAAGTCAGTTTCTTGAATAACTTAGAAACAAACAGATTCTATAAGATTATTACAGGCATGTCTTGCCAACTGAAATCAAAAGGTAGACGCGTGGTAGGTAACTCATTCAACTGATTACTGTTTACTTAAATAAGTGTACCTATTTAGAAAAATGCACTGTGATAGTAGCAAATAATGTTGAGTTAAAATGCAATAAAACATTTGTGTTAAACACAATATCTTGAAAATGTAAGTCTTACCTGATTCCCTTGTTTACAGCAATGCTGTGATAGGAGAGGCGGGATATGGCAGATATGACCTAGAAATAGAAAGCAAACCGCATTTGTAATCCATGAGCAAAAGGCTGTGCGTAATAAGCTGCTGCATTTTACAAAAGAAAAATGCAGTATCCTGGTAGAACCTCAACTATACACGTCACTGCAATGAAAGGCGATTCTAACGCTGGGATCTTGTAATATTGGAATTTGAAGACAACTGGTGCAGCCGTTGTCAAGCTGAAGGTGAACCAATCCCCAGTACGAGTCAACGAGAAAAAAGTAGCCATCGCTACCAAGGGTTTGAAATGGCTGAACCAACATTAAAACGGAAATGGACAAACCCTCATGAAGACATTAAACAAGTTTGAAATTTCAAAAAAGAATGGCTAATTTTTGTGAAAATTCAAATAGTTTTGCGTTTGTATCAATGATTTATTTGATCTAAGAACTATTAATTAGGCACAGGATAATTTTCGTTATGCTGGTATGATGAGCGTAATTTCACATTACTCTTGTTATGCAAAAGGCCGAAAAGTACGTTATCACGCCACATCATGTAATAGGCTGTTTGTGGAAAAAAATGTACTGCTAACGCAAGTAACAACGCAAACGATATAACATGAGTGGCTGAAGTTCACAGTGTTTTGGGGGGTTTTGACGCTTTTTTTTTTTTGCGTGAAATGCATCCGCGTGCCCAGAGTGCATATGAGTACATGTTTCATGCTAAAATACAATGCCAAATGCCGGATTTCATTTCACGTAATTAACCGTAATTCTGTCAAAAATTCATGTCATTACACAAAAGCAAATTACACAGATTTTGCATACTTAGTACTATTAATTACATATCCTCCATACCTCCGGTTATATTGAAATGTTCATGCTAGATACTATAAGGTATCACACTATGGTCTGCCATCACATCCTTCAAACTCCACGATTTCTTTCCCAACAAGCACTCGGGCCTGGTATTCTCATTACAGACAGCAAAACTATTGGATTCACTTACACTGACTGAGCATTAGATTAAAAAAAAATAGAAATCCTTACTCATATTAGGATACGTTTTGGGTTCATCTATGACACTTGGAGAGCCTATGAACACTTGGGAGCTAGTGCGCTTCCCAAATGCAGGCCTTTCAAAATAAATGAATGCTTAGCAGATGTCCCAACAACTCTCTGAAAAAGCACCACCTTTCAGCAATTTGCAAATAAGAAATGCAAGCAAAATCTAGTCGTTTGTTAAGGGTGGCGAAAGAGTCCCAAAAATAGCTGAAAGGTTGTTGAAAAGGCCTTTTGTAATGACGGCTCATGTCCACAGCTGCCGATTGACTGGTGTAAAGTGTGAATTTATCCACTGGTTCTGCCATTTTAGTCTGTGTATGAATAGAATGCTAGTGTTTTTCAGAGTGTGGAACTTCAAGTCCCAGTATGCACAGTGCTTCTGACTTTCCAGTCAGTGCGGTCTCAAGGTATCGCATACGAAATGCGGCGCTTGTAGAACTGCCAACTGAAGGACCTTTTTCTGCAGTTGTTTCCAGTTGATTTCCCTCTGCATTAACACACAGCTCCGAATGCAGCCCCTTGCGGCGGCTGCACCCCCCACCCCCCCTCACCCACACACACACCACGATGGCTGTGTCTGTGCTATTGAGCCGGCATACAATTAGCCCGTCTTTAATATTTTTTTATCGCCTGGGTTTTCACTGTTTTGAGACGTTCACTGCAAAAAACTTGATAGATACGACAGGCAATGGCGACCAAATGGCCACCAAAATCAAGTACTCAAGCTGTGGGCAGTTATTCCTGGATGAGATATTAAAGAAAGTCCTTATAATGCCTTCTCGGTGGCGCTGGAAGAGATCCCTCGGTTGCAACAGCTCCATCAGTAGAGGGTGGAGCGGGGGGCCCCCCTGCCCTGGGCCCCGCTCCTGGCAAGCCCCACACATGAAACATGTCAACACGTCAGAACATCCATTCTTCTGTAAAGTGCTGATAATAGTCGAACACCAGCGTGTTAGTTTAAGCTTAGGAATAGAGGTGCCTTGTAGTAGGCAGGGAAGTCCACGTTGTTTGTAGGGGGGGAGTTGGGGGGGCAGTGAGAGTAGTGCAGTGTATGCAGTGTGTCTTGGGGTGACAGTGCAGTGTATGCACTGTCGGTGCAGTGTATGCACTGTGTCTTGGGGTGACGGTGCAGTGCGCAGCTGTCTGCTCCAGCTGAACAAACAGTGGCAAAGCCAATCGTTTGACTTTTGTGTGGCAAAAACTATTTAATTGTTCACAAACAGATTGGCAGGGGCGTGGAGTATTTGTGAGGGGGAAGACAGGGAGAGGGAAGCTGTTTAGATAGGGAAAGTATTACTGCAGTACACGTCTTTTAATTGTGATGTGCAAATCCTATCTGACACAAACACTGAAATGAGGAAAAATATACATGCAGCGCTTCAAGCTGATGTTCCATCTATGTGGAAGTAGATTAATAATAATCTACTGATGCAGGGGCCATCACTTAGTCCACATCTATTTGGAAACACACTCCCAATACGTGTATGCAGTTGATATATGTTAGTGGGTTAAGGTGTCTACTGTAGATCTATGTGAGCAACCTATAAATCCCTTATTTTAATCCCTACAGACCGATTTAGCGGTTCATCCTTTCAAGGTCGATAAAATTCCTGAGCTACGGTGCTCCACCAAAGTATTTGGCCTCACTGAAGCCTGTGACCAAGCTGGGATACAGTTTGGGTTTCAAGACACTTCTTAAAATCTGCACTGGTGAAGCAGTCACCCTCAGCACTCACAAGCTCTGTGATGAAATTCCATCCCCTCGCCTTCCAATCTGGCCCAGACCCTGCCGTGGCATCCCAATGCGAGCCGCCACTGCATCCCATGACAGCTTGGAAGCACGCAGCATCTCAGGGCACCATCTGCTCCCCACGTTTCTTTGCTTTCCATGTTTAACTTAACCCATCTTTTGTCTGAATATCCACATTTAACATCACAGTTTGCTCCTTTCCCAGCATCAAAAATTCAAATCCAAGCCTCAAACATGCACTACTTAAGGGGTGACCTGGCCACCTAGATTCCAACACCTGCACTGAATGCAGAAGTACAGCACAAAGGATGAGTTTCAATCCGTCACCCCTGTACCCCAACTCTCGCAGTGAACCATACAGGGCTTTCATGCGTCCCAAGTTCATACAGGAGAAGGGCCAGACTGGGAACCGCAACCAGCCCTGGCAGATTGCTGCTCAATCGGCCCTGGGAGCGGGGGTAGGAGGGTGCTAGTGAGAAGAACCGCTCCCACTTTTGTTACAGGGGGCCGATATTGCAGCACTGCTGCAAAACCGGCCCCCCAATGACAAAACCAGCCCCCACGGCCACAAAACCGGCCCACACCCCTCCAGCCCACCGGGGAAACGTCCGGTGCCCGCTACGGCCAGTGCGGCCCTGTACAGGAGAACTTAGTAGGGTCCAGATGCATCCTGGTCCTTGTAGTCCTGATCTTGGATTTTAGAGAAACGGTGTATCCTCTGACTTCTATACACGCAGCCGCAGCTCATTCATATGTGCTGAGAGGCCACACCCACTCACGTTTTGCCCAAGAAGAGTGTGTCAGGCTGAGCAAAGGTCAGCCTGACAGACACTCTTCATTTTCAGGTCAGGCAGCCAGGAGCCAGACATGCGCTAAATGCGCAGGCTCTTGGCTGCCTGAACTGATCTTTGCTGGGCTGAGAATGTCACGGCTCCAGTGGGGGGGACCTCCTCAGCTCAGCAAAGGTCCCTGAGGCCCTCCCCCTCATGACGAGGGGGAGTGTCACTCATTGTCTCAGACCTGGGCGCTTCAGTTTTTTTTTTTTAGTTCAAAATATTTTATTAGGTTTTATGATAAACAAGACAAGCAAAAAATGATACAGTGTTGGTACATATAATGAAGGAATACAGTCAAAGAATATTATCATGACAATGTCAATATACCAAAAAAACCTTACCATCGTCCTAAACATAAGAAATTATAAAAGTTGGAAGAAAACGAAACAAACAAGGCTACTCCTCAAAAACATTAGTCATAGAATATAATTAATAAAAACAAATAGCGACACTGAATGAGTCATAAATAAATATTAATATAATCCTCAATCGGTTTCCATAACTGTTGAAATGATGGTGTATTTTTTGATGGTCCCTTAAAGGAGAGATGGGCACCCGACCTAATAAAAGTGACATATGACCACCAGGCTTGGATTGATATTGCATCAGATGATTCCCAATTGGAGGTAATGGATTTAACAGTAATAGAGATAAGGAGATTAAAAAGCTTAGACTGGGGCTCTGATAAGATAGATGATAAAAAGTAAGATTTACCAATAAGTATGTTGTACGTGAGAGCCTCAGAAATAGGAAGTATTTTAACAATAATATGTACTCAGGGCAGAGTGTCAATCAGTGACATCTTGTCACAGAGTGGGGTGGGGTCAGCAGTCTCACTGACCCCATCCCACTCTGTGACGAGGTTGGGACTGCTGCTAAGGTCTGCCGACGAAGGAAGGCAGCAGTCCCAACCCTCCTGTGACCTCTGAGGCAGAGCTGCAGGTAAGTGTGATTTTTTTTAAATTAGTGTTTGGTGTGTGCGTGCATGTTTGAATATTTGGTATTGAGCGTTGGGAATAGTTGTGTGTGTGCGTGTTTGAATGCTTGGGTGTGAGTGTGTATGTGTGCTGTGTGTGTCCTGTCCGACCCTCTCCCTCCTAAAATTACCAGCCGCCACTGAATAAACAGCCTCAATATGCACATTATGCTTAAGTTACCCATATGGCTTGGCGTGTACTAACCTGGAACGATGCAGGGGTTTGCAGCAATGCAGCTAAAACTGAATTTTTCCTCCAGGAGCGCTCCACATGCGCTGAAAGCATATTGTTTTCAGGGCCATGGTACCAACGTAGGTCCTGGAGATCCATGCCAGGTTTTCTGGATAATCACAGGCTGCGTAAATGAGCTTTATTCAGATCCATTCTATGCAAATGAATCTCAAGTGGACATCTGGCATGCCTCAATGGCCTCCTGGTCTAAGTTTGGGCTCACCAGCTCTAAAGATCCTCTCACTCTCCACAGTGTCCTTGTTTGAAGCTCTTTTAAACTCGTTTTACATAGCTACATCTTGAAACAAGCATTTGCAATGCAATAGGTCTTGCATTTGCTAGAGTTTAAGTTATTGCCATTGTAAATGACAATACCTTGTATTTATATGTTTTGATAATTAACATAAATAAAAAGCATTGTCATATTCAATGCCGATAGCTCAAACTCTTGTAAATGCGAGACCTATGCAAAGAAGCAGCCGCCATTGTCTCGGGCTGCTTAGAAAGTGAAATCGCGCATGGCGCGCTGAATGTTGCAGGAAAACATGTTGTGCCTGCAGTAGGAGAAACTACTTAAAGAAAATAGTGCTTACAGACTAAAAAAGACATACCGTGTAACAACCGAAGTATGTGAGTTTATGAATGAAGACAAGGCGGTACTAAGGAGGGACTAACAAGCCTATTAACAAATCAGAAGCCGGCATTTACAAAGGACAATGGCACACGCCAATGACAAATGTGGGCGGCATGCGCTGCCCAGGCTCGACCTAATAAAAACGTGGCCAGCATGGACGCCATGGCAACGAGAGCCAATGCTTGCGAGCGCATGTGTTCATCTCAAGATTAGGGGCATTTATTTCAGGGACTTTTTTGTAGGGGTGGGCGGAATTGGGGGAATTTCACAAATTGTGCAGTGCAAACCCCTCGGCACCCTTACATACTTATTATGTAAGTGCACTGAGGGGTATGCACTGCCCCTCAGTGCCCTTCCACAACTATGTAAGAGCACCGAGGGGTATGGAGTGCACTGTAGTGCAGTGCATACCCCTCGTGCTTTTACATAAGTATACATGGGCACTGAGGCGTATGCAGTGCACTATATTGCAGTGCATACCCCTCGGCGTCTTTACATAAGTATGTAAAGGCACCGAAGATTATGTGCCCCGCAGTGGTACTTAAAGAGGGCTGGAAGAGGGAGCAGTCCCAATATGTTTAAAAATCACTGCAAATTAAAGTTGGATCTGCAGGTGTGTTTTACAAATAGAGGTACTGCCCCCTCTGAGCCCTGTTTAAGTACCATTACAGTGCTGATTTAATTCCGCCGGCTGAATTAATTAGTAATTCCGCATTACATGAGTAACACAGAATTAATAAATTACTCCAACTACGCCAGCGGAATTAAAAATTCCGCCCACCGTTAATTTTAAGGATTTTGAGGGTCTTGTGCCAAACATATTTTGGGGACCCCTGTTTGAAACAGTTTGAATTTATGATCCAATTTCGGCTGTTTCATGCCCTTCTTTGGCCACATGCACACTCATTCGAATTCTAAACGTGTTTACAACTAATATTCAGGGATAGTGATGTGTGTGTTGAATACAGTAACCCAGCAGCAGCCCATTAAAATTACTGCAAATAATCTCGGACAACCTCCTACTTTTCATATGTGAAGTCCCGTATTTATATAAAAAACACTTTTTTCATGAATGCTGCATGAAATGCTACATTTCTCTGCAAAATGTCTGAAATGGACTCTCATACATCACCCACATTAAAATTAAATTAAAGTAAAACTGTAGTTAAAGCAATCTGTTTAAGAATTATTCAAGGTCATCAGGACACGACTGTCTGCAGAGCAGAGCTGGTTCTATCAGGGGTCCCACTGAAAGGCGGGGGCCCTGGGCCAGAGCCCACTTTGCTCATGCCTTAAAACATATCTAATTATATGGACTTCTTGTTAGGGATTAACACTACTCAAAGTTGTGTGAAGCGTGCTGGTGGCAGGGTCCTACATGCATTCTAAGTGATCTTTGGTTGTGTGTAGATATGCACCTTATGCAGCACTCAAACACTGCTCACCAGTGAACAAGAGAGTGAGGTAGCCACACAGGAAGCAGCCAGGCTACATCCATACCCATCCCTTCTGTTTCAGGGTAACCTTCCACCAGTCCTTTCTTGAAACCTCTGTTACTCCATCGCCATATGTTTTTTTGAGTTGGGCTCCTTCAACATCCCCTCTTTCCTAGACATGAATGCGAAGGGTCACTTGGCCGATGCCGCGCAGTATCATCCAGGGAGTCATGCCTTCACTGAATGAAGCCACCACAAACCACTGGTCACAGAGTACGCAGCGCACACTGAGTCCTTCTGAGGTCACCTACGTGGTAATCCCTCCGTTTCGTTCATGCTGGCCTTGAGTAGCTGGCTCACCCAACCACAACTCCACTCTACTGTCCTGAGGTTTTAACCACACTCAAGAATGCAATAGGTCAGATGTTAGAGAGTCTTGGGGCTTGTACAAAGTAAATCCTAGGAGTAATACACAAAGTAAACATTGATGACGTATCTTGTTGTATGTTGAGCTCCTCTTCTCAACATTAATTCCAATCCCTAACGAGGCACATCTTGAAGTTCTGCTCAAGACACTTTTCTTTGTTGCCAGGAACCAAACTTTTGGATTATTAAGTTTAATATTAGGACATCACGTGCTACAGTGGCACAATGGCTCAGTGAGTTAAGTGCTGCTGCTGTGCACCTGGTGTGAGCTACAGGTCACCCATCCATAGCCTGGTTTACACAACCCACCCTATCATCCTTCCAAGGTCGACAAATTGAGTACAATTAATGCAAGTAATAGTAACATTTGATATTTGTGTGCAGAAATTCCATTATGTAGCTCTATATAAAAAAAGAGTTATCATTTCAACAATTACTTATCAGCATTATTCAGAAAAGCCATTAAAACAGAAGTCATGGTTCAGTGCTGCACGATTGAGAGGAATTTAGGAGGCAAAACGTGCTAGTACTTCCATATTCAGTTCTTCAATCTGATACTCCGAGATCCCCACCATGCACTGCCACAGACACAAGATTCTACGCTAGTAAGTGCTTCATGGATTCTGTGCATCCTCTACACTGGCCTGGGTCCATCAAAAGCACTATCACCATGGGGATGTTGTCTCACACTCCTTGGTTACCCAGCAGGATGCGAATGTACAGGATTCTGCAAACCCTCTACACTGGCCTGGGTCCATCAAGATCAAACGCAGTATCAGCATGGGCATGTTGTCTCACACTCCTTAGTTAACCTGTAGGATAAGAACATATAGGATTATGTGAACCCTACCCGTAGGATAAGAACATATAGGATTATGCGAATCCCCCTCGCTGGCCTGGGTCAATCAAGATCAAACGCAGTATCACTATGGGCATGTTGTCTCAAACTCCCTGATTAAACCATAGGATGTGAATGTACAGGATTCTGTGAACCCGTATGCTGGCCTGGGTCCATCAAGATCAAACGCAGTATCAGCATGGGCATGTTGTCTCACACTCCTTAGTTACCCCGTAGGATAAGAGCATATAGGATTATGTGAATCCTCCTCGCTGGCCTGGGTCCATCAAGATCAAACACAGTACCACCATGGGCATGCTGCCCACACTCATTGGGTACCCTGTAGGATGTGGGAGCAAGGTTTCATCCGTGCCTCTCAAGGCAGTAAACGTTCACTCTCTTGTGGCCTTCCTTGATGACAAGACCTATTAAAGAGGGTAAGCGCTTTGTCTGTCTGAATGTGCCCAGGACCTTGCAGATTTGCCCGCTAGGAAAGTTCTCCTGTTGTGATGGTCTACAATTTAGAGCCTTATGCTGGGCTTCTCCACTGCACTGCATAATGCCACTTCGGTTTAGCTAATGCCATTTGGAGTCCACAGGGAGCTCAGAGATGAGCAATGGATCAGGATTCTGGAAAGCCAAATCCCTTAAAAGGAGTTAAATTTACCAAACGAGCAGAAAGCAACCGACTGACCTAAAAAAGCGCAAGCCGCAGGCAGGGCTGCTCCGGGTACCATGACGCTCTTTTCTGGGATGTGAGGTGACAGGGGAAATAAACGCCAGGATTCAGAAGTCGCTTTTCCGCCTGCCTCCACCATCTGCCAAAAAAAAGATCAGTCTTCTTGCAACAGCCTCGAGATCTTCGCCAGGATCAGATGACATTTTGAAACTATTAAGCTCAAAAAATGATTTCGGTTTTTGGTTTCATAAGAGGCTACAGTACAGAAAATTCAAGTTACATGCAGAATAACTGTTAATAAGCTACTCTAGCTGAGGCAAGAATGTTTACTTCTTAAGTCGGTCAAAGATATTCATTTTCTATTTCCCTGCAAAGAGAACTAATCCAGTTCTTTTTGGTGAGGAAGAGCAATTCTTTTTGCTCACTTTTTTTTAGTACCAGCACTTTTTACATTTCTAAGCACGCCCAATTTTGGTAGGTAAAAACATTAAGCCATGGGCAGTTAAAGAAAATAGTTAAGATGATGGATTTATATAGCTTCTTTGGAGGGAAAGCGATCAAATTTGCATGGCTACTGTTAGAAATGGGATTTCTGGTTGGCTAGGGCTTGCGCCTAAGCCAGGCAGAAACCACTACTCTAGTCAGGGCAAGGCAGTTGCACACTGAAGATAACCCCTGCTCACCCCCTTGGTAGCTTGGCACGAGCAGTCAGGCTTATCCCAGAGGCAATATGTAAAGGGTTTGTGCAACACACTCACGCAGCAGCGACACACTAGGCACACCACAAAAGAAGCTCCACACAAGGTTATATTAAAAAAATAGGCTTTGTATTACTCATAAAACACATTAGAATGCAATCACATATAGACACTGTGCCACCTGGCACTAGGTATGACTTTACAGGGGATTATATACATTACAGGGCCAATCGGGCCACTGTCATAACCATTAGAATGCACAGTTAGCAATGCAGCCAGTAACTACTGGCAAAACGCTGTACTTAGCATAAACACATTAGGCTTACATCATAGTCAGCAATACACCTTAGTACCACATTTATAAGGTGCACACATTATGTACACACCTCATCCACAGCCTATTTCCATCAGGGCCAAACACATGTACATAGGGCCACTTCCAGGGCTCACAGGGTTACTTGTCCCTAAGTCAGTGTACCCAAACGGGGGGCCCCGTCCTGGGCTCGGTCGCGAATGCCAACTTAGAGTAGGGGGGCTTTACAAACTGCGTGTCCCTTTCCGTGGACACGGGGCTTTCCACTAGCCCCCTAACTGCGGCCACAGTCAAACCACTACCCCCGACGTTGCAGCTGCCCACAATCCAGCGGTGCAGCTGTGACAACAACTGGGCACAAACAGTGTGCCCCGCAGGCCCCACGCACCGGGGCCTCTGCGGTCTCCTTACCGCAAACTCGGAACTGCGTGGGAGGGGGCCTGGGAGCGGCCAACACTGACCCTGCTCTCTCAACACCCCTCCCCTCCTCCACGCTCCAGAAACCAAAAAGGGGGAGACACCTGGGGAGGCCTCTCGGGACCCTCCCCTCCTGTCTAAAGCGGTCGCCTACCGGGGCCGTCTCACCTGGATTCCCTACGCAGACGACCCCGGCGCCTCCTTTTCTCAGCCCGAGCCTCACTCCAGGAGGGCGGGGCCGCGATGGGCCGTGGGCTGCTTTCCGGCTGATCTCTCCTCACGCCGTCACACTGCAGCACACGGGAGCCGCGAGGATGAGGGTTCCTACCTCTTAGCGGCTCCCTTCTCCACTCAGTGCCTGCCGTCTCTCTCGGGTGCAGACACCCGGGACCGCCAAGTGCCCATTAAGTTTGGAACGGAATGCGCAGATCCGTGCACCGGCTGCCTGACTTCCGGCGGTTCCTTTTCTGCGGCCACAGGAGCCCGTGAGGCTCCAACTCAGTTGCTCCTGCAGACTCCTCCCACGGTCAGGCTCTCACGATGCCTGACTTCCGCCACGGCGCTCGGTACACGGGCCCTCGTGGCTACAGCAACCCGCAATCAGGCTTCCTTGGGCCAAAGCTCCGCCCCAGGTCAGGCTCTACTCGCCTGACTTCCTTTTTGCTGCGGGGGCTTCCTGCGGAGTTGCAGCGAACCGCGGCTCCTGCGTCTCAGCACCTCAGAGCTCCCTCCAACAGCGGGGCAGACTTCCCCACCACTGCAACACGAGCCCACTCCGGGAGCTCCAGCACACCGGGGCCAGAATCCGGCAGGGATCCCAACTCCAGGTCAAGGGCCAGTAGGCAAATCCGAAGTGCCCTGCCTGCCTCCCACTTGAAGACCGGACAGGGAGCAGGCAGTGCTCTTAGTCTTCCCTGGCAGAAAGCGCTTCTCCTGCGCTTGAGCCTCCTCACGGCCAGGGACACCAGCAAGGCGCCAACTGGTAGGCCAGCAAGCAGGGTCTCCCAGCTGAGGGCAGCAGCTGGGCCCCACGGCGGTACCTCCTGGCAGTATCTCCTGGTCCAACTGAGCATCAACAGCACCTCTTACATGGGGTCCCAGCTCCACGCTTAGTCTTAGTTCTGCCCTGACACAGGGCACTGGACCTAGTCCAAACCAGTTCTGGGAGGCACTTCACAAGTGCACAACACTCCCCATTGTCAGGGTAGGCTCTGGCCCCAGACACACCACAGGGGGGGGCGGAGTCAGCATTGTGTAGTGCAGGCACAGTCCTATTCAGGTCCAGGTGCTACTCCTCCCACTACTCCAAATGCAGATCAGCCTATTCAGCCTAGTGCTGACTCACCCAGCCCCTCTGGAGCCACTGCACCTCCCCAGCCCCTGTCACTCCAGAGCCAGACATGCAATACACATCAGGCAGGCACAAAGACATATAGCACACAGAAATGCCAACTTCTAAAAGTGGCATTTCTAAAATAGTGATAAATCTGCGCACACCATTACGCAGCATTTATTACCACTATTCCAAACATACCAAACTTGATCACGCTACTCCTCTCAGATCAGGAATTACCACTGAAACACTTATCAGGGAATCCCCAATGCATTCCTATGAGAGGGCAGCCTCACAGTAGTGAGAAACCAAAATGGCTGTTTCTCACTACCAGGACATGCCACACAGTTAAGGCACGTGTCCTACCTTTTACCTACAGCGCACCCTGCCCATAGGGATAGCTAGGGCCTACCTTAGGGGTGATTGATGTGTAGTACAAGGGGAGTCACAGACGTGGCACCCACTTTATGTGCCACGTCACAGCGGCAGTAAACTGTGCGCGCAGGCCCTGCAATGGCAGAGGCCTGAGACAGGTTTGAAAGGCTACTTTGGTGGGTGGCGCAATCAGAGCTGCAAGCCCACCAGTAGCATTTAATTTACTGGCCCCGGGTATATGATATACCACTTCACTGGGGACTGATAGGTAAATTAAATACGCCAAACAGGTGTAGACCAATCTTACCACGTTTTACCATAGAGAGCACATGCACTTTACACTGGACAGCAGTGATAAAGTGCCCAGAGTCCTAAAACCACCAACACCAGGTCAGAATAAATACCAGGAGGAAGGCAAAAAGTTCAGGGACGACCCTCCAAAAAGGGCCAAGTCCAACAGCTACAAATTTTTTCAAACGTTCATTTGTTCATGGTTCACACTTTGGGAGCATCTGACTTTCAATACAACAAAAATGGAAGCCAATAGGCAAGATGCCAGGTTGAATGATCTTACTTTATTGTTTATTTAGAAGTTTTTTAAAGCACTACACATATACTGTCCGCTACTGCACAGTGCTGAGAATGGGACAAGAAAAAAAGACAGTTTAATAAGGTAGAGGAAGTTAGAGGTCGATCATATGGGCGAGTAACTGGGTTGGATGCTATTTGGTCGTGAACCTTATCACAAGTTTAGCAAACAATATCTCAGTCAATAGGATTTCGTTAGGTGTCACGATAGCCTGCACTAGTACTTTACAGCATCAGCTTACTAGAGACATCACTGAAAACTAATAATGGCCCTTCTCTCTCCGACACGGCCCTATCCCTACTAGCCTATCCCCTTTTCCATAATACGGTTTTCCATAAGGATGTTGTTCTCCGTTCTCCTGTATGTGTACTTGCCAAATTTACGAATCACCTAGTCAGAGCGGTGGGCACAGTTGCACAAAAACATCATGAGGTGAGCAGGCAAGGAGGCGGTGGGGGTTCAGAGCTCAATAGCAAGGAGGGAAAATTATCAAAAACAGGTTTGGTATGGGGTGATAGAAAATGGGGGACAGTGGGTCAAAGTTGAAAAGAGCACCCTAAATTGTGAGGTAAGGAAGAGAAAGACCATGGATATTGTTATACACTATACAATGACAGCAGAATTTGAGTCTGGTGGCAGCAGCCAATGAGAAGCCACAGTCAAGATGTGAGAGTACAAAGAGGGTTTTTGTGTTTGTCAATTGAATAAAGAAGTTTTCTGCTTTGGCACTTTAGCTTCCTTTTATATTTTTGTATAAAAATGCAGTTTTAGATTTTTTGCTGAATATCAGTTCTAGGACTTTCTGCCGCAGGGAACTCGTAGCCAAATGCAGCCCGCCAATGAGTTCCCTGTGGTGAAATCCCCACCTAAGGAGGGGGTTGTCTAAAATTCTGAGGTTTCTCTACCCCAACTTGACTTTCATTTTTTGCTTTCCTGGCCGGTAAGTCATCTGTCTCTTCAGGAAAAAGTGGTAACGGGACAGAGTGGTAACGGGGCTGACTGAAAGGGGCAGGCAGCAACCCAGAAAAAAGCTGTATGGTGCTTCTCCTGGCCACCTAAATGTTTTGATCAAGCTTTTTCCTCCCCTAGGTGTGGGTTTCTTTTTTCATTTTTTATGGGGTACCACCGTACTTCAAATCAATCTTGTTTCCTTTTTAAAATGGGAGGTTTACCCCTCTGTACTCCTTGCTTCACTCTTTCGAGAAGGGTGGTGCGGGTGTCTTGGAAATGATAAAGGCAGAAGACGGGAGAAGACTAGAAGGGAAGAATGTCAAAAAGAGGACAGCAAAAAATCTACTTTCTCAGAAATCCATTTCATTTTTTTTATATCCAATAAAATCAAGATTATGGCTTAGATATTATGGGTTATAGATGTTTGACTTCAGGTGCTTATTCTTCAAATGAGTGAAATGGCAGGGTCAAACTCGCATGTTAACAAGCATTGATACAGTTATGAGGTTTGGTTTACATTTTCATTCCTGCCTAAAAATGAAGTTAAACTGCTGTTGTGAAAAACACATTTTAAACAAGCATTGGCATAGCCAATAAGTCTCGCTTTTGGGACCTTATAAGTATTTAGTTATGCAGCACAATATCCTTGGTGCAACAACATCAACTGTTGCATGGCTAAACACTTATAAGATCCCAAAGGCGAGACCTATTGGCTATGCCAATGCTTGTTTTCTATTTGCTGGAAAGGTTTAGGTCTTCAAACAACACCAGTGAGTGGTTTGCTGCACAAAGGGCCCAGGGCTGCGATGAGGCTAGGACAAGGAGGCTGGGCCCGAGAACTGCCTATTGCTTGTCACATGGAAAGGGTTCAGAATATCTGCATTCATCTGTATTTTATTAATCCCACCAAACATCAGCATGAAGAATCCCAATAAACATCTGCATCAACTCACATACCTCAACCACTCCCCCACCCCACTAATGTTAACACCCAACTGCTATTTATTTCATCTACCCCAAGGAAATTCTAGTGAATGCATGGAATAGTTGCTTGAGTCACTAAACTAACCCCAATAACCAATAACATGACTAGCCACTAACCTTGGGTTCGGTAGCAGCATGCTGCACAGGCTAAACCGCTTCAGCACCTCGTCAGGGGTAGTAAGTGTTATATAAACGCAATTACAATTTACCAAGGTTCCCCAGAAATGGATTTCTGAGGCTTAGATATCTGTGTGAGTGAGAAGGGGTGGGGGATCAAGAGCGAGAGAGGGGGGAGAAAGAGAAGGCTTTGACTGTTGAAGAGAGGCTAGAGAGGGCGGGGCAGGCAGAGAACAAGACAGATGGAGAGTCAGAGGAAGGCGAGAAGGAGCAGGAGGGAGAGAGTGACAGGAAGTGAAGTAAGTGTGTAGAGAGAGAGCGAGGGGGGTTGGGTGAGGGAGTGGGCTGAGGGCAAGGTGTGTTTAGGAACATCAAAGGTTCTTGAAATGAAGTGACATCATTGAAGATGGAGTAGGTGGGAGAGAAGTGTCATGGCGAGGTGCGAAGAGAGATGAAAGAGGTGGGATTGGTAAGGGCAGAGGGGGCTGGAGAGTGTGCAAGACAATAAGGAATTTATGAGGGAGAATGATGGGAAGGTAATGTAAAAAAGGAAAAATATGGCAGAATATGAAAGACGGGCGGGATAAGGAGATGGGCTATAAAGGGGAAGAAAGGTGTGACGAAAGGAGCGGTCAGAAGAGGGTAGACAAAGTGGGAGAGAGGTAGACGACAACGTAAGGGAGTGAGTGATGGAAAAGGACAATGCAGATATAAAAATAGGAAAGGGAAAGAGGAGAAGATGAGGGTCCGAGAAGATGGTGAAGTGAGGGAGAAAAGGGGGCGAAGAAAGCACAAAGTAGAAACAGGACCAGGGAGAAGAAGGGTTCAGAAGAGTGATGAGCAGGAGATGTAAAGGGGGACAGAGTGGCGGGAAACTGGAATGAAAAAGATAAAAGGTGGAGACGGGGCAAAGTATGAAGAGAGCTGAGGTTGAGAAGATAGGGAAAGCAATGAGAAAAGGAGGAGCTTGTGAGACCATGCATGATGTCCTGGCTCGTTCACGTATGGAGCGGAGATTCTGGGAGAGTGAGGGGAGGAAAAGTGGGGAGAGCCCTAAGCAAGGGAAGAGAGTCTGGAATGAAAAAGACCAGTGAGAACAAGGGGTCTAAGAGGGGAGAGAAAGATGTCAAGGGAGCAGGAGAGGGTGAGAAAAGGCGCTTCATGCGAGTGTGTAAAAGAGCGGTAGATTGGGTCAAAGGGACAGAAAATAGTTCGGGAGAGCATCAAAGAAAAAGAAGATACCCCGATAAAGAAAGGGATGAAACAGAGAAGATAGGATGGTAGGTCTAAGGGGGAAGAGAGATGGTGACAGAGAGCAGGATAGAAAATGAGAAAGGGGAACGACAGGCTGGAAATTAAGAAACGCGGTGGCGACGGAGAAGAGTGTTAGAAAGCGAGGGAGCGAACATGTAAGAAGGAACGAAGGAATGGAACATGGAAGGGTGAGATAAACCAGGGAAGAATGAAGAGAGGATGTTTGGAAACAAGAACAGGGAATACCTTTTGTAGGCAGAACTCCTTAAAAATCACACGTTCAACCCTATCAACAGACGCCATTCAGATCTTTCTTGTGGCGATTACATATGATTACAGCACACAAATTATAGTTTTGGCCTGCAGGTGGCGATAGGCTACCACGTCCAGAAATTGGTTTGGGGATGGTAACTTGTCTCTGTAACATCCCCCTTTTGAGTGTGCCCAAAAGTGTGATAAGGGCCCCACACCAAGTTTGCGGCATTTAAAAAACATATTGTGTGGCAAGAATGGCAAAATTATGGAACAAGAAAATACAAATTATGGAGCATGTTGCCACATATACAATGACAATGTTCTTTTTTTATTTTAACACCAAAGCAATCGGCAAATAAAACAAGCATTGCTTAAAAGCGGATGCCCATTACTCTCAGCGAGTGTGCTCAGATGGAGTGACAGGCGCCGGAAGGACAGAAGCAATGACGGGCAGAGGTGCGAGCGAGGAGGCGCGCGCTAAAAGGAAATAAAAACAAGCATTGGCCGCGCGGCCGTGAAAGTGATCGCGGGCTGTAAGGGTGCCCGCGAGCGATGCACTTAATGAGCCATGACGAGACAGGAAAGCCAGATGGCGCCTGTGCTCGTAACTGTGCGCATAACTGCACGCTCTAGGCCACACAAAAAGCTGTGGTCGGCTTTTTGAAGCCCACTTACTAAAAGTCTTGCCAGAGCAGCGAATGCGCGGGCTCAGGCGAGACCTAAAAAGGAATGCTTTATGGGTGCAATGCAACTATGAGATAAATAATTTGACGTGTGATAAATCAGTGTACTTTTGAAATGTAAGATAGCCCTTCATGCATTGCAACGCAAGCCCTCGAAAGGAGGTGGGATGGTACATCGAACAACCATTAGCCTGAGGTGAGCGGGAAGTACGCATTTTAGAGGAACTAAAACCCACTGAATCTAGGCTTTCCAGACAGCTGTGCTGGTATGCCAGACCTAAAAATAGCTCTAGTTCAAATTGTGCACCTGTGTGTTTTGTGGATTACAAGCTTACGCAGGGACACCTCAAAGGAGATGTTTTTTTTGCTACAACCCTCATTGTTGAGAGACTCTAGCCGCCATCCGGGGGATACATTGTTCAAATATTTTCGCAGTTCAGAGAAGGAAGTGCTGTAAGACAGGTTCCTCTCCCTCCACCGACTACTCTCTTTGCTGCTTGTGTACGTGCAGGAGATAGTGCAGTCATGAGCGGCTTTGAGGACCGTGCCAGGCCAGCAGCCAGTCTACATCAATGGTAACGAAAACCAGCATAGACTGGAAGTGGGCGGGCTTTGAGGAAAGAGAGCCCTCCCCTCAACGTGTCATAGCAATCACCTTCAGATTCTGCTTTTTCAGCCAAAAACTATTAATATGGTGTCATTTTCATTCTCTGATGAGAAGGAAATGTACAGCTACAAATACCAGCTTGCTTAGCGTTGTTGGCTGGAAAACTGAACTTAAGTCTCTGTTGTGGTACGCGGTGCACGGACAGCTGTGCACTCACCCTCAGTGAGCGAATGAGGGTCTCCAGGGGTAGCACTGGTCTGAGGGCCTCTGGGTGTGACGGGTGGTTGAGACAATACAGTTCACAAGGCACTCCCAATATTACACTGCTCTGTGCTGTCAAACAGTTATGTTATTGATTTTTTGTTAAGCGTTCATGTAGCATTTCATGGCTTCTTGGCACTAGAGGCTGAATAAGAGGCAGCCCTGAGGCGCTACTTATTATTTTATTGAGGCATGAGCTGGTCTTCAATCTTTTCCTAAGTGGAGATCTTTTGGGGCGAAAGGGAAGATAGTTCCAGAAGGTGGAGGCCTGAACTGAGAGCGCTCTGCATCCATGCACCTCTTTCAGTCACTTGGAATTTCAAAGGTCACCCCTGAATCCCGGCAGGAATACAGTTCACGGCGTAGCAGATGTATCGAAAACCAAAGGGTGCTCAATAACATGGCTTTTCACGTGCGAATGGGGAAGACCACCTAACCCCTGTGACCATGCTTCCAGCCCCATGCTTTCTCTGTACAAATAATTGTAACTGGTACTTTTATTCCCATTAATTCAGACTAAGTGGCCCCTGACTTTGACTCTCAGACTACTCTTGTAAAACTGGTGATAGAAACAAGGTATCCCGGTAACAGACATCTGGTCACACTAAGCTACCCTGCCTGAGTAAGCGTCCGGACTGTAAAGTACATTGCTTGCTACTGCTGAGAGTTGCTTGACTCCTCAAAGATCTCCGTAGTAGATACCATTCTCTTCCGTTTAAATACATAGGATTACCTGAGATGCAGCATAATCCCGATAGGGCTCATAGGAATGGTTTGTATTTTAACAATAACAAACAAAAGCAACAACGTAACCTTCATGTATTCGCTCTTCCACATTCAGCAGGGTTCGGCTCACAATATCCACTGGGTATATAGAATGAGTTGACCACATTTAATAGAATATCTGAAGCACTGGCTGTTAGCGGTCTTAACCAGAGGGGTGGACGCTGGAATCAATGCTTCCCACAAAATCTGGTTGCCGCAGTCAACTCTCCTGTTGGTCAAGAGTGCAACAGCCTGAGGAACTCAGAGCCATCAGAGACTTAGCGCTAATTTGGCGACAGGCAGGGTCTTCTATCTGTTGATGAGTGGATCCTGCAACAAACCTCAGGTACTGGCTGGTTTAAACAACACCAAGAGGGTGCATAGCCTATGAAGTTCAGCAACGCCAGAGGGCCAAGCTTCTAGATGCTGGAGAAATAATAACAATCAGCATATACACAAACTGTTTATTAAAATCAAAATAAAACAACTGATTCAAAAGTCCACACAGCTCTGCTTAGCTTCCAATCTTTTTCTTATTTTGCTGTGGCCTGTGTAGAAAAAGACTGGGATTCCAGTCCCCCCCATTGTGCCCGGCAAAATTGAGAAAAGCATTGCTCCTTTCCAGAAATCAAGGAATTCGATCAGGACATGAGCTCTAAAAGGACATCCAAATCGAAAGTCCAACTGAAGAACATGGCCCAATCACAGCCACTCTCTTTGTCAGCCTTCATCTCCCCAACCATCCTCCCCATTCCCACTTAGCCATAATGGGCCAGTCTTGGCTTTCATCATTCTACGGTCTTTTAAATGAACACCATGCAGAATGGAAGCAATAGAAAACAAGCATTTGCAATGCAATAGGTCTTGCATTGCTGAAAGTTTGAGCTATTGACGTTGCTAATAATAATGCAATGCCAATAGCTCAAACTTTCAGCAATGCAAGACCTATTGCATTGCAAATGCTTGGTTTTTTTTTAGGGGGCAGTTATCTGGCCTCCACTTAGTACAGTGGATGTATGTGTGTGGAATTTACACAGCGCAAACCTAATGATGGTGCCGTGGAACACTGTACGCTGCCATGGTAAAGAGACTACAATGTGTGATAGGAGCGTTACCGGTGTGTGGAGTGTTGCTGCTACGTCTGATACAAACAAGAAAGGTGTGAAAATAGAACACAAATGTAGGGAGCACAAGTATTACCCTGAGGGTGGTGGTAACCAACTGTGCAATCCTATTTATTGATAGTGTCTGTGATGTGATAGCGCATAAAAGTGCATACGAGATGGATTCCTGGACTGCATCCCTATGGACACAGGAGAGGGCGGGAAATCAAGACACATGTCCTTAGATGAGCAGGTGCCTCCGCACCAGACTGTAGGAATTCAGAGGTCTTTTACGCCGCATGATTCCGGACATGATGCACAGCTGTACAGGGGTGCAAGAAGGAAGCGAACATTTTCTGCACAGGAATATACGTGCATTGCTCCGTGAGAATGGAGGTGCACTGTGGCTCCACCACACAGGTCCTCTCTGGCAACAGGAGGGAAATTTGCACATGGAACAATTTGAACAGGAAAATAACTCAAACAGCAGGGCAGACAGCACAGAGACATTCAGGCGACGGAGAGGAGCTAAAGGCAGGGAAGAGCAGAGAGAAGTGTGCGTAAACAAAATCAATCAATCAATCAATCAATCACAGAATTTGTAAAGCGCACTACTTACCCGCGAGGGTCTCAAGGCGCTGGGGAGAAAAAAAAAGGGGGGGGGGGGTGCTACTACTGGTCGAACAACCAGGTCTTGAGTAGCCTCCTGAAGGTCAGCAGGTCTTCAAGATTCAGCGGAGGAGGAGGAGTGCGTAAGGGAAGAGGGGGCATGCAGCAAGGGTTGGGGCACAGAGTGGCACAGAGCGGTTGTGAGGCAGCCAAGGACAGAAAGGGAAAATACAAGACAGAACTGGAGCCACGGAGAGAAGATCAGTAGCGAGACACTATCTTCAGCAATCCTGGTCTAAGAAATCAATTCCAAATTGAAGGTCGGTAAAGCCAAACTCTGAGCAATAACTGAGAGGGGAACTGAAACTGGCAGGAGTACGATGCAAGAAAGGGAATTATGTGTGGGGTCGGGGAGGGTGAGAGACTTGTGCTTATCACACTATGAAGCTGGCTTGGTGCGCTCTATGCACTCCACAAAGGGTGTATGCGGCACTTGCGCTTTACACATCTTAAGCTAAAGCGCGGATGCCGCAATTGGTTCAAAAGAAAAGAAATAGAAAAATATATTTTTCTATTTCTATACCCGATTGTGGCACCAGAGATTTAGCTTAAAGTGTTTAAAGCTAAAACGCGGGTGCTGCCATTGTAAAAAAAAAAGTTAATAGACAATAAACAAGCGGCCGCGTTTGGCGTCGCAAATAACAAAAGAAAGGTGTGGCCGCCATTATATCAAGGCATGCCCCGCTGGTTACATGGAGAAAAAAAAAAGCGTTGAGGGAGAGTGTGGAAAGACATTAAAAAAATAGTGCTCCCAGGCTCTAATTAACCCGCACCGCGTAACAACTCATGTAACAGGTGGTGTCCTCATGGGAGGTTACAAAAAGATAAAAGGTGGTACTAAGCCTATTGACCAATAAAAAGCCACCATTTACAAAGGACAGTGACAGGAGCCAGTTAAAAAGATGGGCAGAAAGTGGGCGAAGCTTCAAGCCCATACCTGAATAGATCATGTCACGAAGAGAAAGCGCAAGTGCTGCCTAGGCGAGAGCTAAAAATATAGTATCAAAACCGGGAAGTTACAAACCCTTTGTGTATCCCCCTTAATTTTACTTAGAAAATCAAAAACATGCAGTTGGTATGATAAATATAATCACGGAATCAGACCTGGCAATTTTTTCTGAAATAAAATTCCCTGCTTTCAATTCAAATTCAGTTTCCTGCTCCAAAAATATGCTATCATGACACATTGTTTCCTTCAAGTTTGTAAGTGTAGGGTTAGCGGTGGAAACTTGGGCAGTGCCATGGAGGGGGCAGGGCGAGGCCACTGCGAAAGCAGTGAACAGACAGATATGGTAGTGTGTGAGTATTCAGAGACACTTCCAGCACGTCACCTCTGATGACTGCCCACCTAGAGCACAATCTTCTGGAACCAACACAGAGGTGGAAGGGTAGGCAATCCCCCCGAATTCCACTGCATTTTGGGATTGGTAATAATCTAATCAAAGTGGTAAATCTACACAAATTAAGGAATGTACCTACGACTTTCAAAACGTTTTGGTGGGTCTGGCTCAGAATTATCTAGATCTTCCGTGGGAGTCTGGTAAGTGAAATAAAAGAGCAGCGAAGGAATTTGAGAAAACGAAAGTAGGAAAGACGAGAAATGGAGCATCAGATAAGAATAAACAAAATTCAAGAGTGTAACAAAGGAGTTGGGGAGCAGAGATATGAGTAAGAGCAGACAGGCAGTCCAAGAGAATGAGCGAGCAGACGAGAGAGCTCAGAGCGCTGCAGAGGGAGGGCAGAATGAGACAGATGGGCAGCGCAGAGCGGCTGATTATAGTACCCGGTGAAATGCTGAATTCAACGAGAAGAGAGAGGGGCGCAGAAGGAGGGGTGGGGGCTAGTAAGAAAAGCAAACGGAGCTAGAATGACGCTGGAGCAGCTTGGCTGCCGGCGCCCTGCCGTGGGGTGCGCGGCACGGTGCCAGGCTCACACTTGAACTAGCCGAGCTGCAGTAGGCCTCTCCGAAGCCCCGTGCCCTACTGGGAGCGTCGCGCGATATTACACAAACAGCATGGCGGCTCGCGAGCTCATTAGGCGCAGAAATAGCAAGCATGGCTCGCGCCTCTCCTGCAGCTAAGCGGAGAGGGGCGGGCCCGGCCTGCTTCCTTCCAACGCACTTTGGAGGAGGCCTTCCCTTGTACGTGCCTTGGCCGTCGAGCACGTACACACGGCACAGGCACAACACACTCAGACAGGCCTCCTCGCTCCCCTCTCGACACCGTCTCCGGCCCGAGCTCCAGCCCACGTGCGGCTACAGCTGATCCAGGAAGAATGAAAGACCCGCCTCTCTTCCCAACTCTGGCGAAATGCATGATGGGAGGACAGCCCAGCCATTCCTTACCTGCAGGGTGCCACAGTTTCCCTTCAAAGTGACAGCAGGCGAAACTTGCAATGGTACTAAAACAGCTGAGACCCGCCTCTCTTCCCAACTCTGGCGAAATGCATGATGGGAGGACAGCCCAGCCATTCCTTACCTGCAGGGTGCCACAGTTTCCCTTCAAAGTGACAGCAGGCGAAACTTGCAATGGTACTAAAACAGCTGAGACCCGCCTCTCTTCCCAACTCTGGCGAAATGCATGATGGGAGGACAGCCCAGCCATTCCTTACCTGCAGGGTGCACAGTTTCCCTTCAAAGTGACAGCAGGCGAAACTTGCAATGGTACTAAAACAGCTGCTTCTTTTATTCGGTTGTAAAAGAGGTGAACAATTATGTGAATTAATTATACAGACCGGGCCACGTGGTCACAGGTATGAATCCACCAGGTCCACGCAGCCTTTCATACTTTTGAGGTTGCTAAAATGAGTACCAAACAGTTCCGTAAACAACTTAATTAATCTGTCAATGGGGCCAAAATCCCCCTACAGAGTGGACAGGCAGTCTACAAATACCCCTATTTGGTTTTGTTAACCATGTCAGCTGGGTGGGCAAATGGTGCACCGGAGATACCCAAACTTAGCAAAGCTAAACCAGTGCCAGTGGAATGAGACGCCCTTTGGAGCGAGGAAAAGGGAGCACATAGCAGAACCAGCACTTCTTCACTAATGGTGTAAAAACCAGATGTATCCGAGCATAGTCGTGTATCTACCCCGCACTGTTTTCTGCCTTCCATCTGCCCGCAGGTACTGGCGGCAAACAGATCCCTGGCAGTACAGGCCACAACCAGTGCAAACAGTCCATGGCCATGACACCCACTGTCCCACACTAACTTCTGCCAACTAAAGGAAGTCTTGCAGAGACATGTGCTTTTAGCACTTGTAACCTTTCTGACTTAAAATGTGTTTTTCCAGAAGACCTTTCCTCTACACACTGGGCACAATGGGTGGCGACTGCATTTTACTGAGCGGGCAGCAGTGAGCAGTGTAGGTATGACCCTGCGGGCAAAGGGGAACTGGACCATATTTTATTTTTGTTTTGCAGTTTTGCAGTTTTGTGTGAACTCTGCCCATGAGCCTTGGGGCACTTATATGAGCACCCGTTACATTACAAAGGTCAGATCCGTTTTTTAAAGGCATAAAGAGATTGGGCGATTTGCCCAGAATCACAGGATATTGAGCAGGTGCTGGGACTCGAACCTGGTTCCCCAGTCTGCAGTCCCAAACTCCACAGCTCTGACCATAACGCCACATCCTGTCATAGTTGGTGAGCCAATTCAACTGATCGTTAGTCTGAGGTACACTGTTAAACAGACAAAGCATTGCTACCTCTAGCTGTTAGCTGCTGGCCCATTATACTACCCCGTGGCGTTCACCCGTCTATTCTTGATGCTATGAAGCAATAAATGGGGGGGCTCTGTTCCTATGGTAGCCCTAATGGGACACACTGCCCATCCCATTCTAGCAGGGGTGCATCACTAAGATGCTGTCCATCCCCCTCCGAACCCCTCCCCCCCCCACCATGTAGCCCTGCAGGCGACGTGGCCGTCTGCATAACCTCTTCCGGAGGATCCTAACAGCGTAATTCACCGCTACTCTGTGAGCTTTACACAGAGTAGCAGAGAATTACGCGGGCCTGGCTCTTACCAACCACAGAAGAAGGCTCATGTAAGAGGCAGCGGCGCTAAAGAAAGCAGACATAATTAGATAGGATGGTGCTTTGAATCCCAGCGAAAGTCATCCATCCTCTCTAACAGGCTCCCGCCGGACAGTTATGAAATCAGTAGGCAGGCAATGTTTGCCGTCATATTCCTGCAGCTTCAATATCTCTATTAGATCTCTTAAAGGGGCCATGCAGAGGAGAGAAAAAATATTATTGTTATACAGTCCTGATCTGTATCATTTTCAACAGCAAGCATTCCAGAATGTTCCTTTGTTTGATATTGCATGCTAGGGTTTTGAGTCCTATTGTGATATTATTCACAGGATTTCCCCGTTAAATTTTTGAGGACTTTCCTAACAGGTTCCGAGTATAGGCTCTGTGTTTCAATTAAACCTTCAATAGGGAAAAGGCTACCAGAGCTCATTCCCATCGAGGAACATGGTAGTCATTATGGTTGATGCAAAGGATGTAGATTTCCACAGTATCCTGAATGATCCGTGATCCCGGCCACCGACTATCACATATGTGTACATCTAAACCAGCCCATGTCTGGAATTACTTTATCCAGAAGCTTTGAGATACACAGGCCACAAAAATATAATTTTTTTAAGGGTAAGAATCTCTTTCTTGCTACTGCAGTCAAAAGTGAGCAGAGACGGGAGCGGTGCATCCTTATTCCAACTCCTGTTCAATACCAAAGCTCACCCTCTTAGATATCCCACTAGTGCAGGATGTCAACAATGTACCGCTAATGCTCTCCTCTAGCTAGAGGTCTCAGGTGATCACAGTCATGACGTGATCCTGCTCGTCGCCATTATGGGTAGAACGAGGAACTTTGGGAAAACAAGTCAATGAAGCTGAAACCTTTATCGTGTATGGAAACAGAAGGGACACCCTACTCACATGGAACCAGGGTATTTACAATTAAACAAAAAAACAGAGGTTCCAGTGGACACTCAATGATAAATATTTCAATACATATCAGCACAATCGCAATAAAACAGAGGTAAAAAGAGGGTGTCAGAGAGAAAAAAGTCATATAACACAGAGGGTATAGAGAAACAAGGTAATTTATATAATAAATTCACATTGTTATCGAATTCAGTGCAGAGTGTCCCAAGTGAGAGTGAAACCTATTACTATGGATTGTGACTTTTTGTGACATAAAAGCACGGTTTCAATGTTTGTAAAGAAACGACCATTCGATTAATACAGAGTAGATGTTAACAGCCTCCTAGTATAATAGTAGGGACTGAGAATTTGGTTCGCTTCAAGTTGTTGACGACGTTTCGACCCAGCAATCAATACGGGGTCTCATCAGGACCTATCAATGATGGGACACCTGGGGATGACTGACAATTGGTGAAGTGAGCACCTGTGGGAGTGAAGGTAGTAAAGGGTACTCACATAGGGCCCAGTCGGGCACCTATGGGAGGGAGGGTACTGGCTAGACATTGCTCGAGCAGGAACGGACGAAAGCAGGTCTCCTACATATCACAGACGAGATTTCTTTCCGCAACAGACTAAAACTGAACCCTTCATTGAACTACCCTTCCACTATCTAACACCGGAAGCCACACTGGAAACAGATTCCCAGTCACAACAGACAGCAAAAGGCCTTTGATCTACCCAAGACTTGCCAAGAACCAGTACCACGCGACACCATCTTCTGGATATACTATTTCACCAGCATACCACCGGACATTTTTTGACTGCCAGTACCCTCCCTCCCATAGGTGCCCAACCAGGCCCTATGTGAGTACCCTTTACTACCTTCACTCCCACAGGTGCTCACTTCACCAATTGTCAGTCATCCCCAGGTGTCCCATCATTGGTAGGTCCTGATGAGAACCCGTATTGATAGTTGGGTCGAAACGTCGTCGACAACTTAAAGCGAACCAAATTCTCAGTCCCTACTATTATACTAGGAGGCTGCTAACATCTACTCTGTATTAATCGAATGGTCGTTTCTGTACAAACATTGAAACCGTGCTTTTGTGGCACAAAAAGTCACAATCCATAGTAATAGGTTTCACTCTCACTTGGGACACTCTGCACTGAATTCGATAACAATGTGAATTTATTATATAAATTACCTTGTTTCTCTATACCCTCTGTGTTATATGTCTTTTTTCTCTCTGACACCCTCTTTTTACCTCCATTTCATTGCGATTGTGCTGATATGTATTGAAATATTTATCATTGAGTGTCCACTGGAACCTCTGTTTTTTTGTTTAATTTAGCTGAAACCTTTATAGCATGGATTATAGTATTCAATCCAAATTCTAACTCTTTCTACAAAATATTAATGCAGATATTTCTTCTCAAAAAGAACTACAGACAAAGACCTTCTCGCTTTTACGTTGCATTATGTTGAGCGCGGCGGGATAGGATAAACTCAGTACTAGGCACTGATTTTGGACACTCCTCTTTCTTAGGCATTCTAAGGAGACTCTTCAGAACATAGCACCGTTACTCACGTCAATGCTCTTGCACCACTGGGATGATTGGTCAATTGACGAAAGCCAGTCGCCCTACTTTGGGCTATGCGGGTACATTAGGTCTGAAGTCTTTTCACTGGAGCAGATTCGATTTACTCCCGGCAACCTGGTTCAAATACAACTTTTTGATGCAGTCTCTGGCCTCTCATAAAAGTTTGATAAACTGGCGCGCCTACCCCAGTAAACCACCACTCATAAAATAAATATATTCTGTACCTTGATCACACCGCTCTGCTTATAAAAGGCAATCCATTTTGGGGATGTTTCATCAAATTCGGAAAACTATATTTATACACTTTTGCCAGCCTCTCTCAATCTTATCTTCTCACAATGCTGAGCGTGACTTCTCGAGACGGCCATTTCTGTGACATATTTATTGTAACCTCCACATTGCGCTCACGCAAGACATGTTGAGTATTAAGGGAGAAGACACATTATGACACAACAACTCGACCTAGTATGACAACAGAGGTGGTTTGGTTTAACTTCCCTTAAATATATAATTGACAACATTGTCCATCTACAATAGTCCCCACCACAAAATGAATGGCTTCTGGGAGCTTAAATAATAGATACATAATCTTCTGATATCGTTGTCAATCACTGCATGTAGCTGTAAAGTGTTGAATTAAAGTATAGACCCATTTCAAAAGAATATTCTTTCTACACGCTGACATGTGTTTCATATACTCCAATACATAAGCCTTTCGTACAGCGGCAGCAAGAGAAGGCAAAGGGTTAAACCCACGTCACACCGCTCTCTTCTTCAGAGCTCCTCGGTGGAGAAAAGGCTGCGTCAAGCCGTGTATCTATTAAAAAGCACTAAGTGAACAAGTGCTTTCACCTCTCGAGATAATAAGGTTAAAGCCTTACACAGGCGGGGATAATTTAGATGCCCTTTCTGAGGGAAGAAAATTAGCGTCTGTGAGATTATTGGAGAGAACAGCCTGGGCAGATCTTTCATCTGGAGCATGAAGACATGACAAACATGCTGGCAAAGGAAAACCATAGTAAGCACGCATGCGACACGCTCACTAGGATACAATAGACATAGAAGAGAGACTTAGAATAGGCGAACACATGGGGTTTACATGAATGCATCGATACCTTACTAGACATAGCGATAGTCGGGTGCACTGAGAGTAGACCTTGATTTTTGAAGCTATAAGAAAGGGATACTAGAGTCCTCTTTTGGGATGGGTCAGCTGAGATGAATCAAGGGTATGATTAAAAGCACCTAACATCGAAAATGTAATTCTGGCTATTATTGGGTCTCTAAAGTTCTAAAGGACTGTATGAAAAAATGCTTCTACGTCTATCTTACTCGGTGGAGCTAATTTCATAGAAATCGGAAGGATGTGGCGCTGCTCATCGAAGCAGGTTATTACACACAAGGCAGCCGCATGAAGTTTGAGCTGGAAGCGCCTGCCTTTGGGCCATCTTTGGCTAGGTGGAACTTTCAGCACGACTAATCGAAGCAGTAAAGCTATGACGGAAGCCCACCATGTACACAGAGGGCTGGGTGCATAAGAGATGCAACTTTGGCCAAAAAGAAACTGTCATTGGACTTACTCTTGATACTACCTGGAACAGACAATGGCCTTCAGGGCTTCTGCAAGGCTTTGTGACCTGCTAGGCGAAATGAAAAACACGAGATGCCTAGAATCAATCTGATACCCTCCCTGCCCCAACTCTCCCACCTTCCAAATTACTGTAGTACAGCTTCATTATGACACCACGGGGCGTGTATGATAGGTCTTTGCTCGGTAACAGAACATTTTTTCCAGTCCCTTTACTTGCATTATTCTGCGTTCAGAAGGGCAGCAAGCTGTACACACTGTGTTTCTTTCTTGCAGCACTTGGACTAAGAAGGAGTGACCTGCAGAAGGGCAGCAAGCTGTACACACTGTGTTTCTTTCTTGCAGCACTTGGACTAAGAAGGAGTGACCTGCAGAAGGGCAGCAAGCTGTACACACTGTGTTTCTTTCTTGCAGCACTTGGACTAAGAAGGAGTGACCTGCAGAAGGGCAGCAAGCTGTACACACTGTGTTTCTTTCTTGCAGCACTTGGACTAAGAAGGAGTGACCTGCAGAAGGGCAGCAAGCTGTACACACTGTGTTTCTTTCTTGCAGCAATTGGACTAAGAAGGAGTGACCTGCAGAAGGGCAGCAAGCTGTACACACTGTGTTTCTTTCTTGCAGCACTTGGACTAAGAAGGAGTGACCTGCAGAAGGGCAGCAAGCTGTACACACTGTGTTTCTTTCTTGCAGCACTTGGACTAAGAAGGAGTGACCTGCAGAAGGGCAGCAAGCTGTACACACTGTGTTTCTTTCTTGCAGCACTTGGACTAAGAAGGAGTGACCTGCAGAAGGGCAGCAAGCTGTACACACTGTGTTTCTTTCTTGCAGCACTTGGACTAAGAAGGAGTGACCTGCAGAAGGGCAGCAAGCTGTACACACTGTGTTTCTTTCTTGCAGCACTTGGACTAAGAAGGAGTGACCTGCAGAAGGGCAGCAAGCTGTACACACTGTGTTTCTTTCTTGCAGCACTTGGACTAAGAAGGAGTGACCTGCAGAAGGGCAGCAAGCTGTACACACTGTGTTTCTTTCTTGCAGCACTTGGACTAAGAAGGAGTGACCTGCAGAAGGGCAGCAAGCTGTACACACTGTGTTTCTTTCTTGCAGCACTTGGACTAAGAAGGAGTGACCTGCAGAAGGGCAGCAAGCTGTACACACTGTGTTTCTTTCTTGCAGCACTTGGACGAAGAAGGAGTGACCTGCAGAAGGGCAGCAAGCTGTACACACTGTGTTTCTTTCTTGCAGCACTTTGACTAAGAAGGAGTGACCTGCAGAAGGGCAGCAAGCTGTACACACTGTGTTTCTTTCTTGCAGCACTTGGACTAAGAAGGAGTGACCTGCAGAAGGGCAGCAAGCTGTACACACTGTGTTTCTTTCTTGCAGCACTTGGACTAAGAAGGAGTGACCTGCAGAAGGGCAGCAAGCTGTACACACTGTGTTTCTTTCTTGCAGCACTTGGACTAAGAAGGAGTGGCCTGCAGAAGGGCAGCAAGCTGTACACACTGTGTTTCTTTCTTGCAGCACTTGGACTAAGAAGGAGTGACCTGCAGAAGGGCAGCAAGCTGTACACACTGTGTTTCTTTCTTGCAGCACTTGGACTAAGAAGGAGTGACCTGCAGAAGGGCAGCAAGCTGTACACACTGTGTTTCTTTCTTGCAGCACTTGGACTAAGAAGGAGTGACCTGCAGAAGGGCAGCAAGCTGTACACACTGTGTTTCTTTCTTGCAGCACTTGGACTAAGAAGGAGTGACCTGCAGAAGGGCGAGCAAAGCACAATATGGTGGAAACTGTGGAAATAAAATCAGAAGGTGACACTGAAGAACTTCAGAGTGAAAAGGAATGGAAAATCTGGGGTAATAAAGGAAATTTAGGGACTAAAAAAAAATATTAGGAGGGGTAACAAAAAGTAGGGGGTAAAAAGAGATTGCATTCGCAAAGCAAGCAGGTCTGGTACTGGCTACGAGCTACTTGTCTTTGCCAAAGCTTGTGTAGTTTAGTCATGGTTTTAGCAAACTTCGTTGCTTGGAAAGCTGCTTGATCCTCGACAATTTTTTTTTTTTTTAAACTGTGCCTAAAAATATATATGTATTTCGTCTCCGACAGCACACATTGGCATTGTAACTCGCGGCACTCAAGAGAACTACTCTGTGTGAATGTGCTCCTTGTGTAAGAGAAGAATGTCGTCACTCAGTGAAATTAGCCAATAGGTAAAGTGGGCTGATCAAGTGCTCCATGCTGTATGCCAAAGTGGGTGGAAGAAAAATGTGAATGACGTCATAACAGACCAAGGGCTGGCTGAAAGCCCCACTAAGAAAGTATATGTTATCATTTTAGTAAAATTAAATGGTCTTGGCTAATGCTAGACCTAAAAATCAGGGGTGACTAAAAGAAACAAAAATCAAGGGTCAAATGAAAGGAAGTAAGGGGGTGGAAAGAAGGAAAGGAAAATAAAGGTTGATGAAAAGGGTGACAGTACAAAACAATCGTATGAGAAAATCAAATACGTGGATGTCAATGAAAAGCAGCTGTGGTGACAGTGACATGAAATCAGGGGGTGACCAAAAAGGGGGGGGCTAAAACATGAAAATCATGGATGACAGTGTAAGAGGGTTTGAGGGTAACAATGAAAGCTAAAGGACTAATCATGGGCTGGCTACTTCTCAAGGGTCGTGGGCAGACTGGCTCCACGCAGCTGGTGAGATACGCAGCTGTCTCCCCTCCTCTCTGGCTGTGGGGTCCAGTTGAACTTCCCCACGCACAGATTTGCTTCCCACCCGGGGCAGTGCATTTTGAGGCGGGAACCGTACACGGAGATGAAACAGGTGAAAGCGGCTTGGTGGGAACAGGCCGGGTGCCCTCTGCGGCCAGGCACTGGTGAGAACCGACGCGCAGCGGGCGCCTGCTCCCAGGCACTGGCTGGCACCTGGAGATTAGACGAGGAGCTTGCGATAAAGGTAGGCATTCAGAGCCTGAGGGGGCCTTTGAAGCAGCATTCCGCTGCCCCTGCCTGCCCCCCCCCCCCCCTCCTGCTGCCTGCGAGCATTAATATTTGATCACTGGCCTTTGCAGACTTCCTGGTCTGCACAATGGGTTCTTATCTGAGCCTAATGGGCCGCACATCAGACACTATATCTGTAAGAGGGAGGGGAGGGCACCCTCTGCCCTCCTCTGCAGAGACCATTCTCAACTATCAGGATCGCAGGCTCAAATGTCACTGTCCGGAAATCTGAAGTCACGTGATCTGTAAATGTTATCCTCTGCATTCTGAGCAGTAGGATAACAAGCATTTACAATGCAATATGTCTCGCAATTGCGAGATTTTGAGCTATTATCATTGTAAATGACAATGCCTTTTATTTATGGGTTTAAAAAACCTAGAATAATAAAAGGCATTGTCATTTACAATACCAATAGGTCAAAGTTTGGAAAATGCGAGACCTATTGTATTACAGAGTGCGCGGTGGCCCTGAAGTGGGCGCCGCGATCCGCATTAAAGTAAAAAAAAATAACGCTGAAACAGAGCACTGTACGGGAACAGAGCAGACTACACAGTGCGATGAGCGGGCGCGCACCGCACTCTGTACATGGGATGGGAGGGCACACTGAACATAGTGCAAGAAGGTGCGCACTGTACAGGGGAGGGCAGACTGCATATAGTGGGAGGGTGCGCGTTGCACTGTACGAGATGAGAGGTGCGCACTGCACTGTACGCGAGGAGAGGGTGCGCACTGCACTGTACAGGAGAGGGCAGACTGCGCATAGTGCGAAAAGAGGGTGCGCACTGCACTGTACAGGAGAGGGCAGACTGCATATAGTGCGAGAAGAGGGTGCGCACTGCACTGTACAGGAGAGGGCAGACTGCATATAGTGCGAGAAGAGGGTGCGCACTGCACTGTACAGGAGAGGGCAGACTGCACATAGTGCGAGAAGAGGGTGCACACTGTACAGGAGAGGGCAGACCACACAGTGCGATAAGAAGGTGCGCACTGCACTGTGTAAGGGGGGACTTCAGATTTCCCAACAATCACGCTGGCATATTTTGTGAACATACATTATATGAGAAGCAGGGTATGGGCGGGGGTGGGGGGGGCTTAACACCGGAACTCAATTCACCTGCCTTAAAGTCCAGCTGGTGAAGTATATGGTAGAAGGACAGACTGCAGGGTGTGAGGTGTATAGGGAAGAGTGCACGCTGTGAGGTGTAGAAGACAGAGTCTGTTGTAGAATGTAGAAGGCAGACTGCACGCTGTAGGGTTAGAACACAGGCTGCAAGCTGTGAGGTGTATATGGCAGACTGAACGCTGTAGAGTGCATAAACAGACTGCACGCTTTGAGGTGTAGATGCCAGACTGCACGCTGTGAGGTGTATAGAGCAGACTGTACGCTGTAGAGTGCATAGGCAGATTGCACGCTGTGAGGTGTATAGGGCATAGTGCAAGCTGAGAGGTGTATAGGGCAGACTGCACGCTGTGAGGTGTATAGGGCAGACTGCACGCTGTGAGGTGTATAGGGCACAGTGCACGCTGTGAGATGTATAGGCCAGACTGCTCGCTGTGAGGTGTGTACACGGGACAGTGTTATAATCCGTGGTGCACGTGCCAGACTGCACTCCGTGCCGGGGGTGTTATGGCGGATTACCGTAGATGAGACTGCACTTCACATGCGGACGGGCTGCATCGTCTGGTTCGGGAAGCAGGCGCTCCACAAGCAGCGAGTAAGAACCGTGCCGGAGCCCGGGCGTGTTAGGGGTGCGCCGCCTCAGAGGTGACGCCTCCTCTGGTGGAAGCGTTTTTGTATGCGGCAGATGGCTCCTCCGTCCAGGCTGGAGTAAGCAGGCAGCAGCGCCCTAATGCTCCCCACCCAGTGCGGGTTCTGTTGGGGAAGCAGGCAGCATTGCCGGCACCGGCGGCCACAGCTGGGGGGAAGGCTTTTCCTGGCGTCGCGTCTGTAGCAGCGGCAGTCTGGCTTCCTCCCGAGCAGAGCCAGCAGCAGCACTAGCGAGCGGCGGAGACAGGCTGCACGTAGAAAGGTTCCGGTTCAAGTGGGTGGTAACATCTGGCAGAGCTCAGCGGTGGAGGGAGAGCGCCGGCCAGCAGCCCAACGCCATTGTAAACAAGCTGGAAAAAAGTGCTTACCGACTAATTAAAGGAGACTGTATAACGCCGCAAGTAAAAGATCCAGTCTGGATGGGCCGTCCCAAAAGGAGACAGGGCGGTAACAAAGAAGCCTCATTTTCAATCGGAAGCCAGCGTTTACCATAAACGATGACGCCAGCCAATGAAAAATAGGGGCGGGGCTTCAACCCCACTTCTAAAACATACCCTACTACAATATGCCTCGCAGAGCGAGCAGCGCATGCGCACTGCAGCGCTAGGTCTGCGAGACCTAAAAACCATACAGATGGGGAGGGGGGTGGGGGCTACATCTGCTTCCTAACACTACAACTGGAGGCGGCAATGCAGCTTAGTGGAGACTTGGAATCCACTCTGGATGGAAGCTTGGGGGATTCAAGGAAAAAGATCAGAATAAAAACAGGACATTGCACATGCGGTCTTAAGTATAAAGGTAAGGCAATGCATCTTCTAGAGATGACTAGAGGTTTTTAAATTTGACCGGTACCTACTCACAACCAATATTTTAAAGTATAGCTGTTTAATCAACCATTCCTGCATGCCACAGGTGCATAGGGCGATCGGCAGGGCCTGGCCATCTCACTTCACACAACAGTAACCCAGAGACACGTAGTCACGAGTGGGACAGACTTATAAGTCAACAACTGTCTTACTTCACCAGCTAAGCATGGCTAACAGAGTCAGCTGACCCAGACGTTGACATATAGTGCGCTGTATCATAAATGCCACGTACTCCTAGAGTTTCCAAGTACGGCGGTGCTGGGTCGGGAAAATACAGAATGCTACCTCTCCATGTCCAAGGACTGAAGTCATGCTCAACTCCAGCATCCTGCTGCATGGTCTCCCAGGGCTTAGAGCAGGGCTTTAAGTGGGATGAAAAAACTGGGGGTCTCTCGAAGGGGCATGGCCAATGTAATTAAGGGCCTGGCTTAAAACATGTAAGCTAAAAATCTGTGCTTAGCATAATGTGCCTCCGACTTGTGTTTTGCTGTTTCTGTCATTGCATCCAGATATATGATACAACAAGTAACATCATACCTACAACAAGTCAGGACTATTGGCTTTGTCAATGGTTGTTAGTTGCATAAGATAAATAAGCAGCAACTATGACTTGTATATAATATTGAAAAAGCTTCCACTTAAAGCCCTGGTGACACCACGACAATGTTGCTGCTCCTGAGTTTCAAAAAGAGAAGGGAAATCCAGAGAGAAAATGACTCTCTTTAAAGGATTTCCCTTCCCCTACAAGGCTCACCTGGCATGACGTCATGCCGTAACTTCTCCACTAGTGTGAAGCGAGCAGTGTGAGACGCGCACATCGATGTAACGGACCGCTTGTGCCAGGGCACAAAACAGAGCCCGATAGAGGCCCGTTTCGAGGCCCCCTTTAAAAATCTGCCGGTGCTCAGCACCGGTGAGACCTGGCCCACTTAAAGCCCCGACTTAGAGACCCTGCCTGTGTTACGAAGAATTGTCTCTTTAACAAGCATTGGCACAGACAACAGGTTTGGCTTTCATTTTGAGTCAGGGCTAAAACATATATAAAAAAAGATTGTTTTCTACATTCGTTACATCTATAAGGTAAAGAATTCAATGTGAAACGATTCAGTATACCTTTGAGATGTGAAATAGTGCCTCGGGTATTGTAATGCAAGCACTTCATAGGGTGAAGAATGATACACCAAAAGAGCCAATAGTATGTGATGGACAGAAGTACTCCCCTGTGGGGAGCTAAACCCCACCCAATGCTTATTTTAAAGCAACAATAGGTCATGTAGACAGTTGCACTATCAAGTCAGACCTAAAAATGGAGGTAAAGGTCTCAGAAGGTGGGGCTTGGTTTGGCGCGCGGCAAGATGGCAGCACAGTAGTGCAGCTCTGCCGGCCGCCGCTGTAATCCTTCAAAAATCCTGAGAGGCTGAGGCCCACCGAGAGCTTCACACGGCAGCTGAGTGCACTGAAGCGGAGAGCTACCCTCCGGTACGACACTGAAGGCGGGGGATCGCCCCTGAGTGGAGGAACGCGCGCTGCAGCGGACGCGGCTCCGGCATAAGATGGCAGACGGGCGGCGCTGACCGAGACCGGGTGCCCGACGCTGTGCCTGCTGTCCCACCACGGAGGCGGCACGGCGATCCGTAGGCGGCGGCAACGATACCTGGCAGACGGTGGAGCCCTGTCCCTGAGCTGGCGCGGACGGAGTGCTGAGATTGCATGGGGCCCTACGCACCGCGAATCTGAAGTGCAGCGGGTGAGTGCCATGCAAGCGCCCGGCTTCACCCTGTACTAGAGGCCCCAGCACACAATATGGCCGCCAGCTCCCTGTAAGACGGAGACTCGAGATTTGGTGCGTGACCCGGGGAAACTGCACTGACACTACCACGCCTGGCACTTATTAGCTAAGGTCCATTAGCGCCTCTCCCCCTCCACCTGCCCCGGTGGGTTACAATTGATTGAGACTGAGAGGCTGGTGCACTGGAGGCGGAGATAGGAATCCTGAATGACGCAGGGAGGAAAGTGTGGAAACTAGAGCAGAGCCTTGCTGCCTGGAGCTGCTGGCGAGCATCTTGAAGACAGGGTGGTGGTGGACTTGCGGCCCTGGGGCGGGCTGGCAAGTGTGGGTCTCTTGGGGCTAAAGACTGCGATCACGACCCTGCTACTGTGGTACCTGTGGGCTGGGACTGCTGCCCGCTCCAGTTGCAGAGCGTGAGGTTGGGCGGTGGGCCTCAATTATTGAACCCTGAGACAGCGTGATACTGTTGTGTGGTGAAGCTGCCCACACTGGTGGGAATCCGGGTGGCGGCGGCAACCCCTGTGCGCTGGCTGCTGTGCATCCTATACCCTCAGTAAATATGGGCAAACCGGATAAAAACCAACCACGGCTAAACTTTGAGCTGCGTAAGGGTGGCAGATCCACCCAAAATGCGGCATCGGACTCAGAGCTGGAATCGACTGCGCAGACATCCACCGCACTTGAAAAGACGCTTGCGGCAATACAAGCCAGCCTGCAATCTATAGATGGCAAGATCGAGGCGCTGAATGGTCGCATGGACACTATGTCGGCCAAACTTGATAAGCAAACAGCTCGGCTGGGGGAGGCAGAGCAGAGGATATCAGACACCGAAGATGGCCTGCAGCAAGTTGCAGCCAAGACCTCGGACATTGAAAAGATCCTAGCGCTCATAAAAAATAAGAATGAGGACATCGAAGCGCGGTCACGGCGCAATAACATGCGCATTTTAGGCCTACCGGAGTCCACAAATGCGGGGCGGCTGGAAGAATATGTTGAGGCTCTCTTCCGGGACATCTGCGGCCCAGAGACCCTATCCAATATGCTGGTGGTGGAGCGGGCGCACAGGTCTCTTGCCCCCCGGCCTTCACCGGGAGCCCCTCCTAGGCCTATTATTGCACGCCTGCTCAACTTTAGAGATCGTGACACGGTGCTACGCATAGCCCGTCAGAAGGGCACCATACAACATCAAGGGAACACCCTTTCTTTTTACCCGGATTTTACTGTCTTGGTCCAGACTGCGAGGAAGGAATTCCAAGGGGTCAAGAAAATATTGCAACAAGAACAAGTGCCTTATGCCATGCTGTATCCCGCTCGCCTCCGGATTGGGGTGGACAATACGGCAAAAATCTTCAATAATCCAAAACAGGCCATGGACTACGCCCAGTCGATTCGGCGCAAAAAGCAGACAGTTGCGCACACATCTGACATTGATGACTGACTACACGAGTCTCTGCTCTCCTTCTGCTCTGGGATAACGGGGCGGGTGGAACCTGCCAGATGCGGATCTGGCTGTGTAGTAGGGGATGTATTGCGGTACTGATGCTGTGTCCCGGCTCTCCATGTTCCTTGACTGCATGATGCAGTTTGCCCTGTTTAAGTATTTCTCCTGACAGGTTTGCTCTGTACTGGATTAGATATTCATGTTTGGGTTGTTGCGGCCCAGCCGCGGGGTTCTTCGTGCCACACAAAGTTGCTGGAAGGGTATTTACACATCAGCATACTGTTAAATATTAGTATAGGGCAGACGCTGAGGGTCTGCGGATGCGACCTCTCTTACAGATGACTATGAGCGGGTGAGCCAGGCTGAACTATGCGTCCGGCAAGCGTTAGGAGGGTTTTGATGGCTTAACCGCTCTGGTTGCACTCACTTTTTGTAATATCCAAATGTAACAAATGGACTAAAGGTGGGTCAGAGGCTTTACCTCACACACCTGCAGGCGGCCTCCTCCCTACCACACCGGGGAGAAGTAGGCGCCACTACGTTCCCCCCTATGGGAGTACCCCATCAAGTTTCGAAGGGGCAGCCCTCCGTGTTTCTGTTGGAGCCCTTTCTGGGCAATGGGTATGGCTTTGGCATGATTGGGTTGCTGAAGTGGGAGGGGGAGGGGATTCTGTTTTGATAAGTTGCAGTTAGTTTTATGTGATTATATCGGTACCTCCTCGGTGCAAGAAATTCTCCTATTAATGTGTCTACTCAATGGGCGATTCCTCACTCTGCTAGAATATACACCCCTGGGCACCAATGGGTGAACAATACAGATGTTTGACATGGAATGTCCGTGGGTTGAATAACCCCAAAAAGATTCGTCAAGTGTTTGGGTATTTGGACAGACACCGCATACAAGTGGCTCTCCTGCAAGAGACGCACCTTACCAGGGAGACAGAAGCCAGAATTGCACGAAAATGGGCAGGATTCAAATTGGCGTCCTCCTATTCTTCTTACGCCAGAGGTGTCCTTATACTGGTCAAGAGGGGCGTCCCTTTTCTTCCAATTAATACTCATATAGATACAGAAGGAAGATGCGCCATGGTACATGGGAAACTTGGAAACACACTGGTTACGTTTGTCAATATGTAAGGGCCTATTGCTGACGAACCAGAGGCATTTCAGCGCATGGTCGGAATACTTAGAGACTGGCCAGAGGTAGTCACACTGTGGGGTGGAGACCTCAATACACACCTAGACCCTGAGCTGGATAAATCAAGCCCACAGGGTGCCCGGTCACCGAAGGTTGCCCGATGTATAAACGAAGCTATATTGGAATTCGGGTTGGTGGACATCTGGAGATTGCAAAATAGCTCAGTGAAGGAGGGCACCCACGCCACACCTGCACACAATAGTTGGTCCAGATTGGACTACTGGCTTATTAGTGTTGAGATAACTGGGTGGAACACGGAGGTTGTCACGCTACCCCGCACACTCTCTGACCATAACCCAGTACAGCTAACCTTCACTCTCCCAGATACACTGCGCCGCCCATTCACATGGCGTTTCAGATCCGAGGCGTTACTCGACCCCATTTACACTGACACCATAAGAAAGGCCATAGAGCAATATTTTGAAATCAATGTTGGCACGGTCGGTAGTACGGCAACACTATGGGAGGCATTCAAGGTCACAATCCGGGGTGTCTGTATGAGTACTACGGCCGGTATATTAAAGGACCTTAGACACCAGCTAGCAAAACTTGAAACCACGCTTGCCGGTCTGGAAGCGGCATATACTACGCACCCAGACCTAGAGACACTCCACCGTATTCACGAACTGATTCTTCAGTACGACACTCTAGCGGAGTCTGAAATGCGCTATCTCTCTCGAAGGCATGTAGCCAGGGCATATGGTGAGGGCGGGAGACCAGGCAGAAACCTTGCTACAAAACTCAAGATACGTATCGAGCAGACGCGCATTGACAAAATAACCGACACTAGGGGAGTAGAGCACTATGCAACACTGGAGCAGGTGGAGCAATTCCGCGCCTTCTATGCTGAAATGTACCAATCGGGCGGGACCACGACCGAAGCCAATATAGCGGAATATTTGGCAGATGTTGCATGCGCATGGCTAGCAGATGGCCATAGAGAATATCTATCCCAACCGATCGGAATATCCGATATTAAAGCAGCCATACGCGACCTTTCTAATGGAAAAGCACCAGGGCCAGACGGCCTTACGGCTGAGTTTTATAAGGAATTCGCGGACCTCTTAGCACCACACTTGTTAGCTGTCTACGCGGAGGCTCACGAAGTGGGCATCTTGCCACCTTCCCTACGACAGGCACTGATCATAACGCTACTTAAAAAAGACAAACCTGCTGACCGCTGCGACTCGTATCGACCGCTATCACTGATTAATTTAGATGCCAAAGTACTGGCAAAAATACTGGCGATGAGATTGCAACCCCTGATGCCTTTGCTGGTTCTCCCGGACCAATCCGGTTTTATACCGGAGAGATCCACTTCCCACAATCTTAGAACTATATTTGCGATGATGCACATTCTTGATCCAAGCTTACATGCCGCGGCAGTCTTGCTTGACGCGGCGAAAGCCTTCAATTCTATAGAATGGAGCTACATGTTTGTTATCCTACAGAGAATGGGATTCCCTCCGATGTACCTGGGTTGGGTGCGGCTGCTTTACAATGACCCGACAGCACGGGTGAGGGTGGAGGGACTGACATCAGAGCCATTCACGATAAGACGGGGCACCAGACAAGGGTGCCCATTATCCCCCTTACTATTCGTGCTAGCGCTTGAGCCCCTGGCGTGTGTGATACGTCAAAGACATCAGGAGACAGCCCTTAATTTTCTTCATCGCCCGGTAAGCATATCCCTATATGCGGACGACATGGTCCTATTCGTGCGGGAGCCTGATTGTAACTTGGCGCCTCTACTGAGAGAATACACTAGATTTGGCCTATTCTCAGGTCTAACTATTAACTGGGACAAATCTGTCATTATACCTCTGACAGCCATTACTTCCCCTCCGCCACGAGACTACCCCTTAGTGTGGACTTCAGAGCCAGTTAAATACCTGGGAATCTGGATACATCGAGATCCGGCGTTAGTCCGACAAGAAAACTATGGACGCGCTTGTGCCACTCTCGATCAGCAAATCGATCGATGGACTACTCTACCGCTCTCCCTATCTGATCGCATAGCCATTATAAAGATGGTTGTCCTCCCGAGACTTTTATATCTTTTTTCTAATATCCCAATCACTATGCCACGGCACTTTTTTAAAACCTTGCGTATGGCTTTGCTTCGATTGATTTGGGGAGGCAAACAGGCGTGAGTGGGCTGGGCTACCCTGACACTTGACTACGCCCAGGGTGGGTTTGGTGCCCCGGACCTGTACGCGTACTACCTGAGTGCTCAAGCGCAATATGCATTTTATTGGTTCAACCCACATGCTTATACTCCACATGTTGCCGTGGAGGATGGTGACGCCAGTCCGACCCCCCTGTCGGGTATCATTACACATACATCTAGAAACACCCCGAAAGATGAAATTAATCCCATAGACACCACTATTACAGCATGGCAAGATATTGGCAGGCTCACCTCCAAACTACCCATATACGCCCCGGCATTGCCCATTGCACACCATGCTGCCATCTCGGTATTGCAGGAGAAGGGCCCGTTGAAGGCACTCAGAGAAGCTGGACTGAATGCAATGCAGGACCTATACCCAAACGGTAAACTCCTCAAGACGGCGGACCTACAATACATTACTAACCCCACACCTCTTTTTACATTCATGATACACAGGCTTAGGCATGCCATAAAGTCACATTATTCGAAATATTCAGATGAACCATCTACTCTACAATCTCTGCAAGTATTATTGACCACACCTACGCGGAAAAAGTTGGTCACAAAGCTCTACAGAGCAATACGAGCTGACATCCCTAGAGCCCCAGACAGGAGTCTAGTCCGGTGGAATGACAGGCTTCCCAACCCCCTAACGTTATCGGAGTGGGAAAGTGTATGTAACCTAACCAGTCAACTCACACCCAATGGCAACCTTCGTATAATACACTTTAAGTACATTCATCAATTGTATTACACGCCGTCCAAGATATACAAGTATGGCCTCCGGGACTCTAGTCATTGCACGCGTTGCCGCCACTTGGAGGCGGACTTCTGGCATTTGGCGTGGGAGTGTGCACGTGTTGCGGATTTCTGGGTGCGGGTCGTGCAACACCTACGCCAAATGACTGGGATAGATTTACAGGGTACGCCAGTGGAGTGCTTGCTGGGTTTGCTGCCACAAGTGAAGGGCACTGTTGGTAAATTTGTAAGAGTATCACTGTTGATGGCCAAAAGGCGGGTTGCCATAACATGGGGAGGTAAACATGCACCGCAGGACACTCATTGGCTCAAAGACCTAGTATATTGTAAAGAAAAACTGGAGTTATACGCAGAGGAACTGCCGACGACATCGAAACCCAGGGACATTTGGGAGCCATTGCGCCAATTTCTTCACCAACGCGATATAACTAGTTCACCTACACAAGATGCTTAGGGGTATTATAAGGCGGAGTAGGCACAGAAGATTACAGAGAAATGCTAAACTTGAAATATGTAAACTATAAACGCACTGTACCGATGAGTCACGAGTTGTGACAGTTGTTTGTAATGTTGCGTTGTAATGCATGACACCTATATTGGTGAAATTTGTCTTTGAAATGCAATAAACAAAGTTAAAAAAAAAAAAAAAAAAAGGTCTCAGAAGGTGCCCACATATATAGGATTGTGTCGGAAGGGTGCCTAGCCAGCAGCAACTCTGATGCAAAAAGAGGTGGGAAAAATCTATGTAAAACAAAAAACAATACAAAAAAAAGTAAATGCACTACCATGAAAAAAAAGGTGAAAAAAAAGGTGAAACAACTTGTAATGGAACAGCAAGAGCTGTAAGGTGATCACTCTAATTAAGAAATAGCAGGTGAGATGACAGCTGGTTTGTTTACACCAGTGGTCTTCAAACTTTTTAATCCTGCCCCCCCGTACCCCCTTCCCAGTTTAAACAAAAATAACTTCGGGCTCCTTTAGAATTTTCCACAAATCTATTTAAATTGGCAATGTTTAAACATGTCTAGACTTCTTTAAACATTGCAGTTAAGTTTTGTTACCCTTTAAAAATGCAATCAAATTCATGATTGCCAAACATACTATTTTGGTCAGCCAGGCCTAACGTGTAAAAGTATCAATAGTGTGATTATCAGACATGGGGGTGGGGGTTTTGAAGAATATTTGGATTCCCTACGTACTCCCAGCTAGGGTGTAAATGGCAAAACATGTTAGTGATGGCTCATTACAGAGTGGGTTACTGCTGCTCATGTTTTTTTCCACTTAAAACAAAGCATAGTGCTTCTTTTGTCCAGAGTCTGGCGCCCCCCTGGGATAACTAAAGGCCCCCCCAGTTTGAAGACCTCTGGTTCTGGTTTATACACTCACAATGGGGAGTAGAACAATGGTTTCCAAAGTTGAAAGGGCTGCACGGCTACTAGAAAACTCCCATTGTTTAAGGCTGTAATGAAGACGAGTGGGCAGAGAGGAAACTTATATTACAATAAGGACAGCCCAGTCCGTTAACGCGCCTACTGCAAGGAAGTTCCAGTGATGGGTCTACGATGAAGTAAGACTTGGACACCATCAGAGCCCCACCACCAGTGGAAAGACAGACTGCACCTACAAACAAGGATGGACAGGGTGGGGCACATGGAAGTTGTGGGTAACAGCTTCAGACCCTGAGCGGGCCAACCATCCTCAATGTGATCGCAAGTTGAGTATCAAGAAAGTCTGCTGTCCCCAGCATAGTTAAAAGAAGGAGATGTAGCGCTATGTGACCATCATTCATTAATGAACATGGGAAGAGAAATACTCTCCCTTGTGACAAAAGTGTAAGCATCCAAACAGTGGCCTTCGAATGTAGCGTGTGGAGAGCATCACAACTTCTTCCATTTCATGCATGCCACAGCAGGGACATTATCTCGATTTTATGTGGGTTTGTACTGTCACCTGAGAAATTTCTTGATGCTTTTCGAGTATTTTCACCTTCTATCACTGGCTGGGTTGGGACTGGGACATCGTGTGTGACTCTCGATGTGGGGTAGGGGAGATGGATTTCTGTATCTACGCACTCTGGGTTCATCAATTATTCCAGTAAATTTTGAACTATGATTTCTTTTTACAATATATGTGGGTTCCAAAATTTGTATCTGAGGACTCGGGGTATTGTGCATGGACTCCACACCCGTGAGTTTTACATTTTTAGGTTTTTATGTTATGTTTGATGGCTCTACCATTTGTAACTGAAGACTAAGTGTACTTTTTTCTCATTTGGTGAAAGCTTTACTATGGGGCCCAATGTAACTCTTTTTGATTTAGTCCGTTTTCTATTTCTCACTTTGTGCACTGTGTATGTGTCTTTTCACAGCCTTTTCTGGTCATATGATCAAGGCCTTTTGGCTGAAACGTGTCATCAGTTGGCAAAAAACCCATTTTTGTTATGCTGCACCCAGTCTTGAGTGACCATGAGTGTATATGTATATATATAAATATAGATAGATAGATAGATAGATAGATAGATAGATAGATAGATAGATAGATAGATAGATAGATAGATAGATAGATAGATAGATAGATAGATTCCCCCGGATCTGCTTGCCGCTGCCACGCTCCTGAACAAAGGGCATGGCGGCGGAGTCAGCAATCTCCCCAAAGGTATCCTATTAATTCTTTCTGCTCCCCACTTCCGCGAAGGACTGCCAACATTCCGGAGTCTTAAATCAGCCTGGATCACAATGTTGGAACTGCAGACCACGAGAGGATACCTAGATGAAATAGATGTCGTGAAAGTAGAGCCAAGCGCGGCCACAGAGCTCATCAAGCGCTAACGCACCAAGAACCGAAGATAATTTCACAACTTTCCAGCTTCTCTCGATCACATTTTGAATAGCTCCAATAATCATATTGAATGCAGTAAAACGACGTTCTTCTTTTACTCCAGCAATTCAGAGTTCTCCAAACAAAACAAACGAAGTCGCCCTGCAATTACACGCAAGGAAAGAGCCCGTTTTTGCCTTTACCAAGTCATTGTGGACAGAGGGCAGGCGGAAGTGATGTGGGCAAAATACAAAAAGCTTGTGCTACAGAAAACTCTTTAAATAGAGTTTGGGCCTGGCATAGTCTTGGACACGTGTGCACTCAAAGAACAGAATCCTAAGTAAGTGTCAAAGCAGTCAGGCATAAAGAAAAACAAGCATTGACAAAGCCAGTAAGGTCCAGGGCTGTGTGAGTAGTGAAAAGCTTGCACGTGCTGACCACGAATTAGTGTTTTTTTTGTTTTCAATTGTATAAAGGAATTACTTTATAAACAATTATCTTTTTAATAAGGTAGTGTATTTAACCCCTAACGGAACATGAGTTTATGTATTTTTAGTATTTGTGCAGGGAGATACTAACAGACGAAGACAGAGCCGAAAATCGAGCACCCTCTTGTGTATTTACAAACAACTGGAAATTGTCAGCCATGGAAGGACCTGATGGTATTGTGGCCCCTAATCTGCCACTATTCTCTGTCAGAGGAGCAGATGACATGCTAATTGGGGAAATATCCAAAGAATAGCAGTGGCGGCTCCTTCGCTATGGTGGAGGAGGAGCGTCGCCCCCCCCCACCCCACCCCCACCAGCGGCCTCAAAATCTGAAAAATAAAACGATAATAAAGCATGTTTACTTTCGTTTTATTTTTCCTTTCCTGCCGCATCTTGTGGGCGGGGCCATCACGGGGGGGGGGGGGGGGTGCAGTCACAGGAGGAGTGGTGGCACTGCACTCAGTGCGCATGACGGTTTGGCTGGCTGTCCCAGGATGGCCAAACCGAAATGAGACTGACATCCCCCTAACCCGCCTGCATTGCCGGGTGGAGAGAATAGCAGGCATAGGCTCTCAGTCCCCTTTGGAGCAGAAAACAAGCCCATGCAGGCCAATCCCAGAGCTTCTCTCATCCATGAGAGAAGATCTGGGATTGGCCGCAAGGGTGTCTCGGAGCCTCAGCAGAAAGGACAAGAGTGGCGATTGGCGAGGAAAAGGTACGTTCTTTTTTTTTGTCACCTGTCCATCCTCCCCACCTCACACCGTTCCCCGCCTCACCAATCTGCCGTGAGAGCAACCGCTACTGGAGTATAGAAGATATAGCAGAGTTGGTCATAGTTCGCTTGAATTATTTTAGCAAAAGGTCATTGTCAGAATTATCAAACACTGACTCACGCCAGACCTATAATTAAGATGTGTGCTGGTCTTGCTTCCCGCTCCTGACCTGTCCCCCAGAGTCTCAGAGCACACACTTTCTACTGTGGGCTGACTCCTGCCTCGTGTGAGATTGCAAGTGTGATTGTTTGTGCAAAGCAAACTGGATTTGGGCACGTCACCTTTTGAGGGTTGCAACCAGGCACCATAAACCACACCACAGCACTTAACACAGAATTATGGTTATAAAGAGCCCCGTAAGTGTTATGCTGTTTCTCACCAGGTTACTGCACGGTTGCATGGGTTGTCAAAAGCTGGCTTTAAAGTAGTGTATATTGGAGATTTTCAAACACTCCAATGGCCTCGAAGGAATTAGTCAAAAATGAAGCTCCCTTGGTCAGCCAGGTTTTCGGATAACGTGGAAGAAACTTTCATTATGAAAGCAAAATCTCAAGAAATTTGAGAATTTTGCAATATTTCAATTGCAAGAAATGTTTTGCCATTTTGCAGTCACACACTAAGTAATCGAACATAAATGTCTTGTGGAAGACATTTTCTCTTGGAAGCAGTCTCCTACCAGTATCTCCTGTCACTTTCTCAAGGGAGGTGTGCCCACGCTTGAAATTTTCATGCAAGATACCAGCCAAGGAAATTTTGAGTAATGCAGGTAATATTGGGCAATCATCTGGAAAATTATGCATATTTCGGAAAAAATGTTGAGAGCCCCCTCCATCCCTGAAGTCCCCTTGTAGTAGGCAGCCACTTTCTGATTCCGATTGTTTCAGCTTCTCACGTCTAACAGGATGTGTGTTCCAAAGCAGGAGTCCCCTGAGGCCTTACAGCCAAGTATTTGGAATCCAGTGTGCCCTACATCTGAAGGCCAGAGCAGCAGGGTGTCAGCATATGCAGCAGATGAGAACTACATTAGATAATCACAGTATTCCCTACTAAATGTGCGCACAGAAAAGTAAAGCATTCAGTCTGATTGGTTGATTCAAGAAGGCTAAATATGAGCATCCTTTAGCATCATTCAAAGAAGCAAGCTGAAAGTTTGATAGATAGCGGGGTATATATATATATATATTTTAAATGAGCGCACAATATGGACATACGAGTTGTGAACAGTGTATATAGAACAAACACAAATCCATCTCCTCCTCCTCCTTCAGTATTTAGAGTAGAGCCAGTGTCTTCTGGGTATAAGGAAACTAGATTTCCTGGTTGGTCAGTCACTGTAAAAGGCATTTGGGGCGGGCTCAGAGCTAGTCACATATTGTGCTTTCAGGCCATCTTAAGCACAAAAAGGAGTTCGCCTGACTTATGTATAGAACAATCTGATCCCCTTTCAGGGTAAGCATTGACAAAGCCAATAGATCTCGCTGTTTGGCTTTACAATATAGACCTATGGGTTCAGCATAAGCCAAAAAATGGTTATTGGTCTATTGTCAAAGGCGATTATCAAAAACAAAACCCAAGGAAAAAAAAAGACTTAATTAAAAATTGTGATGATCTGTACGCAAGCAGTATTGTGATGCATGCACATGTATACGTCGTCATGTGCACAAACATAAACAGCGGCCATTTTGTATTGATTTTTGTTTATCATTCCAAGATAGCAGAGGACCATCTTGGAGCAGTAAATTAAAAACATAAAAACGCACTAAAGCACTTTTTGTTTTTTAGGTCTCGGCCTGCACCAGCGCTTGCGCTGGTCTGGCCGAGAGTTTTAGTAAGCGGGTTTTGGAAGTGCAAACCCACTGGCTTTCGGCTGGCGACCAGCTTGCGTTCACAATGGCGTGCACGCGCAGCTGCCATCTGGGTTTCCTATCTCTTCCTCATTTCCTCGTCATGGCTCATTAACTCTCTGGACTCTGATGTTTCAATCCCAGCAGCAGCTCACATTACCAACTGACGGCCCTGGACTACAGTCACATGAAAAACAACAGCGATTAGCATTGAAATGCAAGCTTTTTTTGTCTAGTTAGAAATATTGCTTCGGTGGGTTGATTTCACCTTATATCGCTATTTGTTTTATATTGGGAGTCGCAGCCTAATTACCAGTATTTTTGTCTCACTCTTTTTTTTTATATTTATTCGCGCAAAGCACAAAGCTATATTTAAGGTTACTTTTTCTGCGTCACTTCTTCACTCTATTTAAACTCCACACCCCCACTCTTATTGTCTCTCTCCTTCTCTCTCTCTCCCCTCTCTACTTAATTAACTCTCCCCTCTCTATCTTTTTTAGCCTTTCATTCTCTCTCACCCCTTTATCTGTTTCTCTTTCAAACTCCTTCATTCACTCTCTCTCCCCTTCTTTATCTCTCTATCCCGCTCCACTCTTTATTCTATGTACACCCTTTCTCTCTCACCACCCTCTCTAATTGGGCATTCAATCTTCACTCTATCTCTCACTCGGCAATACCACAGCATCACTCAGCATCACCACAGCATCAATCAGAGCCAGCACAGCATCTCTCAACGCCATCACAGCATCACTCAACGCCATCACAGCATCACTCAACGCCATCACAGCATCACTCAGTGGAACCACAGCATCACTCAGTGCAACCACAGCATCACTCAGTGCAACAACAGCATCACTCAGTGCAACAACAGCATCACTCAGTGCAACCACAGCATCACTCAGTGCAACCACAGCATCACTCAGTGCAACCACAGCATCACTCAGTGCAACCACAGCATCACTCAGTGCAACAACAGCATCACTCAGTGCAACAACAGCATCACTCAGTGCAACCACAGCATTACTCAGCACAACCACAGCATTACTCAGCACAACCACAGCATCACTTAGCGCCACAACAGCATCACTGAGCGCCACCACAACATCACTCAGCACCACCATAGCTTCACTCAGCGACACCACATCATCACTCAGGGCCAACACTGCATCACTCAGCGCCACCACAGGATCACTCAGCACCACCACAGGATGACTCAGCACCACCACAGGATGACAGCACCACCACAGGATGACTCAGCACCACCACAGGATGACTCAGCACCACCACAGGATGACTCAGCACCACCACAGGATGACTCAGCGCCACCACAGCATCGCTCAGCGCCACCACAGCATCGCTCAGCGCCACCACAGCATCGCTCAGCGCCACCACAGCATCGCTCAGCGCCACCACAGCATCACTCAGCGTCACCACAGCATCACTCAGCGTCACCACAGCATCACTCAGCGCCACCACAGCATCACTCAGCGCCACCACAGCATCACTCAGCGCCACCACAGCATCACTCAGCGCCACCACAGCATCACTCAGCGCCACCACAGCATCACTCAGGGCCACCACAGCATCACTCATGGCCACCACAGCATCACTCAGCTCCACCACAGCATCACTCAGCTCCACCACAGCATCACTCAGCGCCACCACAGCATCACTCAGCGCTACCACAGCATCACTCAGGGCCACCACAGCATCACTCAGGGCCACCACAGCATTACTCAGCACCACCATAGCTTCACTCAGCGACACCACATCATCACTCAGGGCCAACACTGCATCACTCAGCACCACCACAGGATGACTCAGCACCACCACAGGATGACTCCACCACAGCATCGCTCAGCGCCACCACAGCATCGCTCAGCGCCGCAGCATCGCTCAGCGCCGCAGCATCGCTCAGCGCCACCGCAGCATCGCTCAGCGCCGCCGCAGCATCGCTCAGCGCCGCCGCAGCATCGCTCAGCGCCGCCGCAGCATCGCTCAGCGCCGCCGCAGCATCTCTCAGCGCCGCCGCAGCATCACTCAGCGCCGCCGCAGCATCACTCAGCGCCGCCGCAGCATCACTCAGCGCCGCCGCAGCATCACTCAGCGCCGCCGCAGCATCACTCAGCGCCGCCGCAGCATCACTCAGCGCCGCCGCAGCATCACTCAGCGCCGCCGCATCACTCAGCGCCGCCGCAGCATCACTCAGCGCCGCCGCAGCATCACTCAGCGCCGCCACAGCATCACTCAGCGCCGCCACAGCATCACTCAGCGCCGCCACAGCATCACTCAGCGCCGCCACAGCATCACTCAGCGCCGCCACAGCATCACTCAGCGCCGCCACAGCATCACTCAGCGCCGCAACAGCATCACTCAGCGCCGCCACAGCATCACTCAGCGCCGCCACAGCACCACTCAGCGCCGCCACAGCACCACTCAGCGCCGCTACCGCTAGCATCACTCAGCGCCGCTACAGCATCACTCAGCGCCGCTACAGCATCACTCAGCGCCGCTACAGCATCATTCAGGGCCACCACAGCATCGCTCAGCCCCACCACAGCATCGCTCAGTACCACCACAGCATCATTCAGCACCACCACAGCATCACTCAGCGCCGCCACAGCATCACTCAGCGCCGCCACAGCATCACTCAGTGCCGCCACAGCATCACTCAGCGCCGCCACAGCATCACTCAGCGCCGCCACAGCATCACTCAGCGCCGCCACAGCATCACTCAGCGCCGCCACAGCATCACTCAGCGCCGCCACAGCATCACTCAGCGCCGCCACAGCACCACTCAGCGCCGCCACAGCATCACTCAGCGCCGCTACAACATCACTCAGCGCCGCTACAGCATCACTCAGCGCCGCTACAGCATCACTCAGCGCCGCAACAGCATCATTCAGGGCCACAACAGCATCGCTCAGCCCCACCACAGCATCGCTCAGTACCACCACAGCATCATTCAGCACCACCACAGCATCACTCAGGGCCACCACAGCATCACTCAGGGCCACCACAGCATCACTCAGGGCCAAGACAATATCACTCAGCACCACCACAGCATCACTCAGCGCCAAGACAATATCACTCAGCACCACCACAGCATCACTCAGCACCACAGCAGTATCACTCAGCAAGACCTGAGTATCATTCAGCATCACCTCAGCATCATCTCCGCAACAGTCACCACCACCACCACCACTACCACCTCAGCATCACTCAGCACCACCTCAGCCTGTTCTCGGAATCTGGCATCTGTTGATTCTCCCCTAGCGTCTGGCCGCTGCTAGTGTTATAATACAGGTACTAGTTCCCAACCTTCACCCTCCGATTGTTTATGCCCCCTCAAAAAAAAAGCTTTAACAAACAACCATTGCAATAGGCAGAAACAAGTTGCCAGCATTGCAAGAACAAAAGAAAACTGAGGACATTTTTTATTGTAAATACTTTTTTTAATATGGTCGTTCAGTTTTACATAATGCCTTCTTGGTCATATATAAAGTAACAAAAATGCTTCTGACACTTTTTTATTATAACTTTTCAGCATGCTGCACAGCAGCCACACTTCTCTACAGCACAGCTTGAAGACATTGGCAAAGTCAATAGCTCTGGCTAAACACTTATAAGGCCCCAAAGGCGAGACCTATTGGCTATGCCAATGCTTGTTTTTAAAGCAAGGAGAAGCCTGATAACACATTGCAGCTACCAGGCCTCACAAAAAAGGAAAAAGAGGTTTAAAAAAAATGCAGAGGGATGGGGGCCATAGTGGAGCTGGTGGTGGGGCTGTGAGAAGAAGTAAATGCAGATGAGCGAGGAGGGAAACAATGGAGTACCATGGTGGGGAGATATTTGTGTTTCAATAAAAGAAACTAGATAAAGCCAAACGGGATAGGCATGGGAAGCAATGGATGACCTTGAAAGTGGGGGAGCCATACAGAGAGCAGAAGCATGGGGATGTATGGTGGGAAACATTATATAAGGGACAGAGTTAGAAAACACACACCTCCATGGTGTTCTGGAAGCAAAAGAAAAAAAAGTATTGTGGAGCTGTGGAAGGATACATGCCGTCCAGTCAAATGGTAGTAAAGAAGCTATTTTCCTGAGGAGGAACAAACACAAGAGGAAGGAAAGCCTTTGAATAAAATGCAAGCAATGAGATTGACAAGAAAGTCAACCAATGGTAGGCAATGGACTGGCCAAACGCCTGCCCTACAGGTTGGTATTATCCAGAACAGGCCATTAAAGCGACCTACAGCTAGACCTAATAAACCAAGATATGAAATGAACTTACAGTAAAAGTTATTCAAATTCAGTGAGAACCACAATATCAGGTGGCAATTCACTCAAATAATGGCATGAACAAGCTAACTTAAACAAGACCATTTTACCCCGTGTCACATACGGTGGAAGATGTTTTAAGAATGCTCAATACAAACTCAAAACCGATGCCAAATTTAGCAACGAGTGAAAAAAATCAATATCCGCATTATACTCTTCTGTTTCTAACTTAGCAATACACGTAGACCTACTGGCTCCTGGAAAGAAGCTGGACCGACTTCAGGTTCCAAACCTGCATTTCGACCTTTTCACTTTCCAATGTTGGAAGCGACTCAAGGCTCTTAGTCTGTGGTCAGTCTTCACAGCAGTGCACGGCAAAGATGGATACCCGAGCAAAGACACTAGAGATATAAAAATATTAAACTTCTCAAAGACCACAAGGCACGGATTAGCAAAGCCAGACTCTGTCGAGGAGTTTAGGGGTGCAAAAAGAGAAAATTCATTATGTTGAACAAATATCTTCCTTCATGGCTCGAATGCTCCTATTCCGCTAGGGGATAAGTCTCCCGCACTGACCTTTGGAAGAGAGAGGAAATCTGCTAGAATGCCCTTTAGGTGGGGAGTTATTAATGTTCTGCACACCTGAAGGTTAGAGTGAAATGAAAGAGTGAAACTTCACTTCCAGTACTTCAAAAACCACAGGGGCAGCACTAAGGACTCCGTGCTGGGAATTCACAAGGAGCTACTCTACCTGTATTTTCAAAATATTAAATGAACATTTAATAATGCGTTGGACGATCTTTTTTTCCTGCCTGCATAAACATGGCCGGTGCACACCCAACATCTCTGGGGTGGATTTTTTTTCACTTTTGCAGGTCTCTGAGGAGTATATGTCCTTTACAAAAGGCTTCTGAAACAAAGTTTGCAGAACCATATTTATAATAGTAGAACTTCCTGTTATAAGGCGGGACATCCTGTTTTTAAAGATTTCACGTTGCCGCAAACGCTTTCACAGCAGCAATCCATCTCTTGGGGTAAATCTAATGAGCTGCGTATTGTAAAGGGTAGAATAAGGAGTGTACGACATTGCCCGACTATGTCATGCCTCAAGGAACAGGAATCCATAATTCATATCAGAAATCCCAAAACATGTAGGGCACCCAGGTCTGTGCCGGTAGCTTTTATGAAAAGTGACTACCCCTTTAAGTGGCGACCATGAAGCATGGATGGGGTGGTTAATGTCACACAACGAGGGAGACTTCAGACAAGAAAAATGGATTTGGGGCTGAAAAGTATGTTTCTAGCCTTTTTGTTCAAGGGGTGTGTTGTAATTTGCATCCTGATTTTTGGCAGGACCAATTCAATGCCATAATCTTAATTATTATTTCATCTCCACTGCGGGTGCAGTTCATTCTCGATACCATCCTGGGGTTTAATGATCTGACACAAAAGTCAAAACTTTTTATCTCACAATATATTGGTGTTAGCTCACGGAGCATGAGGTGTTCTGCCCAAATTGCTGATTCCGGTATCAGGAAATCTGGATTTTAATTCGGCATTTTGTTCGTAACCAAAACTTGGCGACAGCGGGCACATCCCTTTAAACTCCAAGTGCCTCTGCGCCCTATTTAGCCAAAAGAAAAGGTCTTAGAAGAAGCGTTAAGATTGTGACCCTCGCTCTCAACTCAGCAGAGTCTGACTTTGTTAATCTGCGCCTTGTAAAATGCACTTTTTTAAAGTATCTGGACTGTGCTATTTAGACCAGGGTTCTCCAATGCCGGTCCGGAAAGGCCGGATCCATGCCAGATTTTTATATAACTACATTTATCTAAATGTGGATATGCTAAAAATCTAGCATGGATCCGGCCCTCCAGGACCGATATTGGAGAACCCTGGTTTAGACTGTAAGCGCCCAGAAGCAATTCAGATTGTGGTGCTGCGATTAGAGGACCTATGCATCAACCGCAGAATCATTTAGTCTGGGGAACACCTGCTGGGCTTACTTAGGCTCTCATCCTTCGGAGGTTGCTATGTATTACCACTGATTTGTGGAAAAGTAACAGCTGTTGTGTCTGAGTTCTCAGGCGCTATATATGCGCCCCCTTATTACTGCTTGTAGAATACAGGTCACATGTCACACTGGCGCGGTAAATGGGTGTTTCCCACACGATTAGCGCCAATTAAGAACATGAATCTAATTACCACCACCCACGTGAACCTTAAAAGGGCAGCCTAGTTAATGATAGATGGCGTTATCCTGGCGACGAGGCTCGCTTCTCCCTTACTATGCAAGACAGCAGGCGCAAATCAATAGCCCCCATCTGCCCTGCCAGCTGATGCCGTCACGTGGGCAGGCAGGAAGAGGCGGGCAGGCTGTCCTGATGTTCCTGCAGACACTGGCCTTCATCTGGCCTGTTAATGGGCTCTGGTAGCAAAGCATACATCCATCGATGTCCCCAGATGTCCCATTCTCTTCGAATTAGGGATGCTCCCCGCCTGGGCAGGCCTGGATGGTACCCAGAGGAAGGCGGGATGCTGCCGAGAGGCAGGGAAGCCTCAGAAATATCTTGATTCACGGGTGCGGGGGGAGGAAGGGCAAGCACCCATGTCAGTTAAACAGCTAGAATCTGCACTTTGTTGATATAATCCTTAACCACAAAGGGAAAATAGTGGTGTATAATTTGGCCCGGGGCCTCGGGAGCCCTTCAGGGGTAGTTTGTCACAGCCACGTGTGCCACAAGTCACTATCCATTCTTGTGCCAGCCGGGACCCTAGAAACAATGTGAGAATAGCGACCATGGACTCACAAACTATAGGATGTATACATTTGGGAGGGCAACAGAACATCGAGGCACAATGAGACTTAGGCAGCTGTCTTCTAAAAAGAGTATACATGCTGAGAAACAAACAGCATTACTTCTGAAGATGCCCTCAGTCGAACCCGCACACTGCCACAGCCATACATCGCTTTTCAAAAGCATGGTGTGTTGAGATTTCTCATTACAGTGGCTACCTCACCCCCACCCGTTTATCTTATGCTACCGCCATTTGCATAGCGCCTTCTACCGCTGCGAAAACCACACAGCACTTTGCTCTCCTCACCATTGAGAGTGCGCCCTATCAACTACATTCCTCTGAAGGCATGCCAACAACAGTATATAAACCCCCAAGAGGGCGAAAGAAGGCCGTGCTCGTTCAACAATTTTGAGAGACTCCGATCTTTGACAAAAAACACTTTCAGGGTCTCACCTGCGATTCTGAATCACTGAAAAAGTCTTGGCAGAATCATCTGAGCCAACAAGAAGCTGCGCTCTTCCAGTCTGTAAAGGAGAGGTGCCCCTCGTGGACAATGTCTAAGCACACAGCATCCACCACGCCGCCTCTTTGGGGTCAAGTCACTCCATGCAGGTCTGACCAGTGACCAGTACAGTTAAAGAGTTTCCTTTTCTTGCTGGCAAACCAAGGAGGCTGGTTGAGTAGCAAACGGGCTGTCCTTGCATTTATATAGCGATTCAGACCCCTGAGCAGGCGCTGAAGCACTTGTGAGGATGGGAAGAGCTCTGGATGTAGGAGTGTGCAGGGGCACGTCTCTATCATTGATGTAGCAGGTGCAGTGGCACCGGGGCACAATGAACCCTGGCAATGCTGCGCTTTACTACCCCAGCCGCAGTCAAAGCAGACATTTGTCTTGCTTGCATTAGGGCCCAGGCATCCTTGCTACGCTACTGACAGTGTGCCTCTCTCATGGGGCCTACAAGAGTAGTGTTTAGTAGTTGTGTGCGAGAATTAGCGTGCTTTGTCGCTGCACCAATGCATGAACTTGAAGCAAAAAAGAGTGAGGACTTGGACGCTTCAGCACAAGAAGCAGGTGTATGGAGGAATCATCACACACTTAGCAAAAGAATATTTGGTACACAAGCCACTGCAACATGTTGTTGAAGACTTAAGGGGAGCAGGAACCTGTGTTCAGCTCACCATGCATTGACCCGGTCAAGGTCAATGGGGCAAAGTGTCACACTCATTGTGATAGGACAGGGACACTGCAGCTAAACACATACCTGCGGTGCATTTCACATTCAAAGGGGGTTTCCTGCTCTTGTGCAAGACACATGAGCATTCCTTGTGGGGGGAAAAGAGAGCACTCCCTCTTCAAGTCCCAGGCACGCCAGTGACACCAATCTCACACGGGGCCTATTTTAACATATCTACATGCAGGTCTGTGCACTGAGCTGTCCTATCTCTGCAGAGTTTTGGCCCAGGTCTGATTATTTAGTGGCCCTTCAACAGCACGCTATGCGGCACGCACGTGCAGTTGTTGTTTTGTTTTTTAATTAGAACCCGGTTCCACAAGTCCAAAACTGATCATCCAGTAAAAGTATTGCAGAGCCGTCGACTTGTTCAAACTTTAAGGATGACCGAACCACCGACATTAATATGCGAGTCATGCATTGATGTTCCATCGAAAAACTGGGGGCTCAAACTGGATACTGACAAGAGGGTACCGCGATTGTGTTTACATTTAAAAATTAGAGTGAAGGGTTAGTCAGAGCTTCCAAACGGAGGCCACTCGATATGGAAACACCTATAAGTCCCTTTCCTACCTCTGTCGCTGTCTGAACCACGTCAAAGAGAGATGCTGGCATCTACTCATTTTATGTAGCTATTGATTTTTCAAATTGAGGACTTTAAAACAGCATGGGTGCTTATGTCGGACTTTCAAACTAAAAAAAACATTATCTTGTCTTTTTAGAGAAGGTGTTTCTGTATTTAAAGGAAGCCCCACTCTGATCTGGAACAGGCCTTTGTAGAAATGGCAAATTATTTTATTTTTGTACATTCCTCTTGCACGGCAGGAATGGAAACGGGCAGAAGGCACCTGTTTTAGCTTTTGGAAAATGAAATAAGGAATACAATTCGTTTGCAATTGTACGTCTATCTGACGTAATTGTGATTTAATTAATAAAACTAAAACCATGTCTTATATACCTCTGTACACCTTGTATCTGCCTTTGCAAAGTGTTGTAAATAACTGAGGCGACTGTTACCAAATTTATGGAACTCAATTTACCAACTTAGAAAGGATGAAAGGCTGCGTCTGCCATGCTGGGATTTGAACTCGTGACCTCTGACAATAAGAAATTTCAAGAGGCAGGGGAATAGGATGAAAGGGCAGGGGGGGTGGTTATCAATGGTTCAAGCAGGTACAGTGCCACCGGGGACGAGGCAAGCAAGGGGCTCTCTAGCCCCAATTAGTGCCTGCTTTATGCTATCAAACCCGAGGCGGGGGCCCAGATTCCTTGCTTGCTTTAGGGCCCGTTGCAGGCTTGCAACACAATTGGAAATAGGGAATCGAAGGGTGCCTGCCTGTATGGCAAAATGATGGTAACTGGTTCTCAAGTCGGTTACAGGGCCATATTTTTACCCCATTCGAAAAGGGCATCGTTTATGGCGCTGCTTTGGGAGCTAAAATGTGACGAGAGGTGAGGCTTGTCTTAAAATGTACAGTAGGCCTGGGCTGCCACAGTACCTTTAGACCCCTCACTCAAAGGAAGGGACGACATATTTTAAGAATCAAAGGCATTCTGAGGTTTTCAGGGGTCCGTCATATGCAACAGCTGGGGCAGACCGAGTACGCCCTCTGCCAGGAATGAGGTTGCCAGCTTGGGTCCAAGGCAGGTTCGAGCATCCTAGAGGCCCTGACGGGGCAGATGTGCTAGCTGCCCCAGCCACAGACGTACCCGGCTTCGGTGTACTGGGCAGCCCATGACCCACAGCTGGGGTCAAAGCTGGACAACCGACCCCCTTGGCCCAGGAAGGAATAGCCTAATTAATCACTCGAATCAGTCACCAAAGTGAACAGGACACGTCAATGAGGACTCCAGGAGCACAGAAGCACCAGAAATGGCTTCCTAACACAGAGTTTACTGAAACGTGCCCATGGGGACATCATCTAAAAGAGACAGTCTGAGACACATTTACGAAGGCTGGGTGGACCTGGAAAGCGAGACAGCATAAAGCAAGAGGGACGTGTGCCATTGAGCGGTGACTGGAACCTTTAAGAGTGGTGTGAGTAGGAAGGTGTACATATCGTACAGTGTTCTGAGATTGTGAGCACTCTCCCTGGGAGATGGAAGGTGTACAGCAGAGTTATGTGAGAGTGAGAGCTCTCTCACTGGGAGATGGCAGGTGTGCAGCAGAGTGCTGTGAGAGTGTTTGCACTCTGAGAATGTGTGCACTCTCACTGGGAGAGGGAAGGTGTGGAATAGAGTGTTCTGAGAGTGTGAGCTCTTTCTCTAGGAGATGGAAGGTGTGCAGTGAGAGTGTTCTGAGAGTGTGAAATCTCTGACAGGGGAAGGGCGATGTGCAGTAGAGTGATGGGAGGGTGAACTCTCTGACTGGGGAGGGAAGATGTGCAGTAGAGTGCTGAGAGTGTGTGCCCTCTGACTGGGAGATAGACGGTGTGCGGCAGAGTGCTGTGAGAGTGTGAGCTCTCTGATTGGGAGATAGACGGTGTGCAGGAGAGTGCTCCGAGAGTGAGCTCTCTGTCTAAGGGACGCAAGGTGTGCAGTAGAGTGCTATGAGAGAGTGAGCTCTCTGACAAGGAGATGGAAGGTGTGCAACATAGTGTTCTGAGAGTGTGAGCTCTCCTACTGGAAGATGGAAGGTGTGCAGTAGAGTGATGTGAGAGTGTGTGCACTCTCACATGGAAGATGGAAGGTGTGCAGTAGAGTGATGTGAGCTCTCTCACTGGGAGATGGAAGGTGTGCAGTAGAGTGTTCTCAGAGCGTGAGTTCTCTCACTGGGGGACGGAAGGTGTGCAGTAGAATGTTCTATGAGTGTGAGCTCTCTGACGAGGAGATGGAAGGTGTGCAGTAGAGTTCTGTGAGAGTGTATGCACTCTCACTGGGCGATGGAAGGTGTGCAGTAGAGTGCTGTGCACATATGTGCACTCTCACTGGAAAATGGAAGGTATGCAGTAGAGTGATGTAAGAGTGTGAGCTCTCTCACTAGGAGATAGACGGTGTGGAGTAGAGTACTGTGCGCATGTGAGCTCTTTGACTAGGAGATGGAAGGTGTGCAGTATAGTGTTCTGAGAGTGTGAGCACTCTCACTGGGAGATGGAAGGTGTGCAGTAGAGTGCTGTGAGTGTGTGAGCTCTCTGACTATGAGATGGAAGGTGTGCAGTAGAATGTTCTATGAGTGTGAGCACTCTCACTGGGAGAGGGAAGGTATGCAGTAGAATGTTCTCTGGAAGGTGTGCAGTAGAGTGCTGTGAGCGTATGTGCACTCACTGGGAGATGGAAGGTGCGCAGTAGAGTGCTGTGAGCGTATGTGCACTCTCACTGGGAGATGGAAGGTGCGCAGTAGAGTGCTGTGAGCGTATGTGCACTCTCACTGGGAGATGGAAGGTATGCAGTAGAGTGATGTAAGAGTGTGAGCTCTCTCACTGGCAGATGGAAGGCGTACAGCAGAGTGCGCTCAGTCTGAGTCCTCTGAATGGGGATGTAAGGTGTGCAGTAAAGTGTTCTCAGAGTGTGAGGACTCTGTAAAATAAAAGGTGTTCAGGAGAGTGCTTTGAGAGTGTGAGTACTCTGCCAAGAGTCATCCAGGGAGCTCATAAGGAGAAGAGCTGAGCTTAAGTGAACATCGATGCTCCAGCTGGGGTGTACAGCCAACTCTTCCTCGAGCTTGAACATGAACTTATAAATAGGTACCTTTGGCTGTACCCTTTCTACTTCTTCAGCAGGGGTCCCTCAAGGCTCTATCCTCTCGCCCATGCTTTTGAACATCTTCATGATGTAATTACTGGCACTGATCAATCAATTTCACCTCATGTGCTATAACTATGCAGATGACACGCAAATACTCCTTCAACTGGAATGCCCCAAAGACATTGGAAAGTCGTCTGTTTTCAGCTGTCTCAGGGCCGTGGATCAATGGATGACGTGGAGCCATCTCAAATTGAACGCTTCCAAAACGGAAATACTCATGTGTGGTGATTGAAAAAAATTATGACTAGCTCGTCGCCTGATCTGATGTTCTGGGAACACCACCTAAAGTATCAAAGGAAGTAAGAAACCACATAATGACCATGTACTCCAAGCTATCAATGAATGCCTAAGTGGACAAACTAGCAAGATCAAGCTTAGTTACTATAAAAACTCTGCGACAAATCTTCCCCCATTTGGAATTTCCACACAAGGTCCAGGCTACCATCTCTCTTGTTCTGTCCAAACTCGATTACGCCAATAGCCTCTACCACAGATCACCTTTAACAACTATAAAAAGACTACAATGGATTCAGAATTTGACCGCCAGACTACTCTTGCATATAAAGCCGCAAGATCATATCTCCCCTGCCTTGAAAGCCATTCATTGGTTACTGGTTGCCAGAAGATCCACGTTCAAGCTGCTTTGTATCACTCACAAAGCGATACATGGAACAGGACCGCTCTTCATCATGAATAAAATCACAAAATACATTCAACAAAGGAACCTCCACTCTAGAGTGGCACCTCGCCTCAAAATACCAAAGTACAAGAAAAAAACTATGGGTGGCACATCCTTCTCTGTTCAAGCAGCCAAACTATGGAACTCTTTACCCACCAACATAAGATCCACGGATAACCACCTTATCTTCAGAAAACTACTCAAGAATGTACTCTTCCCCACATAACCACCATACGCAAACAGAAATATACAGCATATCCATCTGTATACTAGCATTTATTTGCACTATAGATATGTACCCATATATGTGTATTGCTTTGTATAAAGGTGTATAATAATTGTTTTAAAAAATATAGATATTCATTAGTTCTGCTTAAGAAATGAACATATGACTGATAGTTGCATTATTCTATGTTTTTAACATGTATATAAGTGACTGCATAAATAAGTAAATCTTTTATCATAACTATTTATCTACAATTGCTTTACTCTTGAATTACAAAAAAAACCCAAAACCAAATAAATTAATTTAAAGTACAACACTTGAAAGCCGGAGTTTATTAAATGCATCTTTAATCTAATCTACATATACTACATTCCTTATGCATATATATACCTTCTATGTACTTATGTATATATATATTTATTACTTCTCTTCTAATTCAGCATATCCAATGCACTACAATATTTCGCACACTATAACTCTATCAATATATCCTCTACCTCCACTCTCTCATTCATTCCAAATCCCATACCACTACTATGATCCCAAAATAACCCTTTCTAGACACTTCCCTACTCTACCCCTCCTTGCATCATCTCATACCTCCTATACTACTTAGATCTCCCAAACAAGCCTTTCTAAACCCTTCCCTCTGACTCTTCCCCTCCACCTCCCTTTTACTCATCCCAAGCCTCCTCCTACTGCAATGAGCTCCCCAAAAAATAAATTCTAAATCTTTCCCTCTTCTATATCTCCACTATCCTTATCAATTCAAAGGACAGACTAACATGTCCACCACTCAAATTAATTTCATATTTCACTATACTAATTCACCACTAATCCTTTATTGGTTCTGGAGTAGCGTGCTACTCACCGAAAAACCGCTTCAACACCTCATCAGAGGTAGCAAGCGCCATATAAATGCAAACCTTTTTCCCCTTCTATCCCTCCACTATCCTTCTCAATCCAAATAACTGACTAACATATCCACCACTCAAATTACTTTCATATTTTCACTATACTAATTCACCACTAATCCTTTATGGGTTCCGGAGTAGCGCGCTATTCGCCGAAAAAAGTACTTCAAATCCATATCAGAGGTAGCAAGCACTATATAAATGCAAACCTTTTTCCCTCTTCTAATCTTCCACTATCCTTCTCAATCCAAATAACTGACTAACATATCCACCACACGTGTAGTGATTCATATTTCATTTTACTAATTCACCACTAATCCTTTATGGGTCCCGGAGTAGCGTGCTACTTGCCGAAAAAGCGCTTCAACGCCTCGTCTGGGGTAGTAAGCACTATATAAATGCAATTACATTACAATACACAGTGAAAGGTGTTGCAACACAGTGTGGACTTGAACAGCAAGTCTCTGTCCCTCACACAACAGCAGCCTGCCAGTTGTCCACCCTGGCTGGCCTCGGCCCCTCGCACAATCCAACAGCAGTGCAATGAAGTGAGCAGAGCATGCACACTGCATTTAAATTCTGGACTCCAGATTACAAATCTACCTTCCAATGAAGGCAAATACTTTGAATTTCTGAGCCACACTAGTGCAGTTCGGCAAGATTATGAGCTAAGACTTGCAGCGTCTTGAAGAAGGAAACGTCTACAAAGAGCATTGAGTGGTTCCTGAGCACAAAGGTTTGATTCAAAGCTGTAATGATATATATATGCGGCAAAGCAATGCAAAGGTAAATATTAACACCAGGCTACCATAGGAGCGTGGGTGACATTATGCAGATTTTCTATAGCAATGTAGAAGGAAGTGTAGATTCTATTAAAGATACGGAGGCGAAGGCAGCGCTATTCATCTTTGCTCTCACTCAGCAGCTAGAACAAGGAACAAACCACAGAGATGAACTTGTCCTTGAAACCAAGAAGAAATCTTCCAGCTTCAAATCCCCACACGCCTTGTGTCACCTCCTTCCATTGTCTGCATTGAACCAACTAGCGTTGCCATCCCAACAGTCTATCCACACAAGGCAAAGTAGAAAGGTGTGACCAGGCGCGTTAACAGAGGCAGCACACCGTGCTGTTCAGTGCGGTGTTTATTGAATGAAGACACTCCCTAGACAACAACCTCCAGCCACAGCTCAGCAGAATGTCTGATCCTGGGCCAGTTTCACTCTCCGGGGGTCTGTACAATCCCCTAAGCGAACATTGCACCAGCCAAGACAAACCGGAACACATCTCCCTTTCTTCAAGATACACAATACAATAAACAACGCTTTGACTTTACAAGTAACTTACGCCATAGCATTTATAAAACAACTGCTTACCACCAGTGGGCTTTATTGTCAGTCTCATTGCTTGCTTCTTAATCAATGGCTTTCTTTCCTCTTCTTGTGTTTGTCCCACCCTGGAGCATAGCCTCTTTGTCATCCTTAGAAATGGATGACTTCTCTCCTTCCACTGCTCACATTTAGTGAACTGCTTTTTTCTTTAAGCACTCCATGAGAGTGCATGTGTTTTCCCATTCTCTCCTGTGTGCTGCTTCCGCTCTCCTCAAATACCCACCCCTGTGCTCTGGGTTGCTCCCTCTTCTCCCCACTTGCTCCCTCCGTCATGTGCTGCTTCTCTTGTTCCATGTCACGCGCACTCTGCACGCACTTAGAGTTGCTCCCTCCTCCTCCCCCCACACTGTTCATTCCTTCCACTCCCTGACTTATTTATTTTTATTTCCACCCAGCTCCTCCCACCCACTCCCCATAGCTTCCCCAATCTGCTCACACTCCTGCATCTCCGTGGCTCTTTCACCCATGGGAGTCGTTAAAAAACTGTTTTATTTTAAATTTTGTCGCTTGCATCCGCCATCTTGGGACAGTAAATAGGTAAATAAAATGGTACCAGAGTCCTTTTGTAGGTGTGCACATGTATGCAGTGACACATTTTAGCATGCACACATCATCATCATACAAGTATGTGCCTATGATGCATGCATGCTCATGTTCGCGTAATTGCACAGTTTTTCTTTTTTTTGTTGATGCTGCACCGCATTAGCGACCAGCATTGGCAAAGCCAATAGGTCAAAAAGTCAAGACCTATTGGCTTTACAAACGGAGTTTTTTTAAGCCATCTGAACCATTCATCCACTAAGACATGGCTTAATATCTTCAGAATTTATTCCTTCCGAGTCACGCCTTCACTTTCGCAGTTTTCCCTGTCTTTCATATTTCTTTTGTCTGTATTCATACGGATTCCCCTCCTGCTTCTTTTGCACCGTACACTTTATCCTGACCGCCCAAGCCATCCTTCCCAAGAATGGTTCCTGCTTCAACTACGATGTGTCTTCGCTTTCACTCCTCTCTCGTCCATCACCCACCTGCCCCGTTCTCAGTTTCTTGCCTCACCCTGGGCCCATCGAACCCGACCCTTACTCTGCTATATGTCTGAGCTTGTTGACTTTTTCTCTCTCCTGTTGTATGTAAGGTAATGCATGTCTTCTCTTGTTCCATATACTAATAACCCAAGTTTCAGTGTGCATATACTAATGTATATAATAATGTATGCATAAATAAATCTTCCCAACACCACATTATTCAAACCTACCATTAGCACTCTCTGTAGATCCATGCACACTGACCTCCAATTGCCCATTGTTCTCAGATTGTCAACTTTTATCACATCCCCAAATTTACACTCCACCTCTCTCACACCATTGTCTTATCATTATACTCTTTAAGCTTTCCTTGCAGTTCTCGCATTCCCTTCATTTGGTTTTCACATCCACCACCTCTTTAACGTCTCCTGGAGCCAACCATGTCAGCATGAGGGAGGAACCAGCTCTGGGCCAGTTGGACCACAGATCTCAGCTTAAAGCTTGCCTTTATCTTCAGCGGCACATTAAATATGCTGCACATGTAGTCGTTTGCTAATAGATTGGCAAACAAGCACAAAGAACAGCTAATCCAGGACCCGTCCCACCCAGCAGAAATTCAGAGAGTCCTCAATGTCAACATTCCACTAGCCAAGAAAAATCACAACACACAGCCAAACAACCTCAAAGCCAGTCTTCATGCTTCATGTGGATTTGATGTCAGCACTGAGGGAAGACCAGCAAACGAATCCTTTAATCCCTCTGGGAGGGGCCCAAAAGAAACTATAATGCAAAACACTTCTTGATCTACTCATAGGAGTGCATTGCTTCATAAACAATTAACAACTCACCCTCACCCAAGTGCTACTTGCAAGTCTGTTGTGAGGACCTGGTGGGATAGATTTTGGCTTGGTGTCTTTGAAAGAAGCAGAACTTTCCTCCAAACTAGAAGAGACACTCTGCATTCTTTGTCATGACCAAACTCTCAAATTATGCTAGTTTGAACCTCTGCAGCCACCCTTCAGACCACCGGGGCTTAAAAACATTTCTTGAAAATAGAATCATTAAACCAGCCTGTCACCTGCAAAATGTTCTCTGATGTGAGCGCTTTGCAATACATGATTGGAGGGCACAGGCCCCTGACCGGGTGAGTGCCAAAACCTGCTGTGTACAGAACCGCTCAGATCTACCCAAGAGGACAGTGCGATGCTTTGATGGAAATTAATGACCGATCCATCCATAGTAACTTACGTTCCCCAGGCCTTCCATTATAATATTTGAGGTTTCAAACTACACACAAATTTGGATGCAAAGGAAATATTCTGGGCACCCTGGACATTTTAAAAGGCTGCTTCATCAGGAGTGAAAGTTTTGATGGAAATATTCAGTACAATCACGTCTGACACCAGTTTACCCAAAACCAAACACAAATGACAGCCAACAGAGACCGGCGCCTACTTTGAATCAGAGGTTGGGCTAGCTCCTCAGAGTTTCACAGAACCCTAAGGGGGCCTGGGAAAGATGGAATTGGAAACTTCCCAACAAGGTGGAAGCCATGTTTGCACCACCCATCCCAGATTTATCAACACTGTTTAAGACCTTTACCTTTTGACCAGTGCAATCACACTGGATATCACGATAAATTGTGGAAGGGCATTGTGGCGGTTCTAACTTCTTTCCGGTAAGAATTCATCTCTGCCTTCCATGAAGGCATCCAGTTGTCTACCACACTGAAATAACCCCACCTTGACCCAAATCTTACTCTCTGTGTACTTGTGCTAGCCATTCTTTGCAGGGTGTATGAGGAAACTTTGCTTCATTCCTTCCAGGTGATTGGTGTGCCAATCTGCAGAGAAGCTGCCTATGTTCAAGAAAATACAACACTGAACTGGACAAATTACTTCACCACAATAAATATCCTCAAAGCTCCAAGCAGATGATATGTACATTCAACTCCTCTGAAGATCACTGCCCCTCAGTGAGCTCCCCAGCCTTCTAACTGGCATCTGACTATCATCATGTCTGTGTCGATCCCCTGTAGGGCATGATTCTGCACATATGATCCAACCACTACCTTATTTTCAGCAGAGAAAACCGGATCTTCTTGGCCTGTAAAATATCTAGTGAGAGAGAACTGGATTTCAGTCACTGGATTGTCAGTGAGTAAAGATCTTACGATTATAATACGAAAGGACAGGGAAAAAGGACCCACAACACAGGTAACTTCTCAGGGAGACATTGACTCCTTGAGAATCAGTCTGAATTCTTCCTTCTTTGTTCTCACCTTTAATTTCAAAGGCAGGATTCCGCTCTGAACACTAATGGCTGATCAGGTCTCCTACTGTTGATCAAGAACTCCAGGTCCTTGAGCAAGTCATTGGAGAGATCTTAATATCACCCTTCAAGACTTTCTAGTCCTAGGATATGAAAATCCTATTGTCCAGAGAGATCACAACCCTGCTCCAAAGGTCCATTGGCTGCAATGACTTGGTGAAACACCACGTTGCTGAGTACAGGACAAAGAGAAGGCTGTGAAATCACCTTATTTGTCCTCACCAATGAAATAGTATAAACCTGTGATAACAGGGTATATATTAGGAACTCTAAAGTATACATTCTTTAGATCTGAGCAAGATAGGCATATTGCAGTAGTAAAATATTTTCCTATTTATATGATGGAACATCAGCAAGCACTTTGTCCAATCACTAGATAAATCTCAGGACACTCTTTTGATTTTACCAAAAGTGCCAAAAAGTTTGATTACACACACTATTGTAGTGAAAGACAGATGTGTAGGATTCACAATTTGTTGCTTTCAAAGTGGCTCTCTTCTTATGAAATATGAATTGAAAAAGGGAGGTGAAGCTGAACAAAGCTCCCCGAACAATCTAAATGAAATGCATGGATCTGAGGGACGCATGCATCCCCTGTACCTGTCCTTCCCTTGCAAATAATAAGTGCTTCCCTCCTGCCAAAGGAAGCGGTATTCACAGGTGAGGAAACAACTTCCATCCTCGGGTTTCAATGTCACTTCCCCTTTCTACATCTGTGGTGAAATGGTACCCACATCCTTGCTAATGGGTTTGGCAGAAATATCTTAAATCCTCTTCAACCCACTGATCCGAGGTACTAACCAGATATTCAAAGTGTTTGTGTTTCAACTGGCCTTGATGGAAACCCAGGTTATATGTGCTAATGGTCCTTTTCTGCCCCAAGAGTCACACCATGAGAACTAATATAACAAATATAATTTATTAAAAGTCTACTATAATATAAGGGGAGCTGAAAAAAAACTTGAATAATGGTGACAGAGCTGTCAGATAGTCATTCATTGGGTTCTAGTAAAGCAGACCAAAGTGCAAATTGGGGGAGTTTTTTTGAGACTGATACAAGAGAGGATCCAGAGTTACATTTATCTCATAAAATAATCTCACATTCTCCAAACTGTAAGACCAGACAATTCAGTAAGGCAGTTCACTGCACTTCTGTTCTAAATTCATAAAAACAAACAGAACATTTTATGAAAACACCATCGAACTCTCTCATTAGCACTTTAAAGAAGTGGAAACTTGCTCCTGCATATGCTGGCAGTATGTGCAACCCTCAGGATGAAGGTCAGTGGTGTTGAGTGTCGTGTTGGATCAGGGGTGTGTACATTACAGTGGCACTTGTATACATGCGGGGCATTCTTTAGATAAAATGGTCTCTTTAGTGGAATAAAAGCACTGCTTCCTCGTCACAAAGTCTCACGCATGCCACACATAGAGCAACTCTAACACCATGAAGTAATGTACTGTAACCATGGTGGAGGTCAGGGAGAGGATTACACAGATTTATGGTACCATAAAAAGAATGTACTAGAGCACTGGGCGGGGGGGGCAGGGAGAGGTTTACGCTGTGTAATGTTTAGTACTATCACAAGAATGTGCTATACCAATGGTGGAAGTCAGAGAGTGGTTGTCACAATCTCGATCCCACTAACAGACCACTAGACACCTACCCATAGCATCGACTTTGACCACTGCCTCAACTCGCCACACGTTTCACTGGACAGATTTGGCAGTGGCGGCTCGCCGAGGGAGTGGTGCGGGGTGGTGGGCGGGGGAGGGGAAGGGGGGGGGTAGTGGAGTCAGACTTACAACGGACAAAACTCCCTCTGAGTTCTGTCCGTCGCAAGTCCGAGTTCACTACCCCCCACCCTGCCCCTCCCCCGCCCTCCGCCCCGCACCGCTCCCTCGGAGAGCCGTCACCGATTTTTGGTATGGCAATGCCAGACCAAGGCAATTTGCGAGCTGGAATGCAGCCAAGGCAATGAAACGTTGAAGCAATTGCCAGGTCAATGTAGTGGTTGGGTTACTAGTGTTGTCTTGTATTCAGTTCTTGTGACTACGTTTCTAGAGAGATATATATAGATTCGAGAGTGTTAAGTGGAGAGTTACCAAAATAGTAAAAGACTCGCACCAGAAAGTCTAGAAGACGCAACAATTTGAACATGGTGGTTGCGCAGAAAAGAGGGCCAATGAAACTGTCCAGCTGTGGTCAGAACCACAAAAGCTATTATGCTGGCCTGTCTCTCCAAACCACCATGAATCACCATTTGGGGTGTCCTACAATAATAGTTTTGTGTATAATACCATATGTGGGTATCAATTTCTCAAGACTCGGAGAAGCTACTGGGACAGATCCGCATTCCCTGAGCACTACTGTCCCTGTGCTGCGACAGATGGTGAACACGGGAAACAGGATTGGAAACGGTGAACGCACTGTAGAGCTAGTCTAAAGTTTGGACAAAAAGGAATACGTTGAGCTGAGAGGTGGAACGGGCTAGAAAGCTGTAGTAGTTGCATCCCCCATGCGTTTCAGTGTTACGGATACTGGGTAATCCCAAAATGGACAGCTAAAACAAATGTTCAACAAAGTTACTAACCACATTACGTCGCACCTACAGCCCCTGCTTGACCTCCCTAAAGCTGGTGTTAAATGCCCGCATCAGCCTCACAATGTGTATGTTAATGCCGGAGCACAGCTTGCAGGCGGTAGTCCCTGGGCAGGAAAGCAAGAACATGATATACCTTCCGAATTCAAGTTCATTATTGACTGGGTTTATTGAAGGAGGTGGAAACCTTGCGAGGCTCACATGCAGAGCACGGCGGTTAAAGCCGGCTTCCAAGAAACCGCCTAAATCCGGCATTATCCCTAATACCCATTAATCTAGGTCTGTAGGTAAAAGGCGTATCAAAGGTAAATGCTATGGATTTTCACATACTTTCAAGGATGAAGCGCAAGTCGCATAATGAACACATTTCACAAAGACCCAAAACCATCAGAAGCATAATAAAATCCCAAAATAAAAGAGAGTCGGTTCTTATTAGGAAATTGATTGTTCAGCTGAAACTATGAAGGCACTCAGAGTGATATACATCAAACAAAAACGCATACTATTGAAAGCATGGAGGATAGCGTACAAATGTAGACGCTTTACAATGAGTCTGGATTGCATTTAGTCGTATTTTTTCATTATTCAGTCAGCAGCACTGCTCAACTTTTGTGTCAACATTTAAACCCAAATGGCAAAATCTTGACTGGAAAAATATGCGGTGTGGTTATCACATTTCCACCAAATTCATTTAGATACCATCTTCCTTTTGTGACGCTCCAACCAATGTAAAGAATAAAAATTAAATTAATTACCATTTATTAGACAATCGATTCGCAATTTGCTTAAGGCCTATCCTATTTTTTTCAGGTTTCTTTACAAATGTCAGGTGACACAGTTATGCATCAAGTTTATTGAACCCACTTTCTCAAATGCCTGCAAATTTCTTCAGTTAATGGTCACAGCAAGATTAGCTGTTGGTAAAGTATGTGCGATATGTGCATTGTGAATTGCAAATTAATTAACCAAATGTTAACAGCAGTCATTTATTGTGAGAAATCTTAGTAGCTCATAGTTTAATATTTTACATCCCCCTCTGTCCTTGTAAGCCCAGACTCTTTGAATGTTTATTCAGACACATCTAGCTCACATTTACACATGTTCGTGCTAGTGCGGCAGGCGTATAACAACGTTCTAGGACTTTCCCAGCTAATTGGAACTATGATGCAATGCAGAAGAAGATGATGCAGTGCTGAGGAAGACAAGTCAGTGCTGAGGACCACGAGCCACAGCAGAAGACCATGAGCTGGTGCGAAGGACCACGCGCCGGTGCCGAGGACCACGCGCCAGTGCCGAGGACCACGCGCCAGTGCCGAGGACCAGGAGCCGGTGCCGAGGGCCACGAGCCGGAGTGCCGAGGGCCACGAGCCGGAGTGCCGAGGGCCACGAGCCGGAGTGCCGAGGACCAGGAGCCGGTGCCGAGGGCCACGAGCCGGTGCCGAGGACCAGGAGCCGGTGCCGAGGACCAGGAGCCGGTGCCGAGGACCAGGAGCCAGTGCCGAGGACCAGGAGCCAGTGCCGAGGACCAGGAGCCAGTGCCGAGGACCAGGAGCCAGTGCCGAGGACCAGGAGCTAGTGCTCAATGCTATGAATGATGAGCCAGTAAAAAAAAAAATGACCTAGTGCTGAAGACACCGATCCGGCAAGATTACCAGATAAGTCCAGGACACCAAGGACATAGGGCCCAGGTTCTGAGCTTTTTTTGGCAGATTATAGTTTTCAGTTTTGCTACTTCAATTAATTCAGCATAAGTGAACTAGGACCCATCCCTTAGGTTCTTAAACGGATATCGAATACACTCAAATTGTGTCCTTGGAGCCATGGAGTCATCCACTAACCTCACAATCAGATGCTGTGGGTGACATTGATGAAGTGCCAAAGACAATGTTTGCAAGCCAGTGCTGAATACAATGACGGTGATCGCAATGATCCGGTGCTGAACAAGATCATGATTACGTATCGTGGCTTTTCTGAATTTAGCAATTAAGGTAAGGTCAGGATAGTAGGCATTATGGACCTAGTACCACCTACAAACAAGTAAACTCCCACAAGTTGGCATGTTTGCAAGCACTCATACTTTTTGCTGGTAGTGTCCCATCCTGGAAATGCAAGTCTGTATCCTCCTGTAAAGGGATTTTCCTGGTGGGAATTGGGTGAATAGGATTCATGGTCTAAATAGCGAGATAACATCTCCATATTTATCTGAAGTGTTAGGAAAAGAGTTTCTTGACAGAAAAAATGTTTATCTACTGGGAAAATTAAAAAAAATAATGATTGCAAAATTGCGCCAGATTTGAGCAGAGGGTTCTTCACGCAGGTAGAAAATCTGCATGCATAGGTTTTAAGTACCTGGAAAACCTGCGGTTATTGTCTTTTAGTACTCCTGCAATATTTGTGAATCCCATGACCTTGGAAATTTGCTCCAAACCTAGGCGTAGCCCTACAAAAGCATATTTCCAACTTATTTTCACTTGGACTTTGTGAATTGGGCCCATTACGATGGCCAAAACGATATATGACAAAAACAACATTAGTTTGAAGAGAAAAATTATACTTAAATGGGTGAATGAATCAGTGAAGGAAGGATTGAATTACACACTGAACTGCTTCAAGACACTAAATAGAGGCCCCATCCGGTGAAAGATGTCACAATGTGTCACAAAACAAAAGCTACCCCGAGCTGACATCATAAATAAAGGAACATTCTAGAATTCCTATAGTTGGTAATTGTTAGCAGTGCTCGACTGGGTGAGAGAGCTGTATTTTCATTCCATTGGATGGACCCTTTAAATAAAACGATTTCAGTTACCCTGTGCTGATGAACACACCTTTAAGAGAAGAAAGCTCTGGTGCTCTGCATGGCTTGAAAGGATATGCTCCTTCAAATTCGAGGAAACTGGAAAAATAATTGCAGATCCAATTTACTTGATAATAACGTGGAGGTTGAAACAGGACAGTGCAAACATGCATGAATTATTCGATAATCCTTTAAAACCGTTTTTTCCAAATAAATGTGTGATGATAATTAAACTGGAGTTGTATTCAGGACTGGTGCAAAAGACAGAGAGGGCTAATTTGCAAAGACATTTCTGTCACAAACATACATTCACAGTCGAAAATATCTCCATTTACACCAGCCAAGAATGCCAAGCTCAGCTTGTGAGTCCAGCCATCTGGATGTAATAGGTCTGATATATGCTCTAAATAGAGTCCATGTTTAGAATACACTTTAGTGCCCACCTGGAAGCCATCTAGTGTCTAAGTCACACGCCTTGAAGGCTGAAGTCCTGGATTCTGACCCTTGGCTCGAATCCTGGCTTTGACACTTGAAACAAGCGTGGGACTGAGTAAAATCACTATTTGTCTCATTCTAAAATTGCAAAGTGTAATGCAAAATATGGGCCACTCATTGTAAAAGACCCCCCCAGTTTAAGAAAAAAAAAAAAACAGACTCCCTCCGCGAGGATAAAAAGGGGGGCAGTGCAGTACAAGTGGTTCTAAGAGCACCATGCCCTCACACACCGATGACAGCATGGCTGTGCTGTTAATGCACCCTAAGCTTAGTTAACTGTCCCAGAAATCAGCAAGATATACAAGTCCAACAAGGCGGAAGCTTTACGTCTACTAGACGGTGCCCTGGAACAAGTACGTCTAAAGAGGGCTGATGCTTTGCCTACAGGGTGGACCCGGAGCCTAACATGCCCTCGCAGGACTGAGGTTTGATGGAGTGTGCCCAGTTTACAGACTCCAGCTCGGAGAATGAATAACGATCGGAAAATTACAAAGCCTTCGAAGGATGAAATCAAATGAGGTTCTGCTTCTTACTCTCAGAAGCAATTTATTATTTGACCCACAGTGAAACTGCATACATCAGCCAAATGTACATACTGCCATCACCTTCTGCGTATATGTAATAAAGCCGAGAAGCAATGACTGTGCGCTGAGCGATCTGCCAAGGTGAAGGCCAAGGAGAGTGGAAGGAGACGAAACCTTTGCGTCTGAGCAGACCCAAGGTCTTACAAAGGTGCTTTGCACAGGGCACATTTCTGGTGCAGTCTATGTGAATGCATGAAGGCACACCTCTGAAGCATTTTTGGTGTGTACACTATGGATGCATGAAAATACCACACTCAAACATTTCTGGCATGCAGAACATGGATGCATGAAGACACATTACTATAATTATTCTGGTTCCTGCTATGTGGATGCATGATGCATGCTCCGCTCAAGCATTTCTGACATGCACCGTACGGGTAGAGTAAACTACGCTGCTGGATGACACTTAATGGATGCATCCACATACAAGCATTTCTGACGTGCACTGTACGGGTAGAGTAAATTACGCTGCAGGATGACACTTTATGGATGCATCCACATACACGCATCTCTGACGTGCACTGCATGGGTACAAGAAGCTACACTGTTGGTTGACACTATATGGAAGCATGGAAATACAAGCATTTCTGGTGCTCCCTATAGGGACGCATTCATATACATTCTATTTTGATGCACTAAGACATACTGATCATACACATCTAATGCAGACCAGATGGGTGTTCTTTTATCTCAAGAGCATCTGCATATCACATTCATGAAGACAAGCTACTGGAGCAGACAAGACTTGGGCAACCCTGCGTGATCGCAGAGACCCGGATGTAAAAAGGGGAGGCTCCCAACCGAAGCTCTGCCACATTTGAATTCCATGTTCAGTCTTCTGCTCCTCCCACAAATTCTGCAGCTGGGAGTTTTGGTTATGAAGATGAATAGCCCCTCAGGCAGGGGTCAGAGTGCACTACGGGGTCGAACTGTCGCCAAATCACTGCACACAGACCCGCTGCTGTGTATAAATATGGAAAAAAGTCTCCCCTCTTGGAATGGACAATTGGGGATTTCAAGCAGAACTGACTGCTTAATATTTCTCTGGATTGGAGAATTAACCTGAATATCTCGAGCTGTCGCCGCGGCCGGATTCTGCCCATTAGCGCGATTTACCGCCCAGCAGCCAGCAGCGTGCAGAGGGACATAAGGTGGCACTCGGGGCTATGCTAATTTTAAGACACAGAAATGGGAGGCTATTTATAAGTTACTAGTTCGTTTGTGCCTGGCTTCTGTATCCCTAGTTCCCTTCATTTCACGTCCCTGTGACTTGGACGAGGCAGCACAACATTCTCAGAATTTCGCCCTGTGGCTCTGTTAGACAGTCAAGTTAAAGCTAAAATTAAGAGTAGTTAATTGCCCTCCCTGCCCTTATGTATGCAAGGAAAAATCAAGGGTGCATAATAAGGGGAAGGGCAATTAACGGCGGTTAATGTCGTTCTTCGCCACCCCCATTCTTGTGCCTCGTTCGGACTTTCAGTGAACTTAGAAGCCAAGCAAAGAACTGTAGGTAATGACAGCATTTCAAACAATTTGATTGGCTGCGCCAATCTCAGCCATTTAGAACTGGGGTAAATATCTCTTTCCTAGCTCTTGCATCCACTTTTTCCATTTAGGAGCATTGTAACATTTGTTCATTCTACCCTACACAATCGTATTGTTGTCTCCGACTCACCTTATGATAATTTATTTTACACACGAGAATGTGTATGTTGGTGGCAGAGGTTTCAGAGTGAGCAGTCCTGATTGGACCATCGCCCCTACTGGGTCGCCTACGGATCGCCAAACAGATCAAATCGCGGGACCATTAGACCGGACGCCGAATGGAGGTGTTTCTTTGGGTGTTTGAGACGGAGATCAACAGCAGAAAACTCTGGTGGGAAATGGGATCAGATCAGTGGTCGAAGTGGGGAAAAAAAAGTAGGGGAACTGTGGGCGGAGAATCAGGGGGCGGGAATAAACAGAGGATTGGATCAGTGGGCGGAGTCAGAGGTGAGGCTAGAAATAGCAAAACATACCAATTTTTAGTACGTTTGGCATTTCACTGACCAGTTACAGCTTATAACGTTATTTAATTCAAACAATCGATAAACATGTTTATTTGAGGTTTAATATACAAGTTGTTTACATTTAATACATTTACAATGTGGGACATGTTTCCAATCACAAAATGTTCCAAATACACTTATAAGTGGAATCATAAGCCATTTGTCTCCGAGCCATGCAGTTTCTTTCATCGGCACTTCTCCTCCCTTTTTCTAACCATTTCTGAACATAAAATTCAGGTTTAAATTCTATGATTTTTATGAAGATTATAGAAGACAGACGATTGATTGATACTCTGTTCCGCAGTGGTGTGAGCACATCATTCATTACACTAAAGCCCTGTTCACATTCAGCAGTGGAGGTACAAAAGGTGTCTATAATGTGCACTAATGGTTTCAGGCTTTCAGGGATGCAATTTTTATTTTGTTTGTACTCTCTGAAACCAAGGATGTACTGCCTAGTATCAAATACATGCAACCTGCTACAAAGGTTTTGTAATTCTCCCTCACCGTATAAGATACAAATGTATCAATTCTGAAATTATGAGACTCAAACATTGGAAGGGTCAGAAATAGGTAGTGGTCCTCTGATTATCTCAATCAGTTATTTTCTCCCCTTCAAACTACTATCCTCTTCAGTCACTATTAGACACATTCATCCTTTGCCTCACCGCGAGCACAATAGGTGTCCAGAAATACCACCCAACAGAGACTGCATGAGATAAGTTCAAACATGAATGGTAAAATATCCTAGTTTGCAGATGTTTTCCACATAATTATAGCTCTGCCGTATTTTCCACATGATACATCAGCCGCATAATCTGATGGTTTTAACAAAAAAATTGTTTGTAGCTCCAACGGATCAAAAGTTACTAAACAACGTGACTTATGTTGCTGTGAAGTGGAAGGCCGTGTGCAAAGGTTGACTGGTCACCTTTCTCACCGCTGCATTTGCATGTTACACTGGCATTAATGAGGCAAAAGCTTTGCAGAGACTGTTAGTATGTGTAAAAATGTCAAAATAATAAAGTATCAGAAAATGTACTACATAACACTGCAGTCTTTTTTGCTGCATAATTTAGTCAACACTGCAACATAATTTTGTCCTCCATTGCTGCATAAATGCAGTGCCCCCAAAGCAGGCAGCACATGCTAAAAGTGCTTGTGTATGAAGCAGAGAGACAATGAAGTTTGTGAGCTTAGGGGCATATTTATGGGAATGGTGGCGCAGGGCAGGGCAGTGCAGCAAGTTGCTTTGCTGCACTGCCCTGTATCACAGGGAAAGGGCAAGAATGCACTGTATTTATCCAATATGGTGCATTCCTGTCTTTTCCCCCTGCGCTGGCGCCATTTCAGCAGCCTAGCACCAACGTAGGCACACTTGCCCCATGGTGCAAGGGTGCCTCCGTTGCATGCAGGATTGTTTTTGTGCAGGAAGGGGCACCTTCCTGTACAAAAACAATCTTGAGAGGCTTTTCCCTCTTTCTATGTGTGCTGCAGAATAAAGCTCACTTTGAAAGAGGAAAAAACAAGGAGAAATAAAGATATTTCTCCTAGTTATGCCTCCCCTAGGGAGGCGCAAGATTTTGACGCATTCCCAGGATTACAAGTCCTAGTAAATCTGTGAATGCGTCAAAAACCGTGGGAGTTGCGTGGGAGACTTTTATTGTTGCAGGAAAACTACTGGGTTTACAAGGAACTCTGCAGTGATTTATGCGTTTTTAAGAGTGAGTCATTATGCTGCACAGTTCTGCTGGTTTTGTTACTGGGGGGCAATTTTGAAGCATTGCTGCAAAACCAGTCCCCAGTTACAAAACCAGTCTCCCATGCAACACCTACCGCAACACCTCTCTTGCACAAAGTAAGGCAATGCAGCAGTTTGTGCTGCGTTGCATTACTCCATATCTATGAAGCCATTCAAAGACATGCAAAGTGGCTTTACGTGGCTTTTAAAATATGACTTGGAGCTTTGCGTTGTGCATGTACCACGTTGCAAGGTGCAAACATGACACAAGGCCCTTGTAAACATGCCCCTTAGTCTGGTGTGCATGCAAATCCTGCATTGCCAATCCCTGGTGAGTTGCATTAGTACTACTGGAACAAGGCCAATGGAGGCACCAATGGGTGAGGCGGACTGGCCTCAAGGGTCCTGTGACCTCAGTGACAAAGTCACTGCTGCTCTAGGGTGTGCTGCTTTGTAGGCCTGCCCGCAAGACTGGAGGTGAACTTCAGTATGGATTGTGGAGGACAGGGCTTCAAGGTTAACCAACACTGGCCACCAGTAGGGTTCACCTGTTGGTGCTAAGAGACCAGGGCTTCTAAGGTCTAGTAGGGGAATGCGCTCCCTCAGGAGAGTGGTCTTATGGACAAGTCATGGAGCCTGAACCAGGTTCCCCAGTTCCAAATTCGGTAGCTCTGGCCATAGTGCCACATCCTATCCCCTCCGAACACCCTTCTGCCCCACTGAGTGAAACTCGCACTGCCTGCAGCGCAGCTACAACCCAATTCTGCCTCATTATAAACACCTGGATGTGACTCAATTCAAATTATGCACTGCCTGAAAAAAAGTAACAACATTCTGGAAAAAGCAAACACTCATAGGGAATGCAGGATTATGTAAAGCATGCGAAATAGAAGCAGGAACTACATGTTACCTTAACCCTTTTACTCTCATTGTTCAGAAATCAATGAGTATTTTTTGTCTCAAACATTGAGGACATGAATACAGGGCTCCTCCTGTACACATGTGTTAAGCAGGGCTCAGAAGAGAAAGGGACTCTTCAGAGAATCTGATCTGACTCACCGAAACCCACAAGGGCTCCTTCATATTCATGTCAGCCAGCTAGCTGCTCAAGCATAGTATAGTACATATGTATTCAAGTGTCCTGCAAAGAAGAATGAGTGCGAGTAAGTCAATGATTAAGTGCCTGAATGTAACTGAGCATGAGTGAAAGAGTGTATGTGGATGAAAGTGAGAGAAAGTGAGTGAGAATGAGTCACGTAGAGTAAGTGAAACTGTAAGTTAGAATGAGGTAATCAGAGTAGGAGAAAGTGAGACTGAGTGAGAATGCGAAACCGAATGTTTAAGAGTGAGTGCAAGTGAGCAATTTTAAGTAAAAGGGAAATGAATGAGAATGAATAATGGGGGTAGTGAGCCTGAGTGAGAACATGTGAGCAAGCATGACAAAACACTGGCCTTGGCAAAGTGGAGGTAAATATTTACTTATGGGAGGAACATATTGTGCATCTTGAAAAAAATGTGGTCAACTCCTGGGGAGCATCAGGCTATGTTGGCTTGGCACAATAATGGCTTTTGAGAGAATTTGTGTAAAAATGGGGTGTCAAAAATAAAATGCAGTATTTGACCCTATAGTTTTATTTCAAAATGTTCTTAGGAGTAGCAACACCCAGACTGCAAATCCTCCTAAAAAAGGCACGCTTACTCGCTTTGTACGCTCTAGTTCAGCTCTAGCATTACGCTGCACTACTCTCAAGCATCACCAGCCACGGTGAGAAAGGGTATTGTGCAAAACCTACACAGTTAAATAGTTTATACATTTTACTGTTCCATTGGCATAACACTCAGAAAAAGAAAACTGGTCGCAGTTCTTTATTGAGCCTTCACTTTAAAGTGGATCCGAGAAACTACTAATCTCTCCTTACCGGACTACCAATAAGTGATAATATATCTTTTGGGCTCTCGCTACCGGCTTTCTCACTTTATCTGCTTTTTATGGTGTCATGTTTGAATAGGAATAAGACATTCATCAACTGAAACAGCTGCAGCATTACTCGGGAGCTGAGAGAAACACATGACTGACTAGCAGAATTTTTTCTGATAGCGCTTTCATGCTCCTCTGTCTTGGATGACAGGCCAAGTTTAAAAGAGGCCGTATTTTACTGTCATGCTTTCTGAGCGATAGCAGTAACTGGCACATACCTTTCAACATAATAATGACTGCCTCTTAGAATGTAATGGGACTGAAGCCAGTTGGATTGATTTCTCTGACATCATTAAAGCATGTGAAAAATTCGCAAGAATTCTAATGAAAGTCGATAAAGCCAGCAGCAGTGTTACGCCATTTCTGCTAACGTTTAACCTCCGTATTATAGATAGAAAAAGGGATGCTCGGGACAAGAGAAGGATGCACAAACGAAAGATTAGCTTTGGCATTCTTTCACAGAACGTCCCGCTGTACTAGAGGCAGAGCAGGACTTCCTCATGCTAAATGTTCCCTTTGTTTTACGGTATTATTTCCAGACGAGGAAAATGCAAGACAATCCAAGAAGAGAGGAGACATATCCCATGGTGGCGTCCGTCAGTCTGCGTGAGCCTGAAAATAAAGGGCAAGGGACACCAAAGTATCCTGATGTGGCCATTGTATTGGTCACAGTGGGTGCAGGCAAGTAGCCTCCTCGCTAAATGAGGTGTGAATCACGGGCTCACAGCAGCAGCAGGGGCGTAGCTAGGCCTTGGGCTGCGCGTGGCGGCCCCTGCGTTTGCCGCCCTCGGCAAAATGATAGTAGTGGGGGGGGGGTGGGGGTCGCGGCCGATTCGTGCGGCCGCAACGGCCGCAGGTAAGAGCGGAGGAAGGGGGGCCGGCTGCCGCCCCAAAACTCGTGCCGCCTGGGGCGGTCCGCCCCCATCGCCCCCCCTAGCTACGCCACTGAGCAGCAGCAGGGCCATCAGAGGTAGCCGTTTTCGCGCTATCCTAAGACTGATGGCCCTTTCAGTGTTGCTTTGCAGGCCCCTAGACACAGGGGGAAAGGGAGGAGGTCGGGGGCACTGCAGAGGCCTTCCTCGATGTGCACCACACAGGCTGAAAGATAAAGTTGTAATTTTAAAGTAGGGCTTTTCCTGCAGTCCCGGTACGCTTTTTTAAAACAAAAAAGTAGGGGAACGGACTGGAATAATTTTTAAAAGTAGGGGCACGCCGTGCCCTTCCGATCCCGCCCACTTCTAACACTGGATCAGATGGAAGGCAAATGCTGCAACCGCAGTCAGGAGTCACACGGCCAACTCTGATATGTACGTGCAGTCTGGCACTCTTGCACTTAGGACATCCGACACAACTTTATCTGTAGTCTACAGGTCTGTAAAGTTAATTCAGCTTATCCTATTTCCAGCAGCCGCTGCAGCCTCTGATTTGAAGACCCTCTACAGGGATGTTTAATAGGGATCACTTGGCCAATGTCCATGCAGTGAGTGCGGCCTCAGCATGATCATGTAAGCATGCATGTTTGTATGTGGTTTTATATTGGATGAACCTGGCTACCTAGCACTGTACAGAGAAGTGACAGGAGGTGACGTGGTGGCAGGGGGGTGGAGGAGGCTTGGGCTGTGGTTGTGATTTATGGAACATCAGGCAGTAGAGAGGTTCTAGAGCAATGAGGAAGTGTTTGAGGGTGAAGTTTTCCCCCCAAAGTGGAGGACAGATGGAACTTGGTGGATTTGGACAGCATTCCATACCTTGTAACTAGAAAGTCTGGCATCTGGGTTTCTATTTCTTGGCTTCAAGTCTGGTGATGCTGCATTATTTTCGTTGCCTTCCACAGGTCTTGGTTTTTTATGCCAGGTATGGCGGAGTGTCAATCTATATTTATTTATTTTAGAGTTTTATATAGCGCGAACTAGACCCGAGACATCGGGTATCAGAGCGCTTTACATGAGCACCTGTTTCGTTACAGAAGGACACGTTCATTTTGTTTAATAGATTATACAAATTGAATTGAAGGTGATCTGGATGAGACGGGAGAGTCAGTAGAGGTCTGAATGTGTTGGTGTGATGCTGTCAAACTGATAAAGGCCTCTTATGAGTTGCACATTTTCTGAAATCCTTATCAATACAGCATTGCAGTTGGGTGCTCTGGCTGGGCCTTTGTTTTGTGACCTGTTAGTAGCAGGATGTGTAGAGAGAAGGGGGAAACAGGTTTCTGGACTCAAAAGAGACACCCTACTCCACTCTAATCTTTGTTCTGTTATTTCTACTCGTAGTCAGTCCACCTGCCATAATCTTTTTCCTATTCCTCTTTCTGGATTTGTTTTTGGCCTTTAATCCCACTCCATCATTTTTTTATTCATTCTACCATTTTTTCTTCACTTTCTTCCCTGCACCTCACACCTGCCCATATTTCATCACATTTCTCCTTCCTCATACTGTTCTTCTCCTCTCTTGATTTTCACCTGTTCTTGCTCTTTTCTATTCTTCTCCTCTTTTCATGTTTTCTAATTTTCAGATCTCCATTATAACCTCCATTTAATCTCCTAGTCTTCTTCTGATTTCTCGTCCCTTTGTTTTTCTCATTTCCGTTCATTTTACTTTGTCATTTATGCCTTTTCTCTTCTATAACTGCATTATATGACTCTCCTCTTTTTCAGAAGTACTTTATTCACTTTCATCACCTTGTTGTTCTCTAAACTTTCTCCTTAAAATTTCATTTCTCTGCTTTCTCTTGCGTCTCTCTTATTTGACTCTACTTTACTCTTCTGGTGTCTTTTCTCAGCCTTCTCCTCCCTATCCATTATTTCCCCGCTTCTCTTTATAACCAATGTCATTTAACCCACTCTGGGCTCGGGAGGCAGTGCGCTGGACTAGGACACATTTCTAAAATGGACCATCTGGTGGCAACTGGAGGCACATAATGCACATTTTTAGGACCGGACAGATTTGCGGAGGAAGGGACAACTTTGCAAAATGAAAAGAACTGTTATAGCCCAACTTTGGAAAAATAGACTAAGTGGCAGAGACGGGCCGAAAAAGAGGGTGTTCATGGTATCACAGATGTTTTCTTTCTGCCTTTTAAAGATTTAAAGCCTTACACCACTGGAAGGCATTGTGCATGAGTGTGGATCAGTTGGAACTGCATCAAGGTATAGAAAATGGTTGAATTCAGAGACAAACATCAAGAAACAATCTGTTTTGAATAGGAAATGAGTTTTACAAAAGCCAGTAGGCTGTCATTCACCACCTGCCTTTTGGCTTTGTCAATGCTTGTTTTGTTAGGGTTTTTGCAAAACGTTTTTGTTGGGGAATCTGCCACACCTTCATAAGACTAAAAACAAAACACATTGGCTAAAAAAAAAATACTTTTGGTCTCAGTAAGCACACTTTCCCCTAGTACTTAAGAGAACTAGGTTGTGTGTGGATATATATTCCTTGTCCAAGGGCAGAATGATGTCACTCACAGTGAAGTTAGCTAATGACTGAAATGGGCTGATCTAAATGTGAATGACAATACCAGACTAATGGGTGAGGAGGACTGGCTGAAATCCCCTATATCTAACTATAGTATACAATATAATTGTAGGCTAAAGCCAGGTCTGTAACCGACCAATTTTCCCGTATAAGAATAAGCTATGACAAAAACAGAGTCTAGAAAATCACTTTACGTGTTGACTAGTTTCGCTGGAGTTGGTGCTTGAAGACGTATTGCACATAAACGCAACACTGTGTGAGAAGGTCTAAAACCCCGCTCGGAGAAGCATACCTTCAGCTTCACAGAGTTTATTTTTCCATTCCAGCAGCATGGTAGGGTAGTGCATCCAAAATAAGCAGCAGTATTTGTTGAAATCACTTTATATTAACCGCAAAGGAAGGAGGGCTTGGGTTGTATGGGAAGGGAGGACGTGTTCTCTGGTTCCTGTGGGCAGCATATCTGCCTGCAATTTTCTCATTATTGTGAACAGAAACGTATCTGTTTAACTCCGGCAAGGAGGAACCAACGTGCAGAAGATGTGCAGTGCTCTTTCAGAACCTGGTCATGTACCTAGTACTTGAGGGGATTAATAAAGTGCACTCATCAAATACATACCACAATATTGTAGGAACGATGATTAGATCTATCCACAGACGATAGTAGTAGGTTGATAGATGCATCACAAAGACAGAAGAGCGTTATAAGGATAGGTGTACATCTCATGTACAGGTCACATGCAGAGAGTAGTATATGGCATGTAATGTGCAGAACAACACAAACTTAAGCAACCAACACACACCACACCCCTAAGCAACCAACACACCCCATCCTCAAGCAACCAACACACCACACCCTCAAGCAACCAACACACCCCATCCTCAAGCAACCAACACACCACACCCGCAATCAACCAACACACCACACCCTCAATCAACCAACACACCATACCCTCAATCAACCAACACACCACATCCTCAAGCAATCAACACACCACATCCTCAAGCAATCAACACACCACATCCTCAAGCAATCAACACACCACACCCCTAAACAACCAACACATCACACCCCTAAGCAACCAACACATCACACCCCTAAGCAACCAACCCCACACAACCTCAATAAACCAACACACCACACCCTCAAGCAACCAACACACAACACCCTCAAGCAACCAACACACCACACCCTCTAGCAACCAACACACCACACTCTCAAGCAACCAACACAGTACCAATGACCTGAAAGATGTCAGGATGCCAAATAATCCAACTTCCTTGACCCAGTAAAGATTTGCTTCAATGTCCTCTCCAAAATCAACACAATGTTCCCGCACAACCAGCAAAGCATCAAAAGGCACCAGTGCTCGGAGACGAAATGCTGTCCAACAGCAGTAAACATAATCAAAAATACTATCTACCCCACATCATATATATTTCACTCATGCCATACCGGAGCATTTAGTGTATGCAGGGCAACATAAACATCTCATCCCATCAGCGCAATAACAAAATGCCTAAAGTATCAACCACAAATGAAAACGTACTTAACATTCAATAAATATACACACAAACGATTATACTTATAGACTCAACAAAACACAACTAAAAAGACCAGACTGCAATCATACACTGTCACATGGTTGGCACTGTGATGCTGCAAACAGTAGATCCCAATATAAACCCCAGGAAGAAAAAAACAAACAGTGAAGTCCTTTGGCTCCCCAAACTAAATACAAATCAACACTCTTCAAAGTTAAAACACTCCAATGTGCCTCAGCCACAGCCTACGCTCACAGCAGTCCTTCTGCAAACCAAAGGAACCTTCACAATCCAATAAACAGACACAGCAAACGTAATACATGCGACCCAGCATAAATTACACCCAATCAATGTACAAAATGTGCTGCATATGAAACATAATACATTGTGATTCCAAGTCCGGCCAACAAGAAATACCAGAACTATGTGGGACAGAGAGACCGCAGCACTACGAGACCAAGTCAGTGGCAGAAAAGGTGGCAATGCAAATCCTGATCACATAATGCAAGAAGTGCTTAGAAATAGTACAGGTGCAGTAAGGAGTTATGTATCTTTACCCATTAGGGATTGGCAGGAAGATGCATGACTCTTACACAAGAGCTAGTGTGTTAAAAGCAAAACTACAATTGTGAACATTACCTGCGCCATCTTGTCTGGTGGAATTCTATGTGCATATAAGTTGCAGTCATTTTAATCTATCACAGTCATTTTGTACTCTGTTGGTCACCTTTGTTTCACCCTGCCCTTACTAGCATCCCTCTGACCCTCTGACCGACCTGGTATGTGTGCTGGGGGCTATAAACTCTATTGCCACAACAAACCTCAGCGCCACTTGCTGCCACAAACTCGTTTTTCCACTCATCTCTGTTTTCAGGCAAACCTTTGGACACTCTACCCCTCACTGCACCTAGTTACACAAACAGGTTCCAAACACCAAAAAGACTCTTGCAACATGATTTATTGCACTGCAAACAGCAAGACTTGTTGTTACCAACAATGGGACCTGTTTTTATCAACAGAACGGACTCTTAGATCTGGCCGGTCTCACATGTTTTAGACCCTGAAGCAAGGTCCAGCTGCAAGATAAGATTGTCTGTTTGACCTGGGTGGGAAGAGAATTACTGTTGGGCTTGTGTGACAACCTGCCCGGGCGGGGACCCCAAGCTTGTGTAACCATGTTAATCAAACAAATGCATTGTGTCAAACTTGTATAAAAGGAAGAGCCAAAGGAGTTGTCAGCAGAGCACCTCCCTCAGACATCCCGGTGTCTCAGTTGACGTGATCTCCTCATGAGAAATAAACCGTTTTTCTTGTCTTCCAGTTTCCAGCGCTTGCCTCATTATTTTGATAGCGAACCCAAAGTGAATTAGAGGTGGAACCCTGCACCGGGCAGCATTGAGGGTCTTAGAATACTCGCTGCCTTTCACAAATTGGCGCCCAAGCGTAGGGGCCCATCAGCGACGCGTGGGTCCGGTAGAGAGGTCCTAACGATGGAGTGAACGACTAAACGATTGGGGTATACCTGCCTGAGAAGACCCTTGTCTGGCTGCCGATCGACTGAACTTCACCAGTTCCGAACGGACCTCTCTCGAGTGACCTGCGGTCCTGACTGGGACCTTAGAGGAACGCCGCATTGATTGTTGGAGTGAGAGGACAACCAGGCGCTGGAAGGGGAAGACGAAGAACTGTCCATACGGTCCGGGTAAGGTCGTGAAAAAACGACTTAAATTGATTGATTGATTGAATAGTTTGATTGAAATACTAGTATTCCTTTTTTGATATTGAGTTATTTGCGACATTTCCCTGCTTGCAAACAACGAAGAATAGGAATATTCTCTCTCTTTGCAGGCAGTGAAGGACAGGTAGTGCAGACTTTTTGTCTAAATTGATTGATTGAGATACTAATTTTTGACCGATAAATACGTCATGCCTGTTTTCTCTAGATTGTTTGATTGTAATTGTTTTGGACCCGACCGTTCGTTAGAGGTCAGTCAGCCGGCACCGCCGGAAGGCACCCCTAACAAGGACATGTACGTAAAGTATGGATTAGCCACCATAGCTTATAGCAAACTATGGCATAAATCACTAGGAAGGACCGGGTAAATCAGTGGCCACTGACGGGATCTTTCGATCCCGCTAAAATAGAAACGTTGGAATTAGCTCTCCACAAAAAGAAAACTAGACCAGTCATGTTTGACAGTTTTGGTTTATGGCGAAAAGAGGCAGCTCAAAGAAAAAAAAGGGACAAAGCGTAGACAAGTATGTGCTTTACTAATTGCATTCGAAAATGACATCTACTCCACCGCCCCCTATTACAGGGGAACCTAGGAAGAGGGTAAACAGAGCGCTATGTCGGCGGGAAATGCCTTCTGACAATTTACCCAGAGGTTCCAAAACGTCTTAAAATCTAACGCCACTAATACTCTCCAGATTTGCTGGCCTGGCTTCGACCCATCTCGAGAAAATGTTTACATTAATGGAGGGTTCACATGAGAGTGCAACTCACTTGAAGGCTTCAGAAATCGGTCGCTGCTTTCTCCTTGGGTCTCCCCAAAGAAGAAAAAAAAAATTTAAAAAGAAATCATTAACTTCCTACATCAGTGCAAGCTCATTTCACTGTACTTCAATTGCTACCAGGTTTTCGCCCCCAACAATAAAACAAGACAACTCTAAAAAGAGCATGTTATATTTTCACTTCAAAGACATGCCATGCTGGAAGCAACGCACTTTATTTCCAAAACCAATAATGACAATAATTGGCGCTCTTGTGCAGATTAAGACGTGATTACTATGTCAGTGTTTTCTGATTTTGGTTAGGAAGTAAACAAGATAACAATTCTGTTTGACGATTTCCGACTTTAACATTCAAAAGCCATACAAGAGAAAGGCCTGAAACTGTAACTGGGAGAGATTTTTAGCGGTCGATCGATTTCAAAATATTTTACCCCTCCTAAAAGTGAAAGTTAAGTGATGGGGACGCGAAATATTTATTTTGAGCATAAGGACTGCGCCTTCACTCGTGTTACACTTTCTGACAAATACAGAATCGGTGGTCTTTGTAAAATCACTATTTATTTCGTATGGGCCAAATCAAAAACAGAAAAAGTACTCCTGAAACAATAAAACAATTTAAAAAAACGAAAGAATGAGAAAAATTGCGTTGGCTAAAAATGCAACGCCAAGAATTCGCAATTTGGTACATTCAAGTAATTGTCATTCTCGAAAATAAAACAGCATAGATGCAGCTTTGTTAAATGTAAATAGGTAAAATTTCTGTCGCTCTTTAAAAAAAAAAAAAGGCAGACTAAAAATGTGCTGGTGCCATCCGTCAAGCTATTTTTGAAGCCTTTGGAGGCGCGCAGACGCTATCTTCTAGGTCCCAATTATGTGCGTCAATAATACTCTTTCTAGGCGCTCCGACCGTAAGAGCGGGGTTGGAACGGTCTGTGAACCTTTCACTCAGGAAGGCTACTCAGGCTAGAAGCAAACCAGGGTCTTTCAGGGCATTCAATGCCAGGAATCGGCGGCCGGCAGGACTGCAATTCCTCTGAGAGGAAAACCCCTCCGCGTGTACTACCTCATGTAGAAATCGCATACCAGAGGCAACGACAAGGGGTCTTTCTCCTCACTGTGCAATGTGCGCGCGAGATACGTACGGCGCTTGCTTGATATGCATACGGCAGTGGAGATTAACTGCTGGTTTCGTGCACTCCCTCTTCAAGCAGACGGGCGGCATTCCCAGGGGCCGCCCAAACAGGCGGGCGGATGGCGTCTGCTGCCCTCCTGCGAAGGCAGAGGCTGGGTGGCCTGCGGCGCGGCTCCCGGTGAGGTCATTCTGGTATGTGGAGCGCCCTGCTCCAAAGAATCACGCATTCCCAAAAGCGAGGCGGTAATTTCTGTTACATCAATCCACCTGTCTGATCTCTAAAAAACACTACGTTTAAAACCTATTAAGCGGCCAGGAAAAGGGCAACACGCTAACATATGGCTTTCCACAGAGTGCGATTTCGGCCCACTTCAATGAAATACGAGTAAATTATCAAATCTGCCTATGGGTTGATGGTCAACGCAATCATGGTACGAAGCCGCCGCTTCACAAAAACATACAAAATAAAAGCAAAAAGCGCATCATCTAAATATATTTAAAAAAAATAAAAAACCTTTATCGTTATCATCGGAAATTAGCCGATTAAAATTAAAACCTCTCCTTATGTGGCACGTCGGCCCGAAAAAGTCAAGTACAGCCCTTAAGCCCAGGGGAACAATCTGCATATATGTGGACTTCGCTTGGTGTTAGTGAAACACAAGTGAGCACATCTGGTCTGAAATAACAGAACAGTTCATATATGGTCGGAGCTTTCTTCTGGCTTCTAGATCAACTTGCATTCTATATGTGCCATCTGAAACCTCAGTATTACACCAGAAGTTACAACAAGTTCCTCATTGTCAAAACCCTTCTCTCCCTCCTAGCTAAAGACATCCCCTCACCTCTCCCCTGGACCCCCGAATGCCAGTCAGCCTTTGAAGAACTACGCAATGCCCTTTGTTCAGCGCCTGTCCTAGGAACCCCGGATTACTCCAAACCATTCTTCCTCTACACGCACGAGAGGGAAGGATGTGCATTGTCTGTCCTAACACAATCAATTGGTCACAAACAACGCCCTTGTGCATATTTCTCTGCCACCCTCGATCCAGTAGCCAGAGCGCTGCCAGCGTGCCTGCGCGCTGTGGCAGCTGCAGCAGTATCGATACGCCAGAGCGAAGGAATAGTACTCTCCAATCCAGTCACTGTTTTAGTACCCCATGCAGTCGACACACTACTAAACCAGACCAAAACCCAACACTTGACTAGCGCCCGACTGACAGGATATGAGTTGACCCTGCTAGCACCGCACATTACCCTAAAGCGATGCACCACCCTCAATCCAGCCACACTGTTACCCCTACCCGAAAATGATCCTAGCGTGACTCCACTACACGACTGTGTGACACTAACCGATGAACAAACAAAGAGTAGAATAGATCTCAGAGACACCGCCTTTCTAGAACCAGATGGAGAACTATGGGTGGATGGTTCGTGCCTCAAACTCCCCGACGGCACCACCTCAGCTGCATACGCTGTCACCACAGCCCGAACCGTTCTGGAAACAGCCCGTATTCCCCAACGTTCAGCCCAGGCTGCAGAACTCATTGCCCTCACACGAGCATGTATCTTAGCGACTGACATGACAGTTAATATATACACCGACAGCCAATATGCCTTCGGGGTGGTTCACCATTTTGGGATCTTATGGAAAGAAAGAGGGTTCCTGACTTCACACGGTACACCCATCCTGCATGGAGATTTAGTCTCCACCTTGACGCAAGCAGTCCTCCTCCCCAAGAAGTTAGCAGTGATAAAATGCCAAGCACATAGGAAAGTGACTGATCTCATTGGACAGGGAAATGCACTAGCAGACGTTACTGCCCGAGCCACGGCAGGAGACAGAACTACGACACGAATGTATGTGACCAGGTCACAAGCTGAACGATGGACTGATGCTAGGACCACTGTAAGGGACATACAGACTACAGGCACACAAGACGAATTGACCGAGTGGGAAAAGGTGGGACTAAAAGACGAGGAAGATTGCTGGAGAACTAAAGACGGAAATAAATGGCTGTTACCCAATGCCTACCTCATCCCCATAATGACCATGGCACATTTACCAGCACACATAGGCTCCACCCCCATGATTGAACTAGTCACCAGAGTATGGCATAACGTCAAGATAGCAGAATCTGCAAAACGCCTAGTACAACAATGTATAGTCTGCCTACAACACAACCCAGGGAAGGGGACAGTAGTACCACGGGGAGGGTTTGGAGTCCCTGACCACCCCTTTGAAATCCTTCAAATGGATTACATTCAACTAGAGAGATGCCTTGGTCTAAAATATGTCCTGGTGGTTGTGTGCGCTTTTAGCAAATGGGTGGAGGCATATCCCACCCGCGACAATACCGCCTTAGCAACTGCAAAAGTATTGCTGAAAGAATTCTTCCCCCGATACGGCCTTTGCAGAATTTTATGGAGCAACGACGGCCCCCACTTCGTAGCCGAGGTGATACAGAACATACTCAGAGGGTTGGGGGTAAAACAAAAGTTCCATGCCGTCTTCCACCCCCAATCAGCGGGCCTGGTAGAGAGACACAATGCAACGTTGAAACTAAAACAAGCCAAAATAGTTGCCACGACCGGGTTGAAATGGCCCGACGCCCTCCCATTGGCATTGTTATCGATGCGCTCCACCCCAACCAAACACCGACTGACCCCGTATGAGGTGGCCTTCGGCAGGCCTATGAGCATTTGGGCAGCACCAAGACCCACCTCCATTAACGATGTCCCGAACATATTAATGTCGGATTACTTGCATAAATTAACAAACGAGCTAACCATTATCCACCAACAGGTGCAGCAAGCCTTGCCTGACGTATCCAGGGGCCCGGGACATGAATAAAGCCAGGCGACCATGTATTGATTCGCAACTTCCAAAGAACGAAGAATCTGGAGCCTAGGTGGACGGGCCCCTGGCAAGTCCTGATCACCACCCGAACTGCCCTCCGAGTGGAAGGAAAACAAAACTGGCTGCACGCTCAAACGAGTCCCTCCAACCCTGGCAACCTGTGAAGGGGTGGAGGTGCAAGAGGAAGTACTCGCGAGAGACCGACCAGCTCTGAGTTGCTACCCACAAGAAGACACCCTCGAACTATCAGAATTTCCCGACCCCACGGTGCCATCCAGGAAAGGGTACAACCTAAGATCGACGAAAGGAGGGAGCTCCAACGACCAGGCCACCAACTAAGTCAAGGTCTCAGATCGGTAGCACAGTCAAACAACGCTACCAGGAAAGCGCCAGACAAAAGTCTGTGGTCCTAACAGTTGTTGAGCTCCTCGAAGATGATGGAAGAAACTGAACACCTGCAAAACCACCGCAAAGACACCAAGACTGCTAACCTGCACAGCACAAAGACAATTGCACTTGTAGCCGCATTTCTCACCTGTCTCCTGCTAATGGTCGCACTCTGGATCATTGAAGAGAATGCACCTGCATACAGAACATTGTCACCCACCATGCAACCAACCACCAAGAAAGAACACTACCTGGTATCACTACCGCCACATCTCCGAGAACGACGCAAAGAATTCTGGAATAATTCTTTCGTGCAGATGTTGCACCAGCACAATCTTGCCACCAATGCTACCAACTGTTGGGTCTGTGGGCTGTTACCACATGCCACTGAACATTCCATCCCTTTCATCCCTTCGCCCTTTTCTATTCACGGATCTTGCCTTGCCTGGATGATGCTCCTACAAGAAAGTTACAAAGACAATGCCACTTCCGACGGAACAATCGCCCAGTTCTACAACGAGTTCTGGCGAAACAAAACAGGAAGGACAGCCGCCCCCTTCTGCCCTCACACCTTCAATGCGACATTCCAGATTAATGTCCCCTCCAAAGAACGAGTGGAAATGCAAGTGTTCAATAATCCTAACAGAGCCACATTTTCCTACCTGAAGAAAAGAACTGCTGCAACACTGACTGTGGCCCTATCTGTGGCGAACGTCTCTAGCCTTGTATGCATTGAAGGCCGTGGGACTAAGAATGTGGGTCACAGCACCTGTAGCATTGTAAGGACTTTGAACACTGCCAACCCCCCAGCGCTTGTTGCATCACCCAATATGTACTTTGTTTGTGGAACCAAAGCCTACACCTGGCTCCCAAGAAACTGGAGGGGCACGTGCTACATCGCCATTGTTTTGCCACCAACCTACACAGCCCCTGCAGAGCATCATCGAGAAAAGCGTTCTAAAGACATTGATCAAGCAGACTCTGCCTCATCACAGTTCCTCGACGCAGCAAAAGGGCTCGTCCCGCTATGGGGTCCGATGGCAAACAGCCGAGCCATCAGACATCTGTCCCAAGCGGTAGAGACCGCCCTGAACGTCACTGCTGGCATCCTCACCAACAACACAGCTGAGCTCCAAGCGATCCGTCTGGTTACCCTACAAAATCGCATGGTCCTGGACGTGGTACTAGCGGACCGTGGAGGAGCATGCCGCATCATCGGTGCCAGCTGCTGTGTATACATTCCTGATAATTCACCTTCTGTCTATGAAGCAATCGAACATCTCCATAGACTATCTTCAGAAATTCATCAAGGATCAGAGACTTGGACAATTGGAAGTTGGCTTTGGGGCATCTTGAAGGAGTGGGGTTGGAAAATATCAATGATTCTCTTGGTCCCAGTATTGACAATATGTGGTTGTTGTTTGGGTATACACTGTATACCACCTTTGTGTTCTCTTTGCATAACTACCTTGCACCCTAAGACTATGGACACTCAGCTAACAAAAATGAGTAATGTATGATCAAGAGATACAGGGCATTATGGAGATCGAAATAGACTGACAAGCTGGCTAGTTATGTTCAAAGGGGCCACTGTTAAAAGCAAAACTACAATTGTGAACATTACCTGCGCCATCTTGTCTGGTGGAATTCTATGTGCATATAAGTTGCAGTCATTTTAATCTATCACAGTCATTTTGTACTCTGTTGGTCACCTTTGTTTCACCCTGCCCTTACTAGCATCCCTCTGACCGACCTGGTATGTGTGCTGGGGGCTATAAACTCTATTGCCACAACAAACCTCAGTGCCACTTGCTGCCACAAACTCGTTTTTCCTCTCATCTCTGTTTTCAGGCAAACCTTTGGACACTCTACCCGTCACTGCACCTAGTTACACAAATAGGTTCCAAACACCAAAAAGACTCTTGCAACATGATTTATTGCACTGCAAACAGCAAGACTTGTTGTTACCAACAATGGGACCTGTTTTTATCAACAGAACGGACTCTTAGATCTGGCCGGTCTCACATGTTTTAGACCCTGAAGCAAGGTCCAGCTGCAAGATAAGATTGTCTGTTTGACCTGGGTGGGAAGAGAATTACTGTTGGGCTTGTGTGACAACCTGCCCGGGGCGGGAACCCCAAGCTTGTGTAACCATGTTAATCAAACAAATGCATTGTGTCAAACTTGTATAAAAGGAAGAGCCAAAGGAGTTGTCAGCAGAGCACCTCCCTCAGACATCCCGGTGTCGCAGTTGACGTGATCTCCTCATGAGAAATAAACCGTTTTTCTTGTCTTCCAGTTTCCAGCGCTAGCCTCATTATTTTGATAGCGAACCCAAAGTGAATTAGAGGTGGAACCCTGCACCGGGCAGCATTGAGGGTCTTAGAAGACTCGCTGCCTTTCACAAGTGGAAACACTGAATGTGAACAAGCTAAAGGTGCATTTATTTCACACTACCCACTTGCAAATATAGTGCGTGGTGTGCTTTTTTTTGCCTTCTGGGTCAACCTTGGTCTTTGGCGAACCCACCTGAACAAATGACAAAAACACAAAGTGGTAGCAAACTAATGATTACGTAAATAGGTAACCCCGCTTCCTGGAAGGTCACAAATGCTTGAAAGCAGTTTTGTAATGGGTTCTGAGAATCGAAGGCATAGACAAGGCACCCGGAAGCGCCCGTCAGTTCATCGTTTCTTTTGTTCAGCAGACGAAGGGGAACTCCAGGATGCTTCTGTGAGGCAACCAGATAAAATAAAAACATCCTTTTATGGAGTGGTAAAGAGATAACTCTTCTTTCGTAAGTAACCTAATGGGTTCAAAATGCCACACACGACATTAGAAGGTGGGTAACAGCAAAAAACATCAGTGCCAGAAAGTGGTGTAAAATACTACAACAAAGTAACCCCTTTTTGTATTTTATGGAATAATATATTTGCTACAAATATCTTTGCATTAGTCCTAGTTATATTTTGAACATGTTTAGATCCATTTAATCCAGGTAGTTAGCTAACTAACAACTTCTAAGGAATTCAGTACCTGGTTAGCACTCCTACAGCAAACACATATAACGGTGGGATTTACTAATAAATTAGTGTCAAAGTGATGCTCTGATTGGCTCACATTCCACAAAGGTCTGCACCAATTAATTATATACTGTAACATTCACTTCAGAGTCCAACAGAACCTGTACCTCTGCCCCAGTCCTGCACTGTGCACTCGCATTTACCCAAATCTTTCATTTAAAGTGGCCAGCTCTTCACTGTTACCACAAAAACAATATTGCTGTTATGTTAACTGCTCTTTTATAGCGCAGCGACTCACTCCCGAAGCAGTATCTCAGCGCTTGCTACTCAACTGCGGCACAGAGAAACTAGAACAGCCTGGTTTTTAATAATTTTTTGAACTTGGGAAGATTTGAACAGGAGCGAATATATGCAAAGGGAGTTTGTTCCAGTGGAATGGGGCCAGGTAAGAGAAAGAACGGCCCTCATATCTGGCAGTGCAAATCCGAGGGATCTTAAAAAGTGCTTTGTTAGCAGTTCTGGGCCCCCGGGTGGGTTGGTAGTAGTGGAGTCTGGAATGGAGGTAGGAGGGTACTGAGTGCATGAGAGCTTTGTGGACCAATCAGCACAGCTTGAAAATGAGGCGTTTTCTGTTGGGCAGCCAGTGTAAGGCTGTCAGGAGAGGATCGTGCGGGGAGGTAGCATTAGAATGATAAATTAATGCTTTACAATAAATAAGACGTGCTCACCTAATGGGAACCGTTTTATTTTTATTCCTACAAGTCTTACAACTTTACACACATGAATTGTGAGGAGCTAATGATCAGAGGAGATTGTAATTTCACAGATGAACAGATCCCCAATAGCTCAAATATTTCAAGGCAATGAGAAAAATAAGTCACTCCTGATCTACAATCTTCATCAACTACGATGGATTCATAAAGGTCAAGTGATGAATCATCAACCACACACTCCTATCTAAAGTTTTTAAGAAATACGTTTTTTAAGAAATGCAGCTTTGAGAAGCTGTCCATCCGAAACGGTCTTCAGGAAACAGATTAATACACTTATCTTTGGCTCTTTAAAAATTCCCTCTTGAGCTGGTCTCAGCCCTTTTACTCCGTGGCCTCTCTCACCGTTAGCGCCGGGATTGCATCATTGTATAAACTTTCCTAGTGAGGAGTGGTTTCTACGGTCAATCCACAGCACACACAGTGTGACCAGAGAACAAGAGAGTAATCATGCTCTAAGGAAGTACCACACAGACATCTTTTTCCAGCGTGGAAACACAAGTAAAATATAACCAAAGGTTGGTGTGATTAATAAACAAGCATTTGCAATGCAATAGGTCTCGCATCTGTGAAAGTTAGACCTATTGGCGTTGTAAATGGTAATGGTTTTATTTATGTGTTTTTGTTTGCCGGAGTGGAGGGACCGGGCTTTCCGAGACTGTGTGTGTGTTGTGTGCCTTGTGAGTGCATGGGCAGTGTGCTATACAAAGACTATCTCCTTGACGAAGACTTTTTTGACAAAATAAACATAGGTAGGATAAAGCAAGGCATTTGAGTACGTGGTGGGGGTTAGGGGAGAGAGCAGTGTGTAGTGTGTCCCAAATTGCAATACAATAAAAGCTCAACCGAATGAGTGTGATTCAATTTAAAATCAAGTTGTGCGAAGGAAAATATTTGGCTTTTTATTTATACATACAACAAACTCTGCAAAAAAAACAAGGAAAATCGAGGTACTGTAGACCTTGCAGTGTGGATTATACCAGCACTGAAATCGTCGGTAAAAAAACAAGTGTCCCTATGAGAGGGGTAAGGTCTGGGGCAATCGACTGACTGACACTGCATGTTAGAGATGTTATCGGTGAGCAACTTCTAGTGCACGATTTTTTAAACCTGTGTTCAATGTGACAAAAAGACTGTACATATTTGTAAAGCTGGATGGCTCTCCATTTGAGTTTGCTGTGGACAAATACATCTACGAAAAGACAGCCAATACCTTAGGGTACTCCACTGCACTAGCACAACGAACCTGCAAGTTGCTTTCAGAAATATTACAAAAGCATTAGAGGCGAAGAAGTGGCAAAAAAAAACGAAGACGTACTACACAGCATGACGTAAGTGAATGTTCTCGAAATAAAACTAAATATGTAAGTGAAATGCACCCAAATCTGTAATCCTGCTCAATGACAAAAAACAACTTGTATCTACACCATCTTCTCTTGTTAACTAACGAAGTAAAAGCACACAATTTACTTACCGAGTTCGGACAAACTGAACGTAGTCAGTCTATTGCTGAAATGTAGTTGGTTCAAAACAAACGAGGCATGCGCGTTTATATGGTGCTGGTTAGTCAATCGAAAACACGTGATTTGCCCACTATATGTGATGAAACTAAACAAAACACTTCAGATACGTTATACATGCTATGACCCAAATATTGAGAAAGCCTAAACACACTATGTGTTGTAAACGATGCGTGCAAGAAATAAATAGGTCTTTAAAAATAAACAACACATAGGAATTAAATATGAATGAAAGAATAAATACAATGACAAAACCAATGCCGCGCAGGCCTGAATATTGACCCCGGTCTGGGTAGTAACGCACCTTGGACTCCGATACCACGTGGACGGTGCGAGATACGGGGTAGCTGACTGCATATGGCAGCAAGGAGAGTAAGGCACTGGAACGGACTACACCGGAGGCTAAGTGACGCCCCTAAGGGAATGAGCACAGCGGCACAATCAGGGAAGGCCCTGCCAATTGTAGGCAAAGGGTCTGCCGGTGCGTGGGGCTACACTGAGGTAGGCAGTGACCATGGCAGGTACGTGCACCCGCTGTGCTAGTGAGCTCTGCAGTGTTAGTTTTTCCATGTGTCCTCCTCTGAGCTCCTGGCTACGCAGCTGTACTGTTTACAATTGCTACAAGTTTTAGAGTAGGCCATATGCACGTTAATGGCTGGCGAACTGTTTGTGGATCCAAGGATGTGAGAGCCAGAGCTGGGTGTACGGCGGGCCGAGTCTGCACGGTACGCACCGCAGCTTCGGTGCTGGTGGTGTACACCGAAGCTGGGTGGCGGTATGGGTGATGACGGTGGGGACGACGACACAGAAGTGCATCGCGCAGTGCAATGAACAAAAGAAATAATTATGAGAGGCATACACTTACCGTCATGGCGGGCGTGCCCCGTTTATCCCTTTCCAGGCTCCCGTTTCCTCCGCCAACTTCACCACAGTTTGTGAAAGGGGAATCGAAATAAAGATGTAAACATATTTGGCACGAGCGTACGCCATAAGTGCCATATTTTAAAACGTTGCGCCAGTGGTGTAGGGCCAGTATTACATTAAGACCACTGAAGACAGGTCAGATTACAATAAACAGCCTTCTTGATGAGGGCCGAGGTTTACACTAATAGCAAACTGACATGGAGTCGAATAGGTGGTCCCTACCACTTCAAGATCTGGGCAAGACTTCTAATTTATTCAGCGATAGATGCTGCTCCTGCTGGTTCTAAGTGCTGCAAATAACATAAGTTACTGTTTCATATTTTATAGCACTCAATTTACCCACCTCGGAAATTAGGAAGGCTGAGCCTGCCTCAAACTCATGAAATCTATAACACCACATATGTCTGCATTGGGTATTCAGGTCACTGAGCCTTCCTGCCAGACGCTGCCAAGTAATGTTACGAGGTTTCGGTAAAGTGCCATGCGCGCCACTTCCTTGGCCACCTGGGGTGGCTTGACAGTTTTGCAGGAGGAGAAGAGAAGAGTTTCATGCAGTTGGTGGTCTTGGTCGACATATCCCCGCCAGCCAGCACATACAACCTCCTGCGGCATGCCACAAGCAGGATCTACGATTAGCACATTATGTAGGACTCGGGGGAATATGTTAACCATTACTGCTAAGTTTAAGAAGAATGAGATTTTTGATCTGCGAAAGAAGTGAAAAAATACAACTCTGAAAGAAAATCAAAACAAAAATGGAGTCTACCACTCACACAACTTCCCTGCATATCTTTCAGCAGGCCAGGCATTTCACAAAGACTGGATTTACAGTTAGAACACTTCTCAAAGGGTTTGAGGGGTCTAGATCCTTAATTCGAGGGCTTATTGTTGCAGTTACCCTTGTTGGTGACCTGAGTTCAAGTCAGCTGTCATCTGGAGATGCTGGTCTCAAGGTAAAATACATGATATAGACCCTTAACTTACTATACAATCCGGAAGGAAGGCTACCCCCTGGCTGATGAGTCTCTCAAGGCAGAAACAATCTAAGGTGCATATGTTTCTGTTCAAATGTGACTTGTTCAATCAGTGTGAGCTGAGCTGCCCCTTTTGAGGTGTTGCCATGACTGATTTGCTTATGGTTGATTTTGCCTGTAATAGGAGATGAATAGAAAACCAAAGGTGTAGAATGCTGCCTCAAATAATTACCAGGCGTTACAAATGATTAAAGCATCTCCGCACACCAGTTTTTTGTTGTGCAAATAATGAAAACTATCAAAGGTTCTTGCACAGGAAAGCAGGATGCCACAAGAGGTGCAACGTACATCTTCACTTATGGAAAATAAGAGCGGGTGAATAGGATTCTAAGATTAAAATAAGGTTGCACGCCGTCGTGATCCACAACCTTGCACGATGAATATCTAGGCATGCCAATGCAGACCCAGTGAGCTGGTGATGGGCATCAAATAGATGGGACTGAGAAGCTCTTTGAGCTACAATTCAGAAAAAATAGAAGGATGCAGTATTTACATAATTTCACTAAGATAACTCTTTTATAGCTTAGGTGTCCTAACATCAGAACCACTCACAAAGACATTGTTTTGAAATGGCTGACATGATGCCATCCACGGTAAGAGCACACATCTCCCAATGTCCTCCCACCCTTAATGAAACTGGCATTTCATGGAGCTGGCAGGAAACGTGTGTATGGCACCTGTCAGTGGATACACAGAACCGAGTGCCAGCCTGCCATCTTCTTGCATTCACTCACAAGGAATAGGCAATATTGGTCAGAACAGACGCACACACATTAGAAGAAGTATGGGTATGAAAGTTTCATCTAATTTAAGATTGACAGGTGGGAGGATATTTAAAGAGAACTCACTCATCTCAAACACATTCTGACCCTAGCTGAATAACTAAAAAATTGAGGTTTGTCTTAAAGGCCCCATGAACCCTTCACTTTTGTTTCTGATGGCACAAGTTCAAAGGCCCACCCCCAATGCTAGTTTTAAAGGTATGCAATCGGGGTGCGCTGACTGATAAACATCCTTCCCTCCAATCCCTGCCCCCCCAAAGTGAGTACGGTCATGAAGCCAGAATTTTACCACTTATGGCTGGGGTTTAAGGGTATCTCTCTAACGATGGTCTCCCCAAAAAATCTATCCTGTTCCTTGGTGCGCTCATTTTCAGCTGGACCACAGTGGCGTTACAAAGTCCTCCGCTGTGCAGGAGGCTCCCGAGCTCCAGGGGGCCCACTCAGCACAATAACCTGGCATGAGAGCTCCTTTTTGAGTCCTGTAATTTGCAGGGGGCCCCCTAAAGTTTTGTTACGCCACTGCTGGACCACTACAAAGACATCTACTCTGGGATGCCAAAAAGACACTAGGCTGAGCTCTTATTTGGAAGACTACGTCCACATCAAGCCTGTCCCTAGGACACTCTACTGCCTTCTGGGTCAAAAGGAGAACAGAACTCAAGAAGCGTTTACCCTACAAGTCACTCCACAGACATCAAGGTGGCCGACACTGGCCTCCATGAACTTACTGGCCATCTACCGGCTAACACAATCAAATTAATGGCAGATCTCTCCTCATACATGCACCCACCCTCAGAAATGCATTTCATTCACCCTATAAACCCAAAGAGAACTTCCTGAAATATAGGTGAGTCAACTGATAGAAAGGACACACCGGACTAGGCACTGAAGAGGCAAATCTGACCTTCAGCACAGGTCCATATCCACGCACACCTCATGTTAGATGCGTTGCCCTTGTCTCTATACGCTCCTATATAGAAGACTTTTCTAACAAACCCACCATTTCAGGAAGTCAGAGTGCAGACACCACGTTAGTCCACAGAACAGCCCTAACACCATTGTCTCTTTACAAAGCAGGTTCGTTGAGATGATACTACACCTACGATTGGTGGTTGTTGAAAGTACGGCTGTCTGTGCATTAATAACAGAGGCAAAGGAGTATGTGGTCTGTGGGTTGTATACTCAGTGTGTCGTGCATTGTGTCCACATTGTGTTGCATTGTGTGTTCAGAGTGTGTCCTGTGTGTAGTGCATTGTGTGTTTACAGTGTGTGTCTGTGTCAGTGTGTGAGTCCGTATGTTGCGCATGTCTGTCTGTGCCCATAACACCACAACAGCAACTTAAATACGCTCAAAAACAGTCATTCACAACAGTGAAGAACATTGGCAAATGCAGGAATCTGGACCTCCAAGCACCGAGATGTTCCCAAGATAACAAACCGAAGCATTAATGGAATTTTTCTAACTTTAGTAAACAGTTAAACTCAGCCAAATGCCCCAGGAGTTCCCTGAACTTTGAGCTCCTGCCCAGGAAATACAGCAACTCCAGGAGCCAACGGACAGGAAAAACTGCTTTCTGCTGGGAAAGGAATGAAGACCCAAGACGGAGGTACCCGTAAAAGGAAAAGGCTGACTGGGCTAAGGGTTACTACTGGCAGGCTTCCTCAGAGGGTGAGGTCTTCAAGAGCCTGGAAAGATTTACTACCAATCTGGGGTCTTCGAGGCGCTGGTGAGACTTAGTAAAAGGTTGTCGTCCTCAAGAGGCTTGAAGGACTGTGCAATTGTTAGGTGATGTTAGGAGCGAGGTGGTGTAGCATAGAAGCATTTGTGTAATCTCACTGCTTTCCTGAATCACACTTTGCTAACTCGGACCCAAATCAACCAGAAAATGATCCAATTTCCCAGCAGGCCTCCCTACCTGCCAGGACACTGTGATGAGTTCTCCTGGATTCCTTTTAGGCACCCCAGACAAGAAACCAGACACAGCATGCAGCGTAGCCTACAAAGACAGGCTGGAAAACAAAATGTAGTCCCGGTATCAAGTACCTAAGCCAACGGAGACAGGAAACCAGCCGTGTAAGCAATGTTATGGTAGAAACATGACAGAGCCCGCCAAGAACTCATGCAATTTAAGTGAAAAAGATATACATTTACAACGCAAATACATTTAACAGCCTCCTTGATTCAGAGCTACGCAATGTTTCCATCATTGGTTTACCTCTGTGATTGTTGGCTATCGTGTGATACTAATAAACTGCACAATTGGAGTACTAGTCATGAACTAAAATACTGCAGTGACCATCATGTAGAGATTCTTTGCTGTTTACATCTGAACAAAAAACCCCTGCCTTGTGAATGCCTGCCCTTCTTTGTAGTTTTGGAGGGAGAAATTTGCAAACCATTGCATAATCAGAGAAAATATAACCTGCCCATGCACAATGCTCTCGTACTTCCAAGGACGGGACCCAATAGAAGACTGATTACTCAACCGTACACTCAATCACTCAACAACTGCCCATCAATGTAAGATTTAAATGTAACTACATCACCAAGCCGGATCCGGCTAAGGACCAACAGTGGTCCTACACGGCTCTCCGCATCTGCCCACAGCATCCATGCAACACAAAATCAAGAACCTATTAGGCCAACAAAGGCCTCATGGAGGATACGATTAAGGCCTTCATTAGGTCTTCAGTTCAATTTCAAAGAGAATGAACAATACTATCAATCTAATCATTCAAACTATTTTGTTCATTTTTCTCGTAAACCCCCAGACCGAGCACCAAATGTCTTTATTCATTTTTTCTTTTCCAAGATCACTTTTTCACTTAAAACTAGGGGATTGCAAAGTTTTTTCTTTGACAGAAAGTTTTCCAAAGTTCCTGATTTTCGCCATGTGCAAAGTTAACAACGCTTCCCGGTTTACTTCCACCTCTATTACTGTTTTTAAAACACATCGTGGTATCATTTTCACTCTGGAGATTTTTTTAATCTTCAAGTTTAATTCTAGCAAAGCTTAATGCGCAATCCAAATGCATAGGATAACACCGTTTCCCGCGAAGCTCATCTTGTGCGGACACATTTTCCTCAAATAATGACATACCAGACAAATTGTTGCTAAAGTCATGAATTTCATGCAAAAGCGAAAAATGTCACAAACAGTTCCGTACTTCTTCAGAAGCTTGAAAAATGTAATAATACTAAACTGTGCTCTCTCCTATTAAAGCGGATGCTGGATTTTAGTGCATGGCACTGGTTTCAAACGTCCTTGACCTCAAGGGCGCAGGGAACCTCTGTTCCACCTGAACACACGGCGGCGCCACAGGTTGACTTTCTGCCCAGAGAAGCCGTGGGCAGCGCAACATCTGCCCTGAGTGAATTAACCGGACTTAATTTCTGTCTCCTTCCGCCGCCAGCCATTTTCCACAGCGTCGCCGACCCTGGAATAGAGAAACAGTTCTGAGAAATCCCACTTGCAGAACGAGTCAGACGTGAAGCTGTGCGGCCCATTAGAGGATGTCACGCACGGTTCACCGCGGCAAAGGGAGTTTACAGCGCCTGGACGAGGGCCACGGGCGCAATCACCGCCTCTCGCCGCATAACCGCACTCGACAGGACACCTCCATGGAAAAAATAATTATTACATTTTTAAATAGAGAGATATTTTTATTCTTTACTGCGCGGAGACCACAAAGCGACACAGAGCTTGGCAAAGAGGAGTTTTACTTGTTATGTAGTTGCTGCTGAATGTGGCAGGTTGCATGGGACGTGTCTGCTGGAGAATCGACGCACCACGTACTTAGTATATTTTCAGCATATTTAAATATTGAGCGATAAAAGCGTTTACTATTCAGATTAAGGCAGAACCCTCTCTAAATTTGTGACATTTTTTACTTGCCTTCACCATCTCCAAGCTTTATTATCACTACTCTCCGAGCTCACATTTGTGAGTTACAATGTTTTCACCTTTCTTTGACGTTTCCATCAAAACTGTCTATATGGAAAGACTAACGTTTGATGTCAAGGTGAGAGATTCCCGTGTAGGTTCTCACCTGACTGATATCACAGCGAAATGTTTGTTTATATGTTCACTATTGTTTGATGTCATGGTGAAATATCGCCTTCTGTGTGATCATTACTGTCTGGTGTGATAAATGAAATGTTCCTTTATATGTTCACTATTGTCTGACGACACATTGAAACGTTTCCTTCTGTGTGAATATTACTGTCAGGTGTGATAAGTGAAGTGTTCCTTTAGATGTTCACTATTGTCTGACGACACATTGAAACGTTTCCTTCTGTGTGAATATTACTGTCTGGTTTGATAAGTGAAATGTTCCTTTAGATGTTCACTATTGTCTGATGTCACATAGAAACATTTCCTTCTGTGTGTATATTACTGTCTGGTTTGATAAGTGAAATGTTCCTTTATATGTTCACTATTGTCTGATGTCACATAGAAACGTTTCCTCCTGTGTGTATATTACTGTCTGGTGTGATAAGTGAAATGTTTCTCTGTATCTCTGCTAGGCCCTGACTTCATAGCTGAATAACATCTGTCCATCGCCCTGCTGGTGGAAGGTGTTAAGTGACCTGGTTGCAGCTCCACAATGCATACTGCATAAGAGAAAATGCGCAGTAAAAAGAAGAAAGTCAACAATAATGTTCTAGAGATAGAAGTATCAGCTTCATAACTGGAATAGTAGGGGTGCTTAGTTCTCCCACAAGGATGAGTCAGGTTTTATTCTGACAGCAACCTGCAGCAAGCGAGGGGGTTTTCTTAGTTTCACTTCGGGCCGGCACAAAGGCCTGATTTAAAGGGCCATCAGCCTTTCTTTTGTTCGCTATAATCCTGGCTAGGAGCTATCCTGAGCCTAACACCTAGATGCCAATGCAATGGAAGGAAAAACAAAGGCACACAGCTTGTCACTTCACAAGTACTTTAGAGGAATTAGAACTTGGAGGCAAGTTTTTGACTTTGTTCAGCGCCCCTAACTCCATGTAAGAGATGTGCATGCGCTTTAAGATTTATCTGTGTGTATGAGTAATTACACTAATAATTATTGAAATAGCACCTAAAAATTTATTTTCTATTTACTTCTTTTAATGCACTGCTCATCCCAGTGTAGAGTGTCAGAGTGCTTAACACCACGCACAGAGTGACAATAAATCGTAAAAGTATGGCACAGCCTCCCACTCCACATCAGAGCCTCCTCCTCTCCATCAACTCCGCAAGAAGCTGAGGCCCTGGCTTTTCAATTAATCAAGCTACCACAGGCATGGCTAGCCGCACCCACCTGCTTGGCACCAGGATACACTCACGGATGATAGTGCACTTTACAAATATGCATAAGTGTGTAAATCAATGTACAAGAAATATTACTTATGACAAAGAGGATTATAAGGTGTAGGAATCTCATATCGTCCATGCTTGTAGACATTATATGTTAAGAGTAAATTGTATTGTAATTGCATTTATATAGCGCTTACTACCTCTGACGAGGCGTCAAAGCGCTTTTTCGGCGAGTAGCACACTACTCCGGAACCCATAAAGGATTAGTGTTGAATTAGTATAGTGAAATATGAAAGTGATTTAAGTGGTGGATAGGTTAGTCAATTATTTGGAGTGAGAAGGATAGCGGAGGGATAGAAGAGGGAAAAAAAGTTTGCATTTATATAGCGCTTGATACCCCTGATGGGGTGTTGAAGCGCTTTTTTGGCGAGTAGCACGCTACTCCGGAACCCATAAAGGATTAGTGTTGAAAATTAGTATAGTGAAATATGAAAGTAATTTGAGTGGTGGATATGTTATTCAGTTAGTTGGATAGAGAAGGGTAGCAGTGGGATAGAAGAGGGAAAGAGGTTTGCTTTTATATAGCTCTTGGTACCCCTGATGGGGTTTTGAAGCGCTTTTTTGGCGAGTAGCACGCTACTCCGGAACCCATAAGGATTAGTGTTGAATTAGTATAGTGAAATATGAAAGTAATTTGAGTGGTGGATATGTTAGTCAGTTATTTGGATTGAGAAGGGTTGGAGAGGGATAGAAAAGGGAAAAAGGTTTGCATTTATAAAGCGCTTGTTACTCCTGATGGGGTAACAAGACTAAATGGTCCAGAGAAGCACAATGTAAGGATATAAAACATAACGCAGTGATTGGGGTTGTCTGTACTAACAAGACTTTATTAATTCCCAGAGCAGCCATTCTTTACAATCTTAGGATGACAATAGATTGGGGGAAAAATGACAATGATCTAACCCCATGACTTACAGTTTGCATGCAGCTCCATGATGCTGGTAAATGCATTACTGTGCTACATTAGAAGCATTGCAGCTCATTAACTGGAATTAAGAAAATGACCTATGTCAGCCGTAACCCACTTCTTACATATCTATATAAAATACAGTGGCGTAACGAAATTTGCAGGGGCCCCCCCTGCAAGATGCATGGAGGGCCCCCCGCTCCGAACTTTATCAGGAACTCTCGGGAGAAAGTACTGTGCTGAGGGGGCCCACTGCAGCTCGGGGGCCACCCGCACCGCGGGGGCTGCGGGGGCCTGTGTTACGCCCCTGATAAAATGCAAATCCGTGATCTGTTGTTACACTATGTGCTTTGCAGCAGACACACTAACTCTCTATTCTACTTTATGAGTCAAAACTGTGGTTAGCCAAAACACAGATCTTTCCCAGAACTAGAATAACCACCAGAGTTATTTTATTGCTAATATAATGCCCTCAAAATTGGCAGGCACAAAGATCTATGCAGCAGGTGTCTTAAACTATGTAAGATATTCTAAAATCCAGCCTCTTTGTGACCAATTAAGTGATCTTGGCACAGATTTGTGGTCACATTTGTTCTTGTTGCCAATTTCTTTGCAGCAGATTTATTTTTAAATAAATACATATGTTGACTGCCAGACTCTGCTTTTTCACATCCCACCCCTTGTGACTCCACCCCCTTTCCCCGCCCCACCTTGACCCACAATTTATGAATTCCCAGAGTCAACTTTTTTCAATTCCAGAACTGATGGGGTAGTACTTCAGGAGTGCAACTAGGGAATAGAGATCTGTACAGACTGCAATAACTCAACCTACCACAAGAGGGCAGGCCTTTTTTTCACAGCCCCAGGAAAGGCGTCCATCTTGGTAGAGTAGAGATGGCTAATTTTCTAGGGCGATTTCCATGAAGATAAGGCGTTGAAAAGATGAGGGCATTAGGAAGACATGGCAGTGGTCCTGGAAATTGGGTGGCTGGAGATGATCCTTCGCATTTTCCACTGGCAGCTCTAGTCTGCACTATACCAGCACCATGTGGCAATGTCTGCCATAATCAAACCATGGCCACTGTCCAAATGGTACTAGGTGAGTGGGCAAGAGGCATTACAGGTCAGAGGGGATCTCTCCACCAAGCACACCTGGACTGTTATGGTTATACTCTAGTTAAACATGATCTATACATTAAGGTTATGCTGGAATTTATAAGATTATGCAATAATTTTGTGCCATCAGAACACCCCATTCAAATCCAACTTCTCCATCTCAAGAACTCTCGTCCAGTCGGTTTATTTAAAGTGAACCAGGCCTACAACTTCTAGAATGCCTCTAGTTGATAAATGAAACTTAGGACTGGGTAATGTTTCTTCTGATGTCCAGCAGCTATCCAGTAACCATTTCCAAACCATTGGTGCCTTACAGCACGGCTGTTTTAATCAAGCAACCCGATATATGAAAATAAACACACTGCCCTGCGAGCTTTTCTAATTCAAATTTAAAATCAAAGCCTTTGTTTCTGCCCATTCTATTAGTGATTTTTAAGGTACCAGCTTTTCATTAATTGTCAAAATCATATAATCAGGACATTTGGAAGTTGTCCCCGCCATGCAAGCATTGGACTGTTGTCAGTTTAGGAGGCCTGGTTATGCAAAGACCCAAAATACTGCAGTCCGGTGATGTCACGCACCCTCTTGAAGTCTTGTCTTCATTCCCTATGGGCGGGCTTCACTAGATCCTGCAGGAGCCTGTTCTAGGCCTGGGAGAGCCCTGGACAGACATTCATAGAACAGCCATTTCGAGCTTTCATTACATCTTTGAAGTTGATGGTCCAGAGGGGTAGCGAAGGGAGAAGGCTAGTCTCGCAATGGAAGGATAGAAACGGAGGAGTTGGATGTGAGTTGTAGAGAGGAGGAGAGAAGAAACGGTAACAAGAGTAGGGTGGAAGAGGAGAAATGCGAGCATGCTGTAAGAAAAGGTGAAGCTCGGGATGGAATCCCTGATGGGAGAAGGCACTGTGTTCTCACCCTATCACAGCACAGCCTGCTTTCACTGATCTGCTCTCATCAGGACCTCACACTCCCATCCAGCTCAAAGCGCAGCACTTCATGTTTGAGGAGCTCCTGCTGCAATAAGCACGTTCTCTTTCAAGAGCCCCGCTAATCCTCAGAGCTAGGAGCACACCCGCACATCTAAAATAAATAACGAATGACCTCGCACAGTAAATTCTGAATGGTAAAGTGGCGATGTTTGTGTTTCTCCCAAGAGCTGTCAATCCGATTAAGCAAACAGATGCTCGGCGGCAAGGCTGACTTAATTGGCTGAACACCAGCTTCAATTAACCAGCATCATCTGGTTCGAAGGGGCGGGCCCTGAAGCCCAGGCCAGACGCACCCGGCCAGCCTTGCAGGGGCCTCGTGTCATTTATGACCATGCAAAGCTTTCTTACCGATTTGTTATTGTGACACTAACCCCAGGGGTATGGACCAGTGGGAGCAGCTCACCCTCCTCTGGCCCCCGTGCAGAAGGAGATAACTAGCTGAGGGGGACTATCACAAGCTCATGAATATTCACAATAGAAACAAGCATTGGCAAAGGCAATGCGTCTCACCTTTTAGAACTACTGGTTTTCTGCCGCTTTGTGTAAAAAACAACAAAAAATGCACCGTAGCCCCCCCCCACCCCACCCCCCCTCCTCCCCTGTTGCTTGGGGCCTGTTCCGTGGGCAGCAATGGTGAACTGAGCCCTAATGCTATCTGGGAAAATGCAACCCTATGTTCCTTTTCATAGTAAGACTGCCCTAACTGGGGTCCAGTGACCACTCAAAGTGGGTGGGGGAGGGTGGATCCTGTGCTGTGTATCTGGTAGTAGAGAACTAAAGAAGAAACATTCCTTCTCATCAAGGTGCCCGCTACCTGGAAAACTGTAAATGTGTGCATTAGTTAATCACCAAAGATAAAGGCCACTTTCAAGCCGGTGTAACTTTTAATTAATGGAGTCACTCAGGTACATGGTGATAAATATTTTTTTTCTTCAGAGGTAATATATATGTGTCCTCTAAAAGGAGTGCCCCCTTTTAATGGGCACATATAACAATATTTACACTAGATATAGTCTGAATGCTCATCAGTAAAATGTGTATTTTTAAAGCACTTTTTTTTCTTAAACAGTATTTTGCAGCAGCTTGTTTTATACAGTGTAATACAATTTTAAAATAATGACACAGTGCTTTCTGTGACAGACTGGGACCTGGTAGCACTATAAACAAGTCACTATTCCTCACTGCACCAATCAGGAATTAATTCTGTGACTCTCTAGTCACATACAAAGATATCGGCAGCTATCACATTAGCCAACTGAGGTTTCATAGGGTAAAAAAATATATGTCCCTTTGATTAGCTTAACTTGCATTTATTTTTCATTTGAGATCTGTGAATGTTTTAATATGCAGTTACCCGAAGGTGAACAAAAAACAATAAAATACCAATTTTTAGCCGTCTTTGACCCAGACTTCATTCATACTGAAACTGCGCAATCTTACTCAGTAGTAACGTCCTCACACTATTTTTTATGGGCTTTAACTGCTGCATGTAAATGAAGACAGCCTAGAAACATTCCAGGCTATCTTCATTCACATATGATTGCAGACCCATTTGCGCCCCCCCTGGGAACACATCCACGGCGCCCCACAGTTTGAAGACCTCTGATCTACAGTCACGAGATGTTGGGAGGCAATCTAAGAGCAGTAAATAACAAACATATTTAAAGGTGCGCAACAGCAGCCTCCCGGCAGCAAATGGCAGCTGCCGAGGTCGTACATCAATCAATCGGGGAATTGTAAAGCGCGCTACTCACCCGTGAGGGTCTCAAGGGTTCATAATAATTCAAAAGAAAGGTTTTTTTTAATGTAAAGAGTGCCACAAAAAGGATGGGGGAGGAATGGAGGGCAAAAGATAGGTGGTGGGTGAAGCAACAGGGAGAGGGCAGGTGGAAAGGGCATGGGATATAGGAGCAACCTGGCAACAAGAATCAACTTCTAGGCTGTACATAAAATTAAAAAATAAACTATTTTTGTGAAGAATGCCACAGGAGAAGATGTTCATCAATGAGGCACCGGAAGCTGGGCCCCAGGGAGAAAAAAGAAATTAAAAATAAATTAAAAAGGAGAAGAGAAAGTACTGGATGAGTTGGGGTAGTGAGAGAGTAACACAGAGCAGGAGGTGGAGGTGTTGGGAATAAGCAGGACATGAGGGAGATAGCTAGAAAACACATGCACTCTCATGGAGTACTTAATGAAAGGGAAAGAAGTAATTCTCTAAATGTAAGCAGTAGAAGTCGGCCAATCAGAAAGATGGTAACAAGACTATGCTCCAGGGGCAGGATTAACACAAGAAGAGGAAGGCAAATCATTGAAAAAGAAGCAAGCAGATGAGAATGACAATAAAGACAAGCAATGGGCTGGCGTTAAGCACACTGCACGTTTTTGGTAAGGTCCATAAGAGAGTTTGCCGCCCGACAGCTAAACGTAGATGAGACCTAAAAAGAGGCCCAACTTGGAGACAAGAATGCCTACAGATATGATGAATAACTCCATTCTACGGTGAGTGCCAGCAGGCAGCAACATATCTTTACCAAATCTCTGCAAGACAAAGACATACACGGCACGCACAGCATAACAAGCATTGACAAAGCCAATAATTTTGCACTTTTCTATAGCAACAAGGATTTCATTTACCTTTTAATGCATGTAAGGGAGCAGCTATCAGTAGTGCAGCAGCTGCAGTCTGAGGGGCCCACTGCACCCCAACTTTATCTGTCTTTTACTACCCACCTTGGGGAAAGAGGCCTATATTCCTGACTGCATGAGGGCCCATGGGAAATACCACTGAATGCATGTTCACCAAAGCCGCTCACATACATTACACATATATTTATTAAACAGCTCATATGGTATGTAATATCCTCTGCCTTCCATTGTAAGTATCCTGCAGGTTACCATGGAGATCCCCGACCATAAAGAAGAACGAAGCCAAAGGCAGCATTTCTTTATAAGGTCACAGAACTCAGAAGAAATACTTCATTCCTTAGAACACATGGTCACAGCATCCTCCTGCCACCAGTTTATTTACATTCTTGGTCTCTTGCTCTTTCTATGAAGGAGAATCTATAGTTGCTGAAATGTAGACTGAGGAATCCGTACTGCAAAAATCAACGTTATTCAGTAGCTTGTAATTGCTTGCAAGACCATGTTTTGAGCAGTTGAATGTAAGTGGGTATCCTGCAAACAGATTCCTGTGTTCTTGTAATGATTGTAATGAAATCCAGTTGACCAAATTACTGAGAATTTTAATGAAATGTAGTTAAGAAAAAGTGACTATAAGCTCTCCTTTTAGTTATTGAAACAGCAGTTGAAATTCTGTTGAGTGACCTCCCTTTCACTCCATCTGCTAGCCCTGGCAGGGGGCGTTCGTTTTGATTTCAGAGATCAAATATGACCTCTGGAGACACTTCCTTCTTTTGTCTTGATCCTACAGCTGTCCGCCAAACTCCACCCAAATCCAAACAAGATTGCACCACTACAGACGAGGTCAACATTTGCATAATATGAACACTGTATTTCTATGCTGTGAATCTCGCCTAAAGGCAGCACAACAGTACACAGGGTCAAAGACGAGCAGGAAGTCAACCAGTGACAGGAGAGGTAGCTGGGTTGTGGCCGGTTAATGCGTTGTGATGTAGTGTTCCTTAAAGAGGTGCACCTTCAACTCTTTCCTAAATTGCACCAGCGTTGGGGCAGTCCTGATGGATACAGGGATGTTGTTCCAGATCCTGCGTGCACAGATGGAAAACCTAGGCTGCCATTTTTTTTACACTTTTAGTCTCCAGTCTGCGGGTGTCCTGGCTATGGGAGTGCCAAGAGCCACCAGAGATGGTGAGCTTGTCTGCAAGATAAGCAGGGCTGCTTGTCGTGATGGCTTTATAAATGATGCAGCTGATTTTGAAGCTAGTGTGGACCTTGACTGGGAGCCAAAGGAGTTCCATAAGGATGGAGAGGGGTGATGTGGTCATATTTTTTCAGGCTCTGGGTGAGATGTGCTGCAGAGAGTCGGATGTTAAAGGGTTCCAGTAATTCACAATCTGCTTTCCTACATAATCTGACTGTTCTAGCCCGGGAAGAAGCTAGACTGGCCGCAGTGCATTTTCAGTGGAGGCAGCAGGCTCAGGAATGCTGGGCCTGTAAATATCCTGTTTTTGTCTTCTCCAAAATCCATAAACTGATAGAAAGCTGCCTCTGCCTTCTTTAGATCGACAGCAAGTAATTCTGAATTTGGAGCATTAATAGTTCCTGCTCTATTTTGCACACTGTGAAGAGGCCTCATGCGGAACAAATAGTTTCTTACCTGTCGGAGTAGTTTTGCAGCTTGAAGACTTTCTGGATTCACTATGCTGTGCATTATTCCGCCATCTCGTGGTTGGGTCCGGATTCGTAGTCTTTTCTTTGTTTTTTTTTGTTGGCCCAGGTGGGCGGCGACGCCCCACCATTTGGTGTCTTCGGTGACGTCGTCGCGCTTCCGGCGGAAGCTCCCACCTTTGGTAGCCATCTTCGGATTCTTTTTTCTTTTCCTCTTACAGTTTTTTGTTGTCTATGTCTTTAACCTTTAATCCTTCAATTAATCTTTGATCCCTCTAAACCTTGTATGTAGTCTAGTTGTACCCTTAACCTCCTATGTTATCTTCCTGGCGGAGGCGGGTGGGATCGCTAGTGAATCCAGAAAGTCTTCAAGCTGCAAAACTACACCGACAGGTAAGAAACTATTCGTTTTGCAGCGTGAATCTTTCTGGATTCACTATGCTGTGCATAGACTTAGTAGCGGTTTTGTTATTGCGGTGGTTGGGTGGAAGATGAGCATTGGTTGCTGAAAATGTGCTGTAAGACCTTCTGTCCTACTTGTGCCTCTTTGTTCATTTGGATATCAACACAGTAGTGTTTGGTGAACGTGTGCACGGAAGACCATGTTGCCGCTTGGCAAATGTCTTGTATAGGTGTGTTCGCTAGGAACGCAACCGTTGCTCCCTTTTTCCTTGTTGAGTGAGCCTGGGCGGCTCCTTGTAATTCTTGTCCTGCCTGCTTGTGGCAGAGTTGTATTGCTTGTGCAATCCACCGTGCGATGGTATTTTTGTTACTGGTCGTCCCAGGAAACTGCTTGCGAAGGAAACGAAGAGTTGTTTTGTTTTCCTGCATTCCTTCGTCCTTTCTATGTAGTGCATCACTCCCCTTCTGGCGTCCAGCGTGTGTAGCGCCTTTTCTGAGGGTGTTGAAGGTTTCTGGAAGAAACTTGGTATCTGTATTGTTTGATTGATATGGAACCGCAACACCACCTTTGGCAGGAAGTGTGGGTCCGTCCTCATGACAATTCTGTCCTTGTGTATTTGCAAGTAGGGCTCTTGTAGTGTGAGAGCCTGTAGTTCACTGACTCTTCGCAGTGACGTGATAGCCACTAAGAAAGCCATTTTTAGTGTGAGCATGTGCAGTGTGATCTTGTATATGGGTTCAAATGGTGATTTCATCAACTGTGTCAGTACAGTGTTGAGGTTCCAGCTTGGGGCTGGCATCCTTTTAGGGGGGGCTATTCTTTTAGCCCCTTCCAGGAATCTTTTGACCACTTGGGAGGTGAAGAAGCTTTTCACCGCTTCTCCCCTGGTGTAGGCCACTATGGCTGCTAGGTGAACCCTTAGTGACGAGTAGCTCAGCCCGCTTTGTAGTAGGTGTGTTAAGTATCGCAGTACTGTTGATTCTTTTGTGACTTCTCGTTGCAGTCCCTCTGTAATGCACCATTGTGAGAACCTTTTCCACTTTGCAATGTAGCATTTTCTTGTAGTGGGTCTCCTTGCTTCTCTGAGTACTGCCATGGTGCTTGGAGGTAGTTTGAGGTGTGGGAATTCTAGGTCCTCAGGAGCCATGCTGCTAGGCTGAGGCTGTCTGGTTCTGGGTGGAGCACTTTTCCGTCTTGCATTGTGAGGAGGTCTTTCCTTCTGCTGAACCTGTGTGCTGGTTCCTGCGCCATTTCCATTATCTGTGAGAACCATGATTGTCTGGCCCACTGAGGTGCCACCAATATCAGTGTCATGCTGCTGCTCCTGCATTTGCTGAGTACCTTGTGTAACAGTGGTATCGGGGGAAAAGCGTATGCAAATTCGTTCGACCAACTTATCCATAGCGCATTCCCTAGGGACCTTTGGTCCGGTTGTCTGGATGCGTAATGTTGGCATTTTGCATTGTGGAGTGTTGCAAACAGGTCTATCCGTGGTGTTCCCCACTTTTGGAACAGCCGCTGCACCTCCTGCTGGTTGAGTTCCCATTCGTGGGATGCAGACGTCTGCCTGCTGAGTCGGTCTGCTTCCACATTGTCTATTCCTGGAAGGTGTATTGCTAGCAGGTCTATCCTTAGAGGGATGGCCCATCTCCAGATCTCTTGTGCCAGGCTTGATAGCGGTGTTGACTGTGTTCCACCCTGTTTGTTGATGTAGAACATCGTTGTTGTGTTGTCTGTTTGTATCAGCACTCGCTTCCCGTAAAGCTGCTTTTGAAAGGCTTTTAAGGCTAGGAACACCATTTTTAGTTCTAGGACGTTGATGTGTTTCACTGCATCTTGTTGTGACCACAGCCCCCTGACGCGGAGTCTGTTCATGTGTGCGCCCCAGCCCTGCTGTGAGGCGTCCGTTGTGATGGTCACTGTTGGAGTTGGCTGTGTGAATGGCTTCCCTTGTAATATGTTCTTTTCCTTCCACCACGCTATTTCTTGCTGCACTGCGTGTGTGACAACCACTAGATCTTCCCAACTCCCTGTCGCTTGTGACCACTGCTGCTGTATCCATTCTTGGAACGGTCTCATGTGCAGTCTGATATGTGGGACAAGGTGAATGCATGATGCCATCATTCCTATTAGTCTGCTCACCGTCCTCACTGTCAGAACTTGCCCCTTGCGGTAATGACGTGTTTCCCTCAGGAGCGCTATAGTTCTCTTGTCGCTGGGGAACACCTTGGACTGTGTGCTGTCTATTAGCGCCCCTAAGAATATTTTGATCTGCTGAGGTTCTGTTGACGATTTCTCCCACTGTATTGAGAAACCTAGTGTGGACAGTGTTTGTATGACTTGTTCGATGTGGTCTTTGCAGAGTTTGTATGATCCTGCTTTCACAAGCCAGTCGTCGAGGTAGGGGTATACATGTATGCTCTTTCTCCGAAGGTGCGCAGCAGCTGCTGCTAGGCATTTTGTGAACACCCTTGGTGCGGACTTTAGTCCGAAGGCCAGCACTGTGAACTGGTAGTGTTTGTGGCCTATCACGAATCTTAATAGACGTTTGTGTTTGTGGTTGACGGGTATGTGCAGATATGCATCTTTCAAGTCTAAGGTCGCCATGTAATCCCCTTCTTGGATTTGTGGTATTACTTCCTGAAGTGAAGTCATTTTGAATTTTTGAGTTTTTATGAACTTGTTCAGGAATCTGAGGTCCAGTATTGGTCTTAGTGTTTCGTCTACCTTTGGCACAAGGAAGTATGTTGAGTATACTCCCTTGTTTCTTTGGTTTTTGGGACTAGTTCTATTGCTCTTTTTTGTAGCAGCTCCTCTGCTTCTAGCCGGAGGAGGGCGAGTTCCCTTGCGGGTATTGTCCGATGTCTTGGTTTTTTCCCCGGCGGGTGTTTTAGGAGGTCTATGCAGTACCCGTGCTGTATGGTGTTTAGTATCCACTTGTCCGTGGTAATTCCCCTCCATTGTGTGAGGAATTTTCCTAATCTTCCTCCCACCGGTGTTGTATGCTCGGTGGTTATTTGTTGTATGTGTGTGTTCCTTGTTTTGTTCCTTTGTGGACTTCTCCTGTCCCTTGGTGTTAACTGGGGAGGGTGTGGTTTGTGTCTGGAGTCACTTTGAGGTGGGCTGCTGGCCCCCTCTTCGGGCCTGTCCCCGTCCGTACCCGCGCCCTCGAAAGGACCGTCCTCTTGGTTGGTACTGCCAATTTTGCTGCTGTTGTCCCTGCAGGTTTTGGCCCTGGTTGTTCCCCTGATATCCTTGCTGGGGTGATTGGTGTGAAGTGAAGGGTGCATTGCCCCCTCTACCACTGGGTCGCCTTGAGGGGTTTCCTCTTCTCATCCCCCTGAACTGCAGCGCTCCCATGGACCTTGCAGTTTCGTTGTCCGTTTTTAGTTGAGTCAACTTGTTGTCGACTGTTGCCCCAAACAGTTTCTCACCGTCGAAAGGTGTATTGATGATGTTGCTCTGTACTTCTGGCTTGAAGCCGGAGATCCTGAGCCATGCGTGTCTCCTCTCAGTTACTCCTATCATCATTTGCCTGCTGGAGTTCTCTGCTGCGTCCAAAGCTGACTTTAAGCAAGTGTTAGCGATGGCCTTGCCTTCCTCCGCTAGGTAATTTGCCCTTTGTTGGTGTTCTTCTGGCAGGTGTTTAATGAGCTGACTCATTTCTGCCCAATGCTGGTACGCATGCCTGCTGATGAGGGCGTTGGAGTTGGCGATGCGCCAGTGTATGGCTGCGTTCCTCTCCACTTTTCGTCCTGTGAGGTCTATTCGCTTGCTCTCCTTGTCTGGAGGTGGGCCTGTGTTGGTGGGCACACCAGCCCTTTTCTGGCCGTTGCAGCGATAATGGAGTCTGCTGGTACTGACCCTTGGATGTACGCCGGGTCTTTTGTAGAATGTTTATATTTCTTCTCGCTTCTAGGTGTAACCGCCTTGCAGACTGCCGGTTCCCTGAAGGCCTCCCTTCCCTGGTCCAGTACGCCAGGCAACATGGGTAGGAATTGGCTCCTTGTCTGTTGAGGGAGCAGGGTTTCGAAGAGGAAACCTGCCTTTGTTTTTTCTTCCTGCATTTCGACCCCATATGTCTTTGCAGCTTTCTGGACGACCTCATCGTAGACTCCGATGTCGTCTGGCGGCGAAGGCCTCGAGGGGTAAGAGTCTACCCCTTCTTCTGGTGACTCTGCGTCGAGGTCTTGCCAGTCTATGTCTTGTACCTCCGAGGACGCCGAGTCCCGGTAAGACTGCATCTCTTCTTCGCCTTCGGCTTCGAAGTAGTAGTCTTCTTCGTCCTGGTCTTCGAGTGGTTCAGGTGTTGTCGGGGGCTCGATGTATTCGGCTTCGAACTCCTCGAGCGCCTCGTGGGCTGGCTTCGATGGGATAGCGTATTGCTTCATCTTGTCGTCGAAGTCTTTTTTCCGTTGCAGGATGCTCGCCATCTCTGCCTCGAGCCTCCTTTTCTTTTTCGCCATCTCGTGGGCCTTTTCGGCGTCGAGTGGTGCAGTGCTTCTCTTCGCGGTCGCGGTCGTCGAAACAGACGCCGGGCCTTCCTTTCTCGGTGTCGAGGCTTCCCTTTCGGAGGTGACCTTCGACGCCTTTGTTTTTCGGAAGCTTTCGCCGATTGTGAGTCCTTGTCAAAGGATCCGCTCGACTGCTTGTCCTTGGACGCTGTTGCTTTCGTCGAGGGTTTCGGCGGCAACGCTCCCTTCGAGGACTTTGCTACACTTCTAGTAGTGTCGCTAGGTGTTCTGGCTTCACTCTTTCGAGCGTCGCTTTGGTGTTTTGGGGTCGACGACTCCCTTACCTCCTTCGACGTTTTCTTATGGACCTCGACGACCGCGCAGTCCTCTGGTCCCTCAGCGATGTTGTCTTCCTCTCCGCTCGAGAGGCCCAGGTCTCGGAGCGATGGTGCTGGTCCCTGGCCCTGCATGTTGTAGTTCGCCCTTCTCTGTCTGTCTCTCACCCGGAGGGTCTTCGGGGTGAACGCCGAGCACGCGTTGCAGTCTTCGCTGATGTGGTCGAGCGGCAAGCAGAGGTTGCAGACTGGGTGCTGGTCTTTTTGGGCGTACTTGTGGTGGCAGTTTTTGCAAAACTTGAACGGAGTCTTGTCCATAACCGCGCTCAGGGAGCCCCCTGCGAGCGCATTCTCCATAGGCGTCGAGATTTCGGTCGTGGACCTTCTACCTCGTCGTCCTTCTTGTTGTCTCCGGTACTTGTGTCGTCGTCCGGTGTCTCAGGAATCCATCCTCGATGATATTTCGACTTTTCGAGAGTCTTCGTCCAAAATTTTCTGGAACTTCTCGGCAACGATCCAGACCCCACGGCGGAAAAAAGAATCTGAAGATGGCTACCAAAGGTGGGAGCTTCCGCCGGAAGCGCGACGACGTCACCGAAGACACCAAATGGTAGGGCGTCGCCGCCCACCTGGGCCAACAAAAAAAAAAAAAAAGAAAAGACTACGAATCCGGACCCAACCACGAGATGGCGGAATAATGCACAGCATAGTGAATCCAGAAAGATTCACGCTGCAAAACATGGTGCATAAACCCCCCCTAAATAGAAGCCTAAACATATAGACACAGCCCTGCACAACAGTATGCAACATTAAGTGTTTGTTTTTTAAATACTTCACCAGGAAGCACTTTAAGATTCAAGGCATCGGCGCTTACAGAGATGCAGGGTGTTTCAAGGACTTTTATCACCGCCGAGTGCCCTCTCGAACAACTACAGCTCTGAGAAGCACAAGTGTCTCTGATGGAGGGGCGAGGTTGCATGAGTGCAGTCGCATAACAAAACATTTCCAGGACAATGAAGGTGCTATTCTTTCCAGCCGGGTAATTTACATTTAAGTGTTAGAGGATTGTTTCCTGCTGCACTCAAAAACACTTGTACTGTGGGAAATTTAAACACCAGATGAGAGGAACATTATCATTTTTAATTGCAAAATATAACAGTCAATATATGAAAGGTGACCGGCTCACTGTGGTAAAGCATCCGACGTAAATGTTACCCTCTGTGTGCAGCGTTTTCAATAACCTTTGATCCATCTTATCTGGGAACGTTTATTTAACTTGAAAAGAAGTGGCAAGTTTGTCAAATTCATGTTTAAATGGAATATGCAGGGACAAAAAAATCACCTACTTTCAGTGGTCCAGAACACAATGTTAGTTATTCTGAAAACCTACGTGGATTTTCACTGTTCAATGGATCAACAAACCAAGCCTAGCTTGCAACATTCAGATCTTCACCTGTCGCCTTATTGACCAGGGGCAAAGGTCAGATATATCCCCAAACATCACAAGGCCCTGTTGGTTGAACCCAGCCATGAAAGGCTTAGATGAATGTTTAACCCCGCGCTTCTTTGTTAAAAGCAAAATGACAATTATGAACATTACCTGCGCCATCTTGTCTGGTGGAATTCTATGTGCACATAAGTTGCAGTCATTTTGATCTATCACAGCCATTTTGTACTCTGTTGGTCACCTTTGTTTCACCCTGCCCTTACTAGCATCCCTCTGACCCTCTGACCGACCTGGTATGTGTGCTGGGGGCTATAAACTCTATTGCCACAACAAACCTCAGCGCCACTTGCTGCCACAAACTCGTTTTTCCTCTCATCCCTGTTTTCAGACAATCCTTTGGACGCTCTACCCTTCACTACACCTAGTTACACAAACAGGTTCCAAACACCAAAAAGACTCTTGCAAAATGATTTATTGCACTGCAAACAGCAAGACTTGTTGTTACCAACAAAGGGACCTGTTTTTATCAACAGAACGGACTCTTAGATCTGACCGGTCTCACATGTTTTAGACCCTGAAGCAAGGTCCAGCTGCAAGATAAGATTGTCTGTTTGACCTGGGTGGGAAGAGAATTACTGTTGGGCTTGTGTGACAACCTGGAGTTGTCAGCAGAACACTTCCCTCAGACATCCCGGTGTCTCAGTTGACGTGATCTCCTCATGAGAAATAAACCATTTTCTTCTCTTCCAGTTTCCAGCGCTTGCCTCATTATTTTGATAGCGAACCCAAAGTGAATTAGAGGTGGAACCCTGCACCGGGCAGCATTGAGGGTCTTAGAAGACTCGCTGCCTTTCACAAATTGGCGCCCAAGCGTAGGGGCCCATCAGCGACGTGTGGGTCCGGTAGAGAGGTCCTAACGACGGAGTGAACAACTAAACGATTGGGGTATACCTGCCTGAGAAGACCCTTGTCTGGCTACCGATCGACTGAACTTCACCGGTTCCGAACGGACCTCTCTCGAGTGACCTGCGGTCCTGACTGGGACCTTAGAGGAACGCCGCATTGATTGTTGGAGTGAGAGGACAACCAGGCGCTGGAAGGGGAAGACGAAGAACTGTCCATACGGTCCGGGTAAGGTCGTGAAAAAACGACTTAAATTGATTGATTGATTGAATAGTTTGATTGAAATACTAGTATTCCTTTTTTGATATTGAGTTATTTGCGACATTTCCCTGCTTGCAAACAACAAAGAATAGGAATATTCTCTCTCTTTGCAGGCAGCGAAGGACAGGTAGTGCAGACTTTTTGTCTAAATTGATTGATTGAGATATTCATTTTGACCGATAAATATGTCATGCCTGTTTTCTCTAGATTGTTTGATTGTAATTGTTTTGGACCAGACCGTTCGCTAGAGGTCAGTCAGCCGGCACCGCCGGAAGGCACCCCTAACAAGGACATGTACGTAAAGTATGGATTAGCCAGCGTAGCTTATAGCAAACTATGGCATAAATACACTAGGAAGGACCGGGTAAATCAGTGGCCACTGACGGGATCTTTCGATCCCGCTAAAATAGAAACGTTAGAATTAGCTCTCCACAAAAGAAAACTAGACCAGCCATGTTTGACAGTTTTGGCTTATGGCGAAAAGAGGCAGCTCAAAGAAAGAAAAGGGACGAAGCTAGACAAGATAAAGAAACGCGAAAATCAGCTTACCAAGCCTGTAAAAGATTAGAAGAAAAACTAAAAGAAAAGGAAATCGATAAAAAGGAACAGGAATCAAAAATATCAGATCAATGCCCTGTTAGAACGCCCTCGACTCTTTACCCCAAGTTACCAACAAAACAAAGGGTAGATGATGATTTATTGTTAGGTCCCCCAATCATATACATGCCACCCCCTTACGCCCCTACTCATCCCGTAGTACAACGACAGGACCACCAAAGTATAGCCGGAGATGGCACGATCGCCTCAGTCTCCACCGCCTCTGCTCCCACCGAGTCACCCACACCAAATGCCTCATCAAAGGATACAGTAGTAGAGGTAGGATCAAAAGAAACAGGAGCACCCAGGGTCCCGCGATTAAGTAAAAATGAGCGAGCAGGCATTGATAAAGTAGTTAAATCCCTCATAGATAGGAAGGAGACAGAAGAGCATGTAACTGACATATGCAACTCCTATGTTGAAAACCGCAAACGATACTTTATTGTACGTCTGTTACCACACTCTTACTGCATATGAAGAGAAGTACCAAGATGTAGGGCCCCAGCGACTAGTGGCTCTCTATAGGAAGGTAGACACCGGAGATGAAGGCGACAACGATGTTACAGAACTCTTTTCATCCACACTGGAGGTATTCCGTCACCTCGTGGAACAAGGACGGATAGATAAGGACTGGACATCTAAGATAGCAGGACCCCCGGTGGAAAAACCAGATAGCATGATGCCGATAAAAGAAGCTGCCCCTTATTGGGTACCTCCTAGAGGACAAGGGACTCATGACGATATGAACCATCAAGACGCTAGAGGAAGGGTGGTCTACAATTGGGTGTATCAACCATGGGACAGACAGGACATTTTGACGTTCCGTAAATCTTTACCGGATTTGCGAAAGAACCCCACCGCCTTTTACACTGAGCTAGGTACCGCTCTGGGATCAACAATAATGACACTTGCCGACATAGACTTGTTCTTCGGGTTATGTTTGCCAGCAGATGTGTGGAAACAGATTAGGAAAATAGACCATACCGAACTGCTTGGTCATACCTGGGAACAACTCAACACACTAGATAAACAGCGGAACCCTGGTCAAAAACCGGTTAAAGCAATATTGGACCTCCCTGACAAAATAGTGCAGAAAGTGAAAACACTGATCCCAGAGAAAAAGATAGACTGGTCCATAGTAACCGCGTGCCGCCAGAAACCACAAGAGGATGTCTCAGAGTATTTCTCCAGATTTGAAACAGTGTTCTCCGATTACAGTGGACAAGACATGTCCACCGCAACCGGACACCACTTATTTGTGCAGAACTATGTCAAAGGACTACTACCAGATGTATCCCAGAAATTACAAGCCAGCGAAAGTAGTTGGGCAGCATCTAAACCGGCGGCCATTCTCCAAATGGCCCAGTACTATGAGCATCAGAAAAACGAAAATGACAGGGCTACAGAAAGGAAAAAGAAGGACTTGAAGGAGAGGGTAATGGTAGCACAACTCCAGGGGGCGAATACAGGAAGGGAGCAATATAGGGGAGGATACCAGCAGAATACCCCTAGACTACAGCCACCTAGAAACAATTAATCGACATCATATGTAGGACGCCAAGACCTAGGACAGGATCAATGTGCATTTTGCAAAGAATATGGACACTGGAAAACCCAATGCCCGGCTTTGTTAGGAGCTGGTAGGGGCAGAGGGGCGAGGGAAATAGCAAGTGGACAGAGAGGAAGAGGACGTGGGAGAGGGTACGCGAGTGAAGCAAGCGAGGAAAGGCCAGGAAGAGTGAACACATTTGACCATCCCAAACAGAATCAGTACCAACAGACAGATTATGACAATGCGTACGACTTTGCATAGGACAGCCAGAGGCAAGGGAGGGATCCAGTCGAGCTCTATGTTGATCAGCAAGGCCCTTATGTTACCGCTGAGGTCCTGGGCACAAAGTCGCCATTTCTGGTAGACACAGGAGCAACACGTAGTGCACTATCCAAACGACTGATTCCAAGGGCACCCTTGTCAGGCTCACATGTGACCTCAATAGGATTTGACGGTACGCCCTCCACCAACCCTTTGTCCCGACCGATCCCTTTTAACCTTGACAACAATAGCGTCGAAGCGACATTCCTCCTCTCTTCCAACACCCCAGACGCCATTATGGGTCTCGACCTTTTGAAACACTTCCATGCGACTATCAGATGCTCACCAGACGGAGTGCGTGTCGTCCTGTATGACAACCCCCAGCGCCATAGAGAGAACCCTAATCAGCACATGTTTCCCATCTCCGAGGCTGACGCATCCCTACTGGACACTTTGCCATCACACTTATGGGCTAGGGCTGATTCAGACGTAGGACGAATGATGATTGACCCAGTACACGTAACAATACGACAGGACGCAACCCTATCGAAAGTACCGCAGTACAAAATATCGCCAGAGGGTGAGAAGGCACTGACAGAGATCATACACTCTTTGGTAGAGGCAGGGGTGGTAGAGGAAGTAGTGAGCAACGTTTGTAATAGTCCCATACTACCGATTGTAAAGAGAAGGGAGAGGGAGACGGAAAAGCCTACCGCTTCATCATTGACCTGCGGGAGATAAACAAAATCGTAGTGCCACAATACCCAGTAGTTTCCGACATCACGACAATTTTGACCTTAATCCCCTCCACTGCCACCACCTTCACTGTAATTGACCTCAAAAACGCATTCTTTTCCATACCTATACACAAGGACAGCCGCTATCTATTTGGATTCACCCTAAACTCCCGTTCGTACAGATTTTGCAGAGCACCTCAGGGGTACACTGAGAGCCCAAGCATCTATAGCCAGGCGCTTAAAAGACAGTTGGACGCCATACAATTGCCAGATGGAGTGGCACTAATACAATATGTAGACGACATCCTTCTAGCAGCGGACACCATACCAATAGCCGTCACAGCCACCATCAAACTACTCCATTTTCTTGCTGAGAATGGTCACAAGGTCTCCCGAAAGAAATTGCAGTTCTGTAAATCACAAGTGACCTATTTGGGTCACCTTTTATCCAAAGAAGGAAGGAAACTCACGCCTGACAGGATCCAGACAATTCTAGACACCCCTGTCCCCAAAGATCAGAAACAAGTCCGCTCTTTGATAGGTCTCACCTCATTTTGCCGACAGTGGTTACCGAACTTTAGCCTCATTGTCAAACCCCTTCTCTCCCTCCTAGCTAAAGACATCCCCTCACCTCTCCCCTGGACCCCCGAATGCCACTCAGCCTTTAAAGAACTACGCAATGCCCTTTGTTCAGCACCTGTCCTAGGAACCCCGGATTACTCCAAACCATTCTTCCTCTACACGCAAGAGAGGGAAGGATGTGCATTGTCTGTCCTAACACAATCAATTGGTCAAAAACAACGCCCTTGTGCATATTTCTCTGCCACCCTCGATCCAGTAGCCAGAGCACTGCCAGCGTGCCTGCGCGCTGTGGCAGCTGCAGCAGTATCGATACGCCAGAGCGAAGGAATAGTACTCTCCAATCCAGTCACTGTTTTAGTACCCCATGCAGTCGACACACTACTAAACCAGACCAAAACCCAACACTTGACTAGCGCCCGACTGACAGGATATGAGTTGACCCTGCTAGCACCGCACATTACCCTAAAGCGATGCACCACCCTCAATCCAGCCACACTGTTACCCCTACCCGAAAATGATCCTAGCGTGACTCCACTACACGACTGTGTGACACTAACCGATGAACAAACAAAGAGTAGAATAGATCTCAGAGACACCACCTTTCTAGAACCAGATGGAGAACTATGGGTGGATGGTTCGTGCATCAAACTCCCGACGGCACCACCTCAGCTGCATACGCTGTCACCACAGCCCGAACCGTTCTGGAAACAGCCCGTATTCCCCAACGTTCAGCCCAGGCTGCAGAACTCATTGCCCTCACACGAGCAAGTATCTTAGCGACTGACACGACAGTTAACATATACACCGACAGACAATATGCCTGCGGGGTGGTTCACCATTTTGGGATCTTATGGAAAGAAAGAGGGTTCCTGACTTCACACGGTACACCCATCCTGCATGGAGATTTAGTCTCCGCCTTGACGCAAGCAGTCCTCCTCCCCAAGAAGTTAGCAGTGATAAAATGCCAAGCACATAGGAAAGTGACTGATCTCATTGGACAGGGAAATGCACTAGCAGACGTTACTGCCCGAGCCACGGCAGGAGACAGAACTACGACACGAATGTATGTGACCAGGTCACAAGCTGAACGATGGACTGACGCTAGGACCACTGTAAGGGACATACAGACTACAGGCACACAAGACGAATTGACCGAGGGGGAAAAGGTGGGACTAAAAGACGAGGAAGATTGCTGGAGAACTAAAGACGGAAATAAATGGCTGTTACCCAATGCCTACCTCATCCCCATATTGACCATGGCACATTTACCAGCACACATAGGCTCCACCCCCATGATTGAACTAATCACCAGAGTATGGCATAACGTCAAGATAGCAGAATCTGCAAAACGCCTAGTACAACAATGTATAGTCTGCCTACAACACAACCCAGGGAAGGGGACAGTAGTACCACGGGGAGGGTTTGGAGTCCCTGACCACCCCTTTGAAATCCTTCAAATGGATTACATTCAACTAGAGAGATGCCTTGGTCTAAAATATGTCCTGGTGGTTGTGTGCGCTTTTAGCAAATGGGTGGAGGCCTATCCCACCCGCGACAATACCGCCTTAGCCACTGCAAAAGTATTGCTGAAAGAATTCTTCCCCCGATACGGCCTTTGCAGAATTTTATGGAGCGACAACGGCCCTCACTTCGTAGCCGAGGTGATACAGAACATACTGAGAGGGTTGGGGGTAAAACAAAAGTTCCATGCCGTCTTCCACCCCCAATCAGCGGGCCTGGTAGAGAGACACAATGCAACGTTGAAACTAAAACTAGCCAAAATAGTTGCCACGACCGGGTTGAAATGGCCCGACGCCCTCCCATTGGCATTGTTATCGATGCGCTCCACCCCAACCAAACACCGACTGACCCCGTATGAGGTGGTCTTCGGCAGGCCTATGAGCATTTGGGCGGCACCAAGACCCACCTCCATTAACGATGTCCCGAACATATTAATGTCGGATTACTTGCATAAATTGACAAACGAGCTAACAATTATCCACCAACAGGTGCAGCAAGCCTTGCCCGATGTATCCAGGGGCCCGGGACATGAAATAAAGCCAGGCGACCATATATTAATTCGCAACTTCCAAAGAACGAAGAATCTGGAGCCTAGGTGGACGGGCCCCTGGCAAGTCCTGATCACCACCCGAACTGCCCTCCGAGTGCAAGGAAAACGAAACTGGCTGCACGCCCATCACTGCAAACGAGTCCCTCCAACCCTGGCAACCTGTGAAGGGGTGGGGGTGCAAGAGGAAGTACTCGCGAGAGACCGACCAGCTCTGATTTGCTACCCACAAGAAGACACCCTCGAACTATCAGAATTTCCCGACCCCACGGTACCATCCAGGAAAGGGTACAACCTAAGATCGACGAAAGGAGGGAGCTCCAACGACCAGGCCACTAACTGAGTCAAGGTCTCAGATCGGTAGCACAGTCAAACAACGCTACCAGGAAAGCGCCAGACAAAAGTCTGTGGTCCTAACAGTTGTTGAGCTCCTCGAAGATGATGGAAGAAACTGAACACCTGCAAAACCACCGCAAAGACACCAAGACTGCTAACCTGCACAGCACAAAGACAATTGCATTTGTAGCCGCATTTCTCACCTGTCTCCTGCTAATGGTCGCACTCTGGATCATTGAAGAGAATACACCTGCATACAGAACATTGTCACCCACCATGCAGCCAACCACCAAGAAAGAACACTACCTGGTATCACTACCGCCACATCTCCGAGAACGACGTAAAGAATTCTGGAATAATTCTTTCGTGCAGATGTTGCACCAACACAATCTTGCCACCAATGCTACCAACTGTTGGTCTGTGGGCTGTTACCACATGCCACTGAACATTCCATCCCTTTCATCCCTTCGCCCTTTTCTATTCACGGATCTTGCCTTGCCTGGATGATGCTCCTACAAGAAAGTTACAAAGACAATGCCACTTCCGACGGAACAATCGCCCAGTTCTACAACGAGTTCTGGCGAAACAAAACAGGAACGACAGCCGCCCCCTTCTGCCCGCACACCTTCAATGCGACATTCCAGATTGATGTCCCCGCCAAAGAACGAGTGGAAATGCAAGTGTTCAATAATCCTAACAGAGCCACATTTTCCTACCTGAAGAAAAGAACTGCTGCAACACTGACTGTGGCCCTATCTGTGGTGAACGTCTCTGGGCTTGTATGCATTGAAGGCCGTGGGACTAAGAATGTGGGTCACAGCACCTGTAGCATTGTAAGGACTTTGAACACTGCCAACCCCCAGCGCTTGTTGCATCACCCAATATGTACTTTGTTTGTGGAACCAAAGCCTACACCTGGCTCCCAAGAAACTGGGGGGCACATGCTACATCGCCTTTGTTTTGCCACCAACCTACACAGCCCCTGCAGAGCATCATCGAGAAAAGCGTTCTAAAGACATTGATCAAGCAGACTCTGCCTCATCACAGTTCCTCGACGCAGCAAAAGGGCTCGTCCCACTATGGGGTCCGATGGCAAACAGCCGAGCCATCAGACATCTGTCCCAAGCGGTAGAGACCGCCCTGAACGTCACTGCTGGCATCCTCACCAACAACACTGCTGAGCTCCAAGCGGTCCGTCTGGTTACCCTGCAAAATCGCATGGTCCTGGACGTGGTACTAGCGGACCGTGGAGGAGCATGCCGCATCATCGGTGCCAGCTGCTGTGTATACATTCCTGATAATTCACCTTCTGTCTATGAAGCAATCGAACATCTCCATAGACTATCTTCAGAAATTCATCAAGGATCAGAGACTTGGACAGTTGGAAGTTGGCTTTGGGGCATCCTGAAGGAGTGGGGTTGGAAAATATCAATGATTCTCTTGGTCCCAGTATTGACAATATGTGGTTGTTGTTTGGGTATACACTGTATACCACCTTTGTGTTCTCTTTGCATAACTACCTTACACCCTAAGACTATGGACACTCAGCTAACAAAAATGAGAGTGATGTATGATCAAGAGATACAGGACATTATGGAGATCGAAATAGACTGACAAGCTGGCTAGTTATGTTCAAAGGGGCCACTGTTAAAAGCAAAATGACAATTATGAACATTACCTGCGCCATCTTGTCTGGTGAAATTCTATGTGCACATAAGTTACAGTCATTTCAATCTATCACAGCCATTTTGTACTCTGTTGGTCACCTTTGTTTCACCCTGCCCTTACTAGCATCCCTCTGACCCTCTGACCGACCTGGTATGTGTGCTGGGGGCTATAAACTCTATTGCCACAACAAACCTCAGCGCCACTTGCTGCCACAAACTCGTTTTTCCTCTCATCCCTGTTTTCAGACAAGCTTTTGGACGCTCTACCCTTCACTACACCTAGTTACACAAACAGGCTCCAAACACCAAAGAGACTCTTACAAAATGATTTATTGCACTGCAAACAGCAAGACTTGTTATTACCAACAATGGGACCTGTTTTTATCAACAGAACGGACTCTTAGATCTGACCGGTCTCACTCGTTTTTAGACCCTGAAGCAAGGTCCAGCTGCAATTAAATTGTCTGTTTTTGACCTAGGCGGGAGGAGAGTTAATGTTGGGCTTGTGTAACCATGTTGATGAAACAATGTCGGGCTTGTGTGACAACCTGCCCGGGGCGGAGACTCCAAGCTTGTAACCATGATAAATGAAACAAATACATTGTGTAAAACCTGTATAAAAGGAAGAGCCAAAAGCATTGCCAGCAGAACACCTCCCTGAAGACATCCTGGTGTCAGCAGTTGACGTGGTCTCCTCATGAGAAATAAACCATTTTCTTCTCTTCCAGTTTCCAGCGCTTGCCTCCTTATTTTGATAGCGAACCCAAAGTGAATTAGAGGTGGAACCCTGCACCGGGCAGCATTGAGGGTCTTAGAAGACTTGCTGCCTTTCACAAATTGGCGACCAAGCGTAGGGGCCCATCAGCGACGCACGGGTCCGGTAGAGAGGTCCTAACGACGGAGTGAACAACTAAACGATTGGGGTATACCTGCCTGAGAAGACCCTTGTCTGGCTGCCGATCGACTGAACTTCACCAGTTCCGAACAGACCTCTCTCGAGTGACCCGTGGTCCTGACTGGGACCTTAGAGGAACGCCGCATTGATTGTTGGAGTGAGAGGACAACCAGGCGCTGGAAGGAGAAGACTAAGAACTGTCATACGGTCCGGGTAAGGTCGTGAAAAAACGACTTAAATTGATTGATTGAATAGTTTGATTGAAATACTAGTATTCCTTTTTTGATATTGAGTTATTTGAGACATTCCCTGCTTGCAAACAACGTAGAATAGGAATATTCTCTCTTTGCAGACAGCGAAGGACAGGTAGTGCAGACTTTTCGTCTAAATTGATTGATTGAGATATTCATTTTGACCGATAAATACGTCATGCCTGTTTTCTCTAGATTGTTTGATTGTAATTGTTTTGGACCAGACCGTTTGTTAGAGGTCAGTCAGCCGGCACCGCCGGAAGGCACCCCTAACAAGGACATGTACGTAAAGTATGGATTAGCCAGCGTAGCTTATAGCAAACTATGGCATAAATACACTAGGAAGGACCGGGTAAATCAGTGGCCACTGACGGGATCTTTCCATCCCGCTAAAAATAGAAACGTTAGAATTAGCTCTCCACAAAAAGAAAACTAGACCAGCCATGTTAGACAGTTTTGGCTTATGGCGAAAAGAGGCAGCTCAAAGAAAGAAAAGGGACGAAGCTAGACAAGATAAAGAAACGCGAAAATCAGCTTACCAAGCCTGTAAAAGATTAGAAGAAAAACTAAAAGAAAAGGAAATCGATAAAAAGGAACAGGAATCAAAAATATCAGGTCAATGCCCTGTTAGAACGCCCTCGACTCTTTACCCCAAGTTACCAGCAAAACAAAGGGTAGATGATGATTTATTGTTAGGTCCCCCAATCATATACATGCCACCCCCTTACGCCCCTACTCACCCCGTAGTACAACGCCAGGACCACCAAAGTATAGCCGGAGATGGCACGATCGCCTCAGTCTCCACCACCTCTGCTCCCACCGAGCCACCCACACCAAATGCCTCATCAAAGGAGGCAGTAGTAGAGGTAGGAACCAAGGAAATAGGAGCGCCCAGGGTCCCGCGATTAAGTAAAAATGAGCGAGCAGGCATTGATAAAATAGTTAAAACCCTCATAGATAGGAAAGAAACAGAAGAATACGTAACTGACATATGCGACTCCTATGTTGAAAACCGCAAACGATACTTTATTGTACGTCTCTGTTACCACACCCTTACTGCATATGAAGAGAAGTACCAAGACGTAGGGCCCGAGCGATTAGTGGCTCTCTACAGGAAGGTAGACATCGGAGATGAAGACGACAACGATGTTGCAGAACTATTTTCATCCACACTAGAAGTATTGCGTCACCTCATAGAACAAGGACAGATAGATAGGGACAGGACAACTAAGGTAGCAGGACCCCCAGTGGAAAAAACAGATAGCATGATGCCAATAAAAGAAGCTGCCCCTTACTGGGTACCTCCTAGAGGACAAGGGACTAATGACGATATAAACCATCAAGACGCTAGAGGAAGGGTGGTCTACAATTGGGTGTATCAACCATGGGACAGACAGGACATTTTGACGTTCCGTAAATCTCTACCGGATTTACGAAAGAACCCCACCGCCTTTTACACCGAGCTAGGTACCGCTCTGGGATCAACAATAATGACACTTGCCGACATAGACTTGTTCTTCGGGTTATGTTTGCCAGCAGATGTGTGGAAACAGATTAGGAAAATAGACCATACCGAACTGCTTGGTCATACCTGGGAACAACTCAACACATTAGATAAACAGCGGAACCCTGGTCAAAAACCGGTTAAAGCAATATTGGACCTCCCTGACAAAATAGTGCAGAAAGTGAAAACGCTGATCCCAGAGAAAAAGATAGACTGGTCCATAGTAACCGCGTGACGCCAGAAACCACAAGAGGATGTCTCAGAGTATTTCTCCAGATTTGAAACGGTGTTCTCCGATTACAGTGGACAAGACATGTCCACCGCAACCGGACACCACTTATTTGTGCAGAACTATGTCAAAGGACTACTGCCAGATGTATCCCAGAAATTACAAGCCAGCGAAAGTAGTTGGGCAGCATCTAAACCGGCGGCCATTCTCCAAATGGCCCAGTACTATGAGCATCAGAAAAACGAAAATGACAGGGCTACAGAAAGGAAAAAGAAGGACTTGAAGGAAAGGGTAATGGTAGCACAACTCCAGGGGGCGAATACAGGAAGGGAGCAATATAGGGGAGGATACCAGCAGAATACCCCTAGAGTACAGCCACCTAGTAACAATTCATCGACATCATATGTAGGACGCCAAGACCTAGGACAGGATCAATGTGCATTTTGCAAAGAATATGGACACTGGAAAACCCAATGCCTGGCTTTGTTAGGAGCTGGTAGGGGCAGAGGGGCGATGGAAATAGCAAGTGGACAGAGAGGAAGAGGACGTGGGAGAGGGTACACGAGTGAAGCAAGCGAGGAAAGGCCAGGAAGAGTGAACACATTTGACCATCCCAAACAGAATCAGTACCAACAGACAGATTATGACAATACGTACGACTTTGCATAGGACAGCCAGGGGCAAGGGAGGGATCCAGTCGAGCTCTATGTTGATCAGCAAGGCCCTTATGTTACCGCTGAGGTCCTGGGCACAAAGTCGCCATTTCTGGTAGACACGGGAGCAACACGTAGTGCACTATCCAAACGACTGATTTCAAGGGCACTCTTGTCAGGCTCACATGTGACCTCAATAGGATTTGACGGTACACCCTCCACCAACCCTTTGTCCCGACCGATCTTAGCGACTGACACGACAGTTAACATATACACCGACAGCCAATATGCCTTCAGGGTGGTTCACCATTTTGGAATCTTATGGAAAGAGGGTTCCTGACTTCACACGGTACACCCATCCTGCATGGAGATTTAGTCTCCGCCTTGACGCAAGCAGTCCTCCTCCCCAAGAAGTTAGCAGTGATAAAATGCCAAGCACATAGGAAAGTGACTGATCTCATTGGACAGGGAAATGCACTAGCAGACGTTACTGCCCGAGCCACGGCAGGAGACAGAACTACGCAGATTACTTGCATAATTTGACAAACGAGCTAACAATTATCCACCAACAGGTGCAGCAAGCCTTGCCTGACTATCCAGGGGCCCGGGACATGAAATAAAGCCAGGCGACCATGTTTGATAAGAACGAAGAATCTGGACCCTAAGTGGACGGGCCCCTGGCAAGTCCTGAGCACCACCCGAACTGCCCTCCGAGTGGAAATAAAATTAAACTGACTGCACGCTCCATTGCAAACGAGTCCCTCCAACCCTGGCAACCTGTGAAGGGGTGGAGGTGCAAGAGGAAGTACTCGCAAAAGACCGACCAGCTCTGAGTTGCTACCCACAAGAAGACACCCTCCAACTGTCTGAATTTCCCGACCCCACGGTGCCATCCAAGGAAGGGTACAACCTAAGATCGACGAAAAGGGGAGCTCCAACAACCAGGCCACTAACTGAGTCAGAGTCTCAGATCGGTAGCACAGCCAAACAACGCTACCAGGAAAAACACCAGACAAAAGTCTGTGGTCCTAACAGTTGATGAGCTCCTCGAAGATGATGGAAGAGACGGAACACCTGCAAAGCCACCGCAAAGACACCAAGACTTTTGAACTGCACAGTACAAAGACAATTGCACTTGTAGCTGCATTTCTCACCTGCCTCCTGCTAATGGTCACACTCTGGATCATTGAAGAGAATGCACCTGCATACAGAACATTGTCACCAACCATGCAACCAATCACAAAGAAAGAACACTACCTGGTGTCACTACCGCCACATCTCCGAGAACGACGCAAAGAATTCTGGAATAATTCTTTCGTACAGATGCTGCACCAGCACAATCTTGCCACCAATGCCATTAACTGTTGGGTCTGTGGGCTGCTACCACATGCCACTGAACATTCCATCCCTTTCATCCCTTCACCCTTTTCTGTTCATGGATCTTGCCTTGCCTGGATGATGCTCCTACAAGAAAGTTACAAAGACAATGCCACTTCCGATGGGACAATCGCTCAGTTCTACAACGAGTTCTGGCTAAACCAAACAGGAAGAACAGCAGCTCCCTTTTGCCCTCACACCTCCAATACGACATTCCCAATGAATGTCCCCTCCAAAGAACGAGTGGAAATACAAGTGTTCAATAATCCTGTCAGAGCCACATTTTCCTACCTGAAGAAAAGAACTGCTGCAACACTGACTGTGGCCCTATCTGTGGTGAACGTCTCTGGCCTTGTATGCATTGAAGGCCGTGGGACTAAGAATGTGGGTCACAGCACTTGTAACATTGTAAGGACTTTGAACACTGCCAACCCCCCAGTGCTTGTTGCATCACCCAATATGTACTTTGTTTGTGGAACCAAAGCCTACACCTGGCTCCCAGGAAACTAGGGGGCACGTGCTACATCGCCTTTGTTCTGCCACCAACCTACACAGCCCCTGCAGAGCATCATCGAGAAAAGCGTTCTAAAGACATTGATCAAACAGACTCTGCCTCATCACAGTTCCTCGACGCAGCCTGATAATTCACCCTCTGTCTATGAAGCAATCGAACATCTCCACAGACTGTCTTCAGAAATTCATCAAGGATCAGAGACTTGGACAATTGGAAGTTGGCTTTGGGGCATCTTGAAGGACTGGGGTTGGAAAATATCAATGTTTCTCTTGGTCCCAGTATTGGCAATATGTGGTTGCTGTTTGGGTGTACACTGTATACCACCTTTGTGTTCTCTTTGCCTAAGTGCCTTGCGCCCTAAGAATATGGACACTCAGCTAACAAAAATGAGAGTAATGTATGAACAAGAAATACAGGACATTATGGAGATCGAAATAGACTAACAAGATGGCTAGTTATGTTCAAAGGGGCCACTGTTAAAAGCAAAATGACAATTATGAACATTACCTGCGCCATCTTGTCTGGTGAAATTCTATGTACACATAAGTTACAGTCATTTCAATCTATCACAGCCATTTTGTACTCTGTTGGTCACCTTTGTTTCACCCTGCCCTTACTAGCATCCCTCTGACCGACCTGGTATGTGTGCTGGGGGTTATAAACTCTATTGCCACAACAAACCTCAGCGCCACTTGCTGCCACAAACTCGTTTTTCCTCTCATCCCTGTTTTCAGACAAGCTTTTGGACGCTCTACCCTTCACTACACCTAGTTACACAAACAGGCTCCAAACACCAAAGAGACTCTTACAAAATGATTTATTGCACTGCAAACAGCAAGACTTGTTATTACCAACAATGGGACCTGTTTTTATCAACAGAACGGACTCTTAGATCTGACCGGTCTCACTCGTTTTTAGACCCTGAAGCAAGGTCCAGCTGCAATTAAATTGTCTGTTTTTGACCTGGGCGGGAGGAGAGTTAATGTTGGGCTTGTGTAACCATGTTGATGAAACAATGTCGGGCTTGTGTGACAACCTGCCCGGGGCGGAGACTCCAAGCTTGTAACCATGATAAAAGAAACAAATACATTGTGTAAAACCTGTATAAAAGGAAGAGCCAAAAGCATTGCCAGCAGAACACCTCCCTGAAGACATCCTGGTGTCAGCAGTTGACGTGGTCTCCTCATGAGAAATAAACCATTTTCTTCTCTTCCAGTTTCCAGCGCTTGCCTCCTTATTTTGATAGCGAACCCAAAGTGAATTAGAGGTGGAACCCTGCACCGGGCAGCATTGAGGGTCTTAGAAGACTCGCTGCCTTTCACAAAACACCAAAAAGACTCTTGCAAAATGATTTATTGTACTGCAAACAGCAAGACTTGTTGTTACCCACAATGGGACCTGTTTTTATCAACAGAACGGACTCTTAGATCTGACCGGTCTCACATGTTTTAGACCCTGAAGCAAGGTCCAGCTGCAAGATAAGATTGTCTGTTTGACCTGGGTGGGAAGAGAATTACTGTTGGGCTTGTGTGACAACCTGCCCGGGGCGGGGACCCCAAGCTTTTGTAACCATGTTGATCAAACAAATGCATTGTGTCAAACCTGTATAAAAGGAAGAGCCAAGGGAGTTGTCAGCAGAACACCTCCCTCAGACATCCCGGTGTCTCAGTTGACGTGATCTCCTCATGAGAAATAAACCATTTTCTTCTCTTCCAGTTTCCAGCGCTTGCCTCCTTATTTTGATAGCGAACCCAAAGTGAATTAGAGGTGGAACCCTGCACCGGGCAGCATTGAGGGTCTTAGAAGACTCGCTGCCTTTCACATCTTCAGAGTGGTTCTTACACAGTAGCAAATTTGGGAATGTCACACAGTACAATGCACATTTTTATGCAACAAAGAAAAAAATAATTATACATGACAATTAACACATTCTTATGTTGTTTTCTTCTGTTTACAAAAAAAACACTACTAAAAAGATAAGAAAAGAAAATGAGCACATCCTTGATCAGTAACTCTGAAAACACACATCACTCAGGATTTCTCTTTGTCAAGAAGGTTCTTATCAAAGGGTTTATGATGGTCTCTCTCAAGCTCATGGACATTAATGGCTTTTCACGTCCACTTTGACCAGCTCCAGGTTTTATCAGCGAGAACAAGTGACCAAACATAAGGACAGGCCCCTCCCCAAGGCATCACAAGAGACACAATCAGACGTACCGCATAAATTAAAAGAAACTCAGTAATGGAACACCACAGTGACAACAGGAGAGGAGCACACCCAAGATGCACAGGCAGAAACGCACACAGGCACAATGCGTGGGACTGACAACAACCCCTGAGGGAGCACAGGCTGTGATCAAGGTGAGTTCAGCATCACCCATAGCCCTGAAGACAACACAGTGTCCTCAGGTGCTCCATAGGTACAGTAATGAGCACAGTAGGTGGGCCTGTAGTATCCAAGCCCCCCAGGCTGCAGGCCATCAAATCACCCCCTTGCATAGACCCCGAACCACACTACATGTTGGATTTCTACTCCCTTCACAGCATCTCAAAGTGCTCAAGCGGCTAAACGAAAGCATTTCCTCGCTCTATGAAACACCGGCAAAAATTAACAGTGCAGAGCTTTTGAAGGAAGTGCAGACTGCTCAATCTTCCAAAGGGGGTCTCATCTCTCAGGCCCTGGGATACTGGAGCCCAGGGGGTTCTCTTTAGGAGCGCCCAGGTGGTCACAGCAGCCCCGCGACCACTGAATCCCGACAGCCAATTCAATGCAAGCAGGCATTCATGCCACCGATTCATACTGACTCACTGGCGGGGAGATTGGCTCTCATTGCACAGACAGTGCTCACTGCTAAACACGCGACTCTGGTCATTAGTGAGCACTCATTATACTGGTCACTGAATCAGCCGCATCACTGAGATACGGCTCACTGATTATTGCTCAAATCACAGAGTTGAAGCAAATGGTCTGTGCATTGTCTTACATTTCACAGTAAGGGCCGATGTGGCTTTATATAAAACCATGTAAGACTCAAAAGTGAGTAATGACAAAATTAATTATTTTTTTTAAAAAGCGTTTGATACCAGGACATGCATAGTGTTAACAAGCATTTGCAATGCAATAGGTCTCGCATTTAGGAGTGTTTGAGCGATTGCCATTGTAAATGACAATGCCTTTTATTTATGTTTTTTTTTTTTTAAACAGATAAAATGCATTGTCATTTACAATGGCAATAGCTTAAACTCTCGCAAATGCGAGACCTATAACATTGCAAATGTTTTTTTGTAAAAGCGCCCCATGCCGCACTTTCACGTTATTGGTGGCTGTATTGAATCAGCGTGGCGTGCTATGAAAAAAAAAAGTTGCGGAAGAGCGTGTCCTGCCGGCAGCAGTAGGCATGTGAAAATCATTTAACAAAAAAGTGCTCGAAGGCTGTAATTAAAGCCTGCCGAGTAACAACACGTGTAATGGGGGTGTCCTCATGGGCGGTTACAAAATGAGACAAGGCGGAACTAAGGAGGGACTACTAAGCCAATTGACCAATGAAAAGCCACAATTTACAAAGAACAATGACACAAGCCAATGAAAAATATGGGCCGAAAGTGGGCCGAGTTTCAAGCCCATACCTAAATACAGCATGCCTCGCACAGCAGTGCATGCACAGCCCAGGCTAGACCTAAAAATGGATTTGTGGAACAATGCATGCCCTCTTTTACACTAAACTTTACTCTCTATAGTAACTTCACCCAAAAAGTGGCCCCTAATCTTTCTGCAAGATAGAAGGCTTGCTGGCTCAAACATGTATGAGCTGACCCAGTGTGTGCTGTGCACTTGCACGGTTGTGTGCACTCAACCCAGGCTGCTGCTCTTCTTCCTGTCTGCCTCCCACCACCCCAGGCCACGTGCAGCTCACAGCTCCTGGCACGTGCTGCAGGCCCACCAAACCACAACCCCAGGCTGCAAGCAGCTCACAGCTCTTGGCACCGGCTGCAGGTCCCCTGTTGTTTCCGTGCCCTGGGTCTGCTGCAGCTGGAGCAGCAAGTCAATAACAGCGCCAGCTAGATGGAGAGGTCTGCCAATGATGCTGTTCTGGACGGTGTACAGGGCAGCTGGACAATCAGGGCAAACAGGTGGAACTGTGTACCAGGTTCGTCAGAAGAGGTGGGGTAACTGAGTCTTACATGTACCCCCTAATTGTTTGCGGGTTGGTTTGTGTAATGGGCACTGTGTATGTGCTTTTGTGTGTGCTCGTCTTTGTGTCGTATCTGGGTTTGTCTGGGAGCTGTGTGCCTAAATGTGCTGCCAGAGTCTGTATGCCTGAGTCGGTCTCTCATTCTGCCTGCCTGTCTGTTGAGAGGAGACGTGGCCCGGTGGCTGGAGCTGCAGACTTTAGGAACTTGAGATCCAGGTCAGAAACCCAGCCTCGCGCTGGCTACACATTGTGTGGCTCAATGAAAATCACTTCATCTCCCTGTGCATAAAAATGTGAAATGTAATGTGTGGAATGTAATTTGTGTAATCACCTCTTGAATTATACCTATGGATTGTCTACCAGCCCTTCTCCCCCATGTAATGTACAGCGCCCCATTGCTTCCTAGTTAGATTGGCGCCATATAATTATGTATACATACATCTGTGCCCTCTGTATGTGCCTGCAGGCAAATCTGTCTATCCTGTATCCAGTGACTGTGCTATTGAGTTTGTTAATTTGTGGTAAAAAGAAAAGTGCTGTTTGCCTGGAGTTAACACAAACGGAGAAAATGTGTACCCCAGCACCTTGTGAACATATGATAAAAATGTGAATTGCTGTGGAAATTGAGCAAATATATGCATTGCTGTTAGAGGGGGTTGAGCCACTGAAAGCTTCAGTTGGGCTCGAGCTAGAAGCTTGGCTCTGGCTCAGCTCGAGGTCCTCCTGGAACCACGAGCCCAAAATGAGCCGAGTTTTTACATAAGACAGTGTGGCCTACGGGCTACAACCAGGGACGGACTGGCCTTAGCGGGCATCAGGCATTTGCCCAGGAGGCTGTGGGGGTCGGTTTTGTAGCGATGCTGCCATATCGGCCCCCAAAAACAAAAGCAGCAGTGCTGGGGGCCGGTTTTGTTAAGCAGCAGTGCTTCACGTTTGCCGTCCCCCGTGTGCGGGGGCCGGTCTGACAAAATTGCCAGGCTGGTTTGGGTTCCCAGTCCGGCCCTGGCTACAACTGTTGACCATGCACAATGGGGGCAAGGTTCGAATCTCCGCCTCGACTCAGCACTCTGTAAACCGCTTTGCCGAAACATAAAACAGCATAACCTGGTCTGTGTATGTTGTGAAGTGTTTTATGTCCTTGGACAAGGATTGCACTGTTAAAAATGCCAAATATAGAATCTTTTTGTCACCCACACTCTAATCACATACGCCAAGCATCAAGGACAAAGCCCTAACCTTTGATGTCAGAAAAAGAGATCCATCTAATGGCTGAATAGCAAAGTGTGAAACCCGAAAATCTGGAATCAATCCCCACTTCACTGCTTGACCAAACTGTGTGAACCTCGACAAATGTTTGATTTCAGCGAGCCCTTTCTTTGTTCACATTCACATATGAGAGCACCTTGAAATTCGTGAGTTCAGCATGTGTGCTGTACAAAAACATCTCTTGTGTTTGATTTTAATGGCCTATAACGTTGCTCCATCTATAACACGAATCTAGGCCACATATAGGGTGCATATGACAAGTGACTTTCCTTTTATCTCACTAATGGCATTGTCGTCAGGGCGGGGACAGGAATGTTTTTCAGTGCATGTTTAAAAACTCTCACTTTAAATAAATGTCTCAATGCAGACATATAAACTAATGTTCTAAGGTGAAATGCTTCGGAGTGTTAAATATATACACTTTTCGAATTTATAATAGACTATTTTCAAGGCTTGGCTTGTGCATGGGCTCTTAAAGCCAGAGCGGACCCTCGGTTCAGCTCTCCCTGTTAATTTGTTGGCTCGCCCACCCCTAGTTACTGTGCCTAAATGTGGGAAAAGATCTGAATGTCTACAGCATTTTGGACATGCAAAAATGGGCATTCGTGTTTTGGTCAAAATTCTGCTTTACCGCTGCAGTGCATACATTGGGCAAATGTGCATTACTCTAATATTGTGAGGATATGACAACAAGATGCATTACTGCATCGAGATTTAATGCAATATTGCAAAATGGGGCACATGTGGGCACAGCTGCATTACTTTAGAAACTGATCAAAATATGCACAACAGTAGCATCGTGGAAATGTTATATATATCCGTACTACAGCAGCATTGCGAATACTCGGCAAATATGTCATTATTGCATCGATGTGAAGTGGGGCCAAAAACGTGCAATACCAAGCGCTGAGGAAATTGAACACATATGAGCATTACTGCAGCAATATGCGCCTGGCAACATTGGTGCATTAATGTAGCTTTTGGAAACTGCGTACACGTGGTTTGCTCCATTATTACACAAAAGTATACATTACTGCAGGAATGTGGAAACGGCAATATATGTGCGATACTGCTGCAATGTGGAACCTTGATATGAGCATTTCTGCCTGTAACGGGTTCTCATGGATGTACTGATGGAGAGTAAAGCATTGGTGTGCATCCGTTGCATGTATTATGACTATGGAAGTCAAGTACCCTATAGGGTTGTTTGTGAATTCCATCCTATTTTAATTTATGCCTTTGGTCAAATGTGGTAAATAAAATACCCCTTTTTGGCCTCGAAAGAATTGGGAGATATTGGGTCTGCCCTTTGGGGGTTATATATAAATATTATTTAGTTATACTGAACTGGTTGCCAGAACGTCTAATACAAGGAGCTTGGAGGACAACCATCATCTTAAGGTTCATCCTTGGAATATTGTCTTTAATTTTAAATCCTATTCCGGTGTGACCAATATTACTGGCCTGGCCTGTATAAAATGTGTTTAGAATGCATTGTAGCCCCATTTTTTTTCCTAATTGATTGATTGGGAAGAAATCAATCTCTGGTCCTATCCAATCTACTCTACTGATCCAATATGATTTTTTTTTAAACCATTAAATCCCACAAATTATGCCTAAAAACCTTAAAACACGACATCTCAAATTCTGAAATCATGGCCCCACCCTCACATAGGAAAGGGGATAAATGATGGCTTGGGGCACTCCCTTTCCTTGGGATAGGGCCGTGGTAATCTTGCCGATCAGTCTAATCAGGTCTCAGTACAGGGTGCAAATCAGAAAAGATAATGGATATACGTATCGCTGGAGTGTGTGGAAGCGCACAAGCACAAGGTCGCACTGCCCGCTATGCATAGTCAATCAGTTAGGTGTACTCTACTGCTAGTGTAAGAAACCAACCACCTGTAGGCCCACTGCTAGATAACTTATCTCTGCCCCCTTCCAACTGGAATAGAAGGCCCCGATCTTCTTCACTAATTGTAACATAAGACACACAGCAGGAACCGGTCTGTTATTTGAAAGTGGCTGTGGTTAAAGTGCATCTCACAAAGAGGCGGGTGACCTGCAGCATCAGCACGGGTGATCCCTGAAGCGACCATGAACATGGACCTCACAGGCCACATACAAACATCTAAAGTATCATCCATCTGCTTTGGAACTATCCTATGTGACTAAAGTAGAGAACAGTAATCCAACATGGACCAGGCTCTCTTGGGTACTGGCTGTAACTCTTCTAGGATGGGGCTACAGCGAGTGTGCTGCCCTCCTAGTTATGAGGGATGACAGCTTTGCTTCGCCCATGTAAAATCACTGGCTACACATGGGGCCCCGAAGACCTTGGAACGATAATCAGAAGAAGGGGTGAAAGTTTTTTTCCCCAGCAACGTTTTGCAAAATTTCTCATTTTTGTCTTTTGTAACATTTTTGGAGTTTCCTGGTTTACCAATTCCTGCGCAAAGTTGTGCCTTGCAAAGCAAGATCAGTTTTGCTCTAATCGAACCAAACCAAGCTGGAAAATGTATGCAGAATGTTTCTGTGCAAGATTGCCTTTTGCAAAGTTTTCTGTGCATAATAGCATTGCGGATTAGATTTCGTGTGCAGTTATTTTGACAATATTAAAAAAGATACCTATGACAAATTATCAAAAGTCACAATTCTCATAGAGACGAGAAAAGCAAAAAACTTTAAGTGTTAAAGATATCCACAGAACTTTGCAAAAGGTACCAACAACTTCACACACCCCATTTAGGGCACAGATGGAAGAGGAAGAACAGTAGCTCGAGTGCAAGACGCTGTTTGATAAGCCCAAGTTTACAAAACAGGCATTGACAACGCTAGAAGGAGGACCAGGATTCTACGGTGGAGCATATCTTTAGATAAGCCTCTCTATGGTTAATGATGCGTATGGAACTGAGAGAATAGATTCGAGGAACGTGTAGTTTGATAAGCCTCTCCACATTTACAAGTCATTAAACGCTCCGGAACATGGACCAAGCTGCTAGAGCAGAACATATCCATACATAAACCAGCCCAGGGCTAGAGAGTGGCACCTGGGAGTCTAGGAGTAAAGCAGTGATGCACACAGAACACACAGAATAGTACCTTAGGCAGAACAACGCCTTGTTAGATAAGCTGCTCCAAGGTAACAAGTTGGCAGGAAGACTGAATGTAGGTGGATCTCTGCAGGTGTGGTAGTTCATAACAAACATGCACCATCTAGCTAGTGTAACAGTGTCAATCAATCAGCATTTCTATAGCGCCGCACTGTCACCCCTAGGGGTATCTGGGTACTGAGGGTGTGACTTCTCAGTCGAAGAGCCAGGTTTTGAGATTCTTTCTGAAGACCGTTTGGGAGGGTGCTGTTCGGAGATGGAGGGGCAGATCGTTCCAGGTCTTGGTGGAGATGTAGGAAAAGAAGTGGCCCGCTGCGATGGATGAAGGGGGGGGGGGGTGGGGAGGGGTGTGCACAGGCTTGTGTGGAGGAGTGCAGGTGTCTTGCAGGTTGATGGAAATTCAATTGAAGGTCGATGTAGGCCGGTCCTTGATCGTGCAGAGCTTGGTAGGCATGAGTAAAGATCTTAAACTGGCATCTCTTCTGGATGGGGAGCCGGTGGCGGTGTCTGAGATGGGGTGGAGGGGTCGTTTCGGGGAAGTCCAGGATGAGTCTCGCTGTCACATTCTGTGTGGTCTGAAGTTGTCTGAGGAGCTGGGTGGAGATGCTGGCGTAGAGAGCATTGCTGTAGCCGATGTGGCTGGTGACGACGGCCTGAGTGACGGTTTTTCTGGTGTCGGCTGGGATCCATCGGTAGATTCTGCAGAGCATGGGAAGGGTGTGGAAGCAGGAGGAGGCGACTGCGTTGACTTGCCGTTTAATGGTCAGTTGGCTGTAGAGGATGATGCTGAGGTTGCGCGCATGGTCTGTCGGTGTGTACGAGACTCTTGCCCACTCGGTCACCAGGTGTAACTGCATGCTCTACCCCTCTCAGTAGGTGCAACAGTGTTTCTGTTCCTACTCCTCTGAAAACCAGAAGGGGCATTTTCTCTACCATGAGAAACCGACCCTCTTAGCAGTGACAGTGTGCACTACAGCTATCCAACCTCCCACCAGGTAGAACTCCTAAAGCTGCCCACTTATCACATGACAGCATATCCTGCCACTGTCCAACCTCTCACCAGGTGTGTGCCAGCATCTTCTCTTCCCATGCCCTACAATTCACTAATGTCTAAGCAGGTGCCACCAGACTTTTCTCATCATAACATAATGCACGTATTGGTAAAGTGCACGTTCACCTTTGGGTCTCTGGATGCTGAAACAACAGATGCATATTGTTACCTGTCTCAACGATCCTAATTTTCTCTCCTTGGAAGGATGAAAGGCCGATTGCATCCTCTGGGAGTTAAACCTGTGACCATGACATCAAACATAGATCTCTAGAGTGCAAGTCTGTCATCCCACTGTCCAACAGGCCATCATGTGAGACCTCCGCTCACCTTCAGAAAAATTCAGATGTGGTTCGGCCCACCTGCTCCGTAGATTACCTAACCCTACTCTGTGTTTCTCTCTCTTTCTCCATCAACCCTCATCAAACTCTACAATGAAGAAGTTGGCTCCAAAGAAAATCGAATTTAGTGTATTAGTCACTGTCTGTGGATCCAGGAGCCCCATCTTTTACCCAATGATTCCACAGTCAACAAAGAGGGATTGTGGACAAATCACTTTCTTCCTCTGCGCTTCAGTTCACTTATTTAAAAAACCTGGAACATTAGATACAGGTGAACCCCAGCGCTATGTGCTAGATCCATTACTGGACATGTACAGTTTATGGTAATTACACATTCACCTCCCTGCTCTGCCGTTCTAACTGCCCTTCACAATGAAGAGTCATTACTGCACCTTTTGTAAGTTTCACTCTTTGATTGATTATTTTAATTCACCCCCTCTTCCTAGGACTCTTCTGTTGCGCACTGTAATTGCCTCGTGCTCGGATACGCTCCCCACTTGCCCTTTCCACTGAGCTCTCTAAATGCATTCCGGCGCTTAGTCATCCATGCCTATAGATTTTACTACGCAGCTCTGCCGGATCGCCACAGCATGCCTTTACATTTACATGTTTCCACTTCTGGACTCCCGTGAAGAATTATATTGTTTAATTTTCGAACCAATCTTCAAGTGCCTCAAAGACACAAGGATAGGACGCTTTGTTAAAAATACGTCAATGCTCTCCGCAGGACCAACACAAAGAATGCGTTGTGTGGCATCTGTACCGTCCTTTGGGGCGGGAGGAGAAGGGCCCGCCTCTCTAATTTCACAGTGGGTGTGCACAACTCTTACGTGACAACAGACTTACTAGAAGGCTCAATGGATCCTCAGCGGTACATGATTTTTATTATCTTTTCCCTATGATTTATTCATGGAATCCAATTTTCAGTATACATGTTGTTCCAATGCAGCTCTTTGCCATATTCATAAAGTATATTTTTTATATGTGACCTTCGATTGCAGTGAAATAAAACGTTTGCACTTCTCTTCACTAAAGTGGTGCGCTCTGGAGATGCTCTAATAGCCTGATGTGGGAAGTCCAATGTTGGACCACATCGGTTGGCTCAATGGGAGATTTTCAGGATAACCTATGTAAATTCCTTTCATGTAAATAGTGCTGGCAAATTTATCAGACAGGAAAATCGTGCAATTGAGAAATGGATCCGGCCCCCCCCACCCCCCACCTATGCTAGGCATCTCTGAATTGCTGGGACACCAACAAGAAGAGGGTGGGATCCATGGCAGAAAGATTAGGTCACCATTGAATAAGTAGATGAATTCCAACTTTGTATGTAAATTTATCTTGAATGAATTTCCTGAAAATCTGCTATTAGAAATGGTCTTCTGGTGAAACAAATCTGACAATTAAAAGGCAACAAACTTAACTAATGTAACAGAAATACAGGGAATACTATGATTAAAGGAAGGCTCACCCTCTAATTTAATAATCATATTAAAGGCCAGCTAAGCAGTGAAACCTATTATGGTCCCATAGATTTGGAAACAATTCATGATGGCTAAATCCAAGTGTGTAATAAAACTACACAAGAAGTTAAGAATAGGAAAGTGTACAGATAACTGGCATCCAACCCACTGAGAATAAGAGTCAACATTAGATTAAACGTTTCTTTAACTAAAATGATTCTATGCGATGACCTGCAGCAGAAGAAGAGATGGAAAAAGTATAACCTTATAACTATAGCCCCGATACAAAGTTAATTATGAGTGGAAACCAATAATAAGGCATGATCAACTATTAATTGAGATCTGAGCACATATTGTAATTGAATTTTTATAGTGCTTCAGGCCTCTGAAGAGGCGCTGATGCACATCTGAAGGAGTGACGGATTTTCTGTGCACACTCAATGGCTTCAGGTTGGGTTTTTATTGGTGCCCTTTCTTTTATGTGGAAAATTTAGCAACACTCACAGCCTTGAAAATGCTCCCTGGAGACATGGATTTACAAGAGCCTAACACATATCAGCTATAACTGGCTACAGTAAGAGAAATCCATAAGGTTAAATGAAGGGCACTACAAAGAAGTAGTGTAGAAGGAATTCAATGAAAGGAGATATTAAATGACACAGGACTTCAATAAAAAAAATTCTAAATTGAACAAATGTAAAAAAAAATTTTTAATGGAATTTTCAAGTAATAAAACGCTAAACAAAACATTACCCATTAAGAATAAATCATTGCGAATGAGAGGAAAAATTATGAATAAAACATTTGCATGCTAGACTTACATGCATTGTTCACAAACACTCTGGACAAAGGCTAACTCCAGAGGAACAAGTAAACCATTTCCTATGAGTGAAGTCGTCAACAAGTAGGAAAATGCAACAAGCATTTTCAATGCAATAGGTCTCGCATTTGTGCGAGTTAGAGCTATTGGCATTGTAAATCACAATGTGCTTTTTACTTATGTGTTTTGGTTTGGAGGGTAGTGGATGTCTGTGGTGTGGAGTGGAATTATGTGGGTTGTAGTGGAATTGTTAGTTGTAGAACTGTGTGGGGTGGAATTATGTGGTATGGTGACTAGATGGGTGTAAGCTGCATAGAAAAGATAGAAAGTAAGAGAGAGGGATAGGTAGATTTTGCAGGAAGTGCTGAATGAACTCTAGATAGAGGAGCAGAAAGAATGTGTGAGAATGAGAGAAAGAAGGGGAGAGCAGGCTACAGACACAAAAAGGGAGGACCTGTGTATGCAGAAGACACCCTAAGAAGAGGACGAGAGCCTGGGTTTCATGGACGGCAACTTTGAAAAGGCACAGGATAGAAACTGTGCTTGAAGACTTGAAGTGAACCACATGAGAGAGGCGGGAAGAGTGTGTGAGAGAGGGTTGAGAGAAAGTACGAGAGAGATAGAGGCATGAGTGGAAAGGGCAGGCAAGAGGTGGACCAGTGCACAGTGTGAGGAGGAACAGTAAGGTAGCGTGTGTGAGCAGGCAGTATAGAGAGGGGACAGAGTGTGAGGGAGGGATGAGAGGGGGCAGTGGGATTTAGAGGTAAGAGGGGGTAGTAGCAGTGTGAGGGATAGAGGAGAGTGGCAGTGGGTGTGTAGGGGAGAGGTGACAGGGTTGGTACAAGTGCAAGGGAGAGATGTGTTGGATTAGGATTGTTTGTTGTGGAATTGTGCAGCGTGGAATTGTGTGGTGTGCTGTGAAGTTGTGTAGTGGAAATATGTGACAATGTGCTGTGGAATTATGTGGATAGTAATCAAATGGTATTAAGTGTACTGAAATTATGTACAGTGTGAATGTGTGTTATGGAGTTAAAATATGTAGCATGGTATTGCGTCTCGAGGAGTGGCATGTTGTGGAGTTGATTTATGTGGTGTGCTGTTAAATGTTGTGGCATGATGTGGAAACGTGTGGTGTGTATTGCAGGTATGTGGTGTTTTGTGGTATTCTGTTCTGTATTTCAAATATGTGGTTTGGTGTAGAATTATGTGGTGTGTATTAGAAATGGTGGAGTTGAATTGTGTGGCGTGGAACTGTGTGGTGTTAAGCAAATTATGCGTATTGGAATTATGTGCCATGGTGTGGTAATGGCTGCATTGTGCATACAATCCGGCATCAAAGTATTTAATTAACCAAGCATTTGACACCTCGGTGGAACATCATTCAAATTATAAGGACACATCAACATCCCGTTAACGTTCTACAAAAATTAACCATTCCGAAGAAGTTATCTTAAAAATATTGCACCCACGCACACACCCACCCACCCACCCACACATACACACCCACACTTGAGCTAAGCAATGGACCACTGTTCACCAAAGCAGTACGAAATAAAAGGTAATGTTATTCTGCATATGCATAAATTCACATAGTGCTCCATACAGGGCCACAACAGGATCAAGCTGTACAATTTCAGTATAATTCATGAGGAAAGAATACATTAATCTATCCTAGTCTTGCCACCCACTGTCCACTAGAATTTACCAGTACAAAACGCAACCAACCCTAAACTCAACAGCCCACTGTAACTTCAGTCAACGAGAAGGCCAGATACAAAAGATTACGCCCACCACTGCACAAATGTGCATTCAAACATACAACTTTGGACCTGATGAAAGAGAGTAAAGCCCAAGGAGAAGTCTTGTCTAAAGAGTACCGAGAAACAATGCAGCCACGTGTAGACTTCAATCACAGAGGTATGCAGGGGCTATTTAGAGAACAGAGTTGTCGCCAGAGAGCCTATTTTCAACTGGCTTCTGAAAGAGCCAGATATTGGTGGACTTTAATGAGTTCATTAAAAAAAGAATTAGTGTTAAAAAAATCTCAGTAAATCTACAATTTACTGCTTTTGACCTCAGACACCTACCTGGTCATTTCAGATTTTGCTACAACCGCAATTGTGCATACCGGAACTGCATATTAGCGCTCTCTATCGTCGGTACCTGAAACACTACTGTCAGCCTCTGTAGCATTGGCACGAAACACCGAAGTAAATGTGCTAGAGTCACTATACAACATATCCAACAAAAGCAGGCGACAACCTGAGCAATCATGAATCCACTTTGGCAGGGAGAATATGAGGTACTTACGTAGGACCGGGGGCAAGCCATTCTCCTTCATCAGAGAAAGAACAAAACGACGGGGGTGGGGGGTCATGTGCACCGTCATGGAACATGCATGATGCAGGCATATTTCAACAGAAGAGTTATATTTTCTTAGGTTTAGAATGAAAATCCGGGTGGGGCACATTTTGGAAATGAGAAAGGAACTTGCGTTGAACGCTAACTCCAGCACAGCTATCGTTAATTGCACGCTTGAAATGCCCCTTGCTGCCATGTGAAGCATGTGATATTTAAAGCACATGGTTCCCATAAACTAGATTGGTACAGATGCTATTGATTCCATGGAAGTGAGGGAGGGCTCTAGCTGGTAGAGATGTTGTCATGGCCAAAAAAGAGGAGGTTTGAGTCAGAGTTGAAGAAATGCTCTTGTGTTCAGTGAAATCAGAAGTCGGCTTTAGCTCATACAGATTCCTTGCGTCCAGGGAGGTGGATGATCCAGTGAAGTGGGGTGAATGCCTTGGGAGGTGAGGATTATGTTTAGGGCAACAGAGATGCTTTTGTGCAATGGGGTGGGCATACAAACACGGCGCCCGTCAAAGCCTTGTTTCAAAATGCAAGCGTGCAACTCTTTTGTAATATTACTTTTGTCTTCTCTCTCAATTATTTATTTCCTACCTTTTCTCTTTTAATTTAGACAAACTTGTAAAGTAATTAGAGGTGGGGCACTCTCTCAAAAAGCTGTGACAGAACATCAGGCTAATTTAATACATTTAATAGATAGTGCAGTGAGGATGGGAGAAAGCGAGAGTGTATTGCGGGAAGGAAATACAAACAAGCCCGGGAGTTGTGTGCGCGCGCGCTAAAAGAAAATTTTAAAAAAGCACGCGAGTGGTGCACGCGCAGCAGAAGTGAAAGTGATCGCGCTCCAGATGGTGCCTCGGGCGCTGAAAGCTGGCGGCTGCGCGCGTGCACGCGCGCGTAACCGCAAGCGCTAGGCCAGCAAAAGCATGTGGTAGCACTTTGAAAACCCCACTTACTATATGTCTCGCAGAGCAACGCATGCGCTGGCTCAGGCGAGACCTAAAAAGGTACATGAGAAATATATGCAGAGAGATCATTACGAGAGTAGAAGGGCATCAAATATTTGAATACAAGCCTGAAAATATTGCCTCGATCGGGACGTCCCAGGTCTACACTTCGCACTACATGGTTCAAGGTTCTGGTTCTTCACACGGAGAGTGAGCACGAATGGGCAATACGGATCACTTCTTGGAACTTTGAGTGAAGCAAATGGCGCCGTGTTTGTTAAAAAGGACCTGAACCATTACTTGGCCTCTACTCCGGCCCTCCCAATGTTGGCACTTATTGAAACTTGGGCAAAGGAAGATAAGGCGATGTGCTCAGATTCCCAAAACGTGATCTGGCGGAGAAACCAGGATTATAACTCCAATATCTTGGATCCACAGTTTTCAGCTTGGAAACAAAGACACTTTCCCCAATCACCCACAAGCATCCACACCACATCTCATACAGAAGACCATGTAGAACACCACCCATCCCAACCCTAAGACCACTCACACCACCGCTCAAGCACAACCATGCAAACCATCCCTCTTTGTGCCACCCACAGCCACTTAATGCACAAGGTGAAGGAATTTACAGTATCATACAGGAAAACTAAATGTAGCTCCCATTTAATGCAGGAATATTTAGTCAGTTCCGGAATATATCATCTTAAAATTAAACAGTGTCATCTTGGTATCTGATATGACTTTCTGCCTCTTATCACTTTTTTTCAGTTCAATAAAACGAGCATTGGCAATGGCAATTAGACTGGCTGTAATGTGCCAATGTAAGTAAACACAGACCTTCACAATTATGATAATTTGTTAAGGCCAGTGTTTACATGCCATGCATGCACAAACACTGTTTATCACTAGCTCGACTATGCGGGAAAAGTTTGTAAAAAGGATTGCTTTCTTTATAAAATGTGTATAGAAGATAAAGAGCTGCATATACCACGCATTATGATGTCCGAGTTCTCTTTTCAGATGTAAGGTAGTTCAGCATGCAAATGAAAGCATGTTTTGGAAGCAGAGGAATACACCAAACAGCCAAGAGCATCACGAGAGAGAGTAACACTCGTCTGGGTGGAGGCCAAGCTCACTCTATGTATATTTTAAAGAATTGGTAACAATAGGTCATCAGACAGCTGCACCGTGACACCAGACCCAAGGACAGCTACCCCTCAAAGTACAAAACAGAAAGCGAGAAATGAATGCCTGGCTTTGGAGACATAAACCAGCGACACAATAGTGATCTGCTCGGGACGTACAGTTACCCATAATTGTTTCCATTTTCGTAACTTACAATTTTACCGAAGGACTGTTTGATGACTCCAAAAAGTCCTTGATTCTCACCTCTGGCAATGAGCACACAGCAAAAGGTTTCACAGTTCACTCAGTAGATCTACAGTATGGAGTAGATTCACGAAAACATAACACCACACGTCTCTCATGGAACTTGTGGGCCAAAAGCGGTCTCTTCAGTTTTTCGTCAAGCTGGAGGTCCATGATAGGATAAAAAAAAGATAGAGGGTCGCTACATCAAAATACATCTTTAGTGCCAAGTTTTATGTAAAGGAAAAACGGCAACATGGAGGAAGACAGAAGGACTACCTTACACTACAAAATGGTATCTAATGCGAAGAAACAACTGATGGCCAAGGTTTGGGGCAAACACGACTCAGACAGGGCCCACAGGGGCATCAAAGAAAGTTGCATAGTCGCAGATATCAAATTGTCATATTTTGATTCACACGACCAAACGAAATAAAACTTTGAGTTGTGCAACATTTATTTCTTGAGTTTCCAAGAAAGCAAGATTTCTAGGATAGCCACAAAACAAAAATGTACATAAAACCAGCGGTCATTCTGAAATTTAGCCATGGACAAACCCTATTGAATACTAACAGAAGGAAAATGATGCTGTGTATGCCTATCTCTGTTTTATTGCATTTAAAGTTGTATTACCTCTGACCTCCGTAAAGTTCCCTGAAGCCCCTTCAGGCCGGGTTTGGGATAAGGAAAATTATAAATGAATATAGTTGATGGATCAAAAACTAATTGGAGGGCCTAAGTAGGTTGCCAAACAACCCAATATGAGGATCATTCGGGTCTAAATTCTGCACATAGTATCCGGCAACAGAGCCAAATGCCACGATAAAGGGTTAGTGGCAGACCGGACCTGCATTAGAGGTAGAAATGAAGAGGGGTCTTTTGCACACAGTTTGGGTTTATAATGATATCCGGTCATTTTATTTTTTAGAATATGGTGGTTTCCAAGCTCCATCTTATGGCAATATAGGGGGTGTCTAGGGTACGGATCCTTAATCTGCCCAAAAACAAACTGACCCATCTATGCTTCCAGGTTAATGTTGACTCAACAAGATGGAGTCTTAAAATGGGACTGGATGTTGATGGGCGTTTGAAGGAAAAGACTGCGGAAATTGTCATATATGAAGGTCGTGGCTGCCCTACAACATTCGGTGAGGGGATGGATGGGAAATGCTCAAATCCTGGGTCCTGAAGACACGTAAGCTGGAGTGTTGTTCATTCGGTACTTGGATGGCGAACTCCAGTCGAACTTGGCACACAGAAATGTTAGATTAGTAATTTGATACCTTTAACAAACTGACAAAGTTATGTTATTTCTTGGTTTTTTTTGTTTACATGTTCCTATCTTTTAAAGTATAAAATAAAAAATCTTTAAACATAAATAATCCGAGCTGAAGAAGTCTAACTTTACTCTTATTCTCACAATTGGGAAGGTACAGAAAGGGCCGCTCTTCAATGAATGAGAATGTATTGCTTTTGTGTATAAACTGTATAACGCACTATGTACTCATCTTAGTGATTTGATTACAACTTGCACTGTGCTGTCGGAATCATCGCTACGTGTGATGAAAACCAGATCCGTAACCGAGGAGCCAAAGAGGTGAGGTTCTGTATCTCCTTGACGGAAATGCTTGTAGGGTTGGACCAGATGAGCGGGAGACAGTTCCCCAAGAACGGCAAGCTTTGAGAAGTTCAAAGCTACAGAGTGACCCCCAAGTTACGAGGACCTCCCTTGTCGAGTTCCCTTCTTTGTTAGTCAACATCTACTGTGTTGTGAAAATTCACACTATTTGTATTTTAATGTGCCAACACGAGTCGATGATGACACTTTGTCTTGCTGCATGGATAGAACATCCTTTCGCTAAGCTCAGAGTATGGTATTGGGTAGCTCTATATTACTGCTGCGTTTTTTTCAAATTTAATTTTGCTTTTACCCCCACGTGAACTCGTGAACTAGGTTCTATCGAATGAAGTGCTTCAACAATCCACTAATTAAAACAGCGGATTCATTAACAACAAAGCATTACACTAAATCTCTACACAGAAACTGAGCACATAACCGCGGGTGTAAAACTTTGCTTGGAAAGACCCTTCTTTTAACTGACTAGCCAATGTTTAACCTCTGCTTGCTTCCCGCTTGTTTCCAAGGAAACCAAATTCCCTCCATACACGTATGTATTTGAGGCAGCGGACTGCGGAAATCTTAATCCTTAGTTTTGTACGGTTACAATTTAATTAGAATAGAGTTTAATTTAAGATTTGATACACATTTGTGGCATGGGGATGGGAGGGCTGGTTCTCATGGTTACCATTAACAACAAGCCTCCCCGAGTAGACAAGTCTGGGTGCACCTTACTCTGTGCAGGCTCATAAGACCCCCACCACCTCTACTCTGTTCCTACTGCATAGTGAAGTCTGCTCAGTGCTCCACACTACCTCCAACTACCCGAGCCTGAAAGTCCCAGCTCTGTGTGCCCTGAAGAATCAACTTCACACCTGTGACATACTGCCTTGGCTACAACTCAATGTTGTATTTGTTAAGTATGAGGATATTGCCTACCCAGAGCTTAAATGGGCACAGATGCTGGAGTGTCCCCAAAATTATATTATAGAAAAAGTTGAAAAAAATAACCTTCGATACACTTTGGAAAAACCACTAGCATATGTGCAAAAGCAACTTGTGCTAAGGAGCTATGCTGATGAGGTTGAGTAGAGCCCTGTGTGAGATCACAGAAGTCCATGCATACCGCATGCAGTCTGATATGGCAGACTAAAAGGTATCTTATGCAACAGAATACCAGACCCCATGCATGTGTGTACAAACACACACACATTGGGGCAGCTCTTGCTTTGTTTACCCACTCACCAACTGTTGTCTAGAAAAAAAGCATTGGCGAAGTAAACAGGTCTCACCTTTGGGACTTTTTTGCTTTGCCAATGCTTTGTGGTGATGCTGTCCAGAATGACCAAAATCACAAAAATAAGCTGCAATGGCACAGCCATGTAATTTTCTAGGCGCGGGCATACAGGAAGATGGGCACATGCATCATTACTTATGTGCACCTATAAGACGACGCTGGCCCATTTTTCTTCATCCAAGATGAACTGGTAAATAAAACATTTTTTTTAATAGAAGTAGCGCAAAAACACTGTTTTTATTGAAGAGAAGCTGGCAGCATTTTTGCTGCCTGGTGCTCGCCATCCCAAACATAAAAAAAGTTTTTTAAAAATGTAATATTTTAAGAGAGAAAAAAAGATTGTTGGCTTTTCGGGCAATGGAGAAATTGGTGGAGAGAAGCAACAATGAGTGGATGGGAGAAGCAAGACACACAAGAGAGCAACATAAGGGAGGGGAAGAAGCAGACGAGCGAGACAGCAATATGGAGCGTGGGGGCAGGCATTTGGGACAAGCACACAAGTGAGAGAGCTGTAAAAACACATGCACGCTCATGAAGCGGTTAAGAGGAACTAAAGTTGCTCCCTAAAAGTGAGCAGTGGAAGGATAGAAGCCAGCCAATCAGAGATGTGGTAAAGAAGCTATGCTCCAGGTGAGTGACAAACAGAAGATGGACAAGCTGGTACATGAAAAGCCATCAAGTAAGAAGCAAGCAAATGGGAGGGGCAATAAAAACAAACACTGGCAAGCATTGGGCCACTGTAAGCCCCTGTAAGTTCTTGGTAAACCCACAATAGGTCTTTTGCAATCAGACAGCTGGCGCGCTCTTCTAGGCTTGACTTAAAAATCAGAATTTAAAGAAACAGAACACTACAATTTTGTAGTGTTAGGCAAATAAATACCATTGTGATGTCAATGTGAGCATAACATTTTATATCACTCTTGCTCTGATGTCAGTCTGCACAGCTCTTTGCACGGTAAAACACAACAGAGGCATCATGACAGACTGCCTTAGCCACCTCTCCATCAATGTATGAAGCAGAGTATTTAATGCGGATGGTTGAAGATGTAGCAGAACTATCATACCGTTCACTTGATCCGTATCTGATGGTGATACATCTGCTTTGAAACAGAATCAGGACGCTCCGTGTTAGATTGGATTTGGAGCTCTGTAACCTCAATGGTAACACGGACCAGGGGTGCAGGCCTACAAGTAGATAGGATCAATCTTCCTGCCCCTACACTAGGAACATTGAATGGCACATCACACAATCACTGGTGACGTCAAGACTAGACAATTCCAAGATTGTGTATGCATGCATATGCAAAGTACATGGCCAGAAGACTGCAGGGAATACAGAACAAGGCCAGAAGACTGCAGAGAATACAGAACAAGGCCATCTGGCTATGCCTCGACTTGAAAACATGTGCTCTTATTACAATGCACTTGAAATTAAACCACTGGTTCCCAATGGAACAGAAGTTCAAATTCAAGATGATGTGTGCCATGTGCTTAGATCTCTGGCTGCCTTCTTGTAAATGGCTAAAAACCTTTCCTGCAACATCAGTCTCAATCACCGTCCTCTATCTGCAAGGTCAACCGTAGACAGATCAAGCATTGAGGCCAAACGTGCCCTGGCACCATGCTCTAACTGTGTAAGCCATTTACCCCATCATCGAGATCCCACAGAAATACCTCTCCTGCAGGAATGACCTGCAGGTGGCGCTGTTCAGGCAAGTCTTTGGATTCTAGACTCACAGTGCTGAACTTTCCTATCCCTCTTATGTAGGGACCAGGCCTTTACATTGTAATGACACAAGAACCTTAAAGGACTTAACCAGCAAACTTGTGTCAGACAAAGCAAGGTAGGTGGACACCCACCACAGGGGAGCTACTTGCTGGTTATCCATCAACAGATCTTTAATATGAACTATCCCAAACACCATGTGATCACAGTCGATCAACCCTGGTTATGACAGTGTTCTGAAGTGTCCAGGAGGCAACGCGCTAGCACTCAACAAGTAAATAAATGTATACTTATATACATATATAATGAAAATGAGAAAGGACTGCCAGTTATCTGGTTTTGTTGGTCATGTAGTTGAGGTCTGCTTCCAATCATTAGTTGCACATGACCCTCCTCTACAGTTTGTGGAGTAAAGATAATAATTTGGTAAAATTTAAAACTAGACAATAAGCCAGTAATGCAAAGAAAAGACTAAAACCCACCTTACTACTAACACTGAAGAAACAGGCACTGGCAAAGTCTATGGGTCTGGGTTTACCATGCTAACGCATAAATCATGGGCATATTAAAGGTAGACAAGAAAAGAAAGATGGACTGTATTGAAAACTTCATAGTTGTAAAGAGATCTCTTAAGCAGTTCAATGCAAGCATCAGACAGTAGGCGGAAGGATACATCCAATAGCCTTCAGCAACAGGTGAGAGATGAATCCTCCGTGGGGGTTTGGCGGGGGGACAAAATGTAACTGATAAAGTATGAAATAGCTGGGGCAAAAAAATCAGTGGTTGAAAAGACAGGAGCAAAAACCCACTCTCTGTATATTGGAAGCAGTTATATTATGTTATGTTGATTTGTATAGCGCACTAATCATCCGCGAGGGTATCCAGGTGCAATATGTCAGCTTGATTGTGGCACACAACAGCTGCCTCATAGATATGGGGGAGCAACTGTGCGAGCAAATCCTCACATTACTGGTCCACGTAATGTATCACGAGGGGCTTTTAATGAAGGTGGCATTCCTCCAGAGGCCATTAAGAGCAAGGTGCAGCAGCGTGTCTATTAGTTCATACTACTGACACGAAACAGGTGTATGCCTAATTGTAGTAGGTCACCTTTAAATTAGGGTATTTTGGACTAGAGACCTGCATATTTCTCCTTTGATTAGTCTGCGATCCTGGGCATATCGCTTTACCGCCCTGCATCTTACTTCTCTTATCTAAGAAATGCAGAATAGATCTATCTAACCTCCAGTATTAAGCACCTTAAAAAATGTCGCAGGAATGTACTAGCCACCGGGTTGGGAAAACGCCATTCAGAGAAAGAAATGTCCAGTTTCTTTCAGATGTGTTTCCCTGACTCACCTCTTTGTCTTTCGTCCTCTCATTTACAGACAGTACTTTGCATATCCCAGAATGCTCTCTGTGTAGAGTTCTGTTCGACATATGTCAGTGATGGGACATAGTTTTGACCCTCTTCCTCATTGCTGTCAAAGTCCAGACCTTGTATCGGATCTGGAATGGAGACGCATAGGCATCATGGGGACACTGTATGCCCTGAAGCATTGGGGAAAAACATCAAGAGTAGTCGATGGATCAAGGTTAAAAAAAACCTTCAGAAGCTTCAAGCTGGCCATTCATCATGCCCACTGGATGACAACAAATGACCGATGAAAACCATTTGCATGGCCATGGCAGTGCATTAATGAACGCCCTTTAGGGAGCCAGCATGAGAAGAACGAAAGAGCGTAAATCTGAATTCGACAGCAGGCACTCGTGCCCAGTTCTGCATTACCTATGCTAGCAATGGCGCGACAGTACGCGTATCCATTATGCATGGCATTGATACGCAGCTGTGCAACAGGTGTGCCCGACACGCCGCTGCAGACAGCGGGTATAAGGGATGGATGCGAGAACTTGTGCAATGAGCTACTGCGGCCTTGGGATATACGAGGAATCGTGCATAAGTAAAATTGAGGTTTTTAGAGCTCATCGCTTGCAGTTGTATCACGAGCACCTGAACAAAAACAAAAAAGACACAATGTCACAGCTCTCATCAGTAACAAGTGTAGACTACACCCAGAGGCAGCAATGTCCTCATGCAATGCAGTAACTAGGGACATGAAATTATTTTTTGTAGACCAGACAACAGGAAAGTTAGAGACAAAAATGCTGCTCTATTAGTATCAAAGGCACTTTAATCATTTTGAAAACTGCTAGTTAAGTTATGTAGAACTATACCACTATTCATCCTCTTCTGCACTTTTATGGATTTAGTTACGAATAAGTAAACAAGAACTGGCAGGGCCAACAGGTCTAGCATTGGCTACCAACTTCTGAGTTAACAATGTACCATGGGACTACTTTTTGTGTGTGAGTGCATAGTGTGCATGAAGAGAATGCTGTCACTCACAGAGAGGTCAGCCAATGCAGAATGATCTAGTGGGCGAAACAAAAAATGTGAATGATACACTGGCGGATCAATGGGTGAAGAGAGCTCCCTGAAAGCCCTTATTAGTAAGTATATTATAAATATAATTTTATTAAAATCCAAAGGTCTTGGTTAACACCAGACCTAAAAAAAAAAAAAAGGTGTTTGACTTTTGATGTATTCTCTGCACAGCACAACCTTTTGAGAACTTGACTAAAGGAGTGTATAATAATGCAATGAGTTCCAATTCATGGTCAGGGCCTCTGCAATTATGCGGAAGGGGAGAACCAAATTATGCAGCAGCGTTGGCCAAATTATGTTGCATGAAAAGACAAAATATGCTGCATAGTACGTCACACTTTTTGATAGTATAACTTCAATATTTTGTCATTTTTAAATATGGTAATACTGTCAGGGCAAATATTCCACTTCCTTAGTACCAGTGTAACAACCAAATGCAGAAATAAGCAACCAAAAAGATGACCAGTTAACCTTCGCGAAGGGCCTTATACTGCACACGAACACACCTGGATACATTTTCAGTAATTTTTGTTCCATTTGAGCTAGAAACAGTTTTTTTTTTTATAAATTTGCAGATTATGCAGCAGATGATGGATTATGTGGCAAATGTGGCAAATCCATAATTATGTTAAAAAAAAAAAAGCTGCAGCCATTTAGAATCACATAATTCTAGTGGTTCTGCTCATGATAGAAATACACACACTATATTTAAATGCAAACGCAACATTCATCTCTTTATCACACACCCCAGGTCTTCTGTCTTGTTTTGTCACCACTGACCCCTTTTGTTTTCGCTTTCCTCCAGTCCTCTTTGACCCACTACACATGGCACTGGTTGGAAACTGGTTTAAAAGACCGGGGACTAAGTTCCATATCTAAAACACACTCAAAAAACACCAACACTCACGTACACCCACTAAATTATGTGCTGCATAGAATCCATCAGTTTAAAGAAAACATACAAACAAGCGGGAATAGCTGACAAGGTTACTTACTTAACAATTAAATTAGTCATTTTAATGATAAAACGATCTGCAAAAAATTAATCGCAATCCTCCAAGTTCATATTTTTCCCCAGGAGTTTTTGCAAGCCCAGAACTGACGAGTGTGACTAACTGCAATATCATTCAGGGTTAATTACAAAATCATGCAGAACTGAAGAGCCTGGGAGAGGGTGACTGGATTTAGGATAACACTTGTGGCTCACACACAGAAAAACACATTTTCCTCCCATCTCTGCTCAAAATTACACTGGCAATGCTTCACTATTTTTTTTACATTGCAGCTAAGCAGTGTTATTACTCCATACTTTTAAAGATGAAAGGAGCATTATAGCCAGGGTCAATGCAATTATGCGGCTGCATCCTTTTCCGTAGATTTATAGATTTGCTGCATTTGCCACATAATCCACCATGTTCTGTATAATTTATAGCTTTCATAATTAAATGGTTCTAGCTCAAACTGATCAATAGTTGCTAAACAAAAAGCGCAACACGTAGTTCCACGCAGTGACAAACTTTGCAATAGTTAACTGGTCACCTACTAGTTACCGATTGCTGATATCAGGTGTTAAATTGGACTAATAAAACCCAACTTTGCCCAGACAATATTAATAGTTATTCAAATGACAAAACAACAAAATAATATTACAGATTATGCCGTTTTATGCTGCGTTATTTACTTTTTCTTGGCGCATAATTTTGTCAAACCTACTGCAAAATGTGGTCCTCTACTCCCGCATAATTCCAGGCGCCCAATTATAGTTTATTCTTAAAACATCTTTTGCAAATATAAAACGCACCAAAATAGGTCAGGAAACGACCAAAGATGAACATACTGCTCCTCACTGTGTGCATGACATGCCACAGAAACCACCAGGATAAGCGATTTCACAGCAATCACCACAAACTGTACCATAAAGACAATGAAACATCTCCATGGCCGAATTATAATCAGAAAATGTGTGTCGCACAGTGGCATTAAATATTGCAGAATTTTGTCCGATGGCATCACATACTGATGATCAGTACCACATAATATTTTCCATCAGTGCCACATAATATTTAATATTAAGGGAGTACAACCATGATTACATCTAAGCAGCAAGGGGTAAGACAAATGTTCATAAATTCGGTTTTCAGCATTTCATTTGAACTGGTGCATGGACAAACCGACCTGGACATACTTGGGAACTTGAGAAAGCTGGTGACGTCATTCGGTAAGGAAAGTGCAAGCAAATGAGGAAGAGGGTCAAAACTATGTCCTACCACTGACAGGTGTAAAGCAGAATTCAACACGGAGAGCATTCTGGGATGTGAAACTAGTGACTATGAATGAGAGGAAGAAAGAGAAGGCGGTGTGTCAGGGTAAGAGAAGGCGGTGTGTCAGGGTAAGAGAAGGCGGTGTGTCAGGGTAAGAGAAGGCGGTGTGTCAGGGTAAGGTAAGAGAAGATGGTGTGTCAGGGTAAGAGAAGGCGGTGTGTCAGGGTAAGAGAAGGCGGTGTGTCAGGGTGACAGCGTAACACATCTAAAAGAAACTGGCTATTTCTTTCTGTGACTTTTTACAAACCAGGCGGCAAGTAAATATCAGCACCAGTTTATTTTTGTTTGTTTTTTAATAAGGTGCTTAATACTAAAGGTTAGATGTGTCTCTTCTGGGTGTCTTAGATAAGAGAACTTAGACGCAGGGAGGTAAAGCGATATGCCCAGGATCACAGACTCATCAAAGAGGAATAATGCACGTCTCTGGTACAAAGCACCCGATTTTACATATTATCTGCTACAATTACTTATGCTCCCATTTCGTGCGAGTAGTATGGACTAACAAACACTCTGCTGCACTTTGCTCTTGATAGCCTCTGGGGGAATGCCACTCATTAAAAGTCCCTCGTGCTGCATTACTTGGACCTGTAGTCGGAGAGGATTTGTCCCCACAGTTGCTCCCCCATACACAAGAGTCAGCAGTTTTCTGTCACAGTGTGTTCTCCAAACCACAACACAATATTCCTTAGAAATACATCCAACAAGAGCAGTATTGGCTCTATCCGGCCGCACAGGTGTTATTTCTGTAGTATAAATACAATCACACTCAACCTTCTAATGGTTCTACTGCTCAGAAACCATAAATTCAAACGAACAAATATATGCAAAAAGGAAATCCTTAAGAATTCCAAAAGCAAATTTTAATCTAAATTTAAATTAACTCAATACAATGTGAGTCCAAAATCTTATTCCAATCATGCAGCTTCTTATTTCAGGTCCAGCCAATGCACAAAAATAGCTTGGGAAGTCAAGTAAGTATTATTCCAAATTTGGCTTGATGTAGTGATCATTCAAACACTGAGATTCTTCTCATACATTTCAAAATAATGCAGGAGCCACGGCATATTTCAAAGCAAATTTATGCTTTATTCTTTACAAAATCCAACAACAGCCCAGCCAACATGTTTCGTCCCTAACAGGGACTTCAACAGGGCTGTAAACAAATAATGCATATATTTATATTCACAACATCTAAATTCAGATATAAAGCCAGCATGTGCAAATTCAAATTTACAATAAAAAACATACAATGGCTCCCACCACTCACATAAAACATCAGTTGTTATTCCTTAGCACACCGACAAGCCTGTCCGCTTTACCACAGCCATGTAAATACCCCTGACGAAGGGTTCGCCCGAAGTGCATTGGGTTTGTTCCAATCGACCCATTGGGCTTGAATTCATTTGATTCACCTACGTCGTTGATGACACTCTTCCTTTGAAAAAATTGGAAGTCTTCTTTCTACCATGTTGTAGAATAAAAAAAAAATTGTTTTTTCTCTACCAAGTGTTTACCCATTCAATTTAAATCGGATTAGCCTCGCGAGGATAGCTGTGCAACCGGGGGACGTTACGTGTTGGAATAACGGCTTCTATTTCCTTAGCATGGCACAGGCTGTTGAGGGAGAGATGACCACACCTAGGAGCTGTAAGAACTGGGCAGGCTGTGCATCAGAACAAAGGTGGGCCTGTCATGATGAATAATGGGGGCTGAGACTCATGTTGACCGGGCACAAGAACTCAGGTGGACCATGCGTCACAACTGAGGTGGGTAGTGCATTAGGACTCGGGTAGATAGCTCACCCGGTCTGAGGTACAACCATGGCCACTGGAATTATGCGCCAGGAGAGCACAAAATTATGTGGCAAGGTTTACTAAATTATGCAGCAAGAAAAGCCAAATTATGCGACATAATGCGGCACATTTTTTTATAACATTACTTCATAATTTTGTCATTTTTTTCACATGGTATTACTGTCTGAGCAAAGATGTCACCTCATTAGCACCAATTCAACAACCAAATACAGAAATGAGCAACTGAAAGATGCCCTTACCCTACGTGCAAACACGTTGCCACGTTTTCAGTAACTTTTGATCTGTTTGAGCTAGAAACAATTTTTTTAATTAAAATCTGCAGATTATGCAGCAGATGATGCATTATGTGGCAAATGCAGCAAATCCATAATTATGTAGAAAAATTCTGCAGCCTCAGAAATGCACAAGTCCAGTGGCCGTGGAGTACAACACAGAAATATTTATAGGATGAGCAGCAGACACTGGGGTGCAGCGTGCAATGGGCTAAGTATTCCTCTGTGGAAAGCAAACTGCAAAAACACTGGGCATCAGGACCGGGGCAGAGCGGGCACCAGGATAGGGGCAGAGCGGGCATCAGGACAGGGGCAGAGCGGGCATCAGGACCGGGGCAGAGCGGGCACCAGGACAGGGGCAGAGCGGGCACCAGGACAGGGGCAGAGCGGGCATCAGGACAGGGGCAGAGCGGGCATCAGGACAGGGGCTGAGCGGGCATCAGGGCTCAGGTGCAGGTGCAACAGTGGTTGGTGGAGCAAAGTTCAAGGAGGAGGTGCCTGAGCAGCGCTCTATGGGGTCTACACACACAGACGTAGCCCTCTGGGATCACGCTACAAGAATAACAAAGGGGCATGACTGCCAGGAATGGATTGCAAAGAACTTTAACGTCAGCGTTGCCTGCCAGGTTTCACATTCAACATTAGGGCAAAGTGGAAGAGGCCGATCTAGGTCTGGCTAAAGGTGACATTAGGGCACAAGAGTCTGCACTGGCAGACCGGAATGCAAAATAACTAGAATGGAAAAGTTTGCTCAGTGTGTAACCTAGATTTCCCAAAATAATCCTTCGAAAAGCCCGAATATGCTTTTCGCTGATTATATAATTTTGATTTTACATATTCCACCGCATTTCCTATTTTTGAATCCTGTAAGCTCCCAGGGCGTTATCTGTCAGAGAGTTATTTCCAGCCCACCTGGTTTAAATAAGATCAGCTGAAACATCTGTCTCCTTGGATTATCAGCTGCCTGACTCCCAGCCGGGCCTGGAACCACCCACGAGCAATGCCCGGATGAGAGATGCCCCTATGAGACACGCGGGAAACCGACAGTAGCCCAGACAGAGGCCGAGGTGTGAGGCTCGGGACCTTGACAGGACCAAAGTAAAGGGAACGGCGAGAGGCGAGAAAACCTAATAGTCTGTGATGGGGTGAAAGGTGGATGAACCACAGAGAAGAGCAGTCGAAGACACAGACAGCTGGAAAAGGTGAATAACGGGCACAGCAGGACACTCAAAATTAGATTTTGACTTTCAGAGGCATATGCGTCTCCTTTCTCTGAGAGGGCGGACGTCTGCCCTCTCACTGGGAGATTAAATTTACCTTTTACAGACATGGGAAGCCTTCCATTTCACCTACAAGAATCGCCAGCCGTTTAACAGGCAGAAAATACTTTCACTGACAGGTAGTGCACACCATTTTGAGACAGGAAACGTTCACCCCTTACAGACCAGAACCGCCCACCCTCTGTGAAAGGAAATACCCAGCCTCTATGACATGCACATCTTGACCTTGCAATGTCAAAATCCACAAGGCTGGGCGAATAACTACAACTGCCATTAATGAATTGCCAACTTTTTTTTACAGGATCGTTTTCTGGTGCCATCTTTGGGTAAAAATGTGGCCAAGTTAATGGTGGGCATTTTAATGATCACTAGAGGGGTCTACTCGGAGTAAAAGATTTAAAGGACCATTTAGCAACCACAGGCCATTGGTTGGGTTCTGCAAACACGTGATAATTGGTGGGAGCGAAGAATTCTAAATTGTTAAAGGACGCAAGTAGACAAAGTGGTGTCTTAGTTCGTCGGTGAAATCATGTTATTCCCATCCACAGCCCCAGAGTCATCGCTGCGACTTAAGAAAACTTAGATCCTAAGACCTAAGTCAACTGACCCTTGGCTCTGATACTACCCAGAACATCCTTTCCACAAGCACTTCCTTACCTGCAGATCCTCTTTACCTGAGCCCCTTAGGGATAGTGGCCTGTATCACCCTAGAAAGACCCCCTACACGAGAAACAAGCCCCTAGAGGCCAGGTTACGGAGAAGCACTATTTGTATCCGTCTACAGTACACCGCCTCAAGCAGCCTCTTCACAGTGGAGCTTCAGTAGATATTACTGAACAATAGCCTGGCATTTCGTAGACTGTTTGAGAAGCAACACTATATAAGCGCCTGCCCGGCAGAGCGAGACCTGGCTGCCCGCCAGATGCGCTTACACGGTTGTTGCTACTGTTATATTGGAGAAAGCAGAATCACTAAGACCTTAAGCCTCGGGAGCTCAGCTTTCGGTCTTTGCCTCTCACCGGAGGGAAAGTCCTATATTTCCAGAATTCTCCAAGCACAGAAAGGTAAGAGGCCGTTATCACCTAGTGGAAATGAAATCAAATTAAAACAAACCTTTTCTAATTTAGATGAATATTAACTGTCCAGATGAGAAAGAATGTCAGAAAATGTGATACAGGCAATTCATCTAATAAATGATGAAACTGTCACTGCGGGCAACACAGCGTACCCAAATGACCCCGAGATTCCCCAAAAAGCCATGAACCTACCTCCATATGACTAAGGACATTGCACCCATGAGCCAAAAAATTGTTCCTCATGAGCAGGAAAAGTCCTCCTTGAGTCGAGAAACTGCTCATGAGTCGAGAAACTGCTCATGAGTCGAGAAACTGCTCATGAGTCGAGAAACTGCTCATGAGTCGAGAAACTGCTCATGAGTCGAGAAACTGCTCATGAGTCGAGAAACTGCTCATGAGTCGAGAAACTGCTCATGAGTCGAGAAACTGCTCATGAGTCGAGAAACTGCTCATGAGTCGAGATACTGCTCATGAGTCGAGATACTGCTCATGAGTCGAGATACTGCTCATGAGTCGAGATACTGCTCATGAGTCGAGAAACTTCTCATGAGTCGAGAAACTTCTCATGAGTCGAGAGAAACTGCTCATGAGTCGAGAGAAACTGCTCATGAGTCGACAAAAACTGCTCATGAGTCAAGAGAAACTGCTCATGAGTCGAGAAAAACTGCTCCCCATAAGCAGAGAAATACTGCTCGCCATAAGCTGAGAAAAACCGCTCCCTATAAGCAGAGAAAAACTGCTTCCCATAAGCCAAGAAAAATTGTGAATGGGTCAAGAAAAACTGCTCATGGGTCAAGAAAAACTGCTTGTGAGTCAAGAAACTTGTTGTATCTGGTTTATGGTATAATGCATCTTTCCTGCTTCTCTGCCCTTGCTGCTCAGCCAGTGTGAATGTGCTGTGGAATGTTGGTGTGCATGGTGTTGTAATGAAATGTGAGGATACCTGGATGTGGAGTGTCAGTTGGAGTATGGGCTGAGCAGCAGGGAGGCTGCTCCTGGTGGGGCTGAATACAGTTCTACTACAAGACCATCTAAGAACTAAGAACAATAAACCTTCATCTTTAACATACACCTCAGCTACTGGACTTATTACATCATAACAAAACTGCTCCTCATAAACTGAAAAATACTGCTCCCCATAGGCCAAGAAAACGGCTCTCCATAAACTGAGAAAAACTGCTCCCCATAATCCGAGAAAAAGTGCCCCTCATGAGTGGAAAGTTGTAAAATAAAAAAAGCATCTTAATAGAAAGTAAAATATCCTCCGTGAAAACGAAACTGTTCCCATAAAAAGTGAACCTACCTTAGTAGGAAAAGAAATGCCACATCCTAGGAAATAAAGCAATCTCTTGAGCTTGTACAGTTGGCTCTATGGCAGAGCTATGACGTGTAACCCTTGAGCCTCGATGGTGCTCCTTTTATCTAGGATAACACGTACGCATCAGCTGTATAATGGTCAAATGTCTTTCACATCATTATGAACTCACACATATTCACTCTGCGGCTTAGGTCCGCAGGAGAGACCCAAGTAGTAGAAGAAATACAACCTGGCAGGAACGTGGAGGAGGGGATATGACAGGCACAGTTAAATTTCTATATTAGAGGTCAACGTCGTCAGTGGTGGGTACGCCAATAAACAAGGGTTACGGCCTGCGACGGGAGTGGAGGAAGCCAGGCTCGGGCATAAGCAAATGTGTCGGATGTCCAGGGATGCATGCAACAACTACCACGCAGAAGTGATCGTCATGAGTCCGATCCACAGTAAGATCTATTTCAGAGTCATCAGAACAATGAGTGTCGAGGTGAAGAAATCAGGTAACCCCAAGCTGTTGGTGAAGCAGTTTTTTACATAAAGCACGGGTCATGTTTTCCCCCCTGCTTCTTCCTGCCTGTTTCTGTCCTAACAAACTTGTTATTCTAGAAGGGAATGCTGCTTTTGAAGAATGCTACCTGCACACAGACCACACTCCTTACAAACAACATTACAAAGTGGAAACCGTCTTAACCCATAAAGCAGTCTGGATCTGGTAGTGCACAACCAAGGTAATGGAGCGGAGGCCCCAACAGGCAAGAAACAATTATAAGGAAAACATCTAAGGGCTTTCTTACTTGGGACACACTAGTGCGGTCAAAGCTTTTTGTTTTTTCATTTTTAACAACAGTGTGTCCACGTCCATACCACCACCTGTGATTCTCACCTGTCTCTGCTGCCGCAGGTTGTTGCATGCCAACTTGCACCACAGCCATCACCTAGGGTTCTCAAATACCCATCACGGCCCATGATTCCTACAATGATTCCATCACAGCCCACAATTCTCAAATAGCCCAAACAACGCCCTTGATCTTGAATACCCCACATTGGCATATGATTCTTCAAGCCCCCACCCACCATTGCTGGTGACTCCTGAAGACCACTGCACATGATTTTGAATGTCACTGCCTATGATGCTTGAATGCTTGCGCCACTACTATGATTCTTGAATGCCCCGCCACCTCCCATGAATCTTGAATGCCCCCGCCCCCTGCCATGATTCTTGAAGGCCCCACCCCCTCCCATGATTCTTGAAGGCTGCCACCACCACCTCTCATGATTCTTGGATGCCCCCACCACCTCCCATGATTCTTGAATGCCCTACCACCTCCCATGAATCTTGAATGCATCAACACCTCTCATGATTCTTGAATGCCCCACCACCTCCCATGATTCATGAATGCCCCCACCACCTTCCATGATTCTTGAATGCCACCACCACCTCCCATGATTCTTGAATGCCCCCACCCCCTCCCATGATTCTTGGATGCCACCACCACCTCCCATGATTCTTGAATGCCACCACCACCTCCCATGATTCTTGAATGCCACCATCACCTCCCATGATTCTTGAATGCCACCACCACCTCCCATGATTCTTGAATGCCTCGACCCCTCCCATGATTCTCGAATGCCCCCACCACCTCCCATGATACTCGAATGCCCCACCACCTCCCATGATACTCGAATGCCCCACCACCTCCTATGATTCTTGAATGCCCTCACCCTCACCCCCTCCCATGATTCTTGAATGCCACCACCTCCCATGATTCTTGAATTACCTCACAACCTCCCATGATTCTTGAATTGCCCCACAACCTCAATTGATTCTTGAATTGCCCCACCACCTCCCATGATTCTTGAATTGCCCCACCACCTCCCATGATTCTTGAATTGCCCCACCACCTCCCGCGATTCTTGAATTGCCCCACCACCTCTCGCGATTTTTGAATTGCCCCACCACCTCCCGCGATTTTTGAATTGCCCCACCACCTCCCGCGATTCTTGAATTGCCCCACCACCCCCATGATTAATTAATTGCCCCACAACCTCCCATGATTCTTGAATTGCCCCCACAACCTCCCATGATTCTTGAATTGCCCCACCACCTCCCATGATTCTTTAATTGCCCTACCACTCATTGCCCATGACTCTTGAATTGCCTCACCACCTCCCATGATTCTTGAATGCCCCCACCACCTCCCATGATTCTTGAATGCCCCCACCACCTCCCATGATTCTTTAATTGCCCTACCACTCATTGCCCATGATTCTTGAATTGCCTCACCACCTCCCATGATTCTTGAATGCCCCCACCACCTCCCATGATTCTTGAATGCCCTCACCACCTCCCATGATTCTTGAATGCCCCCCCACCTCCCATGATTCTTGAATGCCCCCAACTCCCATGATTCTTGAATGCCCCCACCTACTCCCATGATTCTTGAATGCCCCATCACCTCCCATGATTCATGAATTTCCCCACAACCTCCCATGATTCTTGAAGGCTCCCACCACCTCCCGTGATTCTTGAATTGTCCCATCATCGCCCATGATTCTTGAATGCCCCCCCACCTCCCATGTTTCTTGAATGCCCCCACCACCTCCCATGTTTCATGAATTTCCCCACAACCTCCCATGATTCTTGAAGGCTCCCACAACCTCCCATGATTCTTGAATTGCCCCACCACCTCCCATGATTCTTTAATTGCCCTACTACCCATTGCCCATGATTCTTGAATTGCCTCACCACCTCCCATGATTCTTGAATGCCCCCACCACCTCCCATGATTCTTGAATACCCCCACCACCTCCCATGATTCTTGAATGCCCCCACCACCTCCCATGATTCTTGAATGCCCCCCACCTCCCATGATTCTTGAATGCCCCCCACCTCCCATGATTCTTGAATGCCCCCACCACCTCCCATGATTCTTGAATGCCCCCACCACCTCCCATGATTCATGAATGCCCCCACCACCTCCCATGATTCATGAATTTCCCCACAACCTCCCATGATTCTTGAAGGCTCCCACCACCTCCCGTGATTCTTGAATTGTCCCATCATCGCCCATGATTTCTGAATGCCCTCACCATGGGACTGGAGTCGTGAAGGCCCCCGCCATTTCCATCTGAATGCTTGTATCACCTCTTGTAATTCTGACAGGCCCAGCCTCTCCAACTCGTGACTCCCGTGTACCCCCACCACAGCCCATGATTCTTGAATCGCCCCACCACCTCCCATGATTCTTGAATGCCCCCACAACCTCCCGTGATTCTTGAATTGTCCTTCCAGCTCCCATGATTTCTGAATGCCTTCGCCGTGGTACTGGATTCGTGAAGACTCCCACCACTGCCATGTGAATGTTTGCATCACCTCTTGTAATTCTCCCAGGCCCAGACTCTCTAGCGCGTGACTCTCGCGTGCCACCACCACAGCCCATGATGACTGAATCCCCAGACCTCCTTGGTTCTTGCAAGCGGCCAGCGACGTCCATGCGTGAAAATGTATCTTGTTCATAATTTGCTGAGATCCGCCAACTTTAAAGTCCATGAGCTCATGAGAGGCAGATTGCATTTCTATCTGATCGGGTCAGGGGACGCGGGGTCTGGGAGCTTCAGCAGTTCTTGCTGTATACACAGCGGTTTTAATGCTCCAGGCAGGGAGAAATTTGGAAAGGATAGATTGTTTCAATCGGCGTGCACACTGTAACCGGTCATTAGACAGCGGAACAGCGCCAGCTGGGTAGAAAGGGGCTCAAGGCCACGGTTTAGGGATACGCAACATATTTTTCAGAAAACAAAATGGCTACTAAATTCATACACATATGATGGGTGAGAGAGTATCACTGGAAGGCTGCTACTCACCAGGCTTCTTTTCCACACTTTGCCATAAACCAAAGAGTGCAAGTAGAGGCCGCAAGGTAAGATGCCCCCTTTTATCCAAGTGCAGGTACAGGCCGCAGGGTGAGATGCCCCCTTTTATCCCAGTGCAGGTACAGGCCGCAGGGTGAGATGCCCTCTTATCCTTGTGCAAGTACTTGCTGCAGGGTGAGATGCCCCCTTTTATCCCAGTGCAGGTACTGACTGCAGGGTGAGATCCTCTCTTATCCCTCTGAGGGGTACTGGCTGCAGGATGAGATGCTTTCTTATCCCAGTGCAGGTACTGGCTGCAGGGTGAGATGCCCTCTTATCCCTCTGCAGGTACTGACTGCAGGGTGAGATGCCCTCTTATCCCTGTGCAGGTATTGGCTGCAGGGTGAGATGCTTTCTTATCCTAGTACAGGTACTGCATGCAGGGTGAGATGACCTCTTATCCCTGTGCAGGTATTGACTGCAGGGTGAGATGCCGTCTTATCCTTTTGCAGGTACTGGCTGCAGGGTGAGATGCCCTCGTATCCCTGTGCAGGTAGTGGTCGCAGGGTGAGATGCCTTCTTACCCCTGTGCAAGTACTGGCTGCAGGGTGAGATGCCCTCTTATCCCTGTGCAGGTAGTGGCCGCAGGGTGAGATATCTTCTTATCTCTGTGGGTTTGGAGAGGTGGACTTTTGTTTATGGTATCCGCTACAAAAAGCTTTTTCTACCTTAGGATCAGCTTTACTGCTAAACCCTAAAAGAGCTTCCTTGCATCCGCCGCAGGACTGCCTTTGTAGCTCCACCTAGCATTAAAGGGGTACTACTGAGAGGTCAGCACACCCACTTATGGGCACACCCCATCACTGCCAGAAGCATTGCCAAGCTGGAAATCCAAACATCAAAACAAGATAAAGCCCTTCTCTTAATGTGCTTTTAATCACGTGCAGTCTGCTGTCCTAATCTCAAAGAAGTACTCCCATGACCCCATTACTATGAGAGCTGGGACTTTTGGGGGGCAAAGGTGTGGGTGGGACAGAGGCACAGATTCACAATTGGTGCTTCAGCCCCTATATCTCCTGTACTCCCTTCGGTGGTACGTTCAGGCCTCTTGGCTCTTTAGTATAGAGACCCCACCTTTAAAAGGGCGTGGCAATGTTGACTCCGCCACAAACCAGAGAAGAGAGCCAGGCCACGCTAACACAGGGGACAACTACTTTATGGAGTTGGCTCTATATTAATGGCAACAGCACCAGAGGTCACTGCTGAATGCTTATTTATCAGAAACAATGGCTCAGTTTATCTGTCCGCTGGCACGCTGGTTCACCAGCAACAGGCGATCTCTGGTAAAATGTACAGTATATCTTGATTGTTCTTCACTTCTGGGTTTCGTTACCGAAAAATAAACCAGTAAAGAAGGAAAAACACATTCTGCGGCTGCAAAACCAGCTGCTACCCACACTTCAAACTTCTGCAATGCCACTGACCCAAGACAGCTTAGTTAAATACTGGAAAACACATATTGCCCAGATACAATTTACATTCTAGGCCAACAAAAGTCGGGCCTAGTCCAAAGTACTAAAATTATTTTATTTGACAGTCTATCCATCCACAGAATGACATACCTTCACCCAGCTCCCATCAGCTGACCACTCAATTACTTAACTACACGCCTTCAGTCCAGTTCTCATTGGCTGACCAGTCAACTACTGCACTACACACATAAGTTCTGCTCTCTTTACCTGACCAGTCAACCTTTGAACTACACCTTCAGCCAAGCTCCTGCGACAGTCTCAGCAACTCCTGAAACCATTGGCCTCTCATCGCCTAATCCAGGTTCCATTGCCCAGCATGTCCAACCTTTGACATTACACATCTCACGCCCAGCTACCAATGACACACTAACCAATTATACAAGTTAACACCTATAGTTCAGCGACCATTCATAGTCTAGTCGAATACTAAAAGTATGTATAAATCCACCCCAGCCACCATTAATGGTATTACTCAACTGCCGACATTTATATTGCCAACTCAGCTGAAGCAAACGGCACTGGTACTATTAACATCCCAGCTATTACACCAATTATGCTCTACTAGTCCTGCTACTAAAGGCAGTTATCATAACACATGACAGTTTAGTTTATTAAATTGGCACAGTTAATTAAAACCATTGCAATAAAATGTCATTGTAGCACTGTTACCACATTAAAGCAAAGCAAAGCAAACCATCAAATTTCAATTCATACACATATTACTGAGGAGGCAGTCTAGTAGTTACTGTTGTAATCACGTGACAAGCTTCTAAAACCAAGGATAAAATGATTTGGTGCAGAGACACTAGGGCAAAGTGCAAAAACAGTCTGTGATAAGTTTTTGGGGAGGAGGAGCTGGTGGGGCAGGAGGGGGAGAAAGCAGATTGTCCAAGAGTCTGACATATTTCCCGGACCTTGCAAGCACTTGAATGTCTGGGGAAGTAAAGCAGAGAGCAGATGCCTCCCAACATGTGCTGATGCCCCTTTTTAGATATAAGGGTTTTAAGAGAAGTCTTCTGGGAGCGTCAAGGGCGGGACAACAGCACAGAAGATGCAACCATGATTCAGACCTGTAATTGCACAGTCTGCAAGCCCCCTCCTCACTAGTTGGAGCCCATCGGTTGAAAGCAGTGGAGCGCAGACCTAGGAGACGCATAAACATTATATTTTTGCGTGCCACTGTGTTCAGACTATCAAGAAAGTAAGGTTGAGGTACCCCAGGAAGGTACGAGTCGTTCAAGGGGAGCAGAATAGTTGATGTTTTTAGGACCCGAATATCCATCTGGTAGGAAATTTGTCTAACCTGCTTGTTGATAACCCTTTTCCAGGCTGTGTATGGAACAGAGTCTGCAGTTAGTGATGTTTCGTCAATATGTAGCGTTCTTATGGCATTTACAATTTGACGGTTCCATGGATTCCCGGGGCTGGCAAGGGTTTCTTTTAACCGGGCTTTAAGCGTGTTATCTGCAGCTTTTAGTGCCCTTATATAATACTTCAGGGTGTCAGCCTCACAGAAAATCGATTGTCTTTGAAGGCCCAGCTCCAGTCGTAGTCTAGCCCTGTGGATGTAGTTCGGGAGATGGAAGATTTTTTTATAAATGGTAACCTGGGCGTGGTCGAGACTGGCCGAGCATGCGCCAGGAAAGGCCTGGTGCCCATAACTTAAGGCGGGAAGAAGGGTAGCTTTAATCACCTTCAGAATGGGTTCGGCAGAAGGACTACTCAGGTGCTGGTTAAGTCGAGTCAGGCTGTATGTTTTTCAAGGCAGCCAGGTGGACTGCTGGTCTGGAAGACTCGCTGAACCAGACCCCCAGGTAGTTGTATTTTGATGTTGTTTTAATCTTTGCGGGCCCGATGTTCCACGTTAAACTTTTCTTTTTCTTGCAACGGCCGAAAATCAAGACCTTGGTCTTATCCTGGTTAATTTTAAGAGCATTAGTTGTGTTGTAATTGTGGAGCGTGCACAAGGCTCTTTGGAGGCCAGACTTTGCCTGGTCCATTATAACAATGTCATCACCGTATTGCAGAATGTGCAAGTTCGTTTTTGCGAGGCCCAGTTTTGGCGGAAGGAGACTACTTTTCTCCAGAATTCTCCCCAGGTCAGCAGTGTAGAGGTTGAACAAGAGGGGAGCAAGAACACATCCTTGCTTTAGGCCGTCTGAAGTTGGAATTTTTGCAGAGACTGTCGTTGGGCCAGTTCTGACTCGTACCCATGTGTTCTTATGCAAGGAGATAAGGGCTCCGAGCAGGCTCTGTGGAATCCCCCACTTATCCAGTTTCCTCCATAAAGTGTTACGGAACACTTTGTCGAGGCTATAAAGCAGCAATAGAGGGGGAGTTGATTTTTTTTGCGCTGCTTGGCTCAGGATGGCTAGGGCGGTGATGTTGTCAATTGTGGAGGCAGAAGATCGGAACCCAGTTTGAAAGTATGGTAAGATGTTATTTTCCGCTACCCATTTTTCTAGCTTTTCCGCTACCCATTTTTCTAGCATCATAACACATGAACATAAAGCAAGTGCCAGGAGTGGGAAGTTGAGAACAAAACTAGTCACAAACTTCTTGGAGAAACGGCACACAGTCAACAATTTAGACTGGACAATAACAAAATAAACTTAAAATGTCAAAATAGAATAAGCAACATTTCAAAAAGTGTCTCTTCCACAGAGAACAAGGGTGGATTTCCAAACTACCACCCGACAGGAAGATTCTGAACGATGAGATGGAATGGAATGCGCTGACATGGTTTCAGCATGAACTCCATACGAATGACGAGTTTAAAAGAATCAACCACAAGTAATTTCACTTATAACAACACATGTGGGACAGAGGTAGCCACAGCCTCTAAATTGTTATAACAGGCAAGACTATTTTTGCCGTCTGATAACAGACCCGTGCATGCTTAGCATATATATGGCCAGGCAGATGAAAGCTTACACAGGACATAATTCCTTGAATCAACTGAAAATATTCACTAGGGTTAGCTGTATTGAGGAGTGAAATTATCATACATAGAAATCTCCCAGGAAGACATCTGGCTCGGTGCATATGGAGTATACAGACCAGCTGTTTGAAATTAGTCTCAAACAAGTTGAAATGAAGTAGGAATCCAAGGGATGTATTTTACCACAAATAAACACAAATCCCTTTACAGCCTAACACAAGACATCCAAGTGATGGAGTTGGACACACACAGAAGTCACAGAAGTGCAAAAACAAGAGCCTGCTTGAACAAGGCATTCTTGCTCGCTTCCTCAACACCGAGGTGCTTTTGTTGGTGTCGCCACCAGGAAAAAATAGATGCTTACCCAGGTTAATGCAAGTGTTCTTCCCAAAAGTTAGCCTAGTACTGAATCAAAAAATGTTTCCTTACATAATAACCTCTGTCTCAGCTCGCTACACAAAGGGTACAAAGGTTGGCTGCCGCCCCAAGTGCCTAAAGACTTATAGACACCACAACTTAGGTGAGGCTTTTAAGGGGTGGTCTTTTAAAATGTTGGGCACCACACAGTGCTTAATTTGTAAAATATTAAGTGCCAGGGCTCTGACCAGGAGGCCACAGCAGCTTGCACCACACATTGCCCTTGTCATTGCTGGCAAAACAACTACTAACCATCTCTCTCGCATGTAAATATGACAGTTCAGATTATTCCAGGTCCCCAAAGCTAAAGGAATGTCTGGGGAGGCAGGTATTAGCAATTTAAAGGTATATTGTATTCCTAAACAACCGTTGTTCTGCTCATCTCGAAATTAGATGAGCAGCGCCACCATGTGGTAGACTGTTCTAAATATGGTGTTGACAATTAGGTGCCTGTGCGAAGCACAGGAAACCAATTAAGTGCTGGTGCTGAGCACCGGAAAGCACCAGCTCAAATTAAGCACTGGCACCACATAAATGAGACTGCAGTGAACACACCAGAGATGAAAGATGATGTTAGTGGTTATTGGGGGTTAAAGCTAATGAAGAAGATGTACCTATGAGCAGTGTCAAGCACAAGGAGATGATGGACAGAGCGCTGAAAATTTTCAGACACTCACCCCTAGTCACAGATCTGGGTTGAATCCATCATCATTCTTTAGCTCACTTCGCCACCCCAGTTCAGACACAGCTATATGCAAATCAGTCTTGACCCTGTGCCTCATGGGAACAGTCCAGCCCGAACTGCCAAGCCATGTGTTCCCTGGACCGGAAACAAGCATCCTGGGACCGGTTTCGGACTAACAGCCCTCATCAGCCAGGCTAGCTTGAATCCAGTGGCAAAGTGAGCAAGGGTCCCACGTCTGGGCATTCCCTGCCAACTTAGGGCGAACAAAGTAAACACAAACAAATGACATTGTGAGATACATCCGAATATATTGTGCCCTTGTGGCTTTTTAGGACTAAACTTGTTGTGTGATTAATCCCTACAGGACAAGATCCTAGGATAGAGCGTAGTGTCCAGGCGAACAGGTTTACCCTTTTTCTATCACTATAGCACACTGTATACAACACAGGGTTAGTGGAGGCATCAACCAAGACAGCCCATCGATCCAGCAACCAGTTACAACCCAACAATCTACTGAAATACGCAACTTCAATCCAACTACCAATGATATCCAAACTGCTGAAATAATACACTTCCCATCCAGTGACGATTGACAGCCTATCCAGTTATTGAAACTGTGCAATCTCAATCCACTGAGAGTCTATCAAACACATTAAACGATCAACCTCGTCTCCACTGACCGTCCATCATCAACATTAATGAAATGATCCACCTCCATCCTCACAACCAGTAACAGCGCAGCCAAACGTCTGACATGTACACCTTCAAACCAGCAACCATTGACCACCTGCCTAAAAATTGGTGTGCTGTTTTTCACCTTCAACAGCCTATCAGACTATTAACATGAGCTGCATTCCACCTAGAACACACCTGAGAACCCCTGAAAGTACTGTAAACAATGCTCCTGCAGTCTAGGTACCATTCACAACCTATCAAATCATGATAAACCCCTCATCACCCCCCACCTCCCACAACTGAAATTGCCATACAGTCTACAATACCACAACAACCCCACGCATGCCGCCGGCAGCTACCACCAACTTCTCACCCAGTAAGAGGACATGATACACCTGTGACCAAACACAATGCACCAATTACAAGCAATAACATCAATCAAAACATGAAGGCCTTAACTCAATACAACGCTCCTCTCCCTCTGCCCACCCCCCAGTCAAGTAAAGCGAAAGGCAGCTGCAGGTCTTGCAGCAAATGGTTTTTAATTAGAATTCCATCCAAAAACAGCACGAAAATCTGAATTCACATTCAGATGTAAATGAGCAATCTTCCTTACAGCCTGAGGACGCAACCTTCTGCAAAGCAGCAGAAGGCAGTCTGAGATCATTGCTTGCATTACATCCTGCAAATAATTTATTTTTTCAAAAGTAAAGTTACAGCGATGCAAATCTCATCCCCTGAAATGATGTTGCCAGATGTTGTGACTTGTTTGTCTCCGACTTTATATTACAAAGCCACTGACATTTCCTCAGGCATCCCCAAAGACTGCGGCACGGATCCGGAGCCTTCTGACTGCTTAAAAATAATGTTGGCTAAAACATCTCAGCGCTTCCTGGTTGATTATAAATGCCAACTTCAGGGCAGACGACACTTCCTGGTAAGTGCGCAGACAGGAATAGTGCCAAGGTTGGGTAAAACAGCACTTAGTTTGCTCGCGCAAGCCCTGTAGATTAAAATATGTCTATTTTTCTTGCCTTCTGCAGGTATATGCCACTGTCACTAGGTGGCACTCCAAGACTGCTGCCTTACTCACCTCGCGGAATTCACCAGCACTGCTCACAGGTGACCGCAGTCTCCAGAACGATTATACCACATAATAGCAGCAGAGGGCTGGATATGAAGTAATACAGGCTGTGCCTCTTGCGGTGTTCCCTCATTTTGCTACAGCACACACAAATTCATTGTACAAAATGTTCTTTTCCGAGTTAATTTCCTATATGAAAGGGATCCCAAAAGCCACAATAGGCTAAAAGAAGTTTATCGTTGCATTTTTGAGCCCCCACAATGGAGCCATCCTTTCCCACTCAATCCGATGTCTTTGTATATATGTGCGCTGGTGGACTGCTGCGGCAGGTGTAGTTGTGTTAGCGGAGCTTTGATTGTAAGGTTGCAATGTTCACGCATCATGAAGCAATGTTACTAAAATCCTGGCACAAAGCAACAGGAATCTACAGAATGGGGAGGTGGTTTAAGGTCGGTGAGCAAAGGGAGTGTCCAAAGGTGCAGATACTATGTGCAAAGTGAAGGGACGGGAAACACTCTAAGGACCGATCTGGACACAAGAATGAGGGAATGCTATACAATACTGCCTGAAGTCTGGTTGTGAGCAAAAAAAAGATGAATTAAACCTAGATCTGTGACTGAGGTGAATGTTTGATTTGTTCAGCATTCCGTCCATCATCTGTTCTCTTTGCTTTTGTCACCCTAAGTGCGCCTGGTATGCCCAGACATGGTTCCCTTGCTTGCTGTGCCACTGGATTCAAGCTAGCCTGGCTGATGAGGGGTGATACCATGAAACTGGTCCCAGGATGCTTGTTTCCGGTCCAAGAAGGGCCTAGCCTGGCAGCTCGGGCTGGACTATTCCCATGGGGAACAGGGTCAAGGCTGATTTGCATATGGCTGGGCCCAAACCAAGGTGGAGTTGTGAGCAAAAAAATGATGGATTAAACCCAGATCTGTAACTAGGGGGGTGAATGTCTGATTTGTTCAGCATTCCGTCCATTATCTGTTCTTTTTGCTTTTGATGTCTGGTTGTACAGGGGAGGAAGGCACAGTGGTTCTGCAAATGTGTAACGAAGTGCAGGTGGCACAACCAGTGTATTTGGAGGGACTACAAGGAGTACTAGGTAACACCCGAGAGTAGTCTGTAGGAGTAGCCCACTTTAAGAAACAAGGGTTATCTAGGATCATGGTTTAGGCGAAGTAGAGCTGTATTTGTTGGTGTTGAGCAAGATTACTGGTAGAGGTTTCAGTTGGAGTGCTGATGAAGAGCACTTTATTTCACAACTGAGAGCAACTCAATGGGTTTGGAATGAAGGGAGAATTGATTCGGCGGGTGGACTAGGCAGGGAAAATGGTTGGTGAAGGCCTGGGTGGATGCTTGGGAAGTAAATAATTGGCTCCAGTGGAGTTACGAATTAGGCAGTGTCTCGAAATTCTCTATAAGTTTGCCCTGGAATCTGTAGTCTGCCTTAATATGTACGGCACTTTGTGTATATATATATTTTCCTGCCAATAAAGAAAGTGAAAAGCACGTTGGAGTGGCCTGTTACACGTTGTTGGACGGAATGCGTGTGTTCTGATGAATGAATATATATATATATATATATACATACACACACGTGTGTGTGTATATATATGTATGTGTATATGTGTGTGCTTGTGCGTGTGTGTGTGTATTAGAGTCACTGGTGAAAATACCTTCGATCACATTTGCTACTGGAAATATTGTCATTCTTCTCTCTTTAATCTCTACTGCAACATCCAGCTGTTGGGACCGGTAATGCAGCCTTACAAGTGCATCTGATGTCTTTGTATTCATCTATAGCCTCGTCACCCAGAGTATGGGCTTAGCCTTCTGCCCAAGTCTGTTCCCCTTTTCTTGCCCCGGAGTCTGTGGGAAGCTACAGTCAGCCTTTCTGAATGGGTTTTGGACAAGGACGTGGGACCTTACAATACCTCTTGTCCAGGGCTTTAAGTGGGCCGGGTCTGTCCGGGTCTGAGCACCGGCAGTTATTTTCAGGCGGCCTCGAAACAAGTCTCTATCGAGCTCTATTTTCGGGCCTCGCAGAGGTAGTCCGTTTTCTTTCTTTTTTTCTTGCACCAAACTTATTTTGCTCTAGCTGGAATTGCCAGGCTAGATCCTGAGGCCGCTGACCTTTGTGCACGCTGTAGATCCTTTCATGCAGATTTTTATCATATGATGCGGGACTGTGGGGAAGTATCACAGTTTAGGACAGAAAGTCCTCTCTTTAATTAATGACCTTTCAGGCGCCTATCTCCGAGTCATTCTGAGTAAAGCTTTGTTTGTTGGGTAAGTTACCTAGAACTAAGGATAATAAAAAAACTTGTAATTTCATAGATTTAGCGCCTTATTTTTGGTAAGCGTAAGATTGCGATCCTGCAACCAGCCTCCAAACACACACAGCCGCACCCGAGTACTTCACAGGTCTTTAAAAGACCATTTGCTTGTTAATGAGGCTTTGTTGTTTTTCACCCCTTTGTAGAGCCCCTGCAGCTCCACTCTGCCTATTGCTTGAAGAATTAGCCCCCCCCCCCGAAATTTGGCTCTACTTGCGCCTCTGGGGAGGGTGTATGGCGTTATCCATACATATCTTTATTTAGACAACGCCCCTACTTGGATAGGCCACACCCCTTTAAGAGGTTTGCCCCGCCCCTTTTAGAGCACCCCCAGTTTTTTTTTCCCCACATAAAGCCCTGCTCTTGTCCCAAGTGAATGCTAGCATGGGCCATGGGCACGTTCGGTCACCACCCCCCACAATGTGACTCCCTCAGTCACTCACTATATGCAATGTCTTTACCCCAGCCCTACTAGCTTTGCTATGACTCTGAGCAGTGCTCATTACTTCTTGTCGTTTCTCTTTAAACTTCCAATGAAGTGTAGATTTTTGTGACTCTCGGAGCGCAAAAGGATTTAGAAAATGTGCATACAGTCTCCTTTGCAGGTAACCAGGTCCTGAACCCTCACGTTTTGTTCCTTAGGTGTCAAGATAGCCTCCCGCCATCAACCAGATGTGCTCGGACCCCCGTGAGGCCGGAGAGCTCGTGTTGCTCTCAGGGGCCACTACAAGACGATATTTCATGTGGTTTAAGCAGCGTATAAACTGCTGCCCTGGTTAAGACGGTCAGCTGGTCTCGGCCAGTCAGCTTCCACTGAAATTCCAGCTTATGAACTGGTTCACGAACCCAACCAACCACCACACATACTACTTAAAGATGTAAGGCCCACTGGACAGGTTTACACGAAATCAAAGAAAACATACAAAAGGCAGTGGCCGCTCTTAGGAATGATCCTAAGTGACATGTAGGGCGGATGAACGATTCTGAGGGTGGGGCTGGCAGAAACCGGATCCTGGGGTACCCCCAGAATGTGATGAGGGACACCAATATTCTGGTAACTCACAGACAGTTGGGCTACACTGGATTTCTGCTTCCGCTCTGTCCTGCTGGAACTTCCGGAACGGTGCGTCTGGCACTAGCTGGTTCATTTTATAACAGGATCCGGGTACTTGCAGTTCCTCTATCACCTGTTCTCGTGCAGCCGACACGCTCGCGCTTCGTGGTCATTCACGCGTGCGCGAGACATAAATCCTCATCGGTAGAGAGTTTAATGGTGTGTCTCCAGAGCGAGGCTGAAGAGGGCTGTTTAAACACGCGCCCACGGCCACAGTGCGGGGGGGATGGGGGGGGGCAGTTGCCAAGGCTTGCTCCAAAGACTGGTCAAGTGGAACTTCCGGGCATCATAGCAACAGAAGAGAGAACGCGTGAATGCCTTGGCAATTTCAGGCATGCACTAATGAGCCAATTATAAAACCGCTTTTAGTAATCATACTGTTACTGATACAAAACCACGTGCGGTCAGTTAATATTGCACAGACCTTAATTGGAAAAAAGTTAAGGTTATAGACTAGTTGGGTGGGGAGGGGAGTCTTTACAGACTAGTCGATCATACAAACGTAGTGCTTAGTGTAATGTTGGCTCTGTAGGGTGGGCTGTACCACCCTAGTCTCAGTGGGGAGGGGTGTTCCTGCCCGACCCCTGAGTATAGGAGAGAGTTGGCGCGGCCGACATATGCACGCGGCGCGCGCAAGTGAAAGTTAATAAATAGCCCGGGGGTGCCGGGCGTGGCCAAGTGTGTGGCTAGCCACTAAAATAACTACAGTGTCCGCACTCATCATTGCCAGCATTGTCAGGCCTAGTGTCCTCCCAATCCGGGACACTACACTGGCGACGAGGGGGCCGCTTCCCCATCGCGTGCCCCGCTGCACCTACATGACCCCAGCAGCCTCCGCCTGCAGCCGCTGCATTTCGTCGAGCCTCCGGGACCCTACCACCTGGCGTCCCGCGACGGCGGCCGCCTTATCCTGCTGCAGCCTCAGTGGTAGACTCCGCACGGCAACCGGGTGAGCGCTGTCCTGCCTACGCGTCCCCGGTCGCCGCTTCTGCCACCAACGCTACCCGCGACCCTGCAGTGACCACAGCCACGCTCCGAGCGGGAAGGCCGGGGGAGCACAGCCCCGCCCCCGCCTCCGGCGCTCGTCGCAGCTCCGGCCAGCGCTGCCTAGGAACCTCTGGTCGGCATGGTCACGTGAGTCAGCAGCCCGCAGCCTGTCCTGCGTAGCGCCTGCCTGTCTGGTGGCCCCAGCCCCCTGGACACACCTTGTTAGGGGCCTAGTCCCCAGCGGCCCAGAGCCTCAACGCAACCGGCCACCACCCACAGAACCTCCAGTCCTACATCTGGCCTCCACGAGTGTGCGCCCATTCCCCCACGGCATCTCTCTCCCGGATGCGGCCATCACGCAGGAGGGGGGAGTAACCGGCCACGTGCCCTCGGCCAGATGCAAGTGGACACATGAGGGGAGGTGTGTAGTTACAGGAGTCAGCGCCACGCTGGTACCTCAGCTCTGCAGCCACAAGGAAACCCGGAGGGGGTATACTGCTTTCTGCGCCGTTGTCACTCTAACACAGCAGACCCCCACCATCACTCATAGCCTCATTCCCATCCCTGGAGCCCTTCGTCATCACCGGCCCCCCCACTTCACAGGCTGCGCGATGGAAGGCGTGGGTGGAGCGTTTAGAGACATACTTTGATGCCGCGGAGATCGCAGCCCCCCGCAGACGGTCCATGCTACTTCACCTCGGAGGGGCAGATATACACAAGATCTCGAAAACCGTCAGAGAAGCGGGTCCACCGAGGAACTATGCCACCATGCTTGACGCCATCACGGCACATTTCGAGCCATATGCCAATCCCGACTACGAACGGTTCCTTCTGCGGCAGGCGAAGCAGCAGCCGGAAGAGTCCGTAGACGTATTCCATGGGCGGCTAAAGGAGCTGGCAAGCACCTGCACCCTCCCTGATGAAGAGGATGAGGTACGTGCCCAATTCATACAATGGTGCGCGTCGGTCAAGCTGCGGGAACGGATCCTTCAAGAACCCAATATGTCCATGCGAGACATATTAACCCTCGGTCGATCCAAGGAACTGTCCAAGGCGCGGGCCGCCCACATGGACCCCAACACCACAGCGCAAGTCAAGACAGAGCCTGTCAACGCCATACGCCAGGGGCTGTCAGGGGTCAAACAGAAGACAACTGGACCAGTCAAGCGCCCAGTGAAGAGCACAGCACCGAGTCGCCAATGCGGATGGTGTGGTGGCCCATACCCACACGATGGTGAGTGTCCAGCCAGCGGGAAGACCTGCAGCGCATGCGGCAAAGTGAACCACTTCGCAGCTGTTTGCCGCTCCTCCCAGCGCAGACGGCCTCCAGGGGCGCGGAAACAGGTGCGCGCCATCGAGCCAATCACCGAAGATTCCCCCACCAGTGACATGGATGAGGACGAAGGAGCCGCCGTTCATGTAGTCCAGATGCTCAATGCACTGGCAAATACAACGGTGGCGGCTCCAGTGTGTAAAATTCAAATACAAGACCACCCAGTAGCGGCGTTAATTGACACGGGGGCCACCATCAACCTCATGGCCGCGGAAGTGTACCGGAGCTTACCAGACAAACCCACACTTCAACGCACGAAGGTACAAGTCTACGCATTCGGGACTCGCACCCCATTAACACTGTGTGGGGTGTTCCAGGCGGACCTCACCCATGAAGACTCTCGCCAGCGCGCAAGAGTATAAGTCTCCCAAGAAGGGTCGGGATTCCTCATCGGATGCCGTACCGCCCAAGATCTGAATCTCATTCAATTCGCATTCGAAGTCCATGCGAATGACCTCGATCGACTACTGCAGGAATCCGCCTCGCTGTTTGCAGGCATCGGGTGCCTCAAAGAACCAGCAATCCGGCTTCATGTCGACAAGTCGGTAGCCCCAGTGGCCCTCAGGCACCGACGTATTGCCTTCCACCGCCGACCGAAGGTGGAGGCGGAACTTCGCGTACTGGAACGAGCTGGCATCATTGAGAGAGTAGATGGCCCAACTCCATGGGTATCCCCCATCGTAATAGCTCGGAAACCAAAGCAGCCAGAGGCCGTACGCATTTGTGTGGTTATGAGGATCCCGAATCTGGCCATCAAGCGGGAACGCCACCTCACCCCGACCATAGACTACATCATCGGGGAGTTGGCTGGCTCGAAGTGGTTTTCTAAAATGGACCTCCGCTCAGGATACCACCAGATCCCTCTGCACCCTGAGTCTCGTCCCATCACAACATTCTCGACACATGTGGGCCTGTGGCGCTACACCCGTCTTAACTTCGGGATTTCCAGTGCCGCGGAAGTTTTCCAAAATATCATCAAGACAGTGTTACATGGCCTTCCCGGTGTGCTCAATGTGAGCGACGATATTCTTGTGCATGCATCCACACTCGGGGAACACCTCACACGCCTCCAAGCTGTGTTTGCTAGGCTAAAGGACAAGGGGCTCACGCTGCATCGTGAGAAGTGCGACTTTCTCCGCAAAGACATCAGTTTCTTTGGATACCGATTCTCCGATAAGGGAGTGGGCCCAGACCCGGAGAAGGTCGACGACATTAAAGCAGCCCCAGCGCCATCCTCTGTGTCAGGCGTCCGTAGTTTTCTAGGGATGGTAACATATTGCGGACGTTTCATTAAGAACCTCTCCGATCTGTCAGGGCCGTTGAGAGACCTGACCAAAGCAGCAAGCCCATGGCAGTGGGGGCCCGAGCAAGAGGAAGCGTTCAAGCGCACAAAAGCTGCCCTGTCGGCTGACACCACTCTCGTATATTTCGACCCTCAGAAGGCCTCCCAGCTGGTCGTGGATGCCAGCCCTACAGGCCTTGGTGCCATCCTAGCACAGCGCCAGAGCTGTGGAGAGTGGGCGCCAGTAGCGTACGCCAGCCGGACACTCACGCCCACGGAGCAAAGGTACTCCCACATCGAAAAGGAAGCAATTGCGATTCTGTGGGGTTGCAGACACTTTCACATTTACCTGTACGGGCACCCATTTACAGTCGTGACAGATCATAAACCCCTCCTTTCACTTTTTCAAGGATCGTCGTCGAGGCCTCCCCCACGTTTGGAAAAGTGGATCCTACAATTGCAAGAGTTCCAGTTCAAGGTAGAATATCAACCGGGCACCAAGAATCCAGCGGACTTTCTTTCCAGACATGCCCGACCTGTGACCCAACTGGAGACTGTGGAAGCGGCTGCCACGGAAGACTATGTGCGCATGATTGTGGAGCGGTCAAGGCCCCTGCCGATCTCTCTGGAAGATGTAATCAAGGCTACATCCGAGGATGACTGTCTACAGCTAGCCATCCGTGCTGTCTCCGCCGGGGACTGGAGGGAGATGCAAACTCCTGCACCATATCGCACGGAAGCTGCCAGATCCGCGTTGAAGGCGTTGTACCAAGTCCGCCAGGAGTTTTCGTTAACACTGGACGGCTGCCTGCTGAGAGGCCCCCGCCTTGTCCTGCCAGAGAGTTTGCACAAGACTGCAGCGGCACTAGCACATGGTGCCCACCAGGGCATGGTCAAATCAAAAAACCGGCTCAGGAGCAAAGTGTGGTTTCCAGGACTCGATCGGCTGATCGAAGACGTCGTGAGAAGCTGCCCGGTTTGCCTTGCCACCAGCCTCCCGCCCCCGCCCGCTTCAGTCATCACAGAACCTGGCCCCTGCACCCCTTGGGAACGGGTAAGTGCGGATTTCGGCAGCCTGCTGGGGGGACGACACATGCTGGTTGTAGTAGACGATTTCTCCCGCTACCCAGAAGTGGAGATTGTGGTCACCACATCCGCCGCGGAAGTGATATCCAAGCTAGAGAAAATGATGGCCACACATGGCCTTTTCGGAGAAATCCGCACCGACAACGGGCCACCGTTTACCAGCAGTGAGCTGGCAGACTATTTCGTGTCCTATCGAATCAAGCATCGACGGATAACTCCGAGGTGGCCCCAAGCCAACGGAGAAGCAGAGCGGCTAATGAGAACACTGAATAAGACTGTTCAGATTGCCCTAGCGGAGAATCGACCAGTGGAACAGGCACTTTATCAATTCCTGAGAGATTACCGGTTAACCCCGCACTGCACTACGGGCATTGCCCCGGGGAGGGCGTGTTTCAACCGGGCGGTCAGTGACACTATTCCTCACCACCCACAGTGGGCAGCCATGCCATGCCCGCCGAACCAATCTGAATCCCGGCGAATGCACAACAACGAAGAGGCCTCTCGAAGGAGGCGTGCCCACCAGTGTTCCTTGAAGATAGGTGACCGGGTGCTAGTACGAGACCGCCATCCTGGCGGGAAGTTCCGCCTGCCATTTGAACTGGAAGCATGGACTGTGACCAAGAGCAGTGGCACTCAAATTACTGCCAGGAGAGGCAGAGAGTGGGTAACCAGGAATGTCTCTCATTTCAAGAAGACCCAAGATCATCACTCGGGACAAGGTTTGGAAGAAGATGTCGTTGGAGAAGATGGCCAACACAGCTGGTTTGATCCGTCAGAAGTGGGCGGTGACAGCCAGAGAGCATCGCCGGAATGGTTAAGCGGAACTCCGGTCTCAGTCCAGCCTTCGGAAGAAATCCTGCATCCAGAAGGAACTGACAGCAGGGAGCGTCAGCCAGCTACGACCTGTGGACAAGAACTGATACCATCATCACCGACTGTCAGCGGCAGCCGAGGACGGTATAACCTGAGGGTCCATCCGAGGCCCTCCCAGAGGTATCGAGACTTTGTAACCTGGTAGCTGCTCGAAGGAGCTGAGGGCCGAGTTTTGCAGCCGAAGAGTTGCTGGTTGAAACCAAGTAAGACTGTTCCGTGTTATGGTATTGATTGAACTGATGGACCAGAGGTCTCACTGTTGATTGTTTAATGTTTGTTTGATCTTGGTATAAGAGGAAGGCAATGTTGGCTCTGTAGGGTGGGCTGTACCACCCGTCTCTCAGTGGGGAGGGGTGTTCCTGCCCGACCCCTGAGTATAGGAGAGAGTTGGTGCAGCCGACGTATGCACGCAGCGCCCGCAAGTGAAAGTTAATAAATAGCCCGGGGGTGCCAGGCATGGCCAAGTGTGTGGCTAGCCACTAAAATTACTACAGTGTCCGCACTCATCATTGCCAGCATTGTCAGGCCTAGTGTCCTCCCAATCCGGGACACTACACTTAGGAGGATCTTAGGGACTGCAGGCCAGATACGCATGCGTACGAGGTGAATAGGAGCAGCGTAGGAACTCAAAGCAAAACACACATGCACAGGTAGCATTTGAGGCCCAATCAGGATTGAAGACCAGACAAAGATGCAAACATGATGCTTGGCAGCCTAATGGGCATTGGAGACCAATCGGACATGCGAAGATAGCACTCTGATGCCCAACGGGGTTTGATGGCGCGAATATGCACTGAATGGCCATCCAGCCTGCTAAGAAGGGGCTTCGGCACCGAGTAAGGATCGGAGACCCAGCTGAACATGCAGCGGGAGCCCTCAGTGGCCAGTAGGATTGGAGGTGCTTAGTGGCCTAGTAGGTGATGACAGTGCACAGGAGTCCAACAGGAACTGAAGCCCCCCCCCGACGAACAAGTAAAGGTGGTGCTTGAGGGGACAATAGGGAATAAAGAACAGGCAAACATGTAAATACGAAGCTTGGTTGCTCAAGAGAAAACCTGCAAAGGTAGTGGTTAGGAGCCTATAAGGAGCTGAAAGCGCATCTTATATAAATGGCTTTAATATGGATTGGGGATAAGTCGAACAGGCAAAGTTGGTGCTCAAGCTCCCAATAGAGAAACAACAGTGGCGTCTAGAGCACAATATGGATTTCTTAGAAACCAAACACTGATGCAAGTTGTCTCTCGTGGGTCTGTCAATAAAGATCAGTCTTCCGTAAACGAAAAGCTATGCATTGCACCGTCACTTTCAGCCATACTGTATTTGCATATCTATCTGGACCCTGACCTGTTGATGGGTCGAACACTAAGCATGAACATTGGAGGTACAAACTCAAATCTATCTCAATGGGCAGGACAAGGTAGATTTGTTGCTGTCAGAGCAAGGAGGCCGTACTGCTTTCAGAGTAATGAACTCCTCTGAAGATGCAAAAGAGCTCCAGGTGCCTACATATCTGAAGAAACTGATACCTGTGTCTCCTGCGGCCCGTATAAGGCAGCAGTTCAGCAATCACGAGGGATGGGTCACAGACAAAAAGAATTTCCAGAGCCTCCAGATGGCTTACTGGGTGGTTGGTGGCACAATAGCTGGATCTCAACACATTAGAGGGAGACACATGGGAGGGAGTCAGCTGTAGTGGACAGCGAGGGTTTTAGTTATAAAGAAGTCCCTCATGGAGTTCAATGGAAGCACCGACTGGAGGCAGTAGCACATAAACAGCTAATAGCATTAGGTGAGAGATGAATACTCCACTGGGCTGAGCCAATAGATGAGAAAGGTTTGTTGAAGAAAGTCAGTGGCTGAAAGGGGAGAGCACAAAGCCCACACAAGGTCTATTTTAGCAGTATGTCTGTTTGACAGCTATGCTGTCAACACCCCAGCTTAAAAATGCTTACTTTCTCTATGCAATGCATCAATGAGAGAACGAATTTAATATGTGATGTTTCAGATTATCACATGTTAACTAGTTCCTCATGCATTATAACGCAAGCAATCCATAAAAGGTGAAATGATACACCAGCTGCCCAGTGGCATGAAGTGAGAGAGAAATACTCCACAGAGGGGAGCTACAGGCCACCATATGTATACAATAGGTTAAGCAGCCTGTTGTACTGTCAAGCCAGACATAACTAAAATAATACACTGCACCCTTCTTGCAGTCAAGCACTCCTGTGGTTTACACACAAGAAACAATAGTGGCTCCTGAACCCATCATGGCCACTGTGTGAACACTCACACAATATCTCCAAATATTGAGCATGAAACGTTTATTCCTTGCCAAATCCCAATTGAAAAGCCTTTACGTCTTCAAACCAGACCATACTCCCTTCCTAAGCTCCCTTAAAAGATTTGCAATGATTGCTCCAGGAGTGCCAGTCAATGTCAGCCTCAAAACCACTGACCTCTAAAGGATTCCTACCCACAGCCAAGATGGCTGCTGGACTGGCACATACTGACGTATGTTCAACTCTTCAGCATGCTGGGGAGTGTACACTACTAAGTGAACACGTGCCTGACACAGTCGAACACCACAAACAATGGCAGCTCACACACCTGAAACTTTTATTGCCACTAATAGGTGATGCTAAAAATGCAGCACTTCCACAGCTGTGGAGGAACACAGCCAATTCATCAGGTTTCACCGTTAACAATCTGTCACAAACAAACGTGTTCATTAACACCGCAAAGGCCAACCTGTAAAGGTCCTTTTAAAGGAGGGGAGGTGCAAGTGTAAATCAATACGTTCAGGGCAGTTAATAATCAAGTGGAAAGGGTTTATGAAAACACTGGGCCATCTTTATAGGAAGAACAGGTTGATAATTACAGAATGCATCTGTTGCACTGTGGCAGGCTTGGGTGCAGCTGGGACTAGGCACATCTAGAAGGGGGCAGGCAGGAGCCACCGTATAACAGAGCTTTGCCCACGATAAGACCCCTTCAGTGGGGGCCGTGAGGAGGTGGGGTGGGAGGTGGGGTGGGGGTGGGAGGTGTGGTAGTGGTGGTGGTGTGTGGGTGTGTGTGTGTGTGTGTGTGTGTTTTGAGGGGGGTCACTCAGCCTTCCATCCTTCAGATGTTGGTAAATTGGATAACATTAAACTGGGTGAGGGGTACTGGGTGAGGGGTGTAATGCAGGCCCCTGCTGCGCGGGAGGGGCGGGCAACCGATCAAGGGGGCCCCATTCAGCCCAACGTCAAAGACTATCTTTGAGATATAGGAGACTCCAGGGCCCCTCATCACATTCTGCAGGGGCCCCATCATTTTGTCAGTGGATCGTTTGAGCCAGCAGCATTATTTTTGTATTTTTTGACTTGCAAACGATATTGCATTATGACATGAATGGAGAATCACATGAATGGAGAACCGTAATAATACCAGGCTGAAGGTAATATAGTCCGACCAGACTGAGACCTTATTTATTGAACACCAGAGGGATAGCTGAATGAGCTACCCGTGCCCACTGGAGCAAAGTGGTGATTGGCAGGTCACAAGTTCGAACCCTGGCAAGAAAGGACTGTAAATTCAGAACCATGAATGAGTAATAGTAATATCTGTTATTTACAGCAATTAGAAACCACAGCCCTGCCATATGAAGCACAGTGGTAGCTGACACAGAAAAATACCGGCGGGCGGGTGGAGGGAGTACGGGGGGGGGTGAGGAGAGGGAGCCAGCAGGAAGCGCGCAGCAGGGGGGATAAAGATACAAATGTTTAAAAAAATGAAACCACTTACCTGGTGCTGCCAGCTGCCTTTCCTGTCCCAGGAAAGCAGCACGGGGTTGGCCTGAGCGTGCTCGTTTGACGCTCTGCGCTGTTTCTCCAACCCGGCTGTTGAATACAGCCGGGTTGGAGAAACCTAAGTGTGCATTTGTGTTTGGCTGGCCTAACACAGTGGCCAAACACACATGCGCAATTAGAAGTGCACCAACCAGTCCTCCTCCCCCCTCCCATGCCCCAGCCTCGCCCTTCCCTGCACTCGCTGGCTCAGAGCCAGCAGCTAAAAAATAAAACGATAGTAAGATATTGTTTTATTTTTCAGCTGATGGCTCTGAGCCAGTGGGACGACGCTCCTCCGCCATTGCGGAGGAGCCGCCGCTGATGAAGCGCTTCATTAAAAACAAGCCAGTAATAAAGAGTTTGATAACATTCTGGCATGTCATCCTCGGAGCGCTTGTTACCAATGTTACAAATTCGAGGGATTTAGTGCAATCCTATTGGAAATTACTTCTACGATTCTTGATAAAGATTTTTTTTTAAAATAAATACGAGTCTGTTTTGTGGCAGTGAGAGTAGAGAAACATGCTACAGGGTTAGGGAGGTTTCGGTAGTGGACAGGATGTTCGAACTTGACCTCCTCCAGACTGTGCCATAGTAGCAATTGTCAAAGAAAATAATGGATAGACCTTCCCAACAATGCAACTGTCATGCTGCTTTTCCCACAATGCAATTGTCACACCTCTTTCTTAGGTGCTCCTTGTGGGAGAGTACCTGCTTGGTGGGAGCCTTTCAGTAGCTTTATGAGGTACCGTCCACTGCCTGCATCAGCGGGTGATGTCTAGCAAGTCCACCCCCCAGCACCTGATTTTATACCAAGACCGGAGGGTAGCATTATGTGCAAGGCTTATTTGCTACACCTCAGAAGCTATCATGAGTAAACATCAGCAAAACTCAACATTTTAGAATTAGAGTCAACATCCAGTCCATAGAAGACCAAAGATATGAGAATCCATTCTGTATTCTTTACTGCTCCTCGACAGCGAAGTATTCTCTTTGATACTCTATGGGTTAAAGATTTTTATTTATTTGCTTGATATATTTATTTATTTGTATTTTCAGTTTTTCATGAAAAGTTTGGTTTGCTCGATGGGGGTGGAAATTCCCAATTTACGGGAGTTTTTAAAACATTGTTTTAAATTAGACTGTATTCGGGTTTCGGTTTACAAAGATGAGTATTGAAAAACATGGAGGAAATCGTTTGACTACTAGTGACGGACAGGTTAGGTGTGTGCAGCTGCGCTTACTATAATTTCTGTTTCATTGACGGTGTGTGCGAATACACAATGAGGGCAGCACTGACAGCTGAGCTAACATTTATCGGCTTGTGATGAGCATTACACTCAGCTGTTTTGCTCAGTGCTTCAATTGTTTGTTGGGCTAAAGCTAGTAAGGTGAAAAAATAAATTAATTTCATATTTCCCTATACTAATTCCCCACTAATCCTGTTTGAGTTCGCGCGCTACCCACCGAAAAGCACTGAGACACCTCATCAGCGGTAGCAACCGCTATATGAATGCAAACCTTTCCTTCCTCTATCACTCCACTATCCTATTTCAATCGAAATAACAAACTCACATATCCACTGCTCAAATTAATTTCATATCACCCTGTACTAATTTACCACTAATCCTCTTTGGGTTCCGGAGTAGCATGCTACTCGCCAAAAAAGCGCTTCGAAGCCTCATCAGGGGTAGTAAGCACTATATAAATGCAATTACAATTTTAGAGTGAGGTAATTCACTAGTTTTTTTTAAATTGTATTTTATTTTCTGTACTGACTGAAACATGTTACATTACATTCTCTGGAGTTTTTTTATTTTGGTTTTAATATAGTTTACTGTCCAAAAAATACTACATTACTTTATTACAACGTGGAAAAGGAGGAAAATGTTTCAAATGAGGTCGTTCAAGAGGAAACTATTAGAATGCTGAAGGCCGTCTTGAGACTTCCTGACTGGACAGTCAAGATGATAAAGGCAGAGAGCTTCAAACTATTTTAAACAACGACACGGGTTCCATAAGAACACTGGCATGTGTAACAGGGCTTCGACTCAGGCATTGCTTCTGGGTCCTCTTTATTACAAAGCTTTCCAGCATTTCAAAGATGCAAGTTTCCGGAAAGATCTATGGTCTGGGGGATCAGTTCCTCTGACAGAGGAAGTAAGGGAGGGGCTGCTTTAGGGGCTAGAGAATTTGGAAACCTGAAACAGCAGGCTGATTTCTGGAAAGCCCCCAGATTATGGATTAGAGTGGGATGGAAGTCTGTATGGTTGCAGGCCTCATTTGGGCTTTTGGGAAGCTGGAGGAAGATGGAGTCTGGAGAGAGTTGTAGATCAGTTGTTTAGAAATTGTGGCAGGTTTGTTTGCCCTAAAGAGTTTAAAGAAAACATTGCACAGATGTAATGGTTTGTTATGAATGCACAACGCGTGAGTGGTGCAGTATGTAAATCAACTAGGAGGCAGCAGATTACACAATCTGACAGAGTTAGTGAAGGATTTGTGCTGTTTCGGTTTGGTGCATAAAATAGGTTTCAGAACAGAGTATCTGCCAGGTCAGAGCAATAGTCAAGCAGATTAGAGGCCCCACTATTTGAGAGATTACAGTAATTGAAGTCTCAATCAAGCACTTTTTTTGCAAACTGCAGGAAATTTGGGGACAAATCTGTCGACATTTTTGAGTTGCATCTGATGAGTGAGTTGGTAAGATATTTAAGCTGGAGGTCTGATCCAGAGGCAAAAGCAGTAGAGACTTTCCAGCAAGAATGGAGGGAATCAAAGGCTATGCCTTTCCTCCCTAAGCCATAATTCATAAAAGTCCTTTTGATGGTTCAGAGCATGAGGTGTCAGGTAGTGCTAGTGACTTTGTTTTGCGACCCTGGTTTCCAGGAGTGATTGAGTTAGCAGTGGAAAAGACATTGTTAATTCCAACTTTTTCAGGTTACCTTATTGGGTCGGAGGCAGAAAGGCATCCTTTTGTGACCAGCAGGGCTCTGAACCTTCTTGCATGGGGAATATCCAGGGAGTAAGAGAGTTTGAAGGCATTTACAACACATCTTTGGAACTTTTCAGAGTCCTGGACTCCAGGAACACAGAACAGATATAGAGGGGCATTGGTATGTTGGTGCATGGAAAGGCATTGCATCCCTTTAAGGTATCTGCGGTAGATTTATATTTTTTTAATCTACATTATGTAGTAAGGTTTTGAGCTACAGAACGATTAATTGAAATTGGTCAGCAGTGGCAGCCGGTCACAAACTGATTGAGGGTAGATCTCTTGGTAAGGATGTTTGAGTTTGCTGTGTTATTAAAGGCATTCCGTCACGTAGGCCTACAAAGCCTCATTATAGCACTTTGTGGGATGTTAATTAGTTGTGCTTAGTTTCTTTCAGATGAGTAGGAGCCGTTAGAGCAATTGAAGTAATACATTTCACAGTCATGGAGGAAGTTATTTTTCATGTGACTCAACGAACTAAGACTTTGACATTGTCAATTTTTTTATCTATATGTTTGTCTATAAGTTTTATCTATAAGTTTATCTATAAGTTGATTATCTAGAACTCTGTGTTATCAGATTTGTGAAAGAATATGAAACAAGGATGAGTGATTTTTGATGTGGTGGAATTCATCACTTATTACTGTATCACGTGAAGTAATTTGATCCAGTTTTGACTGCACCTATTGCAAGATGGGTTAAGATGGTCATAAGTGAGACTAGAGTGGATCTGAGTACGTTTAGTGCTCATTCAGTAAAGGGTGCAATGGCAAGTAAGTTGTTCCTGTCTGGTGGCCGACTGAAGGAGAAATTGAAGGTAGCTGATTGGTGTAATAATGCTGGTGGCTTGCGAGGTTTTGCGTCACACTTGTCGAAAATGTTTCCAATGTGGCTCTTATGGTTTAGTATATGCGCAATGCTAGCCTTCAGTGTTGATGTGAAATGTAGATTCTGCACATGAGTCTGAAGCGATAATATAGATTTCATTAAAAACACAAAGGCGCTAGCCTTATCCCTCCCAACCCGCCCAATGGGTGTGGTTGCAAGGTTTTGCTGGCTTAGTTGCAAAGACAACAGATTTGCCTAGTTCTGGTACACGCAGACAGCTCTTTGTTTGTTAATTTATATTTATGATTTATAGTTGCTCAATGATTCCATGAATACAGTACGGACGTGGAGTTCAGGAGTTTGGAGGATTTTTTTCCACAGGAAGTCTTGGAGCTCAAGAAAGAGGCTGGGTTCTAATGTCATTGGGCTTTAATTTATTTATTTATAAAGTTTTTTTTTTGTTTTTTTTTTGTCCTCATTCGCCGTCCATCTCACTTCAATATCCACCCTGGGCGTCTGTACTCACTCTTATAACTCTGAGGAAAGTAGGCTGTTGGAATGGTGGTTTACGACCCCGCCTACCAGTACCAGACCTGCCCTAGGTATCAATTAAAGAAACCTCTGAGATTACTCTTCTGCCAAGCTCAAGGGCTGATAGACTCTCGCCGATTAACCGCCACCATACCTGGTGGCTCACGGCTTAGCCCAAAGAGTATTGACAGCATAATCATAGGACTCAAGGATCACAACTTCACATCAACCTCTGGGAGTCCCATCTAAGTTTCAAGAGATTCCAAAAATCTTTCTTTTTCCTGCTTCCCTGTCTGGCCAAATCCAATTTTGAAACTGCTAAAACTGATGACTGCCAGTCCGCAAAAGTGGGAGGACCAGACTCCGTCCACCTCATACAGATCTGCCTCCTGGCTAACAAAACAGAATAGAAGAGCAAGGTTTCAGCAAGCCCAGTGATGTTTTCTGCGAGACCAAATATTATTAAGGACAGATCTATATTAATGGCACAGCCTAAAACACTTGTCAAAAAAACCCCGACCTCCTGCCAAAAAGTAGCAAGGGAAGGGCATTCCATAAACATGTGAATGTCTGAAGCGGAAACCAAGCCACACTTTTTACAGCTAACTGGAGGTCCAACTGAGATTTTAGAGAGTTTGTGGGGAGTGTAATAAGCCCTGTGAATGGTGAACAAGTGGTTTCTTTTAAGCCAGGCTGGTTTCACAACTTCAGTATAGAATCTTACATGATTTCTGCCATAATTTCGCACAATCCTGTGTAGGCAAAAACCCCCCCAGAGATCTTCAGCAAGCTTAAATTCGCCATCTACTTCCTCCAACAGAGTTTGATACCAAAGGGAAACTTCTTCTTCTCTGGGGATTTGGTCACGAGCTGATGTTCTAAAATGCTTCCAGATCCCAAGGCATGCTTCCGCGGGTGAGATTGAACCCAGCTTGCAAGTTGATAATACTTAAACCGAGAAAGTCCTCCCCCGACCCTGTCCTGGAGATGTTCCCAGGGGTGAGTATACCTCCATCAAGGATATCTCCCCAAACCAACAACCCTGAATTCCTCAAAGGGGATGTCAGTCTATCTCTTAAGCACTCTGGGGTTCCAGGAGAATCCCAAAGGGGAGCTAAACTGGAAAAATAGTCAAGCCCCACCGCCCCCCTAACTTGGGCCCAAGTTTTAGCTACCCCCTGAAAAACCTTCAGCCTAATTTAAAAAAAAAACTTCGGATCCCCAAATTTAAACAGGAACCCGTTCTCTGGTAGCTTAACACCCCTTAACATGGCCAAAAACATCCCTCCGGCCCCGGTATCTACGGGCATTCTTAATAACATACGTGAATGTGACAATTGGAACGCCCAAGCATATAGTTGGAGGTCTGGCAGGGCTAGGCCACCCTTTTCTCTTCTCCGCCTCAGCTTCTTCCAGGCAATCCTAGATGTCTTGGATGCCCAGATGAAGGAGTAGTCAGTGCACTACTATAAAAGTCACTTATCCAAGTGTACTATATTAAACATGAATTCTAATCATACATTATCAGTCTTATACAATGATCATCCAAATATCAAAGTAAACGATGCTTGAGTCCTTCCATTCAAAACTTAAAGCCAAATATTCTTGGATGAATCTGCTTTTAATGTCTTATGCAGCAGATGACGAATATCCAAACGTAAAATTAATGTTCAAATACAATTTTTCTTTGTTCAAATAAAACAGTCCAAAAAGATCCCAATGCATTTCGGGCTGGTCACATAGCCCTTCGTCAGGGGAATCTAAAATCATAATGTATACAAATTACTATTGGCATCAAATCAATTATTGAAAAGCTTTAAGGAAGTTAGAGTTCAAGTAGATTCAAGAGCTCGCAAGAGAGGCTAAAACAGCATATACAAACTCGGTCTGCGAGGATATTGCGTCCACAAAAAGTCTCTGTTTTTTTTGGTTATCCACCTCATTTCAATTGCCTGAGTCAAGATGGCACTCAAGATTTCTTGAAAAGAGTTAGTTGGGTCGTCAGGAAGTGGAAGGTAAGTATTAGTGTCAAGAAGCATGGTGTGAAATTTATCCTCATAATTTTTGCGGTCCATGACAACAAATGCCCCACCTTTGTCTGCCTTAGTGAAATGTAAGTCTTGATTTTGCCTCAATGCCCTTAACGCTGCAGAATCTCTTTTAGACAAATTCTGTTGTGAAAAAGGTGTGTGGGAAATTTTAGATAGGTCTTGTTTGACCAGAGTTTCAAAAGTATCAATTATTTTGTGTGTAGTAGGAGATGTAAAAACTCTCACAACCACTGATTTTATTTTTAGATCACTCAAAGAGCGCTTCACAGTAGCATGCGATTTGTTGTTATTTTTGTGGATTGAAAGGTATGCTTTGCATTTTGATTCTTGGACACTATGGTGTTGTTTCTTATTTTCATTTCGGTTTCACGTTGATTGGAGGTGGTGGTAGTTCTTTTCTTCCCTTTTTGCTTTTGATGCTAGTTACTTGGTTTCTGAGAACAGGCACGTATTCCTAGTACTATATGATTTTTTCTGACAATTCACCCGTGCGCTTACAGTTTGTCACTGCATGGGTTTTCGGTTCTATTCATTGTTTTAGCCTCTCTTGCGAGCTCTTGAATCTACTTGAACTCTAACTTCCTTAAAGCTTTTCAATAATTGATTTGATGCCAATAGTAATTTGTATACATTATGATTTTAGATTCCCTGACGAAGGGCTATGTGACCAGCCCGAAATGCATTGGGATCTTTTTGGACTGTTTTATTTGAACAAAGAAAAATTGTATTTGAACATTAATTTTACGTTTGGATATTCGTCATCTGCTGCATAAGACATTAAAAGCAGATTCATCCAAGAATATTTGGCTTTAAGTTTTGAATGGAAGGACTCAAGCATCATTTACTTTGATATTTGGATGATCATTGTATAAGACTGATAATGTATGATTAGAATTCATGTTTAATATAGTACACTTGGATAAGTGACTTTTATAGTAGTGCACTGACTACTCCCAGTCACCACTGGGATACTCATTGTTCTGTTCGAAATTAAGTGGTTTGCAGAAGCCACTTCCGAGGTGCACACCGTCACAAGACTCGTTTTGTTAAGTTGTATTATTGTTATATTCACTAGTTGAATTTGAGTGCATGTATTGTTGCTTCAAACAGTTTCATTGTTTCTGAGAAGTGCCAGTACTCTCCAATTAAAAGTATTGCATTTCCCTTGAGAAGTGCCGGTACTCTACCTCTCAAAATAAAAAAGTGCCGGTACTTCGTACCAGACAGAACCGGCCCATTTAAAGCACTGGGCTCCAGCATCAAGGTTTCTTCCTCAGGTGACAAGTTCAGCTGCTGCTTGTCTACAGCGTGACCACAGGCGGGGTCAAGGAGCCCGGAGGGGCTGTAGTATATGATCCATACCACGTGGGGGCTTTCACTGTGTGAGGGGCAGTAAGGTTTTCGGCATCCCCTATGGTTTAACAAGAAGGTACAAGTGTGTATATCTGCACTGGAATGGTAACATCTGCATTTAAAATGTATTCTCTGACCTTATACCACATTCATTGATTAACCTTTGGCTGCTTTTAAGAAGAAAGGTCCAAAAACGACGGATTAAAACGTAATTTAAAAAAAAAAATTTTTTTTTACTTCAGTTCTGGCCTACCATGAAACCTGACACATTCACCCAGTCCTGGCTTTTACGGTACCAACATGTTGCATTCTGGAACTTGTGATTTTTTAACATTGTCATGAGGGACTCAAAATCCAAGCGTGCAAAATGTTGGAGGCTAAAAAGCCGTGGGGGGTTGAAGGAGTCCTGCAGGACACAGGATCGCGTGAATGGTGTATTTTTACATTTTGCAAAGCGGAATAGTCCACTTTGAATACTATTACTGTTCACCTGTTTTATGGGAGTGCACCGTTCCATGCACATCATGCATGAAAACATACATTGACAATGCCATTTGAACTGGCTTTAGTGTAGGGAAAAATATCTTTTATCAGTCTTCACTTATAGGCAAGACAGGTGGACTAGTTTTTCTAACAAACACAAGGAAAATAGGTATAGGTGGCTAGGACAAGGCCAATTGTTTTTTCCATTCTGTGGTAAATTGAAGCCTATTGCGGTGACACGTCACTGACCCGCTTCCGCCTGCCACAGATGAAAAATGAAGTCTAAGGCAGCGACTGACCCGCGAACTGCCATTTCCTAAGCAATTTGTGCAGTTCATTTGGTTCTCCTAGACGACGCTTTGAAACACAAAACGCACAAAACAACAGTAATCCGCCTGTTTCGTCTGTTGTGTGGATTTGGGTGCTTTTATAGCCCATTTTCCAGGGGCGGCTCCTCCTCAGTAGTGGAGGAGCGTCGCCCCACCTGCTGCAGCGCAGCAGGCACACACAAATAAATAAAATAGCATGGCAATGCCATTTTATTTTCTACGGCTCGTGCAAATGTGAGGGCAGGGGGTGGGGCTGAATCCTGCATTTTAGGATTACAGTTGCTCCTGCAGTGCGCATGTTGGGTTGGCCGGCTCTCTTGCTACGCCCAGCCCACATGCGCACTGTAGACCCAGTAATCCAAAGGCTTTGAAACTGCCAGGGGATTGCTGGCACAGGCCCCCAGTCTCAAAATGAGCGCTAGATTAGCCTGCTCCCACCAATCCTGGTGCTGCTCTCAGCATCACAGCAGCACCAGGATTGGTTGGATTTGCGTTCCACGAGCAGGAAGGAAGTCCTTCCCTTTCCTGCTTGCAGACACAATCGGCGATAGAAGTGCTGCACCGGCAGGAGCAGTACTGGTGCGTTTTGAGCCGTCGTGCCCATCCACAATTTTTTATTGGTAGCTGCCACTGCCAATTTCCCTTCACAAGCAGAATGGGGAAAATGGGGGCTTTCACCATTTTACCATTTGACAAATTCTTTCGCCCACCTCAAAAAGGACTACAGGTGTACAGTATAGAATCTAGGGAGTGCGGGGGGAGCGCAGGGGGGGTTAATAATAACCAGCACTTTCAACTGCACAATTTGCTCATTCAGACTTTCAGAGGGTGGCAAATCCGTGAGATAATCATATTAAAAAAAATTGCAGACCCACGTGCTGCTTAGATGCAGGAAAAAGTTGAAAGTATAGCCGACAGCAATGAAGCCAAGGGGGCAGTGTGTGAATAGATGGGGCAAAACGCAAAGAGGATCGTGAGTGTTCAGAGTGGGCAGAGAGCACAAAGGGCAGGGAGAATAGACAATAAGGACGGTGCAGAAAGGCAGTGGCGGCTGGTCCATAGGGGCGCCGGGGCAGCGCCCCACTAGGCAATCAACACAAAAAGAATGGGGCAGCAAGAATGTAAGCAGACGAATTGAGAGCGACAATTCCTTCTGTTTACATTTCCGGAACCCGGCCTGTGCTGGCAGCTGCTTCACAGGTGAAAGTGCGCATGTCAACAAACGCACAGCGCACGCAGGCGAGAGCAGCAGGAGTCCAGAACTGGACTCCGACTGCGCATCTGCGAGAAGAACGCTTTTTATTTTAGCTCCCCACTCCATTCACAATACATTAGGTATGCTGCGCATGCCTAGTGTAGTGCAGGAGTCTGAAGATGGGATCCTGCTCGGGCGGTGACGTACAGTCGCCCTATGCCCTGTCACATGCCAGGATACAGCCGAGTAGCCGCCCCCAGTCGCATCCAGTTTTCTGATTTGCCAGTCAAGCAAAAGAGCGGGGAGAAGTTAGTTCCACGTCTTGGGATAGGAGACGTGATGCGACGCGCGACCGGAGATGCCTCTGTAAGTTTATTTGTTTTTATTTTATTCATATCATTAAATTAAACGCTCCCCCCGCGCGCGTACTCCCCAAGTCATGCCGGCCGCGACTGTTTATTTGTAATAGCACCGCGTGTCACATACATATTGTTTATTTAAGTTGTTTCTGTGTCACGGCCACGGGTTGCCTACTTCTTAATGCTAGGCAAGACGCGAGTTTAAGCATACTTATGTAAGTATGGAGATTGTTCGGCTTGATGCTTAAATGAGATCAAACGTGGTCAGAAGTTTACATGCAAGCAAATGGAGACTCCTTCCTTTGAACCCAACACTGGTTGATGATCCAGGAAAGGCTTCCATGAAGACCGGCTAGGAAGTCACACCCACACACACACAGAGGAGGCTAGTGCATCCCATTGGTTGGCATCCTGTATTTTATTGTCCTTTCGCCAAACGTATTCATTTAGAGCGTGGCAGCCTGGAGCGCTCAGATCTCGGGGTTCACTCCGAGGAATATAATGAGGGGCGGGTATCGAAACCTAAGTGGGGTAAAGCAGTGCCACACATCTGAGTGCAACGAGCTGGGCAACATCTGCACCCATGGGGAAGCCCCTGACACTGAGGGCGCATGAGGGGCTGCGCATGGAAACACGTGCTGCGCAATGATCACAATGTGTCGAGCAATTTCAGCGTCCATGGTGAGCACCCTGGTGCTGTAGGCGCATGCGGGGGAATAGAAACACAAGCATTGCCATGTATTCCTATCACCACAAGCTGGGCAACATCTACACCCATTGTGAGGGCCCTGACACAGAGGGTGCATGCAGAGCGCATAGAAGCACAAGCAGTGCCGCGCATCTGATTTCAATGAGTTGGGCAACTTCAGCACCCCTTGTGAGGACCCTGGCACAGAGATACGGGGGCGCATAGAGACACAAGCAATGCCTTGCATTCCTATTAGGACGAGCTGGGCAACATCAACACCCATGGTGATCTGATTACAGAAATGGGCTTACGGTGTTAAAACGTGTTTTTAGATCGACTGCTTGGATTTGATAATATATTTTCCTTAGAAAAAGTATAATGGTAAGAAGAGTTATCTGTCATTAACCGTTCCTGAGTACAGTAAGTACCCGTGGGTGTCTTCAGTGTGCCACCAGGTTGACACCTTGTATTTTCAGAGCATGTCCACGTCTGAATCACGAGTACCTGTAAAATACTTACACTGCACCTCTAAAGACACTTAGACCTGCCTTGCATATTCGGAACAGTAGGAAAGTGACAGACGGATACTAAATGACGTTTTTGATCAAGTGCAGTTGTGCAGATTCTTAATTGGTATCATTCATTTATTTTTTTTCAAATGTTTTGTTCTGTTATTCCGAGACTCTCCTCTCTTTTTGTAGGGCGACCACACTTTTACACATGCACAAATGTTAGAAAGCATGTTCGGTTTTTAATTATGGGTTCCTCTGCAATATTAATTGAGAGAAATGCGGGTAGAATCATGATCTCAATTTGAAACAGGGAAAGGTATTTAAAAGGCTAAATTCTATTTTATTGGTTTAGTTTGCCTGGAATCGCATATGTATTTTTGGACAATGCTTTCTTGCTCAGTGAATTAATGTGATATTACTCAGCAATGCATTGTATCTCGAAGTCTGTTATGAAGCTCTGTGGTTATACTGAATAAGCAGCTACCTATGTTATATGACATCTCTTTATTAATGTAATAACCACTTTCACAATTGCTTTATTAACCTTCTTGCTTTCTCAAATTTGCTTGAAAATGCACCATTTGTCCACTCTTTTTTCAAAATGTTCTCTTAGGTTGTTCGAGCTCGCTCGCTCGCTGCGGTGCAGTATGACAATAATTTTACGCCTCACCATTTTCAAATGTCACCAGCCGCCACTGCAGAAAGGGCAGGGAGTAGCGGGGGCATATGAGAGAAGGGACAGGGACAGAGGGGCAGTGTTTGAGCAGACACTGCAGGGAGTAGAGACAGCAGTGAGTGCTCATAGGGGCAAAGTGTGAGAGCAGAGAGGGCACTGTGGGAGCAGAGAGACAGGAAGCGGATAGGACAATGTATAGGTAGAGGGGAACATTTGTGAGCATAAGGCGCATGCAGCAGATAGAGCAGTGTACAAGCAGTGGGGCAGTGTGAAAGCACAAGAGAGAGGACCGGGATGCTCAGAGGGGGCAGGGAGCAGAGGCAGGGTCACTGTGTGTGTAGTGGGGGTGCAGGGAGTGGGGAGGTCAATGTATGAACACATGGAGCAGAGAGGGTAGTGTGTGAACAGAAGGGGCAAGAGGCACATAGGGGGGTCAATGTGTGTGCAAATGGAGCAGGGGCAGAGCGTTGGCAATGAAATGAAAAACATTCTTCAATCCCTTTACAAACAGCTCCTAATATCTGATAGAACGACACCGCGTTAGAAACTTAAAACCCATGCATCTTTCTAAAAAAAAAAAAACACATAGTGGTACGACCAATGCAAACCCAAATAACAGTCCACTCCTCAAAATCTCAAACAAACAAATTACTATCTGGGCATACCACATAGCTAAGTGCACCACATTAAAAAACATGTACAAATTCAAACAAGTTCAGTAATGTTATATATATATATATATATATATATACACACACATATACATATATATATATATTTATTTTTTGTACACGGTGTATCAACAGCCAAACGGAATAGCCTAAGACGCAACAACTTTTATCACCTTCCCACAGGTAATCAACTGTCAGCCTTTCATTACGCTCTTTATACTTCCCCAGATCACAATTCTTTCTCAATAGTCTATATTCCATATATCTTCATTTGTATGAGTAATTAAAACCATTACAAAATCCTCTAAAAAAAAAGACAACGTAAGAAGGCATGCATTTAAAAAGTATTCATACATGTTAAAAACATACAAATTCAAAATGTGAATGTCTGGACCTACGGGTCAGGTGTGCATGTCCTAACATTTGTCTAGTTAAAAACGTGGCTGGTCCAGGGGCGGCTCCTACATTAAGGCGGAGGAGCGTCGCCCCACTAAAAAAATGCCCCCAGGGATAGAAAAATAAAATGGTAATAAATTACCATTTTATTTTTCAAAACCCGGTCCCAAGTCGAGCATCAGGACCGGGGGGAGGCGGGGCTTTCTTCTGCTGCCAGTCAATCAGCAGTAGAAAGCAGTGATAGGCAGAGTACTTAGGTTTAAAGAGCGCATGTCTTTTTGTCTGGCCGTCTTGCGACAGCCAGCCAGACATGTGCAGTGTAAACCTCTCTAACTCAGCTGTCTTAGACAGCTGGCTTAGAGACAGTATAGGGCTCCAATGCCCTTGGAGGTGGCGAGAGAGGCAGCTCCCTTCAATCCTGGCACTGCTGTCATGCAGCATGAGAGCAGTGCCAGGATTGGTTACTGCACTTTCCTGGAGCCTGCCTGCCTGGAGAAGACCCAAGTGAGGAGGAGGATGTTGGCCATAGGTCTTTCTTTTTTTACTTTTATTTTTGACCCATAGTGCCTCACCACCCTCCATACATGCCAGCCGCCACTGGGCTGGGCCCCTAAAATGCATAAGGTGATTTGATAAGGTGATATTTTAAACGGGATCTCAGGAGTCTCTGGAGAGTGGGCGTGCAGGTGATCCAGGGAGCCACAGGAACTCGCTATGATGTTTTTTGGTTCGCCGGGAAAGCATGATGTCAGGTAAGTACTGAACTGTCTAGTTCCTCCCAGTCACAGACGCATGGTTCACTGAAGCGTTGCTTGAGCACCCGATACGCATAGGGTATATAAGGTGCTGTTTTGACTAGTCCCACACCAGTCACAGCACAGTTCACAGGCCTCGCTGGGTGGGTCAGTCCACTTGGGGTGCATTCAAGCTGATGCAGTTGGGGCGGGAGGGCGAAGATTGTTCAGTGATCTCTCAAACGTCTGCATGAATTTCATAAACCTCCCTGTCAGGATGGGGTGTTCAGCTGAGAGACAGGCAATCACGGCAGGTCTGCAGGAGCGAATGGCCAGAGCCAGGAACCGTGGCTTGAAAAGGGCCTGTCTTTCTTTCAGTAGGACGGGCAAACACAGGTGTTATGCAGGAGTGTTTCCTTACAAGACTCAAGAGTCCAAAACAACCTGCATGAAAGTTAACCCGATTTATAGCTAGGGATTATTCTCTCTCCTGCCTTTCAATTTGAATGATCTTCTCGTTACCATGCCTTGGTGCCCCTCAGTGTACCCTACTCTATCACATGCCTGCCACCTGTCTCTCTCTACTACACTTCAGTAGACCAATCAAGCCCCTCCTTGTAAATCATAAAACTCTCCTTCTGTGTAACCATTTCTGCAATACCTAACATTTCTAACCTATCTTCTCATCCCACTCTCATAAATCACAATTTCTCACTGTGTCTCCTTGCAATCTCACACTAACCTTCTTACCCTAGTTACTCGAGTCTCTTTTCTACTTAGGTGTACTTATTAGAGTGAGTTCATCCAACTCATAAAAACCAAATACATAATTTCTTGAAAATTGAAGAAATTCTTCAGAGCACAAAACTAGAAAAATAACAAACAACTTTACGACAATAATAACCACTGAATTGGCCCTAACTTTGGGCTGTGAAGTAGCATGCTACCCACCACATAGCGCTTCAATGACTAATCAAGGGTACCACAGCGACTACTCTGCAACGGCGGAGGGGCGTTGCCCCACTGGCTCAAAGCCAGCAGCTGAAAAATAAAACAGTATTTTATTATCTTTTTATTTTTGAGCTGCTGGCTGAGCCAGCGTGTATGGGGAGGGGTGAGTGAGGCCGGCCATGGCAGACGGGGCGGAGTGATGTGCCCTGCTAAGTGCGCATATTGGTTTGGCCGGCCGCCTTAGGCCAGCCAAACAGACATGCGCAGTTAGGTTTCGCCAACCCAGCTGTATTGCACAGCCGGGTGGGAGAAACAGCGCGGACTCCCTGTGCCTGAGCGAGCGTTAACTCAGCCCGCTCAGGCCAATCCCCAAACTGCTCCCACGCTTGGTAATAGCATGAGAGCAGCGCTAGGATTCGATGGGGAGTCTCTGATGCTGTGCCAGGGACTGCTGGGAGCAGAAAGTAGAGGAACACAGAGGTGCAAGGAGGCCGGCAACATCAGGTAAGTTTTATTTATTATTAACCCCCCTGCCCTCCCCCCGCATCCCCTCCACCCGCACCACCACTTTTTATTTGTGTCACACGCCACTGCAAGGGTGCTAAGCACTATGGAAACCACATAATGTTTCTGAAAGCTTCCCAATTTATATTCAAAATTGGGCTATATGCAGGGACGGCTCCTCCATTTGAGAGGAGGATCGTCGCCCCCGAGCTGAAAAATAAAACTGTAATAAAGTGATATTTTTTTTGTGTGCACACCACCTTCGGAACAAGCCAGCCGCCACTGGCCATGTGACCCATGGCCAACCAATAATTGTGTGGCCCTGGCTCCTCTGAGGGTCAACACTTCACCTTTCCAAAAAGTACAGGGGCAAGCTGCTTTCACCACATTCATAGGCGCCTCTCTGTTGATAGCTTCTTTTATAAGCAGAAAATGAGCACACACCAGAAAAAGGAAAAACATTACCAGTGCTCACTCATCCCACAGACTGAAGCACCCAGGCAGTGTGTTTGAAATCAATTTACGTGCCTGGCTTCCAAGCTGTTAAATTATATATAACTCTTCACTTATTCATGCTGTCAGACACCAGCTTTTACGGTCGCAACTTTGATGCGGTATGTCACCGATTTCTCGCCACGGAATGACTATGCGGACTGCTGGGCCCGCACGCGCAGCGTAAGATACCTCCATGACACCGCAGAACAGAACACGTTATACACAGACACATGTAACTGAGTTGTGCAGCATGCAAGATTTCCCCCTGGCCCAGAGTGCAGAGGGACCTGCCAAAGGAAAGGACAATGGTGCATGCTTCAAGTGGCAACAGTGGGTCTGGGCTGGTTTCTCCGGGAGAGAAAGGTGTGCAGGTAGATCAGTGTGGGAGAGCGCTTTTTGGGTGTCGCCTGGGACAGTGCACATGTGCTGTCGCCAACATCTTTTTGTAACAAAAAAACAAAGCTTAAAATGGGCTTAGAGCCTGTCTGTTCCTTATCGATACTTACCACTGCTTGGCCTCCATGTCACCTGTTTCCTTTCTTTTTAATGGTCAGTGCCTCCTGCTTCCCCTCAGAGCTTCAGTCTTTGCTCCTGCCATGGAGCATGGACCTAGCACAGCTTCCTGTTTGTGGCCAGTGCCCTTCCACTGGTTGTGCACTCCTTCAAGTACATTATTATTTTTATTGTTTTTACTTTTTGCCATGCTATCAGGGACATTTTTAGGATTTTGGGGGCCCTGGGCCAAGCATATTTTGGGGGCCCCTGTAAGGAACAGTCTTGAATTTATGATTCTATTTCAGCTCTCTTTGGCGAGTCAACAACAGTGCACAAACACACTTGTCCACATTCTAAATGTGTTTACATGTAATATTCAGGGATAGTGATGTGTGTTTTCAATATTGTAACACAGCAGCTGGGAATCTCGGTGACACCCTCCCATTTCTCATATTGATCTAAAAGAAACTATTTTATGGCTGTTGCATGAAACAAACACAACATTTCTTTACAAAATGTAATAGACACACATCACCCACAATGAAAATAAAGCAAAGAAAAGTGGTCTTTAAAACAATCGGTTTAAGAATCATTCAATGCCATCAGTGCAAGACTCTGTGCAGATCAGAGCTGGCTCTATCAGTGGGCCCCTGAAAGGCTGGGCCCCTGGGCCAGGGCCCACTTTGCCCATGCCTTAAAAAGTCTCTGCATGTAATCCCCCTCCCCTCCCCTCCCATGGAGCCTCCTTGTGTTGCAACATCCCCAACCCTTTTCCCATGCACGTCCCTGGTGGCACCTTGATGGGACGATCAATATTGCACAGCTGCGCAGGCTGCTGTGCAACATTAATCACCACCTGTTCAGTGCAAGGTTCAGCAGACACAGATAGATTTCAGCAGAGCACTATCATAGTGTGGAGCGCCCATCCATGTGTGTAAACCGAAATTTATTGACAAACATTTCTGCTCCGGCCTTGTGGGTACAAGCAAGCATTGGTCCAGCTTTAAGGGACTGCATTCATTTACACCTGAAAGCACTTTAGTGCCCAAGAGGAGGCCACCAGGCCTGGAAGACGAGGTGGTCGCATCGGCTTTAATGGGTCGTTGGTTAAAACCCAGAGGGTGCGCATAAGACATGGATTGGCGCAAAGTGATAAAATAGCACGTTTCTGGTGCTAGGGGAATCCGTAGTGTTTGGCAGAAATAAATCCAAACTTGTAAATGAATAAAGGCAGCTAGTTTACAACTGAACCTATGTCCATGCATGCCTCATACTTTTTTTTATCCACCCCGAAGGGATTGGAGCTCTTTACATGAGCACAAACAAGTGGCATTACACAAGGTCACGCTGAATCTCGGACCTGGCTCCCTGGGTTCCAAAGTCAGCAGCTCTGGCCCTCTCCCCACAAAGTGTTTTCACACAGAAAGGATGTCCCCCATCTTTCATCAAGAAACAAGCACTGGCAAAGCCAATAGGTTTTATCTATGCACGATCTATTGGCTTTGTCAATGTTTTTTTAGGCCTAGAATAAAGAAAAAAAAGCACTATGACATTGCCAGCATTGACCGCATCATAGCAAAACGATATTTTTCTTCTCCCTTCAAAATCTGTCCCAAGTTAGAAAAATAAAGAGGCTCCACCCTTCACACGTCTCTCTCATTGCTTTAAAAAAAGAATAGCAATGTTTTATGATCAGTTTATAAATTGTGTTAAAACTTCTATGTGACACAAAACCCAGTTCTCAAACACTGAACAGAACCAGGTTACAAAAGACCACAGCTTTCAGCACCTGCATCAATCTATTGTGGACTGCGTCAGGCTTGCTTTCTAAAACACAACCACGTAGGGAAAAAAACAGGTGCATAAATATAAGAATGTAAGTAAAAACTGGTGGGATTAAAAATGCTGATCCCAGAAATGCCTTTTGTGTACTCCCTGTATTTCAGACTGGACTATGTCTAAGCATCCTGTTTAGAACACACTCCCTCTGGATTCTGAAGAGCAGGCACTTCTGGCAAGCAGTCAGCCCCGCTCTGCAAGGAAGCACAGCAAGAGGACATGTCACCACGGCCTGTCCTTTCCCATCACCATCCAGTGAGTTTCACTCTTGTACACGTTACTGAGCGTCGAAGACTCTTGCCTAGAGTGGGGCGAAACATGTCTTAAAAAACAAGCATTTCTAATGCAATAGGACTGGCATTTGCGAGAGTTTAAGCTATTGGCATTGTAAATGACAATGCTCTTTATTTATCTGTTTTGATAATTAACACATAAATAAAAAGCGTTGTCATTTACAATGCCAATAGCTCAAACTCATGTAAATGCCAGACCTTTTCAAAGAAGCATCCGCCATTGTCCCGGACTGCTCCGAAAGTGAAAGCGCGCATGGCGTTCTGAATGTTGCAGGAAAGCATGTCGTGCCTGCAGTAGGAGAAACTCATTAAAGAAAATAGTGCTCACAGACTAATTAAGACCTACTGTGTAACAACAGAAGTAAAAGGGCCAGTAGCCATGGGAGGTTACAAATGAAGACAAGGCAGTACTAAGGAGGGACTAACAAGCCTGCTAACGAATCAGAAGCCAGCATTTACGAAGGACAATGACACAAGCCAATTACAAATAAGGGCGGAGAGTGGGCGGGGCCTCAAGTCCATACTCGAATACAGCATGGCTCGCAGAGCAGTCCAGGCTCGGCCTAAAAAGAAGCATAAAAACAAGTTTCATTTTTGCAAGGAGTTCAGTGGAAATTAAATTCAGTTTTTCCTGCAGGTTCACAATAGATAAGCATCATTGCCTATGATTGCTGTCCATCTTTAGAGGTATCTGTTTTCTGCAGCCAAAGCAAAGCCACATCTTCAGGGGCACTGACTGAGATCGCAGCCTGTGCACCATTGCTTGAAACACTGAATCAAACATGTGGGAATTCTGCACTGAAAATCTGCACATCAGCACTTTCGGTTTGTAATTTCATACTGAAATGGAGGACATACAGGAGACAAATACTGCTTGGGGGTTCTGGTTTGTGAATGATCACTGGGCCATTTTTCTATACTGCACTTCATAATCCAGGTCTTTCTTTTTATTCTCCATAACTGTGTCTTGGACTAGAAATGAAAAGAACACGTCCTTGTTCCTAGGAAGTTTGTACAATTCGTATGACGCATATTCTACCACTAGTGTAGTGATATGTAGTGCGACGATATCAGAGTTTTATACAGCTTCACACCAGGGATTCAAGGATTCCATCTCACACTAGAGTTTGACTTCTAGTTGCTTTATCCGAATCATCAGCGGTGTAAAGGCTCATCTGCACTTTTTGTGTGCAAGATTTAGAGGCAAGTGCATCATACTGGGTAACAATGTCTGGTGCACAGGGCTGGAAATCTTTGGGTATGTGCCACATGGACAAATTGGTATGTGTATTACCTGGCTAGTAGTGTGTGCATGTGTACGTGTCATATGGTTAAATGAGTATGCACACTGCCTGGCTGGTGGAGAGTGTGCAAAGGTAGTTCAGAGTGTGGTTGTCTGATGAAGACCCAGACTGTCCCTTTAATAGAATGTGGTTTGTGGTCTGGGTGTTTAGGTATTATGTATTGCTGTGGAATGGTGCATGTTTTTGTGAAGGATAAGGCGCAGTGAAACCGAATGTTGTAGAACATCTGTTGTATGTATGGAGAGGGTGTTGGTGTTCTCTGTATTCATTCAATGTGGTTTGCTGTTTGCATTGTAATGTGCAACTGGTTTGGGTATCAGTGTTCACTTCAATGTATGTATGTTGTTCTGTATAATGTGGTGTGCTGGACGTTGGGTGTGCGTATTTTGTTTATGGTAGTAGTGTTGAGAGCTCAGTGATTCAAAGGGAGGCTCCTCCTCAGGAGCAGAGGAGTGTTGCCCTGTCTGCTCTGAACGCAGCAGGAAAACACAAATAAATAAAATGGTATGTCAATTAAAGGTGGGCAGTTAACTACGCTCCGCCAGCGGAGTTTGCAGAGTTTTAGAACTCCGCACTCCGTTTGGAGTGCAAACTTTTAAAAAACTCTGCACTTGCAGTGGAGCGGAGTTTATCGGTGCCGAAGACAGGAGTCTAGGACTTACCTACCTCCCAAATGGTGTCCAGCTCCTGCTGCTGCACTCCGCTTCCGCTGCTCCGGCTCGGAGAATTCAATTATCAGCAAGAACTGCAGTGCGCATGGTGTATTGCGTGAAGGCATGCCTGACCTGATGAAATCCCATGATAGAGTCAGGCATGCCTTCACGCAATATGCCATGCACACTGCAGTTTTTCCTGTTAATTAAATTTTCAGAGCCGTAGCAGAGGAAGCGGAGTGCAGCCAGCAGCAGGAGCAGGATGGAACCAGGAAGGAAGGCAGTGGCAGCTAGGAGACTGGCGGCCGGGCTGCACTGCCATGGACAGCCGGCACCGCCATACCCACCCACCAAGGAGAAGGCTAAGGACAGGTAAGGTCAGGCTTTACTACATGTGGGAGGTGCGGGGGTATGGTGGGGTGGGGGAGTAGAGGGGTTAAGGGAGGGCTGGGCGGGGGGCAATGAATGGTGTAACTCCGCCAGGCCATGGAACTCCGTGTAATTTCACAGTGTTTTCCGGTAACTCCGTGAAATTTCGTGGAGTACGACTCCGCAAGCTCCATCCAGGGTTAACGTCAATGCCATTTTATTTGCCACCGCACCGGCTTGCGCTGTGTACAGCGTGAGGGTGGAGGCAGGGCTGAATCCTGCACATGCAGGATGACAGCACTGGTCTACAGTGCGCATGTCGAATTGGCCTGCCGTCTTGCGACAGCGAACCCGACATGCTCACTGTAGACACAGCAATCCAAAGGCTGTGAAACAGCCTGGGGATTGCTGACACAGGGCCCCAGCCTCAAACTGAGCGATGGGTGAGCCTGTTCTCACCAATCCTGGAGCTGCTTTCACAGCATGAGAGCAGCTCCAGGATTGGTTGGAGTTGCATTCCTTTTCCTGCTCGCGGACAGCAAACAGAATTGCTGCACTGGTCATGCTCCGGAATTTATGGCGAGTCATGCGCCTTCGTGCCCCACCATTTTTTATTTAAGACAGCCACCACTGAGGATTCCCACCTGCAGACGCTATATGACCTGCGTGGTGCTCTGACTTATATGTTCTGCTTTACCTAGAGTATGTCAAGGGTTTGTCATCTTGTGCGAAGGATAAATGGACCACTAACAAATTAGGCTTGTTTTTAAACCTTCTTCAGCAAGTCTTCTGCATGCATAGTGATCAAAGGCCACCCCCACACCAGGTTTAGTCACTCACAAGTCCTGTTTTTATTTTCTTCACATTCTAGTACTCTTAGCTTTTGCTTTTATAAATGCAGGAATATAATTTCTAGAAAGCAGTGGGAAAACAGGCGCATGTGAGCTCCTTTAACCTGAGCAGGGATAACTTAAAGGATCACTTGATAAACAAGCATTGGCATAGCCAATAGGTCTCGCCTTTGGGGCCTTATAAGTGTTTAGGCAGAGCTATTGACTTTGCCAATGTGTTTAATGGTGGTGGAGTGGTGGTGGAGTTGTGATGGTGGTGGAGTGGTGGTGGAGTGGTGGTGGAGGAGTGGTGGTGGTGTTGTGATGCTGAGGTGGTGGTGGAGTGATGGAGTGGTGTTGTGGTGGAGTGATGGTGGAGTGATGGTGGAGTGATGGTGGAGTGATGGTGGAGTGGTGGTGGAGTGGTGCTGAGGTGGTGGTGTTGTGATGCTGAGGTGGTGGTGTTGTGATGCTGAGGTGGTGGAGTGGTGGTGGAGTGGTGGTGTTGTGATGCTGAGGTGGTGGAGTGATGCTGAGGTGTGGAGTGGTGATGCTGTGATGCTGAGGTGGTGGAGTGGTGGTGGAGTGGTGGTGTGATGCTGAGGTGGTGGAGTGGTGGTGGAGTGATGGTGGAGTGGTGGTGTGATGCTGAGGTGGTGGAGTGGTGGTGGAGTGATGGTGGAGTGGTGGTGTGATGCTGAGGTGGTGGAGTGATGCTGAGGTGGAGGAGTGGTGGTGGAGTGGTGCTGAGGTGGTGGTGTTGTGATGCTGAGGTGGTGGAGTGGTGGTGGAGTGGTGGTGGTGTTGTGATGCTGAGGTGGTGGTGTTGTGATGCTGAGGTGGTGGAGTGGTGGTGTTGTGATGCTGAGGTGGTGGTGTTGTGATGCTGAGGTGGTGGAGTGGTGGTGGAGTGATGCTGAGGTGGTGGAGTGGTGGTGGAGTGATGGTGGAGTGATGGTGGAGTGGTGGTGTTGTGATGCTGAGGTGGTGGAGTGGTGGTGGAGTGATGCTGAGGTGGAGGAGTAGTGGTGGAGTGGTGGTGGAGTGATGCTGAGGTGGTGGAGTGGTGGTGGAGTGATGGTGGAGTGGTGGTGTTGTGATGCTGAGGTGGTGGTGTTGTGATGCTGAGGTGGTGGAGTGGTGGTGTTGTGATGCTGAGGTGGTGGAGTGGTGGTGTTGTGATGCTGAGGTGGTGGAGTGGTGGTGGAGTGATGCTGAGGTGGTGGAGTGGTGCTGAGGTGGTGGAGTGGTGGTGTTGTGATGCGGTGGAGTGGTGGTGGAGTGGTGGAGGGGTGCGGAGGTGGTGGAGTGGTGCTGAGGTGGTGGAGTGGTGCTGAGGTGGTGGAGTGGTGCTGAGGTGGTGGAGTGGTGCTGAGGTGGTGGAGTGGTGCTGTTGTGATGCTGAGTGGTGGAGTGGTGGTGCAGATATGTGTATTGTGGCTACCACCAAGCGCCTGTGCCAAGGTATATTTGCAGATTCCTTTGATGATATAACTTTCCTTGCAAAGCTACCAAATAACTTTTTGAAGTTGAAAGAGGCGCAGGTTGACATCATGCCAAGAACAGTCTCGAAGTGTCTGTTAAAACTTACAACGTGAAAAAAAAAATGCCCATGTTTTCCTCCAATGCCGTGCATCAAAAGGGTCACAACAGAAGCATGGCAGACGTTTCTGTGGTGGGGGAGAGGCATTGAAGCGAGGCGCGCACGCTTGGCCGAGCGAGAGGAATGCCAGATGGCCCTTTGCTCGTGCATGTGCGCGTAATCGCACACTGTATGCCATGCCACACAAAGCTGTGGTTGCACTTTAAAACCCCACTACTATAGGTCTCGCCAGAGACCAGCGCAAGCGCTGGTTCAGGACGAGACCTAATAAAAAATAAGAATATAGTACTGGAGTCACTGGCTGCAGTAAGCTGATATTCCCCACACGAGGCCGCTGCTTCCCCCATCCTGTAATCCTCGAATGTCAGTCTGCAATAGCGCCAGTCAACCGGCAGAGGGGCAAGTTCGCAAGCAGGCCTCGGATCACCGGGCTGTAGTAGTTCCAGCTCCCCGGCAGGCGTCGCTCTTGCCGGGCCACGCAACCCCGGACACAGCTGCAGGATGGTGGCGTTGCCGCCGGAGGATTCCTCGGACAGTGACCCGGAGTCCGAGCCCGGAGCCCCTCAGAAGCTCATCCGCAAGGTGTCCACCTCCGGACAGATCCGGCAGAAGGTGAGCAGAGCTCCGGGATGGGGGTGCAACTAGTGCTTGGGGGCGGGCGGGAGGCGTGCAATTAAAAAGCCAGGGAAAGTGGACAAAAAGCACACAGGCCCAGACCTCCATGAGAACCCGGAACTAAGAGAGTATGGTTTGGGAGAGAATAGTTGAAATGGTGTGCTGCCTGTAGACGCAGAGAAGGGAGAGGGCACCAACTGAGACACCGGGGGACGAAAGGGCGCATGATGGAGAGAGGGGTGAACGGAGACCGGCCGAAGTTTGAGTGAAGTGTAGGAGAGTCATTTCAGTCAAAACGATTCTGTTCAGTCGCGTGGAAATGGCATGTTACAGAAAGGCGCAGCGGAGAACAAGGGTGTCAGGGAGAGGGGCAAATTCGGGAGTGTATGATGCAAACGGGAGTGGGCATTTCTGGGTACTCGGCGAGACGAGGACAAGCTGTATGAGACCGGATAGGACATGCTTGCTACGGACGCGAAGGCAAGGCAGAATGACTGAGGGAGAGCCGGCATGCAAAGGAGACACGAGTAGAGGGCATGGCTATGGAGAGGCAGTGGAAAGGGCAAGTTGGATGGAGGCAGGAGCGAAGGGCACGCTGAGAGGATCGGGGTACGCTGAACAGAAGAATGGGAGGGCTAGCTGGCGAGGAACGTAGATGGGCTGCCGGAGACGCGATGACAGGGAAGAGGACATGCTTCAGTGCAATTGGCGTGGGCATGCTGGGGTCAGAAATGATAGTATACACTGGATAGAGGATTTGAGGGGCATTAGAAACAGCTAAAAAAACAAGGACAACAATGGAGGAGCGGGGCGAGCGAGCGCGGCAGCCTGCTCAGCTGGACCAGACGCTCGTGCGTCATGGCCTTTTCCCGGCATGTGTTTCCAATTATCGCGCCCGCGTCTGGGCACGATAATGGGAAACAGATGTCGGCCGCGCGGGTAACCGCCCGAAAAAGGCCATGACGCACGAGCGTCTGGTCAGCTTTGAAAACCCCCTACATAATGCTTCGCCAGAAGCAGCGCTTGCGCGCTATCTAGCCTCAACCTAAAAATTGGGTAAGGGTGGGAAAGGGATGGCACCTGGGGAAAGGACCCTGGGGAATAACATTCCTGAATAATTCAAGTGTAGAGTATGACAAACTCTTTCCAGGAAGGGGCGGGCAAAGATCCTCGTGGCTCAAGTAGCTTACATGGTTCTGTTCTTTTGACCTATGCAAATAAGATGTTTCCTTGCCACTAGGAGACCACTTTTGCTGGTCTGGGCTTTCCTTTTACACATTGTTTTCAAGTGTCTTAGCTTAATTGGTTTGATAGAAGCAAACCAACACTACAACCCAGTGGCGTAATGTAAAATGATTGAGCCCCCCTACAAAATGTGAAGAGGGGCCCCTGAGGCTCCGATATCTCACAGATATACATTGGCCTTCTTCCAGAATGGGCCCCTCTGACAAGTTTCAAGGCCCCTGGAGGGTTAGGGTCCCCCATGCACCACAGGAGCTGCAGGAGCCTGCATTACACCCCTGCTACAACCCACATAATGCTATGCTTTGTTACATGAAATGACAGGACTGGAGACAAGATTCCCAAGGATGTGGAGTCACTTGGTTCACCTATTTGTACCTTTCTGCATATATGTGCAATGTTACCAGTGTTGTTTTAAATTTAAGAGGTACTGTGAATATCCACGCTTTCATATAGGCATGTACTATGTAAAACCGCACTAACGCAGAACTAACCCAATTCAATATGAACTATCACTAAACAAGGCAATGAACAGGTGTATCTTCACTGGCCAAACAATGACTCCAAACCACAGTGTAATGACACCAGACCTCAATGGCTCTGCTCAAAGGTAAATCCAAAACTGTGCATAAAATATGTCTCAGATTAGGAATGCACTACAATGCCATACAAACAGGGTTGGACTAGCCTCTAGGGCAGTGCTTCCCAGAATGTTTAGAACCATTTTGTTTAGAACGACAAACATTCGTGACCCACCAAGCTTTATTGGACATGATGCAGGCGATTTTATAATGTAACTAAAACATCATGTGGTAGCGCACTGTCATTTATGGCAGCACATTTTCCATTGAAATAGCCACAAACTTGCACAGATATACAGTTTTACTGATAAAACTATATTGCACACAAATATTAATGTGTGTAAATCTGGTATCAGTGAATATTTATCATTTGTGAAGCACCAAGTACAGTGTCTTGATTTGTTTTGATCCTATTGAAATCTTTGTTTCTATCACTCTTCAGATTACAAACAAAATGTGCTTCATTTTTGCTTTCCTAACTGCTGAATGTGTAAAACTATTTACAGGTATTTACATTTTGTTTAGTGTTTAAAAAAACTGACACCCTGCAGCCTTTCCATTCACACTCCCTGCACACCAGCAAGATGAACACACAATTCATTTTTAGGTTGAGCCTGGGCAGCGCATGCCCTGCTCTCCGAGCCATGCTGTATTGGAGTATGGACTTGAAGCCCCACCCACTCTCCGCCCATATTTGTCATTGGCTTGTGTCACTGTCCTTCGTAAATGCTGGATTCTGATTCGTTAATAGGCTTGTTAGTCCCTCGTTAGTACTGCCTTGTCTTCATTTGTAACCTCCCATAAAGACTGGCCCTTTTACTTCGGTTGTTGCACGATATGTCTTATTTAGTCTGTAAGCAATATTTTCTTTAATTCATTTCTCCTACTGCAGGCACGGCATGCTTTCCTACAACATTTAGCGTGCCATGCGTGTTTTCCCGGGGCGCTTTTTCAAAAAAAGCATTTGTTTGTCTACTTGACAAACAGATGCTTTTTTTGGTAAAATCGCACCAAACCGCACTTTCACTTTAATAACAGCCTCAGAAATTTCTTTAGACATGGCTCGTCTAAAGAAAGGGGAGTAGCCTCTATTAACGTGAAAGCGCAGCATGAGGTGCTTGTAAACAAGAAGCATTTGCAATGCAATAGGTCTTGCATTTTAGAAACTTTGACCTATTGGTATTGTAAATGACAATGGCTTTTATTATTGCAGGTTTTGTAAACACATAAATAAAAGGCATTGTCATTTACAATGCCAATAGCTCAAAATCTAGCAATTGTGAGACCTATTGCATTGCAAATGCTAATTTTTTCTTTCTTTGACTACAAAGTGAGAGACGTTTGTAAACGCCAATCCCCAGGTTAGTAAATTAAGCAGCAATTTGTCACAAGACATAGCCTGACATTTGAACTCTGTCTCGGCAAATGTGACAGGAAAATACACAATTTAAAGGAATCTTTATTTATTGTTTGAACTTTCGCGACCCACGGAAATCAGTGTGTCATGACCCCCAGTTTGGGAAACCATACTGTCCCGCAATCGGGCAGTGCCAGAGAAGGGTTGATTTGAGAGGTCAGTGTTTGGGCTGCTTTTGTCGATTTGTGGCCCTGTAGCATGGTCTGGCAGGTCGGTTTTTACTGGTGAATTCCTTGCTCCACAAACATTGCCTGCTACAAGCACAATTGCATGCATTCTCCAATACCTTGCAAAACAAAAAAAAACAATACAGCATGTTTTTACAAGTTCAAAACTTCCCCGATTTGGCAACCTGGGCTACTTTTATTTTGGTGCCAAGGCTTATTTTCTGACCCAGTCCAACCCTGGGTACAAATGGTGCAAGCGCACTTTACAGATGCGGGTAACACAACATAGCGCATCCAGATGCACTCCAAAGAGCTGACCCAGATTATCCTCCAAAAGCTCTCCTTGTTTTGCTTCCTGCCCGCAAACTCGCCTTGTTCTACCTCCTTCTGCTCTTATCATAGTCTCCAAAGACGCAAAATAGACAGAAAGGTGACATGATGGCACCTTTCATCAAACGAACAATAAATACACACATCGCTCAATTTGTAGTTCAAGTGTTTTTGCAAACTCTGTAGCCAACAAGAGTCTGTATCAGAAAACTACAGCAAAGCATTATCTATCACCGGTTTGTATTTATCCTGTATCATCCACAGTGCTGAAGAACCAAGAAGAAAATCACAGCTCAGACGGTGTGAGTTGGTGGTAAGGGCTTCAGCCGCCGCTGGGGTATGTCAGTGGAACAAAGTAGAAAGTGCTCTAGCAGGCACTGAGCTGTGTCAACAGAGAGGTGGTAAGTGCTCTAGCCAGTGTAGATCGCCGTCAACAGAAGCATGGCAAGTCCTTGAGCAGCATTGAGCAGTGTCAACTGGCAGAGGTGGGACGCTCTCAAGCCTGTGTAGACCTGTGTCAAAAGAAACACGGTAAGTACTCGAGCCACATTGAGCTGTGTCAACTGGCAGAGGTGGGATGCTCTCAAGCCTGTCTAGACCTGTGTCAACAGAAATGCACTAAGTACTCAAGTTGCATTGAGCTGTGTCAACTAGCAGAGGTGGGAAGCTCTCAAGCCTGTGTAGACCTGTGTCAACAGAAACACAGTAAGTACTCGAGCCACATTGAGCTGTGTCAACTGGCAGAGGTGGGATGCTCTCAAGCCCGTGTACACCTGTGTCAAAAGAAACGTGGTAAGTACTCAAACTGCGCTGAGCTATGTCAAGTGGCAGAGGTGGGAAGCTCTCAAGCGGGTGCAGAGCGTTGCCAATCAGGGGAGATCGGCACTTAATACAAGCGGGAGTGCAGAGCCAAACTACATGTGGTTCGGAGAAGGCCTCAAAACTCAACTGCTCTCTATCACTTTTACCTGAACTACCCACAACAGGGAAAGTCACAGGACAAATATCTGAGTGGACACCCTACCCAACCCCTGGAGCCAAATGGAGTCCAACTTCTTCCAGCTATCCAATATCCAAAACGTTGTTTGATTTCAGCGCTCTTTGATTATCCAAAAGGCACCAAAAACGGCTTTATAAAACTTTTTAAAAATAAAGGAAGAAAAAGGAGCATGTAGTGAAACTGTCTTTAGGACAACAGTGCAGATTATAGCAACTACTTGAGGTCTGGCTTGGTGAACGATGTCTTCCAGAGTCTTGGTGACTCTCCAAGCGGTGGTGAGCTCTGAAGCTTTTAATGTCACCAGGAGAGTTTCATTTCCTGGGAGCAGGACAAGAGGGGGTTGGAGTATTTTTTTGGTTTTTATAGATGTTACGATTCTTTTTTTATTGCACGTGAAAAAAGACCCCCGACAAAAGAAAGTAGTGGCTTGTTTGTAGATCGAATAAATAGGAAAATTTAGCCAGAATAATTACAAAGAATATTTATGAGGCATGTTAACATACAGTGAATTTCAGTGAAGACTATTTTCTGGCCATTTTGAAAACCAGACTGAATTTCACTGTTCGGTGGGCTACAAATCCCAGCGCTATTTTTGCTTTTGACATCTGACCCCAATGGTGGAAAAAACCGTCAAAGGGTAGAGTCAAGGCCACGTTCACTGTGGAACAAGGGAGGTGTTACTCTGTACCTCGTGACTCGAAATATAATGGAAGAAAAACAACTTATAATGTCCGGAACCAACACTAGATGGCAGGAGTAAGCAAAGCACGTGTATCCACAGCAACACATGCTATGAACCGCAAGTTATGTAGATAGCACAGTGTACTAAGAGAAAGCTCTATCAAGAAACGATTAAACTAGACCATATTAGGAATACACTCCAGAAAGAATCAACCTCATCACAACAGGGTGGGCAGATGGCTGCGCTGTGTTCTCCTACTGCACCAGCACACTGCCCAGAAGCCCCAGCATAGGCTGGACTCTGCAACCCTTCCAGTGCTCAGGCTGAGCCAAGATCAGGTACTCCACAGCCAGCAGCCACAGTAAGACAGTAAATATTTATTGCTGCTTTTAGGAATTGAGTGACTTAGGAAAGCAGCCAGCAGATCCCCACCCAGACTGCAGAGCGTCAACACTGAGTTCAAGAATTTATTACCTGAGCCTGAGATGATGAGTTCCTCCTGGGACACTGGAACTCAAAACCTTCCAACTGCCTACATTTATGGCGTATCCCAGCACTTAAGCCATTCAATGTCGTTATTTCAATTCTGCAGTCAATACTGATGGTCATAACGCATAGATAATATTACACCATGCAAAAAATATTCAGAAAGTACTGCTATGTAATGCTTGTGATGCTGGAACAATGGCTGCCTGAACCCTTATCCTCCCGACTTCCTTTCTCGATTGAAGTGCTTTAAAGCAGTGTCAAAACACACAAGATGATGGACGGAATGCTGCACATTGGCAAACATTCACCCCCAGTCACAGATCTGGGTTTAATCCATCGTTATTTTGCTTCACCACGCCACCCCAGTTCAGACATAGCCATATGCAAATCAGTCTGGCTGATGAAGGCTGATAGCCTGAAACCGGTCCTAGGATGCTTGATTCCGGTCCAGGGAAGACATGGCTTGGCAGTTCGGTCTGGACTGTTCCCATGAGGCACAGGGTCAAGACTGATTTGCATATGGCTATGTCTGAACTGGGGTGGCGAAGCAAAATAACGATGGATTAAACCCAGATCTGTGACTGGGGGTGAATGTTTGCCAATGTGCAACATTCCGTCCATCATCTTGTGTGTTTTGCATTTCGCCCTAAGTGGGAAGGGTATGCCCAGACGTGGGTCCCGTGCTCACTACGCCACTGGAGTCAAGCTATCCTGGCTGATGAAGGCTGATAGCCTGAAACCGGTCCTAGGATGCTTGATTCCGGTCCAGGGAAGACATGGCTTGGCAGTTCGGTCTGGACTGTTCCCATGAGGCACAGGGTCAATACTGATTTGCATATGGCTATGTCTGAACTGGGGTGGCGTGGTGAAGCAAAATAACGATGGATTAAACACAGATCTGTGACTGGGGGTGAATGTTTGCCAATGTGCAACATTCCGTCCATCATCTTGTGTGTTTTAAAGCAGTGTCAGCACAATATAACACAGATAATCCAAATAAATATGTAAACGACATCTTAAATATATACAATATAAAAATATCTACGTAAATTGCAATTATGCAATAAATATAAAAAAAATAAACTTTAATTTCTATAGTTCTGGTCAAGCGAGCCTGATGCCTTAGCTTAGAAAACACCTTATTAAAATTCAAAAGTTGTTCCAACCATTTTTTATCAGTTTTAAATAAAAATGTCAGGTCAATGAGCGTTTTATGGGTTGTCACAAAATACGAGTCCATTGATTTCTCTGGACTATTAGAACTCCCTGTTTAAACATTTGCAGCACTCGTATACCTTTTGTTTATTTTTTTCTTATGAAGGAAACAAGATCTGAATGCCGCCAACATGCTCAGACATCCATCTATAGATTAGGAATATTCAGATTCTTTTTTGCGGCCTGTCAGTTCTCCGATACTAAAGAAATAGCAACAAGCAAAGTTCAAGGAAAATCTGCTGGAGGCAAGGAAGTGATCTCTGCTCCTGTGGGGGCGACAGACAAGCAAGACAAAGACCATGTACAGTAAAACCTCATTAGTGTCAAGTTTTGGAATAGCAGAATCTTGTTCTCCGTTTAAAGGGCATTAAATATTGAACCTGCGTTAATTTAAAGATAATGGCAAGTTGCAGTGAGCATGCACTTTAAACATTCATGATCGCCCGCGACACGGCTACACATTACTCTCAATCAACCTCTCCAAAGAGGGCAGGCCTTGCATCACAAAGGCAAGAGCTTGTGGGACCACAAAACTCAGAGGCGCTGAGGCAGCTGACTGCTTTCAGACCTCACAGGTGTTACTATTAGCTTTTTGTGGACCCCTTGGTAACTCTTTACAAGAACACCACCTAGCCTACGGCAAATACCTCTCAACAGGTGATGGACATTTTAATTACTTTGTACAGTTAGTTTTCTTTTGGTGCCAGGTTATTTTGGCGATATATGCAAATCAAAACCTAAACTACCTAACAAGTGCTAAAAGAATATTTTTTTAAGAGTTGCTGCCAATGTCAGGCCAAGCAGTAAGTAAAATTGCCTGTCACTAATACAAAAGTACCCAAAACAGTCATATTTTGCGTGATATAACCATCATCCTCATGAACTTATAAGGTGCTCACTCTGAATGGGGATCTACCATGGTCACTCCCTCCTCATCAGTCGAAAGGCAGCTCCTGTGTGAGTCCGCGCTTTGGAGGTACTATCGGCTGTAGACGGCAATAAAGCTTTGTTGCACTGCCTTCTTGTGCAGTTCAATTGCTCTAGCCTGGTATGAGGATTTGTGGCCCCATTTAGCTATAACCCGTCTCCTTTGCCTGGCAACCACTCATCAAGGCTATCTTCTGGAGACCAAGAATGGTCATTATATTCATCACAGAAACGTTTTGACACCTACTTTCCAGTATGAAAGATGCAACAGAGCTTTTAGCCTTGTGATGGGTTTAGCTTTTCAAGGGAATGTTCAGTGTATAGTCATTTCGCCCTTCTATCTGTGATAAGGTGATTTATAAATGGCATCAGATGTTCTAAAGTTTACTATTGAAGCCGTTTTGTAGTTTAGTGGTGCAATCTCTCGCAGCCCTGGTGTCGGTTATCTCTCACAACTGAGGCCCCAGCAATCTCTCCTAGCAGGTGTGATGCAGCAATCTCCCAGAGCAGCCCTGATGGTTGCAATCTCCGTAAATATTCGTGCACGTGTCAATCTCTAATTTAAAAAAATGTCAACAACTTCTAGAGTACATGAAATTGTTGAGTGTCCATGAGATTCAACATCCCCAGTACCAAGCTTTGAGCATTCCACCCCCCACCACCACAACCCGGCCCCCCCACATCAAGCTTGACATCACCCTAACATAAAATTCTACAATGCTCCCAACAGTAAATTATGGACTAGCATTAAACCATAGAAAAAAACAACCATTGTGGATGTTGGATGTCAAGGACATTCAACAATTTCACGCTGGTTGCTTTCTAAAGTTCGATCTGGGGTATGCTTTACAGTTGAATGTCTAGTTTGATGCGGTTGAGTTCTATAGATGATGGGGTTGAATTCTATAGATGATGGGGTTGAATTCTATAGATGATGGGGTTGAAGTCTATAGATGATGGGGTTGAAGTCTATAGATGATGGGGTTGAAGTCTATAGATGATGGGGTTGAAGTCTATAGATGATGTGGTTGAAGTCTATAGATGATGTGGTTGAAGTCTATAGATGATGGGGTTGAGTTCTATAGATGATGTGGTTGAGTTCTATAGATGATGTGGTTGAATTCTATAGATGATGTGGTTGAGTTCTATAGATTATGTGGTTGAGTTCTATAGATTATGTGGTTGAGTTCTATAGATTATGTGGTTGAGTTCTATAGATTATGTGGTTGAGTTCTATAGATTATGTGGTTTAATTCTGTAGATGAAGTGGTTGAATTCTGTAGATGATGTGGCTGAGTTCTGTAGATGATGTGGCTGAGTTCTGTAGATGATGTGGTTGAGTTATATAGATGATGTGGTTGAGTGCTAGAGAGGATGCAGTTGGTCTGCTACAGTTTTGAGCCGGAGGATTGATAGAGGTTGATGTTGTTTATTATTTCTAGCAGTGTTGTTCTTCTCTTTTTCATGTTGGCGGGCCCCTAAACACAGCTCAGACTCAGCCTGTAAATGTCAAATACTTCACAGGCTACCCATTGAAGCCAGGATTGTATTTAAATCCATGTGTTTAACATATCGGTCCATGTATGGTTCAGGACTGGTATTTCTGAAACCAAAACTGGTAAGATATACTCCTGGTAGAGACTGCGTTCAACTAACCTCAGGCGGTTACAGGTGCAAAGGTTCTCCAGGATTAGGACGGGCTGTCGCACATTTCCTGCTTTATCCCCAACATCGTCGGTTTCCATCGTATCTACCTCAGAGCTCATTTCTTTCAGGAGAAAATGAAAAACGTAGCTTGATCTCACTTTGGAATTTTTATGCAGTTCTCATCCAAGGGTAGGCTCATTAGACATTAGCGCCATGAAATCCAGTGGGGTGTAGGAGCGCTCTACAAGTATTATAATAGAATAAAGATAAATGCACTTTGCCGTCGGGGTGCCTGTACTTGGATTTTGAGGCTGGTTCTATATACGTTTATGTTCAGAGGCCGTCTATAGTTTGCCGTTATGGAGATTTTAAATAGCTTGATGTGAAGGGTGCTTCATAGCTTGATAAGTAGTTTTCTCTTGTTTTAGGTCTATGGCTGTGCGTCTGGGGGAGTGGAGATGGGTTCTATCATTTGGTTCCAGGGTCTTCTGTCTCATGGCAGGGTTGTCTGTTCTCATCACTGTCTATGAGTGAGACCAGGCATGAGTCTGGGGTCATGGCTGGGGTAGTACCTTAGAAATCAACGTGCGTAGGATGTAATCTCCTGTGACTCACACAAGACCAGCTTCTAATGCAAGAACTCAGCGTCATGAAATGAATTTGAACTCGCTTGCTGTCACTTTCAATCTGTCCACACTGATCACACAATGATCATATTAACCTGCAGCTTGGCGTCAACGAGAGTCCACGAAGGAGAGAACAGTTGACACGCGTAGGATTTGAAACTACAAGAAATATCCTCTTTTCAGTTAAGCTGTGGTGGAGTGAGCTACCTCCTGGTCCTTGCTGCGCATTGTAAAGATTCTGTGCTAAGGAGACCCGCCGGCTGGGAGTAGCACCGCTACGTCCACTGGTCTTGTGTGAGCAAGGCATTTATGAGCTCTAGGGAAGAGCATGTCTGGGCAGCTGCACCTGGTGTCGCCAGCAGGGGGTGCTAGATTATCCAACAAGTAGAAAATAGTGTCCATTGCCAAGGGTTGAAATGTGGGAGGATGGACAACACGTCACTGCTTCTTGTACCATCCCTGGCAACAGTTTGCTTCAAAACAGTCAGATGAATGGGAGCCGGGCTGTAGAGTCATTGGTCAATGCCATTTCAAAGTTTTCATGATTATCAAAAAGTTTAAAGTCATTAGGAGGTGAAAGAATGTTAAGTATAGCAAATCAAAATCTACGGTGCAACATGACTGCACGAAGGAAAACAAGCAGCGGCAATGCCACAAAGCATTTTCAGCATTGCTTTGCTGCTTGGCCAAAAGAAACAAAAAAAAAGGGGAAAAAAAGTGCGATGACGAACTTGTGTCATTTTGTAGCAGGACTCAATTGAAATAGCATAATTACTTTTTTTTCAAGCAGATGGGCCAGCAGCAATTTGCAACATGGCCCACCACAAAATCAAAACATTAAACAAAAGAATGGTAAAGAGGATATACCCCAGGCGACAGACAAACACAAGAAGAGGAAGGGGAGCCAACAAATAGGAAACAAGAAATGAGTGACAATAAAGCCATCCAATAGAAAACAATGGGCGGGCTCTAAGCCCACGGTAAGATCTTGGTGAGTCCACAATAGGTCTTTCGCAACCAGACAGCTTACCTTGTGTGGTAGGGGAGACCTAAAAAAGGGTATTCCAAGACGCAAGACTGCAGAGAGCTGCATTCCCCCATGCCCCCCAAAAATACTTGTGGTCTTCCACAAGATAGAACAAAAGCAGCCTCAGCAATACTTCCACCTAAACAATAACTTGTCTAATTTGAGTGTTCACAGTAAAGAAAGTCAACTACTGTTAAACTTTTTTTCTACATAAAACTAACAACAGAAAGCCATCAGATACAAAAGTGTAAACTAAAAGGTGAAAATATGCTTTAAATTGTTAATACCTTCACTAGAAGGGAGAAGATGATGTATGTTGGAAAGAAGGGATGCAGTCAGAGCAAGAGAAAGTGTTGCAGTAAAGTAGAGGGGGTGGGAAGGTGGCAACCCAGTAAAGTATTAGCAGATGTTGCCCAAGAGAAGCATATGATGATACAGCAGAGTAGTCGAAATCAAAGCCCTAAAGTAGTTTAGTGTGAGTAGCAGAGTGGTAGAAGGTTAGAGAGTTCCGGGGGAGAAGAAAATCTAGTAGAGCGGCAGAAGGTCAAAGTGGAATGTAGATGTTAATCCAGTAGAGTGGTAGTAGCTGATGTAGTAGCATGGGGAGGTAGTCGAGCCGTAGACAGTGCTCGTGTACAGTGCTAGAAATTGTTGTAGTAGAGTGGTTGAGCTCTGTGGTAGACGTTACTGCTGTACAGGGTGATATAGTATATTGCAGAGGTTTATTCAGCTGAGTGGTCGAAGGGGATATAGTCCAGTGTAGATGTTAATGCAGTAGAGCGGTAGACGGTGACAGCAGGGTGCGGAAGTTAAAGCAGTAGAGTGGTTGAGTAATGTGCTAGAAGTTAATGCAGCAGAGTGTAGAAGGTGATATAGTAGAGTTCAGAAGTTAATAAAAAAAGAGCGGTAGAAGGTAATACAGTAGGTTGTAGCGGTTATTGCAGTAGAGCGGTTGAAGAGGATATTGTAGAGTATAGAAGTTAATGCAGTAGAAGGTGATATAGAAGACTGTAGCATTTATTGCCATAGAGTGGGAGAAGGGGATATAGTGCAGTGCAGACAATAATGCAGTAGAATGGTAGAAGGCGGTAGAGTACAGTGGTAGAAATGAATGAGGCAGAGTGCAGTGGCAGACATTAATGCAGCAGAGTGCTAGAAGGCGATATAGTAGAGAGTAGCGGTTATTACAGTAGAGCAGTATTAGAGGATATAGTAGAGCGTAGAAGTTAATAAAGTAGAGCAGTAGAAGGTGTCATAGTAGACTGTAGTGGTTATTGCCATAGAGCGGTAGAAGGGGACATTGTATTGTGGTAGACGTTAATGCAGCAGAGCGGTAGAAGGTGATATAGTAGAGTGTAAATGTTACTGCAGTAGAATGGTGGAAGGGGACATTGTACTGCGGTAGACGTTAATGCAGCAGAGCGGTAGAAGGTGATAATGTCCAGTGATAGAAATGAATGAGGCAGAGTGCAGGGGCAGACATTAATGCAGTAGAGTAGTAGGAGGTGATATAGTAGAGAGTAGCGGTTATTACAGTAGAGCAGTATTAGAGGATTTAGTAGAGCGTAGAAGTTAATAAAGTAGAGCAACGCTGATCTGACTACTACAGAGGTGTCTAATGCGATAGGCGCGTTGCAGTCCGGGAAAGCTATGGGCCCGAGTGGCCTCCCAATCGAGCTCTATAAATCTACCGTCTCGGTTTTCGCACCATTTTTAGTGCGAATGTATGACGAAAGTGTGACCCGGGGTATTTTGCCTGAAACACAGAGGTTAGCTAATATTGTTGTCATACATAAAAAGGGCACACCCCCGGATCATTGCTCCTCGTACAGGCCTATCTCTCTCTTAGACCCAGAGGTCAAGATACTAGCCAAAATTCTGGCCCTTCGTCTCTCTCCCTGTCTCCATAAATTGATTCATCCAGATCAATCTGGCTTTATGCCAGCCAGAAACACGGCACTTAATCTTCGTCGCCTGTTCGGAGTGCTGGGTCGGGCCTCCACTATTCAGGAGGACTCGGTGATCATGTCCTTAGACGCAAAGATGGCATTTGATATGATTGAGTGGCCTTTCCTGTTTACTGCGTTGGAGAGATATGGATTTGGCAAACGATTCTTATCCTGGGTACGTTTACTTTACTTGCGCCCCTTGGCCCGGATTACGGTGAATGGCGGTAGATCGGCAACTTTTGAGCTGGGTAAGGGTACTAGGCAGGGGTGCCCCCTGTCGCCTCTTCTTTTCGCCCTAGCCCTTGAACCTCTGGCCATATGGATTACGGGTGATCCCTTGATTCGTGGACTTAACTGGTCGTTAGATTGTGCAGATAAAATCTCCCTCTATGCTGACATTTTTCTTTATCTGGCCCGACCCCGATTTTCGATCCATAGGGTGCTTCATATCTTTGCTCTTTTTCGAAAATATTCTGGTTATACTATCAACTGGGACAAATCCCTGGTCTATGTCCTGAGTGGAGAGCACCCGATCCTTCCCTTAGGTTGTGAGGCCCAGATAGTCACTGAAGGCTTTCGATACCTCGGCATATATATTACTAAAGATGCATGATTCTTCCACCTGCAAAACCTCGTTTCTCCCCTTCACCGTTTCCGGGCTGACGTTCAACATTGGAAGTCACTACCTCTAACACTCCTGGGACGAGCCGCCCTTTATAAAATGATGGCACTTCCCCGCTTTCTTTATGCCCTATAAAACACACCATTTTTGGTCCCATCTCAATATTTTCTAGCTATTGATTCCGAAGTACGCTCCCTCTTGTGGAATAATGGTACACCCCGTATCGCCCTGGTCAAACTCACCAAAAGCTGGTATGACAGTGGAATCGCTCTACCAGCCATTAGATCTTATTACTGGGCTTCACAGCTGACGGTTCTCAACCATTGGATGCATCGACCCATCACTGACCCGGCATATAGAATGGATAGGTACAATATGTCTTCTGGTAACTATCTCAGGGCACTGTATGGGGGGAAAAAATACACACCCAGGAACACCCCCGACTTCCTCTACAGTTTCTATTTGGCACATTGCAACTGCTGCGCTGGGCTGGAAAGGGAAGATTACGCAGGTCACTCCGTTGCTTGAGTCCAGTCAACTAGGCATGCTCTCACAACAACCAGGGTTTGATAAGTGGGATTTATAGGCCTTTCGAAAGTCGGAGACTTGTGGATGAGGGGGGGGGGGGGGTTGTTCCGTTTGGGGACCTACAAACACAATATCAACTTCAAGTAGGGGAAACTTTTCGATACCTTCAGGTACGAAATGCACCACACAAAGCAATACCCAAAGGCTCTGACTTACCAACTTCCTCCCCTTTAGAAGATAGACTACTGGATGATTATCTCCCAGAAAAAGCGATCTCACTAACATACCGGAAAATTCTTAATAACCTACCCGAGACCCACGATAAAATACGAATAAAATGGGCTGAGGAGGTCGGCGATTTTGATGATGAGGACTGGAGGGAGGCTTTGGCATCACCACGGGAAGTGGCTATCCGCTCCCGCTTCAAACTTATACAACTTAAAATACTCCATAGAGCATATTATACCAGCTCTGCGCTGGTTAAGATGGGTCTTTTGGTCTCCCCTGCCTGTCCTCGTGGTTGTGGACACACGGGCAGTTTTTTACACCTGTGGTGGGAGTGTCCCATCCTTCAGAGGTACTGGAGAAGGGTGGTTTCGGCCATGTCTCAGATCTGTCACAAAACAATTGAGACCTCCCCACGCCAATGCCTATTAAATATCTGGGAGGCCACGGATTTAACAAGATTTGAAAAACTTTGGGTCACACTAGGATGCATGGTGGCGAAACGTAATATTGCTAGAACGTGGAAGGGCGGGATTGATTTACGACACACTGATTGGGAATCCGATATGGACTGGTGTATGCAAGCGGACAGAGCGGTGTATGAAAGCAGGGGATGCCCTGGTAAATGGACTAAAATATGGGGCCCCTGGAATGACAGTAGAGATTTTATTTGTATTCCATTTAGTGAAGCGCCTTCTGATACAGTGGAGAGCGAGACACTGTAGGGCTTTCTCTATCACATGGGAAGATGATACAATTGCCCTGTTTTTGACCCAATGTAATGCGTTATTTTGAATGTAATTTTTTATTTTTCAGTGATTATTTTAACGATTTGTGACGGCATCTGTTTTGTTTGATATTGATTTGTGTTTATTTTATTTTCAATAAAAAGATTTATATAAAAAAAAAAGTAGAGCAGTAGAAGGTGTTATAGTAGATTGTAGTGGTTATTGCGGTAGAAGGTAATCTAGTAGATTGTAGTGGTTATTGCGGTAGAAGGTAATCTAGTAGATTGTAGTGGTTATTGCCGTAGAGTGGTAGAAGGGGACATTGTGCTGTGGTAGACGTTAATGCAGCAGAGCGGTAGAAGGTGATAGACTCCTGTGATAGAAATGAATGAGGCAGAGTGCAGTGCAGACATTAATGCAGCAGAGTGGTAGCAGGTGATATAGTAGAGTGTAGAGGTTATTACACTAGAGCAGTATTAGAGGATATAGTAGAGCGTAGAAGTTAATAAAGTAGAGCAGTAGAAGGTGTTATAGTAGATTGTAGTGGTTATTGCCGTAGAGTGGTAGAAGGGGACATTGTGCTGTGGTAGACGTTAATGCAGCAGAGCGGTAGAAGGTGATAGACTTCTGTGATAGAAATGAATGAGGCAGAGTGCAGGGGCAGTAGAGAGGTAGCAGGTGATAGACTCCTGTGATAGAAATGAATGAGGCAGAGTGCAGGGGCAGTAGAGAGGTAGCAGGTGATAGACTCCTGTGATAGAAATGAATGAGGCAGAGTGCAGGGGCAGTAGAGAGGTAGCAGGTGATAGACTCCTGTGATAGAAATGAATGAGGCAGAGTGCAGGGGCAGTAGAGAGGTAGCAGGTGATACAGTAGAGTGTAGAGGTTATTACACTAGAGCAGTATTAGAGGATATAGTAGAGCGTAGAAGTTAATAAAGTAGAGCAGTAGAAGGTGTTATAGTAGATTGTAGTGGTTATTGCCGTAGAGTGGTAGAAGGGGACATTGTGCTGTGGTAGACGTTAATGCAGCAGAGCGGTAGAAGGTGATAGACTCCTGTGATAGAAATGAATGAGGCAGAGTGCAGGGGCAGTAGAGAGGTAGCAGGTGATACAGTAGAGTGTAAATGTTACTGCAGTAGAATGGTGGAAGGGGACATTGTACCGTGGTAGACGTTAATGCAGCAGAGCGGTAGAAGGTAATCGTGTAAGGCAATAGATAAGAATGCAGTAGAGCGGTAGAAGGCGATAGTGTCCAGTGATAGAAGTTAATGTGATGCTGTACACTGGTTGAAGACGATGCAGTAGATTGTTATAGACACTGATTTGGCAGAGCGGCAGAAGACAATGCAGTTTAAGAGTAGAAGGTAATAATACAGTACTGCGGTAGAAGGGGTGCAGTAGAGTCCACAAAGTTGAAGGAGCAATTGGGAGGGAGTGTCTCCGCAAAGTAGAAGGCTGTGCTATACAGTGAGCTAAAATGATGGGACGGGAAGGTCCGAGATGCGGAAATGCTGGAGAGTGGGATTACTAACAGCAGAACAGTAGTGAGAGGCTCTGGCAAAGGAAGAACTGATTTAGAGGAGTGAGAGAATGTGGTAGAGTAGAAGAGATGCAGTGAAGTAGAAATACAAAAAGTAAAAAGGTGTGGTACTGTGAGGCACAGTGGTGCATCCAAATGAGAGGAAGTAAAATAGGAGTACGATTAAGAAATGGCCTGAGGCAGGAAGGGGAGTAGCAGGGTCATAAGTAGTGATGGACTAAAGCTAGCAATCATGCACAAGAAGTACATGCGCGGAAGCAACACAGTAAAGTGAAAAGAGCAATCGGTAGAGATGGTATCAGAATGTTATGCATTGGGGCAGTCTTGTTAAAGAGTTGAATGAAGTAATGAAGGGCAGTGGTCCTCAGTGATGCAGCAGCATAAAGTAACGAGGCAGTATAATATTTATTTTTTATTTATTTACATTTTTACATAGTGCAGCAAGAATAAATGGTATCCGCACGCTTTACACATACCCAACAGTTGAGAAGATCTCTCCTACAAAGAAGAAGATGTTGCTGTATGAAATGATATAGAATCAATGACCATAAGGCAAATAACTTTTTGATTAATTCATAATAAAATAGTGTTTGGCACATCATTATGAGGAATGATGCAATGAGGTGTCTGAATTAAATTAGAGGGAAGAGTTTAGAGGGCAACAAAAATGTGCAATGAAGATATCCAGTAAACAAGTACACATAGAAGACCTGGCGCTGAGTAGGACTTTCAAGGTATGACACAATAATGTGGTACTAAGTGATTCAGTGGGACATGAGTATTGATTAGGCAAAGTAGGCAGATCATGGCACATGTAGCTGATGTACAAAGTACTATTGCTTCAAATATTACAAAATCATTGATTCTTCTGCAGGATCACCTGAAAATGATGTAAACAGTACCTTGTCCCAAGAATCTAAGAGATGGCCTACAGCTGCTGGGACCCTCTCCCACCAGGAATAGGGGTACAATAACCTAAAATATCTGCTCCCACCATACAGGTCCAATGAGCAATAAAAGCTAATGGGGGGGCGTATACTTTCCCTCTTTTCTTAATCTTGAAACACTTTGATTGGAGGGACAAGGATTTGGTGACAAAGATCTGGTCTCCTACCCGCTTTATGTGTTAACTCAGGAATACCATGGGCAAAGTGTGAAGAAAAAGAATGGTACTGTGTGTGTGCACTTGGAATTTTTTTTAGGGGGGAAGTAACAGCGGTTAAATGATCCAGAAAGACCTTTGTTTACAACTAAGAGTATCTATCAGAAATTCCTTTGTATTTTACTGCTCTTTACAGCTGCGAAGAAAACTTAAGTCAAAATGAATATTCATTGAAACTTGCTGCAGCATGCAAATTTAATTTGTAAACAATGGGAATTCCCCAAAGAAGTGCATCTTAGGATCCAGACTTATTACAGAGGTTACAGAAAGAAAGAGCAAATAAGTAAATGATGTCGGCAAGGAACAGAAAAGTGTAGAATGCATTGAGGAATAAGAATTTAACAAATTCACCAACCCCAATCCTGTTCAACTTTAACATTTCTTTTAGAAGTCGTAAATTTCCTTATTCCTAGGATTGGGCAAGGAATAATACATTTGCGCCCACAGTTGCACATACTACCCACCATTCTCTGCCACGTCCTGCTCAATCTCATGGCCTCAACAGCCTCTTGGTCTGTACTCAACTGGGGTTGAGGGTCGAAGATGGCAGAGAACACTGTCACCACCTGTGTTCCTTAGAAGAGAAGATCTCCTTTCTTTTCCCTTGATTTGTTTTTTTAAAGTTAATATCACACACTGTGGCCTATTAAGACTGCAGCACTGGATGTTTCTCTAATAGTTTTAATCTTTGCTGAATTCTGTTAACAGAGGTAAGGGGAGAGCAATTTTGTGCATATAATTTGGCCTAAAAAACCATCAACTGGCTCTCTGCACGTTATTAATGCAACAGGGCTGGTCAATCGCGTTAGGAAATGTAGGAAAATTCTTAGGTTAGCAGCCAAGAGGCGACACCAATAAAAGGCTGCAACACTACTTGGCAGTGATTTTCTTCAATAAATACTTGTGTGGTTTGTCCAAGTCCTTCTTTAATAGTTTCTTCACAGTGTAGCCTAGCCTGTTGTGACAAACATATCCAGAAATGCTTTAAAACTGCACCCTTTTATTCATTGTTCCTCATACATGTACAGAATCTCCTTAAAGTTCAAACCCACTCTTATCCCATTGTATTTGTTGTGCTTTAATGTATTATATTAAATTGAGTGTCCTTTTAACAAGCTGAAGTAGCCTCAAATGTTACAAGAAGAAGGTGGGATTTAACCTATCCCTAATCCTCCACCCCAGGCTTCCTTTACTGTGTACCTTTGTTCCTACCATGGAAGATTGTAAACCATGGTCTACAGCCACAAACCTATGCAAACAGACAACTTTTACAGAAAGATCCAGGAGACTGGAATTAGCACGGCTAGGCTGCCCAACGTATGAAGACTGATATAAGCCAAGAAAGGAGAGAATCCTGCAGAGGTGAGGTACCTGCAGAGCATGAGCAAGGAAATATCACTCATCTCTTGAACCAAGGGCAATTATTCAAGAATGTGAGCCCTCCTGAATGCTAATCTTCCTCCGTAATCGAAAGTCAAAGCAGCGGTCAATAATGAACTCTGTAAGGTCCAGCTTCTATGTAAATATTTGTCTTTTCTTCAGCCCTAGGCCAGCCAGATCAATGCTGTATAACAACACACACAAGAATATTGAATTAACTCTTCCCTGAAACACCATAATAGACTTCCAAAATACTGCCTCCTCTGCCAATGGGAATCAAGCACGAAGTAGATGGCTGGGGATGTCAACCGAATAAGAAAACACCTACTGTCAATGGACATAGAAAGCCTTGTTCAACTTTCAGCTGAACCACAAATCCTCGACTGGTGAGAAACCAGCATCTGGTTCATGCTTACGATCCTAGGCCAGCTTTCCTCTAAGGTTTTAGTAGACTTTTTGAAAAAGACAATGGAAGCCAACATCGGTGCACTTCTAACCTGTACAGCACGACTCTCATATAGTAACTGTGTATAACAAAGCACTGCATCTTTAGGCTCAGAGACAAAAGACAAGATCCGACTCATTTCAGACAAAGCGATTAAACATAACCTAAATAGTACGTTATGTTTATTTGTATAATGCGCTAATCACCTGTGAGGGTATCCACTCGCTATGCAGGTGGGTAGGGGACTGTCTCCCTGGTGCGTTTATTCAAAGAGCCAGGTGTTCAGCTTCTTGCGGAACTCAAGAGGTGACGAGGAGGCTCTGAGGTGATGTGGGAGGTCATTCCATGTCTACGTAGAGCACATGTGCCAATCAATCAAGATGGAAAAGCAAAAGTAGACTCCTCGAACCCCAGTGGGTAGGTGGGTACACCCTCAGGGCATCATCAGACCCAGTCTGAGAGTCTTGCAGTGCTTAAGGAGATACTTCACTCAGTCATTCAACAGCACCACTGGTACAGCCGGAGAGAGCGACTGATGACTTTCTCACATTTTAAGAGCACTTTATAGCTCATGATCGTCATTTCTGATCACCTATCATTGTCAGTTGAGTTATTTGACCACGCAATAGTGACCAGATGACATGCGGTCGCTGTACCACAAAACTTGACCCCAATATAACATTTTAGGCATTACCACTGCAGTCCTTGAGGGAGGGGACAGCTCTCACTCTCTGGCTGCAGCACCAGGCTCCGCTTCTTTCTCCCAGGGGAGGGCATTTCCATCTTTTTTTCCTATCTTCTGGAGACATCATGCAGCCCTCATCACAGATGGGCCCTCCAGATGACCAGCACTGGGGACATCTTATGTAGAGGAGTTGTTTCTGTCGCAATTGTGTCACATTACGAGGTTGATTCAGAAAAGCATTTGAGTATTGGCAGCAGTACTACAGGAGTATTTTTTACGCACTCTTGTCTGCTTTTGTGAATCAGCCCCAAAGCGCCCAACTCCCTGTTCGTAAAAGTTCAAACAGGTCCCACTCCTCTCTATTTGTATATGAATATTCCGTGAGATTTCTAATTTTTAATGTTGTTGGGGCCAATTAATAAGGGCATGTAAGAATATGTAAAAGAATACTACAGGAGTATTACTCACCTATTCCAAAACTACACTCCGAGATTGCTTTACAGCTGATAACGTGGAGGCTTCATCTCTGGAGGTGTGCATATAACTTCTGTTTTCAGCATTTCTCACACTATGAAATGTAATCTCCCCGTAGCGTTTACCCTGGTCTTTTATAGAATCATTGTCGCTACAAATCGCTTTGGCCATTTTTGTTTTTACACAGAGACACGGTGGCCTCTTGTATTCTTTTGTGAATGTTTACTTTCGCCACTAATTTGACATTCCTTGCTGCTACCGCGTTAAATTTGTAATGTTCTCTTTTCAGGGCTAACCACATTTTGAAGGGCTTGGCTTTAAGCCTCAAAAATGTATTTGCTTTATGGGTTCTGTGGTAAAAAGTTTGCTTGTACATGCAGTTTGAATTAAACAAGGGGCCAGATGTATCAAAGGGTTTTTTTACCCATTATGTGTCTATGGGAAAATGTGTTCATACATATGGCCCAAGAAGTCCTAAGGTAGGTATGGCCGATGACGATCCGGGAGGTCAAATCCATGTCAAGTTTTCAAGATAGCCGCTGATCATGTAAATTATTTTTTATGAGATTTACTGTATGTAAATGTATTACTTCTTGGCCCACATTAAACACCCCTGCTTTACAACAACTTGATAGTTACAAGTCAAGAAAAATAAAAAATAAATCGTAGTTGACATTCATTTGCACACTTGTTTAATATCTTTGGAGAGAGGCCAAGAATGGAATGGGGACACAGCGTGATTCATCCTTGCGCCCACCGCTTCTGGATCCCACTAAAACAAGATCAATGCACACTGCCGGGTCAGTACACAGAAACTTTGCTAAAGTCTGCTGCAGCTGTTCTATGCTTCAGGAGTGTTCAAAATAAATCGAGACTAATGTCAGAATTTCAAGATTAAGATGAAAAATAAATTGACTTTTAAGTAATCCAAATGGAACGTGTTTACAAAGACAGTCGGTATCCTGAAAATAATGGCATGAATGTGACCGTCCTGGACATATCTTGGCCACCACGAACTAGAAATTGGGATAAGCGCAAAATACATGTGCCTCGATGCAGCTAGGTTGGTCTTTGACACTTAAGTAAGAACTGCATCAAATCAAAGCTGCTTTTTTAATATTCAGTCACTACCCATGACCATCACCCGTCTGACGAGACCCAACCGACACTTCATTGATGTGATGAGTGGCTCTTCAATGTTACAGTTGGCTACTAGCTAATCCCTCAATAAATGCCCATTCTGGTAAAAGTGTATCAGATATTTTATTTATGAAAACTGGATCAAGATGCACCTAGAAACTGAATGCTTCATGGAATATATGACTTGAAAAAGATTCACTAAAACCTGGGATCGGATCCTCAACACTTGTTGCGCACTTCAGTTTCACAGAGGGTTGCAGAAGTGACATCTGTGAATGCAAATGGCGGATCCCGAAATGTAGCACTCCAGCGGATTGTCCAAATACAGACAAACCTCAAGATTAAGTGTAGGGCATTAGAACACATGGCATCTATGATTTGCCTAAATTTCGATGAACACTTCTGGGATTTTTTTGTGAATCCTCAGAAAGTGAAAAATTTGAGTAAACCACAGGACGAAGGAAACTTATCCAGGGTAGGTTTCAGGCTTTTTAATGATTTTCTGTGAACCTTCCCATTAGCGATGAGCTACACGTACCCACTGGTGGTTTATCGGGCGGCACTGGTCAATATTGTAGGTGTTCAGTAGAGCTCTGGGCACCCAAATATTAAGGTACATTGAGAAGGGCCCATTCCAATGCCAAGAGGTTAGGAGTTTAGCCACCAGACCACATATCTTTCCAAAATCCTTCATGTTGTGACTAAATAGACCCACTAACCGGTCTTTCTCAGTAGCCACAGGGTCCCAGATGCACCTTGTTGGAACCAGCACTTTCTGGTTGGCTGAAGGGATGGCCCCAGCCAGGCAGAACCTACATCTCCCCTCAAGGATGGGTGATTACACTCGATGTATAACCTGTGCTCACCCTTTGGTAGCTTGGCACTGAGCAGTCAGGCTTATTTCAGAGGCAATGTGTAACGCAAAGGCACAGGAGTCACTCACGATAAATACTCTGAGCGTCACAAAAGAGACTTCACACAGGATGTATATAAAAGCGTTTGTATACAACACAAGTCAATCATTATATGAACATCATATACTTTTGGCCATGAAGCAAATTTGGAAATATTACTAGCAGTACTAGGCCAACACGTATTGTTATGACTTCAACATTATGCACTCTGAGGACAATTCCTAATCTAATCCCTCCCAATAGAGAAAGCACCCTTATGCGGTGAGACACGGTGTCCACCCCAGGCCAGTTCTAGGGCACACCCCAGGTCACAACGATATCAAAGATATGTACATACACAAAAATAGAACACTTTTTAGCAGCACTGCGTGCTGGAGCCACGCAAATAAACCCAATGTCAAATGTATTGTGCTTTTGGCATAAAATCAGCATATACCGCTGCACCGTCAGCCAGTGCTGTGAATCACAGGCGGTCTGCAGACTGTCACTCCCACTCACACTCTCTCAGCACGGATACATGGTGTGACAGGTATCAACCAGTCCGTACTGAACATTCTTGCACACATACGCACTCGGCACCCTAATGCAGTGCCACTGGTACCCAGCAGGTCAATGGATAACACCCTGCAGACTTAGTGGCCCCAGCCTCCCTCCATCCTCCAGGTCACACAGATTGTCCTATACCCCAAGATGGAAGATAACCAGCCCCACCTCCCGGACACTGGGCCACAACCGGCCGAAGTCACACTTAGTCTAGGTCCTCAGGAAGCAGATGGGGATATGTAGCAAGTTTTAAAGAAGAGGTAGACGTAAACAAGGGGAGTTTAGCAGCCACTCAGGAAGTTCTCCAACAGGTCTCAAAAAACAATGGAGTCACACAGTCTCTTGACCCGCTTCCGAACTGTCTCAGAAACGTTCCTTCAACCCAGTCAATCTCTCTCGCTACTACCTGGCTTCTCAATGTCTTTGGGAGGGGCCAGGTGGGGGGAAGGCAGGTTGTCTGCCGCAATGAGAGTCAAAAGGAAACAACAGATGAATGGGGAGCCTCTCAATAGGAGGCGGCACCCCGAACAGTACACAATGATCATGGTCGTGCCCAGGCAACCCGGACACAGTGTCTGGTGCAGGTTGGTATGAGTTGCACCAGACACGTCAGGTCTTCAAACACGAAGTGTTGCAAATTTCATACCTACCTGGAAATGAGGCACAACGTCCGGTGCACAATGAAACACATTGCACCAGACCATTTCAGTCACACACACAGGCGCAAGATCAGCAGAGCCACATGAGGTAGAGTGAGGCACTACTACTGATACACCCCCACCTCAGAGGGTCACACCCTGTGAATGGGACACTGCAAGCAATGATCATGCAGTCGGTGTGTCACATGAGAGAGATGCGGCACTATCAATGAAAACGGGCCACACGGAGTCCCGCAACCGGTGAATCGGCTCACCACCAACTAGATGCTCATGAGCGTTAGGATCCCCGCAGTACAGGAACCACACACCTTAGATGCAGGCAAGATTTCTGGGGCTCCGCACTAGACAATACGGTTTCCATGCGCACACCGCAGTACCCGAATGGATTCAGTAGCCGAATGTGAGCATTTCAAAGGGCACCACTCTCTAGATGACACAGGTAGATGGTGTTGGTCCCTCGTGTGAGATCTTTATTGTCCCTGAGATCTCCGGGAGAACAGGAGGCCCACAGACTGACTCTTGGAGAGCACACTTCAGGGTGCTACACTTCAGCAGGTCTTCGGCCCAGACCAGGCACTACACAGACAGGGCACACGGTCCCCTTCATGGGCAGTTATCTTCTATGTGCACAACAGAGTCCTCTAGCAGTGTACACCATGCACTCTGGGTTCTTGGGTCCCGCGTCCCCAAAAGCGTATCTCACCCCTTGCTGAAGGATGGCACCAGTAGTTATACTGTTGTGTGTCTTTGAAGTTAGGGGTGGTTTAAGGGGTTTCCCTTTGAATCACAGATGTCTCCCCTAAATTGTAGGCCTGTCTGCCATGGGGTCGTGGAATGCAGATCTTAATCTTTAGTGGGGCCATGATCTGACCCCTAGAGGCTTAGTGTCGGACCCTCTCTCTCCAATCTATCCCACCTCAAATGGCAGAGGTCTTGTCGTTCTAGTGGTCTGCCCATGGTTTATGACAGTCTCTGGGGAATGCACTGATATGCTCCCCCTTACCCCACCCCCGCTCCCCTGATACCTGGTGTCCACTGAAGCACGCCACCACGACACAGAAGATTATTAGAGTATAGAAATGCCCATATTCTATAAGTGGCATTTCTAAGCGAGTTATGCCAAAACCCCTTTACCAGTGGAAAGGCTTTGGCAGGGGGAATCCATTGATAGGAAACATTATAAGGCTGCACCACTTCAATTCACTTTTGCAGTCCGTAGTAATGTCCACTACTTTCCTATGTTGACCTATGGGAAGAGCAAGCCTCATGGGTAGTGAGAGGTATTCCTCACTACCTGGGCGCACGTCCGCTAGTGCGCACCCAGACCTGCGACGGCAGGGGGGACACATAGTCCCAGCACCAGGGGTGCAACTGCACCCGCCTAAGTCTGCAACTGCAGACTAGACACAGATTTAACAAATACGTGTCTCAGTGCTTAATCAAAAGCCTGTGATGGCAGGTAGCACACACATTCAAGGGCATCATAGTTGCGGGTGCGCACATACAGCGGCCTGCGATGGAAGGCTACTCATGAGTTTAATCACGATAGATGCCAGTGCGCACACACTGGTCTGCGGTGGCAGACTGGCCCATATTTCAGAATGTGGAGTGAGTGCTACTTCTCAACACGGGTATGAAGGGTGTGCGCACTTTCACACTGAATGTACAGCAGGAAAGTGCCCAGGGCCTAGAGGCCACACAAGAGAATCAGCAAAACCCAGGCGGACAAAGCACGAAGTTTAGGGAAACTCTACCCGACGGGTATCCGGTCCAACACACCTACTCAAGTTGTGTCTTGGTAGTAATGCCAGAAGTGCTTCCCCAGGCCTTCCCATCCATACCCATGAACCATGCATTGGAGCAATTGAGGCCGCAATCGATTTACCCATAAAGTCTTTTTTTAGGGGATGAAGGGAGGTTAAAAGGACATCATTGCCGCAGTTACTACCTTCAAGAAAGTTAGGTGAGTTAAACGCTCACCACTACCACACACAGGTCTAAAGTTCGGATCATAGCAAGGCAAAGATTTTTGACAGGCATATTTAGTCGCCGCTAAAACTGGCAAGTGTGGACATTTTGTAAAGCCCGGTTTGCAGTTACCCACAAAATTATTAAGTTGACTTTAAAAACAATAATTGATAAGCACCTGCTTCAAACATCTTCATTTTTACTGATTATATTTTTTTCTGTATTACAAATACCGAATGTAATCTGTCTTAAACGCTGACAGCGCTCGTTGCACAAGTTACTAACTTGTGTAACGATATATCTGTAAGAGACAGTAGTTAGTGACAGATTCCTTACCTTAGAATATCCCCAGGCGTCAGGCTGGATCCGGAAAGTTTTTGCGTAGCAGTACCCTTGCGCGTCGGCAGGCGGCGTCGTGCGGCTCCGCGTCCGTCGTCGGCGTCCTGATCGCCGGGATGACGTCGCGGGCAGTACTTAGACGCCGCCCCTGCGCGCTGACGTCAGTTCTGTACACGACTTTCCGCGCCAGGAACGCAGAGCCATGCAAGAAGCTGACATAGGTGTCTGAAAAATACTAGGGCCCTGAAAGGGATGTCCTTGACCCTAGAAATCAGTTCGCAGAACGGGGAGGATGGTGGGCGGTAGGAATCTGTCACTAACTACTGTCTCTTACAGATATATCGTTACACAAGTTAGTAACTTGTGCATCTGAAAGAGACACGTTAGTGACAGATTCCTTACCTTAGAATAGATACCCCAGCAATACCAACCCCGGTGGTGGGTCTGCGAACAAAGATCAGACAAGGAAGTCCCGGAGGACAGAACGGCCAAAGAAGCCGTCCCTCCGGACCGGACTGTCAAGGCAGTAATGCTTTGTAAACGTGTGCAGCGAGGCCCACGTAGCTGCCTGACAGATATCTTGCAGCGGAACACCGCGGCCTAAAGCCGTGGTAGCAGCCGTTGCCCTGGTGGAATGGGCACGCAGCCCAACAGGAGGCTCCTTCTTAGCCAAAGAATAGCAGGCTTTGATACACAAGGTTACCCAGCTGGAGATGGTTCTCTTGTGCACCGCCTGACCTTTTTTGGCGCCCACGTAGCCAACAAAGAGCTGGTCATCCACCCGGAAGTGTTGTGTGCGGTTGATATAAAAAGAAAGCGCACGTTTTGGGTCCAGACGGTGGAGCCTCTCTTCCTCTCTGGAAGGATGCGGAGGCGGAAAGAAGGTGGGCAAAGTGATGGTCTGCCCAATGTGGAAGGCAGTAACCACCTTTGGCAAGAAGGACGGACGCGTCCTAAGAACAACCTTGTCTGGATGGACAGACAGAAAGGGAGGTTTGCATGAAAGAGCCTGGAGCTCACTCACCCGCCGAGCGGAGGTGATGGCCACCAGAAAGGCTGTCTTCAGAGTGAGAAGACGAAGAGGACAGTTATGTAGAGGCTCAAAGGGAGCGCACATAAGAAAGGTAAGAACCAAGTTCAAGTCCCACTGAGGCATTACAAACGGAACAGGAGGGAAGAGGTGTGTAATGCCTTTTAGAAACCTGTTAACGACAGGGGACTTGAAAAGGGAGGGCTGATCAGGAAGCCTGAGGAAGGCTGAGATGGCACAAAGATAGCCCTTGATGGTACCCAGGGCAGAACCCTGTTGGGCCAGGGAAAGAAGGAACAGAAGAACCTCAGAAAGAGGGGCAGAAAGGGGATTCACAGCGTTTGCTGTGCACCATGCCACAAACTTGTTCCACCTGCAGGCGTATACCACCTTAGTGGAGGGACGCCTGGCTGCCAGAATCACATCACAAACTTCGGGAGGCAAGTCGAAAGGAATCAACTGCCGCCGCTCAATCTCCACGCAAGCAGGTGGAGGCTGGACAGGTTCGGGTGGAGGACCATCCCCTGCTGCTGCGACAGAAGATCCTCCCGAAGAGGCAGACGGATCGGGGGATCTACGCTCATACTGAGTAGCTCGGGATACCAAACTCTTCGAGCCCAGTCCGGAGCCACAAGAATGACTTGGGCCCGGTCGTGCCGAATCTTCTTCAACACTCTTGGTAGAAGTGGTATAGGCGGAAAGGCGTACAACAGACCGCAACTCCACTCGCGACGAAAAGCGTCGCCGAGCGAGTGCCGCCTTGGAAATTCCAACGCGCAGAACTGATGACATTGCGCGTTCTCTTCGGTGGCGAATAGATCTAACCAAGGCTCTCCCGACTGTAGAAAGAGTCCTTGCGCCACTTCCGAGTGAAGACGCCATTCGTGATCCATCATGCACCTGCGGCTGAGTTCGTCCGCCCTGGCGTTCAGGGAACCTGCCAGGTGTTGAACCATCAGGAACATGCCCTGATGTTCCAGCCATGTCCAGAGGCGCAGAGCCTCCTGACAGAGGGTCCACGACCCCACCCCGCCTTGTTTGTTGCAATACCACATGGCGGTGGTGTTGTCTGTGAACACCTGCACTACCTTCCCTTTGACAGAGGGAAGGAATGCCTTGAGTGCAAGTCGGATCGCCTGGAGCTCCAGAAGGTTGATATGGAGCCGGGACTCCGCCGGAGACCAGAGGCCTCTGATCTCCACCTCTCCCATGTGACCGCCCCATCCCAGAAGGGACGCGTTCGTCACAACTGTGTGCTCTGGCTGGGGAAGGGAGAGGGATCTGCCCATGACCCATTGCCGGTTCGAGAGCCACCACTGCAACTGTTTTGCAGTCCCCTCCGAGATCTGGACGTGATCGGACAGGTTGCCCTGGTGCTGCGCCCACTGGAACTTCAGGTCCCACTGCAGAGCCCGCATATGCCATCTGGCATGATTGACCAGCAGGATGCAGGAGGCCATGAGGCCCAGCAGCCTCAGGGTCATCCGTACCGAAACCCAGGATGAAGGCTGAAAGATCGGAATCATAGCCTGAATATCCCGGACTCGCCGTTCGGGAGGATAGGCCCGAAACTGTGTCGTGTCCAGAACTGCACCGATGAAAAGGAGCTGTGGAGAAGGAATCAGATGCGACTTCGGCACATTGATGGAGAACCCCAGCGAGTGCAGGAGTTCGGCCGTAGTCTGGAGGTGGGAGACGACTGCCTGGGACGAGCCCGCCTTCAGCAGCCAGTCGTCGAGGTAGGGGAAGACTGGAACCCCTGCCCGGCGCAGATGAGCTGCGACCACCGCCATCACTTTCGTGAACACCCGAGGGGCACTTGTAAGGCCAAAGGGGGAGCACGGTGAACTGAAAATGCTCGAGGCCTACCGTGAACCGCAGGTAACGCCTGTCGGCCGGCAGGACGGGGATGTGAAAATAAGCGTCCTGCAAGTCCAACGCTGCCAACCAGTCTCCAGGGTCGAGGGCAGTCAAGACCTGAGCTAGGGTGAGCATCTTGAACTTCTCCTTCCGGAGGAAGCGATTGACGTTCCGGAGGTCCAAGATAGGACGCATGTCCTCCTTGTCCTTTTTGGGCACCAGAAAGTAGTTGGAGTAGCAACCACGTCCTACTTCTGGGGTCGGAACATGCTCGATGGCCCTCTTGGCCAAGAGGGCCGTGACTTCCTTCTGCAGAAGCACCAAGTGATCCCCTGACATGCAGTGGAATTGAGGTGGCATGGCTGGGGGGTGGTCTCGAAGGGGAGGGGTAGCCCCTTCGGACAATGTCCAAGACCCACCTGTCCGAGGTGATGGGACGCCAGTGGTGAAGGTGATGGCGGACCCTGCCCCTACTGGCGTGCTGTGCACCGGAAAGGAGGGACTAGGAGGGCTTGGAGGCCGTGGACGGGCTGGAGGTGGTGGCCTGACCCGCACGCTGGTTGCCCGAACCGCCACGGCGGTATCCACGCCCTCGGCCACGCGAAGACGCTTGCTGCGCGGGCCGGTGGCTGGGCAGCTGACGTGACTGGGCGCCCCTTCCGTGGCCATGAAAGGGGCGAAAAGCAGAGGTTAGCGGAGGGCGTACAACAGAAAGGCCCAGGGACTTGGCAGTAGCCCGTGAGTCCTTAAAACGCTCCAGCGCATGGTCTGCCTTTGAACCAAAAAGACCGACTCCATCAAAGGGCATGTCCATGAGTGTATTCTGGACATCACTCGAGAAACCAGTTGTCCTCAGCCAGGCGTGGCGACGTAGTGCCACCGTCGTGCCGCAAGCGATCTGCCCAGCGAGTCGGCGGTATCAAGGCCACAACGTATGGTGTATTTAGCCGCATCTCGCCCTTCCGCAATGGCGCGGGTAAGCAGTGTCTGGACCTCCTCAGAACACTGCGGCAAAACAGCCGCCACCGAATCCCACAGGGAGTGGGTATATCGGCCCAAAAGGCAAGCGGTGTTGACGGACCGCAAGCCAGCACTGGAGGAAGAAATAGCCTTCTTCCCAAATTGGTCCAGGCGTTTGGATTCCCTATCCGGAGGGGCGGTAGGGAAGGCGGTTTGGGAGGCAGAGGCTTGGACAACCAAGCTCTCGGGGATGGGATGTTGGGAGAGAAACAAGGGGTCGCCCGGAGCAGGGCGATGGCGTCGGGGCACGTTCCTATCCACAGGAGCCCCTGTGGTGGGTTTGGACCAGGCACCCAAAAGAACGTCAGTGAGTGCATCATTAAACGGCAGCACAGTCTCCGAGGAGGAAGCCGCCGGCTGAAGCACTTCTGTCAGGAGGTTAGTCCTGACAGCCACAGTAGGCAATTGGAGATGTAAGGCTCCAGCTGCTATACGCAACACCGTTGCAAAATTAGCTCCCTCCTCCGTAGCCACGGGAGGAGACAGCATGCCAGTGTCAGGGGAGGTGTCTAGACCACTGGCATCCCCAAGTTCCTCAGCCCAGTCCGGATCATACTCACACTGTTGTGTGAGAGGGTCCTCAGACCCTCCCAGCTCTCTTGGTCCTCCTCAGGTTCAAAATATGGAGGAGGAGGGACATTTGGGATCCAAGGTCTCATCGGGCGCCGGAGCCGGCGTCGAGCGGACGCCGGTCCGGCTCCATGTCTGGAGCCGGAGAGAGCTGGGGACCGACGCCATCCGGAGCCCCGGACGGCGTCAGGAACGGCACCGAGGACATCGGCGTCGGCGGAGGCGTGGTTAGGTCAACCGGCGTCGATGGGGGTTGCGGTACCACCGGAGCCGGGATCGAGGCCGGGGCCGGAGCCGAGGCCGGGATGAAGGCTGGTGGGACAGGCGGCACCGGGACCGGAGTCGACGGCGACGCCGGGGCAACCCCATCAGGGCCCGCGGGGCCCGAAGGCGCACCGGAGGGACCTGGAGGCCCGAAGAGGCGGGCCATGGCCGACAGGAATTCCTGTATTTCGGCCGGATTCGCCCCCGAACCCGGAAAGGACGGGTAATGCGGGGGCGGCTCTATAGGCATGTCCGGGGCCGCGGGGACGGTGCCGACTGGGGCCTTAGCCGAGTCGCGAGACCGGCGAGGCGAAGTCTTAGAGCGATGACGCTTCTTAGACTTTTTGTGCTTCGACTTACCCGAGGAGCACGAAGACTTGGACTCCGACGACCGGCGGGGACTCCGCGACCGGCCCTCGACCTCTCCGGGACCGGGGCTTGGTGCGGCGCGGAGCCGACTGCCGGACCTCGAGTAGCTTTCGAGACCGCTCTCGCAAAGCCTTCGGGTGAAGTTTCCGGCAGTCAGGGCACGACTTCGTGTCGTGGTCTCGGCCGAGACAGAAGAGCCACTCCAGATGCGGGTCCGTGATCGACATCATGCGACCACAGGCGCCGCATGGCTTGAAGCCGGGCATCCCTACGACACCTAGGAGTCGTGAAGACTCAAAAAGAAACAGTGAAAAATTCACAAAAAAGTTAGTCAAAAATTGACTAGGCACTTCTCTTCCCGGATCTGCGCTTACTGCCGCGGAAAAGAAGAACTGACGCCAGCGCGCAGGGGCGGCGTCTAAGTACTGCCCGCGACGTCATCCCGGCGATCACGATGCCGATGACGGACGCGGAGCCGCACGACGCCGCCTGCCTACGCGCAAGGGTACTGCTACGCAAAAACTTTCCAGATCCAGCCTGACGCCTGGGGATATTCTAAGGTAAGGAATCTGTCACTAACGTGTCTCTTTCAGATACCTATAGGACAGTCATTATCGGATAAACACTTCAAATGTTTGCATCCTGGGCCTGCCCTTCTTCAAGGAGGAAATCAAACCACACAAAAAACAGAAATAAATACGGTGCAATAAATTCCTTTCTTTAGACACTATCTAGCAGTGACAACATTTTCTGTCTGATGCAGGTTTTTTTTTTTTTTGCTTTTTATTGCAACAACCAATGATTGTAATTAACAAATACCAATATCAAGGCATGAGAGGTGATGCGGCGGTGGGGGGTGGGTGGCTGTAAGGGAGGGCCGCGACCTAGGAACGGGCTTGAAGTTGCAGAAGCTCAAAAGAGCTGCTAATATTATTAGTGTTGTATAATCTCAATTTTTGTATTTGTATATTGATTTAACCAAGCAAATGCTTTCTAATTTAATAAGCTGGGCTGCACACAGGTGAGCAACTCAGAGGTAGCTACAGTAGTTTACGAGCTACTGGTTGGAGACCCCTGAGGTAAACTGTGCTTTGGAAACTGTAATCTCCCCTACTGTGCATCTTTTCGAGGGCCAGTTTATAAATACAGAGTGGGGCTTCTTGACTGAAATCCGAACTCATTTACAGACCCTGAAGGGTACTGTAACACCAGCCACATAAATCAATTCTCGTCGTTGCAGGCGACAGTTTCAGGGTCTTCTGTCGATTAGTAAATAAATGGCAAATATAATGAGCTCTGAAACACGTCAGGCCTGAAGCTGGAGATGGAAAAGGCGTCAGGCACTGGAGAAAGCGTCAGGCGCTGGAGAAAGCGTCAGGCGCTGGAGAAATGGGTGCCCTTCCCAGCAGGGGTCCGCAGGGGCCGCAGTGATGGGGAGAGAGCAGAATCCTAGCAGAGGGCAGCCAGTGGGCCTGGGGAGGAGTACGAGTGGGCGGTCAAGACCTCAGTGGGCATCATGTGAAGTTTGTGATGTGGCCACATAGAGGTCACAAGCATCCAGTATTGGCCCGTCCCCTGCAAAAGTGGGGGGAGGCGGGCCGTGCAAGAGGGGTGGGGTTGGTTTGGGCAAAAAAAAGAAAAATAATAAAACATAAAAATAAACTTACCTTAACGCTGCCACCGCCGCTGTCTCTCGTGCATCGGATCTTCCTGTTTCTGGCTCTGGGACTGGGCACAGGCTCCCAGCCTGCACTTTAGCCAATCCTGAAGCTGCGCTCGCATGAGAGCAGCTTCAGGATTGGCCTGAGCTTTGGCAACTTGTACTCCCAGGCAGACTGAGAGCCTGTGTCTGCTCTCTCCAGCCCCAGCAACGCAGCTGGGGATGGAGAGAGCTTCACTGCGCATGAGGCGTTTGGCGGGCCTGAGACGGCTGGCCAAACACCTCATGCGCAGTGAATGGAGTGCCCACTACTCTCCAACCAGCAGTGTCATCTCCTGGACCTGCCCCCAAGACTCGCCCAGGTGATTAAAATAAAACGATAACAAAACGGGTGGCGGGGGGGTGGGGGCGCGCTCCTCCGCCCTAATGGAGCAGTTGCCACAACAAGCATCTGAATAATATTGCCAGTAGTGAGAGTATAGTTAAATGAGGAAGTGTCAAGGAGAAACTGGAAACGCAATCTCTAAAAGATGGCTGTGGAGTCCACTTAGCACAGTGGGTTAATGCTACCAGATATCAATGCAACCTACAAGTCAGCGCTTCAAATTCCAAGAGGGGACAGACTCATTCCTTCATCCTTTCAGGGCCGATACTATGAGCACTATTAAGTTGGACAATAGGAGCATCTGGCAGTGCACATTATAATCGCTATTAATAATCAAAACACCAAGTCGAGTGGTGACATCACTGAATACAACCCTGGCTTGTGTTTCAAAGCACATTGATTGGTACCAAGGACACCAACTGCTTCTATAATGGACCTCAACTATCCAGTACAGGTGGCTGTAGTGGTATTTCGGTGAATTTCTAAAATTCTTTAGAAACTGTCTATAACTAAGCCCTGGTGCTAGGGATGGGGCCAAGCAGGCCTCTTAGCCGCAGGAGGAAGCCATTCTGAGGCCCTTGGAGACACCGCTCCAAGTTCTGTTTTTCATTTCATACAGAGATCTCAAGCTGAACAATATCCAGTGTGAGTAGTAGTGCAACCTTGTTTCACTGCTTGCATTCTTGTGCCCTTTGCCTTAATTTACTCTAATTATTAAGGCAAAGGAGCGTCACCCCACTGCTCTCTGAGCAGTTAAAAAAGGAAAAATAAAATGATAATGCTACTTGGTGCGGGGTGGGTTTTAGGTGCGGGCGGGTCTGGGCTGGGCTGTGCAGAGCAGGGAGAGGAGTAGTGGGCACTCTCTAAGTTCACATGGCAGTTTAGCCGTCTCCTCCCCCAAACCCTGCCTCACCACCCCTGTTCGGGTGCAGCCGCCACTGGCAGTAATACAATATCTCGAAACTAAAGAAAATTCAAGACTAGGCGAGCTAATCATGCCTGACCTGGGGATCACTTGCAATCTCTGACCAAATTAAGGTAAATACATTTTTTTATGCTCAAAATATTTTATAGAATATAAGCAAGACAAATAACTAGGCATATACAAAAAATTGTACCGTAACTGTACGGAACAAATCCAGAAAATTTCAAGAGAGAGATAATAACAATAAAAATAATGTTAAATTTCGAGTGCAGCCCTGTCAAGAGTCTAAAAAACACTTATTTTGGAGTGAGCAAAGTTGGCGATGAATAGTTCTCAAACTTTTTAGTTTTTTTCTTAAAACTTCACAATGTTGGGAGAATAAAACACAGCAAACCCTACTTTTTGTCAACCATTTGTGTACAATAAAACATTTTTCCATTAAAAGTTTCCTATAAAAACATTTTTTTACAGGAACCTACACCAAGGGTTTTGTCACCTTCATAAACTGGAGCAATTACAATGTCACACAATCTGGTTATTTTCACCCCATCTGTCAATTTCACCTCCCACAGTCTTTAGTAAGCAGCATGAGCGGAGACCTCTTTCCTTTACCACAGGGATTGTGGAAGCGGGTGAGGTGGGAGGAACCAGGACCCCTTTGGGGTCATCAAAGGTGGTCCTAGTGGACAAGGATCATTTGCAAATTATCCACTCGGTTTTTGTTTTCACCAATCTTTACACATAAATACAGCCAGAGATCAAAGTTTCTTATCTGTATATATTTAAAATAATAATATTAATAAAAAAGAACAGACATTAAATGATTTTTGAGTGTTTCTCCAAACAGTTAATAATCATGTCTGTCAGACCAATGGCTGTACATCCTCACAGCTGGAGGAGTTTAAAAACAGACCCAACTTTATAACAAAGCTTAAATAGCTGCAGATGTAGACGTACAAAACGTAAAATTTGTAGTGAAGTACATTATTTTAGCGTATACAGCGTCTGAAATCACTAAAACCGTGTGCAACTTCATTTTGTATCTACCCAAAAAATACACGTAGATAAATACCAATATACCAAGTAATAATAAATACAGATAAATGCAGAGCGAAAAGTCAAAAAACATAAAAAAATAAATACTGTAAACCTGCGAGACTTATTTATACGTTTTCCACGAATGCATGCACCTGCATGCCACCGAGTGTGAGGCATAGCGCTCTGGGCCTCACTAGTGGCAGCAAGGCGCTATAAATGCAATAAAAACCAATTTGGCAGTTTTAGAAATGGAGGCAGAGGGACTATGACTCTGTCCAATGTAATCCACTAAAGTTAAACAGGGGTCACATCAAAGAAAATCTCCTGTGGAAGTGTTTTAAACAAAGAACCCTAACAAAGGCAGCCCTACAGAAGGGCATTTAAGCAATATCAGAAAAAACAGTGGTTCTTATTGGAATTATAAATGTATACTTGATGCAAAAGTAAGCACAATCCCAGAATGAGAATGTTGAAAGATGTAGATTCAAACAAAGAACCAGCAAAAATTCTATATTTAGGTTGATACATTATGGAAAATATAAAGGCGAACGAGAAAAGCTAATTCCATGTTTTGTATATAGAAAGAGAATGTTTTGAGAGTTTACAACGGAGGTTTTTATAGAAAGGTAATGCGAATTTCCAAAGACTTGCGCGCTGAATAAAAAGTTTATTTTATGATAGATGGCAGGACTAAGAAGCTAGAGCCCTGGGATGCGACCTTCTGAATGACTATGGTCCGGGGCCCTAAAGCCTGTCAGGGAGGGATGAGGGGCGGCGGTGGTGGTGGTGGTGGTGGTGGTGGTGGTGGTGGTGGCGGCGGTGGCGGCGGCGGCGGCAGTGGTGGTGGCGGCGGCGGCGGTGATGGTGCGACCTATCAGCATTGCACATTTTGTCAGAGAGTGGAGGGGGAGAGAGCTCCATAACAGCATAGTGCCCTCTCTGCGCTAATATTACTTTCTTCTTCTAACTATGGAATATGTCATTACTTGCTAAATCACTTATCTGACCAACACAGCGCCTGCTGGATTGTTTGTTGAAAACCTTTAAGAAGTTTATGGGGAAAAATAAAGGTTGAGGGTAATATCTTTGTGTTGGAAATGTTGCATTTGATAAGGGTGCACATTTAAGCCTGTTCTTTAACATCAGGGTCACTGTACCCTGACTCACTACTAAACTGCAGTGCTTGTTAGTAGCAACAGGTTTACAGATGATGGCATCTAACTATAAAGGCTGCTCGAGAGTAAATTTTATATTTTAGGTGGAATTCACGTTTGTTCGAGAGGGCAATAAAAACCTGTTAGTTCGGACTATTCTCAAATGGATGATCTCGGAGACAATTTCCTGTGTTTCCAAAGAGCTCTCAATGGAATCTGGTTGAAAGGTTTTAACTGTAGTAACATATGGCCAATATTACAAGACAAGGAAGTGTTTAGGAGTCTAGAGGCATTAGTAGATGTTCACCTGTTGGGTGTACATGTACACCTAGGAAATTTTCCTTCACCCCGTCCATATTCCTCATTTCACACTCACTCTCTCCTTCCCCTCGCTCTTCTCCCCTCCCAAATAGTCACCCCCTCGCATGGAGCGTCATAAAACTTCACTTAAATATTGGAGCTATAGAAAGAGGACTATGGAGAAAAAAAAAGTGAGGTTTACTTTTTCAGGAGCCTCCCTTCCAACTCTCTTCATAGCAATGATGGAAGGGGCAGGTTTCACAATGTCTGCCACCATACACTAATGGGACGCTACTGATGGGAGCAACTTCATTGTGTGCAATGATTGGTCAAAACATCAGTACAGGCAGAGGGTCTTCAGCTTATTGTTTTATGTATGAAAGCTGAATATGTATAGCTTCTTTCAATATTTTATAGCAGACTAAGGTAATGCACAGTGTGCCAAAAAAGACATCACTGAATGTCTTAGGGTGCAGTAGTCCCCCTTGGGTTGTGCCCCCTACCTCACCAACTCCTGTGTGTCCTGCAGAATCACTTTTGGCACATAGTTTGGGAGCTACCATTTCTTAATCGGGAAGAAGCAATGGAGTAGGGCCATAACAGAGTCATTTTGGCCCTCAAGGCGAGTTAAATTTTTAAGCTCAATCAACTATGTAGCTGAACCCCAGTTGAATGGGCTCAGCAGTGGCAAGGGAGGACCTGGCTTGGCAGTTCGGGCTGGACTGTTCCCACAAGGAATAGGTTCAAGACTGATTTGCATATGGCTGGGTCCAAACTGGGGTGGTGTGGTGAGCAAAAGAATGATGGATTAAACCCAGATCCTTGTGACTTGGGGTGAATGTTTGCATTGTCCAGCATTCCGTCCATCAATTGTTTCTTTTGCTCAGCAGTGGCAACCCCATTAATGGTGGAAGTAAGCGAACACGTATGTGGCCTATGCCTAGAAACAGGCCTTCATCTGAGACTTTATCACGGTCTATAATAGACTGTTCCAAGTCGCTTTAATCTTGCAGCCCCTGCATTAGGCAGTGGTCCATCATCCATCTTGTAGGTGGAAGAGATGAATTTAATAACTTTTCGATGAGCTCAGACTGGCGAGGAGTTGCTTCATAATGGACCCGTGAACGGCTGTACGGCGAGCGGGTCTTCCGTGCCAGATTTGTGTCAGTCAGCGGCGTAATGAAAAGGAGAAGTCTGACTGATGCTCAAGACGAAAAGCCGAGCAGTGCAGAACCTGTAATGCAGCTGTCAATCAAACACTGGAAAACAATAAAGAAAATAATGACAATTACCAGGCTGAAGGCTATCATTTCCTGCAAGAAAGCGCCCTCCCGCTCCCCCCATGCCGCGTCATGCATATGGAGAAGGCGGTATCGCCACCTTATCTCAGGAGCTCCATAGAGGCTGCAATGTGGAATCATTAGATCCCTACAGAGGCCTTGTTGCTCACAATGGCACCGACTCTAAACGCTAGGCCGCCGAAGCTAGACCCAGATGATCTTTCAATTTTCTGTGCCTGTGAGCCTGATCCTAATCGCGCTCTGTGCCCAAGCCTGGAGGAGGAGAGATGGAGGGAGATTTGGATATGTCACAAGAACAAAATCCCAGGCCGGCACCATGGCTCAGCCGCAGCAATTCGCACAATGGCGTGGGCAGGTGTGGAACCAATCAGAACCTTGGACTGGGGATGAGGGGGGTTTACAGACATGGTACCACAAATGACAATTACTAGAGGGTTGAGCGCTGAGAACTTAGCCCAGGCTTCAGGAAAACCTGCCGGATGGGATGTTCTAGAGACAGTGGCTGCAGCCGGGAAGCCAGGGTCCTCCTGTCTGAAACTGGACCACAGGTCTCGTGGAGAAGGGAGAAAACATGGGAGAAAACGACAGAGAGACACTGAGATAAGGAGACAATGACACTGAGAGAGGGAGACAGACTCTGAGACAAGGAGATACCGTGACTTAGACAGGAAGAAAGCAACACAGAGAGACAGATACTGAGACAGGGAGATATTGACACTGGAGCAGGGAGACACAGACAGAGAAACACAGACACAGAGAGAGTGAGACACCGAGAGAGTGAGACACCAAGAGAGTGAGACACCGAGAGAGTGAGACACCGAGAGAGTGAGACACCGAGAGAGTGAGACACCGAGAGAGTGAGACACACACTGAGACAACGAGATGTTGACACTGGAGCAGGGAGACACGGACACAGACACACGAATGCTAACACAGAACAGGAACTTTAAGACACTGCAATGGGAACTAAAGGCTTCACACACTAACACAAACAGAGACTTTGGATCGTGGGAACAGGGACGTACAGACAGTCTCGAGAACGGCTACCAGGCGAACGAGGAAAACACACAGGCGGGGATAAAGAGGTGGGCAACCTCTTCCCCCTGCTCGGCCCAACACACACGTATCCCATGTCATATTAATATATAGTTTGAAAATGGCGTGGTAATTCTGCATCTGCTGTTCAGCAACTAACAGGCGTTTATCCTGCAGTAAAATCCATCACAGGTCTTTCCAACCCAGTCAGGCAAAGCTCTGGGCGCAATTTGCTGACGCAAAACACATCAACTTGAAATCTGATTACGCAGATGATGCCGAGGGGGACTCAAAGGCCTAACATAAGCGCAGCCTCCCACGGAAGTACACAGTGCAATCCTGCGACTGAGAGAACACTCACGGAAAGCAAAGAAAGACTTTAAACGCAAAGGTCACAGAAAGAGGCTTATTGGAGCACAGAGGCCACCGTCGTTGGCTCTTGTCGCCTGTTTCACAAGAGTCCTCATTAAAAGGAGTGGGCGAAAGTGCTCTCAGTACTGCCTGGTGCTTTTAGATTAATGACTTGAGAGAATCAGCCTGTGACCCCGGGGTCAAGTGATGAGAAACCAGGTCAAGAGGTGGTACAGCATGTGAAACATTTGCTGACCTCGAGCCCTTGAAGACCAGGGCGAAAATCTCAGGACATACGAGGGTCGCACGTATATGTAAACTTGCAGTTTTTTAAGGCCAATTTTATCTGCCTCGCCAGTCCCATCTGTTAAAAACGTAATAAACAGAATCATACATCGTTTTAATTGTTAAAGTGCATTTATGGTATATCTAAATGTTTCACAGACTGTTTCAATATACAAATATTTTAAAGTAAATATGCATACATAGAGAGGTTTGGATCAGCCCTCTTCACCCACTGGTTGAACTGTCATTCACATTTTGCTCCCACCCATCATAGCATGGGTGGTCACAAATATTTTCTCAGGGGCCAAAAAGTATGGTCTCTGGTGTGGCCAAGGGCCGCATTGATGGGTGTAGGGCTGGGGCGACGGGGGCTGGGGGGTTGTAGGTGGGCAAAGGGGAAGCAAAGCATGTACATGGTGTGGTCAGTGAACCATGGAGTTATTCTGAGGGTGTCTTTCAATACTGCCCACTAAAGTAATCCCCTAGTCTCTAGAAGAGTCCTAGATGTGGCAAAACTGTGTAATGTTGTATCTGCGCCGCTTTTCCTCTACCTTGCCTCGGGCTAAGCCTTCTCTGTTTGCTATCACTACCCTGACCGAGTCCAGTGTACAGAAGGAAGTAACTTGATTACTGAAATGAAATAGAATAGCACAACGCAAACCAGAAAACCTGAGATCAATCCCAGCTTCCCCACTTGCACAAATTATGTGATCCTAGGCAATTGTTTTATTTCACTTTGCTTCCTTTTTCTTCATCATCCCATTTAAGAGCACCTACACATACATGAGCTATTATGTGTGTTGTACAGAACTTTCTCTTGTGTTTGATTTCATTACCTATAATGTTGTCCATGTATAATAACAAAGCCACCCAGAGGGGTCCATATGACAACTACCCTGCCTCTTAGTTCACTAATGGCATTGTTGTCTGGATGGGGGACGCATGAATGTTTGTATGTTCATGTTTGAAAACTATCACTTATGAAAAATGCTTCTCAATGCAATGATATAATCAGATGTACTAAGGTGAAATGCTTCTGCATGCTAATGAAATACTTGAAGAGAGACTATCATAATTGTACACGTTTGTTGCAAGATGTCTTAAAAATGAAGGTATTCCTAAAGTTGAGTGGTGCCGGACATCTTTTCTTCGTTTTTTGTTTACTGTAGTTAAGCTGTAAATAAATGCTTGCCCTTTAGTCTAACATCTTTCTGAATGTTGGTGTTCTGTCCAGTGAAGAGCAGCCCACTGGAGGGGACTGCATGGAAAGGTCAGGAGATCCATTATCATCCCCCAGGCTGTGCTTTGAGTATGACTGCATCATAGCAAACAGCATGCGTCAGCGGGTCAGCCCACTTCAGTGAATGGCTTTTTTGCACTGTGAGTGACAGCATGGTCCTAAAGACACGTGCACATCCGCCTAAAAGGAAGTAAACCTCAGGGCCAGTGCAGGTCGGACAATAATTTGCCAGTGATTTTTATTTTCCATCGTTTATTATTTTATTTCTTTTTGGTCATCCTTGTGTTATGAATCCATGTCTTCAGGTTAATGTGATTCATATCCATGGTACCTCTTCTTTGCACCAGCTAGAATCATATTATCCTATGATGTGCATTAAAACCAAAAGGGGTTTCTAAGTATATCTGCCTGCTAGGAATGCCCCCGCCTGTGTTGCTGATATTATGTGCATTATGTTGTCTTGTGGCTCATGGCCTCCTGGCAGGTCTGGCTACGTTACCACGCCTGGCTGCCATGATGACTCTTGCGCACGTTACTATTGGATGTTGTTATGTCGCCCTCTGTTATTGCCAAGTTGTTCTACAACAGTCTGCATTTTCTGTTTCTCACCTTTTCTCCTATTCCCTTTGTGGGCTCAGTCTGAACAACAGTTACAAGGTCGAATAACAAATCCCTGGTTTCTACTGATTTGGCCCGTCCCTCGCACCTAGACATAACACTTGTACAGCTGCCATTGAGAAATTAGTGTGCTTTTAATAATGCGCTCGCTTGCTCTAAGATAGCACTTGGAGACGACCTTTCCAGAGAGAAGAGCTGTGATTGTTTGCTGATGTAGTTTTGCATCAAGAGACTGAGGTATGGGGGTTCGCTAGTCAAAGCCCAAAGGTCTTCTATTATTATAATAAACTGGCTTCCAGCACGGGGAGGGTGGTAATGTTAGTTAGACATATATCCACTGCTTTATGAGATGCTTTCCCCGTTCGTATTCTATGGAGTAGTAACTATGCTGATTATATTATTCTTATGTATTATGCTATTAGTACTGACACGTGTACTGTATCTAAGGGCACGTAAGTTGAAATAAATATTTTGAACTATAAAGTGTCTCTTCTTACGCATGTTGTGGACAGGTACGAGAGTGACGAAAGAGTGTTCTTGCCTCTGCGAGTCCTGAGAGAGAGATACCGTGTTCTGGGTTGTCTAATCATTGGTACATTAGTGCTAATGGGACGCTAAGGCTAGTTGGGTTGGGGTTTTGGGTGCTAAGGTTTATGGTTGGCTCACCACTATATTCCGAGGTCCTATTATCCTGTGCATAGCTCTGTATGTGCAGAAACCTTATGACAATGTACAATGGTAATTCCTGTTTTTGTCATTTTTTTATTGCAAGCCAATGGCTAAAACGGTTAGGCAGTGCCATGTTTTTTTTGTATTATCATTTTTGACAAATACTTGCAATTTAAAAATCTCTGTACCAGCTGCAAAGGTCAGCCATTTTGGCTTTGAAAATGCATACTTTTTTTCAGCTCATAATAGTGTAACATTTTGTGGGCTCTCTCAATGCTGTCAGGTAAGGGAAGTGAGGTACAAACAGACAAGGCGATTTTCCTAGATTCACAAAATCAGTGGCCAACAGACCAGCAAGTATAAGTTCTCTAATCTCCTAGTTCACTACAAATAACTATTTTGCCAAAATATTGCATCCCTCCTGGCCCACACCCTTTGTGTAAATGTGTAGAAACTCTGAATTGTGGCGCTCTCAAACATACATATAATTGTAGACCACTCAAAAGCAGTTTTAAAGATCACAGTAGCGCAGACAAACTAATCAACACCAATGTATAGATATATATACAGTATATCATGTACCTATGCGTGATATATATGTATATCCACATATATATATATATACACGTATATATATATATTTTTTTTAATATCCATTGAACTAATTAACCTGTTGTGCGAGAATACCCGCCAAGTTATGTTGTGTTTATCACACTTACTGAGCACGTACTCACAACTAACTTGTGTTTTATATGGGCATCCTGCTTTAATGCATTTTTTAAACATATTTATTACTAAAATTCGAGTGATTAATAGCAATTACGATGAAAGGTTGATCCTTCCACGAGTTTGAAACATTAACGCTTGAATTCTTCACCTTTATTATAATGTAATATGCTAAAAATGCTAAAAAAGTTTTTTGATAGTCATCTGTATCGTTTTGCAGCTTGTTTTTATACCTGAACTTCAAAGAAAAAAAAAACCTTGCATGCCACTTCACCAAGCATAAACAAAACTCATGTCATATTAATTCTGTAAATCTGAAGATATATTACACAAATTCTCACGCACATTCCCATAAGCCCAGCAGGCACTGATGTAAATGTGTGTATGCATGTTCATTAAATATTATCAATCCTGAAGTCTGCGGGGATCCCCAGTCTGAATTAACTCAGCGCGACGGGGTCTCGCCAGAAAGCGCCCAAGAGAGGCGGTGATACGATCAGAGAACACATTAACAAGTCACCGAGAACATATAGCTCATCCATTCGATTACACAAAAAAATCTGGGATGGACTCTTGCTTTCTTGGCTTTACTGGTGGAGGAACCTAGTTTCTTGTATTTTTAGGAAAGATGGGAAAAAATGCAAATGGACGATTTCTCTTGCACGCCTCCCCCACTGGTGTTAAGCATCAGGGATGTTTAAGGCATGAGGGGCCTCTTCTGTCCCTCTGTATCCCTTAAAGGGAGGAGATCCCGGAAGGTCTGAAGGCCTCTATGCCAAGAGTGGAGATGGAGCTATGTTGGACTGTCGGGATCATCAAAGAACTGCGATGGATACATACGCAAATAAGCACATTGATTCAAACTGCATAAAACTTAAATTGGAAGACTGGGGGTTCGCGGGTGGGGAATAATAACAATAAAAAAATTAAACTTACCTTACCGCTGGCGCCACCTCCGCTCCTGGCTGGTGTGATAGTGCAGCCGGGTCCCGCGTGCAGGAACAGGAAGCAGCCAGCAGGCAGCCTCCTTCCCCGGCCGGCCCTAAGCCAATCACAACGCTGCAATGGCAAGTTTTGTGATTGGTGAGGCGCAGCGGAGAGCGCCCCAGCCGGGCCATTTTCTCTATGTATTGTATTGTATTGTAATTGCATTTATATAGCGCTTACTACCCCTGACGAGGCGTCGAAGCATGCTACTCCGGGACCCATAGAGGATTAGTGTTGAATTAGTATAGTGAAACATGCAAGTACAGTAGGCTGCATGCAGCAGCCTACATAGAGAACAAGCATTTGCAATTCAATAGGTCTCGCATTTACGTGAGTTTTAGCTATTGGCATTGTAAATGGCATTGTATTTATGTTTTGGTTTTTAAAATGTAAATAAAAGGCATTGTCATTTACAATGCCTATAGCTTAAACTCGCGTAAATGCGAGACTTATTGCATTGCAAATGCTTGTTTAATAAAGGAATGTCTGAATGGGTGAGAATTGGGAGCATGCTAACCATGTCACAGCTAAGCTTTGTGTTAAAACCGTATTACTTCGAGTTCCCAATGCAGCTCCTAATACTAATGGTCTGACCTGACTCCATGTCACAGCACAAGGCCATCACTAAACCATCAAAGTGCTAACATCTAGGCCCCTGAAAGACAACAGTAGCAGCACAGACCAGCCTGCCCAATTATCCTGGGCTCAGTTAATGGAAACCGTGGGACTGAATATTTCATTCACACAGTTACCACGTCGCCTTAGCTACAGGTTGAACTTAACATTGGTAATTGTGACATAAAACCATGTCTCACTTAAATGTAACAAGTACTGGTTGGTAAATGTTTCTGAAAAACTAAACTCTGCAATCAGATTTAAGCTACCCATTTTGAACATATCTGTGAAACCTGGATTAATGTGCGTTCCTGCCTGTTTACATGAATTGGTAAGATTTGCCCATATGACCAGAAGATGTTACACCTTTTCCAATATACAGGCAATTATGCCTAAAACATCTGTCACATCATGGGTTGTCAATAATCTTCCTTACCCAAATCTTCCAAGTTCTGTATTATCTGCGTCTTGGTTCAGTGTGCAAATTTGCACCACACCCCTATTCAGTGCGCACTCACCACCGGGAGAGTGTAGGGTCATGTATGCTTGCTCCTGCTCCTATATCTAGCAGCCAGTTCAATGTTACACAAAGCACCAAAATCAAGGTTGCTAGTGTGCACTGCACACCCATTCAATTTACGCCCACTACCCCGTAGTGTTCGGGCCTTTGTATGTTTGATTCAGTTACTGAAAGGAAGTGGCTTCAAGTCATTCAGGTTTAATTTCCTGACAAAACCCATACAGTTCTGTGAATTTCATTTAGTCAAGTAGCAGTATTAATCAACCTTCCCTGTCTGAAATGAACCTATTTCCTTTCGGTTTAAAGAGTCGGGCATCCACGAGGGAAAAGAAGAGCATCCCCTGGTCTGGATGTGTGTCTTTAATCCCAGTGTTGTCTTTAAGAGCCACGCTTATCGTCCTGTGTAGTCACACACAAGCCACCACATCTCTACCCCACCTTGGCACCCAGGCCTTGCCTCCTACCCTGCTGTGATCTTAAATAGCCAAGTGTCCAGACCTGCGCCAGGCAGGTCTCTCCATACAAGCGACTCCACTCAAGGTTTGTCGGTGAGGGTATTGTGGTCAGAGGTCAAGGGCAGATACATTGCTGTGGATCATTCGGCAGAACCCTGCCATCCACATATCTTTAGGTATACCTCGCGGTTCACGAAGCTTCCAAGGTAAAAGGATTTCAATCTGCAGGGGACAGCTTCCCAACCTTGAGAACGTCTCCGATGGATTCTCCCACCTCTGATCGACTAATACGTGTGGTTCACAGCTCTCAGTGACGATCTTGCACGGGTCAATAGCCATCTGCCAGGTCGGGTGGAAGCCCAGCAGGTGCTCCAGCTTCTCCGGTCTGCTTCTCTATTAAATTAAGTGATTATCAGGGCTTCCTTACAAATACCGGCTCTCATTGCTCTGGGATCAGTACAATTTTGCAGCAGGAAAAAGGTTAACCTGGCAGATTATTTCAGATTCTGTAAGTGTCGGTGACAGCCTTGCAGGTCACTGGCTCAATAGCGCCCCAACAATGTTCAGCCCTGTGATCATCTTTACTACATAAGTTTTAGGGTTACTTTCTGAAATAGCGCAGATGTGAAGTGTAATCCATACTATAAACAAAATGAAACCTAAAAAGTAAAAGGTAACTGCTTATGAAACAAGGCTAACGTGACTAGCTGCAACTTTCTTCTGCGATGGCGAGCTTTAGGTCAGTCTATTCCGAGCAAGCGTGCACTCTGAACCCCACCGCAGGCAAAGTGACACCACTATGGTCCTCTGTAGCGCTGCGGCCGTGTCACCAGCGCTCTTGACATTGTTGGGCCCCAAACACCTTAGAGATCTTGAACCTCTCTCAGGGTTCTGAATTCACACAGCATGCTACAAACAGTATAATACGCACCCACGCTAGTGCGCCAGGAAAAACCAGGTAGAACGCTTGGTTACCCCGAGGATACATTTTTGCAATTTTAACTTGAATTCCCAACGAGCAACCGTACGGGACATCTGAATGCTTGTTACAAGGATTGACACTTGAGTTGTTCGGGCCCCAGATACACACACTTGGCTGTCTTAAGCAATGAGAGTGGTTCCTTAATTTTGCGTCTCGTCTCCATTGAAGGGAAAGGAAATCATAATTAAAAGAAAGCAGCCTGGAAGCCCTGCCATCACGCTTCTTATTAAACGAGCCGAGAACTACGAGTAGGCACTTTATGTTAATTCATCCGTAAACATGAGTGGATAGACTATGATTCAGCAAAGTTTGCTGATTTACTTCCGCCTACCACAGATGAAAGCAAGCGGCAGTGAAAGCGATCGCGAAAGCGATCGCTACTGTTAAAAAAAAAAAAAAAAAAACAAGCCCGCGAGTGGTGCGCGCGCGCCACAGCGAGCCATCTGGTTTCCATTATCGCGCCCGTGTCTGGGCACGATAATTGAAACCACATGGCCTATTGGTGTCTATTACGCGCACCAAGCGCGTAATAGACACCAATAGGCCATGGGCGGAGCAATGCGCCCGCCTTTGGCCAATTGCGTGCAGTCTTTTACAAAAAGACGCACGAAAAGGCCAATGGGGTAGCACAAAAGGAATCGCACACGCACGAGCGTGTGCGATTCCTAGGTCAGTGCTAAATCCCCGTTTTTCCCCTACAAAATGTCTCGCGCTGCGCGAGCACTGCTACGCAGTGCAACGCTAGGTGCGAGACCTAAAAAGGGGGAGTGCGCATGACTGCTTTGTTCGGCCCTGGGGCCGACCAAACAGTCAGTACCCACAACAGTGGGCAAGCCACTCCCCCCCTGCACTCGAGCGGGACCGCCCACCCGCCCTCCCACAACCAGGCACTGCAGGCACTTCTGCTTTCTCGCAATGCGAGAAGGCAGAAACATAAAATGGTAGTTTTACCATTTTATGTGTCTGCCTTCTCGCACTGCGAGAAAGCAGTGGGGCGACGCCCCCACGCCCCTATGGAGGAGCCGCCACTGCCAAATACTCTACCCCATCTATGTCTGCCCAAACTTTGCTCCTCCCCGCCTGCTCCCTGAACTCTGCCAGCTTACTCTCTATAACAGCATCCGATGTAGCGGGTTGAAGAGTCCTACCGGGTCGCCTAACAATGGCAGTCCAACTGCAGTCCCACATGGGATTTAGCCGAGCCGGAAGTAAACAGGTAAACAGCACCTCTGGAAATGAGGATTCTCCCAGACCTTTTTCAGTTTTAAAACACAACTGAACTCATTTTCATTACTCTTAATTAGGGCTCCCGGTTTTGTGGCATTTATTTTTTGACATTTTTTTTTACATTTCCGTCTGTATTTATCCATATTTATTTTTTGTCAACTTTATCTGTATTTATCCATATTTATTATTGGTTTTGTGAAAGACAAAGCTGAAACTGGTATATTTCCACATTTAGTTAACTAATAAATATGGCGTCATCCATGAATGGCTGCCAGGTTTCAGTGATATGAACACCTGCAGAAGATAAATGAATGCACTTATACGGAAATATGCACATTTCAGTATCAGCCTTGTGCATATCTACTGCTGTTTAAGCCTCTTTACTAAAACTTTCTTTTTTAACCCCCCTTACCTCTTAACACACCCAGTTATTGGCCTGGCACTCATGGCAAAGTGTATTTAGAATCACTCAAAAGGCACTCAATTTCCGTTTTTATCCACATTTAAAAATAAATGCAGACAAGAAAATAAATGGTTTTCTGTCTGTATTTATCTGTAAAAATCAGTAAAAATGGAAAACAGGGAGCCTTACTCCTAATCAAGATTAGCTGAATTAAAAAATCATTGGTAATCTATTTGTAAAACATGTATATGGCAATAAGGCGAGATCCCCTACACACTGTTTAGTTTCCTTTTAGATGACACCGTACCCCTTATACACACAAAAATGTAAATTGTATGTACTAACATCTTCAAAATATAATTACTATTCCAGAAATGTGTTAGCTGCTTGTTTGATATTTCCCAACTTCCAAAGGGGGTACGGAGGGCTTAGAGATCAGGCTCTAAATACATTCGAAATAAATAAATAGGTAAATAAATAATTAACTCAATCAGCATTTGTAGAGCGCAGTACTGTCACCCTTGGGGGTATCTGAGCGCTGGGGTGTAAGGTCTCCGCTGAAAAGCCAGGTCTTGAGGAACCGGGAGGAAGAGGGAAGAAATGAGCAGAAAAAGGCAAAACAGTGGCCAGAAAGATGAGCAGGAAAGGAAGAAAAACAAGCTGAAAAGGCAAAACACAGGGCAGAAAAACGAGCCAAAAAAGGCAAAACAGACGGCGGAAAAACGAGCCAAAAAAGGCAAAACAGAGGGCGGAAAAAAAGCTGAAAAAGTAAAACAGAGGGCGGAAAAAAAGCTGAAAAAGTAAAACAGAGCAGAAGAGGGCAAAACAGGGCAGAAAAACGAGCAGAAAAGTGAAAATGGAGGGCAGAACAATGAGCAGAAAAGGCAAAACAGAAGGCAGAAAATCAAGCAGAAAAGGGCAGAAAGACTTGCAAAAAAGGCGGGGCAGAAAAACGAGCAAGAAAGGCAGCAGGTAGACAGGCAGCAGAGGGTAGTGGATTGCGAGTAGATTAGAGATGAAGTCTGTAACCTGCTTCATCTTATAGGGTGCTGGACACTACAGAAGACAGATGGAAAAGGGAGGAGCAGTCATGCGTGCAACAGTGTTCACTGCAGGGTTTGAAGGGCAAACTGCACTGACCTGCAGTTTCCATCTCTGCCACGGTGGAACTGCAGGCCAAGTGGATGGGTGAGGCTTAAGGATGTAAGCACCCCCACCTTTACCGATGCGGCATGGGCACAGATTAACACACCTGGCACACAAACGTGTCATTTAGAACCAGTGGCATGATATCTGAGTGAAGGAGTAGCACTGGGCTAGTGCTACAGGGTAGGATGACTGTGGAGAGGGCAAAACGAGCATCCTCCGATAGGGCAATGTAGAAGAAGTCATTAAGAGGGAAACATCTAGGGTGTTATCTAAGCTGAAAGCAATAAAAGGCAACTGTTATCATCATTACTCACAAGAGGAAGTGTGAACATGCAGACCTGCCAATTCACACAGTGCCACCGTGTAACACGCAATATAAGCTCCCATCACACATTCACCGGATGAGGAGTCAATACCACACTGTGGCAGGGAAAACGAGCTGAAAACCACGCGTTTTTCCCGAGGCTTTGAACTGCAGACATCCAATAAGGGGTGCGAAAACGCCTCAGGACATCAGCACCAGCCTCGGTAAGCTTTTTTTTTCTTTTTTAGGGAGGAGGGTGCTTTGGGCGGGGTGGGGGCAAAAGTGCCTCTTAGGTACTTCTCGGCACAAGGCCCCGCACCCTCCAAGGTCCCGCCCCCCTCCTCACATAGTGAGGTTTTTGTTGAAATTGGCAGGTCTGACCATGTCTGCGATAACACGTAGCACCATCAATCATTGGCACTTTACTAGGTAGGGAGCGTGCTAACCTTTCCAAAGCAATAACATCTGGGAAGCCCATTCAGATCTGAAGACAGTTACTGCCCTTTCCGATTGGTCTGTACTTAGCAATGCTACAGCACACAGGATGTGGCTCATTCTGTACAACTCAATATAACCAATAACCTGGAACTCATTAGCATTTTCATGACGCTCTGGACATTGCTCACTAATGTTAATGTAATTGAAGAGCTTAACGAGTCGCAATTGTGTGGCCCACGAAGCCTCAGAGACAATGGTGTGAACTTTGGCAGTGTTAAAGGGACCATACAGTAAAAAGTACTTACTCAAACTTACATCATCAACAATCAAAGACAAGGGGTCTGGAATGTCTCTTTCTTTGATAACGTCTGATTTGGTTGTAAAAATCTACTGCAACATCATTTACCAGGTGATCCTTTCAAATCAACCTTTAATCCTTCTAAAGTCAATATAAACAGGCGCCATTGCAGATATGGCATAACCAATGTAGCCAATAGGTCTGGCTTATGAATGAATGAATGACATTTTATAGAGCGCTACATCTGCTCGAGCAGGAGCGACCCGGCTCAATGTTGAGTCAAAAGTAAGTAGAAAGACTAATTAAGATTGACAAAGAGGGGTCCAGGGGGAGCAATCACGGTTCTTTAAAAAGGTGGGTTTTTAGCTGGGCTCTAAACATGAAAGTGCCTTTTGTGTTAATAATGGGTTTAGGCGCTCAGTAAGTTATCGTACATGCATGCTGCCACTCATCTTTACACGCATGCATCTATTTATCCATCAGTGGCTAATTCTCCCTCTGGCACAACCACAATAAAACACACACACAATCAATAACATATTCTTTTAATTTATTTTACATAAGTAGAAAAAGCACAATAAATATGTCAGGGCAACTGCATTTATCATACATTTCATAATAAACAAATCACATCAATGGTATCAGAAATATTTTTTCCAACTGAACCAATCAGGCCTCTAGCTGTTATCATTGGCTTGTCACCATAACCACCTGTAGCTTGTACTGAACTTAAACTTTCCCACACAACAACCATCGGGCATATATTCATAAAATGACACCGCATGCAAAATTACTATTGGCAAAGCAAAATACTATCCCACTTAAGAAGGCCTAGCAAGGATTCTGACAGCGCAAACCTTCTATAAGCAGAGTTTATCAGAGGGGATAACCAGCACCAAAACCCTGGCCTACTATGTTAATCTGTAATCTGTAATCCATGTAACAAAATACCTATCTGCAGGCTTTAATACAGAATAATAGCAACCTACCCTTAAATGCCTTTTGACTTTAACGTATATTTTTCACAATCGAGATGTCAGGCCTGCCTCTATCATAACTTTCCATTATAAACAATAAGGCCCATCACCTTCATCATTTGCTTATCACAATCATGACCAACTCTGACCCACTTTGCTGGTCATAAACCTTCCCGCAAGGCAACCGTCAGCTATGCTATAATAAAATTCCAAATATGTATAAAATGCAGTTGTCAAAGCAATATAAATTCCCTACTAATATAGCCTACTAAGGGTTACCATAGTGAAAATTGTTTATCCCCATGGGTTCTTTGGGTGGGTCACCAACACCACAACTATTACCTTCCACAGTGTTCTACAATATTCTGTGTAAAGAAAACCATGCCCACAGGCTCACAGTCCACCCTTTAGCACATGCTTTTCACAATAAGTAAGATTTACTTGGTTTGTCATAACCTTTCATTATGAACAGAAGACACCTAAGGAACTTGACATAACTTTCCCACTGAACCAATAAGGCCTCTGGCCTTCACCAATGGCCTTACACTGGGTACAACACAGACATTCTGAAGTGTGCAAGCTGCCAACCATCAGGCATACATTTATAGAATTGCAAACAAGTACAAAATTACACTTGGTAAAACTAAGTACAGCCCCTTTCATTAGGGCCTACCCAGAACAACAGTGAAATTCTACTCCCAGGGTTTGTTAGAGTAGGCGACCAACACCAAAACCCTTCCCTACTATGGTAATCTGTGAGATTACATGTAACCAAATATCTTTCCACACTCACTTCACAATACACTGTTAGAGGTTTATTTACCACATGCTTTTCACAATAAATAAACCAGGCCTACTTCCTTTGTAATAACTGTTCATACTAAACAAACAGAGCTATGCCCTCTGTTATAACATTTCCTCGCACACCAATAAAGCCTACAGCTGTTGCCAATAGCTCGTTGCCATAACCAACTCAGGCTTACTGTACTGAGCATAACCTCTTCCTCAAAGCAACCATCAAAGATATAGACATAACATTGCAAAAGCGTACAAAATTACAGCTGGCAAAACAGAATACTATCTCTCCTAACAGGGCTTAACAAGAAACGAGCATATCTTCTATCCCCCCCAGTTTGTTCGGGTGGGTCACCATCACCAAAATCGCTGGTGTAATTCCATGAAACAAAACACCTGCCTATAGGCTTTAGCACACAGTGATAAGAGTCTGTTCTTAAATCCTATTGTCTTGAACATATGCTCTTCACAAAAAAGAGGTCAGGCTGACTGGCTTTGTTATAACGTTTCATAATTAACACATCAAACCTATGAATTCTAACATGAATTTTCCTAATCAATGGAAGAAGCCTTTATACCATATCTAACACCAAGCTATTTAAGGGCACATAAACCAGCAAGAATCATGCATATTGTTATAAAATAGTAAATTTGTAGAAAAAAACAGTTTGCAGAACAATATACAACCCATGTCAACAGGACCCAACAAGAATCCCCACAGTGAAAACCCCCAGGGTTTGTCAGAATGGATGGACAACGCCAAAACCCTTGCCTACTATGGAAATCTGTGAGATTACATGCAACAAAACACCTGTTTACAGCCTGTAACACAATGTGATAAAATACAGCTGTATTACTTGCGTTAACAAATGCTTTTTACAAGTAGTAAGCTAGACAAACTGCCTTTCTCAGAAAGTTCCAAAATGAGCAAACTAGACCTATAGCATCGGGCAAAACGTTTCCAGTCCACCAAGCAAGCCCATAGCTGGTCACCATAACCAACTCAGGCCTACAGTTTTGAGCGGGGGCAGTTTAGCGGCGTGAAGGTGCACTGATAAGAGGAGGATTAGGAGTTATTTCTTGAACTCCACGGTGAGGGAGGCCGTCTCAGCTGTGTGGTAGGTGGACACTGCGCCAGAGGAAAGGAGCAAGAGAGAAGATGGCTTGTTGCCTTATTTACTCCTCCCTTCTTTAAAGCTCAGTTGGATGGTGGGGTGCGTACAGCCACTTATGGAAACTTTGCCCGCTGGGTGATTAGATTTTTGGTTGGACTTGACTTTGTAAATGATGCATTGAGACTTGCACTTGATGTACGTCTTGGCGGGGGAGCCAATGTAGTTTTTGAAGTGTAGAGAGCAATCTTGTTATTTTTCTTTGTCCAGTGATGTTTTTGTTTGTTGTTCTATCACCATAGATACTTCCTAAAATCATTATGTCAGAATACCCATCCTCTTGTAAGCTGATGACTCAGTTCCCTTGGTCCTCCTGGAAAGAGCACTCCAGGCGTTAGAGGATCTTATAAACACAACAGGAAATCATTCCCAGCAAATTTACGTAAAGCGGACAAACAAGTCAAATATAGTGGTCATGACAGTTGAGCCTCATAAAGTAAAGTTCACAGCAAGACTCTCTATTGTTGGCAAAGAAAACCATGAAGCAAAATGGAACAAAATCCGGAGGGCTTTGAGTCTTAAAGGACACATCAATGTTTCTGAGCTATGAGAATGACCTGGAAATGGAAATGCTAAGTTGTAGCGGAAGGCATGACAGCCACACTGGAGGCCAGCTGACAGCCCATGAGCACCGCAGAGTGAGCACAGCCACTCATACACAATTAAAGAATATGAGAGAGGAAGGAGTGAAACATCACTGACAAATGCTGCAGAAATTCCAACACCTCATGACAATCAACCATTCTGGATTCAGCAAGAAATATAGACAAGATTGAAACACCGAGAATTTCACGGGGAATGGTTCGCACTAAAAGGCCTCTGGTAAACTTTGGCAGCAAGATCTCAACAGAGTAAATTCAGAATGTGGGCTTACAGTAAAAAGGTAAAGTCCACACCTTGGACTGAGATACTCCAGATAGTATAGAAAAGCCATCCACAGAAGCTCACAACCTTACAATAAACAGAGGAAGCAAGATGGATCACACAGAGGAGTAAGACCTCTGACCCCCGGTCTAGGTCGGCTCTCTCCCCAGCAGCTCCGCTGTGCCGTCGCCTGCCTTCAGGCCTCTAACCTCCTCCTGGTAGGTTCGAGGCGGCTGCCCGCCCGCTGGTGCTCGTTCCAGCTGCCAGCTCCGCCAGGGGTCTAGCCGGCCATTAGCCTGCTCCACGGGCTGCCCTTCGCCTGTAGCCATTTTTAGCCTCCGCCACTGATATTCAATTTAATTATTTCATTTAATTTATTTTCACTTATTCCGCCACTGTTCAGCTTAATTTACCTACTCCCTGCCTCCGTTCCTGCCGCTGCTGCCCCTGCGGCCCCTCCCCCCGGACGGCCGCTGCTCCCGCCTCCCATCTTCTCATCCCTCGCCCCTCCCCTATTTAATGGCGGCCGCTGCGGGGAAGTGCGAGTAAGACCTCTGACCCCTGGTCTAGGTCTGCTCTCTCCCCAGCAGCTCTGCTGTGCCGTCGCCTGCCTTCAGACCTCTAACCTCCTCCTGGTAGGTTCGAGGCTGCTGCTCGCCCGCTGGTGCTCGTTCCTGCTGCCCGCTCCGCCTGGGGTCTAGCCCGCCAGTAGCCCGCTCCACTCACTGCCCTTCACCTGTAGCCCTTTTTAGCCTCCGCCACTGTTATTCAATTTAATTATTTAATTTAATTTATTTTCACTTATTCCGCCACTGGGCAGCTTAATTTACCTACTCCCTGCCTCTGTTCCCGCCGCTGCTGCCCCTCCCCCCGGACGGCCCCCGCTCCCGCCTCCCAGCTTCTCGTCCCTCCCCCCTCCCCTATTTAAAGGTGGCCGCTCCACGGTCCCACTGCTGGCGCGCCAGCCTGTCTGCGCCCATCCGCGACCCGACCGCAGCCAGCGCCAGGGACCCTGGATCTCGAACCATCCACCGCTACAACACAGCCGCCCTCCTTGCACTCAACCCCGGAAGAAACAACGACTGCCAACAGGCCACGCTGAACACGACCCACAGCCAGTTCTCCTGCCACCACTGCCGCCAGACCTTCACCACCGCTCCGGCCGCCAACACCGCTGACGCCCTAAGATTCATCCTCCTCAGCCTGCGCTCCGTGCACAGACACGCCGTGGAGATCTGGAACCTACTGGACTCTCGCCCGATGTCGCCTTTTTTTACGGAAACCTGGACCAACGCCTCCTCCGCCCCCGACATCGCCATCGCCATCCCGGACGGATACAAGATCCAGAGGAAGGACCGCCCCAACCACCCGGGAGGGGGCCCTCGCCATCGTTCATAAGAACTCCCTCCGCCTCATCACCTCCAGCGAAACCTTCCCCACCGCCGAACACCTGCACTTCCAGGTCCAGACCAGCCCCAACTCCACACTCCGCGGCACCCTCGCCTACAGGCCCCCGGGCCCCCTTCGCCGACACCATCACCGACCTCATCCCACCCCATGCCATCGCCGCGATGGACTATATACTAATCGGAGACCTGAACTTCCACCTCGACAACCCCAGCTCCACCACCCTTCGTGACAACCTCACCAGCATCGGACTAAAACAACTCGTTACGACAACGACCCATAGGGCAGGACACACCCTCGACCCCATCTTCGCAGGAGGAAACAGCGTCCACTTAAGCCACACCACGCAACCCCCAAGGACCGACCACCACTGCATACACTTCCTCGTCGACAAACCCAAAGTACCCAAACCCGCCCCACGCCCCCCGCGAAGGAACTGGAGCAAAGTCTCCAATGAGCAACTCAACTCCACCCTCATCCGCAACAACCCCACCACGGCAACCGACGCCAACCACGTACCCAGGGATTTCCACACTTGGATCTCCAACTGCGCAGACTAGCTCGCCCGCCGCTATGCAACCCCGACAAACAGCGCCCCAGGAAAGCCGCCTGGTTCACCACCGATCTCCAAGAAGCCAGACGCACCTGCAGACGCCTGGAGAAGAATTGGAGAAACAGCAAGGCACCTGGAAACGACACCACCTACAAGGATGCCATGACGGACTACCACCAACGAATCAGAACCACTAAAAGGACCTTAATCCACAACAAAATCCTCACCAACTCCAGCAACTCCAAAGAACTCTTCGGTGTCATCCAGGAATTCTCCAACCCCCGCAGTGAAGCCACGGACATCACCCCTCCCAGGACCTCTGCGACAAGCTTGGATCCTACTTCCACCTGAAGATCAAAAACCTCTACAGCAACTTCATCGACCATACGCCAGACTCCGCAACCAGCCCGCCCTCTGGCCACACCAGCCAGCCTACCATCTCCTCCTGGACACCGATCACGACCGAAGAGACCGCCTCGACCATGAAAGGCATCCACTCAGGGGCCCCCACCGACCCCTGCCCACCACACATCTACCACAGAGCCGCCATCGCACCCGAACTGCAACGCACCATCAACACCACCTTTGAGACTGGCACCTTCCCAGATGACTGGAAACGTGCAGAAGTCAGGCCCCTGCTCAAGAAACCCTCAGCTGATCCCACGGACCTCAAGAACTACCAGCCCATCTCGCTTCTCCCCTTTGCCGCAAAAGTTGCGGAGAAAACAGTCAACTCAGAACTGACAAGGTTCATCGAAGCCATCGCCGTCCTTGACCCGTCTCAATCCGGATTCCGAAGCAACCACAGCACCAAGACCGCCCTACTCACCGCCACAGACTACTTCTGCACCCTCCTCGACCAAGGCCACACCGCTGCCCTGATTCTACTAGACCTATCAGCAGCATTCAACACCGTATCCCATCTCACACTCGTAGCCAGACTACACAACGCCGGCATACAAGGAACCGCCCTCGACTGGATCCGATCATTCCTCACCGGCAGAAGCCAAAGGATCAGACTGCCGCCCTTCCTCTCCGAACCCAAGGAAATCAACTGCAGAGTCCCACAGGGGTCATCACTCAGCCCAACCCTCTTCAACATCTACATGGCCCCCCTCGCCGCCATCGTCTGACAACACGGCCTCAGCATTGTATCCTACGCCGACGACACCCAGCTCATCCTCTCCCTCACCAACGACCCCGCCACCACCAGGCTCAACTTCCAGGAAGGAATGCAGGACGTCGCAGCCTGGATGACCAACAGCTGCCTAAAGCTCAACAATGAGAAGACAGTAGTCCCCATCTTCGGAACCACCCCATCAGCATGGGACAACACCTGGTGGCCCACCGCCCTCAGCAGCCCACATACCCCCATGGACCATGCCAGAAACCTCGGCATCATGCTCGACTCATCCCTCTCCACGAACCGACAGGTCAACGCCGTCGCCTCCAGCTGTTTCAACACCCTCCGCATCCTCCGTAAGACCTTCAAATGGAGTCTCTACTCCGCAAACTCCAGACGATACAGAACACCGCTGCCAGACTCGTCCTGGGCATCCCTCGACACGAGCACATCAGCCAACACCTACGGAAGCTCCACTGGCTCCCCGTTGAGAAGAGAGTCACTTTAAAGATTCTCACCCACGCCTACACAACACCAGACCCCAATACCTCAACAACAGAGTCACCCTCCACATACCCAAAAGAAACCTCCGATCAGCCAACCTCGTCCTCGTCCAAACCCCACGCATCCACAGAGCCAAAGCAGGAGGAAGATCCTTCTCTTACATCGCGGCCAAGACCTGGAAAGAGCTCCCGACAGACATCAAACGCGCCCCCTCCTTGAACACCTTCAGGAAGTCTCTCAAGACCTGGCTCTTCGGCTGAACGGCACTGCTGACACCCACCCCCCTAGCGCCTTGAGACCCTCAAGGGTGAGTAGCGCGCTTACAATTCCCCTGATTGATTGATTGATTGAAAAAGCGACAAAGCCTTCAGAAGGGAGCCACGCGCCGGAAGAGAAATGCCATTGTAAAATGTATGTGAATAAGGAGAGGATCCGTGGGAGTCTGGCCATCAATATATTCGGGGTTGATGTATTTGTTTTGTCGTCAAAGACAAGGATTGAAAGTGCAATGTACAAAATTAGATTCAGTAATGGTACCGGTTATTAAACTGCATGACTGAACACTTGTGAATTCAAACTTAAGACCATGCCCTCATCACCACCTCTTCTTCCCAGGGATGCAGGCAGAAGGGTCTTTCTTGGGCCAGTACTGAATAATCCCACCAGTCCATCCAGAGCCATCTGGCCCATGGTCCCTCTACAGCACACCTGTAACTAAGATTCCTACCTCCAAGCACCCAACCTCTCACACAGATTCTTGCAGCCAGACCGGCTCACTACACCCCTCCATTGGGTACTGTGTGAAGGTCTGTGGTCTGCCGGGAGTGCTGACTCACCCCAAGATTTGCTGGATCTTGCCGGGACCAGAGGCTCAGCGGTACCCTGAGGAAACCCAAATTGCAACTTCTGCGCTCTAGGTCAGCCGAAGAAGCCTGGGATTCAGTAGACGTCTTCGGCAGCCAGATCACTCATCCTCGAAAACCAGTCTGAGTGTGGGGTGCACTGAACTCTGTGGCTTGGACCAGTACTCAAACCTGGATGCACAATACCCAACTGACCTAGGTCCCTTTTCCTTGATAACCGAGTCGATGCACTTAATATTAGCCCAAGAAAAGGAAAGGTACACATCTTTTCACTTTCAGCTAGAGTGTGAACAATACTCACAGACCCATCCGAATGCTTCATAGAAGGGAGAATCTCAGTACATAAGTGAGAAGTGCTCACAGAGTTACTCAAGTTAATACTTTGGGTCACTGTTGATTCACAGATACAGCTTCTCCCATGAAGCATTGCCTTGGCAGGTGGGCTTACGGCACTTTGTGAAAAGAACACAGAGCTTTGTAAGCACTGGATTAAGAGGGTTCACGCTTTAGGAGGAAGCGTAGTACTAAGGATTCCTTTTTAACTGGGGTCTCCAGATCAAGAGTTGCTTTATCATGAAGAGAACAGCGGTCATCAAAAGCCTTTAATAAGTTTACTATGTATTGTCCGGTGGCATTTGAAGAGTCGATCTTATGCCCTTGGTTTGGCCTCTTGGCGCTACAGCTCCTTGGTTCCAAGAGACCATCTTAGAAAAATATAGCCAATTTTGCAAGTGAATCATGCTTTTCAGGAGCGCCCTGTGGCCATAGGTGCTAGAAATTGAGAGGCATTTGCAAACTGAACTACTTGACAATCTTGCCGGGGTTCAGGGAGTGTGAAAGGGTTGACTGTAGGACGTAAATTTTTTTAACACAACAAAATTTAAATATCTGTAAAGGAACTGTGTACATTTCAAAATATATCAGCAGTTAGGAAAGTACAAACAAAGGACATTTTTGTAATTCAGAAGTGTGATGGCTACAAAGATTTTATTGGGATCAAGACACTTTACTTTGTGATGTACAATAGATAAATATTAGCTGAAACCCAATTGCCACACAATATCTTTTGTGCACTATCTATTTTTATCAGTACAACTGCATGTTTGTGCACTTGAAAATATGCTGTTTGTAAATGACAGTGCGCTACCACACCATGCTCTAGTAATATATTTGCCGCAGTGTGTTCCAAAATGGACCCCCAGCTACATACTACACCGTCACCACTCTTCTGTTGAATGGACGCGACTCATTTCCTATACTTGTTCTTTGTGCGACACTTGAACTTTTCATAGCCCATATGACTTCAGTGATGTAACACTCATGGCAGCACCCCCATTGTGAGATTTGTTTCAGCACCACGACCTGTGGGGTTGTAAGGATATGGGAGGTGTACTGGGGCGTGGAGTATGTCTGATGCCTTCTGCCTCCTCTTCAAGCTTAAGTCCGATTTGGTCAAGTTGGGATTATAAATAAAGGCACACAAGGACTCTTCAAAATGGAACGTGCAATAATGTAATCAATGCTCTTGGAAAAAATATTTAATTAGAGCACACAGTGTCGTAATATTTCAATACGCATTACTACAAAACATTACAATATTATTGCTAACCTTTCAAATTTTTTCAATGCCTGCGTTTCAATTACTTGAATAAAACACTAGATTTTGTAATTTCTGAAAATGCTCCATGTCAGACACTTGCGTTGCACTGGCTTTATTTGAAACAGGTATGGAAGGAACACTGTGTAACTCATTTCAAGGTATTAGGAATATAAAAGATTCTATAGTTGAGAGATGGCTAAACACAGGTTTCGGGTTTGCAGATGTCTGGCAGGCCCAAAGTTCCATGGCAGCTATCTATTTAAAGCTTGAAAATTTTATGTACCAACCAAATATTTAAATAAGGCTAGTTCTAAAAATGAACAAAAAGGCACATGGTCCATGAAAGCTCAAGTTAACATTTTACTGAAGGTAAAATAAAATTTAAAAAAAGCTACAAATATAGCAAGGACTGGGAAAAGAGCCACCTCCATTTTGTGTCCCCATAGTCTATGTGCCCTAACTGCGCAGTAAGCAAAAGACAGAGAAGGTGGTAAGAACACAGACTTTGTGCTGTGCATTCTCGAACCTTTAAAAATGCTTTTTCCTCTACACATGACTGTTTAAATGTACCTCTTGGTTTCTGTGCTTTGCACTTTTAAAACTGCTGTTTTTTCTGCCCATGACTGTTTAAATTTCTCTCCTAATTTTCGCTTATACTGTGCTAAGGCCTGTTGAAGGCAATCCACCTCCCTTCTCCCTTTTGGTAACAAGATAAACAAGCATTGGCATAGCCAATAGGTCTCGCCTTTGGGACCTTATAAGTGTTTAGCTGTGCAACATTTGATGTTGTTGACGAAAGGATATTGTGCTGCAGAAGTAAATACTTATAAGGTCATAAAGGGGAGATATATTGGATATGGTAATGATTGTTTTTTTTTTTAAGGACAAGAAGTGATTTTAGGCTGCGGCTGCCACTTAGTGTACCGTATTATACGTAGACGTTGTAGCTATATTTGAGAGAGGTAGCGAGAGGTAGAGAGGTGTATAGAGGTAGCGAGAGGTAGAGAGGTGTATAGAGGTAGCGAGAGGTAGAGAGGTGGACAGAGGTAGAGAGAGGTAGAGAGGTGGACAGAGGTAGAGAGAGGTAGAGAGGTGGACAGAGGTAGAGAGGTGGACAAAGGTGGACAGAGGTAGAGAGGTGGACAGAGGTAGAGAGGTGGACAGAGGTAGAGAGGTGGACAGAGGTAGAGAGGTAGAGAGAGAGGTAGAGAGAGAGGTAGAGAGGTAGAGGTAGAGAGTGGTAGAGAGAGAGGTAGAGAGAGAGAGAGGTAGAGAGAGAGAGGTAGAGAGAGAGAGAGGTAGAGAGAGAGAGGTAGAGAGGGAGAGGTAGAGAGGGAGGTAGAGGTAGAGAGAGAGGTAGAGAGAGAGGTAGAGTGAGAGAGGTAGAGAGAGAGAGGTAGAGAGAGAGAGTTAGACGGAGATGGTAGAGAGGTAGAGAGAGAGAGGTAGAGAGGTAGAGAGAGAGGTAGAGAGGTAGAGAGAGAGGTAGAGAGAGAGAGGTAGAGAGAGAGAGGTAGAGAGAGAGAGGTAGAGAGAGAGAGGTAGAGAGAGAGAGGTAGAGAGAGAGAGGTAGAGAGGGAGAGAGAGAGAGAGAGGTAGAGATGGAGAGGTAGAAAGAGAGAGAGGGAGAGAGGTAGAGGGAGAGGTAGAGGGAGAGGTAGAGGGAGAGGTAGAGAGAGAGGTAGAGAGAGAGGTAGAGCGAGACAGGTAGAGAGTTAGAGAGGTAGAAGGAGATTGTAGAGTGGTAGTGAGGTAGAGAGAGAGGTAGAGAGAGAGGTAGAGAGAGAGAGAGAGGTGGAGAGAGGGAGAGGTAGAGAGAGAGGTAGAGAGTTAGAGGGGTAGAGGGAGAGGTAGAGTGGCAGTGAGGTAGAGAGAGAGGTAGAGAGAGGGAGGTAGAGAGAGAGAGTTAGAGAGGTGGAGAGAGAGAGAGGTAGAGAGAGAGGTAGAGAGAGAGAGGTAGAGAGAGAGAGAGAGGTAGAGAGAGAGAGGGGTAGAGAGAGAGGTAGAGAGAGAGAGGGGTAGAGAGAGAGAGGGGTAGAGAGAGAGAGGGGTAGAGAGAGAGAGGGGTAGAGGGAGAGGTAGAGAGAGAGAGAGAGGTAGAGAGAGAGGGAGAGAGGTAGAGAGAGAGGTAGAGAGAGAGTTAGAGAGGTAGAGAGAGAGTTAGAGAGGTGGAGAGAGGGAGAGGTAGAGAGAGAGTTAGAGAGATAGAGGGGTAGAGGGAGAGTGGCAGTGAGGTAGAGAGAGAGAGGTAGAGAGAGGGTGAGGGAGAGAGAGAGAGGGAGAGAGAGAGAGGGAGAGAGAGAGAGAGAGAGGGAGAGAGGGAGAGGTAGAGGGAGAGGTAGAGGGAGGTAGAGAGAGAGGTAGAGAGAGAGGTAGCGAGAGACAGGTAGAGAGAGAGAGTTAGAGAGGTGGAGAGAGGGAGAGGTAGAGAGAGAGGTAGAGAGTTAGAGGGGGAGAGGTAGAGGTAGAGAGAGAGAGAGTTAGAGAGGTGGAGAGAGGGAGAGGTAGAGAGAGAGGTAGAGAGTTAGAGGGGTAGAGGGAGAGGTAGAGTGGCAGTGAGGTAGAGAGAGGTAGAGAGAGAGAGGTGTAGAGAGAGAGAGGGGTAGAGAGAGAGAGGTAGAGAGAGAGAGGTAGAGAGAGAGGGGTAGAGAGAGAGGGGTAGAGAGAGAGGGGTAGAGAGAGAGAGAGAGAGAGAGGGGTAGAGAGAGAGGGAGAGAGAGAGAGAGAGAGAGAGAGAGGTAGAGAGGGAGAGAGGTAGAGAGGGAGAGAGGGAGAGGTAGAGAGAGAGGTAGAGAGGTGGAGAGAGACAGGTAGAGAGTTAGAGAGGTAGAAGGAGATGGTAGAGAGATAGGTAGAGAGTTAGAAGGAGATGGTAGAGAGGTAGTGAGGGAGAGAGAGAGGTAGAGAGAGAGGTAGAGAGAGAGGTAGAGGGAGAGGTAGAGGGAGAGGTAGAGGGAGAGGTAGAGGGAGAGGGAGAGGTAGAGGGAGAGGTAGAGAGTTAGAGAGGTAGAAGGAGATGGTAGAGAGGTAGTGAGGTAGAGAGAGAGAGGTAGAGAGAGAGGTAGAGAGAGAGGTAGAGAGGTAGAGAGGTAGAGAGAGAGAGTGGAGAGAGGTAGAGGGAGAGGTAGAGGGAGGGAGAGAGAGAGGGAGAGAGAGAGGTAGAGGTAGAGAGATAGGTAGAGAGTTAGAGAGGTAGAAGGAGATGGTAGAGAGGTAGTGAGGTAGAGAGAGAGAGGTAGAGAGGTAGAGAGAGAGGTAGAGAGGTAGAGAGAGAGAGGTGGAGAGAGGTAGAGGGAGAGGTAGAGGGAGGGAGAGAGGGAGAGAGAGAGGGAGAGAGATAGGTAGAGAGTGAGAGAGGTAGAAGGAGATGGTAGAGAGGTAGAGAGAGAGGTAGAGAGAGAGGTAGAGAGAGAGGTAGAGAGGTGGAGAGAGGTAGAGAGAGAGGGAGAGAGGTAGAGAGAGAGGGAGAGAGGTAGAGAGAGAGGGAGAGAGGTAGAGAGAGAGAGAGAGGTAGAGAGAGAGGTAGAGAGAGAGAGGTAGAGAGAGAGAGGGAGAGAGGGAGAGAGAGAGGTAGAGAGTTAGAGAGGTAGAAGGAGATGGTAGAGTGGTAGTGAGGTAGAGAGAGAGGCAGAGAGGTAGAGAGAGAGGGAGAGAGAGAGAGAGAGAGAGAGAGAGAGAGGTAGAGAGGTGGAGAGAGGGAGAGGTAGAGAGAGAGGGGGAGAGAGGTGGAGAGAGAGAGAGGTAGAGAGAGAGAGAGAGGTAGAGAGATAGAGGGGTAGGGGTAGAGGTAGAGTGGCAGTGAGATAGAGAGAGAGGTAGAGAGAGAGAGGTAGAGAGAGAGAGGTAGAGAGATAGGTAGAGAGATAGGTAGAGAGATAGGTAGAGAGTTAGAGAGGTAGAAGGAGATGGTAGAGAGGTAGTGAGGTAGAGAGAGAGGTAGAGAGAGAGGTGGAGAGAGGTAGAGAGAGAGAGAGGTAGAGGTAGAGGTAGAGAGGTAGAGAGAGGTAGAGAGAGAGAGAGGTAGAGAGAGAGAGGTAGAGGGAGAGAGGTAGAGGGAGAGAGGTAGAGAGAGAGGGAGAGAGAGAGAGAGAGGTAGAGAGAGAGAGGTAGAGAGTTAGAGAGGTAGAAGGAGATGGTAGAGTGGTAGTGAGGTAGAGAGAGAGAGGCAGAGAGGCAGAGAGAGAGGTGTAGAGGGTGGTGGGCACGGAACTCGTTTTGGGCGACCAGTGCTTGTTTTCCATAATCAGATTTCGACCCAATGCAGGCAGAGAGAGAGAAAGTTAGACAACAAGGGCTGGGCGAGAAGGGAGGGGGAATGCCAGCAGCAGAGGAGCTTGATCAAAGCTCACGAAAAGGGAGGGGAGAAGGGAGGAGGGAGTGCGAGCAGCAGCTGTGCACGTGCAAGCAGGCTGGCAAATGGTGTGCGATGTGCGCGCACCATGACGAGAGAGGAAAGCCATATGGCGCCTCTGCTCGTCATTGTGCGCGTACTCGCACGCTCTAGGCAAGCCCAAAAAAAAGTGGTCGCATTTCTAAATGCCCACTTACAAAATGTCTCGCCCAGACCAGCGCAAGCGCTGGCTTCAGGGCGAGACCTAAAAAGGCAAAATACATCTCAGAGGCGAACTTGAGTGTGCTTAAGAGAGACTGCTTAATCTGCTTGATAAAGACAAAACAGACTGACGACTTGGGATCATGGCGCACACACTAGATTAATGAGATAGTTCACAGTACGTTCTAAAATCTTACAAATATTCCTACTATTTATATAGCTGAATTAGTGCCAAAAATAGTGAGGTGCCAAAGGATGGCACTATACTATAGCCTTATAGCCCGCTGCCGAGGGCTATACCGGCTGTTAAAGGTCCTGATCCCGAGTTATAGGCCCAAGCCGCAGGCGAGGGAGAGGGCCTTTAACAGCCGGTATAGCCTGAGGCAGAAGGGCTATAAGGCTATTAGAACATTCCACCCACTGAGGATAGAATGTTCTAAATTAAAAATGGAGAAACAAAAAGACAAACATTGGAATGTTGGAGCGCTGGGCTTATACCAGCCATTATAAGCCCAGAGCAACTCCATTGTCTTCAATGGAGCTCCCAACATTCCAATGTTCTAATACGGTTTTGCATAACCTAAGGTGAGATTCAAGGTGACACATACCTTTCTTATTTATATGAACTATGAGATACAAAAAAAGTATGGAGTAGAGCAAAGAATATATTGATTCTTTTAATATACTATTTCTGTTTACTTAAAAATATTCCCATTAGGAATGAGATACCAACATTCACTTCCTAAAATATCATTTGTAGAGAATAAAATATTTCAACATCAAAACCGTATCTAGAGCCATGTCTAGTAGGGTTCAGCTGGGCCACTAAACCCTATATCCCATGCTGAGTGTAAGTGAGAAGAGCCAGCCCTCTCAGGCTTTAAAGGCACTCCTGGCGTGATATGGACTAGCTGTGAGAGAAGGTTGGTTTCCAGAGACTAGGGATAGGAAAGGAAAAGCCAAAGCATTCTTGGGCAAATCTGAAATCCACCAGATGACAGAACCCAACAATCGGTAGATAGTTCTTGAGATGAAACCTATGGTCCAATGTGGGGCGCAATAGGACAGAAGTGATTTAGAGATGTGTCAGAACTTAATCTTTGCCTAGACTGGATGGCCGCAAAACATTCATTTTGTTATTTACAAGAAACTGCACTTGTGAAGGTGGTGTGCAATTTACAAGGGATAAAACCCTGTGAAGAAACTGTGCACTAAATATGGGTTGGGGTACAGTCCTGTGTAAAGATAACTGTGCAGCCACGTGCGCAAACCATAAACAGGTGCAGGTGTGAGGCAAAGACCGCCGCAGTATTAAAAATCTCCCATGGCCAATCAAATGCCGAGGGTCCAAGTGGACTGATCACTGAGTAAAGGTGAAACAGTTTTATTACATAGAGGTTTTTTTCTGCTAAGGTCCAGCTGGACACCAGACATGAATTGCTAAGGAAGAGGGTCCCAAGAGGCCAAGTAAGGATCAATATCGAAGAGGTCCGGCTCAGTCATCGCCAGTGCCCACCAATGGAACGCGCCCTGTAGGGTTCGGAGTAGGCTGAAAGGAACCCACCCATTGTCGGACTGTAAACCACTCCTCCTACAATGGACGTCAAAGCTACCAGACAGAGCCATTCTGACAGCGATCGATCGCGACCAAAGCAGGAAGCATCGCACCCAATAGTTATTACATGGAGAGAGTGCGCGAGCCGCTGAATGAAGTAATATTGAGCAAACAAAGAGTGAGCTATTGATGAAAGCGCTGCCCAGGGGAGAAGTTGCAGACATAAAATCTGATATCATCACAGAAGGAATATCCAGCCTGTAAATATTGCAGTCAGCGGCTGGTAGCTTCATGTACTACATTAAAAGGTATAAACACTGGCCCGCTTTACCTCAGGTGACCTCCAGATTTAAATAGCAGTCAAACCAAGTTAGGAGTCTGGAATGAGTGCATTATTTAAGGGTTTCTGTCCTAATTAGGACGATCGCTAAGGGCTGGTTCATTTATCATGTTACATTTGTTTACGAGCCGCCCTAAGACTGGGCGAGCAGTGAACACTGCACTCGGACACGTGCACTTCACGTGTAGAGGTATTCATGAATCCTGAAAGTATAAGCGGTAGTCCAACCCTGCCCTCACCGGTGAACACTACGCAATTCTGGGCACAAGATCTGCATTTAAATATTTAAATATCCCCTCACTTGTGTCTGTAGGGCTAAATTGCCAGGTACAGCATCCCTCAATGGTCATTTCTTAAAGGAGCAGGTGAGACATCAGAGCAGATGGAGCACCTTGATGCCTACTCTCAAAATGCCATGATGGTATGGAGCATGCAGACCCAAACTGCACTTTGTATCACTGTGGCCGGCAATGCTGTGGGAATGGTAAACATGGAACCTTGGAGAGGCAAAAGAACGCCTGCAGAAACAATGTTGAACAGTGAACGAAGGAGGCGTGTGTATGCAGTGGGGGCCTAGAATGAGGGGCCAGCAAATTAATAAGTCAGAAAAAGGGTACTATAGAGAAAATAGCTAAAAAAAGAAATATCCGCACTAAGTGCACTGGCATGGGTCATCGCACAAACAGGCTTTGGTAAGTCTTAAGTTGGCTTCCAATGATGGAGAAATGACCCTCCGCATTAAATTGCACTAATAGATCCCTGTGAACAGACCACGGTGCTCAACAGGTAATCGTCCTTTAGGACGAAGCTGGAATCATGCTGTGCTTTCACAACACTGGCAATAGAATGAACGCGTCATTAGCACGCATTCATTCAGCACACAAGCCGTTTCAACAGGGGCGCATTTGGTGGAATGGTGTTGGATTTAAAGTCCAACATCTTCCCTACTGTTGCGCAGACTGGAGTTGGAATATTAAATGATCCTATTCCAAAGTCCAGGGCCCCTCTAAGGCAACTCTTTATAACTACTCGCGTGCTGAACAAATGCGTACTAACGACACGTTCGTTCTAATGACGGCGTAATGAAGGCATGCATGCTAAATGCATGCGGGATTGTGTCATACATTCTGCTCAACACACTGCTGTGAATTTCTTTAGTACACTGATTTCAACAGGCCAACTTCTATCAACATGGAAGTGATCTGAAAATTAAGATGGGAAGTTTAAACAGCCCGGCGATTCAGATGATGCCCAGAGTAGCTCAGTGACCACGTAAGAGGTGCACATCCCCAAATGTTGTGCCACCCCAAATTACACCTCCAGAAATACCCTGGGCAACATCTGCCAGTTCTTCTCCTTCGGAGGGTCCACAGATAGAGGCACACCATCCCTTGAGAGTGACCTCAGCCCGGCTCAGCAAAGCCACCAATAGAGCGTGACCTTTCGTGAGCTAAGAGAAAGTATGAGACTTCCACTGCTCTCGATTGGACCCTAGCGAGTATGATGGCTTCCACACATATCACTTTCAAGGGACAGCATGATGTGTGTCTACAGTGTGCATAGGAGTGTGCTAGACCAGGCTGGTTCCCTGTACTCTAGCTTGGCCTTGGAAAGAATACAACAATTTTGACTACTCTCTTATGGGTAAGAAGTTAATTCTTTCCACTGCTCCCTGTTGGACACTCCCACTAATCTCTCCTGGTTGAGGAACGATGACTTCTATTACTCACTTCTAAACAGGATAGGGTAAAATTCTTTCCACAACTCTCTCCAGAGTGGGATAGAGTGGGATCCCTATGTTAATCATAATGCCATTTATAACGCGGTCGAATCACCCCGAGGGGTATCTCGTCTCGACCAGGCAGCCAAGCGGCATAACGCAACCAGCTCAGAACAAAACTGTCTTCAGTAATTGCCTAAAGTGAAAATGATCCGTACAAGTCCTAATATAGTGTGGCAGCTTATTCCAATATAAAGGGGCCAAATAGGAAAAGGACCTGCCGCCCAAGCGGGCCCTCTTGATACGCGGGATACTTAACAGTGATTTGTCACTTGATCTCAACAGTCTAGGCGGATGGTACTGTCTAAGTTTGGTAACTAAGTAAACAGAGCCACAACCAGTTACGGCTTTGTGTGTAAGACAGCACAGTTTCAAGATAATTCTCTTCCGAACCAATGAAGGGTTTGAAGGAGGGGGCGCATAGGCGGTCATAGCAGGCAGATTACAAATAAGGCAAGCCGCAGTGCTCTGCACCACCTGCAGTTTGATCGCAACGTCTCACTAGCAGAAGCCAGCAACATGTTGCAGTAATCCAAGCGACTAATCACCAGGGCCTGGACCACCGCTTTCCTTGCAGAGAATGGGAGGAACCCTCTCCTGTGTAGGATACAATTGGATTGTGGAATGAGACAGAGATGGAGTTCCGTGATGGGATAAATTCAGATGGCTTCCATAATCCCTCTGGGAATGCCAGAGAAGGATTCTTTCTATAATTATTTCCAGGCATGATGTAGTAACATGGTTTCCCTACGGGCGCCGGGGTGGAACACTACCGGATTTTGTCTATACTCTCTTCAGGGTGGAGTATATTTGTATTCTCGTCTAGTTGAAATAGAAGAGGATGGATTTGTTTCCATAACCCCTCATGAGCCAGCTATAGTAGAATTGCTCCCATATTCTCTCCTGGGAGAGATGGAATAATGTTGCATCTACGCTCTCTTCTGAGCAGTTAGCGCAGCTTCCTTCCAAGGAGTAGATCCAGCCATGGAGGACATCAGCAACCAGTACCTAAAATCCATCACTGTCTGTGGGGGCCAAGGCCCTGGAAGTGCTTCCGCCCAAAGTGTGTCCCACAAGATGAGGAGACTGGGTCACTTGCACGTCAGTGGATGTATGGTGTCCAGCATACTGACACTACTGACTGGCGGTAAATCTCTCTAAAAACACGCTGAATTAAAAAAATACAGACTGACACTTAACCCGCTGTGCTACAAACATAACACAAAAGATCCGTACAGTCCTCGATAGTTGTCGAAAAATGAATAAGACACCACCCTTCGCGGTTCAAGAAATTATCTAAAAATAGCTGTCAATCAAAGTGTACACAAGGCTGTCAGCCGAATATTGCCTGCCGTGTGGAAAGGAACCTGCACTTCCAGAAGAGAAGAAACACATAACATTACTTTTTAGCGGTTCAATAAATCCAATTCCCAAAGCGACCATTCGCCCACTGGCTTTCTTCTCTCATTAAAGTGCGCCTTCTATCGAAGCTAACTGCAAAGACCAGAAAGCGTGGCTGTCACTGCCTGATTGAGCACACTGTGTCTGCCTGCAGGCTTCAGAAACTGGGGATTACTTACTGGGGCCATAGCTTCCTGCACCAGATTGTTCAATATTTGCAAAACCTTCTTACCTGCACCTCCCCGAAGATTGCAGATCCGTCAGTACAAGGCTATCCCTTTCTTACAGCATCAAAGCAGCATTTTGGGCAATGGACCCTGCTGTCTTTATGTACCAACGAGGGCTTCGTTTATAGAATCTGCAGTGGGACTCTGTGAGCAATGCTTGTATTGTACAACCTGCAGTGTGACTCTGTGAGCAATGCTTGTATTGTACAACCTGCTGTGTGACTCTGTGAGCAATGCTTGTATTGTACAACCTGCTGTGTGTCTACATGACCGATGCTTGGCTTACAGAACCTGCTGTGTGTCTACATGACCGATGCTTGGCTTACAGACTCTGCTGTGTGTCTACATGACCGATGCTTGGCTTACAGACTCTGCTGTGTGTCTACATGACCGATGCTTGGCTTACAGAATCTGCTGTGTCTACATGACCGATGCTTGGCTCACAGAATCTGCTCTGTGTCTACACAAGCGATGCTTGGCTTGCAGACTCTGCTGTGTCTCTACATGACCGATGCTTGGCTTACAGACTCTGCTGACTGTGTGTCTACATGACCGATGCTTGGCTTACAGACTCTGCTGTGTGTCTACATGACCGATGCTTGGCTTACAGACTCTGCTGTGTGTCTATATGACTGATGCTTGGCTTACAGAATCTGCTGTGTGTCTACATGACCGATGCTTGGCTTACAGACTCTGCTGTGTGTCTACATGACCGATGCTTGGCTTACAGAATCTGCTGTGTCTCTACATGACCGATGCTTGGCTTACAGACTCTGCTGTGTGTCTACATGACCGATGCTTGGCTTACAGAATCTGCTCTGTGTCTACATGACGGGTGCTTGGCTTACAGAATCTGCTGTGTGTCTACATGAGCGATGTATGGTTTATAGAATCTGCTGTGTGTCTACATGAGCGATGTATGGTTTATAGAATCTGCTGTGTGATTACATGATCAATGCTAGGGTTACAGATTCTGCTGTGTGTCTACATGACCGATGCTTGGCTTACAGAATCTGCTGTGTGTCTACATGATCAATGCTAGGGTTACAGATTCTGCTGTGTGACTATCCATCTGTTGGTTTAATGAATTCCCTGTATGACTTCATGAGCGACGCCTGGTTTACACAGTCTGCTGTGTGACTACAAACGCGATGCTTGGTTTATAGAATCTGCTGGTTTACTACACAAGCAATGCTTGGTTTAAAGACATGGATGTGACAATGGCAATGTAATAAAGTTGATGGCATTAGCTGGGTGAACGTACACATCAAGCTTAGTTAATAGATTCTGGGCAATGACTATCTGTTCAGATTTTCTGAATGAGTAAATTATCTCTGGGTTACAGAATCTGCTGCATACCACACGAATGAAGTTTAGTGAGTGGAACATCCTGTGTACATACTTACACCTACTACCCCTCCTGGAGTTTAGGCCATCAACCAGGACTCTCCAGCCATCTCTGTCCTGGGCGCTTCTTTCAATTGGACTCCAGGTGTAACCCATCTCCTTGTAGTCAGCCTCGAGGCTTCAGTGCCAGGGGTTTCTTGGCCTTCCTGTTTTCCTTTTCCCTTGAGGGTTCCAGGTGAGGGCTTGTCTAGTGGTGTTTGATGCTGGCTTGTGGAGGGTGCGCCCTATCCAGCCCCAGCATCTTTTCATGATTTGTTTCATGGCCTTGGAGTTGGAAAGTCTACTGCCATAGGTCGTTGTTGCTGATGGGGTTTGGCCAGTGCATTTGGAAGATTTTCCTCAGCCAGGTGTTGATGAAGGTCTGGACTTTGTTGGTGGAGGTCACTGTTGTCCTCCAAGTTTTTGCTCCAAACAGAAGGACTGATTTTACCTTGGTGTTAAAAAGCCTGATCTTGGTTTGCAGTGTTAGGAACTTAGAGCTCCAGATCTTCTTCAGCTGAATGAAGGCAGCACTTGCTTTGCCGGCTCTTGCTGTGATGTCTATGGCTGTGCCGCCCTGCTTGACTATGACAGTGCTCAGGTAGGTGAAGGCCTCAACCTCTTCCAGTGCATCGCCTGCAAGAGTGACTGCAGTTGTGCTGGCTGTGTTACCCTTCATCATCTTGGTTTTTCCCCAAAGGATGTTGAGGCCAAGATGTGCTTATATGGCTGCCACTTTGTCAGTCTTCTCTTACATCCGCAGATGGCTTTGGGAAGGTACAACCACATTGTCTGCAAAGTCCAGGTCATCGAGGTGCGTCCAAGTTGTCCACTGGATCTCACGTCTTTTCCTTGCTATGGATGTCTTCATGATCCAGTCTATGGCCAGCAGGAAGAGAAAAGGTGAGAGCAAACAACTCTGGAGGACTCCGCTACTCACTTTGAAGGCTTCCATGAGTTGTCCTCCATGAAGTATCTTGCAGGTCATTTACTCATAAGAGTCCCTGATGATTCTTACAAGTTGATTTGGCACACTGTAGTAGCAGAAGAGTTTCTAAAGGGTCTCCCTGTCCACTCTATTGAAAGCCTTCTCATAGTCTATGAAGTCTACATAGAGGGGGGAGTTCAATTCCATCGACTGCTCAATGATTATACACAGTGTTGCAATCTGGTCTGTGCAGGATCCTACTTTGCAGAAAACAGCTTGCTGGTCTTGCAACTGAGCATCGACTTGTTCCTTCATTCTGTTCAGGATGACTCTGTTAAACTCTGCCTGGCGTTGATAGAAGCGTTATACCTCTGTAGTTTGTGCAGTTACCCAGGTCACCTTTCTTGGGAATCTTGATCAGATATCCCTCCTTCCAGTCTGATGGCACCTTTGCTCTTCCCAAGTCTTTCCTAAAATGGGGTAGAGCATGCCTTGAGATAGACATCGCCATACTGATGGGGGACCTCAATGCCAAGATTGGAAGTGACAACACTGGCTACGAAAAAGTCATGGGCAACCATGGCCTTGTCGACATGAACGAGAATGGTGAAAGGCTCACAGATGTCTGTGCCCGAACAGTCTGGTGATAGGCGATGGTGCATTTCCACACAAAAAAATAGACAAGGCAATTTGGGTGTCACTGCACCATTCAGAGAATCAGATCGACTATGTCTGCATTGTCAAGACGTTCCAAAGGTTCCTGCAGGATGTGAGAGTGATGAGAGGAGCAGATGTGGTGTCAGACCATCACCTTGTCATGGCTAGGCTAAAGCTGAACAGAGCACGGATGGAACCGACAAACCAACGCCAGCGATATAACACCACCCTACTCAAAGAAGCACAGAAACAGAGTAAATGCTCAGTCACCCTCAGTAACAAGTTTTAAGTCCTGCAAGAACCAGAGGAAAACAGAGACCCAGTAGGAAGCGAGTGGGGGAAGATCAAAGAAACAGGGACATCAACCTGTCAGGAAATACTGGGTCCCAGAAAACACCAGCATAAGGAATGGATCTCCACCAAAACTCTGCAAAATCCAAGCGAGAAAGAAAAAGAAAGCTGCAGTCAACACCAGCTGAACAAGAGCAGACAAAGCGAAAGCCAAGGCACATACACCAAAACCAACAAGGAAGCAAAGAGAAGCTTAAGAGCAGACTAGCAAAGATTCATTGATGGCCTTGCCACAGAAGCCCAGGAAGCAGCAATACATGGAAACTTTAAGGAACTCTACGACATAACAAGGAAACTCTCTGGCAGATACAGGAATCCAGAAAGACCTGTTAAAGAGAAAGCTGGGAAGACAATCATGGGTAACGAAGGCCAACAACGAAGATGGGTGGAGCACTTTAAAGAACTGCTGAACCAGCCTGTACTGCCGTCTCCACCAGGCATTCAGCAAGCTGACAAGGACTTGCCAATCAACTGCAACAGACCAACCAAGGAAGAGACACTGCTAACTATCAAACATCTGAGAAATGGGAAGGCAGCAGGACCTAACAACACTCCTTCAGAGACACTGAAGGCAGACATTGATACATGCTGTGTAACAAAGTGAATAAGGTTTGGTTGATACAATCTGCTGTTTGACTATGAAAACACAGCTTGATTGATGGCATGTGCTGTGTAACTTGAAAGAAGCTGATGGAATCTGTGGCGTGTCTATGTGAGCATAACTTGGTTGATGGCAACTGCTAGGTATAAGAAATATGAATATTATTTGGGGTGAGTGACTGCCCACTTCAGGGAATAATACTAATCCGGTCATCGTGAACCCTTAAATCACTAAATAAACCTAGGCTCAACTCCCTGGTAGTTATGGCACAGAGCAGACAGGCTTAACTTGGGGTAATGTGAAAAGTATTAACCTAGTAGCAGAATTACAACGCAATAAAAATCCGAACTTGAAAACCAGAGTACAATTTAATAAACCAAATGATACCCTAATGACAAACATCCAATACCACTTATTGGATGTTTGTCATTAGGGTCTCATTTAGTTTATTAAATTGTACTCTGGTAGAGATATGAATATTAAAGTTTTAAGTAGAAATACCATCAAAAAGCGCTAATTATAATCAATGGTTGCGGACGACCAGGACCTGGGTGCAATTTAAGGCGGACCGCGATGGAGCCAGGGTTTGATACACCAACCAGGTTCATCCTCGTCAAAGATTTTACTTTCTGACTTAGTTTTAAGTCCCAATCAAATAAAGGAGTAAAATTCTGAAACCCCCTGGATCACAGGGGAGGCATTTAGAAACTCAAAGTGTGTCAGGGAGAGGCAGAGAGCAAGGCCCAGTCCAGGTCCAGATGCCACTGGGTACTTCCAGGAAGAGGCCTCTTGCAGCTTGTTATCTCTCTCTAGCCACACAGGAGGTCAGCCAGCTGGCACTTGGGAGTGCATTTCTTTGCCCTGGGTACTAGAGGGAATAAGTCTGATTCTTCATGGCTCCTCTCAGGGCCCATACAGCAGGTCCAGCCGTCTTCTGTTCTTCCACAGGTCTAGAAAGGGTTCTGAAGTGGGTGCCTGGAGTGTCCACATTTACGTCTGGCACCTGCTAAGGGGTAGGGTGCTTTTGGGCCCGCTCTAACCAATGGGGTTAGAGTTTCCAAATCCAACCCTACCCACTTTTTCAGTAGTTCCTGTTTGCCTTACTGCAAACAGGAACAAAATGCCATGTGTCAAGGAATTTTCAAGATGGGGACAGTCTTCTGCCACAATAAATGTGGGCTCTGAGGGTTGGAGGTTTGTGTGTGGTGTGGACTATGGTAATCCTAGTGTCCGTCCACACCTAACACTCAAATCCAGTTTGAGGCAACAGACTAAGATAGGACAAAAGCATGGTCCTCTAGTAGCCAAACAGTGGATGCATTGGAATTGTCTTGGTATACTGTAATTTCCTTTTCAATTGTGCCTCAAGTGTTACATGTGGCTCAACGACCCTTCAAGCAGAATTTGGCACTGCGCTGTCAAAAGGAGGCCCACAGCCTCTGCCCTGCATATTCTGCTGAACTCAGAGGAGTCATCTTTGACCATTCAGGTCACCTATTGTATGCTCACCTTTCTAACCCTTTTTATACCTATTCAATGCTAATCACTGGCTGGAAGAAGTTCGAGAGTCAATGTAAATTAGCCCACAGGAACTTCAGGAAAGGAAATTGTAACTTTCCAAAAGTTACTTTTTCTTAATATTTATTAAAAATCTGACAACCATTGAATTGGAAATGACTTCATGAACAGTGCTTGGCTTATAGAATCTGTAGTGCCACAGAGTAAAGTGAGCTGGTATTATACTATGAACAGCATGGCTGCATGAACCAAGCTTAGTTTATAGAATCTGTTGTATGACTCCATGACCTAAGTTTGGTTTATAACAGCTGCCTGACCTCATACACTAAACTTAGTTTACAGAATTTGCTGTCCTCCTCAGACAAGACTGGGTTATAGAATTTGCTGCATGAATGTAATACAACTGGTTTGATGGACTCAGCAGTGTGACACTGTAAATCTTCAGAGGAACATAACACAACACGCTTTTATAAAATGCACACTCACCCAGAGGGGCATCTTGTCACTGAATAACAGATACTTATTGCTAACCAACTCAATGGTACTCATTGTATCAGCCACTGAAGGATGAAAAGCTGAGTGAGTGGACCTATCGGGAATCAAACTTGTGACCATAAGAAGATGCACAGATCCCTGCAGTGAATGAGTTAATCTACTGAGCCACAACAAGACACCATACAGGAGAACAGACCCGATTCAGGTGCGAGACTCACGATTTTTGAAGCAAAAGTAGCTCTATTTTGGCTGCCTCCCACCTGAAAATGCCTCTGCTGCAATAGAAGTCAATGAGGGAAATACATTCTCCCGATAATTTTTTTTAATCTCCCACTTTCCTAGTCCAAAATTGTGACATGCATGAGACACATGATAATGAAAGGTTTGGAGATTCTGTTTTACGAGGGTGGGCTCACAGCCCGAACTAATGCACGTAAGAGATACTGGAGTCTTCAAGCCAACACACAGGTTCATAAAAGATAATGATTTCAGGTGGACTACTGCCAAATGGTCCAGACAACCATATGGCTGTTAAATGTTACATAATGAATGCATGCAACTGCGCACATTGGGAAAAGACGGGAGCAGCCACCTGGGGTGGGGGAGGGGCACAGCTTGGACCCCAGAAGTGCCCACTGTGTTCGAGAGTGGGGGGTTCACAATGCCTGCTCCATGCCTGCCAAGATATCTTCTACTTCCGGGCCTTTATACTGTACATGAACCAAAAGCCACGTGTCCAGGGTTTCATAGTATCTTCCCCTAAAGGATGGAGCGCAGACATGACATGAGCAGCTCATAACAACGCACCGGTGCAGGAGTGTAATTGGTAATACAAACAAGCGCCCAGGGTCTTCGAGGCACGGCGCTGGCAGTTCTTTCCGTTAGCAGTGTCAAGCGGGCAGTGCCCCACCCCACCCCCATCAGCTCTTACAGGGCCCTCGCAGAACCCCACACTCCCATTCACACGCCCCAGAGGCACACTGTACGCACTCAATCACGGAAAATAGGCACAGATGGGCATCGGAGCGCTATGCAACGAGTATACGTGTCAAGGCCGTGCATTCATCCACCTCTTCACGTGGAGATCGTGGCGTGCAGAGGACCCACCATCCGGGATTTTCAAGACATCAAAATAAAATAAATCCATTGAATAGCTGATACTTAATTGAAATTAATATCAAAAGGACGACACATATCGAATGCGAAGCCAGGTACATCATACACCTGCCTTGGATACGAAAAGTATTGTTTAACTTGGAGACTTATAGTTTAAGTTTGTTCTCTAATCAAGACTCAACCAATACCTCACAGTTCTCATGCTGTAGCGGTCAATTTTTGACGAGCCTACTCCGAGATATAAGATATCAAAAGTGACTTTTTGTGGCCCTTTTTCCTGACAAAGGCACGCCTGTGCCGAAACGCGCGTCGAAAACAACAGATTATTAAAATCTTGCCACATTGTTTCCTAAAATCTTCAGTAATCAATTGTCATTTAACATCCAATTGAAAATGATGAAAAATGTTTTTTTAAATTGATTGTCAGTTACATGTTGTATGAATGAAGAGGAATGAATGAGTATAAATGGGGTGCCATTTTTAATATAAAACTATTTTTTGCTATTGCATATCAATAAAAATTATTTTTGTATAAAAATACAGATACGTTTGGTTCTCCCTTTGTTTTCTATAAAGTTTGTTTCAATTTTTGTATTGTTTATATCAATGTTGCCTTAAGTTTATACACTAGATTCATCCACCTCCATCCCAGTCTTTCCCAATCTCATTACCTGCAAAATTGTACCTTTCCACCCATTGCCCTATCCACCCATCTCCTCATCCAGCAAGACAACCAACTTGTCCATCAAACATCGACCCAGAAAAACCACCTGCTCATCTGTTAATCATTCAGTCCTCCCGTCATTAGACCATCCATCACCTTACCCACCGATGAACCATCTACCCATCCAAGAAAACACACCCATCCAACACTCATCCTGTAACTCCATCCAAGAAAACGCATCCACCCAATGCTCACCCTGTCACTCCATCCAAGAAAACGCACCTACCAAATGCTCACCCTGTTACTCCACCCAGGAAAACGCACCCACCCAATGCTTACCCTGTAACTCCACCCAGGAAAACGCACCCACCCAATGCTCACCCTTGTACTCCATCCAAGAAAACGCACCCACCCAACACTCACCCTGTAACTCCATCCAAGAAAACACACCCATCTGATGGACACCTTGTCACTCCACCTAAGAAAACGCACCCATCCAACTCTCACCCTGTCACTCCATCCAAGAAAACGCACCCGTCCAATGCTCACTCTTGTACTCCATCCAAGAAAACGCACCCACCAAGGCTTACCCTATGACTCCATCCAAGAAAACGCACCTACCCAACACTCGCCCTGTCACTTTATCCAGGGCCGGCTTTAGCACTCGTGGCGCCAGGTGCGACAATCATTTTTGGCACCCCCATGACCTCCTTCATTGATTCCCTCACTACCACCCAACAAAAGTGCCCCTCATCTCTCCATAGCGCCTCTCCCACATGCATTTAATTTGTTTTAAAGCGATGGTAAAGGCTGGCTTTACTAATCCACTCAGCTCTCCACATAAAATACAGATCTATTCTTTGCAGCAGGCATATTAACCCTCTGCGCTATTGTGAATCAAAACAGCCAGTAGACAAAACTCGCTCTCTCTCTCAGGAACATTAATCACAAGAGTTATCTTGGCACTTTTATTGATGACTGAGAGCTGGATGCACAAGGAACTCTGCAGCAGGTGCTTTTAAATCATAAGTTATTGCTAAACACAGCGCCCCCCACAAGTCAGCGCACAGTGTGGTCACACCGCCCTAAAGCCGGCCCTGACTCATCCAAGAAAACTCACCCATACAACGCCCATTCTGTCACTGCACCCAAGAAAACACATCCACCCAACGCTCACCCTGCCACTCCATCTAAGAAAAAACACCCACCCAACGCTCACCCTGCCACTCCATCCAAATTAACCCACCCACCCAATGCTCACCCTGCCACTCCATGCAAGAAAACACACTCACCCAAGGCTCACCCTGCCACTCCATCCAAGAAAACGCACCCATGAACACTCACCCTGTCACTTCATTCAACAAGAAAACCCGCCCACTTTCAATTACTCAGCTAGACACTCCACCCGTTCATTTATGCACACACCCATTTATACACTCACCAGAGACATTACTAGAGGTAAGGACGCGTTGATAACTCTGCTCCTGCACACTTTCACTGATTGTAATGAACAAAAAATAACTATCAATCTATTTCACGACCACGTTTTGTATTTATCAACCATTACAGTATTCATAGCACCACCATTGGCAACACTCCCCACCCCACCACACATAGCATGCATGCTAATAAATAAACACACCACACATTTTCTGTTTGGGTAAAATTGCTGCAGGTTTATTACATACACCGTTATGTAATATGGTGGGTTATCTTACGGGCGATCCAAGCAGCACTGGGGCGAACCCCATCTGTGCTGCCCCTTCTGGTGATCCTCTTCCCGGATCACGTGACACATGGTCCCTTATTACTCACGCCCCTTTCAGGGCGGAGCGTAGCAAAGCAAGCCCCCGGTTGTTCAGGCCCACAACCGCCCGAAGGACTAACGAGGCGCCGACACGGTTTTCCAGGAACCTCCCATGAGGCTCCTGGGATTTGGCTCTGGCACCCCTATGGTGCCGCGCAGAGGTACCCTTCTGTACCCATTTGCTTCCAGATCGCCCTGTAACTCCGCCTGCAACGAAAAAAGACAACATTACAACATTCTCTGCCTCCTGTCTGCCATAAACCACGCCGGGTAAGCGGTAGGGTAGGAGACGGCGTGTCCGGCGCTCGAAAGAGGACGTCCAGATGGTGGGGGAGGCATATATACCCCTCCCCCTGTCCTCGCGCACAGGAAGTGACACTCGCCTTGCGCGCCGCCACAAAAAAGGGGGGGAGGACTCCTCCCTTAGTCCCTGCCCATAAGGGGGTGTGGGGTGCCCCACTGGCACTAGAGGGCTGCCCTCTTTAGTGGCCCCCTGCGGGGGCCTCGGACAACCGCATAGCACCACCATTGGCAACACTCCCCACCCCACCACACATAGCATAGCATGCATGCTAATAAATAAACACACCACACATTTTCTGTTTGGGTAAAATTGCTGCAGGTTTATTACATACACCGTTATGTAATATGGTGGGTTATCTTACGGGCGATCCAAGGGCAGGCAACCCCCTGGGCCGCCTGCCCGCCTGATGAGCCAAGCAGCACTGGGGCGAACCCCATCTGTGCTGCCCCTTCTGGTGATCCTCTTCCCGGAACACGTGACACATGGTCCCTTATTACTCACGCCCCTTTCAGGGCGGAGCGTAGCAAGGCAAGCCCCCGGTTGTTCAGGCCCACAACCGCCCGAAGGACTAACGGGGCACCGACACGGTTTTCCAGGAACCTCCCATGAGGCTCCTGGGATTTGGCTCTGGCACCCCTATGGTGCAGCGCAGTGGTACCCTTTTGCTTCCAGATCGCCCTGTGACTCAAATGATAATTAAAGGCCCTAGGCCGGGGATGCCGCACGTAGGACTGATGGCTGGAGAAGTGAGCACATCCATCACTGGGTCCCGCAAGCGAGGCCCGTGGCCCGCCCGCACCCCCAGATGGTCCATGCGGGCCGGGGAAAACATGACACTGGCCCCGCAGGGCGGACCCAGTCGCCCGCGGGTAAAGCGGGGACCAGGACACGAGAGCACCCGCGCCCCCACCGAGGCGGCCCTGCCAACCTGTCGTGTCTCGCGTTGCGGTCAGCACCGTGGCGACCTCCGCCCTAGCGCTTCCAGTCCATGATGCCCAACCCCGAGCGAGCCCCAGCCCAGCGACCGAAAACACAGCGAAGGAAGCCCCTAAGGCCAAGGTCTGCTCCCACCGCCCAGTCATAGCCATCAGCTCCCCCGCGCTGCTCAGGCAGGGAAGGGATAAGGCCCCGAGGCATGCGCGCAAGGCCGGGGAGTTGCAGTAGCTACCTCGGCACAGACGTGCACAATGCAAACCCGAAAAGCGGGTTTATGCCCCCAGCGCCACGAGCGATTACACCAACATCGTATGCGAGGCGGCTGCCACTACTGCCGCCTATACCTCTTAGGTTGGTCAGGGGACTGATCAACAAATCTCCAGTGTCGTGGATACTACCGGGACTTCTATTTCGAAGTATACAACATTCTGGCCAGTACGGGGATCGAACCGCGACCTTGGCGTTCATAGTACCACGATCTAACCAACTGATCTACCCGGCCGGGACAAGAGCAGCACGGGATTTCAAACCTGCAACGTGCGGGTCTCTGAAAGAGCGTTGCTTGACTAACCGCATCGGTGAACCTAACACGGAATGAGTCCTACAACTCCTCAAAGTCAAACAAGGAGTCTGAACCCGGTAACAAACGCACCCATGGCGATTGCTCGTGTGCAGCGTGGATCGTTCCTAAAATTAAAACAACAACTGTAGGCAAGGCTACATGTTGCTATGAGCCTACTGCCACTACTACCATCTAGTGGCCGTACTCAGTGTACCCAACACGTTGTGTCTGAATAATTCGGAACAGGCAGCGCTGCAAAAGAAACTGCCCTTAAAACTCAGTCCCGCTAACTTTACTGGTAGGGGAAACCAACCGGGCACGCTTAGCCCCCATCTTTCCCTACATTCAGAATCATCTTGATTAATAGCAAGCGTCGCTATCTACACTGCTTTGAAACGTGAGGGGAGTTCTATAATACTACATGACGGAGTAAACATTCCTGTGGGACTCTCTCTCTGCCACCTCGTTCACATGTGTGCAGAATACTCTCCGATCTCCGTCTCAACACCCAGCCGTGGTAAAAGACGCTTACCAGGGTTTGCACGCAATAAAAGCTGTGTGGTTGCGATCCTGTCGGCAGTGCTGGGGTAGCACTAAGGGTGAGCTCGGGGGCAAATTGACGGCCTTGTGAGCGGTGGGAGCAGGGCTCGCAGCAGCTGTAGCTGTATTGCGCTGCTGGCCCAGGCTCGCTCGCTGGCTGAGCCTGGGCCTCTGGGGCGTGACTAGGGTTTGGGGCACAGCCCAGCTGGGTCGCAGGGCAGGCCTGACCTCGGAGCCCTACCTCGGAGCCCCGTCCGTGGATAAGCAGGCATTCGGTGCCCCTCCCCCCCCGCCACGACCTTCCCCAGTCTCCACACCCTAATCGCCGACGTGCCCCGCCAACACGCTCTGTCTCCCTCAGGGCACGAGCAAGCAACGGGAGGTTCCATCTAATGCCCAGGGAAGGCTCCAGGGATCTCTGGGATCAAGGGTTGACCCCGACCGGGGCCTGGCCCGACTCCTGGCCTTCTCACGCCCCGGTGCCCCCCGGGGGCGCATGACCCGTCCGAATGGCCTGGGCCCAGGATAATGGCCTGGGCGTGCCGGGAGCAGCCCCAACCCCCACCTCGCCCTCAGGCGGATAGAAGCCTCTGCAATGGCCGGGCTAAGCAACCCGGCCTGGGGGACTGCCCACTAGTGGGGCTGGGGAGTGGGGGTGGTTCACTCACCGTGAACCCTGCTCCTGGGGATCTTGCCGGAGTCCAAGTGGCACACGTCCAAAGACAGCGTGTCCGGCGCGCGAAAGAGGACGTCCAGATGGTGGGGGAGGCATATATACCCCTCCCCCTATCCTCGCGCACAGGAAGTGACGCTCGCCTTGCGTGCCGCCACAAAAAAGGGGGGGGGGACTCGTCCCTGCCCATAAGGGGGTGTGGGGTGCCCCGCTGGCACTAGAGGGCTGCCCTCTTTAGTGGCCCCCTGCGCGGGCCTCGGACAGCCGCATACTATGGGTCTATGCACACACCACGTCTGCAGTTGTTACGGCAGACTGTTACCGCTGAGTTTGAGAGGTCTGGTTCCCGCGAGCCCATTGATTCATTGTGTGACCTTCGGCATTTGTTTTCTTCCTCTATCTTGCCATCTCATTTACAAACTGGTAGGTCGCGGGGCGAGGAACCAAAGTCACGATACTCTGAGTGTGAAAGCTGGGAAGCCAACACTCCCTTTCCTTACCGGTTTAGTGTACCTAACTCTCAGATGGGACACCCTAATTTAAAGCTCGGTTACACCCACTCCACGCGCACCCTCTGGGGAACAAGATAGATGACGTGGGTGTGCGCCGCGGATGCGTTGCACGAAGGTCACACATACCTTCAGATTGCCGTTACTTGTTAACTTCGCGACGGTAATTTTTAAAGCCGATTTTTAAAAAATATAATAATATTTCTATATTGGTGGCACTTTGCTTTTTATCAGATTGCAACTGATGGATGTATTGTGTGCCCTAGCAAGATTGTTAATCTCCATAAAAGACATGAGCTTCATTTAAGGACCCGCTGCTAAAGTATCTGCCATTGTAACCGATCTGTGAATTTTAATGAAAGTATTCTATGAAACGTTTTTCTGTTGTATTATGAGATAGTGTAAAATTATGTGAGGCTGTATGTTAGGTTTTCGACCTTTTACTGTTTGAAAGACAGCGTCTCAAGAAAAAAAAAATATCGACGCTGGTATTCCCCCCCCCCCACCCCTATCAGCGGTCTTTAGACACAACTTTCGATACTGACCCATACGTGTTAATTCGTGCACTAGTGCCCCGCCCCCTGCTGGCCGGGTGCACAGCCACTCACAGCACAGCATGGAGGTCAATGCTCGGCCATTCAACAAAACAATCATGTGCACTGCAGCTGCACTGCAGCTGGGGTAGGGGCAGCGCAGGCAATGGCAGCGCACTGCAGCGTCCCTTGGTGCAGTGCTGTGCACAGTCTTCAATTCATTGTAGAGCTAGGGATGCGGCTTCACTGTAACCCAGCACACAGCTGTGAGACAGGGCACTATAGCGCTTTGTGTTACAACACACAGCACTAGACGGCAGAGCACTGCAGCACTCCCCAGTGCAGTGCTGTACATCATCCTCAGCTCTGTCTGTCGAGCTGGGAATGAGAATTCACTACAACCCAGCGCAGAGCTGCGAGAGAGGGCAAAATCACAATGCACTATAGCGCTTTATATTGCGACACACAGCGCTAGCGGCAGCGCACTGCGGCATCCCCCAGTGCGGTGCTGTGCATCAGCCCCAGTTCTTTGTCAAGTGAGGGATACCACTTCACTACAACCCAGCACACAGCAGCAGGGCAGGGCAAAATCACCAATGCACTCTATAACTTTATGTTGCAACACACAGGACTAGACGGCAGCGCAGGGCACACCCGTCCCCCTTTACAAAGAGCACGCGCAGCACAGGAACGAGCAGTTCAAGTAGCCGTCACTCTCAGAGGCAAAAACAACAGTTGATGGACAGAAAGCAGAACAATGTCATACATTCACCCCAGTACAGAGATCTGGGCCTAAATCCATCGTTTTTTTGCTCACCATGCCATTCCAGTTTGAACCCAGCCATATGCAAATCAGTCTTGACCCTGTGCCTCATGGGAACAGTCCAGCCCTAACTGCCAAGCCAGGTCCTCCCTTGACTGGAAACAAGCATCCTAGGACCGGTTTCGGGGTTTCACCCCTCTTCAGAGCAGGCACGGCGTTTACTGCATCGGCACGGACTTCTTGTCAAGCGCAGCATCTGGGTCTGATGAAAAGGTCACATACAGCACAGACGTCGACACTTCGGTAGAGAAGCGCAACAACAAGAGGCAGACGAGAGAGACCCTGTCAAAGGAAACAACAGTGATGCGTGGAGGGGAAGTGGGGCTGCCGCAGCTCTGGCACATATTTCAAATGTAACAACAGGCAGAATGTCGAGAATGCACCATGATGCTGTAAGAAGAACACCCTTGACAAAGCCAGGCGCTCTGGCGGGCGCGCAGTGAATAGTTCTTAATCTGCACTGCAGGTGTCAGGCTGGCAGCAGCAGCAGTGAATGTCTTCCCTTACTCGCCTTACTCGCAGGACAGCGACAGCCCGGGCAGAAATAGTGCAGTACACATTTACACACGCAGGACAGGGGCAGCAGTGGGGGAGTACACATTTACACAGTCAGAACAGACACAGCACGGGCAGCAGCAGTACAGTACACACGGACAGCAACAGCCCAGGCAGCAATAGTGCAGTGCACATTTACACAAGCAGAACAGACAGCACGGGCAGCAACAGTGCAGGCATGACCAACACGTAGCAAACAGGCACAGCACAGGCCGCAACAGTGCAAAATCTATTTACATGTGCAGAAGAGGCACTGCACAGGCAGCAGCAGTTCAGGCGTAACCTGCGCACAGGCATCAGCAATGCATATCAATTTACACATGTAGAACAGACAGCACCAGCAGCAGTGAAATATCTATTTTATCCATCCGCACAGCACGGTCAGTAACCGTGGCGGTGTAACCTGGGAACAGCGCAGAAGCGCAGGCATAACAAACACAGGCACATGCACAGCATAGGCAGCAGCTGTGCAGGAGAAGCATGGCTACCACAGAAGAGAGGCTAAAGAGGAGAGAGGCAGCTCACAGGACAGCGAGGTGGTAGCCATCCCACACAATCAGAGTAAATATGCCCTTTGCAGTCATTCAATCCCCACTGCCTCACAATCGTGCCTGCTTCATACCATTCTACTAAGCATTACTTTGTACAATTCAGGATGCAAGGATCATGCAAATGCCATTGTGTGCTGTGGTATGAAGCACTGCATTGGATGCATGTGTGCTGCAGCAGGATAAACTGCATAGGAAGCATTTAATCTGCGGCATTATGCACTGCATTGGAAGCATGTATGCTGCAGCATGATGCATGTATGCTGCACCATGATGCATGGCATTGGACGCATGTGTGCTGTGGCATGATGCTCTGTACTGGACTCATCTGTGCTGCAGCATGAAGCACTGCACTGGATGCATGTGTGCTGGAGCACAGTGCACTGCATAGGAAGCATATAATCTGTGACATGATACACTGTATTGGACACTTGTATGCTGCGGCATGAGGCACTGTATTGGACACGTGTGCTGCAGCACGATGCACTGCCTAAGAAGCATGTAATCTGCAGTACGATGCACGGCATAGGAGGCATAACATTCTATGACATATGCACTGCATTGTACTCATGTATGCTATGGCACGATGCATTGCATAGGAAGTATGTAATCTGGGGCATGAGGCACTGCATCAGTAGCATGTATGTTGCAGTATGATGCATGGCATTAACACGTACTGTGGCGTGATGGACTGCATTAGACGCATGTATATGTGTCATGATGCACAGCATTGGATGCATGTGTGCTGTTCTATAATGCATAGCAGTGGATGCATGTATGCTGGAGCATGGTGCACTGCATAGGAAGCACATATTCTGTGACATGATGCACTGCATTTGACGCATGTGTATGTGGCATGATGCACAGCATTGGATGCATGTGTGCTGGAGCACGGTGCACTGCATAGGAAACATATAATCTGTGACATGATACACTGCATTGGACGTATGTATGCTCCGGCATGAGACACTGTATTGGACACATGTGCTGCAGCACGATGCACTGCCTAAAAAGCATGTAATCTGCAGGACGATGCACGGCATAGGAGGTATAAAATCTTATGACATGATGCACTGTATTGTACTCATGTATGCTGTGTCACGATGCACTGCATAGGAAGCATGTGATCTGTGGCATTAGGCACTGCATCGGTAGCATGTATGCTGCAGTATGATGCATGGCATTAACACGTACTGTGGCATGATGGACTGCATTAGACGCATGTGTATGTGGCATGATGCACAACATTGGATGCATGTGTGTTGTTCTATGATGCATAGCAGTGGATGCATGTATGCTGGAGCATGGTGCACTGCATAGGAAGCACATATTCTGTGACATGATGCACTGCATTTGATGCATGTATGCTGCGTCATGAAGCTATGTATTGGATGCATGTGTGCTGCAGCACGATACCCTGCATAAGAAGTATGTAATCAGCAGCACAATGCAATGCATAGGAAGCATATAATCTGCGGCATGATGCACTACAGTGGAAGCATGTGTGCTGTGGCATGATGCATGGCATTGGACACGTGTGCTGTGGCATGCTGCATGGCATTGGATGCCTGTGTGCTATTCTATAATGCATAGCACTGGATGCAAGCGTGCTGGAGCACGGTGCACTGCATAGGAAGGATATAATCTGTGGCATGATGCACTGCATTGGAAGCATGTATGCTGCAGTATGATGCATGTATGCTGCAGCATGATGCATGGCACTGGACGCAGGTGTGCTGTGGCATGATGCATGGCATTGGACACATGCTGTGGCATGATGCATGGCATTGGACGAATGTGTGCTGGAGCACGGTGCACTGCATAGGAAGCATATAATCTGAGACATGATGCACTGCATTGGACGCATGTATGCTGCAGTATGATGCTCTGGGCACGTGTGCTGAGCTTCAGGTTTTCCAACAATCACGCAGGCGTATAATGTTAAAATACATTTTAAGACAAGCAGGGTGCATGAGAGGGGTTTAAGGGACAGTGGAAAGGGAGATGAATGCAGATTAGTAGGGTACGGAGGGAAAACACAATATTTTGTAAACTAACCAACTTTGTTTAAGACTTTCAAAACTATGTGTGTGCTTTTTTGTCTGTGTGCATGTCAAAATTTCTGGTGAAATCCGACAGACATGACCATACCCAACTGAAAGCTCCTGTACCCAACTATGTAGCAGAAAATGCACTTATTAGGGGGGCATAACACCCCAAACACCCCCTGAAGCTAATCCCCTGGCCCCATGATGAACCATGCCACCAAAGTGATGGGTGAGTGCCACTGTCCTGAAAAGGATCATTTCCTTCCGATTCACATCAAATCAGATGATAACCCAATTGTTCTCATCCTTCCCAGTAATTGGGGGGTCTTGGGTGTTTTTGTTCTTGTTCTTCCTGATTTCATATACCCAGTAATTGTTGATTTCATACACTACGTGGCTCTTGATTTAATGCACTTGGAGATCCCCGACTAATGCACCTGATGGTTCCTGTTTTCCTACACCTAGTAATTCTTCATTACTTAACCAAGTGACTCTTGATTAATGCACCTTGTGCTTCCTGATTGCAATATCTAGTAATTCTTCATTACTTAACCAAGTGACTCTTGATTAATGCACCTTGTGCTTCCTGATTGCAATATCTAGTAATTCTTCATTACTTAACCAAGTGACTCTTGATTTAATGCACCTTGTGCTTCTGATTGCAATATCTAGTAATTCTTGATCTCATCCACGAAGCGGCGCTTGACTTATTGCACCCGGTGATTCCTGCCTTGTACACCTGATTCTTGCAAATTTCATAACAGCAATTCTTGATTTCATACATCAAGTGACTCTTGATTTACTGTATCAGGTGCTTCCTGAATTCATACACCTGGTCATTTTTGATTTCCTAACCCTAGTGATAATTGATTTAATGCCCCTTGTGCTTCCTGAATTCATACACCTGGTAATTCTTCATTTCATACATCAAGTGACTCCTGATTTAATGCACCTGGTGCTTCCTGAATTCAAACATGGTAATTTTTGATTTCCTAACACTAGTGACTCCCGATTTACTGCACCTGGTGCTTCCTGAATTCAAACATGGTAATTTTTGATTTCCTAACCCTAGTACTCCTGATTTAATGCCCCTTGTGCTTCCTGAATTCAAACATGGTAATTTGTGATTTCCTAACCCTAGTGACTCCTGATTTAATGCACCTTGTGCTTCCTGAATTCATACACCTGGTAATTCTTCATGTCATATATCAAGTGACTCCTGATATAATGCACCTGGTGCTTCCTGAACTCAAACATGGTAATTTTTGATTTCCTAACCCTAGTGACTCCTGATTTAATGCCCCTTGTGCTTCCTGAATTCAAACATGGTAATTTTTGATTTCCTACCCCTAGTGACTCCTGATTTAATGCACCTGGTGCTTCCTAAATTCATACACCTGGTAATTCTTCATTTCATACATCAAGTGACTCCTGATTTAATGCACCTGGTGCTTCCTGAATTCAAACATGGTAATTTTTGATTTCCTAACACTAGTGACTCCCGATTTAATGCACCTGGTGCTTCCTGAATTTAAACATGGTAATTTTTGATTTCCTAACCCTAGTACTCCTGATTTAATGCCCCTTGTGTTTACTGAACTCAAACATGGTAATTTTTTATTTCCTAACACTAGTGACTCCAGATTTAATGCACCTGGTGCTTCCTGAATTCAAACATGGTAATTTTTGATTTCCTAACCCTAGTGACTCCTGATTTATTGCACCTGGTGCTTCCTGAATTCATACACCTGATAATTCTTGATTTCATCCACCAAGTGACTCTTGAATTAAAGTACCGATGATTCCTGCTCTCAGACACCACTGCTTCCTGATTTCCTTCTCATGCCAACCTCCTATTTGATTTAGCAGCGGTGAAATGCTGAACACAGCCTAGCATTTCGCCTGATGGCATTGAGCAGACACACCACAACATCACCATGCGGTCCGAACAGATATATATGTGTCACGTGTACGGTATGACTGTAAAGGAATCTGAACACGTGTACATGTAACACAAGCCTTCTCACATAAAATCTCGGATAGATTTCTTCTCTCCAAGCATAAAAAGAAGGCAAAATCACACCAATAATTCTGCTTCCATTACAGTAACAGTAATCTCCAATCCCAGGAGTCCACGCGCAACCTTTGTGCACTCAGATAGCAGTGGCGGCTGGTAGAGAACCGTGGCGGGGGAAGGTGGGAGTGGTTTACGAAAACAACAAAGAAAACTTACCTGCTGGCCGCCATTTCCAGCCGCCGCCTCTCCTCCGACGCAGGAACCAGGAAGCTCCCAGGCTCCCAGACTCCCATTGTTAAAAGCAAAACGACAATCGTGAACATTACCTGCGCCATCTTGTCTGGTGGAATTCTATGTGCACATAAGTTGCAGTCATTTTAATCTATCACAGCCATTTTGTACTCTGTTGGTCACCTTTGTTTCACCCTGCCCTTACTAGCATCCCTCTGACCCTCTGACCGACCTGGTACTTGTGCTGGGGGCTATAAACTCTATTTGCCGCAACAAACCTCAGCGCCACTTGCTGCCACAAACTCGTTTTTCCTCTCATCTCTGTTTTCAGGCAAACCTTTGGACACTCTACCCCTCACTGCACCTAGTTACACAAACAGGTTCCAAACACCAAAAAGACTCTTGCAACATGATTTATTGCACTGCAAACAGCAAGACTTGTTGTTACCAACAATGGGACCTGTTTTTATCAACAGAACGGACTCTTAGATCTGGCCGGTCTCACATGTTTTAGACCCTGAAGCAAGGTCCAGCTGCAAGATAAGATTGTCTGTTTGACCTGGGTGGGAAGAGAATTACTGTTGGGCTTGTGTGACAACCTGCCCGGGGCGGGGACCCCAAGCTTGTGTAACCATGTTGATGAAACCAATGCATTGTGTCAAACCTGTATAAAAGGAAGAGCCAAAGGAGTTATCAGCAGAACACCTCCCTCAGACATCCCGGTGTCTGCAGTTGACGTGATCTCCTCATGAGAAATAAACCTTTTTTCTTGTCTACCAGTTTCCAGCGCTTGCCTCATTATTTTGATAGCGAACCCAAAGTGAATTAGAGGTGGAACCCTGCACCGGGCAGCATTGAGGGTCTTAGAAGACTCGCTGCCTTTCACAAATTGGCGCCCAAACGTGGGGGCCCATCAGCGACGCGTGGGTCCGGTAGAGAGGTCCTAACGACGGAGTGAACGACTAAACAATTGGGGTATACCTGCCTGAGAAGACCCTTGTCTGGCTGCCGGATCGACTGAACTTCACCGGTTCCGAACGGACCTCTCTCGAGTGACCTGCGGTCCTGACTGGGACCTTAGAGGAACGCCGCATTGATTGTTGGAGTGAGAGGACAACCAGGCGCTGGAAGGGGAAGACGAAGAACCGTCCATACGGTCCGGGTAAGGTCGTGAAAAAACGACTTAAATTGATTGATTGAATAGTTTGATTGAAATACTAGTATTCCTTTTTTGATATTGAGTTATTTGCGACATTTCCCTGCTTGCAAACAACGAAGAATAGGAATATTCTCTCTCTTTGCAGGCAGCGAAGGACAGGTAGTGCAGACTTTTTGTCTAAATTGATTGATTGAGATATTCATTTTTGACCGATAAAGACGTCATGCCTGTTTTCTCTAGATTGTTTGATTGTAATTGTTTTGGACCAGACCGTTCGTTAGAGGTCAGTCAGCCTGCACCGCCGGAAGGCACCCCTAACAAGGACATGTACGTAAAGTATGGATTAGCCACCGTAGCTTATAGCAAAGTATGGCATAAATACACTAGGAAGGACCGGGTAAATCATTGGCCACTGACGGGATCTTTCGATCCCGCTAAAATAGAAACGTTAGAATTAGCTCTCCACAAAAAGAAAACTAGACCAGCCATGTTTGACAGTTTTGGTTTATGGCGAAAAGAGGCAGCTCAAAGAAAGAAAAGGGACGAAGCTAGACAAGATAAAGAAACGCGAAAATCAGCTTGCCAAGCCTGTAAAAGATTAGAAGAAAAACTAAAAGAAAAGGAAATCGATAAAAAGGAACAGGAATCAAAAATATCAGGTCAATGCCCTGTTAGAACGCCCTCGACTCTTTACCCCAAGTTACCAGCAAAACAAAGGGTAGATGATGATTTATTGTTAGGTCCCCCAATCATATACATGCCACCCCCTTACGCCCCTACTCATCCCGTAGTACAACGCCAGGACCACCAAAGTATAGCCGGAGATGGCACGATCGCCTCAGTCTCCACCGCCTCTGCTCCCACCGAGTCACCCACACCAAATGCCTCATCAAAGGATACAGTAGTAGAGGTAGGATCAAAAGAAAAAGGAGCGCCCAGGGTCCCGCGATTAAGTAAAAATGAGCGAGCAGGCATTGATAAAATAGTTAAATCCCTCATAGATAGGAAGGAGACAGAAGAGTATGTAACTGACATATGCAACTCCTATGTTGAAAACCGCAAACGATACTTTATTGTACGTCTCTGTTACCACACTCTTACTGCATATGAAGAGAAGTAACAAGATGTAGGGCCCAAGCGGCTAGTGGCTCTCTATAGGAAGGTAGACACCGGAGATGAAGGCGACAACGATGTTACAGAACTCTTTTCATCCACACTGGAGGTATTCCGTCACCTCGTGGAACAAGGACGGATAGATAAGGACAGGACATCTAAGATAGCAGGACCCCGGTGGAAAAACCAGATAGCATGATGCCGATAAAAGAACCTGCCCCTTATTGGGTACCTCCTAGAGGACAAGGGACTCATGACGATATGAACCATCAAGACGCTAGAGGAAGGGTGGTCTACAATTGGGTGTATCAACCATGGGACAGACAGGACATTTTGACGTTCTGTAAATCTTTACCGGATTTACGAAAGAACCCCACCGCCTTTTACACCGAGCTAGGTACCGCTCTGGGATCAACAATAATGACACTTGCCAACATAGACTTGTTCTTCGGGTTATGTTTGCCAGCAGATGTGTGGAAACAGATTAGGAAAATAGACCATACCGAACTGCTTGGTCATACCTGGGAACAACTCAACACACTAGATAAACAGCGGAACCCTGGTCAAAAACCGGTTAAAGCAATATTGGACCTCCCTGACAAAATAGTGCAGAAAGTGAAAACGCTGATCCCAGAGAAAAGATAGACTGGTCCATAGTAACCGCGTGCCGCCAGACACCACAAGAGGATGTCTCAGAGTATTTCTCCAGATTTGAAACGGTGTTCTCCGATTACAGTGGACAAGACATGTCCACCGCAACCGGACACCACTTATTTGTGCAGAACTATGTCAAAGGACTACTGACAGATGTATCCCAGAAATTACAAGCCAGCGAAAGTAGTTGGGCAGCATCTAAACCGGCGGCCATTCTCCAAATGGCCCAGTACTATGAGCATCAGAAAAACGAAAATGACAGGGCTACAGAAAGGAAAAAGAAGGACTTGAAGGAAAGGGTAATGGTAGCACAACTCCAGGGGGCGAATACAGGAAGGGAGCAATATAGGGGAGGATACCAGCGAGAATACCCCTAGAGTACAGCCACCTAGAAACAATTCATCGACATCATATGTAGGACGCCAAGACCTAGGACAGGATCAATGTGCATTTTGCAAAGAATATGGACAATGGAAAACCCAATGCCCGGCTTTGTTAGGAGCTGGTAGGGGCAGAGGGGCGAGGGAAATAGCAAGTGGACAGAGAGGAAGAGGACGTGGGAGAGGGTACGCGAGTGAAGCAAGCGAGGAAAGGCCAGGAAGAGTGAACACATTTGACCATCCCAAACAGAATCAGTACCAACAGACAGATTATGACAATACGTACGACTTTGCATAGGACAGCCAAGGGCAAGGGAGGGATCCAGTCGAGCTCTATGTTGATCAGCAAGGCCCTTATGTTACCGCTAAGGTCCTGGGCACAAAGTCTCCATTTCTGGTAGACACGGGAGCAACACGTAGTGCACTATCCAAACGACTGATTCCAAGGGCACCCTTGTCAGGCTCACATGTGACCTCAATAGGATTTGACGGTACGCCCTCCACCAACCCTTTGTCCCGACCGATCCCTTTTAACCTTGACAACAATAGCGTCGAAACGACATTCCTCCTCTCTTCCAACACCCCAGACGCCATTATGGGTCTCGACCTTTTGAAACACTTCCATGCGACTATCAGATGCTCACCAGACGGAGTGCGTGTCGTCCTGTATGACAACCCCCAGCGCCATAGAGAGAACCCTTCTCAGCACATGTTTCCCATCTCCGAGACTGACGCATCCCTACTGGACACTTTGCCATCACACTTATGGGCTAGGGCTGATTCAGACGTAGGACGAATGATGATTGACCCAGTACACGTAACAATACGACAGGACGCAACCCTACCGAAAGTACCGCAGTACAAAATATCGCCAGAGGGTGAGAAGGCACTGACAGAGATCATACACTCTTTGGTAGAGGCAGGGGTGGTAGAGGAAGTAGTGAGCAACGTTTGTAACAGTCCCATACTACCGATTGTAAAGAGACAGGGAGAGGGAGACGGAAAAGCCTACCGCTTCATCATTGACCTGCGGGAGATAAACAAAATCGTAGTGCCACAATACCCAGTAGTTTCCAACATCACGACAATTTTGACTTTAATCCCCTCCACTGCCACCACCTTCACTGTAATTGACCTCAAAACGCATTCTTTTCCATACCTATACACAAGGACAGCCGCTATCTATTTGGATTCACCCTAAACTCCCGTTCGTACAGATTTTGCAGAGCACCTCAGGGGTACACTGAGAGCCCAAGCATCTATAGCCAGGCGCTTAAAAGACAGTTGGACGCCATACAATTGCCAGATGGAGTGGCACTAATACAATATGTAGACGACATCCTTCTAGCAGCGGACACCATACCAATAGCCGTCACAGCCACCATCAAACTACTCCATTTTCTTGCTGAGACTGGTCACAAGGTCTCCCGAAAGAAATTGCAGTTCTGTAAATCACAAGTGACCTATTTGGGTCACCTTTTATCCAAAGAAGGGAGGAAACTCACGCCTGACAGGATCCAGACAATTCTAGACACCCCTGTCCCCAAAGATCAGAAACAAGTCCGCTCTTTGATAGGTCTCACTTCATTTTGCCGACAGTGGTTACCGAACTTTAGCCTCATTGTCAAACCCCTTCTCTCCCTCCTAGCTAAAGACATCCCCTCACCTCTCCCCTGGACCCCCGAATGCCAGTCAGCCTTTAAAGAACTACGCAATGCCCTTTGTTCAGCGCCTGTCCTAGGAACCCCCGATTACTCCAAACCATTCTTCCTCTACACGCACGAGAGGGAAGGTTGTGCATTGTCTGTCCTAACACAATCAATTGGTCACAAACAACGCCCTTGTGTATATTTCTCTGCCACCCTCGATCCAGTAGCCAGAGCGCTGCCAGCGTGCCTGCGCGCTGTGGCAGCTGCAATACACTATCGATACGCCAGAGCGAAGGAATAGTACTCTCCAATCCAGTCACTGTTTTAGTACCCCATGCAGTCGACACACTACTAAACCAGACCAAAACCCAACACTTGACTAGCGCCCAACTGACAGGATATGAGTTCACCCTGCTAGCACCGCACATTACCCTAAAGCGAAGCACCATACTCAATCTAGCCACACTGTTACCCCCTACCCGAAAATGATCCTAGCGTGACTCCACTACACGACTGTGTGACACTAACCGATGAACAAACAAAGAGTAGAATAGATCTCAGAGACACCGCCTTTCTAGAACCAGATGGAGAACTATGGGTGGATGGTTCGTGCATCAAACTCCCCGACGGCACCACCTCAGCTGCATACGCTGTCACCACAGCCCGAACCGTTCTGGAAACAGCCCGTATTCCCCAACGTTCAGCCCAGGCTGCAGAACTCATTGCCCTCACACGAGCATGTATCTTAGCGACTGACACGACAGTTAACATATACACCGACAGCCAATATGCCTTCGGGGTGGTTCACCATTTTGGGATCTTATGGAAAGAAAGAGGGTTCCTGACTTCACACGGTACACCCATCCTGCATGGAGATTTAGTCTCCGCCTTGACGCGAGCAGTCCTCCTCCCCAAGAAGTTAGCAATGATAAAATGCCAACCACATAGGAAAGTGACTGATCTCACTGGACAGGGAAATGCACTAGCAGACGTTACTGCCCGAGCCACGGCAGGAGACAGAACTACGACACGAATGTATGTGACCAGGTCACAAGCTGAACGATGGACTGACGCTAGGACCACTGTAAGGGACATACAGACTACAGGCACACAAGACGAATTGACCGAGTGGGAAAAGGTGGGACTAAAAGACGAGGAAGATTGCTGGAGAACTAAAGACGGAAATAAATGGCTGTTACCCAATGCCTACCTCATCCCCATATTGACCATGGCACATTTACCAGCACACATAGGCTCCACCCCCATGATTGAACTAATCACCAGAGTATGGCATAACGTCAAGATAGCAGAATCTGCAAAATGCCTAGTACAACAATGTATAGTCTGCCTACAACACAACCCAGGAAAGGGGACAGTAGTACCACGGGGAGGGTTTGGAGTCCCTGACCACCCCTTTGAAATCCTTCAAATGGATTACATTCAACTAGAGACATGCCTTGGTCTAAAATATGTCCTGATGGTTGTGTGCGCTTTTAGCAAATGGGTGGAGGCATATCCCACCCGCGACAATACCGCCTTAGCCACTGCAAAAGTATTGCTGAAAGAATTCTTCCCCCGATACGGCCTTTGCAGAATTTTATGGAGCGACAACGGCCCCCACTTCGTAGCCGAGGTGATACAGAACATACTGAGAGGGTTGGGGGTAAAACAAAAGTTCCATGCCGTCTTCCACCCCCAATCTGCGGGCCTGGTAGAGAGACACAATGCAACGTTGAAACTAAAACTAGCCAAAATAGTTGCCACGACCGGGTTGAAATGGCCCGACGCCCTCCCATTGGCATTGTTATCGATGCGCTCCACCCCAACCAAACACCGATGAGGTGGTCTTCGGCAGGCCTATGAGCATTTGGGCGGCACCAAGACCCACCTCCATTAACGATGTCCCGAACATATTAATGTTGGATTACTTGCATAAATTGACAAACGAGCTAACAATTATCCACCAACAGGTGCAGCAAGCCTTGCCTGACGTATCCAGGGGCCCGGGACATGAAATAAAGCCAGGCGACCATGTATTGATTCGCAACTTCCAAAGAACGAAGAATCTGGAGCCTAGGTGGACGGGCCCCTGGCAAGTCCTGATCACCACCCGAACTGCCCTCCGAGTGGAAGGAAAACGAAACTGGCTGCATGCCCACCACTGCAAACGAGTCCCTCCAACCCTGGCAACCTGTGAAGGGGTGGAGGTGCAAGAGGAAGTACTCGCGAGAGACCGACCAGCTCTGAGTTGCTACCCACAAGAAGACACCCTCGAACTATCAGAATTTCCCGACCCCACGGTGCCATCCAGGAAAGGGTACAACCTAAGATCGACGAAAGGAGGGAGCTCCAACGACCAGGCCACTAACTAAGTCAAGGTCTCAGATCAGTAGCACAGTCAAACAACGCTACCAGGAAAGCGCCAGACAAAAGTCTGTGGTCCTAACAGTTGTTGAGCTCCTCGAAGATGATGGAAGAAACTGAACACCTGCAAAACCACTGCAAAGACACCAAGACTGCTAACCTGCACAGCACAAAGACTTTGCACTTGTAGCCGCATTTCTCACCTGTCTCCTGCTAATGGTCGCACTCTGGATCATTGAAGAGAATGCACCTGCATACAGAACATTGTCACCCACCATGCAACCAACCACCAAGAAAGAACACTACCTGGTATCACTACCGCCACATCTCCGAGAACGACGCAAAGAATTCTGGAATAATTCTTTCGTGCAGATGTTGCACAAGCACAATCTTGCCACCAATGCTACCAACTGTTGGGTCTGTGGGCTGTTACCACATGCCACTGAACATTCCATCCCTTTCATCCCTTCGCCCTTTTCTATTCACGGATCTTGCCTTGCCTGGATGATGCTCCTACAAGAAAGTTACAAAGACAATGCCACTTCCGACGGAACAATCGCCCAGTTCTACAACGAGTTCTGGCGAAACAAAACAGGAAGGACAGCCACCCCCTTCTGCCCTCACACCTTCAATGCGACATTCCAGATTAATGTCCCCTCCAAAGAACGAGTGGAAATGCAAGTGTTCAATAATCCTAACAGAGCCACATTTTCCTACCTGAAGAAAAGAACTGCTGCAACACTGACAGTGGCACTATCTGTGGTGAACGTCTCTGGCCTTGTATGCATTGAAGGCCGTGGGACTAAGAATGTGGGTCACAGCACCTGTGGCATTGTAAGGACTTTGAACACTGCCAACCCCCCAGCGCTTGTTGCATCACCCAATATGTACTTTGTTTGTGGAACCAAAGCCTACACCTGGCTCCCAAGAAACTGGGGGGGCACGTGCTACATCGCCTTTGTTTTGCCACCAATCTACACAGCCCCTGCAGAGCATCATCGAGAAAAGCGTTCTAAAGACATTGATCAAGCAGACTCTGCCTCATCACAGTTCCTCGACGCAGCAAAAGGGCTCGTCCCGCTATGGGGTCCGATGGCAAACAGCCGAGCCATCAGACATCTGTCCCAAGCGGTAGAGACCGCCCTGAACGTCACTGCTGGCATCCTCACCAACAACACTACTGAGCTCCAAGCGATCCGTCTGGTTACCCTGCAAAAATCGCATGGTCCTGGACGTGGTACTAGCGGACCGTGGAGGAGCATGCCGCATCATCGGTGCCAGCTGCTGTGTATACATTCCTGATAATTCACCTTCTGTCTATGAAGCAATCGTACATCTCCATAGACTATCTTCAGAAATTCATCAAGGATCAGAGACTTGGACAATTGGAAGTTGGCTTTGGGGCATCTTGAAGGAGTGGGGTTGGAAAATATCAATGATTCTCTTGGTCCCAGTATTGACAATATGTGGTTGTTGTTTGGGTATACACTGTATACCACCTTTGTGTTCTCTTTGTATAACTACCTTGCACCCTAAGACTATGGACACTCAGCTAACAAAAATGAGAGTAATGTATGATCAAGAGATACAGGACATTATGGAGATCGAAATAGACTGACAAGCTGGCTAGTTATGTTCAAAGGGGCCACTGTTAAAAGCAAAATGACAATCGTGAACATTACCTGCGCCATCTTGTCTGGTGGAATTCTTTGTGCACATAAGTTGCAGTCATTTTAATCTATCACAGCCATTTTGTACTCTGTTGGTCACCTTTGTTTCACCCTGCCCTTACTAGCATCCCTCTGACCCTCTGACCGACCTGGTACGTGTGCTGGGGGCTATAAACTCTATTTGCCGCAACAAACCTCAGCGCCACTTGCTGCCACAAACTCGTTTTTCATCTCATCTCGGTTTTCAGGCAAACCTTTGGACACTCTACCCCTCACTGCACCTAGTTACACAAACAGGTTCCAAACACCAAAAAGACTCTTGCAACATGATTTATTGCACTGCAAACAGCAAGACTTGTTGTTACCAACAATGGGACCTGTTTTTATCAACAGAACGGACTCTTAGATCTGGCCGGTCTCACATGTTTTAGACCCTGAAGCAAGGTCCAGCTGCAAGATAAGATTGTCTGTTTGACCTGGGTGGGAAGAGAATTACTGTTGGGCTTGTGTGACAACCTGCCCGGGGCGGGGACCCCAAGCTTGTGTAACCATGTTGATGAAACCAATGCATTGTGTCAAACCTGTATAAAAGGAAGAGCCAAAGGAGTTATCAGCAGAACACCTCCCTCAGACATCCCGGTGTCTGCAGTTGACGTGATCTCCTCATGAGAAATAAACCTTTTTCTTGTCTTCCAGTTTCCAGCGCTTGCCTCATTATTTTGATAGCGAACCCAAAGTGAATTAGAGGTGGAACCCTGCACCGGGCAGCATTGAGGGTCTTAGAAGACTCGCTGCCTTTCACACCGTGACCAATCACGACGCTGCCTTACAGCAGCGTTGTGATTGATCTGAGCGCCGTGGTTCAGCGCTCAGTAAGGGATTGCGAGGCTGTGCATGTTCTCCACCCAGGCTGTGCAATACATCTAGTGGAGAACATGCAAAGTGCGCATGACGGTTTGGCCGGCCTGAGATGGCCGGCCAAACCGTCATGCGCACTTAAAGTACAGCAACCACTCCTCCTCCCTCGACGTTACAGGAGCCCAGCCCCACCCTACCCTAACCTAAAATGGCTGCAACAGCAATACTAAAAATAAAACGATAATAACATTCCGTTATTATCATTTGATTTTTCCTTTGCCCTGCTTTAAAGCAGTGGGGCGATGCTCCTCGCCTTAGCGGAGGAGCCGCCACTGTCAGATATGAAAAACTTCACACGCGTAGTAACAGAGCCGGATAATCTGAACTCCTTAAGAATGCAGCAGACGTGTCTAAAAATCTAATTCTCGACGCGTGCTAGCTCACACTATTCACATTTACGCTGTTATGCATGGCTCCCATAGGAAGCCTCTATCATTTACACCAGGTTTTAAATCTGGTATATCACTGCTATGGCGTAGCAACATTTGATAACAAAACTCATTACCCACTGTAGCTACACCATAAAGGCCTTCCAGGCCAGGCTGACAGGGCTCTCTGGGAGTCTGTCTGTGCAGCGCCGCTTGTCTGCTTTGACTGAACGCATAAAGCACAGCTGCAGGAGGGGGAAGGAAGGCAGGGAAGATGGTTGGTGCTGGTTAGGATAGTAGGCAAGGCATTTTTTTCCACATTTGGGTCAGGGAGGAGAGTCCATGTTATGCACGGCTCTCCCATTACTCCTTTGCCTCGACCTAGCTGTTATAAGCAGGGGCAGATGATTTTGGGCACCATACATAACATAAAAGTATATAAAGGTAACTGAATTATGGGGATGTTTTAAATCTTGGGGTTCTGAGTGACATTATAGACAACTCAAGCTTCACTCTGGTTGTGTATATGATGTCACTCAGAAACCCGAGGTGAAAAACATCCCCTTAACAAACAGTTACCAATCTGTACTTCTATATTTTAACAAGGACAGGTAGACTTGAGGAATACGATGGCCCATAACATATTTCACTTGAGCATACCAAAAAACAGAAAACATGACGTACTTGCTGTGTTTGACTTACGAGTTTGCCAAGAAAAATGAGAGCTCTGCCTACAACTAACCACAAATATCTCACACTACTATCTTGATGACTAATAGCGCATCGATAAAAGATGTTAAAGAGAGGCTGTGTTGTCCACCGCAAAGGCCTCTTCCAGTGAGGACTGGAGTTCTTACTCTCCATGAACACGTGTTTAACATGATCGAATAGGGACACGGCTATCAAACACACTACTCTAGACATGCTCACCCTACCGCGTCACTCATTTTCATATGATCAGGACAGTGCTTAATTTCAGCCTGTGGTTTCCGGTGCTCTGCACTGGCACCTAACTGCCAGCACCGGGGCATATGACAGCCTGCCACATGGTGGCGCTGTCTGGCTCATTTAGGTATGAGCACAACAACAGCTGTGTGTGATGATTAGTAGCTGTGTTTGTACTGTCATTGCCAGCCAACAGGGGCAATGCGTGATACAAGCTGCAGTGGTCTCCCGACGAGAGCCCCAGCACTTATTTGTTTACAAACTACGCACTGGATCAGGGACTACTTTAAGGTGCCTACATGTATGTGTGAGGATGCGGATGGTATCTCACTGCTGGCACTTAATGCCATTCTGCTCAGGGTTTACTATTTAAAGCGCATTCAGCACTACTGCATGTTGCATTTACATGCAACGCGCCCTGTTTGTCAGTGGTAGTAATCGCTATGTAAATGCAATTTTAATCCAAATGGAGCCAGCACGTGTCACACATGTGACCACAAGTAGCGCACACATACCAAGGATCCATGTTACCCTACAGCTCCTAAGACTCCGGGGTTTGGAGATCATCTCACCCAATGTGATGGAGGCATCTGGGGTCTGTAATTTGCAAAAATGGCTTTCTACAAAGCAGCATCTCCCACAAAACCCTTACGCCCCCCCCCCATTAGGATAGATAGGATAGTATTTATAGAGAGCACTTATACCAGCTGGTGTCAAGGCGCTAAGCGAACAGGGAGAAGTAACAGCACCAACAACCCGCTAGGAGGCAAATAACCAGGTCTTTAAGAGATTTCTAAAGACCGGATTCTCCTATTCCCAAATGAGCAGATCCTTCTCCCAGTCTCCAACACAGAGGTGAGACCTGTGCCTGTACCCTCAATCATGGGCGGAGTGCAGTGGCATCAGCACCGTAATCAGGACTGTGTTTGTTTTTTTTTAAATACCCAAAGAGGTGGGAAGGATCATGGCAGGTCCAGCAGAACCCTAATGCAGCCCCTTGCCAGTGGCCATTAAAGCACCCTTCTCCAAACTCAGTGTGCATAGTCAAGAACCATGACCAGGGTGGCTACGCGCTTGAACGTGATGGCCGCGTAGTGAATCGGCTCCTTCAGCTTCGCCCGCACTCCCTAACATCCTGATTCAATTATCCGTCCCTCAGAGCTGGGACACCCGGGTGGAGAGGCTCCTAGGCTTGGCGGACGTGGAGAGCTACTCGCGGCGCTCGCTTGTGGCTCCGACACTGATCGACAGAGGAGGGGCCTGCACAGTGTCGCGGACCGGGACCTCTGGTGAATGCCGGGACCGCGCTGGTGAAGAAGACCGGGAGGCACACGCGGCCGCTGACACGGCCAACGAGAGACCTCTACATCCCGGCGGCGGGCGGTGAGTGATATGTGATCACGCTCCCCTCCCCTACCGCCTTCTCTCGCCTGCTCCAGATTAACGCTGCGTCTTGCGCGCCGGGTGCGGCTGCCATTACCGCCGAGGCCGCCCAGCGGGAGCACACGTCAACAACTGCAGTAGGATCCGCCGCCTTGAACATCCAAAGTGCCCCATACACTGAAGACGCACATAGGACACTGACGGCGGTTTGGTGCTTCTCGCACAGCCTAGACCCCACATAGAGCTGGGGTCTACCCTACCCACGAGGCGCTTGGCCCTGGAGTGGCTTCCAACTGGGGGGCCTCACCTCGCGCAACCGTCCTGACACTGGGAGCTGGGTGATCCCTGGGCTCCGGCTGCGCATCTTTGCTGTGATCGGTGCTGGAGGCCGCAGGAGACCTGGGCATTGCAGTCTGATCGGTGGGAGACGCCTGGTGTGGTGGGTGCCGCCGGAGGCCCAGTACGATGTCCAGCACGAGGGGTACCAAGGCGCAGTCCCAGAACAAACTGGACCGCTTCACTTATCAAAAAGCTAGCTCCCCTGATGCGGTGGCCAAAGACAAGCTGAGCACCGAGGCGGGGGGCACACCTCCGGAGCACACCCTGAAGGACGTAATGGACGCCATTGCGGGAGTACGAGCCTCAATGGAGCAGCGCACTGATGCTATAACGCTGGAGGTCACCCTCATTAGGGCGGATCTCTCCAAGATGAGTGATAAAGTGAAGCAGCTTGAAGTCACCTCGTCTAGTCTTGTGGATGATGTCTCGCAGCTGCAAAACGAGCTCAGGGACCTTCGGGCCTTCAAGAAGCAGGCGGAAGACAAACTAGACGATTTCGAAGGCCGCTCCCGAAGAAATAATGTGCGAATAATTAGGGTACCGGAAAAAGCGGAGGGACAGGCGGCCGACCTGTTCGTCGAAGACCTTATCACGAAACGTATGTGCCCCAAAGGCTTGTCCCGCTTATTCGTGGTCGAGAGGGCCCATAGAGTGCCAGGAGGTAGACCAAGGCCGGGGGCCCCTCCACGACCAATCTTGGCTCGTCTGCTAAATTTCAGGGACCGTGATATAATTTTGCAGAGCGCCAGGGTGGCCCCACCACTTAAATATGATAATGCCACGATCTCCTTTTTTCCTGACTTTACGCAAAATGTACAGAAACTCAGACGCTCCTTCCTCGCGGTCAAGCAACAGCTTCGAGACAAAGGAGTAAAGTATTCAATGCTCTTTCCGGCTCGCCTGCGTGTGGAATCCAACGGGAAGGCCTGGTTCTTTGAACGTCCAGAGGAGGCAATGGACTGGTTGGAGGGCTGGCGGGATGCGAGCGACCATAACGCTAAGTGAGATTCCGTAACAGATCGATTGAGGCGCGGCTGCACCCACCGACCTGGTAAGACGCTGCTTTGCCATACTACCGGTTGGAGAGGAGAGACACTGAAGGGACGCCAGAGACTGGTGTTTTCTCGCTACACACTCTTGTCGGAGTGTTCATATTAATGAACATATGGACACTACGGTGGCCCAGCGGAGGACACAGCTAAGACCTGTTGGTTTGTGATTTGGGCGGGCTGCGGGGACGATTATTCCCCATAAGTTACCTTCTTTTACGGTTTACAGGTTGGGTGACAGGCACTCTGCACAGTTATTATATCCGAGTAGTTTGGAGCTCAGTATGCAGGGAAGCAGGGTGGGGGGATTTGGGGTTGGGGCGGTGGGAGCACACCGACGGGGTTTCTTTTTGTTTAATTGGTTGTTAATGGAGACACAGCAGCAGGATATCTCGCACTCTTCATACAAGGATGATAATCCCACACATACCCACACAATTAAAATTACTTAGCTGGAACGTTAACAGACTTGGAGATAGGCTAAAACGTACGTTGGTCCTCCAATATCTCAAGCGTCATTCCCCGGATGTGGCGCTCTTACAGGAGACCCACCTGAAGGGGATCACCTGTAGAGCCCTCAATCGATGGGGTTATAAGATGATTGCCCATGCTGGCTTTACCACAAGCTCACGGGGGTGGGTATCCTCTTAAAAACCACGTGTCCCTTCACTTTGCAACATACACGAACGGATGAGGGAGGTAGATACGTGGCTGCCACAGGACGGTGGGAGGGACGTACCATCAACCTAATTTCGGTCTATGTTCCCCCCGGCCTCCAACACGCCACATTTACTGACCTTGGAACACTGCTCTTGGGACTCCTTGAGGGCCTCCTCCTGGTGGGAGGGGATTTTAATGCGGTAGTTTCGGGCTTCTTGGACCGGCACCCCCCGAGGGACTTGCAGTCCTCGAACCGCTGGCTGCCTGACTTTCTAGACTCCCTTGGACTGATAGACACGTGGAGGGCGAGTCACCCCACTAGTATACAGCACACATTTTTCTCGGGAGCCCACAAGAGCTTTTCTCGTATCGACTATGTGCTTACCCCTGCTACACAAATGACCTATGTCCGGGAGGTCAAACATCTAGCAAGAGGCGTCTCGGACCACTCCCCCCTGTGGGTACAAATTGGGTTGGGGGAGACGCAGACGGGTGGGATCGCACCAATCAACCGCTGGTATCTGCGAAACCCGCGGGTCAAAAAAGAACTCTTAAAATCCATCCGGCTCTACTTTCAGGAAAATCAGGGCTCGGTTGAATCCCCGCAGATACTATGGGAGGCTTTTAAATTGGTGGTTCGGGGTAGTGCCATATCTCTCATAGCTGGGACCAAGAAAGAGAAACACAAAGAATTGGAGAAAATTGAATCTGACATTTTAGACCTTGAGAGGCTCTCAGTTGGGGATGCATCACCAGACACACTACACCTCCTACACTTAAAAAGGGAAGAATACAAACACATAGCAACAGACAAAGCCAAGGAATGGGGTGCTGAAAGAGATGGTAGGATCTACGAATGGGGAGATAAGGCAGGCAAGTTGATCGCATGGCTCGATAAGAAGGAAAGAGCCAGCAGACTAGTCTCCGAACTGAAAGTGGACGGTGCTAACATTATTAGTGACCCCATGGTAATTACGGAAGCATTCGCAGAGATCACTTTAGTACAATATACAAATCCACATCGCTCCTTGGGGAGGAAGACTCTAGAGCTTTCCTGCGAGATATCAGATTGCCTGCGCTCTCCCCTGACGATAAGCTATACCTAGATAGCGCCATAACGACTGACGAGATAGCGCAGGCCATTCGGAGTCTTAAACCAGGGAAGGCCATGGGTCCCAACGGGCTCCCTATCGAACTATATAAGTTATGCCCTGACTTGCTCTCCCCGCATCTGAAGGCAATGTATGAAGAAAGCAGGAGTATAGGTATTCTCCCTCCGGACCAGCGATTGGCCTCTCTCATAGTTATTCACAAAGACGGCAAACCGAAGGATCGATGCTCGGCGTACAGACCCATCTCCCTACTCAATGCGGAACCCAAAATTCTCGCCAAGCTACTGGCAACACGACTAGTTAAGATCATTAATAATTTAGTACACGCTGATCAATCTGGCTTCATGCCTCAGCGGAATACGGCCCTTAATTTGAGGCGTGTACATGGTGTATTGGGAAGGATTGACACGATCCAGGAAGACGCCATTATACTATCCCTAGATGCCTCGATGGCCTTTGATACCATGGAATGGCCATATCTCGTGGCAGTACTTGAGAAGTTGGGCTTTGGACCTATTTTTATATCCTGGGTCAGGCTACTGTATGCGACACCGCAGGCGCAGGTAGTAGTCAATAATAAACGGTCAGTGACCTTCGAATTGAGCCGTGGTACCCGTCAGGGGTGTCCGCTATCACCATTATTATTTGCTCTGTCCCTGGAGCCCCTGGCGGCCTGGATCCGACAGGATCCCGTTATTCGAGGGCTGAAATGGTCAAAAGATTGGGAGGATCGTATCTCGCTCTATGCAGACGACATACTTCTTTTTTTAGCTTCCCCCCGAGGATCACTCAGGAGAATACTAGACATTTTTGCGACATTTGGACGGCACTCCGGTTTTTCAATTAATTGGGATAAGTCAATAATGTATGTGCTTAAGGGCATCCCCCCTCGGCTATTCGGCGATTGCCCCATTCAGACCGCGAAAGATGGGTTTCGTTATCTGGGAATATTTGTAACTCCCGACCCTAAATTGCACTTTGAAAAAAACCTGCGCCCACCTATACAGAGGCTGCGGCGAGATATTACAACCTGGAGGACGCTGCCCCTCTCACTTCTAGGACGGGCAGCTTTATTTAAAATGATGTCACTGCCCCGATTCCTCTATGCATTACAAAATGCGCCCAATCCAGTACCTGCTAGTTATTTTAGAGAAATAGAGGGCCTTCAGAGGGAATTGATCTGGAATGGTAGACCCCGCATAGCACATAAAAAACTGGTCCTCAACTGGTATGATGGAGGCATAAGCCTCCCAGATATTAAAAAATACTATTGGGCTGCTCAATTAGCAGCCATTAACCAAGCCACCTACCGCGGCCCCCAAGATCCAGGATACGCCATGGATAGATGGCTCCTGCCGGGTGGCAACTTCAATATAGCACTGTACTCCCACCGGAAAAAGTTGCCGCTTACTGGCCCAACTAGTCATGCTGTGAGGATATGGCATGACGTCCAGAAAAGTTTGGGTTGGAGGAAGAGACTAACTCTTGCCACCCCCCTGTGGGACTCGGAACAACTAGGTCAGCTGCGGACCTCCAAGGGTTTCGATAGATGGGACCTAATCGGTATATCACGTATAGGAGATTTATGGTCCGGGGGAGAGAGTAATACCTTTTTCAACGATACAGCAACAATATGAAATGGCGGGCACAGAATTCTTCCGTTATTTACAGATCCGACATGCCCTCTACGCAGCCATACCGAAGGGCACTTCACTCCCTGACTCCTCCCCACTGGAGGATAGACTCCTGGATGGCGATTTGCCTGAGAAAGCGGTCTCCCTTACATATAAGAAACTGTTACACAATACCACTGACCCCCTTGAGAAACTTAGGGAACACTGGAGGGCAGACGGCCTGGAAATGGATGACGATGAGTGGCGGGAGGCAGTGGCGTCTCCCCGGGAGGTGGGTATCTCCGCCCGGCTGCGACTGGTCCAACTCAAGATCCTGCATAGGACTTACATCACAGGACCGCAATTACTGCGTATGGGGAGGGGAGACAGTGGTGAGTGTCGTAAGGGATGTGGACAGGTGGGCACATTTATGCACACGCTATGGGAATGCAACCACACCCAACAATTTTGGCAAGCGATACACCGGACCATTAGGGCGGTCCTAAATAAAAACATACACCCCGAGGCGAGGCGCTGCCTCCTTAACATTTGGGAACCTACCGACCTTAACGCCGCAGAGAAAACATGGGTGACTTTAGGTCTCGCAACAGCTAAAAGAGACATTGCACAGAACTGGGGGTCTGACACGTCACCTACATTGTCAAAATGGAAACAAAACCTTGATTGGTGTATGTTCAGGGAAAAGACTGTGTATATTGCACGGGGATGCCCAAAAAAGTGGCCCTCAATCTGGGGCGCATGGAATGCCTACAGAGGGGATATATGTGTGGTGCCTTTGGTACCTGCAGAGGATGATGACCAATCTTCTTAAGTCCAAGCTATGAAATAATTTGATTTGTTGTACTGATATATGTCATGTGTGAATTGCAGATCTTAGATGCATTATACTTCACTATTACTGTGCTGCTGTCTCTTGTATTTTCAATAAAAAGAATTTAAAAAAAAAAAAGAACCATGACCAGTTCCAGGGGCCACACAAAGGTGCAGACGAGGAGATTTTCAATCCATGCTTAGATGGAACACCCTGTGCCCATCTGCCCCTAGACAGCAGTCACGCCAGGACAGCGTGCAGTATCTAAGTGTAGAGAGAGAACATGCATAATTAGGGTTCTGAGATGCTACAGTATCAGGAGCATAACCCCTTTCTCCCACACATATCATAGTCATCTTCCCATAGGAATCACACACAGAGCAACCTGCACAGTCCTCCTGTTTCTACCACACACCGCTAATTACACATACTAGACTAACTAGTACCTTCAGCCAGTAGTGGCTCTTGTACACAGGTCTATCCATAGGAACTCTAACTATGACTCAACTATCCACCTCTCTTAGTCAAGAACAAACATCTCCCGCTCCAAAACTATCATGTTTGTGCACACAGATATATCCTGCTCCACTGCTCCCATAAGCAGAACTCAAATATCCCCTTGCTTCTACACTCTTCAAATCCAGAACACGAAGATCCCTTGCTTCTACCCACATCACATCCAGAACACAAAGATCCCTTGCTTCTACACTCTTTAAATCCAGAACACGAAGATCCCTTGCTTCTACACTCTTTAAATCCAGAACACAAAGATCCCTTGCTTTTACCCTCTTCAGATACAGAACACAAAGATCCCTTGCTTTTACCCTCTTCAGATACAGAACACAAAGATCCCTTGCTTCTACACTCTTCGCATCCAGAACACAAAGATCCCTTGCTGCTACACTCTTCACATCCAGAACACTAAGATCCCTTGCTTCTATTTTTTGCAAATCCAAAACACAAAGATCCCTTGCTTCTACACTCTTCAAATCCAGAATGCAAAGATACCCTTGCTTCCATATTCTGCAAATCCAGAACACAAAGATCCCTTGCTTCTACCCTCTTCAAATCCAGAACACAAAGATCCCTTGCTTCTACCCTCTTCAAATATGGAACACAAAGATCCCTTGCTTCTACATTCTTCACATCCAGAACACAAAGATCCCTTGCTTCTACCCTCTTCAAATATGGAACACAAAGATCCCTTGCTTCTACATTCTTCACATCCAGAACACAAAAATCCCTTGCTTCTACACTCTTCACATCCAGAACACAAAGATCCCTTGCTTCTATTTTCTGCAAATCCAGAACACAAAGATCCCTTGCTTCTACACTCTTCAAATCCAAAACACAAAGATCCCTTGCTTCTACACTCTTCACATCCAGAACACAAAGATCCCTTGCTTCTACACTCTTCACATCCAGAACACAAAGATCCCTTGCTTCTATTTTCTGCAAATCCAGAACACAAAGATCCCTTGCTTCTATTTTCTGCAAATCCAGAACACAAAGATCCCTTGCTTCTACCCTCTTCAAATCCAGAACACAAAGATCCCTTGCTTCTACCCTCTTTAAATCCAGAACACAAAGATCCCTTGCTACTACCCTCTTCAAATACGGAACACAAAGATCCCTTGCTTCTACCCTCTTCAAATACGGAACACAAAGATCCCTTGCTTCTACACTCTTCACATCCAGAACACAAAGATCCCTTGCTTCTATTTTCTGCAAATCCAGAACACAAAGATCCCTTGCTTCTACACTCTTCAAATCCAGAACACAAAGATCCCTTGCTTCTATACTCTTCAAATCCAGAATGCAAAGATACCCTTGCTTCCCTATTCTGCAAATCCAGAATACAAAGATACCTTGCTTCTACACACTTCAAATCCAGAACACAAAGATCCCTTGCTTCTACCCTCTTCAAATCCAGAACACAAAGATCCCTTGCTTCTATACTCTTCAAATCCAGAATGCAAAGATACCCTTGCTTCCCTATTCTGCAAATCCAGAATACAAAGATACCTTGCTTCTACACTCTTCACATCCAGAACACTAAGATCCCTTGCTTCTATTTTTTGCAAATCCAAAACACAAAGATCCCTTGCTTCTACACTCTTCAAATCTAGAATGCAAAGATACCCTTGCTTCCATATTCTGCAAATCCGGAACACAAAGATCCCTTGCTTCTACCCTCTTCAAATCCAGAACACAAAGATCCCTTGCTTCTACCCTCTTCAAATATGGAACACAAAGATCCCTTGCTTCTACATTCTTCACATCCAGAACACAAAGATCCCTTGCTTCTACCCTCTTCAAATATGGAACACAAAGATCCCTTGCTTCTACATTCTTCACATCCAGAACACAAAAATCCCTTGCTTCTACACTCTTCACATCCAGAACACAAAGATCCCTTGCCTCTATTTTCTGCAAATCCAGAACACAAAGATCCCTTGCTTCTACACTCCTCAAATCCAAAACACAAAGATCCCTTGCTTCTACACTCTTCACATCCAGAACACAAAGATCCCTTGCTTCTACACTCTTCACATCCAGAACACAAAGATCCCTTGCTTCTATTTTCTGCAAATCCAGAACACAAAGATCCCTTGCTTCTATTTTCTGCAAATCCAGAACACAAAGATCCCTTGCTTCTACCCTCTTCAAATCCAGAACACAAAGATCCCTTGCTTCTACCCTCTTCAAATCCAGAACACAAAGATCCCTTGCTTCTACCCTCTTCAAATACGGAACACAAAGATCCCTTGCTTCTACCCTCTTCAAATACGGAACACAAAGATCCCTTGCTTCTACACTCTTCACATCCAGAACACAAAGATCCCTTGCTTCTATTTTCTGCAAATCCAGAACACAAAGATCCCTTGCTTCTACACTCTTCAAATCCAGAACACAAAGATCCCTTGCTTCTATACTCTTCAAATCCAGAATGCAAAGATACCCTTGCTTCCCTATTCTGCAAATCCAGGATACAAAGATACCTTGCTTCTACACACTTCAAATCCAGAACACAAAGATCCCTTGCTTCTACCCTCTTCAAATCCAGAACACAAAGATCCCTTGCTTCTATACTCTTCAAATCCAGAATGCAAAGATACCCTTGCTTCCCTATTCCACAAATCCAGAATACAAAGATCCCTTGCTTCTACACACTTCAAATCCAGAACACAAAGATCCCTTGCTTCTACAAACTTCAAATCCAGAGCACACAGATCCCTTGCTTCTACCCTCTTCTAATTCAGAATACACAGATGCCCTGCTTCCACTCTTTTAACGCGAAGCACAAAAACCCCCTCTGTTTCAATGATCTTCCAATCTAGGTTACAAAAATCCCTCCACTCCCAAAACTCTTGTAATCCAGAAAACAAATATACCCCTGCATCCATTCTCTTCGAATCCAGAACGTAAAGTAGACTTTGCCACTTATCTCATACTCTAGATCACAAGAACCCGGCACTCCACTAGTCCCATATTCCAGAATAATATTTTTTGCACCACTACTGTCATACACCAGCCACAAACATACTCTGCTCCTGCTCTCTCATATTCCAGAAAACCAAGATCCACGGGCTCACTTGTTCCAGAACACAGAAGATTCCAGCTTCCAGGAGATAACATTTTCCCAAAAATCTTTTGCAAAAATCACTTTTGAAAAAAACATCTTTTACAATAACATATTTTTTCTATGTAGTGTGTTATTTTGACATCCACATCTTTTCATGAAATTTGATCTTCTCTCAACATCTTTCATTTTGTGTTTTCTGATATGTATATCTGTTTCTAATGGCATTTATATTTCCATTGGCACACCATATATACATTTTTATGTTTTTATAATGCTTCAATTTTATTTTTATTTGGGAGCAAGCCCCATCCCACCCACCCCCTAACCCCTGTTCATGTGCCATAGAATGCAATGATTCATTTGGTCTAAGGTGTTATGGTAAAACAATGCTATTTTGTGAAGGTGTTTCTGAAAAGTAATTTTTGTAAGAGATGTTTTGGAAAATGATGTTATCACATGCTATCAGATTCCCTGCCCCACTAACATCACGCTCTAAAAACACAAAGATTTATGGTTCCACTACTTTCATAATTCAGAACTCAAAGACCTCCCATCTCTCATATTCCAAAACGCAAACAAAACTGACTCGCTTTCTCATACTGAACGATCACCCTGAGGCTTCAGAATACAAGGTTTCTTGCTTCTCTGGTCTCATACCCCAGGATGCAAGGAACCACTGAACTACCACTCATGCAGCGGAAGACAAAGGTCCTCTTGTCTACTACGCAAGCATCTGCGCCATAATCCAGAATGCAAGGGACTGCTAAAACCAAACCTCATGCTTCTAAATCTGTCCTTACAAGTCAACAAACTCGTGAAATTAAGTGCCACTGGAAGACCGGAGGCCAGTGATGGTCCTCTTCTGAGCCCAAAGCCGTATGTTGTCTTGATGTGCAGGTGGAAACTCCAACCCAGGTTCAGCTTTTGATTCTTTGGGGAGTTCATGAGATTCTAACATCTTTACAGTGGTTCAATTTCAGACTGACAAAGGCTGATCTGATGATCTCCACCTCATGTCAAACCATGGTCCACTCTAAACATTTCACTTCTGTATCTAGCTCCCAGATGTTACCTAGCAGAGAGTTAAAGGACTTACAGTAGGATGAGATAAGCACCTCAGTTTACAGACTCTACTATGGGTAAAACTGCTTTTGAAGGCAGGGGCTTCCATGTATCCAGAGCAGGACAAATCAACCATAATCTTAACTGAGGTTCAATCAAAAATTATTTAGACTCGCAGAGGAAGCAAGTACAGAACCGTACGCTGTAATTGAATGAAAAACACACATTGTAAAGGAGCCCACCTCTCAAGGCACTCGCTTTTTTCTGTGCATAGGGGGTTTCAGATACCTACTCTTTTCCCCTTGCAGTCCTTTACAATCAGACACACACTAACTGTGCAAGGATTGGCTCAAGTCATTTGAGACTTAATGTGTTTACCAAGTAGGATAATAGCAGACCGAAGTGTTTCTCTATCCAGCGTCCACCACGCGGTCCTGCACTGTACTCACCCGGAAAAACAACTTTCTAACGACAGACAATACACAACATACCTCATAACTTGGACTCTACCTTCTGCTGGTGCCACGTATAGCACCAAAGTGGCTCCACTTTGGTCTCAACTTACCAACAAACTTAAGGACCATCTTCAGTTCAAGAAAGCGCACTAGCCTATCTCTTTGCAAAAGTATTTATTCTCTCCTCTTCCTACGTTCTGGCACCGGTGCACCAAGACAGGCTGTAGATCCCACTGAACATCTATCATTACTTCACTTCATCACTTCAACATCCTCTCTTGGGATTCCTTCCCCAACCAATATCTTGTGTCACTACCCCTATTGCTTTCAGGACCCCTTATTCTTTCCTGTTCATCAGACACTCCCTTTCCCCCAGTCCTTCTCTGTTGCAAGTGTTGCTCCAACGGACAGTTCTGCAGAAGCACCTGATGCCCACTTATCTCCCGTCTCTTCGCTCCTGACCGGTTACTTCCTGCACCTTGTAGCAAGTCACTTCCTCCATCAGTAAGTATACTCCTCCCTTCATTGCCCCATGACAGAATACCAAAAATAGAAATTGCGGCAATTTCCACGGTCAATTCACACATGAATATTGAATTTGACCTCAATAATCACTTCTTCATTTCGAATTAAAAAAATGAAGACCACAACAGGAGGACATTTTCCAGGACACTGATTCTATCATTCTGTTAAAGACCAATACCATATTTTAAGACGACTGCTTGATACCCTGGTAAAAAATAATCTTAAATTACAATATTTATGGCTTCCGAGAACCTGGCACCCCACCATATGCAGAGAGAAATATAAATGACATTAAATTAAAAAATCTGCTGCTCTCTGTGTAGCGTGCATAATGGGTTACCTTAGAAAACAGTCAACAAATAAAGATACAATTCTGTTAATAAGAATTGTCCCGCGAAGGCAACACCTCCAGCATCTTCTCATTTCACAAGCTTTCCAAGCGTGGTTCATCCATATTTAAAATGCCTGATAGCAGTTACTCCTCATTTGGAATAGTTTTCCAAGACAAGATGCGATGCGAGAGAAAGGACAAATGAGAAGGTTCAACCAGCCAGAGCCGTAGTGGAACATTTTTGCAAAAAGGTGATGCAGAGATGTTTATTTCTATGTTTTTTCTCCTCCAATCCCACCCTTCATCCTGATGATATTGCGGCTAACTGAGAGCTTACAGATGGCATCTGTTTAGTGAGAAAACAAGGCTAGGGTCATCTTTGGGTTGTGGAGAAATAGGTTTCCTCTGAGCCTGGGACTTGAAGTAACGACAATGGGATGCTATCTCTAACCGACCAATCAGGAAGCTGTATTTTCAGGGGCTGGCTTTAGACCTCTATTGCGCATAGAAAATCTCCGCCCTGATGTAGCCATTGTACTTCTGAGTGGTGGCAGTGAGGAGAAGCCAGGGGTATAAAACAGGAGCTTCCTAACAATACCGCCCCATAAAATCCCCAAATAAATCAAAATGAATATAAAAAGTCCCATTTCTACAATTCATCTCTTCCTGAGTATACGTTTATGCAAGTTTCGTGAACCAATGAGGGACAGATTGCTACCACTTTAATTATTTTTTAATTGGGGTGCCCACCCGGAGACACTGGGGGACCCTTTAACTTAATTAAAATAAATTCCCAGCTCCTGCACCACAGCCACTCATTTATTACTTCCTGCTCCCTTAAGGAGCACCCCATATGTTCCTACAAGAACTAGTTACATATTTTTGGTGATGTACGTAGAAGGGACAGGGACATCACCAATTTTTAGGTCTCGTCTAGGCAGCGCTGTCTCTTCGAGACATGCTATATTCAGGATATGGGCATAAAGCTCCGCCCACTTTCCCCCCATATTTTTAATTGGCTCCTGTCCTTTGTAAATGGTGGCTTTTCATTGGTCAATAGACTTAGTAGTCCCTCCTTAGTACCGCCTTGTCTCTTCTTGTAATCTCCCATGAGGACACCCCCTGTTACATGTGTTGTTACTCCCTAGGTTTTAATTACAGCCTTAAGGCACTATTTTCTTAAAAGGCTTCAGGCAGGACACACACTTGGTCCTAAGCTAGGCTGGCAGTGGTTACTTCACTCACTAGAACATCTCACATTTATATGAGACCATCTATAAATTTACCTTCATCAGCTCCACACAGAGGACAACCTAATCCGAAATTAATGTAATAATTCTTTTGTCACATTTCAAAGTTACTAATTGTATATATGGACATAGCTATTTGAATGTACTCGTAGTACTGTCTTGCATGCAATGCATTATGGGCAGGGTGGATTTACCATAATTTCTGTAGGGTGCAGTACCATATGTGACCAAAGGAGGTCCCCTTTTGGCAACATGGCTAGGTAAAAAACATTGCCATTAATAATGCCAATAACTCCAACTTTGTAGACATGTAGTGCTGGTGCCTTGCTCACTAAGGACCTCTAGGAGCAGCTTGCGGTACTGCACCTAGATATGCGTTGCTGGTGACTTGCTCACTAGGGACCTCTAGGAGCAGCTTGCGGTACTGCACCGAGACATGCGGTGCTGGTGCCTTGCTCACCAGGGACCTCTAGGAGCAGCTTGCAGTACTGCACGTAGACATGCAGTGCTGGTGCCTTGCTCACTAGGGACCTCTAGGAACAGCTTGCGGTACTGCACTGAGACATACAATGCTGGTTCCTGGCTCACTACGCAAGCATTTGCAATGCACTAGGTCGCGCATTACTGAAAGTATGAGCTATTGGCGTTGCATTATTATTTGCAACGCCAATAGCTCAAACTATCAGTAATGCGAGACCTATTGCATTGCAAATGCTTGTTTTTAATGTTGTGGGGGGTCGCAGGGAATTCTGCAGTCCCCCACCAACATTAGAAAAAAACAGTAAGTCTCCTGGGTCATTCAAACCATGACCATATGTTTTTTAGAGGACTTCCCAAACTGAAGCTTTTGCTGTACAGCTGGGAGCGCTGTGCCCTCGAAGGACTGATACTATGACTGCTGTTATATGTGGCCTGAAGATGTACAAAAAAAATGCAAGGCTTCATTAAGGTTGTTTTCATGAATGCTTCTTTAGGACTGAAATTGTTAAAAGATCAGATTGAGAGACTTATTTCTCTTTTTTAATAATAATTTAAAAAAACAATAGCCTTCCACTATTTATTTTCACCCCCAAAATGTAGTAATAAAAACTATGTAAAAAGAAAGTCACAGACATGTATTTTAATAAGATTTTATTAAATATTTTTAAGAAGTCAATATTAGTACACATTGCATTGTGTGTACCACTGAGGTCAACCCCCGCCACGCATGGGCAGCCAAAGCCTGTGCGCAGCGTGGGCTGGCTGCCTGCAGGGGACTGGATGCAGGGCCTGGCCGCAGGCTGAAGGCCGTGCATGGAACGGGGATGTCTTTATGTATGATAACAAATGATGACTTTACATTGTTGTACTTTTGGAGCTAGCTGACAAACATTTGTGTGCTCAATGCATTTTTCAATAATAATGGCAAAACGTGCTGGGAACAGGAAGCCTTCTAGCGCTAGATCACTAAAGATGATTGTAATCCAGTATGCTGAACCTGTACCTGTGTTTGCTGGGTCTTTACATTCGACTGTGTGATGGAGAATGAATGGGTCAATGAACTACTGAGATTCCAAGCTACTGCAACTGGAAATCTCCGAGAGCGAGTTCCAATCCTGGCCAGAAGCCACAGCCCTGAATACTGCAGATTGGTGCATTTATCAGAGCCAGTGGCGGCCTGTACTCTTAACAGGGAGGGGGCAGTTAGGGAACAAATGCACACATATACACAAAGACACACTCATGCAAAACACACGTGCACAATCATACATTCACAACACTCACTCCCAAATATTCATGCATGCATGCACTTAACATTAAAAATAAAATCATACTTACTTGTGCAGCTCTGCCTCGGAGATCCCAGGAGGGTTGGGACTGCTGCCTTCCATCATTAAATGACCGAGACAGCCAATGAGGAAGGTAGCAGTCCCTCACTCTTCACAGAGTGGGATGGGGGGGTCAGTGAGACTGCCAACCCCACCCCGCTCTGTGACGAGGTATCAGTGACTGACACTCGGGCCTGGGCACTTCAGGGCTTACAAATGAAAAGCCCAGGCCTGAGGCAATCAGTGAGTCTCCCCCCTCGGGAGGGGGGGCTCGAGGTGCTCTGCCAGGCTGAAGAGGTCACGCCCACAGGAGTAGTGACTTCTTCTTTTTTAATGAAAGAATAGTCATTAATTGGGTAAGTCTTGAATGCAGGAATCTACGTTTGTTGAAGGAAGAGAGGTCCATCCATGGACTTCTCTATGAGCTATGAACATTGGCTTAAAGATGATCCATGGTAAAAGGTCTTGTTCGCACAACACAGGCTTCTCTTTGATGCATTTGTTAAAGATGCTCAAAATTAAAATAAGGTGAGCGCCATTTTATTGGGTAATCAATAAATTAATTAACCGAATGATCTAGCTGTTAGAAAGACAGATCTTAAATTTTTCTTAAACTCTGCAGCAGATTTAGATTCAGACTTTCACTTCTGCATTTACAAAGCAAATTGATTTACAAACGACAAAACTACGCCGCCAATGACACTTTTAGGTGTTACACAGCACCACTCATCACACCAAGGAAAATACTTCTGGACTGCTACCAATGAGCAATTGGCAAGTCATAGTGGTGAAACCGGTGAGCAAATTCCAGGCAGGTGAAACAAAGAATTTTTAAAAGCTGTTCCATTTCCTTCTTCCGGATAGTTTCAGTGGTAACTAACATTTAAGATTCCTGTAAGTCACCCGCGTGTGTCTAAATAACAGAACAACACGTACACGCCCAAAGCACCCAACGGATCTCATCTGGAAAAGGGGTCGTTAAAGTTTCTTTGACCCAGAGATTTCAGTACAGTGCTCACTAAGATGCTAGGATAGTCTGGCGAGTGAAGCTGGTGGTAGTCATGGCGGGACTGGCCAGCCGGGCAAGCAGGCAATCCCCCGGGAGGCTGGAGCCCCAGGAGGCCGGTTTTGACACTTGGAGGCAGGAGTAGTAGTGGTGGTGCACGTTACACGATCCCGGCGGCAACTTGAAAGAGTCGCTCTGGTTCCAGTGAGCATTACACGTCTGTACACGGGGGCTGAATTCATCATGTTTGCTAGGGCTCTTTTAAATTCCCAGTCCGGCCCAGGTGGTAGAGCATGTTGTCAGATTCAAAGAACTGAAGCTTCACACCCACCGCTTATCCAATAGCATAATGTAGCAAAAAACATATCAACAAAAAATAAAAAAAATCTAAATCCACACTTCCGGAGGTGACTCAGTCTGCAAAAAAAAAAGCCAGCCAAAACCTTCAAATATTACTGCTTTTGTCCAGACAGAGGTCTTCTGATCAGAGGAGCAGCACCCACAGCTGGCTGCCAATACATCTTGCTCACCACTTCACATCATGACATGTGCGATGTGCGGTGCATAACGAGCCCAAGACGCACAGCTATTTTTCTATGATCGAGTGAGGTTTACTCCTGGAAATCCAGGTGCATGTCACACACAAGTTAGGAGTAAGGCTCACCTATGTCAGGTTTATAGACCACCTATGTCAGGAGTATGATATACAAGTCAGAAGTATGACACACAAGTCAGGAGTATGACACACATAAGTCAGGAGTATGACACACACAAGTCAGGAGTATGACACACACAAGTCAGGAGTATGACACACACAAGTCAGGAGTATGACACACACAAGTCAGGAGTATGACACACACAAGTCAGGAGTATGACACACACAAGTCAGGAGTATGACACACACAAGTCAGGAGTATGACACACAAGTCAGGAGTATGACACACACAAGTCAGGAGTATGACACACACAAGTCAGGAGTATGACACACACAAGTCAGGAGTATGACACACACAAGTCAGGAGTATGACACACAAGTCAGGAGTATGACACACAAGTCAGGAGTATGACACACACAAGTCAGGAGTAGGACACACAAGTCAGGAGTATGACACACAAGTCAGGAGTATGACACATAAATCAGAAGCATGACGCACATAAACACAGACAAACCTCTGTAAATTGGGTCAATTCTATCATAGCCGCCAATAATATCCGAATTGATAAGAGCTTCCATCATCATCGCAGCCAAAGAGCATGGACTCTTGAGGTTCGATGACCATGTGGAATGTGCGTCATATACAAATGCAACACACATCTGTAAAGCCTAATAAGGTCTGTGCCATTCATTTTTTTAGGTCTGGCTTGACAGCAGAGCGGTGTGCAGGACCTATTATTACCTATTCTTTAAAATATACAGAGTGCACTTTGCTCTGCCAAGAGGGTTAATTCTAGCTCAATTTGTCTTACTGGCTGTTTGGGGTATCATTCTGCCAAAGTAGAGCTTGCGCTGTAACAAAAAGGGACTATTTTACACCTCAAAAGTACACTGAACCATCACACATTAAATTATTTTTCCCACACAGGTACTGTGTACAGAAACCTATTATTATAATTTTTTTCACGGCATAAGTCAGAACTCAAAACACAGACCAGGCCTATTGCTTTTTTTCAATGTTTGTTGCATATTGCATGTGGCAAGCTGAAATTGTGCATTTAAAAAGGCTAGTTCCCATCCTCCATGTCACGTGCTTCTGTTAGCCACAGAAGCAGAGAGATTTTATGCCCTGGATAAATTATCTTAATGTATCTTTTCCCTCCCTCCGCCCAGCCTCCTATATTTAGCAGGAAGCCTCCAGTCCTCCCTGGAGGGTTCCGCCATTTCTTGCCGCTGTGCTTCGCGATCCCAAGCTCCCGCGGGAGCTGGGGGAAGATAACAGTATTAAGTAAAATTGGCCGTTCCTTAAAGTTTCATGCCGACAGCCACACTGGTCTGCTTGTTGGGTTTCACACATTTTAGCAAAGCAACATTAGTAACACACATTGGTGGTTATGTTGAAAACCGCTAGCGATACACGCGCGTCCTCCATATATCCCACACACTCAACATCAGGATTGAAGAAGCTTCAGTTCCCTTGTGATTTTTCTTTACATATTACATGCTGTGATCTTTTAAGTGTCCTGGTTTAGTAAAAGGATCAAGAGGAATCTGGGGGCACAAGGAACCCCCTAAAAACTGAGAGGCGGGTACAGGTGGCCAGGACCCCAAGAGCCATGGAATAGACCACAGCGCATCAGTTGTATATTTTGAGTATGCGAAAGCCTGGTCAGCTTCCCTGGGAATAGAATGGGCAGGGTGGTGGAGACCGATCTGTCTTCCGATCGGGTCTGGTTCTCCCCAAGGAGCACAAAACCCCAATCGACCCCCTTCTGAAACAGACTTCCAACCAAACCCATTAAACCAAGGTGTTAAATCCCATTACCCAAACACCTACCTTCACCTGGAGTACAAGGTGGAGGGCTGTGGATCACCGACAGAGGGGACCTAACTGATCTTTTAGGAGAACTAATTCACAATGCTCAGCATTTCCAGAGAAGGCCATCAGAAGTTAGCTACCTAAACACTAAAATCATACAGATGACCAGATGTGATGTTCTACAAGTGGGGAAACGAGGCTGCCAGTCCTGAGAACTTTTTCACAACTGCAGGTATCCGATACCCAAATGGATTGGTTCAACTGTTATGGCCCAATGCCGCCGTTGGGCAAAACGATACGGACAACATCCGAGGGCAAATGTCTCCTGCTCCCTAATGTGTCTTTTTCAGACCTACAAGAGGACAGGTTTTTAAAGATCTGGGTCCGTCATCGACCTCTGCTTGAAAAATCCTGCACCTTATTCCAGTCTGTACTTGGAAACCAGATCTACACTTCCTGTTGAAGGCAGAACCTAAACCTCAGCTCTTACCACCACAACCACTCATGGTGTCATTAAAGTATCTTGCTATGCTTGTAAATGCAGTAGCGGCCCGTGGAGGGAGTGCCGTGGGGCAGTGGGGCGGGGGAGGGGTAGGGTGGGGGGTAGTAAACTCCGGTCACGGCCGACCGGAGTAATGTAAACAAATAAATAAATAAAACGAATTTCATTGCACGCGCTGAAACGCGGCCCGTCGAGGGAGTGCCGTGGGGCGGTGGGGCGGGGGAGGGGTAGGTGGGGGGTAGTAAACTCCGGTCACGGCCGACCGGAGTAATGTAAACAAATAAATAAATAAAACGAATTTCGTTGCGCGCGCTGAAACGCCAAATGCGTTTCAGCGCGTGCAATGAAATTCATTTTATTTATTTATTTGTTTACATTACTCCGGTCGGCCTGACCGGAGTTTACTACCCCCCACCCTACCCCTTCCCCGCCCCGCCCCACTGCCCCACGGCACTCCCTCCACGGGCCGCTACTGTGTAAATGTGTCAGGTCGAGATTAGGGTGAGATTTTATCTGCAGATTTACCAAGCATTGGCAAAGTTAGTAGGTTTCACATTGTTAATCTACTGACTTTGCAAATGCATTTTTCTGATGCGGAGCAGCATCAGCAAAAACAGCAGCATTAACAAAAACAAACAAGCATTGGCAAAGTCAATATGTCTCGCCTATACAGGAGTCATTGGCTTTAACAATGTGTTTTAGCCATGTTGTACACAAATATGACTGCTGTTCAGCATGGCTAAAAGTGGGAGGGGGTGGGGTAGATTGCAGAGGAGTGGGGTAGAATGAAGTGGGGTATATTAGAGTATATTGGAGTAGAGTAGATGAGGGTAGATTGTAGGGAGGTGGGGTAGTTTGGGGTACACTGGAGTGGTGAATTGGAGTATAGTGCGGTAGAGTGGAGTAGGGTGGAGTGGGTTAGAGTGTAGTAGATTGGAATGGGGTAGAGTGGAGTGGGGTAGATTGGTGTGGGGTAAATTGGGGTTGGCTGGAGTGGGGCAGGGTGGAGTGATTTAGAGTGGGGTAGAGGCGAGTGGAGTGCTGGGGGTGTAGTGGGGAAGATTGGGCTAGATTGGGGTTGTGTAGATTGGGGTGGAGTGGGATAGATTGGTGTGGAGTGGGTTAGATTGGAGTAGAAATGAAGTGGTTAGAGTGGGGTAGATTGGAGTGGGGTAGATTGGAGTGGACTGGAGTGCGGTAGTTTGGAGTGGGGTAGACTGGGGTAGAGTGGAATGTGGTGGAATGGGGAAGAGTGGGGTGTGGTAGACTGGGGTATAGTGGGGTTTGGTAGACTGGTGAATAGTGGAGTGGGGTAAAGTGGGGTAGAGTGGAGTGCAGTTGTGTACATCGGAGTGGGGTAGATTGGGTTACAGTGGATGTCAAGGTGAGCTGTTTGTGTGCCCATTTCGCCCCGGGAATAACAAACAAGTAGGAGCTATGTTGCTGGAAGCAGCATGAACCACAAGGAAAACCGTAGTGGTATTGCAGTAATTCATACCAATCCAATAAGGCCACCATGGTTGCAGGACTTTGAATTCAGCAGAACAGAATGTGCGTTGATTGGTCGGCAATTTAAAGAGTCAGAAGTGCGGGCGGCGTCCGCTATTCTGAATCCTTCTTCTCGTTGGCTCTAATGGTCAGCGGTGTTGACGTTGTTCCTGTAATTCTTTGGTGGCATTGTCCTGCAATTCTCCATGGACATTGTTCCTATATCCTGCATTGCAGTTCAAGCGAAGTTGGACTCTTGTTCAGGGAGTGTTCTTCTTTGGCGGTCAGTAGTGGGCGGCAGTCAATCTGAGTGTTGCAGATTTCGAACAGCTTTGCATTGCACGAGTATTGTGTTGTATTGGACAGCTCTGTGCCGTGTGCATTTATTGACTGTTGATGAGTGCTCTGTATTGCCAGATATTCTAATGGATTTCAAACATACATTTATGCGGGACTTGGATTCCTAATCATGAACATGGAGGACATGACTCTAATTAACTTATTTTTAATACAACTGTTAGTACATGTATTCTGTGGAATCGCACTTTGTTAACTTTTGTTTTCTGGGTAAGAAAGACTTATATGAGAAGTTGAATGTCAGGTTTAATTCTGAAATATATTGCTCTTCTTGACATAGTGAATTATACATGCAATGTTCTATTTCTTTACGATACATGGGTACAGAGAGTACTATGCAGTGGGTGTGTATATAATAAACTATCCAGCGATAAATTGAATTATTCTCTTCTTTTCTCAAATCTACCTTCCCAGTGTATATATCCTATATTATTCCCCGTCTCATTAACCACTTTGTTCCTTGGGGCTTTTATACTCTGAGGCGGAACTGCTGGAAGTTGGGATTTTGGGAGGTATGGTTTCAGAGGATCTATGGACTTGGCAGTGGAGTGGGGTAGATTAGGGTAGAGTAGAGTGGGTAGAGTGGGGGGGCAGAGTCTATTGTGAGGGAGAGGAATGCATATATAATTCTAACATGGGATATTGAATTGTTCACAGCTTGATTATTTGCGCTTTTAAAAAAAGCGCTATGGAGGGAGCAGCAGGCAGGACGAGTGGGAAGAAATAGAACCACCACATCTGGAGCACCGGAGGGGTACTGGTTACGTTTCATTAATCTGTGCTTGGTCTCTGCACTACAGAAAGGATAAGAAATGATGTTTGGCCAGCACTGGCCAATTAAGGTGGCTGCAAAGAAGAGGGATGCTGCAGCCAACAAATTATGAGCAATGGGAGGGCTCTAAGCTCTTTTTGTACACAATAGTGTCTTGCAAGCATGACGCATTCACCAGCGCATGCGCTCGCAGGCTCGACCCTAAAACAAGGAAAAACGGAAAGGCACAATGCAGCAGAGGTAGCGTCAATCCATATGGGTGTACTATGTGATGATGTATACTAATGCATGCATCACCATGCAAGCACGCCTACAGAATGACGTGGGCACTATTTGTTTTGTATTTTTATTTACAGATTCAAGGCAGCAGATAACACTTGTATCATTTATAGCAAAGCGCTTTTTGCAATGTGAGCGAGCCAGCAGCAAACGGCGCCTGCCAGATTCTTAAATATATATATATATATTTTTTTTTTAGGGTCTGCTACGGTGGGGAAGCAATGGAGGAGTAGGTGGGGGAGCAACGTGAGTGGGGGTTGTCGAGGTAACAATGGAGACCCACAAAAGTACACTTTGGACTGCAGAGAGTTTAGCAGCAAGCAGTAGCTGCTAAACCCTCCAAAAAACAATCAAAATTAAAGCATTCATTTTAAAGATTGAGGAGGAAGGGGTGCAACAGAGGAGCAGGTGGGGGCAGGTGAAGGGGAAGTTACCGGGCAGGTATTTGGGGCGGAAGCACCACACGAGAGGGAGCATGAAAACATTTACTCTCATGAAGGGCTGAATGAGAAAAAAAAGTCGTTCTAAAATGTGAACAGTGGAAGGATGCAAGTTAACTAATAAAAAGGATGGTAAAGAGGCCATGCTCCAGAGGAGGGGCAAACAAAATAAAAGGAAGGCAAGCCACTCAATAAGAAGAAATCAAATAAAGCCAAGCAATGGTAAGAAATGGTCAAACTCTTAGCCCACTGCATGTTCTTTCGGTCGAGGCTGGGCAGCGCCAAGCGCTGCTCTGCGAGGCATGCTGTATTGAGGAGTGGACTAAAGCTCTGCCCATTTCCAGCCCTTCTTTTCAATTGGCTCCCGTTACAGTCCTTTCAAAATCGTTGCTTTTCATTCATGAATAGGCTTACTAGTCCCTCCTTAGTACCGCCTTGTATGCCTTTGTAACCTCCCATAACGACTGGACTTTTTATTTGTGGTCTTACACAGTCTGCTTTATCTAGACGTTGAGCACTATTTTCTTTAATGGTAATTAATGTAAAGAGCACGGAAGGCACACCAGCTTTAGCAATAGCGGGCGTTTTTTGGGGGGTATTTGCAGCACGCTATGCATGCATTCACTTAATGGGCTTCGGCTATAAATATACCCCTCCCCCCACAACCCCCTGCACAGACGCTGTGCGAAGCGGGCGCTGTTAATTTGCCAAAACTGTTTTTTAGTAACTCAGTGCTATAATTTGAAATATGCTCCGTTCCTTGCCCCCTCTCCACACTGCACAGACGCCCGCATGTTTTTTTTTTTTTTATTATTTCACTTTTTGGTTGTTTTCACAATTTGGTTGTTCCGCGGCATGGGGCGCTTTTACCAAAAAAAGCATTTGTTTGTCAACTTGACAAACAAATGCTTTTTTTGGTAAAAGCGCCCATACCGCACTTTCACTTTAATAGCAGCCGCGGACCTTTCTTTACACGGCTTGTCTAAAGAAAGGGGTGTGGCCTCTATTAATGTGAAAGCGTGGCATGGGGCGCTTGCAAACAAAAAATATTTGCAATGCAATAGGTCTCGCATTTGCGAGAATTTAAGCTATTGTCATTTACAATGCCAATAGCTTAAACTCTCGTAAATACGAGACCTATTGCATTGCAAATGCTGGTTATATACTGCACACAAGGCTTTTCGTACACAGTCAGCTAAGGGCTGTTTGGTAGGTAAGACCTAAATCTACTCTCCTTATGAAGGCCTAGAAGAAAAATGTAGCTTGGGACAAAGTGCAACTTTACTGGTAAGGTCACAGAGGAACCAACCCCATGGCTGTAAGAATCTGGTGAGAAGGAGAGGGTCTGGCTTTCACCCGTCCTCGGAGACAGAAAACTGAAGATTTCGTGTTGCCTATGTCTCGGTTTGTGTTAGGATTGTATTGAGGTGATTCTTTTGCACTGGCTGGTTAGTCTACACATCTCCACGGCAGTACCTTTTTGCATTGGATGCAATTCTGCCTAATATCATTATGCTGAAAACTGTAAAGGGGACACAGGAAAGACCCAAGCAGCTCACATGTGGAAGACGCCTCTCCATCACCCCCTCCTCACTATGCCACCATGCACAGGACTCTTCAAACCCCATCACCATTGCCGCTTTTCCATCTACAAGGAGCAGTGGGTATTGTGGGGATGCTGGTAAGAGTGATTTCCCATCTCTCGGCACATGTTACTTACCACCCTCTCCAGGACATCCACCCATCTCCTGCATCCAGCCTATGATAGACTTTCACATTCAATGCAAACGTTTCAAGCCTATTTAGGCGCATTAAAACACGTGGTGTACTTCTATGCGCTGCAATGAGTTTGTGAAGATGGCAGTAAGAGAGCACTTGGTGGGATGGAGATGGACAGAGGCTTACAGTTTCTGACAAGGGTTCCAAGGTGTTCCAGAATGTGGAGTTCACGTACATGGGGAGGATCTGTGAACGGGCCCTCACTGGTGTCGAGCAGACCATATGGGGCCGACTCACAGAGGAGGGACATTTGAGCAACGTTCTCCATGCATCCGCTGCACACAGGTGTCCCTTATGGACTTACGGTAATTTGCACACACTGCCTTCAGATATGGGCTACATTGCCCATCTATGTCTGAAGCCCTAAGCAGGAAACCTACATTACGGCCAAGTGCAAATGGTTTTAATCTTGGTCTTCACTTCCAAAAGAGAAGCTTTCCAATAGGAGAAGGGGGAAGACCTTTTTGTCACAGAATAGTAACAAAGCTCATCACAACACAGGTCTAAGTTTGTGACACAAATCCAGCTGTGGGATTTTCCCCTTTGTGGGAACAGAATAATGCCCGCCGTAGATAACTCCTTAAATACTCATCCCAAACTGCTGCACGTGATCTGCACTTCTATTTGCTGAGGAGTTGACACATTTTAAGTCCCTTAGGGGAAAAACCACGGGGTTGGATAGAACTAACAAGGGATATATATCTCTACAACTCAAAGACTTGCATGCTTATGGTACCCACACCATACAATGATACATTCAGCATAGAGATGACAGCCAGGAGCTATAGCTTAGAGGCAAGGGCAGTATAGGAGACGTGCAGTTTCTTGGAATTGGCCTCCCATGAATATACATTTTTTTAAATTCACATATTTTACTAATCAAACCTATCAAAATTGTAGATCAGCAATTGAAATTAACCAGTGGGAGACAATTCCTTTTGACGTGCAGCTCACTCAGCCCATTGTGCGGCATACAACAGGTGTTAAAAGCACACAATGTAACAAGCCATAAAATGTGGCCCAATCATAAGGCCGCTAGTTAGCCAGAAGCTAAATTCATGGATTAAGCCCAAATCGCAGGACACATACAAAAGATGATGGGCGCGTTACATTTCTACTGAGGATGCAGCTCTTGTTTCAGAGACCCTAAGCATGTGCATAGATTAATGTCATAACCTGATGGAAGTGGCACATTAAACATGGCTTCCAAACACAGACATCATTTAAAGATGTTCAATTATGTTAGACACCTTTCTCCCCGTTTAGGAGCCATCAGTGTGTTAGGGGATGAATCCCTTAATTGGATTGGATACTGCAAACTGCTTTTTATGTATGACACCCAACTTATTTGTGCTGCTCTAGGAAAGGCTAAATGTTCTAATTAATGGCCCTATGCTAATAAAAATGCACTTCAAAGAAAATAACATGTTTATCCAAGAATGTCAGTTACTCCCTTGGTGTGGTCCTTTGAGCTATTTTAAAAATGTTATGTTTCTTTTGTACTGGTGACTTTGCACATTTTGTTCGGTCTGTTGGAAGGGATTTATTGTAACACGTTTACAACTTACTTTTTATTGTAAAGTGCAAAGCGACGATGGTCAAAGAAAAAAAGAAAATAAATATTTAGTCTGTCGAGGATTCAAGTCAGCAAAACAAGAGTTCTCGCGTATTTATGAGCCACGCCATCACAGAGAGATGAACTGCAGACAGAAATTGCACAACACAACCTTCTTAGCCAAAACTGTATTACGAGCCTTCAGATGGGGCCGAATTCTCACTAAAGTTATACAAACAGAATCAAAATCAGAGAAATTAAGTCCCAAGGCTCGGGACAGTCTGACCCGTAGGTGACCACCTTGCTCAACGAGCAGGAAGTGGACAGAACAAAAACAGGAAAAGGGCAGGTGAGGGGAGCAGACAGCAGTAAACACTACTGCAGGGCCATGTAATCACTGATGCTGTTAGGACTTCAACGAGTTACGCCACTTACCTCTGCGAGGTCCTTCCCTGACTCTTAAATAACAGAGGCTGGTTCATTTTCGGATTACCTGTTTTAGCTTTGACGTTTTAGACAATACCTATACTAAACGAGCGGGGAGGAGGTGGGGGCGACGCGAGTGGTGCGCGCGCCACAGCGAGCGATCTGCGCGCGCCACAGCGAGACATCTGTTTTGCATTATCGGGCACGATAATGCAAAACAGATGTCGGCCCTGCGCGCGTAACCGCAGGAAAAAGGCCATGATGCACGAGCGTCTGGTCAGCTTTCCAAACCCCCTTACTAAAAGTCTCACAAGCAGCGCATGCGCTGCTCTAGGCTCGACCTAAAAACGTTGAGGTCCTATTTAAGTCTTGGCCGTCGGATCCATGGCAGATTGTTACGATAACCAAAGACAACGTAAACTAACTTCATTTAGAATCTTTATATCTAAATGTATCCTTTGTGAATATCCAGAAGATATGTCTTTGATCTGGCTCACCTGGACCCCACTGATACAGATTACCGCAGATACATTACTGAGTGACTCGAGGGGGCGGGAGGTTCTGGAGGGGTTACAAGCTAATCAATTTCCAGAGCTAGAGTTCATACTTTCGGGGGCGACGGTCTTACTAACCTCAGAGATATGCTGCAGGAAGCCCTAACAAGAACTTGCCAGTTGCCCAGAAGGAATGGTGTGGCTCTTAAGAAGATGCAAGAGGTATGGGGCCAGGTCTTTGAACCCTTTAGAACTCACCGCCATCCAGGATACATCCTACAGGAAGTACTAACTATATGTTAAGACAAACCTCTTTCATCCAGCATATGTCCTTGACTCTACCCCAATTTACTAATATTTCCCCATCAATCTCTCCTGCGAATCGGAAAAAGCATTATTTGGTTCCAAACTTGGGAATGTAGCAGTTAGTATGGAGAATAATGGTTCTCTAACTTACCTAAGGTCAAGATAGGTCCTAAAAATATTGCCTTTCATGCACAGTTTCTCGTCATTACACCTTTCTGGTGAAAAGGAGACAGTTTTTGGGACCACCTCAGTGAATGAAATTTTAAAGCTGCCACATTGACTCACCTGGTCCCATCTGTACTCACCGCCCATTTTCATGGTTGTGCTTCCCTGTCTGTCTTACGTGGGAGTGATCGGTCATGAGCTGCTTTCATTTGCTGCAGAGACTGTTCTCCCTTACATTTCTCGGGGAAATGGTCACTGTAGCGCCTCAAGACCCTCACGGGTGATTTGCTGTGCTTTATAAATGATTGATTGACTGTAGAGTTTTGTACAGTGAAGAAGTCTCATGGATGGGTGAACGGTATCTCCAGTAGTTTTCTTGCTGCAACAGATCCCCTCTCGGAGGTGTTATTTACAGCAGAAGGGAGGATGGGAAAAGTTAAGAACCACATGCCAGAGGGGTTTCTGAAATGTGCACAGCATTCCCACTTTGGTAGTTGGAGAGGATAGGGGCCCAAGGGGATCTTAGAAGTATTTCCCTTGTGCCAAGCTTTGATGCTCTGGATTTGTGGACATGACACAGTGTGCAGTAGTGGCTGGGGGCTACTCTACAGCTTCGCGAACTGCAATTGGTATTGTTGCTAATGCTAAATGACAAGCCCTACGTTCCTATAACGATAAACTGAATGCCACAACCCTTCCATAGCACATCAGCGCTAACCTTAGATCCCCATCTCTACCGTTGGAGAACAGTCTCTATCTTCAGTTATGTGACACGTGGATCCGCAAACACACACCCTTCTTGGTGTGTCAAGAAATAGGTATGCAGGTAAGATGAACAGCAAATCAATGTGCCATTTGCATTTTTATAACACACTAGAGGTGCCTTAGGGGAGGTGTGATGCCACCAAATGCAGACAGTCTTTTTATTGACTGCTTCCACCATATGGTGCACCTGGTCCTGGTGGCTTCTACTGAGGTTTTTTTTGGCTTAATCCAGTGGTCCTTTTGGAATAGCTCCACCTAAAGGTAAGAGTGGGTACTGCTCCTCAAGTAAGCTGAGTACGTGGCAGGTCCATTCTGTATCTTCACAGCAGTCTCTCTAAACTCATTGAATGACCTAAAAAGTTCCATAATAAAATGGCACGTCTGTAATGCAAGACTGAAAATGTACACACACTCGAACACTAACTAAAATTGGATTACAAAAGCAATGTATAAGTGTTGCAGGATTGCCGGCTGTTTGCAAATGGCAACATCTGAAGCATCGCAGCGTGCACAATGGCCCACAGTATGAGCATCCGCTCTACCCAATGGCTGCCTTCGAGAGCGGCTGTAACAATGCGCCTCTTAATTCTATCTGGTGCTGCCTTCTGATGCTCTGTCTGCATAAGGAACCACAATCCTATGCATTATCCTAATGAACTAAAGTGCTAATCACATTCATTTGGTTGCCTTTGATAGGTGCCAGCTCCAATCTACAACAAGGATCCAGGAGCCGCCAGGCAAGCTTCTGGGCACACAGATGCTCTGCACGGTGCCCTGTTGCATCGCTGGTGCCCTTGGAAAATCCAGTGTTCGGTGGTGGAGCGCCACACGTCATGGTGTTAGTATCAGAAGTCGTAGGGTACGTCCAAGAGGCAACATTGTGACGCCACAGAGTACAAACATGAACAACTAAGGATTGTAATGGGCTGCGGTGCGTTGTGCATAGGATTGTGGCGGTGGGTGGCAGGAGGGGAGAGGACGCACAGAGGACACTGGCATTTCAGAGGGCACAAACGAAGGGCAAAGAGCGCAAGGAGATGGCAGAAGGCATGCCACATCCCCAGGAAAGAGTGGCTGAATGCAGTTGGTGCTACTCTGCTTATACAACTGGCCAGTGATGCTTCTAAAGACATTGTGGAGTGGTTTAACTGCAGACGTGGACAGATAAAGATGTGCCCCTTTCAGTTTAAAGAAGTTTTTAAAAAAAGAGGCAGGAAATGGAGACTTTGAGATCACAGGCAAGGTGTTGGATGTTAAAAGTTAGAAAGGTAGCAACGGTCATCTCAAGGGGGCAAAGGAATCACCAAGTGCGGCTGGATCTATAAGTTGCAATCCATAATAAATGAATCTGCGATGAAAGTGGACGCGAGTTAATGATGCAGTTGAACTTGGGGAACTAAAAGAAAACAGGGTCATGTGATTGAAAAGTCTGGGGAATACCACGCTGCACACTAAAAGGGAAGCAGCAACTGGACAGAAGGAAAAGACAAACACATCTCTGCTTGAAGACGACACTTTATGGATAGTATGAAACTGATTCAATATGAAATGAAAGTAACATCCAATGGTTTATGTAAGCCCAGCGCATTACTAATGTATGAAAATTGCTTCAGATGTCAACCGTTCAATGTGTACAGTCTGAAGGGCAATCTTTGTCCTCCTACAGGTCTTTGACAATGACTTTCCTCCTCCCATGAGGCATTCCATGGTTTTACATTACGGTGCCCAGGGATTGTGGTTGGTTGTGAGTCTTTTGGCTTTATCAATGCTTGTTTTGCTTTGTCCGGGTTTTTGTAAAACTGTATTAATAGAGGACCTGCTGGGCCGCGCTAATAAAAAATTAAAACATTGGCTACAGACAAAAATATATTTTTGGTCACAAAAAGAACACCGACATAGAAGGCCCTGTGTGGTTTGGAGGCATCTCGTGCCCCAACTTGGCGTGCAGATGTCTCCAGCCACGAGCACTTTGTATTGTTCAAAGATCGTTCCACGACCGATGTTGCGGGGAAACTGCGGGTGCGGGGAATCTTTGAACGTTAAATCAGTTTGCAGAGACCTTCGCACGCATCGGGAGCCTCGGTCGTGGGTGTCTCGTTCTACTTAAATAAAACCTTTCAAATACTTACCTGCCTCACCTCATCAGCTATTCTTTACACCGTGCACTGAAAGGAACTACTTTGTGTGTGGATGTGCTCCTGGTGAAAGACCAGAACAAAGTTAGTCAACGCCTGAAGAGCCTCAGATTTGCCAGTGCTGCTGGGTCACCTTTAAAGGAGCTAAGCAGTTTAGGAGACAAACACCCAGCTAACCCGATGAACAATCGCTTCACACGGGATCACTAGGTTTGACACTTCGGCAATGCGCGGCTAATCATACCAAAATTCATTGGTTAATTGTTTATGCACAAATATACATATTTAATAGAACCTCCCAGAAACAGGGTCACTTCACCGGTTGGGTCATCGAGAGGCTGTCACATCTTGGTAACCAGATGGAAGCTCGACTGGCTGGTCACACAGAGGATTATGGGAAATGAGTTTGGAGATGACCATGAAGTTGCCCATGGATAGTCGCAGAATCAAAACCAAACTCTTCCAGTACTAACAGATTTACAGTCTCACCTATGACACCTGATCAACCGCTAGAGTATTTTGGCTCTAGGAGCGTGCGTCCCTGGTACCCTCCTACTCAGAGGCGTGGGGCATGGCAGTATGGAGGATTTACCACAAATACTCCCTTTGCAGTACCTGCTCTGCAAACCTGTGTGCGCAGGTGTATGCCGTATATGGTCACAAGGATGCTCTTGAAATCGACGTAAAAAGCAAAATTTAAGAGTAGAACTATAGTATAGTATATTCACGTTTAACATTATGAAAATATATTTTTAATTCAAAAAGGGACCGTGAGCATTCGCTTTGTCCCAATATCAACAAGTGCTCATGAAAATTTGGAGGTGCTGCCAATGGGGTTCTGTGAAAATAACAGAAGAGAAATATGACCGCAGGATGTGGTTTCCCGTCAATCTTTGTCCAAAATGGCTGACATGAGCGTAGCAGATCCCGGCTGCGAAGCAAGGTGAAATCACTCAAGCTAAGCAACACATTATTTCACAAAGTATTGTGTTATTGCAGATTCCAGGGACCAACGGAATGATGCAGGGAGTTAAAAACGGAACATGATATTAAAATAAAATAGGATAAGCTAACAAAAAGGGTATAAAAGCCAAGTTGCATGTGATATCTAATGGAGGTCGTTCAATGCAATTAATAATGGACTCAAGAAGGTCATATGTTAGAGGTCTCCCAATACCGGACTCAACTCACACTCGGTTTGGGATGCACTTCTTCACCAATCTCACCTTGGTCAACTCAATTTTCAGGGGCCTACACCCGCTCCTGACCACAGCAGCTGCCAAAAACACCAGCTCCTGCCTTGCCTCACATATGCGCAGGCAGCCTGCATCACCAGTGTTCCTAAGGGCTGCCTGACGCACCCACTCCTGGATTACTTCAGATCCGCTCAGGCATTGGGCAACCGCCAACCGCTCCTGCTCCCAGCGGCTGCTGGAAGCACCCGCTCCTGGATTACCTCACATCCGCTCAGGCAGCCTACATCCACTGCTGCCGCCAGCAGCTGCCAGAGGCACCAGCTTCTGGCTCACCCTACATCGCTCAGCCTTCAAGCTGCCCACACGCACCTCTGCTCCCAGCAGATGCCACAGGCACCAGCTTCTGGCTTACCTTACACAGTTCAGGCTTCAGGCAGCCTACACCCACTTCTGCTGCCAGTACCTGATGGAAGCACCCACTTTTGGCTTCCCTGGCATCCACTCAAGCATCTGGCAGCCTCCACCTACCACTGCTTCCAGCAGCTATCCGGAGCACCGGATCCCGGCTCAGCTCAAATCCTGTCAGCCTTCGGGCCGGGTACACCTGATCCTAGTGGCTGCCAGAAGCTCAGTTGCTGGCTCAACTCACATTTGCTAACACTCATGAAGACCCCCTGCGTGCCTACTTTCAAGAATATGGACCTTGTGATTCAACATGCGAGAAGGCCAAGAGGGGAAGGAATTGTGGAACTCAAAACCTAATACGAATTTTGGGCCAGTGCACCTCAAACCAAAGAGAAAACACAGCAGGGGCGTAGGACGAGAGCATAATACAAATGTGTTTGTGGCCTTTCTTGTGTCCAAGAAGTCCTGGTTTCAGTATCAGGCACTTGGAAATTAGAAGCTCTCACAATTTGGGGAGATCTCTATAAAAGAAACTAACTCCTTAGGTGCACACCTTTCAACTGAGTGAGTCTCAAAGAAGGGTGAAGTCTGCCATTGGTTGTATGCATTCCACTGAAATTAATAGAAGAGAACACATTATGAACACGTATGAAGGAATGGGGTGGTCTGCAGGGTTATTGACCTCACTGAAGTCCACAAGAAGCATTTGGCATGGTGGGAGTGTGAAAAATGATTCCAGGCTTGTGACAGTCTCCAAATTAGGGTGAGCGGAGAGATACTGAGTGTTTTCAATCCCGATTCCAGACAACAGGCTACGTTTGGTCAGCAGCTCCTCCTCGGCAATGGCAGAGGAGCGTCACCCCACTGGCTCAGGGCCAGCAGCTGAAAAATAAAATTATATTTTATTATCCTTTTATTTTTCATCTGCTGGCTGAGCCAGCGTGTGTAGGGAGGGGCGGGGTCGGGCAAAGGGAGGGAGGAGGAATGAAGTGGTGTGTGCACTTCTAAGTGCGCATGTCTGTTTGGCTGGCTGTCTTAGGCTGGCCAAACAGACATGCGCAGTTAGGTTTCTCCAACCCAGCTGTATTGCACAGCCGGGTGGGAGAAACAGCACAGACTCCCTCTGCCTGAGTGAGCGTTAACCCAGCCCGCTCAGGCCAATCCCCATGCTGCTCTCATACTATTTGTAATAGCATAAGAGCAGCGCGGTGATTGCACAGGGATTCTCTGATGCTGCCCTAGTGTCTGCTGGGACAGGAAGCAGCAGAACATTGAAGCGCGAGGCGGCCGGAAGCTTCAAGTAACTCATTTTATTTTATTATTACTCTCCCCCTCCCGCTCTCCCCCTGCCGCGCCCCCTCCAACCGCCCACCACTTTGTGTCGGCCGCCGCTGAGTTGGTAGAGACTACATTCAATAGTTCTACAAGGTCCCACACCCTGTTCTCATTTCATTCCTATTTTTGTACCTTGTAGTCAGAACAGCCTCCTCACTGGACCATCAAGATGCAAGTGTCACTGCTTCCTGTTTTGGTTTGCTGATTCAATTCCCAAGGGATGCTATGACACCAGACACTGCCCCATACACAGGTTCTGCTCCTCTCTCCAACAGTTCCCCAGTTGTCCCAGTGTGCCACAAAAGAGAAGATAGGTAAACTTGAGAAAGATCATGGTATTTAGCTTCCTATCATCTATAATTTGAGACGCACCTGGGACATCTTCTGAAACTAGTCTGTTTCTAGTGCCTGGTGGGCACCTCTTGCAGAGTATGCTAGGCGCGGTGAACAGGCTCTGCTCCAAGAACCTCTGCACAGGAGTTTCTAAATCTCCAGCAAAGAGGAACAATTGTCTGCAGTGCTACTGTCCCTTAGGAGTGCAGTTTGCACTGGATCCTAACTTTGCAAGAAAGTGTACAATCTGAGATCAAGCGACAAATCTCAGCGTTCAGGCCACCCTGCTCTGCATTATCTGGAGAAATCACGCCACAAACAGTCCTAAAAGCAGCCAATGAACGAACAGCAAAGCTCTGTGGCTCAAGACATGACAGTGTGATTAGTGTTCTAGGCCCAAAAACAATTTCCTGCTTCCAATCTCTTGCCCATCACCAGCAAAAAATGAAAAAAGGGAAACAAATGAAACAAAGTGAAGCAACTAATTAAAATGATGTCTAATTAGCATATTAAGTTAATCAATTTGTGCCGTCTTTAATCCGGCCCTCAGTTAATTAAATTTTAATTTGCCATTCATTTTTTAATTTCAGGCGATGGTAATTACTGGAAGTCTGCTGAGGCAAAGAGAACTGCAACTTCTCTCTTAGAGGCAATAAAACTCTAACGAAAGTAGGAGATCTGAATTAAAAGCACTGATAAAAACCCTCCGCTACACTGAACTGTGTCTTTCAGTACATATTCATATGCTAGTGGGCCCAGAGCAAATCCTCTCTAGTGAAAAACAGCTGCCACTATTACCATGACTAGGGGGGTGTGACGTTGCAAAGTTTTTGTTCCGCAAACTTCCCATAATTGTGGTAAACATTATCAGTACTACCGGTACTTTCCATTTTGCACAGAAAAGCTATGATAAGACATAAATAAGGGAAAAGCTGGAAATTGCGCGAGCAATGGGTAGGCCAATAATACACATCCATGTGAGACTTCATTAACATTACAAAAACTTTGCAGACCCCTAATCACCGCTCCATTACTGCTTGCAAGACCCCCAGGGTAGGGTTGGCGTTCAGCTCCCTGTCCTATACCTTAAACTAAACCATTGCACATCGCTTTACATTGAGCCATTATTCGTCCCCTTCCTATTAATACCTGCAAGCCAAAAGCATTAGCCTATATATAATTGATAAACTATGGAAAGACAATTATGAAATTGGGAACACGTGTGACGGTGGAGTGAAGGATAAACACCAGTAAAGCTGGAATGGTGTTCAAATCAAGGAATGGTGGGTGGCCTAAAAAAAAATCCAAAAAAAATCGGTGAACTTAACGTAGTACCACTAGCTGACTGAGATCTACGGACCAGTGACTGTAATGTCGTCTACATATCAGTCAGTGCTTTGTGGTCTACAGATCAGAAAATATGTGGTGTGGCCTGCAGATCAGGGATAGTGGGATGCTCTACAGATAAACAAGTGTGGTGGGGCCTACAGATCAGGGAGTGCTGTGTGGCCTTCAGGTCATTGACTGTTTGTGAGCTCTACATGTCCTTCAGTGCTGTGTGGTTTACAGAGCAGTAAGTATGTTGTGCAGTCTTCAGATCAGAATTGTGGAGTGCTCTAGAGATAAAGTCTAGTGATAAAAGAGCATGAATTCTTGAATGATGATCAGTGCCGGTCTGAACATTTGACACAAAGAGGTCAATTCTAGACGTGCACGAAGACCAAAACATTTCCTCTCTAAACTGCATTAGAATTTCTCAAATGTTCATAAGTTTACAAAGTATGCAAAGATTGTTATTTCAATTTTTGAGAAAAAGCTTTTTGCAAGACTTTGTTTCTGGGGGGGAAAAAAAATCGCAGAAAAGCACCACAATTTGTTAAAGAATTAAAAACAAAATAAGGGGATTTTTTTGCAGGAAATATATTCTCCAAAAATTGCTTCACAATAATTTTCAAACACAAATTAAAGTTTGTTAAATTTACTAAACAATTCAGGCCTTGCAAAGTAAAGATACAGTTGAAGTTATTATTTTGTACCTCCCATCGATATGAGTAAATCCAACAGTATAGAAATAGGTCTAAATTTGACCTCAATATGAAATTTACAAAATTCCACACGGAAATCTACGAATCTTGAAGAATTAAACGGATATGTCCTCTTCTCTACATCTAGGCCAGATGGATTGTCCTTAAAGTACGGGTGTAAAGTATTCTTTGCACTTTAAAAACTATTCTGCTTCTGTTTTTTCTCTATGATGAAACACCTTCAACTTTATCCCACATACTTATTCCTGACTTTGACAGGAGCACTTCTCCTCGTGGTTTCAGGGAGGGAATCGTCATGTTCCTGTGTTGTTGATGCACATTACTCTGCATGGCCACCCCTGGAGACCACCACTGTGCTCCACTTTTCCAATCCCAACCTGATTTATTCATGCGAAACAGCCAATCAAGTAGGCAGACTATTTTGCTTGAGGTAATTGGATTTTCGCAAGGAAATTCTAATTCTCTCAATGAGGTCGTGCCTGTTGCATACAAAATTTGTGTTTTGTAATGCCCATAGGGGACTCTTATGGATATTAAAAGCTTTATGGGTTGGGCCCGCTTTTCTCCCAGTTGAGTCATCATATCCCAGTGGCATAATTACTCTGCTCTCAACCGGAAAACTACCCAGGGAAGGCACCAGGCGCTATGAAGTTAGACTGTGAATTTGTTTTAGCCAGTGTTATGGAATATATATATCTACTGCTCATAGCCCAGGCACAAGCATTCGGTTCATCAAATTGTAATTGAAAATTGTATTTACATAGCGCTTACTACCACTGACAAGGTGTTGAAGCACTTTGTTGAAAATAGCATGCTACTCCAGAACTCAAGATTAGATGTAAATAGGCAGTAGATTAGTAGTGTGCAATTCCTCTTTCCTTGTAGAATTGGTTGTGGTAAGTTTAAGTGTGTGTTCCTGCGATCTCATGCATTTACTCTTGTGTGCTGAATAAGGATAGATTCATTGAAGTGGATTAGTAAAGGGATGATGTGAGATCTTATTGAGAGTGGCTTGTTAGCTGGATGAATGGGATAGAAAGAGGGAAGTCTTTGGAGGTAAGTTTGGGAGTCCATAGTAGTCAGAAAAGTTTGGGAGGAGGGACAGGCATAGTGGGTTTATAAAATAACTAAAGAAAAAATACTATATACTTTTCATGAAAAAAATCATTCATAACAACAGTGATGGGCAGTTAATTTATACAATTTGTGGCGCATGTCTGTGGAGTCACCATATTTGCCACATAATTTGCAAAAAAACTACTGTTTCTAGCTCAAATGGGTGAAACTACAGCCAGAGAGTCTGCCACATAATTTGAATGTTTTGCGCTTAATGTAAATAGCTTTGTCACAAAATGCTGTCCTCCTTGCCACATAATCCTAGTAGCCCTGACAATGGCAAAACTCTACAGAGTGATTTGGGGACTTTCACTATGATGATGGAATCCATATTTCACAAAGAACCGTGTAATATTTGCTATATTTCACGGTTCTCTATGGTTTGTGAGTTTTTATACCACTGCAATTTGTGCAATAAACCAATAAGTAACAACCCCTAATAGCACATTATTCAATAACAACACCTATTCAAACCAATATATGATACTATGATGATAGTTGTGTCATTGCTAGTGTTAATGGTGAAGTGGTATGTATTTATGTAAACTGTCATTCATCTGTTACATCAAAGGTGAGGTTATGAGCATTGCTTCTGGTGTGCAAGTTATGGTGTGCATTCCTGTTCAATGAGATATGGATTGAGAGTTAATTATGACGTCCAAATTTCAGTGTTGTGTTGGTTTTAATGCATAACTATAATTGAAATGTAATTGCTTTTCAGTCAATTTTGAAGAGTTTTTAAACATATGTTTAGTTGTTATAACCAAAGCTAACCATAACTTCTCTTTACGCTAGATTTTTTCTGTTAATATATACACGTGTGTGTATACTGAAACACAGCTGACAACTATAACGTCCTTGGTACCAGCACTCCCTGAACTTACCTACACTGAAGCGGTCATGCCATGTTTCTCTTTGTTGAACGCTGTACTTATGAATGTATGTGTGTGTATTTATATGATGTGAACCCAGTGTGAGTGTAACAGAGTTCTGACCAAGGACAATAGCCCAAGGAAGGGACTCGAGATCCTTTACAGGAGGCAGAAAACCGCAAGGGGGATTCCTACATTTGGCAATGCAGGTTTTTATGACGCGGGGAGGCTTCAGATCCTGGGAGTGTACTTGGTAAAGGACTGTATTTTAGTTCCTTCTTTATCCGAATTCAACAGAGATGGAGTCCTGCGTCTGCTAGAAAAAGCAGGGTAGCGTGGAACGGTGCTTGCAATCACACCCACAGGATACCTCTAAATATTAAATAAAAAAGGATGCACCATATTACCCCATACCAGAGGCGCAACTAGAGCCAAATTTCGGGGGAAGGGGGGCTAAGAAGCCCTTTGAGCCCAATGGGCGTTGCGCGCCTGCCCCATACTAAGCATCAATATTAATTCTTTTTAGGTCTCGCCTGGCGTTGCAGCGCGCATGCGCTGCTCACTCTGCGAGAGCTTTTTGTAATCAACACAGTTTCAGAAGTGGTGTTTCTGCTCCGCCCGTAATTTCTATTGGTGTGCGTCATTTCGCGTCATGGATTATGCTAAACGGAGTGGGATGATTGTACCGGAGGCTTTTTAGTCACTCCTGGTTACCACCCTGTCCACTTTTGGCCCCGCCCACCGGGACTGGCGACCGCCATCTTGTTGTTTAAGGGACAGACAGCCATGGTGACGAACGGGAGACTTCTAGCAGCCCTCTTATCCCGACCCTCCCCTTCCCATGATGCGTTTGCAGAGCGCGTCCGACCTGGCTCCAGTTACAACTGTCCCTCATGCTTTAGAGCTGCAAGCTCTCGCTTCAGTTACCTCAGCAGCTTCTTGCAGCTCCAGAGGAGTGAGGTGAGTCTCCGAATCCCCCTGCCCCCCCACCTTCCCTTCTGTGCCCTCCTCTCGTGCCTACTGTCCGCCCCCTACTGCGTGTGCCCCGTTACCCTGCTCTGCCCAGGTCCTTGCTTTCTGTGCCCTTCCCTTCTGTTTAACGGTGTCCTGTGGTTTCTCCTGTCTCTCTTGCCTATCTCTTCCTTGGTTGTGCCCCCTTTCCTGCTCTCTTGCCCCCCCCCTTCCGGCTTTCCCATATCAGTGTGTGTCCAAAATGATGATTCTTTTCAAACTTATCGCTGCCTGCAAACCACTCCTGCCAGGCGCTGTGGAGCAGGACTGACACATACTCTCTGTCCTGTGTGTGTTGTGGAGGGTCAGGGTGATTGGGTGTCGCAGCGAACTGTTTGGTCTTTCTCTCGGACTTTTGTGGGGGTAGCGCAGGCGTGTCCTGGGAAACTTTAGGACTGTCAGCGAGCGCTGCGCCGCCATGATGTCTGAGACATGGGCTTGGTGGTCTTTGGTGTGCATTTCTGAGTGGAAGGGGTGAAGCGTTGCTGTGATACTTTCCGCAGACTGCTGCCCCAGTACAGGGCAGGCGGCATGGGGTGTCGCTGCACTGCCTGAGATTTACCAGCCCTGGGACTTAATCGGACTCCACCTGTTTTGTAGATTAGACTGCGCTCCACCTTTGCAGTGACAGCAGCGTTTGTACAGCCGGACCCCGCCTGTACTTTCCTGTGAAATATACTGCATCCCTGCTAAAAGTTTGGGGTACTGCCTCTTTAAAAGTGCGGACGCTCTGCTAAGAAGTGCTGGCACTCTGTGGCTGCCCGGCCTGGTGCAGGAGTGCAAACGCGTCCTTAATACCTATTTTATTATTTAGGGTTTTTTTTGCAGGTTTTTTTCTTAGCGCCAACCAGGCCCAAATAGGCTTTGAGTTGCTGAACAGTAGATGCGAATAGTAGCATATATATATATATATATATATATATATATATATATATATATATATATATATATATATATATATATATATATATATATATATATATATATATATATATATATTCACACACAAAAACAAAAAACAATTAGAATATGGTAGCCAGTACTTGAAATGGAAAAATCGAAGTGCAGGTACTTTGTACCAGAGTACCTGCTCGTTTCTGAGAAGTGCTGGTACTCTCCAATTAAAAGTATTACGTCTCTCTTGAGAAGTGCCGGTACTCTCCCTCTCAAAATAAACAAGCATTTGCAATGCAATAGGTCTCGCATTTACGCGAGTTTAAGCTATTGGCATTGTAAATTACAATGCCTTTTATTTATGTTTTTAAAACAAAAGCAAAAATAAAAGGCATTGTTATTTGCAATGTCAATAGCTCAAACTCGCGTAAATGCGAGACCTATTGCATTGCAAATGCTTGTTTTTCTTCCAGTTGGCCTTCTGGCGTCTCGAACAGCTGGGGTTCCGTCCCAGAAAGTCGCTGCATATAGTCAGCAGTGGCTCTCTGGAATCATTTCCGTATTCACCTCCTGAATTCCGCCCCCTCTCGTCTGTCAAGCACCATCAGCACCAATCCTGAAACAGCCCCAGAAAGGAGCAGGCCGAAGAAGCAATCCTATAGCATTGCTTCAATGGACGCCAGTGCAAGTAGGAAATGTGTTAATTAACTGCTAGTTGGATAGTCAAGCACCGCAGTAGTCCTATTTCAGTGTGCCCCTCAGGGCCCTGGTACCACTGCACCTGCGGCCCCTACTGACAGCCACACCCCTGCGAAGAACCAGGGAACGGTGGGCAGTCCCGGGCTCAACAAGCTCCACCCACCTTTCTTTACCTCCTACTGTCTGTTTTACTTTTTGAAAAAAAAATTAAAAAACCATTGGCAAGGGTGATAAATGCACTTTTTTAATCCAATATTTCTAGTTGTCGATGAAGGTCAGTATCAATTGACGTCCCCTGGCTGGTAGTTCCACGTTAGACATTCTTGGCAAGCATTGCTCTATGGTTCAGCATCCTGCCATCCCTCGAACACTCTTGATACAGATGACAAAAAGGCGCTGGACAACCAATCGAGGCGCTCTATGGAGAAAGGAGGGGGTATAAATCCAAAAACATCGCAAGAAATGTAGAAAAACGCTATTCCCGGCTCCTGCATTTCTCCTTTCACGCGCACTACTCCTTGCCAATATTCTAATATAAAAAGAAATCCAATATTCTGCATTGTGCCTTTTCTTACCATAGCCTAGCGCAAGAAAGCAGAACTCCAAGAACTCTTGTAAACCGAGATGCCCCACGCCCACTCGTAGGATTACAAGACACAGGCTTCATTCATGACACAATTTACATGACTAACAGAGAGGAATCACCCGGCAGAACCAGCACAGAAGTTGGCACAGAGGGAAAACTGGCAATCTGGGGCAGTCTCAAGAAAGGTCAACAGCTCATGCGCGAGGATGGGAACAATGAAGGCTGTGTAGACACATGAAAAGGAGGCGCCACACCCTCATTCAGGCTCTGCTGAAGAATACCTTGCTGTGGCAACACTCTTAGCACATCTGCGGGTGCTGCGGTAGCCCTGCATTAAAAAATAGGTGCAGTAAAACATGTAGTTATGTGGCAAGGAAGGGAACGTATATGGAGCAAGAGGTGGTTGAAGGTGCAAGAGGAAGCACAGGGCGCAAGCAGAGACAGCAGAGTGAAATTAGGAGCACATTTCTCATACACACGTGCACACACACACACACACACACATTCAATACAGCACACAGTGGTGGCCAGCACTGATCGGGGGTAGCGGGGAGGGAAGGGGTAAATAAAAAATTAAAAACTTACCTCCTGTCTGCGTCGCCGTGTCGTCCTCGTCACGTCTCTCCACTCCTTCCTCTGGCCGGAACAGGAAGGATACAGGAAACACCCAGGCTCCCCTGAGCCAATCACAACGCTGCAATGCACCGTTGTGATTGGTCTGAGCGCCGTGGTTCGGCGCTCAGACTAGGAATGGGGGCATGGGCATGTTCTCCACCAAGGCTGTAATGCAGCCTGGGTGCAGAGCATGCTATGTGCGCATTAATGTTTGGCCGGCCTGAGACGGCCGGCCAAATATTCATGTGCACGCTGGGAGTGAAAGCCACTCCTCCACTCCCCTGCCTCTTCAGCAGGGCAGCCCGCCCCACCCGCCCCGCTTCCCAAAGCTGCCACGCCTGCAACAAGAAAAAATTAAATTATAATAACAGCAGGTCAAAGACAATCTCACTGCATTCACAGGGGATGCAATGGTCTAGTAGGTGTGAGGCTGGAAGACTACACATGTTCTTGATCTAAGAGGAGGTGTGGAAGGATCCAAGTAGATGTCTGGGCCCTGAGCACACAAGGAGCAGGGCACTGGTCACACATGGAGTGGTCTGGGTCCAGGTCGGATGGATCAGAGATCAGCAGGAGCTGCATGGGCCACAGGAGGTGACAGATTTGTGAAGCAGAAAGATACCAGGTACCTGTCAAAAGTGATATTACCACAGGAGTTGCTGCAGGGGAGAGGGCAGTCATACCAGGCTCACCAAGCAGACTGCTTGGCATTACAATGCAAGGTTCAAGCATCATTCAAAGTTCTTCAAGTATTACACAGTCACTATGCAAGAACACAATCCACAACTGGCAGGTTGCGCTGTCCCCAGTTTACTGCATCAACCATCTTCGTACTCCTTTCCTGTACATCAACTCCAATGACCTCACTGTGGACCCAGAGCCAAGACATCGAGTGTTTATAAGCGATTGCTGATACTTCTCCTTTTATCCTCTTAAGTGCAGGCAGCCAAAGGGTGGATGCATAACTGGATCGATGGATCTATGTAGAAACAGAGGTGGTCACTTTGTAGTTCCACCTTCCTGGCTCATCTTAGGTCCTATGCCCCTGGTCAACAACAAGTGGGTGTTGTCAGAAATGACCCTAATGGCTCCTGAAGATTCAAATGAGACTTCGTAAGCTCCGGCCCCGCTCCTGCCCTTCTGAAGCAAGATACAGGATCACTTCTGGTCTTTAAGATGGAGGGCCTGAGAACACCATAATAAGTAAGAGAGAGTGGAAGGCTCTACTCCACAGTCTTTCCTGAGGTCTTGTGAATCTGCACAGAAATCCCCATCACAGCACAAGCCTGGGGCCTTCTGCTCTGTTCTCAGTCGCCTTTCAATTTCCCACTATTCCAGCCCTCAGATCTACTCTATGAACTGTGTACATGTGAATCAGAGACAACCACCGCAGCTCTACTTCATGGAGATCATAAATGTGCATCCTAGGCAACCGCTACGGAGCTGTACATGTGCAGAGACAACCACCGCAGCTCTACTTCATGGAGATCATAAATGTGCATCCTAGGCAACCGCTACGGAGCTGTACATGTGCATCAGAGACAACCACCGCAGCTCTACTTCATGGATATTATAAATGTGCATCCCAGACAACCGCTACAGAGCTGTGCATGTGCATCAGAGACAACCACCACAGCTCTACTTAAAGGATATTATAAATGTGGATCACAGGCAACCGCTACAGAGCTGTCCATGTGCATCAGAGACAACCACCACAGCTCTACTTAAAGGATATTATAAATGTGCATCACAGGCAACGGCTACAGAACTACTCAATGAACACTGTACATGTGCACCAGAGACAACACTACATCTCTACTCAATGCACACTTTTAATGTGACTCACTGTCACCCACTACAGCTCTACTCAATAACACTGTACATGTGCATCACAGACAACTGCTACAACTCTACTCAATGAATACGGTGCATGTGCATCATAGTCAACTGCTACAGCTCTACTTAATTAATACTGTGCATGTGCATCACAGACAATCGCTACAGCATTACTCAATGAACACTGTGCATCACAATAAACTGCTGAAGCTCTAGTCAGCGTACAATGTAAATGTGCTTCAAAGGCAACCAACCGCTACAGCTCTACTCAATGAATACTGTCAATGTGCATCATAGTCGACAGCTACAGCTCTAATAAATGAACATTATAAATGTGCATTACAGAGAAGCGCTACAGCATTAATCAATGAACACTGTGCATCATAGTCAACTGCTGAAGTTCTATTCAATGTACATTGTAAATGTGCATCAGAGAGAACTGGTAATAGCTCTACTCAATGAACATTGTAAATGTGCATCAGAGAGAACTGGTAATAGCTCTACTCAATGAACATTGTAAATGTGCATCAGAGACACCCAATACAGCTTTCCTCAATGAATACTGTCAAAGTGAAGTGCATCACAAATAACCACTACAAATCTACTCAATGAATACTTTTCATGTGAATCACTGTCAACAATTACAGCTCTACACAATGAACACGGTAAATATGCATCACAGCAACCGCTACAGCATTACTCAATGAATACTGTGCATGTGCATTACATAAAACTGCTACCGCATTACTCAAATAACACTGTGCATGTGCATTACACACAACCACTACATCATTACTCAATTAATAATGTGCATGTGCATTACACAAAACTGCTACAGCATTACTCAAATAACACTGTGCATGTGCATTACACACGACCACTACAGCATTACTCAATTAACACTGTGCATGTGCATTACACAAAACTGCTACAGCATTACTCAATAAACACTGTGCATGTGCATTACACACAACTGCTACAGCTCTACTCAATGATCACTGTAAACGTGCTTCACAGGCAACCCCCGTCGGACAGCATTGGGAGAGAGGAAACCAGAGACAAGTGCACACACAAGTCATAAGAATCACATTTCCTTGATGCAAAGATAGGGTTCCTTGCTACACTAAACCAGCTTTGGCTTTTACCTTAAGGCCAAAGTTTGGTGCATTCCTGTCTCCTTGTGGGTCAATTAAACACAATCTTTTTAAATGTCATGATGCCCTCACCAGGAGAATGAGAAATGGTATAAGAGTAATTCATGCCGTCCCTCCGGGTCTTAGGGATCACACAAGTATAAACACCATAAACGTATACTAGTCACAGACTACACCCGCCTGCTAGGGGATTTCTAATCCCCTTTAAAAGCGCAGGCTAGTTGATGCCTGCACTGTGTAAACGCAGAGCGGCTTCAAAGCAGCTGCTCCATTTTTCACATGAATGCGCTGCCCTAGAGGCAGCGCGAGTTCGTGGCTGCTCTGGAGGCAGCGCGAGTTCGTGGCTGCCCTGGCGGCAGCGCGAGTTCGTGGCTGCCCTGGCGGCAGCACATTTACCATAATGCAGCACATTTTCCTGGATTGCGCTGGGAGCACCTTCTGAAAGGTGCGCCCAGCGCAATCCACGAAAATGCATCGAATCCATAATATGGCCCCAGAAGGTTCACCTGAGACTTTCACCTCACTGCCCATCTCTTGAATCGTGCTTCTAAAGGTTGAACGGCACGATCACTCCCGGTGAGGACGATGGGAGCCTGGGGCCCTCGTCATGATTAGCTCAGGACAGGTTCCAAGTAGGGTTTTCAACAAAGACCATCCCTTGGTGTCTTCCTTAGGAATAACCGTATATGTTCCCAGTCATGTTCTAACTGCCCAGTATTCCAGACACAGCTCTCCTCCATAAACATCTTAAACATGGCATCGCAGGCAACTCTGCCAAGCTGAGGTCACCAGCCCAAGGCATCTTCAGACAAGCAATATACTGTCAGTTCAAGTACACCCAGTGCGAATGCCATGTCATGAACAATGGCCGCAGTAGAACCACAGTACAAAGGAAACTAACAGCCACATCCAGGTAATGTAAAATATTAAAAACTGGTCCAGGTTACATATAGGCCGACAGGTGTTTGTAGCAACCTAATCCCTCATCCAACTCCCCGAGGCACACCTAGGAATATGGATGGATGGATGCGCTTGTTAATTGACGATGTTCATAAATATGGTGGACCTGGGATCAATAGACGTTATTCCCAATATCGTGAGAATCTTTTTCTATGATCCATGTGGTTTAGAAATTCACAGTTATTCCATACTGCACCTCAACTTGGTAGGGAAGCCATTAGCAGCTGTCATTTTACAGACAAAATGGCAAACACCACTCTGACGAGAAGGGGTCATGAGGGTAGAGGGAATCCCTCTAATTTCCAGAGGCTCAAAAATATATATAAATAGGAAAAAATGCTTTATTTGTAGTTGTTCAACTAAATAAAAATGCAGAAAACCAATTGGGCAGCAAATGTTCCTGAAGGACTGCAACCCACGGAGGAAGAGCATTTCCCCGGAAATAGGATGAAAACCTGGAGCATGTAGCATCTTACTATCTTTATGGACACATGTTTACTCCACGGCACTGTAACAGGGTTAGATTCCACACTGGATGGAAGAATAAATCCATGGTATTTGCATTACCATGGGAAACTCCTGGAGATAAAGCTGCAAGGTGCACACAGCTATGCCAAGGTTCGTCTAACTGTAGCTCAGAGCACTGCAGCATACTTACGGGATGAGGGGGTCAGAGCTCAATGTATCCGACTGCTGCAGGATACGACAGAAAATAGGGGAAAAAGTAGAGAGCTTAAGAGAATAGTTTTCAGAAATATTGCAGCATAGGACAGAAAATAGGGGTAAAGTAGAGAGCTTAAGAGAATAATAGTTTTCAGAAATATGTAGAACTGATGCAAGTGTTAACATACAGTTTCTTCTCAGACGTAAGTTGGGGACACCAAGTTATGGATCTTACAAGGTCCTCTGAGGAGGCCGCCAGGCTCAGGTGAGTTGCTTCTCAGTGGTAAGTGGCCTCCTTAAACGTTGGTCTCCTTCAGAGCTTTTTGCTGATTTCACCATGGATGGCATCGCCTCAAAAATAATGCTGTAAAGAAGGTGCAGCTTGTCTAATACCAGCTGTCCTTGCTGGGCCAGGTAAGGCCATTGCCTCTGGCCAGTCAGTTTCGGTCTGTAGTTCAGACCTTGTACTCACTCATGTGAATGAGGGGAAGGCACAGCTTACCCAGTGAGCCCATATGTGGATAAAGGGCGTTTTAAATTCTACAGCCTGTCAGATTGTCAGATTAAGAAAGCAACAGCAACGTTTTTACCTGTGAAGCCCTTTTGTTGACATCCCCTTGGCATAAGGCTCCATTTTAAGATGGAGTGATTGGTTTTTAAAGCACTAGTTTTTGAAGCCAGCTGCTTACTTGGTCTCTAGCGTTAGCTGCTGGCATTCACTCCAATTTAAAGCGCTTCGATGATTTACATTTTTAAGATTTTTTGTGCTTGAACAGGCTTTTTTCACTCACTGGTAATTCCTGTTTAAATCTCTCTTCCCTTAACTGCTCACCCTGGTCCTTCACTTCTTCCTTCTGGGAAGAACTTCAAACTTATCCTTTTACTCTTCCTTATCCTTGATGTCTTTATTGTTATTGAACGTTTCACTGTTATTGATTTCCTATAGGTTACAATCCTATTTCTAGAAGGTAACTCATGTTTATTTTTGACTTTCTAGAGCACCACGAGGTCTATAAACAGCAGACCTTCAAATGAAACATTTACCCTATCCAGTGCTGTTGATCGGATTTTTTGGGTCGCAGCAAAAACGTTAACTTACGTCATCAATATCTTATCGCGTTGTTCAGTTCCTGGTCGGATTCAGCCATGTCAAAGTTTCCACATGAAACATCAACATGGCATAAGATTTTAAGTAAAGATCACGAAGCAAAGCTGTAGAAAACATGCAATGGGCATACAGTGCACATATGATGCCCCAGTGCATTGCTAATCTAACCGCTTCTTGAGAGCACTGACTTGATTAGCCGAGGTCACCGGGTCTTCGGGGGCCTCAAACCCAACACAGGATCACAGAGTCCGACAGAACCAGTCATCCACTAGGGAACCAGAAGCGCTGTCTCAAGCCCCTCATCCAATGAACAACAGGCAAGCATTGCTCGAGCCAATGCATGGCCACCGCGCTTCTGCACCAATAGCAGTATATCTACCTGGTTGGTTGTGAGCTTCTATATGCCACAAAATCTGATCAACCTCACAATAATGACAGGACAAAACAGCTATTTTCATCCTAAGGCATGATTTAGCATAGTCCAAAAGTTTTACAACTCATCATGTAAATTAATGCTAAATAGTCTTCGATGGCAAACAATATTATATGAATCATTATAACAATTGCTGCCGTTGAAGAGTGTGACCCATCTTCCCTCTGCGTGAATCGCAGCAGATGCAGCACTAAACACAATGCACAATGCAAAGCTGGCATCTTCGTTAAAAGTAGTAAGAGTGTCAATAGGAGGGAAGAAGCATCAGTCTGCAAGTGAAAGGACCAGTGTGCATGCTTGGATCCTGCAAAGGATTGTTATGAATGGGAGGGCCGAATGTAAAGCATAAACTACCCACAATCCATAGGTCTGACTACACACCATTACAATATTTTTGTTTAGTGATGCTTAAGCACTAGTATGCCAAACTTCAGAAATACTCTCCTGGCACCTAAAAGAGCCCAGGACTAGAGCCCCTGGATGTTGGTGTTGAGGAGTGCTGTTAGCAACAGCGAGTGTGAGACAGAGAACAGAGAGAAGAGAGAGAAATGAGAGTGAGAGAGAAGTGTGTGAGAGAGTGAAAGAGTGGAGGGAGAAAAGTGAGAGAGTGAAATGAAAGAGAAGAGAGAGAAGTGATAGAGAAGAGAGAGAAATGAGAGAGAGACAAGTGTGAGAGAGAGAAGTGAGAGAAGTGAGTGAGAGTGAGAGAGTGAAGTGAGAGAGAGTGAAGTGAGAGAAGTGAAAGAGAGAAAAGTGAGAGAGAGAGGGAAGTGAGAGAGTGAAAGAGTGGAGAGAGAGAAGTGAGAGTGAAGTGAGAGGAATGAGAGAGATAAATGTGAGTGAAGTGAGAGAGAGTGAAGTGAGAGAGTGAAGTGAGAGAGATAAGTGAGAGATAAGTGAGAGAGATAAGTGAGAGAGACAGAAGGGAAAGATCTGTGTGCGTGTGCGCGCGCGTATGGGGCGTGCAAGTAGCATTGTGGTTACAAAATAAAGTAGGCACAGGAAGGACTGAAAATATCCTTCCCCTTTGCGCTACTCTATTGACTGCACTAGTTGCAGTCGATTGCAGGATTCATCTTCTTTTAATGTATTACAGCTTGAGGTTCACAGTTATCATTTTTTCAGGATCTTGCATACAAAGAAAAATGCAAGATGTGTACTGCTCACTGAAGAGCCTGGAGAAAAGACACCAAAAAGGAAATACAGGCTGGTGATGCTCAGAAACAAACCTCTGAGCGGCAGCAACCAGTTGCTAGATTTACAGACATCCTTTTAATGTTGCTTTCACCCGGCAATGATTGCATTTTAATAGGTAATTAGTAAGAATGGAGAGCTCTCTCAGGCAAAAGCCTATCACTTATACACACACCATTAAGGATGGAGCGAACTCATGAACCATAGAGAGTGGAAATCTGGAGATGGTTAGATCCACCAGCAGTAAAAGGCGCAAAGGACTCTTGCAGGACAGGTGGCGGCAGCGGCTCAACAGGGAGCGCCACGCGTGGCCCTCCATCCAGACCCCGCTACCTGCAGGTCTCACTATTATTAGTATGGGGTGGAAGCATGGAAGCACACCAGGGTAAGTTAACAATGATTCATTGCACCACAAAAAAACAAATTAAAATAACATTGTTAGGACTGGTGGCAATAAACCAAAGTGACAGATTAATTTAAAGCTCAGGATTCTCATTGAAGGCAGGGAGTAAAGGAAACACTTCCAGATTCTATCAGCAAAACAAACGCCAAATTAAAAAAAAGAAAGAAAGAAAAAGACCAAACAAATCTTCAGGCCAGTCTACTACGAGGCCCATAAGAAGACTACTGGGGTATTTCTGGTCACCTTGAATTTCAGAGATGAGGTGTAGTCATTAGATGAGACGCCACGCCCGACTGAATCTTTACAGTGTATCTGAAAGAATAAGCATACCTCACTGAATCCATAGAGACTGTCGAAAGGAATAGCTACACTTGGGTGATCTTATACAATCTATTGTAAACAGTAGTCACAAATGACTGCGGGGTGTCTGCTTTTTAGGAAATGTGAAGGAGGGGTGCTTCCATCTCAACATGGAGGACTGCACAGAACAACGATCAGGCAGTCAATTGGGCAAATCCATTGCAGCAGCCCAGTTATACTGCTCTCTCCCTCCGATCCACATCAGAGCCACAAATTCACAGGGAAAGCCTACATAACCAAAACCAGGCACCTCAATTCTTTGCCCTGCTCTGGGAAGTTAAAGCGGAAGAGTCTACAATGTCAAGCATGATTGCATCAAATTAGACTTTCCTATTTTTTTTTTTTTAACAGCAAACTGAATAAGCCTCCCCCCGGTTTTAAGGTCTCGCCTAGGAAGCGCATGCGCTGTCTCTGCGAGACATGCTGTATCTGCAATATGGACTTTTAGCAACGCCCATCTTTCTAATTGGCTCCCTTTACTGTCCTTCCTAAATGGCTGCTTTTCATTGGTTAATAAGCTCAGTAGCCCCTCCTTTTCTAGGTTTGTAACCTCCCATGAGGACTGCCCCTGTTACATGTGCTGTTGCTCGTTATGTTAGTCATTAGTTTCGGAGCACTTTTTTTCTCCTTTTTGCTTGTTTAAGCTCAGGAATTGCACGCACCCATGCTTGCACCCTCTTCGGCTGCAGCTGCCTCCTAATCCTCCCTCCTGCTTTTCCAACACATGGCCAAAAATGAACTTATGTTTTGGATTTACGGCTTTGCATTTTGTGGCTTGCACACTCATTATGGCCACTGGGGGTACACACACACACACACACTCACATCGAGGGGGGTAGACAGTCGGCGTGCGCTGAAATCATGTGGCCTGCAGTCTACCTGCACCATGCCGTGCTTTAACTTTAACAATGGTGGCCACACGCCTTTCTTTTGTTCTGCACAACTCACCAAACTCAACTTTCTCCACTGTCCCTTTAACTTGCGTCGTGTCCTCCCGGCCCGCTCCCCCAATTGACTGGTGCCTGCAACTTTCAGCGCCCACCATCCAGCCTCCAGAGGGCACACCTCATCATGACGTCTATAGAGACCAGTCTCTCCTCGGCCAGCCTCGCCGGCCACTGGCATGGTGCCCGTGCCAGCTGCTCCAGGACATGGACCAGCAGCGTTTCCTTCAGAACCAGGTGCTAAATAGTTTCCTTATTTTTTAAGCAACGCAGCCTGCCGCGCTTTATCCTATGTTTTTTTTTAAGCAGCTTCAGCTTCAACCATGGCGGTTGCGCCTTTGTATTCTTCTGCGCGACTCGCCCAACTCTGTTAGTCCTGGACTCCCTCATCCCCACTCCTCTTCCATGTCACAGTCCCCCATCCCCAAGTCTCTCAGCATCTGACCCCATTCCCATCCCACTCCCCTACACTGACCCCCACCGGTGCACTAATCATGATTTCATGCGTTTCCTTGCACTGCCGTTTATTCGCCACCTCCCCTTAAGTGGAGCTGGGTTATGCTGTACTCCGGCAGCATGTCTGTGCTGTGCTGTGAGGGAAAGGTAAGGAGAAACAGTGCTGATGTGTTTGTAAACAACACAAGTGGACAACTTGGAGTGGCTTAGCAGGCACTGTCAGCATTGCCTAATGTTAGAGTCTGGTGTGCTCTGCATGAATATTCCAAGAAGCAGCTAGCGTTCCCACCCACTTGCGCCTCCCTGATCCCACAGCAGTCACACATCGTATGAAGGAAAATGGCATCCTATGACGCAGTGCAGCGGTCTCCATATCTCCAATGGCCCCGTATGCCCTCTGATGGCTGTGTTGCTTTGCAGGGCTCTCGGGGGCCATTCCTGCAGGCTTCTGACCATTTTCTTCCCATAATAACACTGCGGATGCTCTTCCAGAATGATTGAGATTTGCAGACCTTTGTAGTATTGAACAACTGATTGGACGTTGCAGCAGCTGCAGTACAGCTTATAAGACACAGGCCGACACTTCTACGTAGTTCACATAAAGTACTCCCTGGTTGGGAGCTGTTGTGCGAGTGCAGGGGTGTGTGTGTAGGTTTGAAAGGGTTTGTTCCTTTCTCGTCACCTTAGGTACTAGACAGTGTGCACGTGGCTAAAGAAAGACCTGTTAGACTAACACACATTTCTGCCATGAGGCATTGATGCATAAGATAGTGTCTTTTAAGACTGCATTACGAAGATTCCCAAAACAACTGTCTTGTTTAAAAGAACCAATAGACGGAGCAAGTATGATGATTATGTGACCAGACACAGCTCTGTCTGAAGGCTTTGGAGAATTTACCAAACTGTTGTATCCGATCTGTTCCCGGGAACACGTGTCCCTTTTCAATTATGTATCCTCTGAGGCAAACACTGTGTTTTATGTTTTGGGCTGGAGACTCAGTAGTTCACAGTAGGTAAAAAGTATAGTACTGGCATTACAGGAGGGACATCTGCGGAAGGTCAGTGCAGTTTGTTTTACGCTTTGCCCCTTCGTTCTAGGAGTGTATCATCCCATATTATCCATGGGCGTAAGCAGGGCACACTGGTCCAATTGTGGTGCCTCCCTCTGATTGGTTTTCTAATGTGAATCAAGCAGCCATTATTAAGTGGCACATGTACATAAAGACTGCAACAGCAGACATCCACGTACTAGGAAAGAGGGACATTGTTTAAAAAGTGTCAGACAATGTAGCTTCTGTTACTTGTATTGATTTTGCACTGTTTACTGAATTTTATTAGTATTAAAATCGTGTAAAATTGTTGGAGGTACTCAAGACACAATAGGATGAAAAATAACTTAAACACACACACGCTCTTTCTCTGTGTTCGTCTCTGATGGCATAGCTCATTTGTGTCAGTGAGGCTGTTAGGCTACAGGCTATAGGCAGAGTAATTTTCCATTTCTATTTAGCAAACTTGTACCTTTAAAGGGAGCGGTTTTTAGTTTGAGCCTGGGCAGTGCATACTGTATTCAGTCTATGGGCATTCAGCACGCCCAGCGCTTTCTTGTTGGTTGGTTACCCAGATTATAACTGAGCCTTTCGGAGAATGAGTAGGGCGTTGCTTTACCACCTGCCCTCGGTCTCTACGATCCTGCCCCTTTTGTTGCGACACAGACTGCCCTGATCTTCTCTGCTGTCCTCTTAACAAGAGCAGTGGCATCTTTATGGCCCTCCTAACAAAACTTCAACCTTGAGTGGAGTGCGGACAATTACTACTGCCTGCCTCATGCCTTTTTAATGTACGACCACATCACATCCCATCCCATCTACTGTCACTCAACCAGTATCTAGTCAATTAAAGCATGCCCCATATTTCAACTTTGAAACACCACAGAGCCATGTACCACTAGGTGGCATAAAAGTGTTGACCCTGTGCCAACCGATCGATGACCTCAGATCTACTGCCCAAAGCAGCCTGTCACTCACGCGGACTGCTCTTGTGACTGCGAGTCACGTGATGGCTTAGCTGAGAGCCTTAATGATTTTTTAAGTGCTGAACTGATACAGTGAACTTCCTTTCCAGCGGCGCTACGTGACTCACTAAGTAATGAGCATGCTGTACAAAGTTCTACAAAAAAAGACGCACACAGAGTTTTTTGTTTTATTAAGGTGGAAGGGCATATCCTTACAAAGTGCATTAATGTTTGGTCGTTTACATCATATATTATGTAATTTCAAAAGTATTATTTATAGGCATTTGTGTGCCATGGAAGGCATCCCTCAACTGTTCACCACATCATTAAACCCCACTACATACCACTCCACAACACAAGATACCATTCCACATAATTACACTCCAAAACACACAATCCCACTCCACATAATTCCAGTACACACAATACCACATAATTACTATCCACATAATTCCACAGCATACCATGCCACATAATTCCAATACACAAATCCACTCCAAATCACACAATTACACTACTAATTCAATCAACCCACATACTTACAGAACACACCACAAGCAATACACTCCATAACACATAAGTAAAAACATTGCCATTCACAATGCCAATAGCCCCAACAAATACAAGACCTATTGCATAAGTAAAAAACATTGCCATTTACCATGCAATAGCTCCAATTCTAACAAATGTTAGACCTATTGCATTTCCAATGCTTGTTAATTAAAGTAATTGCTATGTGGTTTAATATTCCCCATATACTAACTTGTTTATAGTTGTCCGGGTGTCTTTTGCATATCACTTCTTCTGTAGGCTCTTCTTTGAACCTACACATGAAGTGCCAGATCTCAGGAGAAGCCATCATTGGAGAGTCCGGTGACATGAATGCACTTTGACGAAAAATCAAAACATTTTGTGCTCCTACGCTGCAGCCCAAAACCATACAGACTAAAGGCAACCTTGAAAACTGCAATTTCTAACACCCCCAGTGTTGCATTAATCTGGGTTCTAAAGATCAGGCAAACTGGAGTCACCATGAGGTCCACACAGCACTAACTTCCTATGAATCACAGCAGTTTGATTGTTCCTGTGCCATTGTACTAATGCTGCTGTACCAAGAACTCACTGCTTCTATACAATGATATAAGTGCTCCTATACGATACCAATGCTCCGTACCATGATTACAGTGCTTCGATATGATGTCATCGTTGCACCGGTACCATAATACCACTCATTTTATATGCTGATACCAGTGCTCCTGTTCCACAACATTGCTTCGATATGATGTCATCGTTGCACCGGTACCATAACACCACTCCTTTTATATGCTGATACCAGTGCTCTTGTACCACAACATTGCTTCGATATGATGTCATCGTTGCACCGATACCATAATACCACTCCTTTTATATGCTGATACCAGTGCTAATGTACCACAACAATGCTGCTATACGATGTCATTGTTGCACCGGTACCATAATACCACTCCTTTTATATGCTGATACCAGTGCTCCTGTACCACAACATTGCTTCGATATGAAGTCATCGTTGCACCGGTACCATAATACCACTCCTTTTATATGCTACCAGTGCTCCTGTACCACAACATTGCTCCAATATGATGTCATCATTGCACCGGTACCATAATACCACTCCTTTTATATGCTGATACCAGTGCTCCTGTGTCACAACAATGCTGCTATATGATGTCATCGTTGCACCGGTACCATAATACCACTCCTTTTATATGCTGATACCAGTGCTCCTGTACCACAACATTGCTTCGATATGAAGTCATCGTTGCACCGGTACCATAATACCACTCCTTTTATATGCTACCAGTGCTCCTGTACCACAACATTGCTCCAATATGATGTCATCATTGCACCGGTACCATAATACCACTCCTTTTATATGCTGATACCAGTGCTCCTGTATCACAACAATGCTGCTATATGATGTCATCGTTGCACCAGTACCATAATACCACTCCTTTTATATGCTGATACCAGTGCTCCTGTGTCACAACAATGCTGCTATATGATGTCATCGTTGCACCGGTACCATAATACCACTCCTTTTATATGCTGATACCAGTGCTCCTGTATCACAACAATGCTGCGATATGATGTCATCGTTGCACCGATACCATAATATCACTCCTTTTATATGCTGATACCAGTGCTCCTGTATCACAACAATGCTGCTATATGATGTCCTCGTTGCACCTGTACCATGAAACCTTTGCTCCTATACAATGTTCAGGAGTGCACGTGTACCATGTTACCATCAAAATCTAGAGGTAGCATGATGTGATCCAGTTGGAAACTTCCATCTTCATTTCCACATTGTATCGCTCCAACTGACATCATCTCTTTAAGATGCATGGCGGGCGGAGGATTCACATCTGCTCTGAACGAGGAACCTTCTTGAAAGGCAGCAAGACATAGAGTAGTTTCACTGGAAAGATAGAACTTGTCACCCCGAAACCGCTCTGGATATTAATGTAACTATTTGTATGTTGACATTTTGTGATTGTCTCCTCTATGGGCGCTCACAAAGGTAAATAAAGGTGATTGGTGGTGACAACACAGTCTTCTTTAAAGTGTTCTCCTCCCACAAACAGGGGGTGAGTCCCCCGGGTGTCTTCCTACTCTAAAGAGCTACCATCTGAGAATAAGCCAGCCTGACACAACTTGTGCAAAGCCAAGCAGATTCGATCCCTTGCTTGAGTATAACACTGGGCAAAATAAAGTGAAAATGTATTTCATTAAAAATCATGTGTAGCAATGACAAGATATAGAAGGGGTTTTTTCAAGACTACACTTACCCTCTTCCAGATCATCAAACTACAAACATGTACAAAATTGTACACATGCACTTTCAAGTTGAAGCTAGAAAGTATGGTAAATTGAAGTTACCAGCAAAGATAAAGACCATGAAACTCAATGTACACATAATAACAAACAGATTACAATTTCACCTAGGCCGCCATTGGATCGCAGGGAACTTCAGTTACACTTCCGGTTCCGTGGCCTCCCTGAGTGTCCTAGGCAGAGCTACACTAAACCTGCAGGTACAGCTCAGGAGATATCTGCCTTCATAGAGGTTTGAATACATACAGATGGGAGTTCATGGAATATACATTGTGGGAAGTGATCTGCTGAGCCTGCCCTAACATGGGGGGGGATAAATGTGACAGAAAGAGAAGAAAGCGCAGACCTTAGATCGCAGGTTGCGTTTACTCCCTCTTGCACAACCCCTGGAATACTTTGATGCTGCAAACTAGCAGCGTAAATTTGGTCATTAAAGACTTTATCAGATTCAATAACCTTTATCAACTGGGAGGTCCTTTAACAATTACTCACTGCGAAAATAAATTTGCATGAAATTTCATAGTCTTACAATCCAGAAAGTGCACTTGGATCCAAGGATATCACTTCTGGGCTATCTCGGAAGACCTAGAGCATAAATAATCCCCCACGCCACCCCTTTCTTAGGCTTTTACCTATTCAGGATGTCCCCAGAATGGTAAATATTTCACAGGGTCCAGGAGGTTATCCAGAAGCCAGTGGGAGGCCTGGATCTGAATGGTTCATTGTGTCTCTACCTCTCTGGTTCACATGGCGCCACATTCATGGCCCATCCTGACACTGAGAATCAGTGTGCAGGCAGCTGCATGGGTTATGTGTCAACGCCATTTCACAACTTCAAAAAAACTGATTCAGTTCATTCTAACCTGAAGCAGATAAATTATTGAAGAGGACATAAAATATTAACAGAATTGTATCTGAATGCTATGACAGACTCTCTGATCTAAAAAGTGAGCTATAAAGAGCAGCGGATCAAACTTAAATATATATGTAAACTGAAGAGATAAACATTGAGCTAAAAGGTTTAGTAGGCACAATCTTATGATTTATTACTGAATTCAGGCTTAAAGTGCATCTGATCTCATTTCGTAGAAATGACACAACATGGATTCGAGGATGAGGATAAGTGAAAGAGATCTTGTAATGCTTTAGATCTTACACTTACGACATACTTTGACAGTAAGCCACATTTTTATGATTCTCATATTATTGGGCACTGCTTTAGCTGAAGGTTGAATCAAAAAAGGTACGGTTAGATGCCCTCAGGGTCCATAAAGGGGATTATGTTACAAGCAGAGAGAACAAACTCTGGCAGGGCACAATGATGTCACTGGCTGCTCACCAGCCTTCCTTGTGGACAGTCACCCCCTGCACACTCGTAAGCTAGCCAGCCGTCTCACAATTATTTACCACTCGCCCTCCTTCCATTATCCACCCAATAACTCAATAGTCACATCATCAGGATTTGGAACTCTTCACCCTTCCACCATCTACTCAGTAGGTAGCCACTGACTCTCCCAATACTTATCACTCTCCAGTCTTTAACTGTTCACTCAGTGGGTAAGATTTACTAACCCATTACTCACCACTTTCCATCCTTTCGCTAGCCACATAACAGGTGGCCAGTGACTTCATTATTATTCCCCACACTCCATCCTTCCTTGGGATACTCACCTACCGCCAGTTGTCCATGCCCTTATTGGCTACATTTCTTTGCTACCCAAACAGCACCCTTACTGAATGGTTACACAATTGCATACCTTCATGGCCGGAATTAAGGATATCTTATGCACTCAATGGTTACACAGTCACTGGACCACCATTAATCAAAAGTCATAGTCCCCTGAAAAGCAATAAATTACTCGCTCAAACGTTGCAGTCAGTTGACGATTATCGACCACACGTTATGGTCCTCTTCAACCACCATCCATTATCTACTCAACGGTTACACAAGCTCTTGGCCATCAATGATCACATACCACCACGCCAGGATTTTCTTTTCAACATAGAAATTTCCATTTAATTTAAATATTTCTTTCAAATAATGTTTTGTAAGTAAAGTTAATTTTCTTGATACAAAATGTCTTTTTGGCACTTGATGTAGCACAGTGTTCACCTAAAGGTGTCATCTTTTTACACCATCTATTTAAATTTACAGAATAAATGCAAGCCCAGTAGTAACATGGGCGGCATTAGTCGGAGTATGGTAAAGCATTATTGATATGGGCAATATGGTAGTATTTTCACTACTATTTGCAAGATGAACCCATGAGGCAACCAACGACTAGAGGGTTGCCCACAACCATAAATAGAGGAGCAAGGGTAACAGACAGACGAAAGCAGGGATGCCAACAGGGAAAATCAGGGAAACCAACAGACTAATACAATGAGATGCACATATAAAACAAGGAGACATACAAGTCAAAGCAGCAAGAGCAAGGCTGGTGTGCAATAGCAGGGACACTCATGTACAAAAGCAGGGACTCATACAGAGACACATACAAGTAAAAGCAAAAGAGAGGGGCAGGTAAGAGCTGGTTGATGTAAATAAAAGCAGGGAAACCAACAGGCAAAGTCTGGGAGACATACAGGATAAAGCAGGGAGACGCACAGGTAAAAGCAGAGGAACCCACCAGTAAAAACAGGGAGATACACCAGTAATCACACCACTAATAGCAAGGAGACCAACAGACTAACACAAGGAGCTGTGCAGGTAATAGCCGAGAGATGTACAAGTAAAAGCAACAAGACTAATTGAGCAGTGGCTCCTCTATATTTTTACTGGCCCTACCATCAGTGATCTTGGTCAACCCTGATTCAAACCGGCATCGTCTGTGCAGTATACCGGATATAAAAAAGACAAGGCAGCAGAAAGCAGTAGAAAACACTGCTTGCTGACTAAAGGGGCAGTAAAAAAAAATAGTGGAGCCACCGCTTAATTAGTTTCTGGAACTGTGAGCAGGTTCTGACCTATGAAGAAACAACTGCAAGATATGTATTATTATGGCCAGTTGAGACAACCATGTTGGTGGGTTTACCCGGCATGGTCACAGAAAAGGATGAGATGTGCAACTTAAAGATAAGAGAAATCCAAACAATCTGATTGTTGGATCAGTCAGAAGATTTGACCAGTGACATGCTCAGTGGAACTGTGATTTTCCAACTGTTAGAATAATTTTGTCCTGAAGAAGACAGGGGTGAAATTGTGGCCCCAAAACACTGAGCCGTCAAATCTTAAGACTATTGTTTAAAAAATAAATCTCACTGACATATTGATGTTAACTAACAGAATCTATATGAATGTTCGATTGTGTTTGATGAATGGTATTAGTGAGGGTGAAATTACTTGTAGTACCATTGCTCCTACAATATGAACATGGACTGTTTTATAAGTTCCTTCTGTGCAATAGGTTTCCCCACTCCCTCATTTTTTACATTTATCTTGATGTAGTCATTGCAAAATGCCTCTGTCACTTTGTCAAGCTTTTGCAGGGCATTTGGTATTCTTTAACCAAGAAGTAAGAGGAAACACAACTTTATTTTATTGTTATGCAAAAGTGCCACACATCCCTATATTTATATTGTATGCTCGTAAATTCTTAAGAAATAAAAGAAAAACATCTGGATTGCTGGATTTATGGCTGGACTTTTATGCAGAATGCCTTTAGGGTATGAGAAATCACTTCACAGAAAGGGTGGGGATGGTGAAATATGTGCATTGCATACATAAAACAAGGTGAGAGAGTTGAAGGAAGATGAATGAAAGGCTTCGCTGTGAAGACAGAGTAAGGCCCGCCGTCAGTGACCTGTACATTTGGCAGAAAAAGAAAGAGAAAAGGAGACTAAATTTAATGTTGCCCACAGCGGGTTGACATTAGCAACACTTTGCAGGTGAAGGGAGTAAGGGAACCCATCCCGCAGGGGTCTCCAACCTTTTCTGTACTGAGAGCTAGTTATGTTCAATGAGACGCATTGAGAGCTACTAATATCAGTGTTGTATAATTTCAATTTTTTTATATGTATAATAATTCAACGAAGCAAAAGCTTTCTAATTTAATAAGCTGGGCTGCACACAGGTCAGCCACTCAGAGGTAGCTGGAGAGCTACAGTAGCTCACGAGCTACTGGTTGGAGACCCCCGACTGAGAATCCTGTACTGGATGCATTTTGAGGGAAAGATCCCTGAGACTATAGCCGATGTCGGGCCTGATGTACAAAGCCATTTTGCAGGTCCTGCAATTAGAAAATCACAGGGTTTTCAACCACAAAATATTTTTTGCTATGTACTAACCCCATTTTGCGAGTCAGAAAAGGGTTTTCAGCCAAACCATCACCTGTCAGGGGTGGGGAAAAGGGATCTCTTCTACTAAATGCAAATCAGATTGGTGTGCGTCAATGTTCTGTGACCGTGACTGTGGTCGTAAACCATTGAAAAGTTACTCCTCAAAGAAGGTGGTAACCAATTCACAACTGCTGAACAGCTTCGTCTCTGGGATTCTGGACAGGTAACCTTTTTATGACCAGTCTTTTCATACAATACATCAGGCCTAGTCCGACTGTATGTGGTCACAAACCAAACAGCTAGCTAAATCTGCCACCGATAAAGGCCATTGATACTTTTTGGGGGGAGACCAAAGAATAACATGCTGCAGTAGAATAAATAGGTGAACAGAGAGGTTCCAAACACAAACTCGACTTGCATAGAAACAATTAGTATAAAAGAGATCTTTCCTCAAGAATTAACACTGAACTGTAGGAAACCTCTCACAAATCTCCTGCCCATTTTTAGCAGAAAATTGTAATGCACATAGTGAAAATGTAATCAATATATTGCTTCCCAGCTGCCCACTTTGCCGTTCTTATTGTCCTAGTAAGCAAGAAGTGATATTCTAAAAAAAACAAGCATCACCAAAGCCAAGTGATTTGCGTATGAAACATACTGACTTTGCTAATGCTTTTTTCCTACATGGCCTCCACGTATGCACAACATCTGAGATGGCCACATTTGAGTGTATTTTCTTAATGCATAAGAAAATACATTCAACGCTGACAGCCATCTTTGAATGGATTTTGTTTTGCTTAAAGGAAAGCCATTCAAAGATGCCCACCATGCATGTCAGTCATCTTGAAATGTTGGAAAAACATTTAAGGCTATCCAGCAGGAGGTGCTAAGAGAAGGAGGAGGCCGGAAGGGCGAATGGGCACTGGTGGAGTTGTTTTGAATAAAGAGAGAGGGAGGAGGATTAAGGAGCAGAGAGAGAGAGAAAGAGCGAAGGATAAAATAGTCCTCCTTAGGCACTGCAATGTACGGTCTGATGTCAGCAGTGGAAGGATTCATGACATCCAATCAAAACACTGCAAGACCTAAATGCTCCTGGGCAAGACAAACACAAAGATAGAGGGGGGGAGTAATTGAATCTGGAGCAGGAAAGTGAGGAAGACAAGAAAGACATTCAATCATGAGTAGGGGGCTCACCCACAGCCCACTCTCTGTAATGTTTTGCTCACAATATGTCTCCAACAACACACAGCTAAGGCAAGACCAAATAATCAGGCATTCTGCAATATAATCCTACAAAGAATGGGTGAAATATTTTACGTACTAGAAGATTTGTAACCACAGCTTGGAAGTGCTACTGAGACAGTACACAATTACAGACAAAGGACATAAAAGACAAAGGACATAAAAGACAAAAGACAAAGGACATAAAAGACAAATGACATAAAAGACAAATGACATAAAAGACAAATGACATAAAAGACAAATGACATAAAAGACAAAGGACATAAAAGACAGAGGCTGAAAACAGGGTCAGCTGGAAGTTCTGAGAAAAGAGTTTACAGCTTCAGTTTAGAAGAGCTGGGTAGCTAATAGGCAACATGTGTGTGGATTTAAACTTGTGACTTTTTCAACAATAAAAAAATGTTTTTGAAAAAGTGAAAGGTAAAACGGACAGGAAATACATTGTGCTCGAATACAAGAATAAAATCAGTAGCCCAAGGCAATGGTGTCCAGCCAGTGAGAGGGGGCGATGACAGGGCCCAGGAGAAAAAGGGAAAAAGAAAGCCAACCAATTCAGTAAAGAAACCGTGAGACAATAGAGAAAAGAAATAAACGAACGGCGCCAATGGGAAAAGAAAACCTGCCAGCATACACGATAAAAGAAATTAATACTGAAAGCACGACATTCAAGATATATTTGAAGACACTTCCGAGTAGTGTACGGGGTGGAAAACGAGGAGGGTACTGTCCCACAAAATCATTTTTTCATTCACTTTACACAAATTCGATCACAGAATTATTACTTTAAATTGTCTTAGACAGCAAAAAAAATTGGATCATTAAATTCTCCATAAAACAAATATCTGACTTTTTGTGACACAGCTCTGTGGATTCTCCGTTTTTACAGATTTTACACTATTTTAATCCTACTCCCCTGCTTTACTAGGCACGTTCTTTGTTAGGAGCCTGGGGGAGAAAGAATTTTTTTAAAACTGATAACGTGTGATCCATCTTTGTCACCACATGCTAATTAAATAGAAGGAGCCACCACGTCTTTCCAGCGACGAAAAGTGACACATAAGAACATAAGGCGCTCGAGTCCTAATGTCAAACACTGAAGGCATCGCTTTCAAGGGTTGGCCAAAGCGGGTATGGGTGATAAGGCACCTTCATCATTAATAATAAGGGTCAATTACTTCTCTGGCTATCTTAGCACATCCCTCTTCAATTTCCTGCCAAATAGCGACAAAGAGCCGTCTTACATGTACAATTCCCCAGCAGCTACACAGATGTACTCTATGACACGTGTGCACGTGCGCAGCTCTGCATCACTGCACACTCTAGCAGAGTCAAGAAAATGAACTCTCAAGAACAGCGTGCAAGGATAAGATGGACTGCAAACAAGATGGCAGCACGTGACTGGTGGAGGCGACCTTGAAATGGGTCACACTTCATCAAGTGATATTCGCGGAGCTTCCTGTACAAATGTGCATGCTTCGGTGGAATCCATTGCGGAAGAGAAATCCAGTCCTGGATCCAGAATTGTCAGGGTGCGCAAGCCTACAAAAAAATCTAATTTAAGTAGCAAACAAAATCAATCCAGTTCATAATCAACTATTAATACATTGCTAATAATAACATGCCCCACAGGCCGCCTCATTGTAGGTCAACTTCAGCACACACGGAAACCAGTCGAAGGGTAAGTGATCTGCACCCGGGGAGGAGAAAACACATGTTCTCTCAATGACTATGTGAAGGTGGGCGCAGTGGGCCAGGACAGCTACATTCCACGGTTGCTTTGCTCTTATTTATGGACTGTTAATGATTAAGCTTGCAGTTTCCTCCACAGAGATGCTGTGAGTGCATGGCTTGGTTCAATGCCCACCTCCCTTATTCTAAGCCATTGGGTTTATGGGCAGTGTCAAGCCTGTGTCTTCCTGTTTTAACCTTCGGGGATGTGCTCTCCTCTGCATCTCTCTGTGCTCTTGGTTAACTGGGCTTCCGTTTTGTGCCATTCTTGCAATCCATGGGAGCTCTACCTAGTTTTTATTTTCGGATATTGTGTGCAAAGGTTTTGATGCAGCTTTCCTGCAGTTCTCCAGCCCTTCCTTGGGCCTAGACAATCGCTGGGGGACAAAGATTGGTTTGCAAGAATTAGGTAGTTTTAGTAAAGTTCAATATAGTTTTCCTCTTTCTCGCAAAGACATTTGCCTAGTCTGTTAGTTGTTGTAATTGTTTATTGACACGCTTAGTTTACAGGCTTTTCACTGCAGTTGTATTTCATGAGTTTAATGCTGGTGGCACAGACAGACAGTTTTGTAAAATTGTAAAGACTTTATCTCAGCTTATTTGAAGTTAGATTGTGAAACTCAATCATCAGAATTTGAGGTACCTATCCAGTTAGTTATCATGAATGAGGTCATAAAACTATTGTCATGCAAGATCTCCGTTCATGCATCGATCGGGCATCAGTTTTCATTATTTGGTACCAGCAAAACTTAATGGGAGAAAGCTGGCCAAGGTTTCTTCTGATTCTGAGGATAAATGTTGGTTTACTGTCGCCACTTGCTGCTTTCATGAACGCCAAGATCATTTTGGGGAATCCTTTGCTGTGCCCAGTGCCCTCCTTTGGCAATAAGGCCAAGGTTTTCCAAGACCGGACAACTCGCCACTGGATCTTGAAACAAAGTCATGAGCCAGGGTGAAAATGATGCTCATGGTTCCTGGGAAGCCGATCTGCACTTCCACTGTTGCCCATGAAAGGACGAAGGACATTGCTGCCATCATGGGTGATGACGGGTTTCTGGACTGGAGGATGCAGGGAATCCAGCAAAGCCTTGACCTTGAAATGAGTTTGGGGGTATTTGGCTCTCACTCTTTCAAGGATATTTCCTCCAACTGGCAGATGTGCACAAAGGGCAGTAACCAGCAAGCAATGGAGTCCAAACGAGCAAATCGAAGTCCAAGAAACCATGAATCTTTCTCCGCGTCTGTGATTTTATTCTCTTGTAACCGAGCACCAAGGAAAATACTCCAAGCCACTGTAAAGAAGTGCATGCTATGCTTAAAAGGGAGGCAGGACGAGGACTAGAACAAAAACCAACAGAAACAAAAGGCAAACTTTAAGAAACCATAAAGTGAAGCATTCAGAGCTACAGGACAGAAAGCAGATATTTTTCTAGGAGGAGATACTGATTCCAGGGAAATTACAATATACTTTTGACTGATTGCTTTTGTAGCCCTATATGTGGACTTCATTCTAACAGTCTATGATCCACGAATGAAACGGAAGAAGGTGTGGCATGGAGATAGTGCAAATAAAATGGAAATAGGAGATAACAATGTACAGAAAAGGAACTCTCCACCACTTTCAGATCTCATTTAAATCAGGGTCTTCCTCAGTCAGACCATGAACCCACAGAACGGGTCTATATGGAGACTGGGATCAGGTCTGACAATTCAGGAAGAGAAAGGCATAGTTGAGGGAAGGGGAGATCTCAACACCGTTAGGTGTAAGAAGACATCTTGCAAAAGTAACAATGTAGAAGAACTCAAAATATCTAGCATTAGCCTGTCCATAGGGGCAGAGGGCCTAGGCCCCCGCATGCAGGTTTAAAGGTCAGCCTCACAAACACTCTTTATTTTCAGGTCAGGCAGCCAGACATGGGCTACACGCGCAGACTCCTGGCTGCCTGAGCTGAACTTTCCTGGGCTGAGGATGTCACGGCTCCTGTTGGCGTGACCTCTTCAGTGATAGCCTGGTACCAGGACGCTTCAGTTTTAAGCCCTGAAGTGCCCAGGGTGAGCGTCAATCACAGACACCTCCTAACAGAGTGGGTGGGGTCAGCATTCTCCCTGACTCCATACTACTCTGTGACGCGGTAGGGACTGCTGCCTCCCCTCATTGGTTGACCTAATTGTCAGCAGCCCCAACCCTCCTAGGTGGGGACTGCTGAGGAGGCTTCCCTCCTCCGAGAGCTGCAACAGTCAAGTGCTGTGTTTTAATTGATTGTTTGGTGTGTGCATGTATGTAGGAGTGTGTGTGTGCATGTATGTAGGAGTGTGTGTGTGCATATATGTAGGAGTGCGTGTTTGTGTATGCATGTATGTAGGAGTGCGTGTGTGTGTGTGTGAATGTATGTAGGAGTGTGTGCGTGTGTAGGAGTGCGTGTGTGTGTATGTATGTATGTAGGAGTGTGTGTGTGTATGTATGTATGTAGGAGTGTGTGTGTGTATGTATGTATGTAGGAGTGCGTGTGTGTGCATGTATGTAGAAGTGTGTGTGCATGTATGTAGGAGTGTGTGCGTGTGTAGGAGTGTGTGTGTGTGTGTGTGTGTGTGTGTGCGCGTGTCGCCCCCTCTAAGCTGTACTTACTGACCGCCACTGCCTGTAAGCAAAGATCAGTTTTATATATTAAAGAGTGAACTATACAGAGTGAGGGGCAAAGGTCAGGCAGGCCGGACATACATTGCATGTCACCAGCAGCCCTGTGTTTGGTGCTCCTCTTGCATCGATTGACAGGTAGTTAGGCACTTACAGTGGCTTTATGACACTTCAAGGTCACATAATGTCCTCCGTCATAGAGCTGCCATTACCCAAACAGTGCTGGCTCGTAGGACAAAGAACAGATGTCCTGTACAAAATCACATGGTGCGACAGCAATACACGAAACTTTTTAATTTAGGGCTAAAACATCACAAATGTTGTAACCTCGGATTTGTTGTCCAGCTTCAATTGAGCTGTTCCTGCCTGTTCTCATTTGGTAGAGCGAAGAGCGAGGGAGGGGAATAAGCGCTCTGAAGCAGTCTCTAAGCAGCGTGTAGCGCTTAAAAAATCACCAGACGATAACTAAGTAGCAGTGATGTCAGAAGAGCCTCGAGCTATTCCTGATGGATCAAAGGCTGGATCGACCCATACAGTAGTTGGAAGCAAAACACCCATGAGCCTCCGCTCCCCCGGAATTCTCAATTCAGTCTCGAGCAGCGGACTGCCCAAAGTGCACCGAACACAAGCCAGCTTCCTGCTGCCAAACTCTATGCAGGTTTACATCACTCCACAGATGACAAACATTCCAGATGAAGCTTGGGTATTGAGCCAAACAGACGGCACCATCTGCTGCGAAAGCATGCCACCAGGGGCAGTCTGTCACATATGCCATGATGTACAAACTTATTTGAAACTGACAAGAACATTCTCCCCCCTTCCTTCCCCATCCCCAGACTCAGACAGAGAACCACCTTTGAGACAATGATTAGTTAAAATAACTAAGGAGGTTTGTTTCCAAGGGAAGAGCTGCAGGTTTGTGTTGAAACCAACTAGAAATTCAGATTTAATTTGCAAATTCTATTGGACAGATCCAATCAGTGGCCTTAGTAACCAATGTACTGGGTCCAAATATTGCAAACACAGTTTTCATTCAATTAGCAAATAATGTAATGCGCCAATGGCCCAGTAAATCGAGTCAAAATAAAATATAAGGGTCTTCGAAAAGGAAACTTAAAAACGCGCACATCAGTTAGGGAGTATCCTCACTGGGTTTTTGTTAATGACGTTCTACATCTTGTACATCTCAAATATTTTCTGGGGAGAGATTACATCTCTGACAAGGACAAGCCCTTCTGTTTTATTGTGTGTGATTGATTTTTAAGTGTGTCAGTCCACGGTATGAATACCGAGCAAGGGACTAAACAAATTGTCGAGGGTGCTGAATGCAAGAAATACAGTATGAAGGAAAGGCCTGAACTAATGAAAGAAATACAGTGTGAGGGAAGACCTGAACCAATGCAAGAAATACAGTGTGAGGGAAGACCTGAACCAATGCAAGAAATACAGTGTGAGGGAAGACCTGAACCAACGCAAGAAATACAGTATGAAGGAAAGGCCTGAACTAACAAAAGAAACACAGTGTGAGGGAAGACCTAAACCAACGCAAGAAGTACAGTGTGAGGGAAGACCTGTACCAACGCAAGAAATACAGTGTGAGGGAAGACCTTAACCAACGCAAGAAATACAGTGTGAGGGAAGACCTGAACCAACGCAAGAAATACAGTGTGAGGGAAGACCTGTACCAACGCAAGAAATACAGTATGAAGGAAAGGCCTGAACTAATGAAAGAAATACAGTGTGAGGGAAGACCTGAACCAACGCAAGAAATACAGTGTGAGGGAAGACCTGTACCAACGCAAGAAATACAGTATGAAGGAAAGGCCTGAACTAATGAAAGAAATACAGTGTGAGGGAAGACCTGAACCAACGCAAGAAATACAGTATGAAGGAAAGGCCTGAACTAACAAAAGAAACACAGTGTGAGGGAAGACCTGAACCAATGCAAGAAGTACAGTGTGAGGGAAGACCTGTACCAACGCAAGAAATACAGTGTGAGGGAAGACCTTAACCAACGCAAGAAATACAGTATGAGGGAAGACCTGAACCAACGCAAGAAATACAGCATGTGGGAAGACCTGAACCAACGCAAGAAATACAGTATGAGGGAAGACCTGAACCAATGCAAGAAATACAGTATGAGGGAAGACCTGGACCAATGGCAGAAATACAGTGTGAGGGAAGACCTGAACCATTGGCAGAAATACAGTATGAGAGAAGACCTGAACTATTGGCAGAAATACAGTATGAGGGAAGACCTGAACTATTGGCAGAAATACAGTATGAGGGAAGACCTGAACCAACGCAAGAAATACAGTATGAGAGACGACCTGAACCAATGCAAGAAATACAGTATGAAGGAAAGGCCTGAACTAACGAAAGAAATACAGTATGAGGGAAAACCTGAACCAATGTAAGAAATACAGTATGAGGGAAGACCTGAACCAACGCAATAAATACATTATGAAGAAAGACCTGAACGAATGCAAGAAATACAGTATGAAGGAAGGCCTGAACCAATGCAAGAAATACAGTATGAGGGAAGAACTGAACCAACGCAATAAATACAGTATGAGGGAAGACCTGAACTAATGCAAGAAATACAGTATGAAGGAAGGCCTAAACCAATGCAAGAAATGCAGTATGAAGGAAGGCCTGAACCAATGCAAGAAATACAGTATGAAGGAAGGCCTGAACCAATGCAAGAAATACAGTATGAGGAAAGACCTGTACTAACGCAAGAAATACAGTATAAGGGACCGACCTTAAACAAAGCAAGAAGCAGAGTGTGAGGTAAGGCTTGAACCAACACAAAACCTCCATGTGAATAAAGTACTGAACCAATGCAAAGAATGTGGGAAGGAAGGGTTAAACCAGTGCAATATGTACCAGCAAGAGAAGGACTGAGCCAATGGAAAATTATCGTACTAGTTAGGAAGGATTAATCTAACGGAAGAACTGATTTGAGGGATGGGGAGGACTGAGCAAATCTAGGCTATTCTGTGTGTGAGAGAAAGATAGAGAGACTGTATGTCTGTCTGAGAGAGAGAGAGACTGTCTGTCTGTGTGTCCCCTGATATGGAATGGTGTCCGAAGAGAACGACAGAACCAGCAAATAAAGCACGGTGTGAGGGCGGCTAGAAGAGGTGTGATCAATGCGGTGGAGGGAGCAGCTAACCAATATAAGGAATATTCGACCCTACTATAGGTGTAGTATTCCTGGCAGAATTCCAGGAATTGAAGAGTAAGCCAAGACAAGAGTATGTCAGGCCTACTCTTACCAAATCATTGTGAATCTGGGTGACAAGAACTCCTAATCAGTACTGCATAAGAGAAGGACCACACCAATACCAAGGACTACTGTGTCTGATGAGGCTGAGCCAATGAAGCACATCACGGGTAGGAATACACTGATTACAAAACAAGTACAAAACTGCTGGAGAAGGCAATTACCAAGATACGAATGAAAGAGGAGCGATTAAGCTAACCCTCGCTGCCTGAAACACTCCAGTGACTCATGGGTCAAAGAGTCACAACGTCTGGGATTGGTCTGCAGGAGCGGGAAGGCCACAACCAGGCTCATACGCACTCTTAGGAATCAGACCCAAAATTCTATTAGAAAGAATCCACAAATCCCAGGTCTCAAACTCCGAAGACTGAAAAAAAAAAACACAAAAAAAAACACACACATGCAGCTAGGCTACAGACGCATGCGGATAGCACCTTTGAAAAAGACAGAACATAACTTTATAAAGTTTGAAAAGTATGGTCTTCGCAGACATAAAAGCAAGGAGAGAAGACAGGACAAGGAGATGTGATAGATAAATGTCTACATGTATAGCGCCTTGTATAGCACCTTGTATGCAGTGGTCTCAAGGCGCTGGCATCAGACAACTAGTGCCGCACGTGTCACATCAATCTATACCACAGTGTTTTATATTATTGGTAGAATGGTTTGTTACAAGAAGGTAGAACCTCCACTCTGAAACACATCCCATAATTGCTGGGAAAAGACTTGTCACAGAAAACAAAGTCAGGACCCTGCGCCAATATGGCAAGTTTCATAGGTGCGATCAAGCTGGATACTGCACAGCGTGTTGATCTCTTGATACACCTGCATCAATCTAATGTGCATACCCCTTCACAATCATCCATTACAAACAAAATGTATACAGCAAGTGCTTTGAAGCACTCGGATTCGACAAGTAAAAAGGAGAGCTGTAGCAATACAGATGGCATCTATGGAATGCACCAACGAGTGAATGAATTTTCACAATCTTGGAACATTTCTACACTTGGTTTTCCAAAAGAATGCCCCTTCTGCGGCACTACTGGACTTCTCCGCAAAGGAAACACATATACCAGGTGAGAAATCTTGCCAGATCGCACCTGATGTTTAAATGCCAGAGGGCGGTGGATTAACTTGGCGCCTAGAACCCTTTCCGAGGCACAACTGACACAATATGGTCGCAAACACAAAAGTTGTGGGCTTCTTCAACGTTACGATAGAGACATCTGTTCACACCCTCAGTAGGACCATCTTTGTTTAACACACAGTATGGGTCCAGCAGAGACGATAAAGAACAGATGTGCTGTGCAAATCATTACATACAGCCGAGTCTATCACCAACATAAAAAAAATAGCGACACATGGTGAGCATCATCTATCTGTTTGCTGCCCTCGGAATGTACATAGTAGAAGGCCTGCGAACATCTCTTGGTAGAGCATCTGTCCCTTCCCTCATACTGCAAAGGGAAGCAACCACCTGGCAATGTCGCATCACTGTGTACTCAAAGCAAAGCACAGAAAATAACAAGTCACAACCAAACCACTGTGCAAGTATACCCACACAAAATTAGCTGATTCTGTCAACAGCATTTGTTTTGTAATATTCAGTTGCAGTGTAGAGGGGGATGTAATCAAGTTTTTAGAATTTTCAACAGTCCAAAAAAATTATGAACTTTCAGTGAACACGTACTAAGTTCAACAAATTTAGGGTTGGATTGTCTTAAGGACATATCACTTTTTTTATTAACCGGAATTGTTCTTCCATTTTCTTTTGACTGTTGTACCAAGTGGACATTACATCAATTTCTGCTTTCCCAAGATCCAAAGTGAACTTAGAACGTGAATAGGGCACAGAACACCTCCATATACACCCATTTAAGCGAATCCTCCTCCATCACACATGATCACACTGACAGCCATGAAGTAAAGCAGCCTTACCTTTCCAAAATCCCGCACGTCAAAAAGATCGAATGGATCAAAGAGATCAGCGTGCCGTAGGCCAAACTTGTCGTGACACACTTTTAAGAATGTCCGGATGTTCTTCAAGCATAAAAACTGTTAGGGGCGAGAGAAGCAAATAGGAAAGATTAAGTATATAAAAGCCAAGGCCTTCTCACAGTAAGAAATTTGCATTTCAATCCTGCCTCGTCAGAAATGGATACCCAGAGAGATGCTGATAATCCCACAGTGAGCAAACTCATCATCCCACCCTACGCCTTCTCAAGCTCGCCGCACACAGGTAATTGGAGCTCTCAAGCTACTCCACCTCTCGCACAAGAAACATCTTAAAACATTTGATGAAATTCAGAAAATAATCTATTTCACATCTTCTGGAGAGGAAGCGGGATTAGTCAGTGCGCAGCAGACTCCACAACAAGTGTAGATCAAACTCAAGGATATTTTAAGTTCACGATTAAACAAATAATGAATAATTCAGGGTTCGGAGCACGCAGCAGGTGACTCGAGAATGCTCCATTTTTCGAGGATTCAACTCCTGCCAAAATAAACTCTTCAGATCTCTGCTCAGTGGGGCATTCGAAGCCGCGCGGAACAAACGAGGGGAGACAGCGGACGGCTGAATTATTCAGTTGGATCGGCTAATTCTAAGGTGCATAGTTAGAGGTCTGCAAAACTAGGCCGCCAATCCTGAAGCTCAACTGGTCACTGAAAAGGGACATCCCAACCTACATTCACCTCCCCATTCACTTCACGGGAACACCCACCCACTCTCTAGGCTCCACCATGGTTTCCGGTCTTGGTCGATCCCACTGCTCATCCATCCAGGGATGCTGGTATGGTGCATTGAATGATGCATGATACGGATATAAGACAATGATGCAGTATATGATATGTGTGATAATAATATAGAATAATTCTATATAATGTGACAATGACACAATGAGCTAATATTATATGCTTATAATGTATATAATGTGATCTTCTGTATTAATTGTGTTACGATGCAGTTGTACAAGCGCAACGGCTAATCTTGCCTGGTCTAGCCTGTAAGTTGTCTCACTATCAGTTATTTTTCTCTTTTTTGAATCCTGAATGAACATAGGAGGGGCATAAACTTGGGTGACATCCTAAGCCAAGACCTTGTGAATAAGCTGTGATCCCCAAATGATTTCTGTAACTCTTGGCATGTAATGCGCATGTTGCAACTGTGCTGTTTTTCTGTGAGTGCTTAAACCCAAATAAACAGATTTTGAAATATAATGTATATAATGAGGGGATATAATGTATATGTTACATAATTCGATATGATATATGCCATAATAAATGATGCAATATATGTGAAGTGAAATGTGATATGCTATATGGAATGTGAAGTGAAAGAATGTGTTAAAAGATGATGCACTATAAGGTGTGATATATTATAACATATGATATGATCTATGTGTGGTGTTACATTAGCTTACTGCAATTTAGATTGTCCACAATCTGTCATTGCTATAGCACACCAGTGCTTTGCAATGTCAAGAGTTCACGTTCCAAACATGCCTGCGGTTTACATCAAAGTAGTTCATTAAAGAAGATATTACAAAAGCTTAAAGGGGCTATCTAGTGCACAGAAAATAACCAGCCCTATTTACCCAGATTTGGATTGCCAACAATGGGCATTCTAGGATACTGCTCTGGTTGATGGCATCTGCTGTAGTTCTGAGAGGCCCTGTAGCATCAATCATTGCATGGTCCTTTCAGCATTTAAACATCATAAGTTTAATTGGTTAGATTTTGGACTTTCAAGGGAGTCACAAAAATCACTAGTGGTATGCACGGAAATCTATGCAAATCATAGATTGCCATGTTTCTATACATACCCCTCCTCCATACTTACTCCTGTGGACACACCAACCACAGGATAAAGTAAGCATGGTGGAAATATTATGAAATCAAATGCATCTAGTTGAAAAAAGCCCTTCCTCCTACTCGCTCCAAGAAATCTTGGGGTCTTTGGTGTGTTTCACATCCAGTAAACACACGGTTTACGTCTGTGAAACTAAATATAGGGGTGCTAAATGGGAGCGGAAAATAATTAGAAAAAAACTGTGGATACCCACAAAGGTTGAACTTTGTTTATGTCCACTTCCTTCCCAATGGCACCTCTTCTGTCCTACCACTGGAAAAACCCATGCTAAGATTGCAGTCTACTGTGTAATGTGAAAGTGTTCGCTTAAGAGTCCTTTTAACTCTAATGACAGAGGCTTATTATTAACCAATTCACTGGCCGCACTTGTATTACATAAGTATCAGCAAAGTGCACGTTGACTCCAAAGGGCATCTTAGCACTTTATAACAGATGTTTACCATTACTCAACAGTGTTCATTTTATCCACCTCAGAAAGGCTGAGTGGTCTTAGTGGGATTCAAGCCTGTGACCATGAGGTCAAACACAGCTCCCTGCAATGGATGCATTAGTACACTGAGCCGCTAGAGTTGGTGTATCAACCTTAGAAGGATGAAAGGCTGAGAGACCCCACAGGCATTCAAAGAGTTCTGCTGGAGGTGTCTTAGGCCACACAGCCACTAACCCAGTCTCTGTTCTACTGTCTTACTTTTCTCTGTGATAGATGGATTTTTGTATAAGGTTAAATCTGTTCATTAGGATTTTTTTGCTGACCACAAAAGTGGATTGTATTTGAGCAAAAATGTTTTGTGAATAGAGACAAACATCTGGGAATCCAAAGGACAAGGCCATGGAAGAAGGAGGCTTGTGAAATAATGTCTCCTTCCAAGGACATTCATTGAACACCACTTTTGATTACAGTTAATATGGTCTGGCTTGACAGTGCAGCTGTTGTCAAAATTATATGAGAGTCTCCAGGAAAGGGGCTTTGGCTCCGCCCATATGTTGGGAGCCAGGAGTACGTCTTGATTGGGCAGAAGTTGTGGGCTTCAAAAAGTGCTTGTCCTCCACATCTGTGATCGTTTTGTTTACTTATCTGGCTGCCAGAGCTTGAACTTTCAGGGATACACACAACATTGTATTTGTAATGCTATTAAAGTGTCTTAGATAACTAAATAATTCATGGTGTTTTTCGATGGCAGCAGGACAGGTGGAAGGAAGACAGTCTTAACCTACATAGATGTTTAGGTCTGGTTTGAGAGTGCAACGGTCACCTGACATTTTAACCTTCACCAATATTATTCAACAGTTCTTTGCTCCCACACAAATACATACATGCTATCTACAATGCTTCACATTACCATACAACATTCCTATAAAGCAAGGTCTTTTGGCATTGTCAATGCTTGTTTTTCCTCTTTAAACAATTTTGGTCCCCATCTTATTTTTAGTCTTAGTGATCTCACATGATTTTATGGATAGAATTCTCAAATTGCCTGCAAAGGCACTCTTTTTCCTGCGGCGTAGCACCGGAGTGATTAGTAGCAGCTCCATGTAAGGTCTCAGACTGGGATACACAGCGATACAGGAGTGGACAGTAAACTTTAATTGTACCAGATTTCTTCCCAAATTTCTGTGTGAAGATGCGAATCTCATTCTCGATTAACTCCTCATTCCAGTCCCACCTTCACAGCTCTCTCAGTAGCATTTCATTTATGTTCCAAGGGTCCACAAGAAAAAAAGGCTAACGATGGACTTTGGATTCTCAAAAAGTTGTGAGTAGCAGGAGGGATATCGCAAACTCTTTGAGTCCTGCTGCATCACAGCATTCAACCCTTCTCGCACCCTTAGCACATCACCGGCATCATGCACTGTGCTCAAAGACTAAGGGAGCAGCAAGGTGTGAAAACTATAGGCAGCAAACAAGGCTTTTTGGAACCCTGCAAATAAGGCCTTTAGTGCCCTGTTAACTTTCTGTTCCTGCTGGTGCCTTCATGATGCAGGAGACCCGGTGAGGCAGGGCATGCAAAGTGCACCACGGGTAAGCCGGGGTAGCTCCTACCACTAGATAGTCCTATTTCAAGTTAATGAACAGAACACGGTCTGAAAATAGTGCCTCTTGATTTAAACAATCATTGGCAAAGCCAGTGGAGGCCGAAACACATATAAAAAGTGGTGTGGTGGGTGGAGGTTGCGCAGGGGGGAGAGTAGGGGGCTAATAATAAATCAATGTAACTTACCTGATGCTGTTAGCCGTCTCACACCTTAGTGCTCCTCTGCTTCTTGCTCCCAGCAGTCCCTGGGACAGCATCAGAGACTCCCCATCGAATTCCCGCGCTGCTCTCATTCTATATCACCAAACATAAGACCAGCGCTTGGATTGGCCTGAGCGGGCTGGTTTAACACTCGCTCAGGCACAGGGGGTCTGTGCTGTTTCTCCAACCCAGCTGTGCAATACAGCTGGGTTGGAGAAACCTAACTGCGCATGTCTGTTTGGCCGGCCATCCAAACCGGCATGCGCACTCAGCAGTGCACATCACTCCGCCCAATCGGCCATGGCCCGGCCTCGCCCCTCCCTACACACTCTGGCTCAGCCAACAGCTGAAAAATAAAATGATAATAAAATATTGTTTTATTTTTCAGCTGCTGGCTCTGAGCCAGTGGGGCAACGCCAATAGGTGTTCCTAGCTGCCAAGTTTCCCAGGTCCATGAGTGATATGGTACTGCAGTCAAGGTTTTTTCCTTTGAATTCTGGGGCTTGTAGTCCTGTTTTATAATGGAAAAACAAGACCACAAGTCGCAGAATTCAGAGAAAAAACCTGGGCTGGGGAGCACTCACGCATGAACCTGGGCAATTTGGCAGGGTCTTGCGAACACAAGAGTTAGTGGCTTTGTCACTGTTTTGTTTTGACATGTTGTACAGCAGTACAGCTACTGTACAGGTTGGCTGAAACTTAAAATGAAAAAAAGCGCTATGAGACAGCCAGCGCTGACCGTAGGCGAGACCTACTGACTTTGTCACTGCTTGGCACGGTTAGAGAGGAAGTGGTCAGTTATTATAATCTCTGGCATAGGATTCAAAATGCGTTTAACACAATAATTATTGGGACTTTACATAAAACAGTTGTGGCTGGTGTGCGGGCGGAGTGGCAGGGGGACGGACGACGGGGAGGTGGGGGGGAACAGACAACGAAGACAACATTATAAAGAAAATAGGGAAAAAACAACTTAACTGCCCCCCGACGCTCTTCTGCTCTGTGTCCTTGCTGCAGCACAGAGTCTCACAGTGTCCTGACGCTGCTCTCATGCTTGAAAGCAGCATCAGGATTGGCCTAAGCTCCGTGAATTTGAGCTCCCAGAGAGACTGGGAGCCTGTGCTTGCTGTCTCCAACCCGGCAATGCAGCTTGGTTGGAGACAGCTCAGTGTGCATGTCGGTTTAGCCGTCCTGAGACAGCCGGCCAAACTGACATGCACACTGATAGCAGTGCCCACCACTCCCTCTCGTCACTGCCCTCGCGATGGCCCCGCCCCCATGACTCGCCGGCCTTTAGATCCTGAAAAATAAAACGATAATAAACCCAATTTATTATCATTTTATTTTACAAGTTTTGAGGCTGGCGGGGGGACGATGTTGGAGGAGCTGCCACTGATAATACACTCTTTGGTGTTGATGTATAATCCCCACTGGGTACCCCTTCGACATTCATATAGCTTGTAGGGTTGCAGATATTCCAAGCGTTTTTGTACACTGAATATTCTCTCTTTGTCTCTTTATTAATCGACCAATAGCATGATCATTCACAGCATAGAATTTATATACACATTATTGCATAAAACCATTAAAAACAAGTTCTTTAAAACAGTAATATAAAACATAGCAAGGCTCAGCTGTCCTGTAGACTTAAAACAGATTACAGTTTTACAAGTCCAAAAGATGGAAATATCAGTTTAAAAATACATATATTAAAACTAATCTAGCCCAAAACTGATTGTGATATAACTTTCGATCTTGCCACCAAGCATATAACCGGTATCTGGTTATTGCAAAGACCAGCCATTTAGTTGTGTCGGACCTGAAAATGCGTAAAGCTTCACGGGGGCAAGAGAAGGGAAGGAAAGCAATCGACAGTCTGGAGAAATCCATGATTTCCTTAGGCTTGCATACCTGGGACACCAAAAGATAAAATGTTCTATAGTCTCTGGACCAGACTGACAGGACGGGCACAAAGGAGATATGATAACATTTGCACAATTGTTTTTCCATGCATTTAATGGAAGAGTCCCTGTCCTAAACTGTATATAAAGTGCTCGTGCTTGAGGAGGTTCAATGTCATCCATATACGTATCAAATTTAAAACTACTTTTAACATTTACAAATTGAAGCGTTAAAGTGCCTCATGCTACAGTATCAATACAAGTGGAATCCACAAATTCCCAATATCTCTTTTTTACTATGGGGCCATTTTTTTAAAGATTGAATGTGGGAGGCCCCACAGTCTATCAATCAATCAATCAATCAGTGGGTTATAGAGCGCGCTACTCACCCGTGAGGGTCTCAAGGCGCTGGGGAGGGAGGGGGGAGCAGCTCCGGGTCAGTCGAAGAGCCAGGTCTTGAGGTCCTTCCTGAACGTGTGGAGGGTTGGGGAGCGTCTGATGTTGACCGGGAGCTCTTTCCAGGTTTTGGCTGCGATGTAGGAGAAAGCTCTCCCGCTGGTTCTGTTTCTGCGAATGCGGGGGACCTCTGCCAGGGCGAGGTCAGCGGAGGTTCCTCTTGGGTACGTGGAAACATACTCGGTCGTTGAGGTATTTGGGTCCGATGTTGAGGGATTTGTAGGCGTGGGTGAGGAGTTTGAGGGTGACCCTCTTCTCGACGGGGAGCCAGTGGAGGCTTCGTAGGTGTTGGGTCATATGTTCGTGCCGTGGTGTCCCTAGAACGAGCCTGGCTGCGGCGTTCTGGATGGTTTGTGTGTAGGAGAGTTTTGTTGATTCCGGCGTAGAGGGCGTTGCCGTAGTCTAGTCTGCTGGTTATGAGTGCGTGGGTGACAGTCTTTCTGCAGTCGGGGGGGATCCATTCGAAGGTCTTACGGAGGATGCGGAGGCAGTTGAAACTGGTGGACGCGACGGCGTTGATCTGGCGGTTCATGGAGAGGGAGGAGTCGAGGATTATGCCGAGGTTCCGAGCGTGGTCTGTCGGGGTGGGTGGGCTCCCGAGGGCAGAGGGCCACCGGGTGTTGTCCCAGGCGGAGGTGCAGGGTCCGAGGATGAGGACCTCGGTCTTCTCGGAGTTGAGCTTTAGGCAGCTGTCCTTCATCCAGGCTGCTACGTTTCTCATTCCTTCCTGGAAGCGGAGTCTGGTGATTTCTGGGTTCTTGGTGAGGGAGAGGATGAGTTGTGTGTCGTCGGCGTAGGATACGATGCTGAGCCCGTGCTGTCTGACGATGGCGGCGATGGGGGCCATGTAGATGTTGAAGAGTGTCGGGCTTAGTGAAGATCCCTGGGGTACTCTGCAGATGATGTCAGTGGGGTCGGAGAGGAAGGGGGGGGGGAGAGAGTCTGATCCTCTGGGTTCTGCCAGAGAGGAAGGATTGGATCCAGTCGAGGGCGGATCCCTGTATTCCTGCGTTGTGGAGTCTGGCAGCTAGCGTGCGATGTGAGACGGTGTCGAAAGCTGCGGAGAGGTCTAGGAGGATGAGGGCTGCGGTGTGTCCCTGGTCTAGCAGCATGCGGATGTCATCGGTGGCGGCGAGGAGGGCGGTCTCGGTCCTGTGGTTGCTGCAGAAGCCAGACTGGGATGCGTCTAGGATGGAGTTTTCTTCGATGAAGGCGGTCAGCTGGGCGTTCACGAGTCTTTCGGTGACTTTGGCTGCGAAGGGGAGGAGAGAGATGGGCCGGTATTTCTTCAGGTCAGTTGGGTTGGCCGTTGGTTTCTTGAGGAAGGGTTTCACCTCTGCACGCTTCCAGTCGTCTGGGCAGATGCCGGATATGAGGGAGGAGTTGATTGTTCGTCCTAGTTCGGGTGCGATGACCGCGGCGGCCCTGTGGAAGATGTGAGGGGGGCAGGGGTCCGTTGGGGCTCCTGAGTGCATCTCCTTCATGGTTGAGGAGATGAGTTCGACGGATGCGGGTGCCCAGGAGGTGATGGTCGGCTTCTCGGCGGTGGTGGGTGGTGTGGTGCTGTTTTACTACCAGACCCACTCTAAAAAGCCACTCCCGAATCTTATTAAACCAGGGCAATTGACCTGTCTGTCTTTGGAGCCTTAGTGATTCTTCCACTGCTTCTTTTACATGGATCTCAGTGTTATTAGACCACATTCTGACCCAGAACATTAAGGCTTTGAGAACAGCAAAGTGTGTAATGGGCTTAAGCCCTAGGTCAAGGCGTAGTGGCAGTATTGGTGTGTTAATAGGTAGATTGAGAATTGCCCTTAAGAATTTGTTCTCCGCTACCTCTAGCGGTTTCACATTCTCCAACCCCCACAGTTCGGACCCATAGAGGGCCGCACCTAGGCCTTTGGCCCTATGTATTTAGAGTATGGGAGCGATAGGACGGAAGGTTGAGCGTTTTGCCCTCTTTGCTATTGCGCAGTCTGCATGCTGCAGTACCAGCTCACTCTTCTGAATTTGAGATGTCCAAGCTAGATTATCACTAATTCTGACTCCGAGGTAGTCGAAAGCCTTGACCTGTTCTAAGTGTTGGGTACCCAACATCAGTTTGCCCTTGGTAGATTTGTAAGGGTTAAAAACCATATATTTTGTTTTGGAGCAGTTGATCTCAAGGCCCCGATCTTTACATGCTTCGGCAAACTTGTTTAAAATATTCTGAATGCCCATCGGAGTCTTGGAGATGAGCAATGTGTCATCTGCAAATAGCAAGGAGGGCAAAAGGCTGCCTGCTAATCTTGGTGGATCGCCTCCACAATCATATAACTCTTTTATTAGCCAATTGATATACAACGTAAAAAGAGTCGGGGCAAGCACACAACCCTGATGTACACCTTTGGAGATTACTATGCTGTTAGAGAGAATACCATCGGACTTCCACCTAACTTTGGCGTAGTTATCCTGATGTAAACGGACCAATAGGTGGAGTAAGTCGCCTGGGAGTCCTAATTTTCTAAGTGTGGTTCAGAGCTTGGTGCGGTCAATGGAGTCAAAGGCCGTTTTGAGGTCAACAAATACGACGTATAGGTGACCCTTCCTGATCTTTACTTCCTTCCAAATGAGCAGCAGGAACCTAAACACTTGATCTAGGGTACTCGTGGATGGTCTAAAACCAGCCTGCAGGTGTGAGATAATGTTATTCTGCTCGATCCAATTCTGTAGACGTAGCAGAATAACTTTGCAGAAAACGTTTTGGGAAACATCTATAAGACTTATTGGTCTGTAATTTGAGGGTTCCCCTTTGTCTCCATTTTTAAAAATGGGAATTATTTCAGCTCCTTTCCAGGTTGGGGGGATATCCCCACCACGTTGAATTGGATTGAAGACCTTGTGGAGCAGTGGGCCCCAAATATTAGGCTCAGCTTTATACAGGTCTCCTGGAAGTCTATCTAAGCCAGGAGCTTTCCCATTCTGGAGTGAGTTGATTGCTATTATAACTTCCTTTAGGGAGAAACCTTCAGCATATTCTTGTGTTGACGTTAAGATACCTTCCCCTGCTACTGCTACTCTTCCCTTCTCTGGATCAGGGGCCACACCAATGTAAAGCTTTTTAAAATATTCTTCCCAGACATGCGGTTGTATATAATAATCATCCTCACTAACCTGCTTAGTTGAGCCCTTAGAGAGGAGGTGCCAAAAAAGTCGACTATCCTTCTGTCCAGAGGCCTCAGCCAATAGACGCCAGTTATCGGTCTCCCAGGTTCTTTTAGCCCTGTCCTGGGCCGTCTTATACAGCATTCTACTATTTTTAATGTCAGCTCGTGTCCCCTGCTTTACTGCCACTGTTAGGTTGGTCTTAGCTAGTCTGCAGTCCTCATTGTACCACAGGGCAATATTTCGTTTGGACGTATTAAAATTGGACAATTTAATAAAAAAAGGTTTAATACCATTGGACAGTTTTTGGTCTAAGTCACTAAGAGCCACCAGGGTCTGTGCCACTTCTTTATACATTTTTGGGAGTATTTCCCCATCTGCCGTAATCTGAGGCCATTTAATTCTCCTGTTGTTATTCGAAGTTACAATTGGGGCTGCTGTTTGGTAAGTTGTGTTATTAAAAATAGGAAGACCAGTTAGCTCCAAAAAGAGGGCATTGTAGTCGCTATCCTCACGATTTTGGACGATCAAATCCTTAACATATGGCCACAAATCAAGGTCCACCATAATATAGTCTATCCTACTTTTGGTGCTCCCCCTCTTAAATGTAAACTTGGCTTCCTCATCAGATGGGGTCCGCCCATTACAGGCGCGCACCCCATAGGCTAAGGGAAGGGACAATACCTGCTGTCCAACCTTGGTACATCTTTTAATAGGGGAGGTATATAGCTTGCTTATACCCCTAGCTTGCTCTTCTTCCTGTACTAGTTCTTGTATGAAATCTACTGGCTCATAGGTCGTATTGAAATTGCCAGCTAGGATAAGATAAAACTCTCCACTACAGGTCTCAAGAAAATTAGCGGGAGTTGTTATGGTTTCTGAAGGCTTATGATAGCTGATGAACCTATTATATATGTTGAATAGTCGAATATGGATATTCCTTTTAGGCCATGTCAAGTCAATGCCAAGGATCTCCTGGGATTCAACCTTGAGTATTTTAATTCTACACTTCAGTGTTGACCTGACCCAAGTAAGCAGCCCTCCAGCCGGGCGGCCCGCAGTTGATGGCCTAGCCTCAATACTAAATGTGGTAAACCCCACCCTGTGAACCCACTCTGTTGCCCAGGTTTCCTGAAATAGGCATACTTGACAACTGTCCACCATCCTGCCCCATTCAGGGTCATTTAACTTAGATTTTATTCCTGCAATATTCCAGGAGACAAACTGAAATGACTGCTCAGCACCCACGCTTCCCTGTTGCAGGCAGCTAGTTGTAAAATTTGCTTGCAATGGATCCTGAGCAGTTTCATTGGTAGTTAATTGGGTGAGTGGGGTGGTATTCATTAACTCATTATAAAGGATATTACCAGCAATAATAGTCCCCTCTGCTAGAATACTTGTAGCTGCAGCATGGGGCAGCTTTGTATTTCCAATCCTTTGGTTTAGTCAGTCAGGGCTATCCAGGTCGGTGAGAGCTGCATATCCGTTACTGACTTCCATGGGGAGATGAACTTTCCTACTTGATAAGTTCCGAACAAAGCTAGTGTTCAATGGGGGAGAGAACCCAGGTGGCTTAAGATGTCTATAAAAGAACCCGAGTGGCACTAGCTCAATCCCTCGACCTGGGCCCCCCCGAGATGACATCTTCCTACTTTGGAGTAACTGCCCTGCAAGATTCGGAGACCTGCAATTAATCACTATGCATTCTCTTTTTGCAGCCTTTCTTAATGGACCAACCCAACTCACTCTTCGAACGAACAGGATGTCGTGAAAACGGGAGTTGGAAAAATCAGTATTATGAGATAGCCAGTGGCATACTTTGTTCCTCAGCTGAGTGGTAGATTCCCTTTGGTTGTCCATAAGTGGCGGAACGTTAGATAAAATAACCACATATGGACAACATTCTGGAGGGAGGTTAAGAATCACATTATTACGAGGGTCAACCCCTGGGGGAAGACTACCTAGTGGTATATCAAACTATCTAGATAGTTCAGTTCCTTTAGTATTAAATGGAGGGCTTGTGATATTAGGTCCAGGGTAATTACCAGGGTTAGGCACCATAGTTTTAGAGATAAGGGAAACTTCCCGCGTGTCATGATCATTTCCCTGAGCATTAGTCCTAGCTAAAGTTTGCATTGAATTACAGGGGTGACTTTCCACCATGGTGTTAGACTCCCTGCAACTTTTAGCTCTTAATTGATCTACAGAATCTTGACATGAGGGGCCATGCTTCCCTGTCTCGGTTGTTAGCATGGAAAGCAACTTTTTTATATTTTCCACACTGGCTTCTAGGTTTTCAAGCCTATTGATAATGGGTAGCAAACTATTTTGCATGATTTTCTCAAATCCGTTCATTAAGAGCTTGACATCTTGTGGAGATAAAACTGCAGGGAGAGGTGGCACAGGATAAGGGTGTGATGCTATTGGCGGTGCAAAAATAGGGCTGTTACGGTCCACAATTGGGGCCTCTTTGGCTTTTCTCTTTGATCTAGTATTGGCTACAAGTGCAGGCTCCTGGTGTTTTTGTTTCCTCTTCCTCTTAGCTGGGGGGCAAGGTGTTGGGGATACATGAAGTCAGGGCAGGGGCATCACAGAAGAAGTCAATTCCAATACTGATTTATCAACAGAACGGCTCTCTGAGTCCACACTTCTTGTTTGTACATTTGTAGAAGTATCCTGGTTCAAACGTATAGTAGAGCCCCCCTCTATAGATAGCCGGTGTTGTACTACTAATATTTCTTCATCTATGGCTTTCGCAGCGCTTGTTAGGAAACAATCAAGGGTAGAGTTCTGAAGGGGTTTAGGAGTACTCTCCCTCTCCCCCGTTTGCTTCACTTTCGCCATAGTCCAGATTAGGTAGAGGCACACTAAATAGAGCTTAAATCAGGACAAGATGTCCAGCAACTTACTTGGCAAGTACGTCATCAAAAAGTGGTCACTGGTCCAAGCAGGTCTATTCCGGGAGGAGATGAAGTCCAAAAGACAAAAAATAAAAATTGAAATTAAAAACCAAGAGGATAGGCCCAGCCCAGCCTCATCCGTGCTCTGACGGGCGCAGACGGGCCTGCCCTTGGCCCGGGCACGCCCGTGCGCATCCCTCGCTGCGGGAGGCCGCGAGGATTTTTAAGGCGCCTCCAGGCGCAAGAAAGTGACGTTGGCGGCAACGGCCGCGTTGGAGGCTGGGACAGGTAGTCCCCCCTCTCCCGCTTTGGCAGCAACTGGCGGGCAGCAACTGGCGGTCAAGACGGGCTTCCCGTGCTGCGGGAGCCCGCGAGGATTTTTAAGGCGCCACCAGGCGCAAGAAAGTGACGTTGGCGGCAACGGCCGCGTTGGAGGCTGGGACAGGTAGTCCCCCTCTCCCGCTTTGGCAGCAACTGGCGGGCAGCAACTGGCGGTCAAGACGGGCTTCCCGTGCTGCGGGAGCCCGCGAGGATTTTTAAGGCGCCACCAGGCGCAAGAAAGTGACGTTGGCGGCAACGGCCGCGTTGGAGGCTGGGACAGGTAGTCCCCCTCTCCCCCTTTGGCAGCAACTGGCGGGCAGCAACTGGCGGTCAAGACGGGCTATACACTGAATATATATTACATGAGCTGAGCGATCTATGGTGTAGGGGAGTCCGTGGCATAGTCCATAGGCACCGTTAGCACATATGTCCGCCTGGGTCATTGGTGCGAACACTTCCTGGGCTGGGTAGTATGGATGGAGCAGGCAGGCAGCTGGTTCACCGTTGATGTAGAAATGTCGTGTCGACACTCGGCAGAGATTGTTTAACAGACAACGTAAAGTATAGAGTCAGTGGCTTAAAGCAGAATGAGTGATCCTCAGCGACATTTGGTAAAGGGCCCATCATGGCATCCATTTGGCTCCTAGACAGGGCCGGACTGGGATCGCAAACCAGCCCTGGCAATTACATCGGACCGGCCCCGGGAGGAGGTGGGGGAGGAGGAGGGGGGCTGTTGAACATAATTGCCAGGGCTGGAACACTGATGCTGCGCTTTTGTAACAAGGGGCCGATCTTGCAGCACTGCTGCAAAACCGGCAACTAGCAACAAAAACGCCCCTCACCGGTACAAAACCGGCCCCCACCATTCCGGCTCACTGGGGAAACGCCCGGTGCCCGCTACGGCCAGTCCGGCCCTGCTCCTAGATACCCAAGGGCCCGGCAAGCATTTGCAAAGCCAAGAGGTCTCACCTACGTGCGAGTTATTGACTTGGTCATTCTTTTCAGCCATGTTGTATAGCAGCACAGCTGCTGTGATGCATGGCTGAAAGTAAATAAAAGCGCCAAGAAGCGGTTAGCGCTTTTTTTTTACTTTCGGTTTTCGTTACATTTAAACTTTTCCTAATATTCAAACACGTTTGAAAGGACATGGCCTAATTGGATACAGGCAAGTTCGTTCTCAGTATAATAAGGGTGCTCAAAGGTCTACCTCTACTAGGAGGCCACAGCATCAACACACTTTGTTAACAATACAAACATTTTGGTAAAGTTATTGGCAATAATAAGCAATGAGGCGGATTTAGGCATCAGGTGTTGAAGCACCCTCTGTCCAATTTGAGCTTCCTTATTCATCTGTATGTCCACACAGTAATGCTTTGTGAAGGTGTGTGGTGATGCCCATGTTGCTGCTGCGCAGATGGAATCAATGGGTACATTGGCCATAAACGCTAGCGTTGCTCCCTTCTTTCTAGTGGAGGGCGCTGTTGGTTGCATTGTTAGTTCCTTTTTGGCCTTGTCATAACATACTTGGATAGCTTGTACTATCCATCTTGCAATAGTTGCTTTTGTGACCTCAGAACCTGTGTTGGTATGCGAGTGTGCCACAAACAATTGTTTTGTTTTTCTTATTTTTTCTGTTTTTTGCAAGTAATACAGTAAAGCTCTCCTAACATCCAGGGTATGGAGGCTTTTTTCTGCTTTAGTTTCTGGGTTTTGAAAGAAAACCGGTAGCAGGATGTTTTGATTTAAGTGATACTTAGATACCACCTTTGGCAAGAATTGTGGGTTAGTTTTCAAGATCGCTTTATCCTTGTGGATTTGTAAATAGGGTTCTTGTATTGTCAAAGCCTGTAATTCACTTACTCTGCGTAGTGATGTTATAGCAATGAGAAAGGCTGTCTTTAAGGTGATATGCTCGATGTCTGCTGCATGCATGGGCTCAAAAGGTTTCTTCATCATTTGAGAGAGTACTGTATTTAAGCTCCATGTTGGTACAGGTGCAGCTCTTGGTGGAGCTATTCTCTTGGGTCCTTCTAGGAATCGTTTTATGACTGGTCTAGTAAAAAAGCTTTTGCATGATTTTCCTCGTGTATGCCACTATGGCAGCCAGGTGTACCTTAAGGTTTGAAAAATTGATGTTGCTGTCCAAGAGGTAGGTGAGATATGTGATAACAGATTCTTGTGTCTTTATGGAACTGGTCCTGTTGTTTGCGATGCACCATGTGGTGTATCGTTTCCATTTTGCTGTATAGCATTTCCTTGTGGATTGTTTCCTCGCCTCTGAGTATTTCCCTGGTTCTTAGCGGTAGATTGAGATGACCAAATTCTATGTATTCAGGGGCAAGCTGCTAGTTGCAGTGTTGCTGGTTCCGGGTGAAAAATTTGGCCCTGTTGCATGGTCTGCAGGTCCTTTTCTGTTTTGATCCTGATCCTTTCTCCCTTGTATAGTTCTAGGAGAGTGGAGAACCATGTTTGCCTTGGCCAATGAGGGGCAATGAGAATCATATTTGTTCCTGGCTCCTTTGCCTTTTGTAGCACCCTTTGCATCAGGGGTATTGGCGGAAAGGCGTAAACAAATGTTTGAGACCAATTCAGTGAAAGTGCATTTCCCCTTGACAGGTGGTGTGGAAACCTGGAGGCAAAGTATTGGCATTTCTTGTTCTGTATTGTCGCAAACCGGTCCAACGCTGGTGTTCCCCAGATGTTGAATAGGTACTGAATTGTTGTCTGTTTCAGCTCCAAATTCGTGAGAGCAATTGTTCTGTCTACTCAGTTGGTCTGCTGTGATGTTGTCTACTCCTGGTAGATGTACTGTCTGTAGATGGATCTTGTGGGGTATCGCCCAATGCCAAATTTCCTGTGCCAGTTTGCTCAGTGGAAAGGACCTTGTTCCACCTTGTTTGTTGAGGTAGAACATTGTGGTTGTATTGTCTGTTTGTATTAGAATTGTTTTCCTCTGAATATGTTCCTGGAATGCCTTGAGTGCCAGAAAAACAGTTTTCATCTCTATCAATCAATCAATCAATCACGGCATTTATAGAGCGCGCTACTCACCCGGGAGGGTCTCAAGGCGCTGGGGGAGGGGGTAAGTTACTGCTCGAACAGCCAGGTCTTGAGCTGCTTCTTGAAGGCGAGATGGTCCTGGGTTCGCCGAAGGTGAGTGGGGAGGGAGTTCCAGGTCTTGGCCGCCAGGTAGGAGAAGGATCTTCCTCCGGCGGTGGTTCTGCGGATGCGTGGTACGGTGGCGAGGGCGTGGCTGGTTGATCGTAGCTGGCGTGTGGGCGTGTAGAAGGACATGCGGTCGTTGAGGTACTTTGGGCCCAGGTCGTGGAGGGCCTTGTGTGCGTGGGTGAGGAGTCTGAACGTGATTCTCTTGCTGACGGGGAGCCAGTGCAGGTCTTTCAGGTGTACGGTGATGTGGCTGTGTCGGGGGATGTCCAGGATGAGTCGTGCGGAGGCGTTCTGGATGCGCTGGAGTCTCTTTTGAAGTTTGGCTGTGGTTCCGGCGTAGAGGGTGTTCCCATAGTCCAGTCGGCTGGTGACGAGTGCCTGGGTGACGGTCTTCCTGGTTTCAGTGGGGATCCATCTGAAGATCTTGCGGAGCATGCGCAGGGTGTTGAAGCATGAAGATGAGACGGCGTTGACTTGTCTGGTCATCGATAGGGAGGAGTCCAGGATAAAGCCCAGGTTGCGTGCGTGGTCCGTTGGCTTGGGTGCGGTGCCCAGGGCCGGGGGCCACCAGGAGTCGTCCCAGGCGGAGGGTGATGAGCCCAGGATGAGGACTTCCGTCTTGTCTGAGTTCAGTTTAAGGCGGCTGTTCCTCATCCAGTCGGCGACGTCTCTCATCCCGTCGTGCAGGTTGGCTCTGGCGGTGGTGGGGTCGTTGGTGAGGGAGAGGATCAGCTGGGTGTCGGCGTAGGAGATGATGTTGAGGTTGTGTCGGCGTGCGATGGCTGCGAGGGGGCTCATGTAGACGTTGAAGAGGGTCGGGCTGAGTGAGGATCCTTGTGGAACGCCGCAGATGACTTCGGTGGCTTCGGATCTGAACGGGAGAGGCGGACTCTCTGGGTTCTTCCGGCGAGGAACGAGATGATCCATTCCAGTGCTTTCTCTCGGATTCCGATGTTGCTGAGGCGCTTCACTAGGGTGCGGTGGCAGACGGTGTCGAACGCCGCGGAGAGGTCCAGGAGGATGAGGGCAGCTGTTTCCCCGTTGTCGGTTAGGGTTCTGATGTCGTCGGTGGCTGCGATAAGGGCGGTCTCGGTGCTGTGGTTGGCCCGAAACCCGGACTGCGAGGGGTCGAGGGATCCATTCGTCTCGAGGAAGGCGGCAAGCTGTCTGTTGACGGTCTTCTCGATGACTTTGGCCGGAAACGGAAGGAGCGAGATGGGGCGGTAGTTCTTGAGGTCGGTGGGGTCCGCCGTTGGTTTCTTCAGGAGGGCGGTAAGCTCGGCGTGCTTCCAGCTCTCCGGGAAGGTGGCGGTGTGGAAGGAGGAGTTGATGATGTCCCGGAGATGGGGTGCGATGGTGGCGTCGGCTTTGTTGAAGATGTGGTGTGGGCAGGGGTCGGTTGGTGATCCGGTGATCTCTAGGAAATTGATGTGTTTGGTGGAGTCCTGTTCGCTCCATTGGCCATGTACTTTTAGCTGGTTGAGATGTGCTCCCCATCCGTTGAGGGATGCATCTGTAGTGACAGTCACAGATGGAGTTGGGTCCCTGAAAGGTCTCCCCTGTGCTATGTTGCTGGATGCCCACCATTGTGTCTCTGCTTGCACCCTTTGTGTAACAACCACTAGATCCTCCCAACTTCCTGTGGCCTGTGACCAGCTGTTGTTGAGCCATTCCTGAAACGGGCGCATGTGTAGGCGAGCGTGAGGGATAAGTGGGATAAATATTGCCATCATGCCCATTAGTTTCATAACCCTCCTCACTGTCAGAGACTGTCCCCTCTGGTAGAGGGCTGTTTTGTGGTGGGTAGCTTGTATCCTGGCCTGCGTGGGATAAGCCCTGGCGTTCAATGTGTTTAGTCTTGCTCCCAGGAAGGTTTTTTCTCTTTCTGGTGTTGTTGACGATTTCTTGTGGTTTATTGAAAACCCCAGTCTTTTTAGGGTTTGAATTGTCTTTTGCACAAGATTGAGACATGTTTGTTTTGTGCGTCCCCTTATTAGCCAATCGTCTAGGTAGGGGTAGACGTGGATCTTGCTTCTTCTTAGATGTGCCGCCACTGCGGCTAGACACTTTGTGAACACCCGTGGGGCTGATTTTATGCCGAACGGAAGTACCTTGAATTGGTAGTGTGTCTTGTTGTGCAGGAACCGCAGGTATTTTCTGTGCTTTTTGTTCATAGGGATATGTAAATAGGCGTCCTTTAGATCTATTGTTGCCAAAAATCCCCCTTTTGGATTTGCGGGAGTATTTCTTGAAGTGTACATATTTTGAAGTGTTGCGTTAGTATGAATTTGTTTATGAATCTTAAGTACAAGATTGGCCTTAGAGTTAGATCCTGTTTTGGAACTAGAAAGTAAGGGAGTAGTTTCCTTTGTAACACTGATGTGTTGGTACCCTTTCTATTGCCTGTTTGAGGTATAGATCCTTGATTTCTGCGTTTAGTAGTATTTGTTCTGATTTGGTTAATTTTCTTTTCTTTGGTGGATTTGCAGGTGGAGTTCTTGTGAGTTCTATGCAATATCCGTATTTTACTAAATTTAGAATCCAATTGTCTGTTGTAATCCTTTCCCATTCTTTGTGGAAAAAGGATATTCTCCCCCCCACTGGTGTTTTGTGTGGGTCTTTCCCTGTGATTAAGTCAGTTTGTGCCATTTCCTCTGCCTCTAGAGGAGTGGCCTCTTCCTCTGCCATTCCCTCTTCCCCGAAAGGGCTGCTTCTACTGTTGCTGCCACCCTTGGTAGCTAGACTGTTGTCCCAACTGCTGGTTTTTGCTTTGTCCTTGCGCTTGCTGTGGCATTTGTTGTCCTTGACCAAAGCCCCCTCTACCAGTGCTTTTCCTGTTAGAGAAGCCTCCTCTTTTAAAAGAACCTCTTTGTTGTAGGGCCCCCATTGCCCTTGCTGTTTCATTGTCCTTTTTAATTTGTTGAAGGGATTAGTCTACTTCCTTCCCAAACAGAGCTTCTCCGTTAAAAGGTCTGTTGATGATTGATGTTTGGACCTCTTGTTTAAAGTCAGATATTCTGAGCCACGCATGCCGTCTGAGGATTGTTCCAGTGCACATTTGTCTGCTTGCAGTGTCTGCTGCGTCTAGGGCTGACTTTAGGCATGTGTTAGCCACATTTTTCCCTTCCTGGACGATAGATTTTGCTCTCTTTCTGTCCTCTTCTGGGAGTTTGTTTAGAAGCTCTTCGATTTCATCCCACTGTTGGTGGCTATATCTGTTTAATAGGGCATTTGAGTTGGCAATGCGCCACTGAGTTGCAGCTTCTTTTTCCATCCTTCTCCCCACCATATCCATCCTTTTACTTTCCTTCTCTGGTGGAGGCCCTGTGTTGGAGACTGCGTTTGCTCTCCTTCTGGCCGTGGTTACAATGATGGAGTCAGGTATAGTACTTCCTTGTATGTATTTAGGGTCCTTTGAAGAGGGCTTATATTTTTTCTCCACTCTGGGAGTTACTCCCTTGTTTGAGGCTGGCTCTTTAAAGGCTTCTTTGCCTTGATCCAGGATACTTGGTAACATGGGTAGGTATTGTGTCCCCTTAGTAGCAGGTGCTAGTGTTTCCAGCAGGAAACATGTGTCCCCTTTTTCTTCCTCCAGAGGAACCCCAAATTGGTTTGCTGCCCTTTTTACTACCTCATTGTAGAAAGCAATGTCATCTGGGGGTGATGCTTTTGACGGGTAGCTGCAGATCTCTTCTTCTGGGCTCTCGGTGTCGAGATCGTTCCATGTGTCCTCGAAGTTTTCTGAGTCTTCCTCTTCCTCCGGGACCTCTCTGTATTCCTCGGGGTCTTCGCCTCGAGGTTCCGGCGTTGGAGGGGAGTCGAAGATCCCTTCTTCCTCACCTTGGCGTCTTCTGCGTCGACGTTTTCCGGCTCTGGTTCGACGGCAGGTGTTTTCGGAATTTGAAAATCCTTTAATGATGCGTCTAATTCTTTTTCCTTTAGTAAGAGCAGCGCCATTTCCTCCTCGAGTCTTCTCTTCTTTTTGACCTCGAGGGCCCTCTTGGCGTCGGAGGCCGGGGACTTTCTCTTTATATCAGCATCGACGTTACTTTTCGGCGATGTTGAGCCCTTTTTTGTGGGTTCGGTGTCGACCCTTGGCTTCGGTGCCCTTTGCAATTTTTCCTCTTCGGTAACCTTTGGATGGGTTCCGTGGGATTCTTTTGATCGTGGCAGACCCTCGATCGCCGTTTTGCTCGGCGTCGGGGCTGCCTTGGGCGTTTTATGTTCGTGGCCCTTCGGTTCCGACGGATCCTTGTGTCTTACCTTGTCCGTCTTTTTCTTTGACTCCTTCGCCTTCTTTTCGGCGTGGATTTTTTCGGAGTCCTTTCCCAGTATTTTGACGTCCGATCCTTCGTGTGTCGATTCCGCTGGGGCCGCATGCTCCTCTTCATCGCTGGAGAAACCCATGTCCCTCATGGAAGGTTTCTTCGACAGCTGAGACATTGTGGCGTAGTGGGCCTGTCTTTGGTTTCGACTTGTCCTGAGCGTTTTCGGCTGGAACGCTGCACAGGCCTCGCAATCCTTGTCTTCATGGTCCTTCGGCAGGCACAGATTGCACACGTTGTGTGGGTCACGCTGTGCATACTTGTGGTGGCACTTGGGGCAGAATTTGAGAGGGGTATTTTCCATGACCCCTACCTCGCCATTTGTGGACCGGGTTGGTCCTTTTGGTGTCTAAACGGACGCCCTGCTCCTGTCTTCAGGTGCGGCGTCGATCGTTTGGTTTTCCCTCGATGATCCTTCGATGCTAGTCTTCTTTTTAGTCTTTTCCGGGAAAAACGAAAAACTTTCTTCGGAGCTTCCCGTCTTGCTTCCAGACCCAACGGCGGAAAAAAGAATCTGAAGATGGCCACCACGCACGTCGACCTCCAGGATACCGTCTGACGTCACTAAGGGGACGTACCTGGCACCAAATGGTGGTCGACAGCGACCAAAACAAAAAAAAAAGAAAAAAAAACAGGACAATTCCGGACCCAACCACTAGATGGCCGAATAATGCGCAGCATGTGAATACAGAAAAGGATTCCCGCTGCAAAACCTGTAGTTACCTGTAGTGCAAAGATAGGGCACTTTTCCCACACAAATGTTGCCATGTAACACCTGTCCCAATCTGTATGTGAAAGCACCAAATCCAAGTTTGGGAGCTCAGACGAGGGGAAGTACGTGCGCTGTTACCACATTATCCACCCTCATTGTTGACCTGTGGTTCATAGATGTGTTTCTCTTGAATACTAATCTGACAGTAGACAACTCTGGTAGGCCACAAGGGCCATTCTCACTGTGGCAGCTCCTCCACTATGGCGCAGGAGCGTCAGAGCCACCACCACCCCCCCCCACACCGCCACCAGCCCAAAAAGTAAAAAATAAATGCTTGTTTATTATCATTTTATTTTGGCTGTCGGAGCCGAGGCTTGGGGGCAGGGCCAGAGATGACAAGTTGGTGGAGGAGTGTTTTGCACTGTAATCAGTGCACATGACGGTTTGGCCGTCCATCTCAGGCCGGCCAAACCCTCATGCGCAGTGAAGCTCTCTCCAACCCCCCAGCTGCGTTGGAGACAGCAGGCACAGGCTTCCAGTCTACCTGGGAGTGCAAATCCCTGAATTGATGTTTTTAGGCAAGATTACCAATTTAGAGAGCGGCGCACTGTGGCCTAAATGTCTCGGGGCTATGCCTCCCCCTAAAGACCAAATAAAAAGTCTCGGAGTTTGGCTGGACCATAACCTGAACTTTAAGGTACAGGCAAATAGGGTGGCAGGTACCTGCTATGGCATCTTGAAAATGATTAGGAGGATTTTGCCCCTTCTGCCTTTTAACGCTAGGAAACTGCTGGTACAAGCCCTGATTCTCTCGATGCTTGATTATGCCAATGTGCTCTATCTTGGCTCCCCCTGCTCGACCATAAAGAAACTTCAAACAGTTCAAAACTGTGCAGCTCGTCTGCTTATGCAGGCTAACAATAGGGAATCTGCCAAACCATATATTAATTCTTTGCATTGGCTGCCAGTGGCCGAAAGAATCCAATTTAAGGCCCTGTGTATCGCCCATAAATCTATGTCGGATAGTGCTCCGCCAATTCTCCAGTCCATTATTTCCCCGTATCTTCAAAGATCCCTTCGCTCTGAGAAAAAACACCTTGCTATTGTTCCTAGAGTTAACCGAGCTAGGAGCGGTGGCCGTCTATTCTCTGTGATCGCTGCAAAATGCTGGAATCAGCTACCAGATCATATTTGGCTTGAGGCCAACCACCTTTTATTTCGTAAACGTTTGAAGACCCTGCTGTTCTCCTGATTTCCCCGATTTTCGCGGTTTGGGCTCTGTCTTTAGCGCTGGGAAGCCTCTGGTAGCCATGCGCTCTATAAGTGTCTATTCATTCAAATCCACGGCGCTCAGGCCAATCCTGACGCTGCTTTCATGCAGTCTCAGGACTGGCCGCAGGGTATTCTGGGAGCCTGCACCTGCTGTGCACGGAGACAGATCGGAGCATGTGAGCCAGATCGGAGCGTGGACGCAGTTAAGTTATTTTTTTTTCTTTGTTGTCCATCCCGAGTCCCCCCCCACCCCGCCTCTTTGCCCAGATACCAGCCGCTACTGGGCCATTGCTAACAAAGCTTCACACCTGTTAGGTAACATTTTACATGTTCATTTGTTACTACAGCTGAGGAAAAGGGAAGGACGCACTCTGTGCAGGCTACGTGTGCATGCAGAAGTCGTGCACCATACCTGCAAAGCCGCAGCTAGTTACATGAAGGATTCATGTACTGCGTCTTGCAGGGTGACATGCCAGAGCTTAACGTTTCAATAATTTTCTACAGGCGTAAAGTGGTCTTCAGCAGCACATTGACAAGCGGTGAATAGGGAACCCCTAGCAAACAGCAATGGCTTCTGACAGGATAGTCAAGCGCATTGTGGAAGAGGATGATATCACAGGGTGGATAGCTATGTTTAGCACAGTGAACACTCTTAGGACAAAGGTTAATGCCACCGCAGCAGCTCTGCTGGTTACTCATTCTCTCGAAGCAGAGAGCTAAAGCTTCAGCCTATTTGTTTAGAAGACTCAAACTGAGGAGGACTTTAGGAAATGCCGCGATTTCACATCTGGTCTGTAGAGACCGCAAGTAAATGCAACAAGTAAATATATATGTACCTGGGATTATCAGGCTAGACAAGGATTGAGGGACCTTTTTTATTGCAATTTGGATGAAGGAGATTCCTTCACATGTCCCTCTAGTCCACTAGCCTCAAACACACATGAAAACCAGAAGGTTCATCAAGGGCTTCCGTAGGTAGCTGTCAATGAGTTGATAAGTATGTATTTACTATCCTTGCAAAGGTTTACAGAAATATTTGCAACTTTAAGGTCAGCGTTTTTGGCATTGCCACGGGTGAATACAGAAAATCTGCAAATTGAAAACTTGCAGAGAAAAATGTGAAAATAAACAATAAAACATGCATTGAAAAGGTTCACTAAAGGTAAAACTCCAGAGAAATACTTTGCACTTAGATTCCAGCTTGGTTCGGTTCGGATATTATCTCGCAAGGACCAATGACATTCAAAAACCCAACCTGTCTTGCAGTAATATAGAAATTGTCCGTCAGGATCACAGTAAAAGAATAATCTCGCTAAACTAACGACTACCCAGTTCTCCTGAAGAAACTAGAGGAAATTTATTAGTCAATATAACAAAAATATTTTTATTTATTTATATACTAGTCTTTGATATTCATATCAAAGACTAGTATATAAATAAAAAAATACTGTGATCCTGACGGACAATTTCTATATTACTGCAAGACAGGTTGGGTTTTTTGAATGTCATTGGTTCTTGTACCCCTGTCCGACCTGTCCGCTATCCTGTTTCAGGGGCCCCCTTGTTTCAGTGATTATCTCGCAAGGCACATAAATCTTCACTCGGGCAAATATTAACCATGAAACTTGGCAAATCAACAACTTTGCAAAGCTTTGCAGGTGAAAATATGAGACTTTGCACTCACCCTGGTGGGAAGGCAGCACTGAGGTTCCCTGAAGTCATTTACCTTTTAGATTGAAATAAATTCACGTAAAAGGGGTATTTACGGTTTTATTTTTTCATGAACAATCGATGTGCACCCTTAGACCATTCCTTCAACCTTTGACGGAAATGAGGTGTGCACAGGTTGATGCCTCTTAGTGTACGTGACACGTCGATTGTGAGCCAACATTTGTACTTTTAACATGGGGACTTGCATGGGACTTGCAGGCGGTGCTTAATTTGTAAAAAAGAAATCGGTGACACGCCCACAGCTTGTCTCAGGAGCCCTCCACCAGGGATGCTGAATGCCAGCTTTGTCGCATACTGAGGCTGCCTAGTCTGGATTCCACCTCATGCTTCTTTTTTCCACCACCCTGCACTTCCTGCCTCACTCATTCTTCCAGGCGCTTTTTAATCGCTTCTTTCTCCCTTTCTCACCATTTTCTTATCTTTCTCTTTGTCCTTATTTCTTCCTTTTCTGCTTCACTCTCTTGCTCCGAGGTAAGGTCTGATGATGAAAAATAATAAAGCTGAATTTTGCAGCACCCAAGAGTGAAGGCTCGCCTCCCAATCAAAGCTTAGATGTTTCAGGTAGCAGCTGTCACAAATAGCGTGAAATGGATGCCGAGCAGGCCTCTGTGGATCAATGCTGTAGGGCTAGTCCGTTTGGAACCAAGACCTTTCGACCAAGACCTTTCGACTCTGCCTCCCCGTCTCCATTACATCTTGCCCCATGGAGCCTGGTTTGTGCCCTCAGAGTCCATCGACCCATTAAAATCGCCCCTTGCTTTGCATTTAAGCGCGGCACCCACCCTGCAGGTGAGCATTACACCTGCATGGGATCCTCGCTAAAGGACTCTCCAGATTTCTGCCCACTTCCGGGTTTAAGACCAAGAGGTTCCTCCTTGTCTCAAGGTGAGAAGCACATCTCGGGCAAGGAGCGGATGCCACCACTGAGGGATCGCAGTCCGGTGTCCACTCAGGAGCCCAACTATCTCCCATATCGCATTCTCACCCTGCCAAAGCAATCAGTAGTAACCCTTAGGGGGAGGTGCCCATGAGCGAACAGTGTCAGAGGTTCCACAGATTGGGGTATGATGCCTCAAGTGATTGAGCACCATACTTCAGTCATCTGAATGATTGTTGCTGGATCCGGTGGGAAGAGCGGAGCAGTATTTGCAGACATTAGAGCCTTTGTACAAGCAGGTCTTACAAACACCAGCCTGATTTTTCAGTTACTGTTACCAATACATGGCCTTTCTTGGAAAGCAAAATACAAAAAGAATGCAAGAGCCTCAGGAAATTAGATGGCGGTCCCTGCCTAATTCAGGTAACGGAGATGTATGGTCTCACCATTTTAAAATCAATGTGATCGCCATTAACCCAAACACAACAAAAAGCAGACACTGACTGCTAGTCACCAAAAGCGAATATGAATGTAAATGGGATAACAATCATCAGCAAAATGCCAGGGCCTTTTGCACACCATTCATTCGGCAATGGCAAAGCATGTAAAACACAAGCTAGCCAATAGCTGAAGAGGGCTGCCCTAAGACCCTCTCTTTCTGTACTTCTTATTGTACTTTGATGACATGAGATCTGCAGCACACTGAAGCTGCTTCTAACCCCCTCTGATGAGCAGGCATGGCGTTGCAGCAAAGACTCGAACCGGCAACAGCATGGTGAGCACCAGAGTACACACCGGCATGGGTGCGCTACAGAGCGTACGCAAGTGCCAAGCGGAGGAAATGTAAGGACTAGTGTCACCTGCAGACAAGTACAGTGAACTGCAGGTACTACTACATTCTATTGTACTTTACATAATATAGAGCTTTATACCCCCGACCAGGCAAAAAACTGTACTGGAGATGGAGAGCATCCTGCTGTATGTGTTACTCTTGGTTCAGAGCATGTGGGTGTGTAGAATGGCCTACATGGCAAGTGTGGCGCAAACCCAGCAGACGTGGTACAACCAGCAGCAGATCAGAACTCACAGCAGAACAACAAGGATAAGGAACCGTCTAATTTCTTTTTTAAGGGTAGAAAAGTTCAGCAAAAATAGTCTGGCTACAGAAAACGAATGATTCCTAGATAGTTCCTCTTACTCCACCTGTAATGAGGGCTGCCCAAAGGCGTTAAGGCCCATTATCACAGGACAGACATTACGACAAAGTAAAATCACAGTTCTAGAGTCCTTGCCAAATGCAATACTCCAAAGTAAACAAGCATTGACAAAGTAAATAGTTCTCACCTACGAGACCAGAGATATGGGCTTTGTCAATATTTACCTCCAGGGTGGCAGACAGGGGTAGGTCGAAGATTTCCTAGTGTGCTGGACACAGCTAGCGCGCTCTCTGCCATCACCTAAGGGGCCATTTACTTAGTCAAATTGGGCCTGATTTTAGGTATCTTCAGGTACACCCTACACTTTGAGGATGATTTCTTGAGATTTGGTATTATTGTTAATTACCACTACTATAAGCCGAATCATTTTTAGATTAGGTTACATGGTCCTGACGAATTAACCAGATCTAAAGGGACTTTATATGGCAAGAAACCTGCTGACTGACATTTTCACTTTCCTGTGAGCTTTACTGAATAATTGTCTCCAACACAGTCATCCTTTGTTTTTACTTATAACAAGAGGTCCAACATATTAAAACCTTTTAGGGTCTGTTAGTTATTTTTATACTACACTCACACCATTCTACACACACTGCACCTCGGCTCAAACCTCATCATGGTTTCTTATATCAAAAGACCTCCGGCAAAAAGCCCCCAAGACCATTGGGCACTGCACAGCACCGGCTCACAAGGAGCTACCCAATGATGAAACATGACACCCATCTGGGTGTGTGAGGGCTCTTGCTTCTGAGCAATAAGATCACCCCTCACACCCACACCCTCCCCTCCCCCCCCCCCTGATCTGCTCACTCAGACCTCTCCCAACCTACGGCTTTTTTTGTTTCCTTTCTTGATTCTTTAAGGAACTGCATTCTCCATTTGTATACTTAAATATTTAGCCATGTTGTATAGCAGAGCAGCTACGGTGCAGCATGGCTGAAAGTAAAAAATAAAAACCACTATGATGAAGGCAGGGGAAAATAAAAGAGGGCAGTGGTGAGGCAATATCCAAATGGAGGGTGTGGAGAAAAAATTGCTGTAGCAAAGCGCCGGGTAGGGTCGGAGGGATGGGGGCCAAGTGAAAGCGCTGGGGAGATGGAGGGGGGGCCAAGCAAAAGCGCTGGGGAGATGGAGGGGGGGCCAAGCAAAAGCGCTGGGGAGATGGAGGGGGGCCAAGCAAAAGCGCCGGGAGGTTGGGCGGGAGCCAAGCGAAAGCGCCGGGGAGAGTGGGCGGGAGGGGGCCAAGCGAAAGAGCCGGGGAGGGTGGGCGGGAGGGGGCCAAGCGAAAGAGCCGGGGAGGGTGGGCGGGAGGGGGCCAAGCGAAAGCGCCGGGGAGGGTGAGCGGGAGGGGGCCAAGCGAAAGCGCCGGGGAGAGTGAGCGAAAGGGGGCCAAGCGAAAGCGCCGGGGAGGGTGGGAGGGAGGGGGCCAAGCGAAAGCGCCGGGGAGGGTGGGAGGGAGGGGGCCAAGCGAAAGGGCCGGGGAGGGTGGGAGGGAGGGGGCCAAGCGAAAGCGCCGGGGAGGGTGGGAGGGAGGGGGCCATGCCACAGCTCTGGGGTGGGAGGGAGGGGGCCATGCCACAGCTCTGGGGTGGGAGGGAGGGGGCCATGCCACAGCTCTGGGGTGGGAGGGAGGGGCCATGCCACAGCTCTGGGGTGGGAGGGAGGGGGCCATGCCACAGCTCTGGGGTGGGAGGGAGGGGGCCATGCCACAGCTCTGGGGTGGGAGGGAGGGGCCATGCCACAGCTCTGGGGTGGGAGGGAGGGGCCATGCCACAGCTCTGGGGTGGGAGGAGGGGGCCATGCCACAGCTCTGGGGTGGGAGGGAGGGGGCCATGCCACAGCTCTGGGGTGGGAGGGAGGGGGCCATGCCACAGCTCCGGGGTGGGAGGGAGGGGCCATGCCACAGCTCCGGGGTGGGAGGGAGGGGGCCATGCCACAGCTCCGGGGTGGGAGGGAGGGGGCCATGCCACAGCTCCGGGGTGGGAGGGAGGGGGCCATGCCACAGCGCCTGGGTGAGAGCGGGGGCCAAGCCACAGCGCCGGGGTGAGAGCGGGGGCCAAGCCACAGCGCCGGGGTGAGAGCGGGGGTCAAGCCACAGCGCCGGGGTGAGAGCGGGGGTCAAGCCACAGCGCCGGGGTGGGAGCGGGGGCCAAGCCACAGCGCCAGGGTGGGAGGGTGGGGGCCAAGCCACAGCGCCAGGGTGGGAGGGTGGGGGCCAAGCCACAGCGCCAGGGTGGGAGGGTGGGGGCCAAGCCACAGCGCCAGGGTGGGAGGGTGGGGGCCAAGCCACAGCGCCAGGGTGGGAGGGTGGGGGCCAAGCCACAGCGCCAGGGTGGGAGGGTGGGGGCCAAGGCACAGCGCTAGGGTGGGAGGGTGGGGGCCAAGCCACAGCGCCAGGGTGGGAGCCAAGGCACAGCGCCGGGGTGGGAGGGTGGGAGCCAAGGCACAGCGCCGGGGTGGGAGGGTGGGAGCCAAGGCACAGCGCCGGGGTGGGAGCCAAGGCACAGCGCCGGGGTGGGAGCCAAGGCACATCGCCGGGGTGGGGGGGTGGGAGCCAAGGCACAGCGCCGGGGTGGGGGGTGGGAGCCAAGGTACAGCGCCAGGGTGGGGGCCAAGGCACAGTGCCGGGGTGGGAGCAAAGGCACAGTGCCGGGGTGGGAGGGTGGGGGCAAAGGCACAGTGCCGGGGTGGGAGGGTGGGGGCCAAGGCACAGTGCTGGGGTGGGAGGGTGGGGGCCAAGGCACAGTGCCGGGGTGGGAGGGTGGGGGCCAAGGCACAGTGCCGGGGTGGGAGGGTGGGGGCCAAGGCACAGCGCCGGGGTGGGAGGGTGGGGGCCAAGGCACAGCGCCGGGGTGGGAGGGTGGGGGCCAAGGCACAGCGCCGGGGTGGGAGGGTGGGGGCCAAGGCACAGCACCGGGGTGCGGGCCAAGGCACAGCGCCGGGGTGGGAGCGGGGGCCAAGCCACAGCATGTGGGTGGGAGGGTGGGGGCCAAGCCACAGCACGTGGGTGGGAGGGTGGGGGCCAAGCCACAGCACGTGGGTGGGAGGGTGGGGGCCAAGCCACAGCACGTGGGTGGGAGGGTGGGGGCCAAGCCACAGCACGTGGGTGGGAGGGTGGGGGCCAAGCCACAGCGCGTGGGTGGGAGGGTGGGGGCCAAGCCACAGCGCGTGGGTGGGAGGGTGGGGGCCAAGCCTCAGCGTGTGGGTGGGAGCGGGGGCCAAGCCACAGTGCGTGGGAGGGAGGGTGGGAGCGGGGGCCAAGCCACAGTGCGTGGGTGGGAGCGGGGGCCAAGCCACAGTGCCCATGCGGGGGCAAGCCACAGCGCCGTGCGGGTGGGTGGCAGTGGGAGCAAACCAAAACGATGGATTTAGGCCCAGATCTCTGTACTGGGGTGAATGTATGACATTGTTCTGCATTCTGTCCATCAACTGTTGTTTTTGCATTTGTCACCCCGAGTGGGACGGGTATGCCCAGACGTGGGTCCCGTGCTCTCCATGCCACTGGAATCAAGCTATCCTGGCTGAAGAGGGGTGAAACCCGAAACCGGTCCTAGGATGCTTGTTTCCAGTCCAGGGAGGACCTGGCTTGGCAGTTCGGGCTGGACTGTTCCCATGAGGCACAGGGTCAAGACTGATTTGCATATGGCTGGGTTCAAACTGGAATGGCATGGTGAGCAAAAAAACGATGGATTTAGGCCCAGATCTCTGTACTGGGGTGAATGTATGACATTGTTCTGCATTCTGTCCATCAACTGTTTTTGCATGGGGCGGGAGGGTGGCAGCGGGGGCAAGCCACAGCGCCGGGGCGGGAGGGTGGCAGCGGGGGCAAGCCACAGCGCCGGGGCGAGAGGGTGGCAGCGGGGGCAAGCCACAGCGCCGGGGCGGAAGGGTGGGAGCGGGGCAAGCCAGAGCGCCCGGGAGGGAGGGAGCGGGGGCAAGCAACAGCGCCGGGGCGGAAGGGTGGGAGCGGGGGCAAGCCAAAGGGGCGGGAGGGTGGGAGCGGGGGGCAAGCCACAGGGGCGGGAGGGTGGGAGCGGGGGGCAAGCCACAGTGCAGGGGCCGGAGGGTGGGAGCGGGGGCAAGCCACAGCGCCGGGGCGGGAGGGTGGCAGCGGGGGCAAGCCACAGCGCCGGGGCGAGAGGGTGGCAGCGGGGGCAAGCCACAACGCCGGGGCGGAAGGGTGGGAGCGGGGCAAGCCACAGCGCCGGGGCGGGAGGGAGGGAGCGGGGGCAAGCAACAGCGCCGGGGCGGAAGGGTGGGAGCGGGGGCAAGCCAAAGGGGCGGGAGGGTGGGAGCGGGGGGCAAGCCAAAGGGGCGGGAGGGTGGGAGCGGGGGGCAAGCCACAGGGGCGGGAGGGTGGGAGTGGGGGGCAAGCCACAGGGGCGGGAGGGTGGGAGCGGGAGGCAAGCCACAGTGCTGGGGCCGGAGGGTGGGAGCGGGGGCAAGCCACAGCGCCGGGGCAGGAGGGTGGGAGTGGGAGCAGGGGCAAGCCACAGCACCAGAGTGGGAGGGTGGGAGCGGGGGCAAGCCACAGCGCCAGGGTGGGAGCGGGGGCAAGCCACAAAGCAGGGGCGGGAGGGTGGAAGCGAAGGCAAGCCACAGCGCAGGGGCGGGAGGGTGGGAGCGGGGGCAAGCCACATCGCCGGGGTGGGAGGGTGGGAGCGGGGGCAAGCCACAGCACCGGGGTGGGAGGGTGGGAGCGGGGGCAAGCCACAGCGCTGGGGTGGGAGGGTGGGAGCGGGGGCAAGCCACAGCGCTGGGGTGGGAGGGTGGGAGCGGGGGCAAGCCACAGCGCCGGGGTGGGGGGTGGGAGCGGGGGCAAGCCACAGCGCCGGGGTGGGAGGGTGGGAGCAGGGGCAAGCCACAGCGCCGGGGTGGGAGCGGGGGCAAACCACAGCGCAGGGGTGGGAGCATGGGAGCAAGCCACAGCGCAGGGGTGAGAAGGTGGGAGCGGGGGCAAGCCACAACGCCGGGGAGGGAGGGTGGGAGCGAGGACAAGCCACAGCGCCGGGGTGGGAGTGTGGGAGCGGGTACAAGCCACAGGGGCGGGAGGGTGGGAGCGGGGACAAGCCACAGGGGCGGGAGGGTGGGAGCGGGGACAAGCCACAGGGGCGGGAGGGTGGGAGTGGGGACAAGCCACAGGGGTGGGAGGGTGGGAGTGGGGACAAGCCACAGGGGCGGGAGGGTGGGAGCGGGGGCAAGCCACAGCGCCGGGGTGGGAGGGTGGAAGCGGGGGCAAGCCACAGAGCTGGGGTGGGAGCATGGGAGCGGGGGTAGGCCACAGCGCCATGCGGGGGCAAGCAACAGCACCCAGCGGGGGCAAGCAACAACACCAGGGTAGGCGGGTGGGAGCGGGGGCAAGCAACAACAAAATTGCGGGGCAAGCGATAACACCCGAGTGGGAGCGGGGCAAGCAGCAACAAAAGGGTGGGCGGGTGTGAGCGGGGCAAGCCACAGCACCAGGGTGGGAGCGGGGCAAGCAACAGCACCAGGGTGGGCGGGTGGGAGCAGGGCAAGCAACAGCACCAGGGTGGGCGGGTGGGAGCGGGGCAAGCAACAGCACCAGGGTGGGTGGGTGGGAGCAGGGCAAGCAACAGCACCAGGGTGGGTGGGTGGGTGGGAGCAGGGCAAGCATCAACACCAGGGTGGGTGGGAGCGGGGCAAGCAACAACACCAGGGTGGGCGGGTGGGAGAGGGGACAAGCAACAACACCAGGGTGGGCGTGTGGGAGAGGGGGCAAGCAACAACACCAGGGTGGGCGGGTTGGTGAGGGGGCAAGCAACACCACCACCAGAGGGGGCAAGCAACAACACCAGGGTGGGCGGATGGGAAAGGGGGCAAGCAACACCAGGGTGGGCGAGCAGGGGCAAGCAACACCACCAGCGTGGGCGGTGGGAGCCACAGAGCTGGGGTGGGAGCATGGGAGCGGGGGTAGGCCACAGCGCCATGCGGGGGCAAGCAACAGCACCCAGCGGGGGCAAGCAACAACACCAGGGTAGGCGGGTGGGAGCGAGGCAAGCAACAGCACCAGGGTGGGTGGGAGCGGGGCAAGCATCAACACCAGGGTGGGTGGGTGGGAGCGGGGCAAGCAACAACACCAGAGTGGGCAGGTGGGAGTGGGGCAAGCAACAACACCAGGGTGGGCGGGTGGGAGAGGGGGGCAAGCAACAACACCAGGGTGGGCGGGTGGGAGAGGGGGCAAGCAACAACACCAGGGTGGGCGGATGGGAGAGGGGGCAAGCAACAACACCAGGGTGGGCGAGCAGGGGCAAGCAACACCACCAGGGTGGGAGGGTAGGAGCAGGGCCGGACTGGGAACTGAAACCGGCCCTGGCAAACTGCTCGGCCGGCCCCCCTGGGGGGCAGGGGTGTGTGCGGCAGAGCTGTTTGATAGGACCGGTCTTGGCCGATTTTGTTACAGGGGGCCGATATTGCTAGCCCCCGGTAACAAAAACGGCCCCCAGGGGCCCAAAACCGGCCCCCACCCTGGCAGCCCACCGGGGAAACGCCTGGTGCCCGCTACGGCCAGTCCGGCCCTGGGTAGGATCGGGGGCAAGCAACAACACCAGGGTGAGCGGGTAGGAAGGGGCAAGCAACAACACCAGGGTGAGCGGTTGGGAAGGGGGCAAGCAACAACACCAAAGCGGGCGGCTGGGAGCGGGAAAAACAACAACACCATGGCAGGTGGGTGGGAGCGAGGCAGGGCGGGTGGGTGGGTGGGAGCGGGGCGGGTGGGTGGGAGCGGGGCAAGGCAGGCGGATGGGAGCGGGGCAAGCAACAACACCAGGGCGGGCGGGTGGGAGCGGGGCAAGCAACAGCACCAGGGTGGGCGAGCGTTGCAAGCAACAACACCTTAAGGACACAAGTAATGTGTCCATGCTTCAGGTGAGAGACAAACACACAAAGAGGAAGGTAGCCTATGGCAGTTGACCAATAAGAAGCAAGCGAAGGAGAGTGACAATGAAGCCAACAAATGGTAAGCAATGAGAGGTCTCTAAGCGTACTGATAGGATACAAAAGGACTCCAAGAGACAGTGCATGTGCTGTCTAATGGAAACCTAAAACTGTTTAAATTTCAATCTAGTTAAGATTCCCTATTCTTTCAATATTATAAACAAGCTGCTTTGTATATATCTCTATTTCTCTCTATAGTTATGTGTACATACCTGAAAAACGTGCTCTCACCCAATGCAATGAAACTAATTTATCGACCACTGCTAGATGAGAAACTAAGCTTTCCCTTCAATTACGCCAGCATGTAATCTTAAAGTAAGACGCACATCTCTACAGCATGTGCATTAACCAGCCCGTTCTCCTTGCCAGCTATTTACCTAGGTTGCGAACGGCAGACAATCTTGAACCCTGGGTAACTCAATTTTTTAACTAAGGGTTTTTACTGATCATGTCAGATGCCAATTCCAAATTTTAAGAAAAAAAAAATGTAGGTGTAATGACAAAGTTGGCGCTATAAGAGTGCTTCATGCATTAAATTAATCGTTAATGTATTTGTATCGTGCAGGTATGCTCCTGGAATGATGGTGGATGCTTTAAGTAAGGGCGCATTTTACAATTGGGAATTATCAATAGAGCAGCGTAGCAAAAAGTGGAAAATAAAGCTTTCTTTACCTCGATCACCATTCATCATTGAGATCTCTTTAATTTTACAATCAGTGAAAGACGCATGCCTTGGGTATAATGCCTTCACGAAGGGATCGGAAACAACTCTGTTACACTCAACCCATCTCCCAGCGAAGGGGATCAGAGGCGTGTTTACACAATACTGTGTGCCATGAAAGCTGGCAGGCCTGCCCAGAGGATACGAGCAGAAGCCTGGATGCAAGAGCGGAAACCATGCGGCTGGATTTGATATTTGGACTCGATCTGAAGCAGATGCTACCTTCGGCTGCTTCCAGGTCCCTGGAAGTGTTCAATGCTGTCCATTTAATGCAGAGCAGATCACAACTTGTCAGCACTGCTGCTGATGTGAGCCAGTGAGATCACCTGCAAAGTAAAAGCATTACAGGTCTCACCACACTGAGTAGCAGTCAGCTACCCCTGTTCAACAGCTGGTTCGCTGTTTAATGTACCTGACAATGGTCCAGATGCTCTGCGTCACCTGCACTGGAGGCTGCACCAACTGAACACAAAGGGACCACATGGTAACACTGACTCCACTTCGTGTACTCTCCGCAGAAGGGCCTCAGGCTGGGTGAGAACTCTGCCTTCACCATAAGCTTCCAGGCTGTGGGTTTTCGGTGGTCACCAATGTACATTTTCAGCACATTCTACTTGGTCAACTCCAATGTAGTGCTGTATATGGAGATAGGAGAAGGTATGAGTGCTTCTGAGTGTTGCAGGGTAGATTACTAGTAGCATCATGTGTGAGGTCGCTAAACATCACTATGCCAGGGGGCACTGATGAACGAGTAACAGTTATCTATTTTAATAACGTGGCCCCTATGGCTCTTGCATTCCCCAGGCACCACCACATTATTTCATTCTATTTAATATATTTATTTTGAGTGTTCTCTAGCGAGTGCATGCAGAGATGTGCGCATAGTTACTTACTAAAGACTTACAGTCCCTTGGTTCGAGGAACAGAAGCATATTGATCTCTTCGGAAGGGTGTGAGTGTGGCGTGGTTGGTCCAGAACCTGGGAGCCTCAAGGGAGATGCATCATTCCCTCAGCTGTGCATGTGGTTGCATATGTGCTGCATGATGTTTCAGGACAAAGATAGGTCTGAGGAGTCTACTGGATATATGTGGGTATATCTTTTTACAAAGAGAGGCCAGGACAATGTTAATGACGCATTTGTGGCTAAAACATCATCCTGAGCAGGATCTGTGCTCTGACCAAAGATAGTAGAAGATATTTAATATGGTGCTGTGGAGTATCTGATTTTAGGGACTGATACAAGGGTGGTTAGTGCAGTCTAGACTTTTATCGGCGGCCAACCTGCCATTCAGAGATTCCAAGTACATGGTTTGGGGTTATTTTGTGGCACCACAGTCAGATGAAGATTTGAGATCAAATAAGGGAGCAGTCTTGATAAGACGTCTCATCTTGAAGAATGGTGCTTCATTACGGCGTTGACCTCAAGCTAAGCTTACCAGTGGGTGTTGAGTGAGGTGAGGGCGATGGATACTGTTTAAACAAAACAGACCAAATGGATATGACAACTATTAAATGGAGAGATAAACATGAAAGAGCGCAGGTATTTCGCACAATACTTGTTGAAGACATACAGCTTCTATAGCTAAAGCTCGGTCTAAAATTCCCAGGTTGGTTGCCTGTTATTTCAGTCACTGGAAGACCTTCCTCTACCTTGAGGAAACCACAAGGGATGCTGACCCCAGGAACAGCTACCAAGTGATTAGAGCGATGCTCTAGGAATGAGTCTCACAGCGAGGGCTTTCCTCATCTCTAGCCCCATCTGGTCCAAATTCTCAACCGGTCTCCAGTAGAAGTGCCACTACAAGCAAAATGGCCCAAAAATGTTATCATGATGAAGGGACAGGTGGGGACAAACTGAAGACATACTAAGTCCTTTTAAATTAATCATTTTTTCTCTTCGGAGAGGAACAAAGAAAAAAACAAATGTCAAAGTCTGTGCTTCTGGTGTGGGACTGCAAATCTATCACCCCTATAGAAGATGGCAGATGAGGACCAAGAACTTTCAGAAGGTCAATGTCTTGGCGATAATCTATCCTTAATAGCTGCCAGCATTTCATGTGCTCTTCGGGTTCTTCTCTGAGAACCTGCGATAAGAATGAGCAGTAAGGTCCTTCTCTTATGGGTCCTTTAGATTCCCTGCGGCCCTTCTCCAAGCAACACATTTTGGACCCCCATCTTTCCGGAGATTAACTGGCACTAGTCTAAACCTTGACCATAGTCTTGCATATCTCTTCTCAGAAGATGCACATTGCTATATGGAGAATGCACTTCTCTCTACACAGGAACTGCCCGGCGTCACAAGAGGAGAGGAGGCTTCTGTGAGAGAGCTTAAATCAAGGTGTCTACCATATGCACATGAGAATGCATACTGCTTTCTGAGCTATCTTAAAGACTGCTTGAGCTGAGAACATTGGTACATGTCATAGCATTCCAGCAGAGGACACGTAAGGGTAGAGTTGAGAAGGTACACACACTCTTGCGGATTTGCACCCTCTGTTGTGTGCCTGCCTGATGTGTGTCAGAAAGGGGAGCCTCTCACAAACCTGCAAGCCCTGAGGAGCACGTACTCCAGGTCAGAGGTGCAGAGCCATGCTCAACATTCCTGTGGGGGAGAGATTTCACCAAGTGTCTGTCCTCATAGAAGGGTGTAAATCATAAACAGCACATTTCCTGCATTTGCCACTCAGCAGGTGAAGGTGCTATATTTGGTTGTTGTAGGGGAAAATACTGCACTTGATGCATCCACCTAGGCATGACCAGCCCATTAACTTTAGTAGTTTTCAACATTCTTGGTTTATCATAGGGTATAACGTTCTACAGCCTGCCTTGTGGCATGCACTGTAAAATGGATGCTTAGGTGTTTCAAAAGAAAATATCAATTTATCATGGGGTCCTCATGGCCTCATATGCAAGCCCTCCCAACTCGGACCTTGGAATCTCCATAGAACAACTAAGAGGAGCTTGGCCATCATGACTACCACACTGCTCCACCTCATCACACATGTCTGAAGACTTTTGAATCCATACTGAAAATCTCATGAGATGTAGGCTCACACTGTCTCACCAGTAGATAAACTTCTACAGATTGTCGAATAACATCCACCCTCATAGCACTTCAACACAGATCTGGGGGGTCTGCAGGAAAGGCCACAAGATACCACCAACACAGCACAAGCTTCGGTCGTGGGAATACAGTATAAAGGAAAGGCACACCAACACTAGAGGTATGAGTAAAGGCAACTTGCTTGATTGCCTCAATGCCGCGACTGGTGCGTTTTACATTGCTAAAATTAATTAAATTAGCAGCTGCAAAAAGCATGTCCAATCCCCATGAACAACTGCTTCCTAGTTCGAGATATATGCCACAGCTCAGGATTATCAACCTTCAGTATAGATAACACCACCTGCAAAACAGATAGCTTTCCACAAACTACATAAGCAACATATTGTGAGGTTCTGCGCATGCCTTGAAGATGTCGAAAATTCCAATTAGACCACTGATCGTGTGGCAGAAAAGTGACCAGGTGCAGGACTCAGAAGTCACAATCTAGACCCACCACACCAACTATACTACAATCAGAACAGAAGTTGGGTTGCGACCAATAGATGAATGAATGAAAAAGCACTTGTTAAGCGCATGGCTACCCGAGGGCATCCCAGCGCTAATAACGGCAAGCAGTAGAGAACCAACCGGGCTACGGGAAAAGCCAGGTTTTTAACAGTTTGCGAAAGGCAAGATGGTTGGGTTCCTTGCGCAGAGGGAGGGAATTCCAGAGCTTTGCGGCATTGTAAGAGAACAGATGGCCCCCGCTTCTAGCTTTGCTAATCCTAGGAACTGCAGCAAGGTGTAGGGCGTCAGAACGAAGGCGTCTGTTGGGACGGTAGGGTCGAACAATAGAGTGATTGATGGAGGGGCCAATTCCGGCTAACGTCTTATGAGCAATGCACATAGCCTTGAAAGTGACTCTCTCCATAATAGGGAGCCAGTGGAGGGATTTCAAAGCAGGTTTTGCCGATTGGTGTTGTGGAATATCCAGAAGAATTCTGGCAGCCCAGTTCTGTACCGTCTGGAGTTTTGAGAGGGTTGCGCAAGGGGACCCTAAATAAAGGGAATTCCCGTAGTCCAGATGCGATAGAATGAGGGTCTGGACCATGAGCTTCCTTGCCTGGAATGGGAGGAGAGGAAGAACTTTGCGAAGCATCTTTAAGATGCCGTAGCAGGTGGCCGCCACATTACTTGCCTGGACCTTGAAAGTCATATCTTGATCCAGCCAGATACCCAGGCTTTTTATCTGGATCTTGGGAACCGGAACCGGACCCAGAACGGCCGGCCACATTATGTTGGGGTTGAAGAAGGATGAATTAGGTGTTGCAATGCCAATGCTTCAATGTTTCAACTCGTGACCAAAGAAGGTTCTGTAATGAAGGCCGAGAAGTCACAATGCCTTTTCCCTTCTGGGGGCACCAGGGTGGGAGGCAGGACTCTTGTTCAAACCAAGAGGGGCTTGCGATCACAGAGTGGATGAATGCAAGTAGATGTAGTGCATATGTTTGAGACCGTCAGCAACTGAGCACGTGGAAACAGCACAATACAGAAATGGGCACTGAGGCTTGGTGTGAGGTAGTTGGTCCTTCTGTGTACTTTGTTGCACTCTATCCACCTGCTGTTTCACCGTCTCCCTGTGGTACCCACCATTCCCGTTACCATTGCCGGGAGTAAGGGCTGCAGTCATGTTGGTAGGAGATGAACAATAGGTGGTCGAAAGACCCCCAGCAATCAGATACACCTCATCCTTAGCGGTCACACAAACAATAACGTTCAACAACAGACCCATACACCCAAGGAGACGGATCACTGCATCCTTCCTTTGTAGGCAAAAGAAAGAAGTAGGCATGAACACTAGGAGCAGGCCAGTCATTCATGTCCATGTATACGAACCAGATAGTCACCTATGGTGTCAAGTTACATGAGGTACCAAATTTTAAGAAAGAAAATATAAAATTAAAGAAACTGTCAATTAAAAATAAAAGTTGCAGGAACAGAGTTAATGATTTTTGGGTACCAGTCTCTGGCAGCTAGTCTAGGGCCATTAAAGATGAACCCTGGTGCAACTCTACCATTTCTAGAGGTGGCATCTCTTACAGGAAATCCCATGAGAACCATTGTCAAGGGACAACAGAACATCAGAGCTCACTGGCAGAGAACAGACTAAACATTGGGGGTTAAACTCATGCATGTCTGGAAGGTGACGTGAGCCCGGAATGAATATGAAATCAAAAGATAGAACCAATCATTATATAAAAATAAAAGCGTTGTGACTCCAAGGACGTAGATGCAAGGCACGTTCATCATTGCTTCTGGCACAGACCATGTAACAGGGCCCTCCCCTCTTCCTATACGGGCCAGACTCTGCGTCAACAGCACATCTGGCCGCACATTAGATGTGGGTGGGAAACAGGGCCTTGGCAAGTGGTCCCAACTCACACAAAAATGTGTTTCAAGAGTTGTCTACCGGTACTTCCCAGCAGCCAATCACCCACTTAGGTTGCAAAAGTACTTTTTTCTGCAAGCAGAGCCGTTTGATTAAAAACAAAGGCTGAAAAGTTTCAGCAAGTTCAACTCAAACAGCTTGTGGCGGCCTCCGTTCTTTGAAAAGGAAGAGAAGAGGAATGGAGATCTCTGGTCCCAACATTGGTTATTCCATCCATTCTTGAAATTTGGCCAAGTTTTGGGCTTCCGACCACAACTAAGGCGGTTCCTCGACTGACAGCGTAGTATTTGGACTATGACCTTTCCTAGAAAATTACCCTAGGGTGTTGCTGTTGTGTGAATCACTGGGATTACGGAGGGGTGGGGTGATGTGGGCGAGACACTGCTTCTCGAGCCAAGAATCAAGCGTTCCAATCCCAGTTACGCATGGAGGCGTCTGTGTGATCTTGAGCAAATTGCAGTCCTACCCAGCCTCCTTCAGACAACAAAAAATCTGTGGGGGGAGTGATGATAATGCCAAGATCCTAATAATATGCGCAGAGCCGAGTGTAAACACGTGACAGAAGATCAATTTTCAGCAGCTATTCAAAAATAAAACGCACAGAGCGCACAGCTACATCTAAGACAACGTAAGACATACAAATTACATTCAGGCTGGTCATAAGACTCCGATGTGGCCAATCGAAGTGGGTGTAACTACTTGAAAACACGGACTGCTCATAACAACCAAGGATGATGCGGTTCAAGACCAGGAGTAAAATATGTTCACTAAAGCTGAAGACCAGGATTAAGATATGTTCACCAAAACTCCAAACCAGGAAAAAATGTTCACTAAATCCAACACCCTTGCTACTACTACAATGCTGCTTCAATGCTACACCGATCCTCTCCCAGTCGGTCACCACCTATAACTAACCGCTCTGACGACCACGGCGTGCTACAGGGCCCAACAAAGGTTAGGAATGCACTTCATAAATGCTTGTAATAAAAATGAACAAGGATGAAAAACATCATAAATGTGGTAACACTGCAAACAATGATATCCAATCTGGAAGCTATGAAAAGCTTGCACATGCCACAAACTCCTAGACCGGAAGTGTAAATTCCTAGACCAGAAGTGTAAACTCCTAAACCGGAAGTGTTCATTCCTAGACCGGAAGTGTTCATTCAGCAGCTGAAGGAGATGTTATACAGTGGCTAAGTTAAAGACTGTGCTTTTGGGAACCAAGCCCTGTGCGCAGAGGGTGTTCTTGCCATTTCAGCAAGTGCCACAAGGATCTTCTTTCTATAAATCTATTGGGCAAGTACATTCAAAATTTGAAGTGCCCTTGTTTGCTTGGGCGCTCGAGTCAATCCTCTTCGGACCGTGCTTCTTCCCATTATGGAATATGCACCAGTCAGTGCCCCATTCATTCTAAGAGTGGTGGAAAATGTGTAGATCATCAAAAGAATGGTTTACAGAAGGGGCTCTCTGGATGGAGTCAAGGAAGGTCCTAGGAAACTTCCGGGGCACCTACAGCCCTCTGGGAAGGCCAGAAAGTTCGATGTGAGCATGTGCACTCAGCGATCAGCTCTTGAAATGAAACCCTTCAAGCTCCTTCAACTATCCACTAATCACCAACACACACTCACAGAAAAGCCAGTAGCACCACCTCAATTCACGAGGGAGTAATACATACTATATGGTAGGCAAATCGAGCAACAGTGCTGTAAAACATTCCACATTTTGCAATCAGCTGATATGGCAGCTTAGCCGCTCGGCACTAATGCATCCTGCCTGCAAGATCCAGTGGTATGCCAGTTTCTGTCAAACTCACCCACTGTTCTAATCCCAACTTTTTCAAAGGAACAAACTTTGTGTTATAAGGCAAACTGTATAATCTTTCTGTGGTTCACTCCCCTCACCTAAAAAACTAGTAAGTATTTAGAAACATTCTACGCACCGGTGTCATAAATTACACTACATTTACATTTTACAGCTTACAAGGTCAGTCAGCTGCCCAGAGAACATGTCATCACCTCCTTCAGTTTGGAATGCAACACCCTGCATCCTACCAACAAAAGCAACAGCCACAGCCAAAACCTTCTTTAGTTAGTTACATATTGACATGAAAAAGGGAGTGGCGGGGTCAGTTGCGGACAGCAAAATCATATTATTCATGATTACAACCTCCAACAGCAGGCTGGCTGTGAGAAGCAAACTAGATGGGGGTTGCCAGAGATGTTTATACAGGGTTCAACAGAGACAAAATGGAGGACAGGGATTGGCGCTTCTGGGCAGTGGGGAGGGTTCGATGTTTTTTCATCTTGCTATCGGGGAAACTCCACAGAGGTGGTAGCCAGACCTCCCATGTTGCAAAAGAGTGCTACATTGCAGCCATTCTGCTCCCCAACTGCACCCCTACTTCGAGAGCGATCCAACTGGCTGCGGCAAATTCCCTACAAATTAGACAGGGGAGCATCATTACTCTATGTTGTGACTCAAGACATAATGACATTGTGCAGCCTCTTCCAGGAACAGGCAAGGAACTCCCTTGCCTGAAAGTCCCTCCCTGGACTCCATCCCCGACTGAGAAACCGACTAGCTTCTAATGCGCACAGTGTGGCGAAGCTACAGCATACACCTGCCTCGTTGAATGCAGCTCTTGAGGCGTAATGAGAAATGAGAGGCCGCGGCTAATGCTTTCCCGCCCACCTCCTGAGGTCGGGAGAATCCCTGCCAAGGAGGAATTAAAGACGAACAGATCATTCTTTGTGGCGGGAAACGCTCTCCCTCTTAATGCGGCGCATGAATAAGAAGCGTACCCGACTGTTGGCAGAGCATCCACTAAACATAGTTATTAACTCAACAAAAAGCTCTTAAGATATGGAGAGCAGCATTTGGATGGCTTCTGAAACGTTTTGGTTCTTTAGGGCGAGGCGAGCCTCAACATGCAAAGCAGATATTGCCAAGTTTTACACCATCAAAGCAAGTTCAACATGTCTAATTCAGGGTTCTGCATTAATGTCATTTTTAGTCCCTTCTGCAATGCACGTTCAGTTTACATTTAAAAGTTGTCAAAGGAGCATCATAGGTACAGAGAGCCCAGTTTGCAATGGACCATCTGTGACTTCAGAAAGAATCAACTGGTAGCCATGAGTTTCCAGGTGTTACCTGCGTTCCATGGCAGTTTTTAGGTTCCCTCACTTATCAGTTCTATTACACTTCTGTTTAATGTAGATATACCATAGAGACACATGATCCAGAGGCTTGATCAGCACTGTCATGAATATGGTGATGATGCCCAGAACCATGTCTTATTCCAAGGTGACCCGGGGATGACTTGTTAGGCTGAGGTAATGAGCTATATGAAGAGGACTTCGAGCAAGACAGACACAGGGATTCTGGGATTGGAGAACCAATGCAGGTGCTGGAGTTGCCATTTGTTAATGGGGTGTTCCCTTGCCCAGTGAATTCAGGGAACAACCAGTGTGTCATATTTGGCCATAACCTATACATGTATGTCCAACTTATTGTTACAGTGACTCGTGGGATTTTCTATATGAAGATATTTAGAAGGCTGTCAATTCTAGAATGGCAGACCCTGTCCACATCTTGGTGTCAACCCATTCTGACTCAGAGAATTCAGGTAAAGATTCCCCTTTGACTCAGTAGGTTGCTACAAGTGATGCTAAACAAAGAAGATTAGGTGCACAGAGGAATCTCTCACTTGAACCACAGAAAACCATTTTGCAGATTATCACTGGTTACCTTCTAATCTTCCAGGTCAGGTTTAACTAATCCCAAACTTCTTTCAGCCTTCAATGTATGCTGTGTTTCTCGAACTATAACTTGACTGGTAAACCCGTGTAACAAGAACTGCGCCTACAGAGTAACTAGCAAGCAAGCGTCCACTCGGATCGAAGGGACTGCACCAAAAAACGTGATAATGTCTTCTAGACAACGTCTGCAGAGGGCTAAATGCGCTGCTACCAGACCTAAGGGGCAGGCCATTATTTCAGTCTCCCTAAAACACAAACCTGTCCTCTTTAACCCTTCTTTAATGATCATTTTTTATTTAAAAGTCTTAAAACTATAAATGTTTCTTTCGTAAAGTACCCTCATGCACCATTTAGTGGGAAGTGAAAAATATTTTACTACAAAAAAGAGAGTGGAACAAGGAAGAGCATTCAGCGTGCCTGTCTTTCATACCAGATAATAATTAGCACCATATTTATTTTTAAGAATTTGACGTGCTCGAGAGTAACATCAAATGACACCATGTAGATTTTAAATGGTTACCCGCAACAAAAAAGCTGTGATTCTTTGGGAATTAAGAGGTGATCTAGCAGTGATTGGGAATTCACAATAAGTCAATCGCTACCCCCACTCATGATGCCCTGAACTAGAAGATTTTCCCTGAATTGATACAGGATTCCCACTGAAACAAGGAGCAGTGACTCCTTTTGTAGGAGCGTTGATGTAAGATTTATACTGGACCACTCACCATGCATAGCAATGGTCCATCAAGTCCAACTTCAAACTCCAGGTCGAGCTTGTACCTCCGCCCTATTTACTTTTGTACATTCTGCTAAGGGTGAACACATTGTACTGGTCTTAAATGTTTACGCTTGCTTATGAATCAAGACTGTATTAGACGGCGTGGTTTAGAGAGACCTGCTGATCACTAATATTCAAAATCACCCTCCAAGACGCATCTCCAAGGTGCTTCAAACATGTATAAGTTCTGGACAGGAAAATATTCAAAAACTCTATAAGTTGTGTAAATTACAACATACCTATAAGGTTCCAACATAAAAAGCTATTTAAGGAGCTGGTTGTATTTTCAGGGAGAACCTCAATTAGCAAGAGACTTCTTTGCTGGTGTTACTAGAAGAGCAGCCACGTGACTATTCGGCACGTAGGTCTACAACAACGAAGGGAATACTATATCAGAATTTAGTTAATCTCTGGTAGCCAGGTCATTTGTGGTTCTGTGGTTTAAATTATTCTAAGTACTTGGTAACTACAATAGCCTAATAGCCCACTGCCAAGGACTATACCAGTTGTTAAAGGTCCTGAACCCGAGCAACAGGCGAGGGTCTATAACAAGGGAGAGGGTCTTTAACAACTGGGATAGTTCAAGTCAGAAGGGCTATAAGGCTATTAAAAACATCCCACCCACCAAGGGAAAAATGAGCTAAATTAAAAAGAGTGAAGCAGAAAGACAAACTTTACAATGTTGGAGCCTGTGTGTACCAGTCATTATTAGCCCGGAGTCGTTTTCTTGCTTTCCGAGGAGCTCTCAACATTTCAATTTTCTAATACAAAATAAATACAGGACTGCGCCTAGAAGTGGAACCAGAAACCAGGACTGCTATTCAAGAATGATGCCAAAGTTAAATACCCGTTGACCAAAGAGAAACAAGACGGTGTCATATGAAATACTAAGAAGGATTTGTAATAGATAAATTGACAAGACACTTTTAAAAGGCATTAGGGATGATCTCTATGAACAAGTGAGCTCACAGATGTTGAGGCCTGAACAACAAGAGTCAACTGTACCACAAGGTTTCTTCCCGAACTTGGGATAACTGTGTCTTCTGTGGCAAAGTTGGCAAAGTAGGAGAGGAAGTCACCTATTTGGCAATCTGTTGCCACATCAAACTAGGAAGGATCCTAGGACTGCCTACAAGTAGAAGGGAGGCGGGTAACAATGCTGTTAGCAGATAATGTGGCAGAAATAGGGGTAGGAGTTATACCATTTATAGAGGGTGGGGCGAGGGAGCATCTTTGGCTAATAGGGAAAGGTTGGTTGGTGTAAGGATGGCAGCAATCATACTATCAGCCAAACAATTCGCTCCATTCGGAGAAAAGGCTGTAGGAGAGGTCAGGAGAGATACAGGTTGGATGGTTTGAACAGTCACTTAACCTTTCCCTCTCCATTTCATGCATCAGGACTCAAGCAAACCAATGGGTCCAGGGAACTTCCTGAATAAGGGAGTGGTAGACTGCATGGAATGAAGACATTTATTAACAGCACCTTGGAGGCAGAATAACCTTGGAGTGGAACTAAGAACTTTTGTTGAGGAACTTTGTTTGTATATTGTTGCAGATGCTATCATTATTTTGAGGAAATGTCTCCATGACAATAATTTGTATTGTGCAAACTGAATAAACCCTTTGCAAAGCAGTCATGGCCGGATGTCCTCACTTCAGGAGAATTTACAACCTCATACGAGAGAGCATCATTCAAGGGCCAAAGTTCTCCATCCCAGTCAAAAGGGTTTCATCAATATACCAGGAGGGAAGCTATTTTCTGTGAGACAGCTTTAGAAGTCATCATTTACATTGTCTATTTAATGATATGACTAGCTGTAAATAATGTATATTCTGCTTCCAGGGAAACACTTTGAGGGCGCGCAATGTACACATTCACCAATTGCTTACTCAATTATGCAAATGTACAATAAATAATCATGACTATTTAAGTAATCCATTAGATCACTTGAAAGAGGTCCCTGATGAAACATGAAAACAAAGGTTTGAGAAGGGAATGCCCTTGCCTTCAGCTCAGTGGGAGAGGGTCACATAGAGCATTACGGTGCAGTTAGCTACTAGCCCTAGTCTGTGGTAAAGGAACCCTCCCTCCAGTCTTGACCACAGTGACAATTCAGGAAGCGCTGTGGTTCTACTTCGGTTTAATCTCGCAAATGAAACCACTGTTTGCAGCACTCTATTAGGCTACCCTTTACAGCTGAATGGAGAGTGGTGCTCAGGGTGTCCTCGGGTAGCCAACTAAGACCTTAACACGTCCAAAATGCCTTGAGGCCTGTGGAGGATGCTCTCCTTCGAGTCAGAACATGGTATAATAACGAGGAATGTAAGGGTCTTGTCGCACAGATTATCTTCGATCAACAGTAGAAGTATCTATGCTGCAGTGGTACGTAACCCTTCAGTCCTGTGTATACACAAAACTCATTGTTGCCTGGGGCAACTATCCTTCAGACTTTAAGATAAAGATGCATACTGTTGCTATGGCACTGAGATGAACACTCAACTGTTTTTGGTGACCCGCACTATGACAGACCCCTCTCCCATTAGGACAGGGCTGAGCCTCATTAATCAGAGTAAGGACCATTGACAGGAACAGGTTTCATCACTGGCTGAGAGAGCTCAGTAGCGTTCACTCGCTGTTCCAACTTGCTGGTGCTGTGAAGTACCTGTAATGTGACAAGCAAACACTGCACAGAACAATTCCATACAGTAAAAAGTAATACCAGCTGAGGTACTCTGTCCACAGTATAAGTAAACCTTAGAAGGAAACCTTTGTACGACACGTGTAGGATGACGATTAACGCAAACAACATGATAGATGATACATTAGAAAATAAATACATGAAAACTAAGGGAATTTAGTCGTTTTTGTTGTATTCTTTGAGGTCCTGAAATGCCATGGGGACACTCGGCGGTGAGCGGGTACGTATAAAACTCTTATCAAGAAAATATTAGGATATTAGGATCAATTTTGTTCTCACTAGCAGGCTGGCCATATCCCTTCAATACTCAAATGACTGTCCTGCTCATTGCATCTAACACATACCAGGATGGGAGCCCAGTTTGGTCAGGCATGCAATCTTAGAGCCCAGAGAATTTGACTCAGCAACTCCCACTCAGATCGGCATGAATCAGCACTTTATTGGAGAATGGACTCATCTGTGGCAATCAAGGGACAGAAGAGCTAGTTTCTTAGAAAGTAACAACAGTTTCTAGCTCGGAATATTGATCTCCACTAATCCATGTGACCCTCCCCCACCAGCCCCATGAAAGCAGTACTTTTGTAATATTCTTTTGACGGTGAGCAGCCAGAACCTATAATGTGGCGGTCCCATGAGCCAGGAAGAAGGCTTCATGACAATGGTGGGGCCAGACTGTGCAGCCGCTCTTTTTGAGTACTTCTCTTTTACAACAGTTCACGTGTGACTGGAGGGCAGTACGTTCTTCAAGCACTGCTCTCATGGGAGGAAGTATGAGAACTTGATAAGAAACACATTTGTTATTTTTCACTGGCACAAAATATTTATCTCAAGCTACCTTTCTTAGCGTTAGTGAAAATGAGAAAATGCAGAAAGATAAGAAAAGTATGAGGTTTTGGCAATAATTCCTTGGGCAAAATATTTTGCACAAGCTAGTGAGGGAAACAACAGTGACAGCTACACCATATTTGAAAAACAGCTGAAAACATTCAGGGGCAACAGGATTCACATCCAGAAATGGATCTCACAAGACAGAACTAATATATGCAAGTATTTACCAGAAAGAAAATATACATTTACACTTTAAAGGATGGAGAAAGATCTTGTTTCCTGCATGAACCCGCCATTCGGCTGGGTCTAGATGAAGCGATCTGCCTAGTTCTGGGAGCTGGACTGGCCATTCTGTCGCTCCGGTATTTCCCCGGTAGGAGGCGGGATAGGGGGCTACCTTCAGAGCGGCATCAGCTGACCTGGGACAACCAGCCTGCCCAGTGGCCCATTCTAGTTGCGTTCTCATGCAGTGCTCGGCCATTTTGAACATTTGCCCATGACTGATGTTGCTTTACAGCCCAGCCTTGATAGTTCTGTCTTTTTCTTGGGAGTGGGTGGGGGTGGCTGGGACTAGCAGAAGAGGTGGGAGGTTGGTCATAGAATCTAAATGAATGCGCTGCATGTCACGTGCACAAACCTGCTGCATCTCGATGAAAATTGAAGTGGCTCCGTTCTCATGATTTGCACAGCAGTTTGCCAAGCAGCTGCACAGAAATAAAGACCCATGGCAGCTCCAAGCAGCGAGTATGATTCGATAGTCCATTTAACAGCTGAAAGGGATAACTCAGTTGGAAGCTCTTACGATGATTCGCTGTAATTTAATCACGTTGAGTCAATCTCTGATGATTTTCACATGGCGGTCTCCTCAGGGCAGTCACCAACCAAGCACCCGTGCCCAATGGCTCACAGGGTAACAACCAGTGGTTAATTTGTGAAAGAAATAAGTGCTGGGGCTCTCGTCAGGAGACAGGCTGCACAAGCCCATTGCTCCTAATAGTGCCGCCTATAACAGAACTAAGTACTAACCATGAAACCCTACAAGTGGGGAGAGGGAGTGGCATAATGACCAGAGCTGCCTACTTTGGAGCTGGGGAACCAGGTTCGAGTCTCGTGGTAGGCTTAACATCCTGTGATCCAGAGCAAATGACTTAGTCTCCCCAGGCCTACAAAAAATGAATGTGTACTTAACTGGTGCTCATGAAAAGCGCTCCAATACCTTTGGGTCAAGTTTGCGCTATAAGCACCGGTGTTGACGATTAAGTGCCGGTTCGGAGCAACGGAAGCCACCGGCTCAAATTAAGCACTGGTAACAACTAGCAAGGCACAGTTTGCCTACCTCCTCCTATATCTCCAAGTGCCTCGGTGCTGCCCTTACCGTTTCTAGATATTGCGATATTCAAATGTGTTTTCATAGTCTGGAAAAAATTAAGTCAAGAAACCTTCTATATTTGCCCTTTCAATCTGAGGAAATTACAAAAATCCTGTACAATCAAATATATCAACATTTACCGTAGCATGTGAAATGCATCTAAGTATTTTAAGTGCAGAAATGTTTTTTCTATTGGTATTTATTGGAAATTTGGCCTTCCTGTGGTGTCACCCAGATATTTTTCTGAACCCTAATTTTTGTTGGCCATATATCTCTGTTCACTTTACCACTGCCAACTAGTGTAAGTTGCTGCTAATACACTTGGTTTATTTAATTTACTCATAAGTCTCCAGTATGTGGTACCAGGTCTTCCTAGGGTCTGTAAATTAAATGCTACCAGTGGCCTGCAGCACTCATCGTGCCACTCACTGCAGTAGCACTGTAAAACCTTTCTCCAGGCCTACCATTGTAGCCAGGACTAAACCTTCCTTTAAAATTTTAAAAAGTCACCCCTGAGTAGGCCTTATTTCCCAAAAGGCAGGGTGCATGGTATTTAAAAGTAGGACATGTAAATCTTTAATGTTTTACATCTGCGCAGCCAGGCTACAGAGGGTAGACCTTCAGTCATATTTGCATTGTCACTGCAGTGGGTGACAATGGGTGCTGTGGCCCACTAGTGACATTTACCTTACAGACCCTAGGTAAAATTTGTATTAGGGAATTGTAGATAAGTTAAATATGCCAATAAGGGGCATGCCGATTTCATCATGTTTAAAGGGGGAGCACTTTGCCACTGGTTAGTAGGGGTAAAGTGCAGAGTTTTTTAAAGCCAGCATAAACAGTCAAGACAAAAATCTGGGGGTGCACAGTGCAAATGGTGGCCATTTCCAACAGCCAGCCTTTGTTGCAGTGGCCCTTGTGGATAATGCAAATTGATTTGAATTTAATCTTTGAATCCCCTTGGAGACGGTGGAGTGCTTTGTTAGCTGTTTTGTTAGGCTCAAACTTACATAAGTACAGGCACATCTTGGTGGCTTGCTTGTGTAGTCTGAAGTTTATCAGTCAAATTCTCAGCAGGCCTTTATGAATCGCATTACAATATAGTCTAAGCATCCCACAACATGACGTCTCCTTAGTTCAATTTCACGAGAGGCTTGCACAACAGGCGGGATTTTCCCGAGCAAAGAGGGGGCTTTGAGGGGTGAATGAGAGGTTGTAGTCAAAATACGGTCACTAGGTTTTAGCTTTGTGTAATGTAGGGAGTAGAATTTAGACTGAAGGGCCACTGGCATGGTGGAAAGGCAGTGTTTTGTTCTCTAATATTAGTATTTCTGTTTTAATTCAGATTGGGCAATGCCACCTTTCTCTCATTCAGTGATGCACATAGTCTATGTAATTTTAATATAGTTGGTCGTCTGAGTGGTTTTCTAGACAGACGTCTAGAGTCCAAATACACCTGAAAGTGCATCTGATGTTTAATCTGGTGCTTAATCAAAAGTCCATCTATAGTCAAGTAGGGCACTATGTACACCCTCTGGGGGTGGCGCCTTAACAACCAGCAAGCAAGAACCAAAGTATCAATGGATGCACAGTTAACACTCACAGGAAGGAGAGATTCTTTAAAGATTGGCGTTCCTGAAGCGGCCAAGAGGCTCTGCTTCAATTTCCTAAAAAGTAGATGAAAGACCAAGAAAAGAAATACAAAGGGGCGGGGAAAGACAAATCTAGTAATTTCCCTCTACTTTTTGCTACGTACTGTTGTTTGACACAGACAGCAGCATCAGGCAGCAATCTGGGACAACGACATTACTGAGCAGAATGACAGCAAGTTCATCGTTTGACAAGTAGATGTCAATGCGCGTAAATGCCTCGATGATGGAATGTATCTACTGGCAAATCAATCACAGCGCAGCACAAATACCGGCTTTGACGAGACAGTAATAAGTGCACAGACACTTTGGCTACGCCCACAAAAATACTATTGACCAGTATTCTGAAGGAACCAGGTCTGAGCGTAAACACAGTAATAGTTGTTACAATGGGTAAGACCTTGTTGATTAGGCATTTTACACCCGTTTGTATGTTGAAGGTCTTTGCTTGACCTTGTGAGGGGTTAAAGTTGAATTTCTGTGAAAATAAATGTATCGCTTTAGCTCGCTCAAAGGATAAAAAGACTGGCTCCGCCAATCACAGAGTGTGTGTGTGTCTGAGTGTTAGGGACAAATGGGGAGTCGCACGAATAGCCTCGTCGCCCACAAGTTGCAGGATTTTACACCTGCTAGTTGCTATTTCCCGTCATTATCTGCCATAACCTATGCACACAGATACAGAACTGTGAGAAATGACAAAACCAGCGGTTAATATCCGAAGCAGAAAACAAGTATGCATAATTATTTTCCTGAATTTCAGGTCTACCAGAGTTCAGCAAAAGTGTAAATGAGGTACATGAAACTGGCTGGAAGAGCAGGCCTCTCTTTCTGGGTGTAGTGGGTGGGACAGACAGAGGTTAGATGCAGCCTTATTAAAGCATACACTCTGGGGCATAAACTGTTGATAATTGCCCCTTCTCACGTTATGTGCCTTCAGCATGGTGTAGCTAGTTATTAGCTTGAAATGTCCCCTCAACAGCAGATAATAATCCCTAAAATGTTTAAGTGCATATATTGTATTGTATTGTATTGTAATTGCATTTGTATAGCGCTTACTACCCCTGACGAGGCGTCGAAGCGCTTTTTCGGCGAGTAGCACGCTACTCCGGGACCCATAGAGGATTAGTGTTGAATTAGTATAGTGAAACATGCAAGTAAATTTTAAGTGGTGGATATGTTAGTCAGTTATTTGGATTCAGAAGGATAGCGGAGGGATAGAAGAGGGAAAAAAGGTTTGCATATATATAGCGCTTCTAACCCCTGATATATATGGTTCACTGCAAGCTCAGATGACGCAGCCGGAGGAAATTTAGGAATCAAATAAAATGAAGTAATTAATCATAAAGGATTCCACAAACAGGGTAAGAACTCATTGCAGAAGAGGACTCCGAACTGATTTAACTGCAACTCTCTGAACACTGCATTGTAATGTGTTACAGTGCTCCATAGCAAGCCGAGCGCCGAAGTATGACCAAATAATACATTAATCTTATCCATTTCATTGTATCACTAGGACCTAGACTTGTCCATTGGATCTACATAGAGCAACTAATATTATCCGTTTGGATCTCACCCAGTAAGTAATATCTCAATGTAGCCAAGAGGCACAGAAAAAGGGCTACGCGATAACACCCTGGGCATCGCCGAACCTGCCACCTACCACCCTCCATGCTGTGAACGTCTCAAGTGCATTTTCGACCTCACCTACGAGTCCCGCAGGGTGCTCAAGGTCTTACAGGTAAATGCCATCCATACAGCCATCACCTACCCTGAGCACGCCAGGAGGAAGACCACCATCGCCATGGATGTGCCCGAAGTGTCTAATCCTGCAGCTTGTAAGCCTGAGCGCCAAGATTCCTCCATAGATACTCGAGTACTCTAATCAACGACTTTAGGGTTTCCTAGTGAAGAGTCGAATTCTGCTGCGTTTGCCTGACTCTACATTGAGACAGACTACAATCCTGAAGGCCTGCCAGCCGCTGGCTCCTAGTTGGTCATCTGCAACACTGACCAGCACAATGAAATGTGTGAAGAGCGGTGCGGCGAAGTGAAGGAAGGTGCCAACGTTGTAGGTCACGCTAGAATGTATTCGATGGTGCGTCTATAGTGAAGAGAAAGTCCCTGTGTGATGTGCTGAATGTAGACAGGCTGGTGTGTAAGAGATCTGTGCTAGAAGTGTTCATGAGAGAAGAGTGAGCATGAAAGCGAGTGAGCGTGAAAGAGAGAGAGAGTGTGTGTGTGACAGACAGACAGACAGATAGATATGAGCTGCTCTTGTTGCGTTCTACCCTGGCAGCTCTCCTCACCTGAGATATTTAGATGCCGCTTGCTTGAGACCTTTATGTTTTTTAGGGCTGGGCCCCACCACCACTCGTTGAAAAGGCATTAGGACAAACCCACATCAAATTTATGAGAGCCACACTAGAGTGCGCTGGGCACACATTAAGGAACTGATTCATACAAGTATTGGCAGTAATATTTAGGCAGGGTGGGTGTACCTATAAGGTACCTTATGACCCTATCAGCAAGAGTAGCAAAGGGAGATCATACTGCCTTTTTGATGGAGGACCAACAGATAACAAGCCTTGGCAAAGCCAACAGGTCTGGTGTTGACCGCCAGGCTTTTGTCTGATCAATGCTTGTTTTGTCATGGTTTTTGCAAAACGTTATTGTTAAGGAAGCCGCTCATTCCTCATCAAGCTAAAAAAAAAAAAAACACACACATTTGCTTAAAGCGAGCATTTTTTGGGGGGGTCTCAAAAAGCACAAGATGTCATAGTAGTGCCTGACATTTAAGTGAACTACTCTGTGTGTGGATGTGTTCCTTCTGAAAGGGCAAAATGCTCTCATTCACAGTAAAGTTTGGGCTGATCCACTGCTACATGCTGTATTCTGTAATGGGTGGAAGAAAAATGTGAATGACAATAACAGACCAATGGATGAACACGGCGTCTAAAATGTCCCTAAAACTAACTATCTTATACATATAATTTTAGGGAAAAGTCAAACCGTAATGGCTAACGCCATATCTACAAATGCACTTTAACCTCTGGCACGGATGAGCTTTGGACCGTTCCTGTACCGAAGCGTGCAAATGCCATCATTGACAAGTGATGTCAATGATGAGTGAATGTCAGTGATTCAGAAGGCGTATATCTGCATAGTGTAAACAGATTCAGACATACTCAAAATTCCTTCAGTGTAGAGAAATGTTTCTTGTCAGTGAATCTGCTCACAGAGGCACGAAATGAGGATTGCGGGTGGGGACACCTGCAACCTTGAAACAGCAGGTTTGTGGGTTCCCATGAGCCTTGTGGGGACACTTCCATCCGGCTCACAGTTGAGATGTATTCTTCTCCAGGCAGTGGGGGGTGGCATGGGGGGGAATGGGGTGGGGGGGGGTTGACTAAATCCATGTCAAGGGTGGAAAGGGGGAGATAGCCCTGAAATTGTAGTGGAAGGTATTTAGACACCGCAAACCTGTTTTGCCCTTGGAAAATAAAAAAAGCATTTGCAATGCAATAGGTCTCGCATTTACGTGAGTTTAAGCTATTGGCATTGTAAATGACAATGCCTATTATTTATGTTTTAAAAACCAAAACATAAATAAAAGGCATTGTCATTTACAATGCCAATAGTTCAAACTCGAGTAATTGCGAGACCTATTGCATTGCAAATGGTTGTGTATGACCGGTGATGGGGAGGAGCTGCTTCGGGTGCTGGGCTGTCAAGCAGTCTCTTTTGTGACAGCCCTAGTGCAAATATTAGCCAGGGATTACAGCCTTGCTCTCTCCCAGTCCCCGGGGCATGATGTATTAAAACATACAGGTGTGTAGATGATTTCTCCTAAAATGCGCGGCTCTTGCCTCTTGAAATACCACCTATGTCAATAAACCGCTCCAATTTGTATATGCTAAAATCTACCTTGCCTACTTTTGTTTCATGCTCGCTTTCAAAGCATTATTTTTTGTTGTATGTTTGTATAGCACACACCGCATTGCTTCTAGGCACTTGTGAAAGGCATAATTCGGAACAACCATCTCAGAGTACCTCTTAAATGTATTTTGCTTCCATAGTTGGGGACAGCACAAAAATCCTTTTTTGTCAAGAGATCTTCTTGTATTGCATGCTGAATTAAATTAAACTTCAAATGACACATCGCAAGCTTGGCTTTAGCCTACACATAGCACAAGTAACATGCTACTCAGCTGCCGAGCGCTCCAATGTTGAATACCACAAACTATGGCCGCAAACGTCTTCGAAGTATAGAGTAGAAATATTTATCTATGAGCGTGACTTTCATCAATTTTTTTTGCCATCAGCACTAAGCATGCTGGGATTCGTAGGCCCGTACTTATAATAGGGTAACTGAAAATGCACGTGCCAGCATCTTTAATTCTTTCACTGAAAAGTCAGCACTGACTTTTTACTGACATCCAATTGACACCGGTCCGTTGCATAGCTACCAAGTGGCCCTAATTATGTGTGGCACCTGTATTCTGGGATATTTGTTTTAATTTTAAAATGAGATCGTTTGAAAAATCCCATCATGCACATTATTGTTGATTTTTTTAAAAACGGGACTGGCTGAAGGTGCGACGCATGATACGGGGACACTTGAAAGCAGTGGGGCAATGGATAGCTACGCATACACACTCAAAGCCAAGATACACAGCTATCAACAGTGCAGCAGGCGCAATACGTTTTATGTACACAACGCCGCGCTTGTTGTTCATCTACTGATCCCGTAGCCGCACTCACGCTTTAGCTGTAAACATCGCAAGCTAAAGCGCGGGTGCCACAATGTCTTAAAAAGTAAAGAAATAGAAAAACATATTTTTTCTATTTCTTTATTTTTTAAGCAACCACAGCACTCGCACTTTAGCTTACAATTTTTACAGCTAAAGCGCGAGTGCGGCTACGGGATCAGTAAATGAACAACAAGCACGGCGTTGTGTACATAAAACGTATGCATGTGGCCCATGAACTGGGCGCCAGGTAAAACCAGTGGTGTGCGCGTGCTGAAAATAAATAAAACAATCACTAAAGTTAACATTTGTTAAGAAAAACGAGATTAATCAGGGACGGGTTGGGTGGGGGATTGAGGTAATACCGGGCGCCCGTGTTGTTAAAGTGAAAGCGGGCGCCCGTGTGCTGCCTGCAGTAAGAGAAAATAAAGAAAGTAGTGCTTACAGACTTAAGAAGACGTACTGTGTAACAGCCAAAGTAAAAGGGCCAGTCGCCATGGGAGGTTACAAATAAAGACAAGGCGGTACTAAGGAGGGCCTAACAAGCCTATTTACGAATCAGAATCCAGCATTTACAAAGGACAATGACAAATATAGGCAGAGAGTGGGAGGGGCTTCTATTCCATACTCCACTACAACAAGTCTCGCAGAGCATCGCATGCGCGCTGGTTCTAGGCTCGACCTAAAAAACGACTGAAGCGCAATTTAACTTTTGCACTTCATTTCCATAGCAGAAATGTAGAACTTTGCTGCATTTCCTTACAGAAGTACGCCTGACAACCTGCGACAGTTGCATGTTGACAGTATTATTCATGGAATTCTACAGAATTACAAAATGCATGCCAGACGCAAGATTAGGAGGTAATATTGGACTTTCCGGCCTAGACTTTTGTGAGTTGAGCCCCATATGTGTAAGCCAGCCTCAGGCAGTTCCAGTATGCATCTGAGAACCCTTCTGCACCTCAGTGGTAGATATCTGTCGCAAAAGCACTTCGGTGCCTTGTCAGTGGTATGTAGCGCTATATAAATGCAGCAACAATACAATGCATCCTGTGCTTGATGGGAGTGTCTGGTTCCTTCTAACTCTCACAATTTGTGGAGGGACAGTAAACGTTAGCATTTTTATATAAGAGTTGAAGGTTCTATGCACGGAGTTGAATGAGGCAGCGGGGAGGCCCTTAAATGGAAAAGCTAAACGCTAGGAATGATCATACCATTTAATTAGTCCACACACATTGTGTGTAGGAGTGTGGCTGGAAATTATTGTTATGCAATATGTTTTGGGTCTAGGCAGGTGTGCATCAGTGCATTATAGCTAACCTATCTTTTGTTTACGATTAAAAAGTACATTTGTACTCTGAGGTCACCTCATGCAAGTCTGTGATTCGGAGCCGAATGGTGTATCCAATTAGGTTTTTCTCTAATTTACCCAGTAAAAATGTCGGTGGTGCTATTCTTTTAATGCTAAAGCAGTTACAACCAATACAACTTACCGAAAATGGGAAACAACTGCAAGCGTCCACTAGCGTGGAGCAGGAAAAAAAACAGCGAGCCTATGGGCACCGTGGCAGCACTGACTCATCTGACTATGGTTGCCATATAACTCTGTGCTGCCATGGGGCCCATCAGGGTCGGACTGGGACAGAAAATAGGCCCAGGCACCAAAATAAAAGTGCCCCCAATTAGTTAAATAGCAAAATGTGTGGCCCTTGTTTGCAAATCGGGGCAGTTTTGAACTCGTAAAGACAAGCTGTATTAGCAGGGGCAGTTTCTAAAAACAGTGGTCCCTAGACAATGAAAATGTAGGAGAGTAAATATAGACTCAATCAGTGCTATATTCCACTGCCCAGCCGGACAGGATTTTAATACGAAATCAAAGTAGTTTCTTCATTTAATATACATAAACATTATAAAGTGGGACACAAGCCTGCATCCAACTTAACAAACATCGACACTTTGTACACCAAATACACTCTGTAAAATATTATGTTGAATGTGTAATGGTGTCCTCATTCTAATCGGTTTGTTTTACTTAAATTGTGCTCTGAACAAACAAACTTTTCCTTGCCTGAACCCTTCACTATATGTTTTACGTTCCTTCTTTTTCCCCCCTTGTTTGTTAAGTTGGATGCAGGCTTGTGTCTCACTTTATAATGTTTATGTATATTAAATGAAGAAACTACTTTGATTTCGTATTAAAATCCTGTCCGGCTGGGCAGTGGAATATAGCACTGATTGAGTCTATATTTACTCTCCTACATTTTCATTGTCTAGGGACCACTGTTTTTAGAAACTGTTAACTTACCCTAGGTCCCTGACCGATAGTAATTGGGTTTCCTTGTTTTTCTCACAATATGTATTAGCAGGGGCAGCATCTCCACTATGGCGGAGGAGCATCGCCCCACTGCTTTCTTGCAGTGCGAGAAGCAAAAACATAAGATGGTAATAACTTTTAGATATTACCATTTTATGTTTCTTTTGCCGGCGGGCGGGCGGGGTTGCTCTGCTTACGGAGGAGGGCAGGGGAGGAGTGCTTTGCCCACTCCTGAGTGCGCAATGACTGTTAAGTCAGCCATAAAAGAGGCTCGCAACAGCCAAAAACCAGCCCACTTCTGACTTGTCACACCAGCCTGTTGGGCACTGTCTGATTGTCCTGTACCAATCAGACCCTGGATGCAATGTTCCAGTCTTAAGCATTGACAAAGCATTCTGGGATTTGTAGTATTGGTTCACCTCAAATCAACGCGTTTGATTAAATTTTAAAGCACAAAAGTGAGAACAAGAAAAATCTAAACCAGGAGACTCACTAAAAGGCTAACACACTCATGTGTGTTTAAAATGTTGTGTTAGGTACACATCTGTAAGCAATGCATGAAATGAGGGGGATCTCCACGGGTTTGGACCGACAGTGAAATTTGGTGAATTTGTCCAGGTGTCATTTTCCGACAGCAGCACACGCACGCTGTCTGCTTTCTGTTCCAAGCAGCAACCTTGATGCGGTGAAGGGGCTTTCTTATTTTCACTTCAAGCTGTGCCCAAAACAAAGGCCTAATTTAAAGGGCCAGCTTTTCTTTTTTTCAGGTATCATCCTGAATTGGAGCCATCTGGAGCCTAAAACCTAGATGCCAATGCAATGGAAGGAAACAAAGGGGGACAGATTATCACTTCACAAGTAATTTGGATAAACTATGATTGGGAGGCAGGTTTTTTGACTTTGTGCAACCCCCTACGTAAGAGATGTGCATGTACTTGGGGAATGCCAAATGTATCTGTGTGCAGGAGTATTAAGCAAATAAAAATTTTTAATGGCTCTTACTAATTTATTTTTTATTTCATTCTTTTATAACACAACTTACCCCAGTGTAGGGTGTCAGAGCACTTTAAATTAGACAGACAATAAATCTTGCATGTGTGAAATCAATGTACAGTCAATGTTTCATAAGAAAGTGAGGGTTATATGGTGTGTGACTTACATTTCAATCATATTTGAAGACAATATATGTTATAAGTGCCTGGTCAGGAGAAACACAAAGTCAGGATTTAAAATGTAAAGCAGTAATTGGGATTGTCTGTACTAACAAGACTTTATTCCTATCCAGAGGAATCCATTTTTACAATCTTAGAATAACTGATTGAGAAAAAATACACTCAAGAGCTAAACCCATCACTTGCAGTTTGCATGCAGCTCCTTGATGCCGGTTCATAGCTCCCTGTGCTATATTAGAGAGAATGCAACTTATGAACTATAAATAACAAAAGGATCTCTGAGGCAAAAGCAGTAACCCACTTACCTAGCTGCATGATGTGCTTTGCAGCAGCCACAATAACCATCTATGCTGCTTTATGAGTCAAAACTGTGATGGGACGACATGGAGAACTCTCCCACAACTGCATTAACCACCAGAGTTATCTTACAGTTTTTATAAACCCCTGATATTTGCTGGGCACACAAAGCTATCTTCAGCAGGTGTATTAACCCTTTGCAGCCTCTTTGTGACCAATTAAATAACATAGAACAGCAGTGGCGGCCGGCATGGCTCGCGGGTGGTAGGCGGGTGCACGGGGTGGGGGGCGCAAGTGGGGGTGGGGAGGGATAAACGGTGCGCAATGTAAAAACAAAAAAAAAACACTTACCTTGCCGCGCCAGGTCTCGCGCCTCTGCTCTCCTCGTCGGACTCGAGGCACAGGAAGCACAGCCAGACTCCCCTGACCAATTACAACGCTGCAATGCAGCATTGTGATTGGTCTGAGCGTCCTGGTTTGATGCTCAGCCAGGGAATGGGGGCATGGGCATGCTCTTCACTCAGGCTGTAATGTATCCTGCATGGAGAACAGGGAAAGTGCGCATGACTGTTTTGGGTGGCCCGAGAGGGCCAGCCAAACAGTCATGTGCACTTAGGAGTGGGCAAACCACTTCTCCCCTGCCCTGCTCCGAGAGCAGAGCCCCACCCACCCGCAAAGCAGCACAGAAACATAAAATGATAACTCAAAGTTATTATCATTTTATGTTTCCTTTGTTGCACTGCTTAAAAGCAGTGGGGTGACGCTCCTCCGCCATAGCAGAGGAGCCGCCCCTGTAGAACAGACTTACTGTAATATTTGTCCTTGATGCCAATAAATTTGCAGTACATTTTTCAAGAGTAAATGTATAAATTGACTGTCGAACTCCGCTTTTTTTTTATCTCTTCCCATTTTAAGTCCAGCTCCTTGCTTACCACACCTTGACCGCCATGGTACGGGTTCCAGGAGTATATTTTTTCCAATTCCAGAATTGGCTCTAAAGAGAATCAAGGTAAGGCAATAGAATCTGCACACGCCGGCCCCCGAAGGCATAGCGCGGTCTCTTTGCAAAAGAAAAGCTAGGGTGAGCTGGTGGTGACCCTGAGGACATGCGAACACTAGCAACTCCAAAATCTAATGCCAGTGGAGAGAAAGAGTCACTCAACCGCTCGCTTATAGGCGGTGCTTAATTTGTAATAATGATAATAATTAGCGCAGGAGACCAAAGCGTTTCTTAAGAGTCCGTCGACAGCGCTGAAAGGCAGGTCTTTGCCAAATACCAGGGCTGACTGGTGTTCACTCCACCTTATGCCGCTTTCTTCATCACCCTACACTTCCTGTCTCCGAAAATCACTGTTATGGGTACCCCCCCCCCCCCACCCCCACCCGAACACTCTATTTGTCACTATTTTCTTCTCCTCTTCTCTAACTTTTGTCTCAATCTTCTGCTCGCAGAAAAAAAGTTTGATGAAGAAAAATGGGTCCTTGTTACAAAAAATAAAGTCCACCTGCAACACACCGGCACATATTAAACACCACTTCCGGGTGTTGTAAAGATGTGTGAAGGGCACAGTTATTGGACTGCTCAGGAGGCCCGGATATCCGCCTGCTGTGTGTCCAGTTCGCCTATGGAGCGTGCGTCACAGACAAGCGTCCTCCCGTTCCCTACGGCCCAGCTGCTCCCAGACACCGTCCCACGAGCGTGTAAGCCAGGAGCAGGGGCTGCACGGGGAACAGACGTCTATATCCCTTCCTGGGCCCAGGCCAAGTCCTCTGCAGCCCGGAAATGCCTTCAGTGGAGAGGCTAGAAAACGGGCTGTTGGGGAGGATGTTTATACAGCTCACTGCGGCGTGCCAAGACCTCGGGAGAGCCCCACGCAGCCTCTGCCCGGATCTCTGCTTCTACTTCTGCGAGTTTTAATTTCACAAATGTAAGAACTGCGCAGAAATGGTGCAGCCACGAAGGGAGCTTTTACTATGGAGAAGACGTGACTTTGGGACCACATGTTCACACCACACCAGATTCAATGTCTCACAAGTGCTCTCCTGTGACGTCTCACCTGCAGCCACTCTCTTCGAGTCGACTCCACATTGCATCCTGGGACTTGTAGTTTAGCGTTCCCCATTATAAACTAAGTGTCCTGAGTATCAGCATTCAAAACCCTATTGGCTGAAGCCCTTGGATTGGTTGAATGCAGTGGCGGCTCCTCCGCTATGGCGGGGAGAAGCGTCGCCCCACTGCTTTTAAGCAGTGCAAATAAAGGAAACATAAAATGATAATAACTTGGAGTTATTATCATTTTATTTTTCCGTGCTTCTTTAGGGGCAGGCAGGGCTGCCCTGCTCTCGGAGCAGGGGAGGGGAGGAGTGGTTTGCCCACTCCTAAGTGCACATGACTGTTTGCCGGCCTTCTGGGGCTGGCCAAACAGTCATGTGCACTTTTCCTGTTCTCCACGCAGGCTGTATTAGAGCCTGCGTGGACAACATGCCCAGACCCCCATTCCCTGGGTGAGCGTCGAACCGAAACACTCAGACCAATCACAACGCTGCATTGCAGCGTTCTGATTGGTATGGGGAGCCTGGCTGTGCTTCCTGTTCCTGGAGTCCGACGGAAGAGAGCTGGAGCAGAGACACGAGACCCGGCGGCGAGGTAAGTGTTTATTTTTTTAATTTGTACATTGCGCCCCCTCCCCCCCCCCGTGCGCCCCCGCCTGCCCGCCACCCACGAGCAGTGCCGGTCGCCACTGGTTGAATGGGGTACACATAACAAGCGGCCAGGGGTGCCATGGTCTTCAATCAATCAATCAATCAATCATAGCATTTGTAGAGCGCATTACATACCTGTGAGGGTCTCAAGGCGCTGGGGGGGGGGAGGGGTGCTGCTACTGCTCGAAGAGCCAGGTCTTGAGGAGTCTTCTGAAGGTCAGCAGGTCTTGGGTCTGCCGTAGGTGGATGGGGAGGGTGTTCCAGGTTTTGGCGGCGAGGTGGGAGAAGGATCTGCCGCCGGAGGTCGCTCTTCGGATGCGGGGGATTGTGGCGAGGTCGGCGGAGCGAAGCTGGCGGGCGGGGGTGTAGAGGCTGAGTCGTCTGTTGAGGTACGCAGGTCCGGTGTTGTGGAGTGCCTTGTGTGCGTGGGTGAGGAGCTTGAAGGTTATCCTCTTGTTGACGGGGAGCCAGTGCAGGTCTCTCAGGTGGGGAGTGATGTGGCTGCGGCGAGGGATGTCGAGGATCAGGCGTGCAGAGGCGTTCTGGATGCGTTGCAGCCGCTTTCGGAGTTTGGCAGAGGCTCCAGCGTAGAGGGCGTTTCCATAGTCCAGCCTGCTGCTGACGAGGGCCTGGGTGACCGTTCTTCTCGTTTCGGTGGGGATCCACTTGTAGATCTTGCGGAGCATGCGGAGGGTGTTAAAGCAGGAGGAAGAGACGGCGTTGACCTGCTTAGTCATGGAGAGGGTGGAGTCGAGGATGACCCCTAGGTTGCGTGCGTGGTCGGTGGGTGTTGGAGCTGTTCCCAGTGCGGTCGGCCACAAGGAGTCGTCCCAGGCCGAGGGGGTGGATCCGAGGATGAGGACCTCAGTCTTGTCAGTTCAGCTTCAGTCGGCTGTTCCTCATCCATTCGGCGACGGCCTTCATTCCTTCGTGGAGGTTGGTTTTGGCGGTGTGGGGGTCCTTGGTGAGGGAGAGAACCAGCTGGGTGTCATCGGCGTAAGAGATGATGTTGAGGTCGTGCAGACGGGCGATGTGGGCGAGTGGTGCCATGTAGATGTTAAACAGCGTTGGGCTGAGGGATGAGCCCTGGGGTACGCCGCAGATGATCTCGGTGGCTTTGGAGCGGAAGGGGGGGGAGGCGGACGCTCTGTGTTCTGCCGGAGAGGAAGGAGGTGGTCCAGTCCAGGGCCTTCTCTTGGATCCCGGCGTCGTGGAGGCATGTGCGTAGTGTGTGGTGGCATCAACATCAGAGCAGCTGAAAAGCAAGATGGTAATCAGTGCGCTTCTTAAAACACCGCTGAATGAGCAAGCACTGGCAAAGTGAACCGGTCTCTCCAACAAGAACTATTGGCTTTGTCAATGTCTTATAACCATGTTGTACAGAAGCACAGCTGCTGCAGAGCATTACAAAGTTAGTAACAACAATTTTAAAACCGCTATGACTACGCCAGTGCCGACTGCTTCTTAGCACTTTTTTTTCTGGTGGGACGGAAGGGTTGAAGGGGGCAAGCAACAATGCAGTACGGGGCGAGAGAGGTAATTTAGAGGCAAGCAGCAATGCGGGCAAGCAAGAGGATGGGAGGGGGAAGCAACTTTATGGAGAGAAACGGGAGAGAGGGGACAAGATAAAAGAAAAAAACTGCTATGAAGCGACCAGCAATTTTTTTCTCTGGCGTGATGGGAGGGCAAAAGGGGACAAACATACCGACGATGGTGTAGTATTCTCCATGGAACAGAAAAGGCTGAGAAAACTTTATGATTAAAATTATTATAATAGTTAAAACACAAAACAAACTCACATTACAATACCTGTTGACTTTGACAATGTATTGTGTCATTTGTAGTGGATAGTTTACAAGGAGACAATTTGCAGATCAAAATGTCTGCCAGGTTTTTCTGACAATGAGGGGTTGGATGCGTTGGGGATCATTGCTCTGCGTGGGTTTGTGGAAAGGTGTGTCTTGGTAATTGGAGGCAATTATTTCTTTCACCGACAACCAGTTAAAAAAAAAAAAAAAAAGCTGAAGCTTGGAGTATGTAGATTATATTTATGGTGGGAAGAACGAAACATGTAGAAAACAAGAGATGAAATTCAGCCACAAAAGCAAAGGAGAATTCGGATTACAATGCGTTTACAAATTAAATGTAAGGGTGCCAGAAAAGAGAAAACGTGATCCCAGACAGATATTTAAAAAAAACACGTTTTAAAGTGCCAATGTAATGACATTCAGTGGCAGAGGCGCAACTGGAGCAAAATTTCGGGGGGTGGGGGGAGCTACTAAAAATTTTGGGGGGTGGGCTGATTCTTCCAGCATTATGCAGAGTGGAAATGCAGGGGCTCTAAGAAGGGGTGAAAAACAACAAAGCCTCGTTAGCAAGTAAATGGTCTTTTAAAGACCTGTGAAGTACTCGGGTGCGGCTGTGTGTGTGTGCCCGGAAAGCTGTCTCAGCCGGGCTGACACACGACGGTGGGGGGGGGCCTGAAGCCCTTTAAACCCAATGGGCGTTGCGCGCCTGTTCAGTGGTGCTCTCCGATGAAAGCAGGAGTGTAGCCTGGGTCGCGATTTGCCACTCCCATCCTTACAGATGGGCTGTTCTATCTTGCTGGATACCTGTGATGTGAGAGGGCGCAAGCAACAAGGTGGGCGGGGGGGCAAGAGGAGGCAAGTAACGTCAGCGGGAGGGGGCAAAAGCATCATGGAGAGGGATGGGGGTGAATGGGAGGGTGGTGGGGAAGCAACATCTCAGAGAGGAACAGGAGGGTGAGAGGGAGTAAGCAACATTACGGAGAGGAGCAGGAGGGTCTGAGGGAGCAAGTAACATCACGGAGAGGGTAGAGGGATGCAAGCAATATCACGGAGATTGGAGGCAAGGAACAACACAGACAGGTGGATGAAGGAGACGGCCTGCAAACACATGCACTCTAGTGGAGTGCTGCAACTTAAAGAAAAAAGTAGCTCCAACATCTGGAGCAGTGGATGGACACAGGGCAAAGAAACAGTACTTGGGCCATGCTCCAGGGAAGGGACAAACAGGAAGTGAAACCGGCTGGCACTGACCAAAGAGAAGCAAGGAAATGAGAGCGACTATGAAGCCAACCAACGGTAAACAATGGAAGGGCTCCAAGTCCACTGCATGCACTGTTTTAAGCAAGACCTAAAAAGGAAAAGAAGTGACTCACCTTCATGAAATTGGACCAGCTGGCAGCTAGGCAGCAATGAAAGATGGATGTGCAATAAACAAAACTTGGCTCACAGTTTGTGGAAGTCAAAGTAAAGCTATTAATAAACAATCTAGTAATTACAAATATTCTTTATATGAAGAAATGAAAGACCGCTTGATAAACTCACGGTTTACTCTAATTTCAACCATATTTGTTGTTAAAGTAACTGAATTTAGACTTGCAGCTAGTAGTAAAAAAAAAATATATAATATATATATATATATATATATATATATATATATACACACACACACATACATATACTCTGGGGCGCTACTTATTTGGCTGGCACACATTGTGCAGTGGTAGGACCACCTACAAAAGGTCAGCATGGACGGTGGCGGTGTCCAGTAGATGATCACATCATCAGAAGAGTACCACAAGCCTCCACGGGTGGGTGGTCATGACTTTATTTGATTGGAGATGGACCCATGCATACACAGCCAAAGTACCACCACTGCTGGGTACTGATGTGCGGTGATAACAGGACCAACACCATCCAGGTGTTGTGGGGCTAAATGTGTGCTGTATGTGAGGCTGGTAATGGCATGTCTTCGCGACCCGCTCAGTGCGGTGGTGCTCTGGTACACTGATGGAGTGGGCCTCCAAGGTGCTACAATTCACTGTACCCACCTCAAGGACTCTAAATAGACCTCTCGAACCAATTTATTAGTAAGTAGTATTTGGTAAGTACAATGTCTCCCATTTTCTTGGCCTATTGGCAATATTTGTGCCATCATTTGGCATGCGCTCTTTTACCAACAACATGAATTAAAAAAATACTTGTCAAAATGTTTCTGCTGGAATGGATTTAGCTGGCCATTTAGGGAAAGCAATGGCTAGCAATATCTTTTCTTCCCTCTGATGCCCACACCTCTTACCCCTCTTTATTATCTTAGGACAGTTCTCTACTGCGGCACAAACAGGGGACTGCGAGCCTCACAACGCCTGGAGGGGAGGAGGAGCTTGCCCCAAGAGCTACAAAGCGCATCGACATCTCCCACTGCTCAGGACATGAACAAGGGACTGCAAGCCCCACAACGACTAGAGGGGGAAGAGGAGCTTTCCCCCAGTGCTACAAAGCAGATTGACATCTCTAGCTGCATGGGACATGAACAGGGGACTGCAAGCCCCACAACGCCTGGAGGAGAAGAAGGAGCTCGCCCACACATCTACAAAGCAAATTGATATCTCCCGCTGCACACAGGACATGAACAGGGGACCAAGCCCCACGATGCCTGCAGGGGGAGGGGGAGCTCGCCATCAGAGCTACAAAGCGCATCGTCATCCCCCGCTACGCGGGACACGAACAGGGGACGGCAAACCCCAAAATGCCTGGAGGGGGAAGAGGAGCTCACCCCCAGCGCTACAAAGCGCATCAACATCTTCCACTGTGCGGGACCCGCGAGGGCCATGCTTGAGCCAAGTGCGGGCCCGTCCACGCCCATCAGCGTCAGGAGGAGGCAGGGCCAACCTCCTTGGTTCTGCATCCAGATAATGTTTGTCTTTCTTTGGTAAGATCAGGGCACAAGTCCTATAAAAAGAAGTGGGGGGACTGACGATATGCAAATGACCTCATGACGTCACGTGCTGAACGTGTCCCGGTGTCTGAAAATTACACCGGGACACCTTCAGCATATTTCTGTGGGGCCCAGCTTCTTGGCAGGGGGGGACGGCGTCCACCCTGTGAAAAGAGTGGGGGGACGCCGTGTACCTGCGTGTACCCCCGACTCGAGCTATATCGCACTATAAGTCTATATGTATTTCATATCTCCTATCCCTCTCTTTCTCGATCTTCCTGATGCAGAACAAGTGCGTCTTCAATCAGCAAATAACCCCAGCCTCTGTTAATCACCCGGTCTCTGTCTCTTTCCCATGTAACATGATGTGCGCTAAGAATTGGTCTACGGCTGATGTAAACCTAACTGAGCTATTGACTTCCTTCCCTATGACTCTCTTCCTGTCTTCATAGACGCTGGTGGGTGAAAGGCTTTGCTTGGTGGCAGGGATCATGCTTGGAGGGATGGATTTATATTCAGGGACAGACAGGGAACCAAAAGCAGCCCTGTTAAAAATGTTCAAATCAGCTTAGCTCCCTTCCTCCTCTCCTCTCCTCCCCCCTCCCCCCCTCTCCCATCCCACTCTCTCTCCGTTTGTCTTTCCTCTCTCTTTTTCTTCTATCTCTCCTAAAGCACCAGCTGCTACAGCTCCAATTAACATGGGGAAGGAGGGGGGGGGGGTGGTCTGGAGAAGATAGCAGAGGTGCCAGCAGCAGCCTCCTGCCTTTAAACAGGACCCTCCAAAGGCTCTGGCCGCCCAGGCGAATGCCCGGTTGAATAAATGGGCAGTCTGATGCTGTTTGTATGGTTCGGGAAGCATCTCCATTCTCTTTATATCTGTCATTGAATAAAGGATCTTTTATTGGTCGCAGATCGTCTGTGTTCTACTGGTAGGTCCCCGGCAAGGTTACAAAGGGGTGGGGGCAGGTTCACAGAGCAAGAGCTGCGATAGGCCGTAGCGCTTAAAATAGACGGGCAAGTCAACCTAACACCTAGGTGCAGGCCAGGGGCGTGGTGACCGGCAGTCCGAGGCAATCACCCGGAAATGCGTGGTTTGGTTGGTGCGCGCTTTATTCCGCTTTGGATGAGCAGGGCAGGGTGGACGGCGTTTTGATAAAGCAGGGTGGACGGCGTCCACCCTGGAAAATAAGTGGGGGGACGCCGTCCACCCGCGTGGTACCCCAACTCGTGCCCTGGGTAAGATTGCTCTCTAAATATGTGTAGCTGTTTTTGAAGGAGTTTCTCAGCTTCCGTTTTACCGCGCTGGTATTTATACTAGAAGGTGACAAACTCTGCCCTATTCTTTGGTGCTCTGTGATAGGACTTCATTTTGACATGGGCAAGAGAAAGGCAGTTGAATTTTTTTGGGTGTTGGGAAGGAGCCTAGGATTGCTTGGAGACATGCGACTGAAAACTGCACCCTAGAGGACATCGATAACCTAATAGTGGAGGACATTCTCAGCAAAGGAAGACACTGGCCCTATGTTCAGGCGCCAAAGGTCCCCAAAACCAAGATAACCCAATGTTATAAAGGGAAGTCAAATAATGACCGTCCTAGCGATATAATTCCCCCCCGACAAACCTACAAGTAGTGGAGGCAAGGGTTTTAACCTCCGTTGCTCCGCACGTAGCTCAGACAGCCCTCATTAATGGGCGCCCACACCTGGAAACTAGAACGCCTGCTCAACCTACCAGTTAGTCCACGGGAGCCCCCACCAATTGTTCCTCACCTTTAATTGATTTGCCCAGAGAAATGGAATGGTCTCCCATCTCTGACTTGGTACTTGACATTCCCTGTTTGGATGCTATCAAAGCTATTGTTGCTAGCTTGAGGACTGAGCACAACATTGAAAAGGATGTTATTTCTGTAATGAATGTGAAAATGATGAGTTTTTTAGAATCTAATAATGGTCTAATTGATAAACTGATCTCACATTAGACCTGCAATCATCCGTTACGTCAAAAAGGAGATTCCACTTGTCATGTTGGCGCACCCCCAGATAATAGGGAATAGTTATGTGACCTTCATACCCGCCCACTCACCACCCAGAGATAATATTGATCATAATCGAATGGGCCATGGGGATGCTGGCACAGTGAAGACTGATACTGCTGCTAATATACTGGTTGCAGCTAATGTTGAAGCATCCTTTGGTGGTAGCAAGTAAGGGTCGCCCAGTGTCAGCTCCTAGGGGGCCAATGAGTGCACATCTGTCCAGTACGGATTATTTGGACCTTTCCCCTGACTGTACACCCTACATAGTTGTTTTGGTAAATGTGCCCTCGCTTAAGGCTAAAGGTAGTGAAAATGTTCAAAAGTTAAGAAACAAAGTGAGACATTGGCTGACCACAAGGGGAGGGGAGATAGGAGTATTCAAGGCCAAATTAATATGGTGCTCCGAACAGAGTGGGTAGGGCGGGGCCCCTAAACTTCCCAAGGTGTTTGCATAGTGATTAACTTAAGCAATTTTTTTTATACAGTTATACAGACCATGCACTGCCCACAATCTGAGTACATCAGGGTTTACCACATCTTTGTGTAATCAAAGACATCATGGGTCTCACTCTAGGCCAACTAACACAAAGATTTATGCCTACTCCCCTCTCGAACACATTAGCGGGACTTACTACACTTGAGGAGGTGGACTGACTACTCCTCAGCAAAAGCGTTGAGGTAAATGCTTCACAGGGGGAGTAAGGGGATCCCCATCTTACAATGGTTGTTGTTGACCAGCTTAGTTTTCGGTCTTGGAATATAGCTGGGCTTGAGGAGAAGGTTAGCGATCAGAATTGTCTAGATTTTATGTGACAATATAGCATATCGGCCCTTCAAGAATCTTGGGCAAGTAAAAATACATCCTTCCTAGATGGCTTTGCTCATTTTTTCCACCCAGTCATTCCATCGCCTTCTGGGTGGGCTAAGGGGAAGGAAGGTGAATTTTAATCTGTCTCTGAATTGATTAATAGAAGACTTGGAGACTTATTTCTCTAAGCTCACAGCGGTCCTTTTCACCTTTCCTGATAAATCACACCTTCTTGTTCTAAATATTTATAACTCAAATGGCCACTTGGCATGCTCTGATGCTATTACCTCTTTGGGCCTGGCCATTGAGAATTTGAAGACATGCTCCCCAGAATCTGGCCCAAGTTCTCTCTCTTTCATTCCAATAGTAATTATGGGTAATTTTAATATTCATCCCTGTAAAAATGTTAGCCAGATGTTTCAGGACTAAGTTTTGAGGGATGAATGTTCTAGCGCTCATTTTGAGCACACCTCTCAAGGGGAACAGGCAAACTTTAGTGCAATCCTTAAATCTGGTTAGACCAAGCTCTTTGGGGGACTCTACATATGTAAGCAGGGGCTGCGAACCAATAGTGGATTACATTTTATTCTCTTCATCCCTATTACACGTTTTGGTTGAGGATAGGGTATTAGAGTCTGGTTGGAGTGATCATAACACTTTGGTTTTTATCACTAAGGTTTTTACATCAGAAGCAGCCTTTACCGGCCCCTGCCTCTTCACATCTTGCGCCTACAGACCAGGGTAGGTGGCTGTAATGGTCAAAAGTGATCCTAGAGGAGTTTCTTGGAAATTTTCTCTGCCAGAGGAGTAGTGAGTTTGACTCTGAGTCAAAAGACATCCTGAAGGCTTGTTCTGTATACTTTGGGAAAGCATGAGGGATGCCCTTAATGTTCCCAGTAGAGAGAATACCACCTCTAGGCCAGAACACTGGTTTGACCAGGCCTACTCGAAAGCTCATCATGATTTACAGAAGGCCCTCAAACGCACACCTAGGGTTAGAGAGGAGGTGAGATTCTTAAGCTGCTGTGTAAGAAGGCTATCAAGAAAAGGAAAGAGGTCCTATAAGATGATGGCTGAGATCAGTTAATGAGTGTTTGTGATTCCCATAATAGCACCATCTTTTAGAGGGTCATTAATAGTCCATTTTTAGCGTCTGAGGTTGGCACTATTTTGATCTCTATGACAGAAGAAGAAAAATGGTTTGACCACTTCTCGCACATATATTCTTTAGAGCCAGGGCCGGATTCCCCTCCCCTGTCTACCACCTTGAATTTGAATCTTTCATTTTCTGTCGCTGAAGTTGCGTGGGCAATCAGGAGATTGACTAGAAATAAGGTACCGGGCCCTGATGGAGTGCCAGCAGATCTTTTCAGGAGTGATCCTCTCATTTGGGCACCCCTGTTAACTAAAGTATTAAACTCTGCGGTGTTACATGGTTCGTCAAGCTCATGGGCACTATCTATTATTGTTACTATTTTTAAAAAGGGCGACCGAGCTGACCCAAGATGTTACAGCCCAATTCCTTGATTGATACAACTGTCAAGGTCTTCGGTCAGGTGATCTGGAAAGGCCATCCCTATGGCCAAGGAGAATAACATTATATCTGACTTACAGTATGGGTTCAGGCCTGGTATAGGTACCATCGACCAGTGCCGGAGCCTATATCTAATAACTCAAAAATACACTATGTCCAAAAAAGGTACCCTCTTTTTAAGTTTTATGGATCTCACCTCAGCATTAGACCGGGTAAATCACACCAAACTTTGGGCCTTGATGGTGCCACTGGGGGTAGACCCAGCATTGGTGTCCTTTTTGGGGGACATACACAGGGATGTGTCTGATTCTGTAAGTACGGACGGAATGGCTGTTTCAAGCTCTTTCCCAATAGCTCGTGGTGTGAGGCAGGGATATATTCTGGCCCACTTTTTGTTTACCTTCTACATTAATCACCTAGAGGCAGTGTTAATAGCTAAGAAATGTGATGTTTTCCACAGTACGATACCAGTTCTGCTTTATGCAGACAATGCCGTCGTCATGTCGAGGATGGCTATGGGGATGCAATTATTACTAGACACCTTTTCAGACTTTATGGATCACTTAGATGTTTCTATAAATCATACGAAATTGTATGTAATGGTTGTCAGTGCTAAGCCCACTATACACAAAGCCCTTTTCTGCAACAAATGTATTATTGTACAAGTACACACCTTTAACTATCTTGTTATTTAATTCGATGATAGGTACACCAGGGGTCCCCTTCTCACATCTAAAAGATCAATGCTTGCTCCCTTATGGGGAGCGGCTCTGGATTTTGCGGCAAGGCTGGGCAGGAAACCAATTAAGTCCCTCTGTCAGGTCTATAGGGCCAAATGTGTAGCCGCTACAACTTTTAGCAGTGATATTTGGGGGTACAAGGATTCAGGTTGAGGACAATAGATTTACCAGACGTTTATTGGCAGTCCCACAAAGTACCTCAACATTTGTGGTTCACGAAAACTGGGTCTTACAGTGGATTTCAGTGTGGTATATAAGCGAACCAACGCTTAAAAGTGATCATAAGGGAATGTCTTTCTCTGGACAATGCAAGAGCGATTGCTAGGCTTGGTTACATAAAATCGGAATTTGTCATTCTAGGTGGCCCAGATTTATATCTTACCCCTGAAAAGATCACTAAAGCAGACGAGTGGGTAAAACACACCTTTACCACCTGTGCTAGAGCCACAAGGGAAAGTATTGAGTTACAGAAATCTGCCCCCCATGTTTTTTGTTTAAAAAAAACAAAAAAACACAGTACCCTCAACAGAACCATATCGCACATAGGTGACTAATGTTTATCATCGTCAATTATTGACTAGGTTCAGGTTAAATTTCTTAGTTCAACTGATCAGCTTTCCTAAGGGTTGCTTTGCCCAGGGCACTTCTGACCCCTGTAAGTGTGATAGCTCATCAGCCTTAACTTTCGCTCACTTTGTATTATTTTATCTACACTTTACCTGGCCTAGAAACAATTCTTAAAGATCTAAAATTCAAACAGGTGAAGCCTGCTAGGTTACATCTTTTAATGCTTAGGAAGGTTTACACCTGTGTGCGCGTAGCCAATTTTTTGAGCTGTGTAATTAAGCTTCAGGAGGCATGGCCTTAATCTTATCATGGGTTTGGTTTGAGGGATGGAAAATAAAGGTGTTATCTTATGTTTATTCAGTTAGAGCCGGTGGAGCTAGTAAAGGCCCTTTTGTATTATTTGAAACGCTCAAGGCCTCCTCTTATGTTTGACACAGAATTGTAATCAATGTTATAATGATCCGAGCGTGGGTCGGATTTTATATTATGTGCTCTGTGAAGTTTTATTAGAATCTGTCTTTTATACTACGCTTTTATGGTTTATTTGTATGTTTTATGGTTATATTTTTACCGAATAAAGATTTATACTACTACTACTGTTTATTGTCCGGTGACGTTTTATCTCATTTTGCTCTTGTTGAATCATCGCACCTTCACCTCCTTCCCACCCGTGCCACAGTTCAGCAGTAAAAGTGATATTTCACTGCCAAGTGTTGTAGTTTGCGCCACAAAATCCATTCGGAACAGCGCTTGAAATGGAAATATAGAAGTGCCGGTACTCACGCTGCAGAGTACCTGCTTGCTGGTGAGAAGTGCCAGTACTCTCCCATTACATGTACTGCAGCGGTGTTGGGAAGTGAAGGTACTCTCCGTTTCAATGTAAAGAAGTGCGGGTACTGAGTACCGGACAGTACCTGCCCATATAAAGCACTGTTTGGGAAAGAAAACAAACTTATTTTTTCGCCATAAATGAATTGAGTCACTTTCTCTTGCTCATGAGAACATCATGCCCAACCACCTTAAGATGCTTCCTGCACCTCATGGCTTTCTTCCTTGAAATTCTGGAGAAAACCGGCTCCATGCTTGTGGTTGTAGGGTAGGTCTATGGGCAGTCCTGGATTTTAAACCGACTGACTGCTACCCACTGAGGGTTAATGCTCCCTGTTTATGAAGGGGAAGTGAAACTACAAGTCCCAGAATGCACGGTGCTATTGGTCAAAAAGCCAGCAACGGCTACAGGCGTGCAGTAACTAGACATACATATATATATATACAGCAGCATGGAGCACAAGCAGCACCAGACGTGAACTAGTACAAGTGCCCATGCACCAACTCTGCTGTGTGTTAGAGTGGTTTGCAAAAAAGTTACACGGTCACAAAAACAAAACTACTAGCTTTGTCATCGGTGGTCTGTGAAGAAGGCCTCAAAACGGACTTGTTGAAGTTCTCTGCGGATATTAGGCGCCGTGAAGCTTTCCTGCCAGTGTATCTTGCAGGTCGATGTTATGGCCCAAGTCTGAACTCCAGAGATTTCACCACTCGTGCACACGTCTCCAAGCGGCACTAGCGCTGTGAAGCAAGACAAAGTGTTCCCGCTGCAAGCACCACCCAGCACAAAAGCCAAGCCCTTCACGAGGCATTAAGAAGAATAAGGGGCCTTGTCTAGAACCCCAGCGATGTCACAAGGCAGAAGAGGAAAACTCGAAGCAATAATTACCAGCTCCTTTGTGGCAGCCTGCGGCTTCCGTCAGGTTAAATAACACACTGTATCTGCACCGCTTAACATTTATGACACGGCCATCGAGGCTGATGACTATAATAACGGCCATGTGAAAGGTGAACGGCTCATACCATTATCTAGCGAGCGATCCCCAGTTATTAAAATGTAACTCAGCTGTCCTAAGGATGTGAAATGTCTACACACTGGTATCATCTCTTCTAGACACTAGGTCTGCCCTTTGTTATATTTAATAACTTCCATGAAGGGGTCCATGTTTTCAGCATGCTGCTTGGGCTGGGCGTGCATACTGTGTTATAGGACTGTCAGTCGGTAAGGTTTGTTTCCGTAGCAACAGCGATCGACCAAATTGTTATGAAACAGCAGCAACTTTGGGACTCCCATGAGATCAGTTACCAGGCTTCTTTTTATTATATTTGGCGCAGCGGAAGTGAGGGAGCTCATGAACCGTCCATCATTCCGGGCAGCAGTCAGTCAAGCTTCCACGATTGACCATAGAACGTCATACCTTGCCCGGCAGACAGGTAACTCGCTGAGCTATGCTGCCAGCTGCAGGCAGGGGCGTAGCTTGGCCAGTAAGATTGGGGGGTGCCAAGCTACAGATTTTCCCAACAATCACGCTGGCGGAAAGGAAGAGGAATGAGCCCTGGTAGGAGTAATAACGAGAGAGAAAACACCATATTTTGTAAAATAACCAATATTTTTTTAGGACTTCCAAAACAAAGAGGGAGTGTGTGTGCGTTTTTGTCTGTTGTGCATATGGAATCATTCCTGTTGAAATCTGACTGACATTTCACAATGCCCGACTGAAAGCACCTGTACCAAACTCCTTATCAAAAAATACATTTATTCGGGGGATGTATACCCTAAACACCCAGTGGCGGCTCCTCTGCTAAGGGGGAGGAGCGTCGCCCCACTGCTCAAAAGGAAAAATAAAACGATAAGTACGTTATTATATTATTTTTCCTATTGAAGTCAGTGGCAGGGAGGGGCTGGCCTGAGCAGGGGGAGGAGTGGTGTGCACTCCCTAAGTGTTCATGAACTGTTTCTTGGGCCGACCAAACAGTTCATGCGCACTTATACACACCAAGAGGAGTAGGGAGTGAAGATCGTGGTGTAGTGGTACAGTGGTGGCACGTGCTGTGTGTCCTAATACTGCCCTCACTCACACAGGTGTGTGACATGCTTCATCATAGGGCTGCTTACAATACACCCCAGCGCAGCTAACGCCTGGAGTGGAGCAATAGGGTAGGGGAAGACAAACACAACATAAAAGAAAGAAAACAATGCTTTCAATAGTGACTGGGAACGCTGGAAGTGAAAGTGCAGTGTGGTGTGAGTTTAAAACTAGCTCGGAGGTATCTCTATACCTATATTTTATTCCTAGATCCTCCGGCCAGGATTAAAAACGTGAAGGATGGTGGTGATAGGGAAATATAATGTGCTCCTTACACCCCTCCTTACTGCGAGGTAGTCGACATGTTTCGGCCGTGTGTCTGTGCCCAGTGCTTGGGGTCACGCCGGTCTTCTTCAGGACTCTACCGGTCCCAGTGTATTGTGTAGTGCTATAACCTCCGTTCAAGGTTCGCGGGTATCAGAAACCCTAATCCTTACGTTAAGGTACTTCCTCTAGAAATTTCGTGGATTTACTGCAAGGAATAAGGGGACTGGAGACATAAGAGACAGGGGAATTAGAAGGATTAATTCCCTCATAACTCTCAATTGTGTGAGTACACATCCATACGCGCACACTCACAGGCATGCTCTATGCGATTACCAATACCACCACAGAACAGGGTGTATCACCCTAAAACCAGGAAATTCATTCCTCATAGTCAGGTAATTCATTCTTAATTAACCAATCAGAACTGCTGCCCTTTTGGTAGGTGCAGCCTTCAGCGCCACTAGCGTACTGTAAAATCATATAACCCACAACGTACTATAGAAAGGGGCTCGAATTGTTCTTACTTACCGAGTTTACCCCTAAGTCATGTTAGAACTGGCCGTCGGCAAGGAGAGATCACCTGTTGTCACACTCTGCGGGAGGCAAAATCGTAGGGAGGAAAGACATTGTAGCCGTTATTGTTCTCAGAGTCACAATATCATGGTGAAGGTGTTCACGGTGTGGATAATAAACACCTCTTATACGTGGTCCAATGTTACCTACTAGTTCCCTCAGACCAGTACCAAGGTGAAGAATCACATAACCAGCGGTGTAAATTCCACTGTGGAAGCTCTGTCTTGGGTGAAAATTGAGAGCTACCCAGTTACATAACGGCGTTGTGAGGAAAGTTGCACTAGCGCAGCATCCCTAAACAACATAATGTGGCTTTTAAGTTCATACGATCAAACCAAAAGCCCCCGTTCTTGACGTGCTCATTTGAGAAAACAGCGATATTCAACCAAATGCACGTGCCCCCTCTGCGCACCCCTCTCTCTAGTTTCTAGTGGCATCATAAGAGTTGCGGCTGAGAGGTCCTTACGAAGGGACCTAATAACTGCCACTTTTGAAAGTAACCCGTTAGGAGGGCCTAAGCAGAGTTAGACCAATGTGTTCATTCTCGTTCTCTCGCTCGCTCTCTCTCTCTCTCCTCTCCTCTCCCCCCCTTCTCCTTACTACTCCAAGGGTGGTGCTCCTCCTAGTCAGTGCTCGCCTGCTCCCGCCGTGTAGGTATGCGGGGGAGTAACGGGACCATACTGCTTTTGTCAGCGAGGCGCTCCCAACATCCGGGATCAGTTCCGGTCACGTGAGTGGCGAGATGACGTCTCAGACGGGCGTCTTAGCAACCAGATTGTAGCTACGGACCCGCTTCTGTGGTGCAGAGCGGCCCGTAGCCTTGAGACTTACTCGCAAGGTTTATTAGAGAGCGCTCACGTTAACGATTGGTTCTTGCTGCAACTTTTAATATTGTTAGGGACAAAGAGGTATGGTACCCCAAACAATTGCGCCAAGGTTTGCCCATAATACTTGAAGTCATTGTTACATTACTCACCCAAAAACCAAGAAAAGGGGGTATCCGATATTTGTGCAATGGACCTCTTCCTAAATTTAATTTAATGAATGTAACCACGGGTCTATGACAAAGGTCTCTCCTTCTAAGAGGTGTGAGGGGCGTATACCAATGGTGACAAAAGGGAAAGTTCGCCATGGTGCCCTAGGGAGGATGTTCATTCCATATTTCTCCAGATCGCCCCCATAGATGTAACCATTCTTTTCCGCATATGGTGCTACAGCCCTCCCAACACCCCTTATCAACTAAAAGAGTGGATGTAGTTGTTTCTGAAGGGTAATTTGCACCCGAAGCCTCCTCAGTTAATTGGTCAAAAGAAGTTATATGTATCTGATTAGGGAGTGCCACGGTATCTCGTCATTCAAGCCAGCCAGGTGACTCTTGAGACGATACACCCACTTTTGCTCCCTCAGGAGGAGGGCCCTTGTCCTATCCCCAATGGAAGGGTTCATAGTGGGTTTTTCGATTACAGTCCAAATCAGGTCATCAGGAGTGTGGCATCTTTCTAGGTAGTGGGCCGTGAGTTTAGTATTGGACCTCAAGCACCTTATCGTACTGCGATGCTCCATGATGTGCGTCTTCGCCTTGCGGGTTGTGATGCCCACATACTGCAAGGACAAGTGATAAGATAGATCACGAAATCGGAATTACAATTGGTCTGTGATCTCTGTTCCCATGGATAAGTGAGTCCAATATCGATGGTTTTCGTGTTATTAGTCGGATGACATATGTTGCAAGATCCGCAACGTGAGTGACCTTGTAAAGGCGGTAATAGACCCGGTGTTGCTGTTCTCCTTTGCTGTAGTGCGATAGGTCTCGTGTGCACTAGCAGATCTTTAAGGTTGTCGCTCCTTTTGAAGGAGAACAGAGGTTTTTCTATGTTCATCCCATTTGAGTTCAGTATACTCCAATGCCTTAGTATCACCTGTTTAATTTGGTGGGAAGCCGTATTAAAAGTAGTGACACACACTGGTTTGTCTGTTACTGGTCTTACTCTTTTCTCCAAAAGGTTGTCCCTATTGGCATTAGTTGCTCTTTTTCAGGCTCTCGTGATTGTGCGTTCCGGATATCCCCTCTGAATGAGTTTTTTGGAGAGGAGTGTCGCTTCCTCTTTGAAAGTTGATCTCTCCGTGTGAAAAGCAGCGAGTCTCCTGGGATCCCCAATGCTGCCCGGCTCAAAGTCACCTTTAATCCACTTTGGATTCACTATCTAAAATAACGAGGCAGGCGCTGGAAGCTGGAAGGCAAGAAAAAGGTTTATTACTCTTAGAGGAGACCACGTCAACTGCTGACACCAGGATGTCTTCAGGGAGGTGTTCTACTGGCAATGCTTCTGGCTCTTCCTTTTATACAGTTTTACACAATGTATTTGTTTCTTTTATCATGGTTACAAGCTTGGAGTCTCCGCCCGGGCAGGTTGTCACACAAGCCGACATTGTTTTAACAACATGGTTACACAAGCCCAACATTAACTCTCCTCCCACCCAGGTCAAAAACAGACAATTTAATTGCAGCTGGACCTTGCTTCAGGGTCTAAAAACGAGTGAGACCGGCCAGATCTAAGAGTCCGTTCTGACGATAAGAACAGGTCCCATTGTTGGCAAAAACCAGTCTTGCTGTGTGTAGTGCAATAAACCATGTTTGCAAGAGTCTGTTTGGTATTTGTAACCCGTTTGTGCAGGGATGAGAGGAAAGACTAGTTTGAGGCAGCAGGTGATGTTGATGTTTGTCGTGGAAATAGTTTATAGCCCCCAGCACACATATCAGGTTTGGTCAGAGAGTCAGAAGGCTGCTAGAGGACAGGGTGAAATGAAGGTGACCAACAGAGTACAAAATGGCTGTGGTAAATCAGAATGACTGTAGTTTATGTGCACGTAGGAACTTTCATCAGACAAGATGGCGCAGAATGTTCATGATTGTGTTTTGTTCTTAACAGTCGCCCCTTTGAACATAACTAGCCATCTTGTCAGTCTATTTCGATCTCCATAATGTCCTGTATTTCTTGTTCATACATTACTCTCATTTTTGTTAACTGAGTGTCCATAGTCTTAGGGCGCAAGGCACTTATGCAAAGAGAACACAAAGGTGGTATACAGTGTACACCCAAACAGCAACCACATATTGTCAATACTGGGACCAAGAGAAACATTGATATTTTCCAACCCCAGTCCTTCAAGATGCCCCAAAGCCAACTTCCAATTGTCCAAGTCTCTGATCCTTGATGAATTTCTGAAGACAGTCTGTGGAGATGTTCGATTGCTTCATAGACAGAGGGTGAATTATCAGGGATGTATATGCAGCAACTGGCACCAATGATGCGACATGCTCCTCCACGATCCGCTAGTACCACGTCCAGGACCATGCGGTTTTGTAGGGCCACCAGACGGACCGCTTGAAGCTCGGCAGTGTTGTTGGTGAGGATGCCAGCTGTGACGTTCAGGGCGGTTTCTACCGCTTGAGACAGATGTCTGATGGCTCGGCTGTTTGCCATCGGACCCCATAGCGGGACGAGCCCTTTTGCTGCGTCAACGAACTGTGATGCGGCAGAGTCTGCTTGATCAGTGTCTTTAGAACGCTTTTCTCGATGATGCTCTGCAGGGGCTGTGTAGGTCGGTGGCAAAACAAAGGCGATGTAGCACGTGCCCCCCAGTTTCTTGGGAGCCAGGTGTAGGCTTTGGTTCCACAGACAAAGTACATATTGGGTGATGCAACAAATGCTGGAGGATTGGCAGTGTTCAAAGTCCTTACAATGTTACAAGTGCTGTGACCCACATTCTTAGTCCCACGGCCTTCAATGCATACAAGGCCAGAGACGTTCACCACAGATAGGGCCACAGTCAGTGTTGCAGCAGTTCTTTTCTTCAGGTAGGAAAATGTGGCTCTGACAGGATTATTGAACACTTGTATTTCCACTCGTTCTTTGGAGGGGACATTCATTGGGAATGTCGTATTGGCGGTGTGAGGGCAAAAGGGAGCTGCTGTTCTTCCTGTTTGGTTTAGCCAGAACTCGTTGTAGAACTGAGCGATTGTCCCATCGGAAGTGGCATTGTCTTTGTAACTTTCTTGTAGGAGCATCATCCAGGCAAGGCAAGATCCATGAACAGAAAAGGGTGAAGGGATGAAAGGGATGGAATGTTCAGTGGCATGTGGTAGCAGCCCACAGACCCAACAGTTAGTGGCATTGGTGGCAAGATTGTGCTGGTGCAGCATCTGTACGAAAGAATTATTCCAGAATTCTTTGCGTCGTTCTCGGAGATGTGGCGGTAGTGATACCAGGTAGTGTTCTTTCTTTGTGATTGGTTGCATGGTTGGTGACAATGTTCTGTATGCAGGTGCATTCTCTTCAATGATCCAGAGTGTGACCATTAGCAGGAGGCAGGTGAGAAATGCAGCTACAAGTGCAATTGTCTTTGTACTGTGCAGTTCAAAAGTCTTGGTGTCTTTGCGGTGGCTTTGCAATTGTTCCGTTTCTTCCATCATCTTCGAGGAGCTCACCAACTGTTAGGACCACAGACTTTTGTCTGGTGTTTTTCCTGGTAGCGTCGTTTGGCTGTGCTACCGATCTGAGACTCTGACTCAGTTAGTGGCCTGGTTGTTGGAGCTCCCCCTTTCGTCGATCTTAGGTTGTACCCTTCCTTGGATGGCACCGTGGGGTCGGGAAATTCAGACAGTTGGAGGGTGTCTTCTTGTGGGTAGCAACTCAGAGCTGGTCGGTCTTTTGCGAGTACTTCCTCTTGCACCTCCACCTCTTCACAGGTTGCCAGCGTTGGAGGGACTTTCTTGCAGTGGTGGGCGTGCAGCCAATTTTTTTTTCCTTCCACTCGGAGGGCAGTTCGAGTGGTGATCAAGACTTGCCAGGGGCCCGTCCACCTGGGCTCCAGATTCTTCGTTCTTTGGAAGTTGCGAACTAGGATGAAGTCCCCAGGCTTTATCACATGTCCTGGGCCCCTGGATATGTCAGGCAAGGCTTGCTGCACCTGTTGGTGGATAATTGTTAGCTCGTTTGTCAATTTATGCAGATAGTCTGACATTAATATGTTCGGGACATCGTTAATGGAGGTGGGTCTTGGTGCCGCCCAAATGTTCATAGGCCTGCCGAAGACCACTTCATACGGGGTCAGACTGTGTTTGGTCGGGGTGGAGCGCATTGATAGCAATGCCAATGGAAGGGCGTCGGGCCATTTCAACCCGGTTGTGGCAACTATTTTGGCTAGCTTTAGTTTCAATGTTGCATTGTGTCTCTCTACCAGGCCCGCTGATTGGGGGTGGAAGACGGCATGGAATTTTTGTTTTACCCCCAACCCTTTCAGTATGTTCTGTATCACTTCGGCTACGAAGTGTGGGCCGTTGTCGCTCCATAAAATTCTGCAAAGGCCGTACCGGGGAAGAATTCTTTCAACAATACTTTTGCAGTGGCTATGGCAGTATTGTCGCGGGTGGGATATGCCTCCACCCATTTGCTAAAAGCGCACACAACCACCAGGACATATTTTAGACCATGGCATCTCTCTAGTTGGATGTAATCCATTTGAAGGACTTCAAAGGGGTGATCAGGGACTCCAAACCCTCCCCGTGGTACTACTGTCCCTTTCCCTGGGTTGTGTTGTAGGCATACTATACATTGTTGTACTAGGCGCTTTGCAGATTCCGTTATCTTGACATTATGCCATACTCTTGTGATTAGTTCAATCATGGGGGTGGAGCCTATGTGTGCTGGTAAATGTGCCATGGTCAATATGGGGATGAGGTAGGCATTGGGTAACAGCCATTTATTTCCGTCTTTAGTTCTCCAGCAATTTTCCTCGTCTTTTAGTCCCACCTTTTCCCACTCGGTCAATTCGTCTTGTGTGCCTGTAGTCTGTATGTCCCTTACAGTGGTCCTAGCATCAGTCCATTGTTCAGCTTGTGACCTGGTCACATACATTCGTGTCATGGTTCTGTCTTCTGCTGTGGCTCGGGCAGTAACGTCTGCTAGCGCATTTCCCTGTCCAATGAGATCTGTCACTTTCCTATGTGCTTGGCATTTTATCACTGCTAGCTTTTTGGGGAGGAGGACTGCTTCCATCAAGGCGGAGACTAAATCTCCATGCAGGATGGGTGTACCGTGTGAAGTCAGGAACCCTCTTTCTTTCCATAGAATCCCGAAATGGTGAACCACCCCGAAGGCGTATTGGCTGTCGGTGTATATGTTAACTGTCGTGCCAGCTGCTAAAATACATGCTCGTGTGAGGGCAATGAGTTCTGCTGCCTGGGCGGAACGTTGGGCAATACGGGCTGTTTCTAGAATGGTTCGGGCTGTGGTGACAGCGTATGCAGCTGAGGTGGTGCCGTCGGGGAGTTTGATGCACGAACCATCCACCCATAGTTCTCCATCTGGCTCTAGAAAGGCGGTGTCTCTGAGGTCTACTCTACTTTTTGTTTGTTCATCGGTTAGTGTCACACAGTCGTGTAGTGGAGCCACGTTAGAATCGTTCTCGGGTAGGGGTAACAGTGTGGCTGGATTGAGGGTGGTGCATCGCTTTAGGGTAATGTGCGGTGCTAGCAGGGTCAACTCATATCCTGTCAGTCGGGCGCTAGTCAAGTGTTGGGTTTTGGTCTGGTTCAGTAGTGTGTCGACTGCATGGGGTACTAAAACAGTGACTGGATTGGAGAGCACTATTCCTTGACTCTGGCGTATTGATACTGCTGCAGCTGCCACAGCGCACAGGCACGCTGGCAGTGCTCTGGCTACTGGATCGAGGGTGGCAGAAAAATATGCACAAGGGCGTTGTTTGTGACCAATTGATTGTGTTAGGACAGACAATGCACATCCCTCCCTTTCGTGTGTGTAGAGGAAGAATGGTTTGGAGTAATCTGGGGTTCCTAGGACTGGTGCTGAGCAAAGGGTATTGCGTAGTTCTTTAAAGGCTGTCTGGCATTCGGGGGTCTAGGGGAGAGGTGAGGGGATGTCCTTAGCTAGGAGGGAGAGAAGGGGTTTGACAATGAGGCTAAAGTTCGGTAACCACTGTCTGCAAAACGAGGTGAGGCCTATCAAAGAGCGGACTTGCTTCTGATTTTTGGGGACAGGGGTGTCTAGAATTGTCTGGATCCTGTCAGGCGTGAGTTTTCTCCCTTCTTTTGATAAAAGGTGACCCAAATAGGTCACTTGTGATTTACAGAACTGCAGTTTCTTTCGGGAGACCTTGTGACCATTCTCAGCAAGGAAATGGAGTAGTTTGATGGTGGCTGTGACGGCTATTGGTATGGTGTCTGCTGCTAGAAGGATGTCGTCTACATATTGTATTAGTGCCACTCCATCTGGCAATTGTATGGCGTCCAACTGTCTTTTAAGCGCCTGGCTATAGATACTTGGGCTCTCAGTGTACCGCTAAGGTGCTCTACAAAATCTATACGAACGGGAATTTAGGGTAAATCCAAAAAGATAGCGGCTGTCCTCGTGTATAGGTATGGAAAAGAAGGCGTTCTTGAGGTCGATCACAGTGAAGGTGGTGGCAGTGGAGGGGATTAAAGTCAAAATTGTCGTGATGTCGGAAACTACTGGGTATTGTGGTACTACGATTTTGTTTACCTCCCGCAGGTCAATGATGAAGCGGTAGGCTTTCCCATCTCCCTCTCCCTGTCTCTTTACAATCGGTAGTATGGGACTGTTACAAATGTTGCTCACTACTTCCTCTACCACCCCCTGCCTCTACCAAAGAGTGTATGATCTCTGTTAGTGCTTTCTCACCCTCTGGCGATATTTTGTACTGCGGTACCTTCGGTAGGGTTGCGTCCTGTCGTATTGTTACGTGTACTGGGTCAATCATCATTCGTCCTACGTCTGAATCAGCCCTAGCCCATAAGTGTGATGGCAAAGTGTCCAGTAGGGATGTGTCAGTCTCAGAGATGGAAAACATGTGCTGAAAAGGGTTCTCTCTATGGCGTTGGGGGTTGTCATACAGGATGACACGCACTCCGTCTGGTGAGCATCTGATAGTCGCATGGAAGTGTTTCAAAAGGTCGAGGCCCATAATGGCGTCTGGGGTGTTAGATGAGAGGAGGAATGTCGTTTCGACGCCATTGCTGTCAAGATTAAAAGGGATGGGTCGGGACAAAGGGTTGGTGGAGGGCGTACCGTCAAATCCTATTGAGGTCACATGTGAGCCTGACAAGGGTGCCCTTGGAATCAGTCGTTTGGATAGTGCACTACGTGTTGCTCCTGTGTCTACCAAAAATGGCGACCTTGTGCCCAGGACCTCAGCGGTAACATAAGGGCCTTGCTGATCAACGCAGAGCTCGACTGGATCCCTCCCTTGCCCCTGGCTGTCCTATGCAAAGTCGTACGTATTGTCATAATCTGTCTGTTGGTACTGATTCTGTCTGGGATGGTCAAATGCGTTCACTCTTCCTGGCCTTTCCTCGCTTGCTTCACTCGCGTACCCTCTCCCACGTCCTCTTCCTCTCTGTCCACTTGCTATTTCCCTCGCCCCTCTGCCCCTAGCAGCTCCTAACAAAGCCGGGCATTGGGATTTCCAGTGTCCATATTTTTGCAAAATGCACATTGATCCTGTCCTAGGTCTTGGCGTCCTACATATGATGTAGATGGATTGTTCCTAGGTGGCTGTACTCTAGGGGTATTCTGCTGGTTTCCTCCCCTATATTGCTCCCCTCCTGTATTCGCCCCCTGGAGTTGTGCTATCATTACCCTTTCCTTCAAGTCCTTCTTTTTCCTTTCTGTAGCCCTGTCATTTTAGTTTCTCTGATGCTCGTAGTACTGGGCCATTTGGAGAATGGCCGTCGGTTTAGATGCTGCCCAACTACTTTCGCTGGCTTGTAGTTTCTGGGATACATCTGGCAGTAATCCTTTGACGTAGTTCTGCACAAATAAGTGGTGTCCGGTTGCGGTGGACATGTCTTGTCCACTGTAATCAGAGAACACAGTTTCAAATCTGGAGAAGTACTCTGAGACGTCCTCTTGTGGTTTCTGGCAGCATGCGGTTACTATGGACCAGTCTATCTTTTTCTCTGGGATCAGCGTTTTCACTTTCTGCACTATTTTGTCAGGGAGGTCTAATATTGCTTTAACTGGTTTTTGACCAGGGTTCCGCTGTTTATCTAGTGTGTCGAGTTGTTCCCAGGTATGACCAAACAGTTCGGTATGGTTTACTTTCTTAACCTGTTTCCACACATCTGCTGGCAAACATAACCCGAAGAACAAGTCTATGTCGGCAAGTGTCATTATTGTTGATCCCAGAGCGGTACCTAGCTCGGCGTAAAAGGCGGTGGGGTTCTTTCGTAAATCCGGCAAAGATTTACGGAAGGTCAGGATGTCCTGTCTGTCCCATGGCTGATACACCCAATTGTAGACCACCCTTCCTCTAGCGTCTTGATGGTTTATATCGTCATTAGTCCCTTGTCCTCTAGGAGGTACCCAGTAAGGGGCAGCTTCTTTTATTGGCATCATGCTATCTGTTTTTTCCACTGGGGGTCCTGCTACCTTAGTTGTCCTGTCCCTATCTATCTGTCCTTGTTCTATGAGGTGACGCAATACTTCTAGTGTGGATGAAAATAGTTCTGCAACATCGTTGTCGCCTTCATCTCCGATGTCTACCTTCCTGTAGAGAGCCACTAATCGCTCGGGCCCTATGTTTTGGTACTTCTCTTCATATGCAGTAAGGGTGTGGTAACAGAGACGTACATAAAGTATCGTTTGCGGTTTTCAACATAGGAGTCGCATATGTCTGTTACGTGTTCTTCTGTTTCTTTACTATCTATGAGGGTTTTAACTATTTTATCAATGCCTGCTCGCTCATTTTTACTTAATCGCGGGACCCTGGGCGCTCCTATTTCCTTGGTTCCTACCTCTACTACTGCCTCCTTTGATGAGGCATTTGGTGTGGGTGGCTCGGTGGGAGCAGAGGTGGTGGAGACTGAGGCGATCGTGCCATCTCCAGCTATACTTTGGGGGTCCTGGCGTTGTACTACGGGATGAGTAGGGGCATAAGGGGGTGGCATGTATATCATTGGGGGACCTAACAATAAATCATCATCTACCCCCTGTTTTGCTGGTAACTCGGGGTAAAGAGTTAAGGGCGTTCTAACAGGGCATTGACCTGATATTTTTGATTCCTGTTCCTTTTTATCGATTTCCTTTTCTTTTAGTTCTTCTTCTAACTTTTTACAAGCTTGGTAAGCTGATTTTCGCGTTTCTTTATCTTGTCTAGCTTCGTCTCTTTTCTTTCGTTGAGCTGCTTCTTTTCGCCATAAACCAAAACTATCAAACATGGCTGGTCTAGCTTTCTTTTTGTGGAGAGCTAATTCTAATGTTTCTATTTTAGCGGGATCGAAAGATCCCGTCAGTGGCCACTGATTTACCCGGTCCTTCCTAGTGTACTTATGCCATAGTTTGCTATAAGCTACGGTGGCTAATCCATATTTTACGTACATGTCCTTGTTAGGGTGCCTTCCGGCGGTGCCGGATGACTGACCTCTAACAAACGGTCCGGTCCAAAACAATCAAACAATCTAGAGAAAACAGGCATGACGTATTTAGCGGTCAAAATGAATATCTCAATTAATGTTAGACAAAAGTCTGCACTACCTGTCCTTCGCTGTCTGCAAAGAGAGAATATTCCTATTCTACGTTGTTTGCAAGCAGGGAATGTCTCAAATAACTCAAAAGGAATACTAGTATTTCTATCAATCAATCAATTTAAGTCATGTTTTCTCACGACCTTACCCGGACCGTATGGACAGTTCTTCGTATTCCCCTTCCAGCGCCTGGTTGTCCTCTTACTCCAACAATCAATGCGGCGTTCCTGTAAGGCCCCAGTCAGGACCGCAGGTCACTCGAGAGAGGTCCGTTCGGAACTGGTGAAGTTCAGTCGATTGGCAGCCAGACGAGGGTCTCTTTCAGGCAGGTGCACTCCAATCATTTAGTCGTTCACTCCGTCGTTAGGACCTCTCTACTGGACCCACGTGTCTCTGATGGGCCCCCCGTTGGGTCGCCAATTTGTGAAAAGCAGCGAGTCTCCTGGGATCCCCAATGCTGCCCGGCGCAAAGTCACCTTTAATCCACTTTGGATTCACTAACTAAAATAACGAGGCAGGCGCTGGAAGCTGGAAGGCAAGAAAAAGGTTTATTACTCTTAGAGGAGACCACGTCAACTGCTGACACCAGGATGTCTTCAGGGAGGTGTTCTACTGGCAATGCTTCTGGCTCTTCCTTTTATACAGTTTTACACAATGTATTTGTTTCTTTTATCATGGTTACAAGCTTGGAGTCTCCGCCCCGGGCAGGTTGTCACACAAGCCGACATTGTTTTATCAACATGGTTACCCAAGCCCAACATTAACTCTCCTCCCACCCAGGTCAAAAACAGACAATTTAATTGCAGCTGGACCTTGCTTCAGGGTCTAAAAACGAGTGAGACCGACCAGATCTAAGAGTCCGTTCTGTTGATAAGAACAGGTCCCATTGTTGGCAAAAAACCAGTCTTGCTGTGTGTAGTGCAATAAACCATGTTTGCAAGAGTCTGTTTGGTATTTGTAACCCGTTTGTGCAGGGATGAGAGGAAAGACGAGTTTGAGGCAGCAGGTGATGTTGATGTTTGTCGTGGAAATAGTTTATAGCCCCCAGCACATATATCAGGTTTGGTCAGAGAGTCAGAAGGCTGCTAGAGGACAGGGTGAAATGAAGGTGACCAACAGAGTACAAAATGGCTGTGGTAAATCAGAATGACTGTAGTTTATGTGCACGTAGGAACTTTCATCAGACAAGATGGCGCAGAATGTTCATGATTGTGTTTTGTTCTTAACATCCGTACAATTCCCTCTCAATCGAAAGAATTGATCCACAGGCAGATTCTCCCTAAGGGATTTGGGGTGGAAGCTGTCGTAGCCTAACAGGGCGTTTTTGTCTGTAGGTTTGTGATAAACCCTGGTTTGGAGTTTACCTGTCTTTGGTTCAATCATTAAATCCAAGAAGGGGAGCCCTGTCTTAGTTACAGTGGACGTGAAGTGAAGCAGGGGGTTTCTATCGTTTAACCAGTCCGGGAATTGACGGACTGATTCTACGTCACCCTTCCAAATCACCAGGACGTTGTCTATATAGCATCGCCACAGTCTTATATTCTCCGACCAAGGGCACCGTGGGTCATGGATTGCAGTCTTCTCAAAGGACCCCACATACAGACCCGCCAGACTCGGGGCAAAAGTGCTGCCCATCGAGGTCCCGTGGGTCTGCAGGGTCCCCTCGTACTCAAAAAAGTTCTTAGTCAAGGCTATGTCAGCCAAGTTCAAAATGAAGGCTTGTGGCGTTTGATATCTCCATTCTTCAAATAGGATATCCTCCAGTACCCTCAAGGTCTCCCTCTGGGGGATGTTGGTATATAGAGCCTCGATGTCGAGGCCTATCAGGAATTAGCTATTGGGATCGAAATCCATCTCCTTGATGCAGTTAAGGATATCCAAGGTATCCTGTAGGTACACTGGTAGTCTCTGAACCAAAGGTTTCAGATAGAAAGCACAAGACTGTGATAAATTTTTTTTATTTTTTTTAAAGGTTTTATATAGCGCTGGCTAGACCCGGAGGTATCAGAGCGCTTTACATGAGTATCAGACCATAGTTGCAGGTTACATCGTTATAAAGGTTACACAGTTGTTAGAGCATGGCAACATAGTTACATGTAAGGTCGAGATAGACAATAAGGACATATACGTAAGGGAAAAAGCAGGCAAGGGGAGAGATTCAGGGGGGTAGGAGCAGGGGAAGTAGACAGAGAATGAAGGAGGGAAAGAGGAGGGAGGGTGAGAGACAACAGCATGGAAAGAGGAGGGGAGGGTGACGGGGACACAAACCGGTAGACGAGTCAAAGCTGCGTCCAAAGTCCAGTAAGCTGTGATCCCAGGGGAAGTGGCATCATTTCCCCATCTCTGTTGCGAGAGGTTCCCTTTACGCAGTGGACTCTCTCAGAGGGGTCTCTGAGACTCCAAGGCCTACATACTGGATCTTTCCCCAACAAGGGGAGAAGGAGTGCTTAGTCAAAGGGCACGAAGGACAGGGGGCTGGGCGGTGAAGCAGGCAAGGGGAGGGATTCAGGGGAGAGGGGATAGGAGCAAAGGAAGTAGACAAAGAAAAGAGTACTAAATGGGAACAAACAACATCAGTTTGGGGAATAGACTGTTTTCTCTCTGTGGCCATGAGTTTGCCCGATCTCTAAGGTAAAAACCTAGCACAGGATATTCCAGAAGCTTGTGTTTCCAGGTCCATCACTCTTGTGTCTTCCGAATCGACGTCTTGTTGGAGCGTGGGCATGCACCTGGTCAGATCTGTCCAGAGCTGGTCGATGGAGGCTTTCATGTCTTGATTTAGCTCAGCGCGTAGTTCAGCCTTAAAATCGCGCAATGAGGATAATAAGTCGTCTTTGGTGAGGGCCATGACGCTCATAGACTCCCCTTGGTCAAGCGGCTGTCGTTTGTCTGAGGGGTGGAAGAAGCTGGTGACCTTGGGTGGAGGTGGTGTCTTCTTTGGTGACATAAGTGTGGGCTCCTCTGCGCCCTGCGTGTGGTGGCAGCAGTGACGCAGAGCAGGAATGTCTATATATATCGTAGTGGGCACCTTCAGTGTAGGCTGGCGACATTGAGGCTTTGTAGGTCCTTCATGCTCTGTTCGGCGGCATGGTGCTGCAGGAAGCGAATGGGGAATCCCCCCTGCTGAGAGCTTCATGTATGCAGAGCCGCATCAAAGGGTTCGTATAGCCCAGGGGGGTATCAGCAGGTATACGTGTCCGTGCAGGAGGGGTGCACTCATGTTGGCTAGATCTGAAACCCCTCGTTTTGCGAGCCTCTTTTCCCTCAACTGCTCACTTAATTATGGGCCGCCATCTTATGATTAGGCAAGGTCAGGCGCGGGGCCGACGAGCGCCGAGGTTTTGCCTGTGCACCTTGTGAATCACATCTCCTGGTATGCCGCCGTTTCAGCTACCCGCCTTGGCCCCCCGCTATCATTTTAATGCTCTTGGCCGTGATGGCACTGCTCCTTCAGGGCTCTTCCAGCGCCGGCCGCCGAGCTCCCCCTGTGTCTATAGCGATATGCGGCGTTCGCTTACCGCATCAGAAGATAATGGTTCGAGAATCGATCCAATACCCGACACAATGGGTCTGCCTGGTGGGGGTCTGGTAGGTTTATTAATTTTAGGCAGTATGTAAAAATACGGCGTCTTTGGTTGGTTTTTGATGAGATAATCTGCCTCATGTTTTGAAATCCAATCACTGGCCAATCCCTCCTCCACCAGAGGGGCGATGTCCTTGGTTAGCTCCGCTGGGGGGTCCCTTCCTAGCACCTGGTAGTTCCTCCCATCCGATAGGAGGCGTAGACATTCGTTGTTATAGGTTGTTTTATCCAAAACAACTATTGCTCCTCTTTTGTCAGCCGGCTTTATGATAATGGAGGGGTTCTCCTTTAGTTCCTTCAGTGCTTCTTTCTCAATATTGCTCATATTGGCGAACGAACGTCCGTTGTGTCTCTGTAGATTTTGAAGGTCATATATGACCGCTTGTTCAAAAGTACCCACCTCCTGAGGTAACATCGCTATCTGAGGAGTGAATGTTGACTTCGGGCGCAAGGACGTGTCCCCTGCAGTAGTGTTCCTTTCTTCGGCGTCCTCGAAGAACACCTTCAGTCTCACACTTCTGAAGAATGTGGCCAACTCCTGACATAATAGAAAGTGGTCTAATTGGTTTGTTGGAACGAAACCCAGGCCTTTGTTAAGGAGATTCTCCTGAGGGCGGGTTAGGGTCGTGGAGGAAAGGTTGACCACTAGAGATGTTCCCTGCTCGTTCCTGGTAGCATGCTCTGGGCCATGCTCCTGGTCACTCGTTGGTTCAGTTCTTGATCCTGGTCGTCCCAGGTCACTCTCTGTTGGCCCGTCTGTTTGCCTCGACCCCTGTTCCTGCCCCTGCCTAAACAAGCATTGGCATAGCCAATAGGTCTCGCCTTTGGGACCTTATAAGTATTTAGTTATGCAGCACAATATCTTTACTGCAACAACATTAACTGTTGCATGGCTAAACACTTATAAGGTCCCAAAGGCGAGACCTATTGGCTATGCCAATGCTTGTTTATGAATGAGAGGGGGAAGCTGTGAATGGAGCTGGCGGATTCACGCGGTGATTGGCTGCGACGCAGCCCGCCCAGGCGAGCCCTACGCTCCCATTGGCTCAGGCGTCCTGCACAGGGGTTTCCATTCACAAAGTCTACTCAGACAAAGGGCGGGGGGCAGAGGGGGGAAAGAGAAACAAACAGACCAATCCCGGCAGGCTCAGCTCTCCCGAGCCAAGAATTGGCTGAAGGAGTGAGAAAACCAAGTCCGGCCGCCGAGAGCTCTTCCAGCCTGCAGAGGGATCCAGGTGAGGTGGGGGCCAGAGCGGGAGCTTCGTGTGCGCTACAGACGTTGGGGAGCAAGAGGGTACCCCGCATGGTTAATGTTGCTTCTACGTGGCCAGCCCCGTCCGACCCGCGTCTGGTCCCCCCCTTAGCTGTACTGGAAGTTGGTGCGACTGTGCTGGGCTCACACAGGCCCCGGGCAGCGCAGGCTGCAGCAGTGGGGAGAGAGTTCGGGGGCACGCGCGTGGCTCAGAAATCGGGAAAGGAGCACAGTGCATTGCAAATTAAGCATAGCTGCGACGTTCCCAGGAGATGGTGCATTTGAAATTAGAGGCGTGGAGGGGTGCGAGAAACCTCGGAGGTCATGCAAGATGGGGTATCTAAGAATCGGGGGTACTTTAGCATGAGTGGAGCATGTAATTCGTAATGTAAAGAAAGTAGTCGAGAAGCTTGATAAGTAGCTGAGAATACACTTTGGGTGGTGGCGCTTATGAACTTTAGAAGGGCGCTTTACGAAGGAAATGGAAGCGAGTGATCCAAGTGTTGTGCACGTTGGGGCAAGTGAACATCAGAGGGGGCCCAATGCAGTTTTCGAGGACATAATGGGGCTACACTCGGGCTCGGTGCAATTCTATGAAATAAGGGCACTCAGCAGTCAAAATCTGAGGTAGAGTCGCGTTTGGTGTACGCCAAGAGCATGAAGAATGCGCACAAAATGTGCCCCAACCCAGCAAACAAGCATTTGAAGGCACGCGCGGGGAGGAGGGGGGGCGACGCGAGTGGTGCGCGCGCCTCGCGCTGAAAGTTAAATAAAAAAATTTAAAAAATGAAGCTGACGTCGCGCGCGTTTGTGCGCTTGCGAGCAGCAGGCATGACCACACGCTCGTGCACCATGGCCTTTTGCTCGCGCGTAACCGCCCGAAAAAGGCCACGACGCACGAGCGTGTGGTCAGCTTCTGAAACCCCCTTACATAAAGTCTCGCCAGAGCAGCGCTTGCGCTCTACTCGAGGCTCGACCTAAAAAGGAACCTGTGGTAGCTGGAACTGTGGTGGTTGGAAGTGGGGGTTCTGATAACCTGGGTGTGGGGGGAAACCCATTCCTGGCCAGTTATAACCATGGTTTGGGTAGCCCTGAAAAGGTGCGGGAAAGAAGAGTCTGGGTCCTCTGATAACCTCTGCCCCTGCCTCTCCTACGTTGTGGAAAATCATAGTCGCTGCTATCGCTGCTACTACTGGCGGTGTCCTGGCGTTTTCTGCCCGGCTGAGTACCCTTTTTCATGTCCGTAAGTTTTTGTTGGACATATTCCTCATTTGTATACGGATAGACCTTCTCTTTTGAGAATTTTTTTAGGTCTTTTTGCAATTTGGATATTTTAGATTGCATCAAGTAGTCCCTATACTCCCCCAGTTCCCACTAGGCTGCATTACACAGCCTGGTGAGGAACATGCACAGGCTCACTGTTCCCGTCTGAGCCCCGAAACACAGCGCTCAGACCAATCACAACGCTGCATTGCAGCATTGTGATTGGCTCAGGGGGGGCCTGTGTGTCCGGGTGCTTCCTGCTGCCGACTGGGACAGCAAGATGAAGAGGATGAGGATGGAGGAGAGGCGGCAACCGGCCGTTAAAGGTAAAACCTTTTTAAAAATACATTCCTCTCCCACACCCCCTCCCCCACAACCCATCCGGTAGCAGCTGCTACTGCAAACAACCCCCCTGAAGCTACGCCCCTAGCTCTAGAAAGGAGATGCCGGGTCTGGGCTGATTACAAAGGGGAGGTGCAGTTGAGGTGCCGTGTCCGAGGGAGGTTAGAGGCGATTACATCCAGAGGAAATGTCTGCAACTGGGCAGTCAGAATCTCCAGATGAGCTGAAGACAGATATTCGGGCCTCAACACCCGCACCAATGTTTTATTTATTTGAGATTTTTATACAGATTCAACCTCAACGTTCAATGTCCAGCACTGTGCAGGGGCGTACATACAGTATCAACACTCTGTCCTTTGATGAGGCGCACACACACATAATAACCACCAATAATCTGTGCTTTGATCAATCAATCAGGATTTATAAAGCGCAGCTAATCACCCAATAGGGTATCCAGGCGCTTACAAGTCCGGGAGGCGCACACACCTATAACACCCCATAAATATACTCTTTGATGAGGCACACACACCTACAGTAAACCCCAATAGTCTGTCCTCTTTTGATGAGGCACATCTACACTATTATTCAATAATCTGTACTTTCATGAAGCACACCTACAATAATCTCTAGTAATCTGAAGCACATCTAATCACGCAATAGGTTATCTAAGCGCTTGAAGTTCACGGGGATGCACAAACCTATAACCCCCATAAATATATTCTTGGTGAGGCGCACACACCTATAATAAACCCCAACAATCTGTACTTTAATGAGGCACGTGCACACCTATAATAAACCCCAATAATCTGCCCTTTGATGAGGCACATTTACAATAATACTCAATAAACTGTACTTTGATGAGACACATCTTCAATATTATTCAATAACCTGTACTTTCATGAAGCACACCTACAATAACCCTCACTAATCTGCCCTTTGATGAGGGACACCTACAATAAACCTCACTAATCTGCCCTTTGATGAGGGACACTAACCCTCACTAATCTGCCCTTTGATGAGGGACACCTACAATAAACCTCACTAATCTGCCCTTTGATGAGGGACACTAACCCTCACTAATCTGCCCTTTGATGAGGGACACCTACAATAAACCTCACTAATCTGCCCTTTGATGAGGGACACTAACCCTCACTAATCTGCCCTTTGATGAGGGACACCTACAATAACCCTCACTAATCTGCCCTTTGATGAGGGACACCTACAATAACCCTCACTAATCTGCCTTTTGATGAGGGACACTTACAATAACCCTCACTAATCTGCCCTTTGATGAGGGACACCTACAATAAACCTCACTAATCTGCCCTTTGATGAGGAACACCTACAAGAACCCTCACTAATCTGCCCTTTGATGAGGGACACCTACAATAACCCTCACTAATCTGCCCTTTGATGAGGGACACCTACAATAACCCTCACTAATCTGCCTTTTGATGAGGGACACTTACAATAACCCTCACTAATCTGCCCTTTGATGAGGGACACCTACAATAACCCTCACTAATCTGCCCTTTGATGAGGGACACCTACAAGAACCCTCACTAATCTGCCCTTTGATGAGGGACACCTACAATAACCCTCACTAATCTGCCCTTTGATGAGGGACACCTACAATAACCCTCACTAATCTGCCCTTTGATGAGGGACACTTACAATAACCCTCACTAATCTGCCCTTTGACAAGGGACACTTACAATAACCCTCACTAATCTGCCCTTTGACGAGGGACACTTACAATAACCCTCACTAATCTGCCCTTTGACGAGGGACACTTACAATAACCTTCACTAATCTGCCCTTTGACGAGGGACACTTACAATAACCCTCACTAATTTTCCCTTTGACGAGGGACACTTACAATAACCCTCACTAATCTGCCCTTTGACAAGGGACACCTACAATAACCCTCACTAATCTGCCCTTTGATGAGGGACACTTACAATAACCCTCACTAATCTGCCCTTTGACGAGGGACACTTAACCTTCACTAATCTGCCCTTTGATGAGGGACACTTACAATAACTTCACTAATCTGCCCTCTGATGAGGCCCACCTACAATAATATTCAATAATTTTTGCTATGACGAGGCGCACACACACCTACATTAACGCCCACTAATTTGTCCTTTAATAAGGCACGCCTACAATAATATTGAATGACTTGTCTTTTGATGAGGCGCGCGCACACACCTATAATGACCCCCAATATTCCGTTGTTTGATGAGGCACATCTACAACAGTCACAGCTCGCAAAACTCGCAGGGGGGCGGGAAGGTCGCGCGGGGATTATCGCGGGGGGGTAAAAATAAAAAGAAGAAAACCTACCTGACCGGGTCCCGCGCCGCCTCTGCTCCTGGGCAGGTCACGCGTTCTCCTGAACAAGAACAGGCATGCTCCCGCCCCTCCTGTAAGCCAATCACAACGCTGCAATAGCAGCATTGTGATTGGTGCAGAGTCCCAGACAGCGCCCAGCTGGGCACCTGTAGGGAGGCCATTTTCTCTATGTAGGCTGCATGCAGCCTACATAGAGAAAATGTAGAGTGCGCATGAATGCTTTGGTCGGCCCAGGGCCGACCAAACAGTCAGGGTACTCAGAGTGGTGCAAGCCACTCCTCCCCGACCCGCCCACCCGCCCGCCCCTAACCAGGCATACCCTCCCGCCCCCAACCAGGCATACCCCTGTCTTCTGCTTTCTCGCAGCGCTAGAAGAAAAATAAAATGGTATTAAAAATACCATTTTATGTTTCTGCTTCTCACACTGCGAGAAAGCAGTGCGGCGGCGCTCCTCCGCCCTAATGGAGGTGCCGCCCCTGATCTACAATAATATTAAATGACCTGTCCTTTGATGAGGCACATACACCTATAATAACATCAAAGAATCTATTCTTTGATGGACAGCTAAAATAATCCTCAGTAGTTTGTCCTTTGATGAGACACACTTACAATAATATCCAATAATCTGTACTTTGAAATGGCAGGACTACAATAATACTAGAAAACATGTCATCTGCTTGGGTACCCATGCAAAAGGCAGTTTTGTGTAGGGAAACATATGCAAAGGACCCCTAGGCCCTGATAATGAGTCAGATGGTGCAGAATTATCCCACAGAATTCCATTCAGGCTGATCTTGGGTTTTCCAGGTGGTAATTCCCCCCAGTAAAATCACACGAGGCTGTGGGAGAAGTAGCCACCAAGCCTCATCCATGATTTCTTTCTTCTGGCGTGGGAGGGGCATTCAAAACTCCCCCTTACTAAACGCTACCCCTCCCTTCCTTCCTCCACACAACTCCTTCCTCCACCCCTACCCCTCAGGAGGTGCCCTCCTACGTTTCTCACCTCCTCAAAACAGATCGCACATGTATGCATGAAATCCCATGGAATTATGAATTCCATGTGGTTTTAGAAGCAGTATATTCATTTTCATATGGAAAATTCCACACTCCATGGAATTCAAATCGTAATTACATGGTACTGGTGTGGTTTACTGCATGGGAATGTAAATTTTCCATGCAGATTTTCCACCCGACCAGAACAGTGCAACTCTTAATCTGGCCCTTAAAAGTGTAAAAGTAATAATAGGAAAAAAGAAACCGCGATCTATATATGACATGCATGTTTGCAAGAAAAGAAAATAAAGCATTGCCAAATCCAATAGATATGATGTTGGTCTCCAGACTTTTGACTTTGTCAATGCTTGTTGTGTCATGTTTTTTTAAAAACTTTATTGTTCTGATAGCTGCCAGGCCCTTGCAAATATAAAAAATTATTGTCTCAAAGCGAACATTTTTTTGGTTTCAAAAAGCACGCATTGACATAGTAGTCCCTGGCACTGAAGTGAACTACTTTTTCTGCAGATGTACTCCCTGTGAAAGGGGAAGACTGATGTGCTTCAATACTGAAGATAGCCAATGGCATTAGTGGGCGGACCCATGGCCTCATAATGATTGCTGTAGTGGGCAGAAGAAAAATGTGAATGACGCAACAGCAGACCAAAACCAATGGATGAAAGGCGCTGGCTGAAAGCCCCTATAAGTAAGTGAGCGTATGTATGTGTATATATATATATGTGTGTGTGTGTGTGTGTGTGTGTGTATACATATATGTATACACACACACACACACACACACACACACACATGGAAGGGTATTTTTTTAGGCGGATGTGCACAAGTGCAGGAAAGGAAACCTGGCACTCACATTGGAAAGTGTCAATGGCTGAAATGTGTGGATCCATTTTCTCCATGCTGTAGGATGCGGTGGGTGGAGTCAGAATGTGAATGACACTTGAAAAAACCAACGGCTGAAGAGAACGGACCAAAAGTGCATAATATATATTAATGGGTAAGCCTTTGTAGTGAATGTTTACCAGTGGTTTCAAAGCTTGTATTCCAAACAAAATAGGTCAAACTCTGAATTTTTCATAGTTATGGATTTTTTTGCTAGGTATTTCACTTCTCTAAACAAATAAAAGTGTTAAATGGATGCACTGCATTTCCTTTTTAGGTCTCGCCTGAGCCAGCGGCATGCGCTGCTCTGCGAGGCATTTAGTAAGGGCTTTTCAACTCTGAACACCCGCTCGTGCGTGTGCTTTTTTTAAATTAATCCGCGATTGGCCTTTGCATGCGTCTTTCTAAGAAAGACAGCACGCAATTGGCCCAAGGCGGGTGCATGTCCCGTCTTCTTTCTCCCCTGGCCTAGGGTGCTCGGGAGCGAGCATCAGCGCCATCTGTTTCCAATTATCACGCCCGCTCTCGCGTTCGCATTAATTGGAAACAGATGGAGGTCGTGCTGGCCCTGGTGCACTTTTTCTCCAAACGCGGCACTTTCACTTTCGGCCGCGCTTGTTATTTCCTTTTGCTGAGGCTTGTTAACACTGTGTCCTAGCGAGCAGCAGCGCACGCAATAGAAATATTAGCCCGGGTTGCTCACATCAGTGACTCCTTTTCGAGTGTCCCCTGTCCCCGGAGACCAGCAGTCAAGGTCATTCCCAAGCCCCCACCGCTCCCCGGAGGCTGCTGCGTCAGCCTGCCCTCAAGTGCCTCCCAGGATGAAGGCTGTTCCCAGCCCCACTGCTTTAATGGGAAGCGCGGCTGGGAGCAGGGACGGAGTTTCCGCACACTGTCACAATTCCGGTCGGTCCTAGTTTCCGGACACTCCTCGCGTCCATTTTAACGAGGAGAGGCGCGGCTGAAAGGAGGCGGTTTCACGCTCATTTCCTCGAGTACTCAAAGAGGTTAACGTCCGCTCCCCGTCCCCTCCCGTTTCCTTTGTGAAAGGAGAGACGCCTCTTACTAGGACGCTGGATGGGAAGAGCCCCAGCTTTTGGCAACGAGATGTGCAATTACTGCGTGAGCCAATGTGCCGTGCTGCCCTTCACCCCTCTCCTTCTTTCATCTCGATTTCTTTCTGCATTTTCATTCTTCCGTTATTTCAGTTTGTCCTCACTTATCTCTTTCATAACTTCATCTCCCTCACTTTCCTCCCTCTCCATTTTCTGTTCTCTTGCCTCTCCCCTCTCACCTCTCTTTCTCTCATTCAGCCTCATTTACACATTACGTTTAATTATTTTCCTTATCCATGCCTGTCTCTAATCCTTTGTATTCCTTTATTTTTTGCCTCCTTTTTTGGCTTCATTCTTCCCTTCTTTTTCCTCCTTCCTTTCTTTTCTCTATTTCTTTCAGACTCCTTTCCTCGCCATAACCTATCGTTACTTTCCCACACTTTCCTCTCTTCTTCCATCATTCCGCCCCCTTTCTTATGCGTTCAATCTACATTCCTCCCCAATAAACGGTAAAAGTGGCAACTCCTGTTTAATCTTTCCTTAAGCACGTCCCCTACAGTACCTCACCTGCAAGACCCCGTCGTCATTATCCTAGGCAAGCACCTCACATTCTTGAAGTAGAAAAATAGAAAATGCACAAAGGCTGCAAACCTCAAGCTTTTCCCTCGATTCCGTAGAAACTCCCCGTAAAAAAGCATTGGTGTAGCCAAGAGGCCTGGCCTCCGCAAGCTGGAGATGTGTTTTATTTTTTTCATAATAAGTACATGCCACAAAATATAGGAAAGAATGGGAAAAACAACCTGCCACCTTAATGTGGTGGTCATATGCTAAAAATAAATATTTAATAATTAATGAACATTATGTATATAATTTAATACAGCACGATGGATGCTCCCTTGCATGCAGGTGTTTTTTAGACCAAATATAGAAACCCTTTAATATTCACTGCACAGTAGAGGAAAATATCATCCTTACTAGCACAAAGAAAAGGTGCTGTTGTGTTTGAATTACTGTAACCTGGAGGGATAGTTTAAACATGTAATGGAATCTAAAACAAATGTAAGTCTGCTAAAGAATGGAAAGGAAAAAAAGCATTTAGGATCTAAAGTTTTTGCCTAACTTCCAAGGCGGTGAAGTGTACTGTTTTTAGATTACGCAAAATGCCATCATTCATGGTGTAAGCGAGCAATGCTTGAGGTGTGCTGACCCATTGCCCATGTAGATGTGATTGATAGTAGAACAAGCCAATGGATGAAGAGGGTAGACCCCAAGACCCTTTATATATTTATGTATTTATTTGTTTATGATTTTGTTTTGTGCTTACATGAGGCAACTGTACTATCTAAAGCTGTCTGTGGGCCAGACCGAAAAATGTCAGCAGACATTTTTGTGGTGTGTACATTTCCAGGGGCATATTTCTTTCTTTTAAAACTAACTGACAAAGCATCTATTGGCTGAGGCCCAGTGATGTGAAACAACCTGCCCAAGATCATATGAAAGGTTGTGTCGAGCCAAGAATCCAAATAGGGTCTTTTAGGTCATTGAATATGCTCAGGCATTCTCAACAGCACTTGTCCGTATTGCTAGTCTTTCCCCGAGTCAGTGACTGTTCCACAGTAGTCTTTTTCTTTCAGGCTTATGCACGCTTCCAAAGATAACTTTCTGGATTTGACAATTGCCAGAAATAAATCTCTCTCAAAGATACTGGCACAGGCTTTATCCTTGCATCCCCCATCTCTTTGCAGAGAGTTAACCAGTGCTTGAGTGGCTCACACAGTCTTTTGACACAGCCCTGCCCAGGGACAGCTTTTGTAGGAGTGTGGCATTTTTATGGCTGGTATTAGAATGTTTTGGTGTCATTGGTAAATGTATATTTTGCCATGCCATGTTGTCATGCTGTCCTAAGCATCACCTCAGTCTGCCCTCGGAATCTGGCATCTGTTGATTCTCCCCTAGTGTCCGTCCGCTGATCGTGTTCTAATTAAATTACTGTTTTCCAACCTCTGCTCCCCCGTTATTTATGTCTCGCTCCCCCATAACAAAAAAATGTATAACAAACAAGCATGAGAACAGGCAGGAAGAAGTTGCCAGCAGTGCAAGTACAAAAAAACTAGAAGACATTTTTTATGTTAAAATCTTTTTTTAATCAGGTTGTTCAGTTGTATATAATGTCGTCTTGGTTTGTATAAAGGTAACAAAAATGCTTAACACTTTTTATTATAACTTTTCAACATGATGCACAGCAGCCACAATGCTCTACAACTTAGCCAAATGTTCTGGCTAAACACATAAGGTCCCAAAGGTGAGACCTATTGGCTATGCCAATGCTTGTTGTTTCAGTGCTGGTAAAGGGAAAAAAATATTTTCACACTGGCATTGCTCTTCTCAGAGCACTAATCAGCACACCTGACAAGCTCACCTTAACAGGCCAATCTCTGATACAAAAATCTACAAAGGAATCCTTGCACAGTGTGTGACAATTAACACGGTAAAGGTAGAAGCCTGTCAGCCAAAAGTTACACTGTCACACATACCACTTAATTTTCCTGATTTTCTTTTTTTGTGTGTCTTGTTAAACTTGCTCGATATTTTCAATGTACTACAAAAAGAGCCCATTTTAGAATGCATGTTTTTAATTTCCTTACTATGCACTTTGCATGTTACTAAATAATACTCATTGTTGCATAAAACACATTTTAAACACTAGCACATTATCCCCAACAGAACCACATAATTTTCAAAACATTGACAGACATGTTTGCAGTCTCAGGCAAACAATGAATACTAAACAGATGACTCACATATCTTTCTAACGAGTACCAAAATCAATTAATAAATCATGTAATATAAAAAATACTTAACTAGTAGCGTGTAATATGGGCCTATATTGCCATCTTGGGGCTCAGGTAACATTTATGAAGTACTCAGGCTTTGCCTCATGGTTTATAAATGCCACCTGAATAGAATCACAACTTTTCAGATTTTTGGAACACATGAGGCTGGCAAGACAGCTAAAGCTGATGTTACATCAGACCTAACAAATAAAGTGTGCACAGTCTCCCCCCCTACTCACCCTCTCTATAAAGTTCTTCTGCCTCTCTCCCACCTCCGCCACATCTCATAGAATTACTCTTGGGAGGGCGAGCTAATACACACAGCTCTGGCTGTAAACAAAAGTAGTCCCAAGAAGCAGGCCTTGTTGAATGGGACCATGATTAGGAAAATGGGATCAAAGCCAGCACCTGATTTCCAAAATGGTGTTGGAAAGCTGGTTAGGATCTCTTCTGCCAACAAAACAGAAATCTTCCGAACTCAAAAGACACAGGTTAAAATAAATAAGGCAGTACCACTATTTGCGAAAACAGAAACCGTTCAGGTGCCCCTGTAAGTAGTCTGGAGTTTTCCCTAGAATTTTTGTTGAAACCTCTGTTGGTATTTTGTGTCGGGGCTGGTTTGCGGTTCAGGAGCCAGGAGCCAGGAATATGCAGTCGCCTGTAGTCCCCTTTGAGTGTTTGAGTATACACGATACTAGCAATTTCGGAAGCCTGACGCAACCTGCCACCCACATCGATGTTCGAAAAAGTAATTAAGTACTCCCCATACCAGCCTATACTGTACTGCACCGAGCTACTGGAAAATAAATACATGAACATGGCATTTGTGAAATTATACACTGATGAGGTTTAAAATACACTAACCACCACTTTCGAATAAGGCTAAACAACAAGGCTGTGGAAAGGGCAACTGTAGGACACAATGTAGTTACCACTGTACTCTATAACTGTGCGCCATAATTACTTGCATAAAACACCTCATGGTTTTACGCCTTGGCTACCTGAGCACTACAAAGCATACACAGCATCCCAAAATGTTGTTGAGGTACATTTTCTGTACTTGCCCAACCCCTCACATACAGCAGTCTACACTAAGTCTTACGCTGCACAATTCTTGTTCAGTTCCCCTGATCACCCGTTGCTAGATATCTGACCACAGTCCGTAAGCAACAACACAAGTTCCCTGGAACATTTGCTTCATGCCTGTCCCACTTTACCTACATTCACACAGAGGAGTGAAACTCTGCCTCCTACATCTCCTGTACCAATGCCAGCAACCACAACCCCTAAGTCCTTCTCCAGCCGCACTTCCCCTTCTGTCTTCTAAATGTTGCTCATTTGCAACTCCACCCTTCTCCCGCTCTGCTCAACCAATCAGCCATCATTCCATCATGTTCAGCGACAGAGAATACCGCCTTGAGTCTGTATAGTCAGTAGTCTTTCTTCTACGTCCATGTTGCCAAGGGCAAGTACTAACATTGTGGCCAAAGCAAACGCATATCAATATATCAACAAAGGACCTGTCTAATTCTTAACTGCACACCCACTTACGAGGCCTAATGCAGAACTGATTGTGCAGCAGTGCTGCAAGAGGGAAAAGCAAGGTTGTTCACATGGTCACCCGATACAAAGACTAAGTCTGTACGTTTTTGCAAAAGAGAGAGAGTGGGTGGTGTGGAATAAACATTGGGGGATATACTTTATGAAAAGGTACGTTTTTAAAAATAGTAAACGTTAACTTAGTTACATGCTTTTGAATATAGCAGGTAAAAACATAAAAAAAATTCTCTAGGGTCGGGATTAGCCACAAAACTACCAAACACAAGCTCATTATTTCACCTAACTAGCTGGGTGGGGCTCTCTGTTCTTGGATGATGTGATTATTCTGTTTGGAAAGCAGTAGAGTGAGTAAAACATACACAAGAATAACCCCAAAACTTATTTGGATTGTAAATGTAGTGTACTTTGTAGGAGTGGCGCGGCGCGGAGAGAGCCGGCAGTGGCATGCCCCATTCTGTGGTGCACAACATGCACAGAACTCAAAGTGCACGCCAATGCTGCACTCGTCTTTTGGTGCAGCTCAGAAAAGAGTGAGCAGCTTTTGAGAAATTCTGGCAGGCACAGGCAAGACTAAAGCACACACATACAACACTGCTTTTAACGAACGACATCGAAGTGGTTCTGTTGATGAAATGACGGGTTCAAGGTTCTGTGGTTTCGTTATTGGAAATAGTTGTATTTTTTATATTAAAAATTATTTTCATATAAGAATGAAGCATTTCTACAAGGAATGCTGTACACTTTGATGGTTCATTTGGTCGTTGAAGGCAGAATGGGGGGAGAGAGATGTGAATCCGGTTAGGATGAGTGGGCCTATATGTGCTATGCTTGGAGGGTAGAGGAGGGCTACAAGCTGTAAAATTGCAGCCTCATGACACTTACGGAGCAGGAAAAAGTGAGAACAACATTGGGGTCAGGAAGTCATGCGTAATCTTGAAGCAGCCATTAATAAGTGTGTGACGCATTTCCATGGTGCTCTTGAGTTGCCCCTTGATGGCAAAGCTTGTCCTTTCTCCTTCGTTGGAAAGACCTTTGATTTGAAGCCCAGAAGACATGTGCCGAACTCAGGAGGGATGTGGTCTGCAGAAGAAAGTTCTCCATCATGAAGCCTGACTTTGGATGCCAAGCCAGAGAAGGCATCCTGTGTGGAAGAGCTGTAATCTTTCAGATCTCAGGGGAAAAGGAAAGTAGATCCAGAGGCAGGACCCCAGGAAGTAGAGAGATCTGCTCTTTACATCTTAGATAAAGCAGATTGCCAGTAGGTTTGCAAATGCTGATCTCAGATGCCCTGATGGTTGGTCAGCCCGGAAGAATTGAACAAGGTATCCTGGAGGGACTGGTGGAAATTTAAATTGCCAATCTGTGATCTCTCTTTGATGAGGAGCCAGTGCAGAAACTCGAAGTGATCAATGAACCTGTGTCTACAGATGACCAAGGCTGTGTGAATTTCGATCCCATGCATCTTTTTTTTGTTTTTTATCAGAAGCCCCGAGAGGTGCTGCAGCAACAGTCCAAATGGCAAGAACCAGAGAGTATTTTGAATAAACAGTCAGAAGTGGAGGGCGCTCTGCTGCAGATGACAAAATGCACTCCTAATGAGCGTGTTCTTGTTGATAATAAAGGCAAGACTGTCATTAAAAAGGACACCAAGTTGCAAACCTTCTGAAATGAGAGTGGGATGATTCCTAACCAGGAAATAGCGAGCAGTGAGACAGACTACTAAACCAAAGAGTAGCATCCGACTTTGGGCTGTTAAGATAAAGCGTTGTTTTTGCATTCATTGTCTAGAGTAAGCTTCCAGATAACAACTCCTACTTAAACTACTGCTCCTACAAATTAAAAAATATAACTCCTTCTTCCACCCACCTCTTCTACAGGATGTCCCACAATCCTCTATCATATACAACACTCTCTTTAACCTAAATACAGAATGATAACAGTACTTAAGTTGTAATAAATAGATATGCACATGTTTATAAGTGCAACGTTTTTCTTACAAGCCCCGCCACTGGTGCTGGAGAATGCCAGGGTTGACTAGTTTTAATTACATGTCAGGCCTCTTTCTTCCACCACCTTCCACTTCCTGTATCATTATTTCATTTTTGCAGTTTTGATTCTCATCCCTGCTTTGTCCATGTGCACTCTTTACTTATTTGTCTCTTCTTCTATCTTTGTCCTTTTCCACCTTCCTCTCTCTTTGAGAGAACAAAATGAGTCCTGGTCCACAAAAATGAGGCCAGTGCCCACCGCTAGCGAGCGCCTGCACACATCAGAATGCGGCATTCCATTATCTTTCATGTGGCTGCAAGGCTAGTCTTAGGAAGCAGAAGGTCTGACCATATCGCACCATCCCTACCCTCCCTCAAGTGGCCGCCCGCCACTGTAGGAGTACATTTAAACTGACCTGAATAATATATACAACGCAACATTCAGAAACCCATAACATACTGGCTCACAAACTCACCATGTCAGGCAATCCTGTTCCCTTGGAGCTCAATCAATTTCCTCCTAGAAACCCCAAACTTCTAGAACAAAAGGAGACTCCAGCATGCTTTCTCAGGCAGCGCTCTGAAGTTCAAGAACTCCATCAGCGCTATAATCAGAAACAAACCTTCCTACTGAAGTTCAATAAGGAGCTGAACCCCTTCTATCTCAAGGGCACTGCCACCTTTGACTTTCTGTAGGATGCTGTTGTTATGCCTGCTGATGGCCCAGTTCGTCGCCTTTTCCTGCGGTGATCTCTGCTCCTCACCCTCCGTATATCATCGCTCCTGTACATATGTGGATTTCTTGTTGTTGATGCACGGTTCCTTCAGTCTTGTTTTCCACTCATTGTTGCCACGTTCTACTTGATTATGAACCATTTTGCAAGTGTTGCCACTGTCACCTATGTATATACATAAAGCGCACTTCTACCCATCTGGGAGTCTGATACACACAATATAGAGCCGTAAATAAATTAACCGAAACAGTGTCCCCCAGAAGCTTCCCCTAGTAAGGTGGATCTGAGCATTTTCTCACGGTATTGTCAGTGTTTTATCCAACCAATGGTAATATGTACGCATTTAAAGAGATGAGTGAACGGCCTCTGGGGACTCCAAAGCTGGGGTCATCACTGACAGGGCAATGTATACAAGATCCATTACACATACATATATGTACAATTTAAGGAGGCTGTCGCTGAATGATGTCACAATGCATCTTTAAACCCCCAACAGACGTCATCAAATAAAGCAACGTTCTAGAACTCATCTCTTTAAATGCGTACATATTACCATTGGCTGGCTAAAACACTGACAATACCGTGAGAAAATGCTCAGATCCACCTTACTAGTGGGAGCTTCTGGGGGACACTGTTTCGGTTAATTTATTTACGGCTCTATATTGTGTGTATCAGACTCCCAGATGGGTAGAAGTGCGCTTTATGTATATACATAGGTGACAGTGGCAACACTTGCAAAATGGTTCATAATCAAGTAGAACGTGGCAACAATGAGTGGAAAACAAGACTGAAGGAACCGTGCATCAACAACAAGAAATCCACATATGTACAGGAGCGATGATATACGCAGGGTGAGGAGCAGAGATCACCGCAGGAAAAGGCGACGAACTGGGCCATCAGCAGGCATAACAGCATCCTACAGAAAGTCAAAGGTGGCAGTGCCCTTGAGATAGAAGGGGTTCAACTCCTTATTGAACTTCAGTTCTCGATTGTTAGCATGCTGGCCTGGGCAAGGAAGAGTATTTATTTACATAAGATGGCCCCCATGAGGCACGGGTATGTGAAGTACACTGTACAAAATCCGATTGTTGCATTGACCCGGGTCGGAGGTCATCACCTACAACACACGAGGTAAGAGGTGAGTATTCTTTTACAAGAGCTGCATGTGTGCACCTACTGCAAGGGGTGTGAATAATCGCATGACGTCATTGACTAATGCTAGTAAGGTCATTTCAAAAGTATTTACAGCAATGGAGACTCACATACGCGCCACAAGAGTTACTTACCTTCAGCCCTCCCCCACCAATGCGGAACTGTGAACACTCACTCACAGCACTGATGCTCAACCCAGCAGCCACACATCGCAGAATCATTCCTAGGCCAGCCCTAGAAAGGGATTACAAGGACAGGCGTCAGTCCCAGCTAGAGAAGAGCGTGCATGGCCACTGGGCCTAGGTGTGTTCGCAGTATTCTGGTATGTGGGCTCCTTTGTGACTGTCCAGTTTAAAACTGACCACCACGTGCACCAGAAGGCAGAGAGACCCCTTGACTGGACCGGAAACTGGAGATCTGGCACTGGGGCCTCAGAGTGAAAAGAGTAACACTGGCGCCCTGTTAGCAGTTTTCAAAGGAACTTCTGTGCTTGCTGCCAATTTTGAAACTGTCCAATATGTGCTTCGTTGTCCCTCAGCCCCTCCCACTGCCCCCCACCCACCAGACAGAAGGCCAACCGAAGGCGCTACACAAAGAGCGGTGGCCCTCCGCTGATCCTCAAGTGCTCTGACTAAACTCGAGGCACTGCAAATTCCCATCAAACCCCTGGTGCCTCGGCCCAGGCTGACGACTGAGTCACCGCGGCCAGACTCCCGCCCAGAGCCGCTCTCCCACTGCGACGCGAGCCGGAGTGAACTCACAGGCGCGAGGCTGGGGCTCACTGCGGGGAGCTGCTGTTCTCATCGATGTGACGGTAACCAGCGTGCGTCACCCGTGAACCTGGGAGCAGCACGTACATGCAAGGCCACCCACAGAGAGAATTCTATGGGAGAGGGTGTGGCGTACTGGCCAGAGCTGCCGACCGTGGCACTTGGGAACCAGCTTCCAGTCACAGCGTCACCTCAACATCCCGTGATTCTGGGCAAATCACTTAATATTCCTGAGCCAAAATAAACTAAAAAATGAATGTGTCCTTGTGTAATGTAACTAGTGCTTATGTACAGCCCTCCTGGTCGAGTTCGCGCCATATAAAAATTGGAAGAAAAAAGAATTATAGTCCCCAGTAGTTCGTAGTATTTTATAAACAGTCTGGAAGAATGGAAAAGAAAAGCCCCCAAGCATGAGGCACATAGAACTGCTAGCAGATGCTCTGCTGGGAAAACTACCTGCTGGGAAGAGGCCAACGAAAGGAGCTGTGTGCAGAGGCCTGCAAACGTGCTGGCCATGGGAAGACACCGAACCCCAAAATACCCTGAACCAAGTCTGCTGAAGGATCAGTCCTAAAGACTGCTGAGTTGGCATCCTAGAGCTGCTATGAGGCTTAGGGGAATGCTGCTGACCTGGATGGAGTGGATACTCATCTACACGGCTCAAGGTAGTGCAGAAGAGCCCTGGTTGGTTGTGGGGTGCGCCCCCCCCTCCCCACGAACAACATGCCAAGAGAGCCGAGGACTGTCCGCCCACCCTGACGTGTCTCATGGTTGTTACAACTTTGAAGACTCCAGGATTTCCTACAAGCATCCATCACAGAAACCACACGCCCCAGCTCTTCTGACTGCTATCTTCAAATGCTCCCCTAAAATGAGCAGTCTAAAGAGGCTGCCGCCCCCGTAGCTGGCATTTCGGATGAAGGTAATACTTTCTAGCACCAGCCCGTATCGAGTTCCATGTGTCTCCTTTATTTACTCAGCGGTGCACGAGTTGTAACCTTTGTTCTCTGGCTCCCACTCATATCATTTTTGAAGTATTTTGCTTAGTAAAGTGTTGTCCTTGCAGCCAAGTTTGTTCTGGCCTTAATTTATTTTTCAGCTGTTTTGTGGCTTGGTTAAGCAACTGTTTGTAACTCCTCATGCTTTTTCTCTGAGAATGCCCTTGCTGCTCCGACTTAGTTCGGAAAGGTGAGCCAAAGCCCTAAGGAACCGAACGGTTTATCTCCGTGGACGGGACTCTGGACCTTTACCCACCAAGCCACCTCCTCACACAAAGGTTGCAAGTATTTTAGTTTTTCTACTGCTGGGCGCCTTGCATATGTACCTCAAAAGGTACAGACCTCGGATTACCTCGAACGAGAGTGAAACACGTGTCAGAGTTGCTTTTGTTAACTGTCAATTGCTTTGGTTTGCATTTTACTAGTCCAAAAACTGTAATACTTTACGAGGAATGGTGAGCATCCGGGTCAAGGTCTTGTCTGGTATTAAGAGTACTACCAACAAACAGGGTCTGAAATAGCAAAATGGGGCTGTCGCTGCCGAATGGATACAATTAACTTGGAGCACTCTGGAAAAAATTGAGTTTCTGAGAAATTCAAGGGTGTCCTGGTAAGTTACGCATATTTTGTGCAGTGCATCACCCTAGGGATGGTTGGTCATGATGTGGGAGGTTGTATCATTTCGGTTGTTCAATGGATGATCTCAGAATTCGGTGCCCTCAAAAGTCCCACTTTGTAGCACGCTCGTAGGGGTGTGTCACTGTGATGTGCTTAGAGTTGACCATCTCACTCCTGCCTTTCATCCTTGTCGGCACCTTCCACAGCCCACTTATTTGACATTGTGTATTTCTCAACGACAGCAGGATGAGCTTCGTGACTTCACGCCTGATCCTTCAAGGAGTCTCCCACGTGGGAAGCTTCCATTAATATCAATAGTTTCCCAATAAATCAATTGGAACCCCATATAAAGGTTCTAACAAACTAGGAAAATAAAGTCCCACTTATGGTGGAGATGCAATGAATGACCTTTCTTGTTGGCCCATATTTTACAAAGTCCTTATGGATGGAATGAATGCCCAGCACAGACCACTGCAATGGGGAATTAACTCATGAAGCCAGAGCTTCTAAAGAAGTAACTAATGCTGCCGCATGGGGTACACCTTCAGATGCTGGTTACTTTGTTTACTTTGTTATACCAAAAGCCAATAAAATTGGTTATAAAAAAAAAAAGACCTTCAGATGCACTAGAGGTGAGGTTGCCACTAACATTTTAGAGGGCACACAAAAGAGTGGGAATGTTTATACTAAACATTGGCTTGAGCATCACCCTATGTGGGAATCTTCTTAGAGTGGGCCCCACTGTGTTCGTTCTGGGGAGTAGTTACACATTTTCACCAGGGGTGAGCGAAATTCTCGTAATTTCCTTTTGTGTTATTACACTAAATTTGAGAAAGAATGATGCAAAACGCACATCTGGCATTTTGTGATTTATTTTAGCATGAAGTGCGTCCTCATGTCCAAAACTGACATAATGACAATTCCCCATAAAAATATAGCGCATAAAAACAAATACCGCAACCAAGTGCCGCTCATGTTCTGTACGTTTGCATTTTTTTGGTGCTCCTTGGAGGGGATTTTTTACCTGAGTGACCCTCAACTATGCAATTTGACGTAATGTTGAATTTTTGGGAATTTAACGGGGAAAAAAATTAACATGAAATGCCAGAAATTATTTCAATACTCCGGCGTTATTGAAATTTCACGCAGGCCTAATTTTCACCCGGACTCCTGAGTCTCCCCTGTACCAGCACGAAAAGAGATCCATGCTAGAATAGGTTGCATTGGATGGATATGCCAGCAGGGATGTACACCTGATGCCAGCCTGGCATCGGAGCCAGCAGCAGGATCGCTGTGCCACCAACTCTACCTTTCGCTTAAATGAATCACATCCTATGGTCTCAAGTGCTCTCTGAACGCAGTTTTCCTAATTACCCGCCACCCGCCATTAACAAGTGCAGTCTGTCACTCTGAGGTTACTGATGCTGTTTTCAAGGCACACCATTTTCTCATTTATTGATGATAGAGTCCCAGGCCTTCCCATAGGGAAAGCAAAGCCCTGCATTTGTAACAAAGAAGGAAATCATGGTAACTGGAGGAGGACCGGAACAAACAAGCAATATCCTGTTACCTACAACAGAGTAACAGAGAACTAGGCTTTGTTCTTACCAGTAATCTCAATTACACAGTCTGTTCTTCCTTGTTACATTCACACAAGGCGTGGGCTGTCTAGGAATTGCTCTTACCAGTAATCTCAATTACAGTCTGTTGTTTCTAGTTACATTCGCAAAAGGCGTGGACTGAATAGGAATTGCTCTTACCAGTAATTTTATTTACACAGTCTGCTCTTCCTTGCTACATTTGCACAAGGCATGGACTTTACTAGGCACTGCTCTTACCAGTAATCTCAATTACACAGTCTGTTCTTCCTTGTTACATTCACACAAGGCATGGACTCACTAGGCACTGATTTTACCAGTAATCTCAATTACACATTCTGTTCTTCCTTGTTACATTCATTGAAGGCGTGGACTGACAATGCATTGCTCTTACCAGTAATCTCAATTACACAGTCTGTTCTTCCTTGTTACATTCATTGAAGGTGAGGACTGACTAGCCATTGTTCTTACCAGCAATCTCAATTACACAGTCTATTCTTCCTTGTTACATTCGTAGAAGGCATGGACTGACAATGCATTGTTCTTACCAGCAATCTCAATTACACAGTCTGTTCTTCCTCGTTACATTCGCACAAGGCGTGGACTGACCGCAGAGTTGTGACTGGAACAGAGAATATAAACTGCAGCTCATCCACAGCCCTTTTGTGAAATGTTGGTTTCAGGCCCGTGACAGCCCACAGAGGCCCAGAAGATTAATAGCGTCATGAACACTGCAGAAACATTTTCATGCATCCACTTCTGGGATTCAGCCACAATTACTCAGCTCTGATTGCGCTTTCTTTTAGCCATAAAATACCATTTAGCCACCTTCTTGGGGAGGGGCATTTTAAATGGGGTGTGATTGATGCATTTTCACTGGAAGACTCCTTACTTTGTCGGGGGGGGGGGGGGGGGCGGGGGCGTGCAGGATGATATGTGGGGATAGTGTCAGAAGAATTAGAACTGCAGCAGGTACACCAGGCAACGATGACTTTTAATCACATTTATATACGTCGCGAGCTCAGATCTCTAGCAAGGGATACCAGGAGCATTTCCTTCCTTACGAAATAGGGCCCGATGTATTAACAGAATTCACCACTGGAAATCACAGTGGCAGGCTCTGTGAATGTGCAAGGCATGCTCTGTGAATGTGCAAGGCATGCTCTGTGAATGTGCAAGGCATGCTCTGTGAATGTGCGAGGCATGCTCTGTGAATGTGCAAGGCATGCTCTGTGAATGTGCAAGGCATGCTCTGTGAATGTGCAAGGCATGCTCTGTGAATGTGCAAGGCATGCTCTGTGAATGTGAGAGGCATGCTCTGTGAATGTGCAAGGCATGCTCTGTGAATGTGCAAGGCATGCTCTGAATGTGAGAGGCACGCTTTGCGAGGGTAAGAGTTGTGTTTTATGAGAGTAAGAGGCGTGCTTTGTGAAGATGGGAGGAATACTTTTAAAGGGTGAAAGGCGCTTTGTGACGGTGAGAGACATGCTTTATGAGGGTGAGACGTAGAGTTTATGAGGGTGAGAGGCTTGCTTTGTGTTGGTAGGAGAAAAACTTTTAGAGGGTGAGAAGCGTGCTTTGTGACAGTGAGAGGCATGCTTTGAGAGGGTGAGAGGCCCGCTTTGAGAGGGTGAGAGGCACGCTTTGAGAGGCACACTTTGAGAGGGTGAGAGGCCCACTTTGAGAGGGTGAGAGGCACGCTTTGAGAGGCACACTTTGAGAGGGTGAGAGACATGCTTTATGAGGGTGAGACGTAGAGTTTATGAGGGTGAGAGGCTTGCTTTGTGTTGGTAGGAGAAAAACTTTTAGAGGGTGAGAAGCGTGCTTTGTGACAGTGAGAGGCATGCTTTGAGAGGGTGAGAGGCCCGCTTTGAGAGGGTGAGAGGCACGCTTTGAGAGGCACACTTTGAGAGGGTGAGAGGCCCGCTTTGAGAGGGTGAGAGGCACGCTTTGAGAGGCACACTTTGAGAGGGTGAGAGACATGCTTTATGAGGGTGAGACGTAGAGTTTATGAGGGTGAGAGGCTTGCTTTGTGTTGGTAGGAGAAAAACTTTTAGAGGGTGAGAAGCGTGCTTTGTGACAGTGAGAGGCATGCTTTGAGAGGGTGAGAGGCACGCTTTGAGAGGGTGAGAGGCACGCTTTGAGAGGCACACTTTGAGAGGGTGAGAGGCATGCTTTGAGAGGCACACTTTGAGAGGCACGCTTTGAGAGGTTGAGAGGCACGCTTTGAGAGGGTGAGAGGCACGCTTTGAGAGGGTGAGAGGCACGCTTTGAGAGGGTGAGAGGCATGCTTTGTGAGGGTGAGAGGCACGCTTTGAGAAGCACGCTTTGAGAGGCACGCTTTGAGAGGGTGAGAGGCACGCTTTGAGAGGGTGAGAGGCATGCTTTGAGAGGCACGCTTTGAGAGGGTGAGAGGCATGCTTTGAGAGGCACGCTTTGAGAGGGTGAGAGGCACGCTTTCAGAGGCACGCTTTCAGAGGGTGAGCGGCACGCTTTGAGAGGGTGAGAGGCACGCTTTGAGAGGGTGAGAGGCACGCTTTGAGAGGGTGAGAGGAACGCTTTGAGAGGGTGAGAGGAACGCTTTGAGAGGGTGAGAGGAATGCTTTGAGAGGGTGAGAGGAATGCTTTGAGAGGGTGAGGCACGCTTTGAGAGGGTGAGAGGCATGCTTTGAGAGGGTGAGAGGCACGCTTTGTGAGGGTGAGAGGCACGCTTTGAGAGGGTGAGAGGCACGCTTTGAGAGGGTGAGAGGAACGCTATGAGAGGGTGAGAGGAACGCTATGAGAGGGTGAGAGGCACGCTTTGAGAGGCTGAGACGCACGCTTTGAGAGGCTGAGACGCACGCTTTGAGAGGGTGAGAGGAACGCTTTGAGAGGGTGAGAGGCACGCTTTGTGAGGGCGAGAGGAACGCTTTGAGAGGGTGAGAGGAACGCTTTGAGAGGGTGAGAGGCACGCTTTGAGAGGGTGAGAGGCACGCTTTGAGAGGGTGAGAGGCACGCTTTGTGAGGGTGAGAGGCACGCTTTGTGAGGGTGAGAGGCACGCTTTGAGAGGGTGAGAGGCACGCTTTGAGAGGGTGAGAAGTGTTACAGCAAACAAATGGACGGAATGCTGACAATGCAAACATTCTCCCCCAGTCAAAAGATCTGGGTTAAATCCATCGTTCTTTTGCCCACTATGCCACCCCAGTTTGGACCCAGCCATATGCAAATCAGTCTTGACCCTGTGCCTCATGGGAACAGTCCAGACCGAACTGCCAGGCCAGGTCCTCCCTGGACCGGAAACAAGCATCCTGGGACCGGTTTCAGGGTATGTCACCCTTCTTCAGCCAGGCTAGCTTGAATCCAGTGGCACAGTGAGCAAGGGACCCACGTCTGGGCATACCCATCCCACTTAGGGCGAAAAGTGTTACAGCAAACAAATGATGGACGGAATGCTGACAATGCAAACATTCTCCCCCAGTCAAAAGATCTGGGTTAAATCCATCGCCACCCCAGTTTGGACCCAGCCATATGCAAATCTGTCTTGACCCTGTGCCCCATGGGAACAGTCCAGACCGAACTGCCAGGCCAGGTCCTCCCTGGACCGGAAACAAGCATCCTGGGACCGGTTTCAGGGTATGTCACCCTTCTTCAGCCAGGCTAGCTTGAATCCAGTGGCACAGTGAGCAAGGGACCCACGTCTGGGCATACCCATCCCACTTAGGGGCGAAAAGTGTTACAGCAAACAAATGATGGACGGAATGCTGACAATGCAAACATTCTCCCCCAGTCAAAAGATCTGGGTTAAATCCATCGTTCTTTTGCCCACTACGCCACCCCAGTTTGGACCCAGCCATATGCAAATCAGTCTTGACCCTGTGCCCCATGGGAACAGTCCAGACCGAACTGCCAGGCCAGGTCCTCCCTGGACCGGAAACAAGCATCCTGGGACCGGTTTCAGGGTATGTCACCCTTCTTCAGCCAGGCTAGCTTGAATCCAGTGGCACAGTGAGCAAGGGACCCACGTCTGGGCATACCCATCCCACTTAGGGTGAAAAGTGTTACAGCAAACAAATGATGGACGGAATGCTGACAATGCAAACATTCTCCCCCAGTCAAAAGATCTGGGTCAAATCCATCGTTCTTTTGCCCACTACGCCACCCCAGTTTGGACCCAAGGAGAGGGTGAGAGGCACGCTTTGTGAGGGTGAGAGGCACGCTTTGAGAGGGTGAGAGGCACGCTTTGAGAGGGTGAGAGGCATGCTTTGTGAGGGTGAGAGGCATGCTTTGTGAGGTGAGAGTCATGCTTTGTGAGGGTGAGAGGCATGCTTTCAACCCACTCGACAGATGATCGTCCAATCCACCGTTCTGTCAAGGCTACCCGCGCGCTCTTTGCATTACCAAAGTATTGCCATGTCTCAGACCTTCTTCGCCGGCTCCACTGACTACCTATAGAGCAGAGAGTCTACTTTAAGGCCCTCTGTACGACTCATAAGATCCTCTATGACCTTGGTCCTCAAATCTTGAGCGATATGTGCTCTCTGTACATCCCTGCACGTGCCTTGTGCTCTGCGGATCTGCATCTGGCTCGTGTACCACGGGTGCGCAGGACAAGAGCAGGGGAGCGCTCATTTAGGGCACTAACACCTGCCCTCTGGAATTCCATCCCTCTTGTTGCCCGCAGCATGCCCGGCCACTGGATCTTTAGGAAAATGATCAAGACACGGCTATTCGCCAGTCACTAGCTTCCTCGTCATCCGCTCTGCTAGATATAGCGCTGGGACGCCTTGTTGCTGGGGCAGCCATGCGCTCAAATCCGTTTAACATAACATTTGTGAGGGTGAGAGGCATGGTTTGTGATGGTGAGAGGCATTCTTTGTGATGGTGAGAGGCATGCTTTGTGGGGGTGTGAGGCATGCTTTGTGGGGGTGTGAGGCATGCTTTGTGGGGGTGTGAGGCATGCTTTGTGGGGGGGAGAGGAATGCTTTGCGACGATGAGAAACAAGCATAGGATGTATCAAAGTGACATTGCTACTATTTACGAGTCACAAGTGTTTTTGTGACCGATGGTGACAACATTCCAATTCCTAGGGACTCCGAAGAAAGAGGAGGTAAAGGGGCGTCCCCGTCCCTCGCAATTTACAAAGAAATGTATAATTCACTTGCAACAAGCACTGCAGCCGTGGAGCACTTGATGTTTATTGTACTCATTCACACAGCATCTCGAGTTCATTCTACGGGTGATAAGAGCTAAAACACTAATTAAGCCATTAGTATTCAGGAGACTAGATTACTGAAATACTTCCCTAGTTGGCCGCCACAATACCTCTTGAATCCACTGGTAAACTCGACAGGGTCATACATTTTGCAACCCAAACTGGGTATAATGTACCCAAGAATACCCCCATCTCCACAGACCACTGACAGACTGGCTGACCGCCAAGAACAGGGTCTATTACAGGTTCCTAATGTTTGTTTTCATTGGAGTAAAGGGTCTGGCTGCAGGCTCCCTCTGTGACATCCAATCACACCTACATTTAACCTATGACCCACCAGCCCCACCTATACCTAAGCATACGGCCACAGCCTCTCTCTCTTTCCACCTTCTGGGTCAGCGGCATTGCATTCCCACCCCCACGGGCATCGGGTCTCCACCCCCGCGGGCATCGGATCTACCCCCCCGTGGCATAAAACCCCCCCGTGGCATTGGATCTCCCCCCCGTGGCATTGGATCTCCCCCCCGTGGCATTGGATCTCCCCCCCTGCGGCATTGGATCTCCCCACCCCCGTGGCATTGGATCTCCCCACCCCCACGGTATTGGATCTCCCCACCCCCGCGGCATTAGATCTCCCCACTCCCCGCGGCATTGGATCGCCCCACCCCCCGCGGCATTGGATCTCCCCACCCCCGCGGCATTGGATCTCCCCACCCCCGCGGCATTGGATCTCCCCACCCCCGCGGCATTGGATCTTCCCCCCCCCGCGGCATTGGATCTTCCACCCCCGCGGCATTGGATCTTCCACCCCCGCGGCATTGGATCTTCCACCCCCGCGGCATTGGATCTTCCACCCCCGCGGCATTGGATCTTCCACCCCGCGGCATTGGATCTTCCACCCCGCGGCATTGGATCTTCCACCCCCGCGGCATTGGATCTTCCACCCCGCGGCATTGGATCTTCCACCCCGCGGCATTGGATCTTCCACCCCGCGGCATTGGATCTTCCACCCCCGCGGCATTGGATCTCCACCCCCGCGGCATTGGATCTCCACCCCCGCGGCATTGGATCTCCACCCCCGCGGCATTGGATCTCCACGCCCGCGGACATTGCATCTCCACGCCCGCGGACATTGCATCTCCACGCCCGCGGACATTGCATCTCCACGCCCGCGGACATTGCATCTCCACGCCCGCGGACATTGCCTCTCCACGCCCGCGGACATTGGGGCCACCCACTCCCTACAAGAGTGCGGACCAGCGCTGAAAAGTACAATTTTAAAACCAGAAACGAAAAGATGATTCTTTCTTGTTGTAATCAGGCACACTTCATGCATGTATGGTCCAATACCTAGTTCTATCCATTTAACTAAGTATATGATGTAAATTATGTCTCCGCCTTAGTTAAATGTGCATCTTTCCCAATCTCCACCACACAAGTGGTGCTACAAGGCCATTTTGTCTAAACTACCACTCTACTCCATTAACAATGAACGCTAGCCATAATTTTTTCTTTTCTCTGTTTTGCGCCCTAAACCCACTAACTACTACCCATCCCATTCTTCCATTCCCTCACAGCCTTTCTGAACACATTCTCTGCCTTACCCGACTCATGACTGCCACCTCCAGCCTGGTCTTTCTTCTGCGCAAATTCAGTTTCTCGCTCCTAGACCCCACCCCTCCAACACTACAGCAATCTCTCCACCCACAATCTAGCCCTTCTCCTTCCGCATCTCACTCCAAAGGCTGCTTCATCAATAACATTTTGCTTAGACTTCATAAGTGGTGACAGGTCATGAGATCCGGATGTCCCATTAAGGTGGGGGGGTCATGTGATCCTGATATCCCTTCCTGGGCCTACATTCTGGGTCTTCCAGCACTTACCACATAAGGATGACATCCTGTGTGACACCTGTTTGGGTCTACAAGACCCGGGTCCCAGAATCCTACCCCTAAACCACCCGCCCTGACACTCTGTCACCTCCGCTTCCTCAGCTTGGAAGGCTCCCAATTAAATTTGAATTCAAGGTCCTCACAGGTGACCTCATCACAATCAGAAGACGAAGCACTCGGGCACCATAGACCAAGGAGCAGTATGTGGCCCAGCTCACTTGATCATTTCATCTACACAGGCTGCAATGTCTTTTGCACACTTTCCTAGCACGGAGTGGGGGCATCTCATACCAGCTCATGCACCAACAAGTGCACCCAGACATAAATGAGGACATGAATGAGCAACATCCTGCCACTAGTAAATACGGGACACATAAACGGGCACAAGGGAACCCCCAGAAGGGAACCCAACTATTAACAATTGGGCAGGAAGACCGATACACTCACAAGTTCGTTAGGAAGAAAGACAACACTATGTTTATCATCGGCGGGTACTCCGTTAAGGCGGAGGAGCGTCGCCCCGCCTGCTGCGCAGCAAGAAAACACAGTAATAAAATGGTCCTTACCATTTTATTATTCTGTATGGCACCAGCTGCGTTAGCGCGAGTGTGATGGTGGGGGCGGGGCAAATTCATGCTGATTGCAAGATGACATCTGTAGGTGCTCAGGCCGCATGTCAGATTGGCCAGCTGTCTAAAGCCAGCTTATCCAACATGCGCACTTTAAAACAGCGCTGGGATTGCAGGCACAGGCCACTGTAATAAATGGCAGGACTCTGTGAAGTATGAAAGGAGTTTCTTTGATCAATTTAAGGTCAGCATACCACCAAGTGGCTCTGGCAAAGGAGTCACAGGAGTGGACTACCTTTGTCACACCATTTGGTGCATACAAATACCTGAAGTTGCTGTTCAGGCTGGCATCAGCCGCCAGCATATTTCAAAAGCTCATGGATAATCTGTTTGGCAATCTCAGGGGGGTGCAGGCCTCTCAGGATGATGTCTTGGTTTTGCAGACACTATGGAAGAACACAATCACATTTTGAAACAAGTGCTAATCCATTGTGCTTTGCATGCGTGGGTTCATAGCCCATCCTCGTCGCCAATATGTAATAAACACTGGGGGTGAGTGTTTGATTGGCTCAAACGTTCCGTCCATCATCCCCTTTTGTATCGCTTTGTTCGCCCTAAGTTGGCGGGGTATGCCCAGACGTGGGTCCCTTGCTCACTTTGCCACTGGATTCAAGCAAGCCTGGCTGATGACGGCTGGAATGCCAGAAACCGGTCCTAGGATGCTTGTTTCCGGTCCAGGGAAGACATGGCTTGGCAGTTCGGGCTGGACTGTTCCCATGAGGCACAGGGTCAGACTGATTTGCATATGGCCATGTCTGAACTGGGGTGGTGGAGTGAGCTAAAGAATGATGATGGATTAAACCCAGATCAGTTGACTGGGGGTGAGTGTTTGATTGGCTCAAAGCGTTCCGTCCATCATCCCTTTTGTATCGCTTTGTTCGCCCTAAGTTGGCGGGGTATGCCCAGACGTGGGTCCCTTGCTCACTTTGCCACTGGATTCAAGCAAGCCTGGCTGATGATGGCTGGAATGCCAGAAACCGGTCCAAGGATGCTTGTTTCCGGTCCAGGGAAGACCTGGCTTGGCAGTTCGGGCTGGACTCTTCCCATGAGGCACAGGGTCAGACTGATTTGCATATGGCCATGTCTGAACTGGGGTGGTGGAGTGAGCTAAAGAATGATGATCGATTAAACCCAGATCAGTTGACTGGGGGTGAGTGTTTGATTGGCTCAAACGTTCCGTCCATCATCCCCTTTTGTATCGCTTTGTTCGCCCTAAGTTGGCGGGGGTATGCCCAGACGTGGGTCCCTTGCTCACTTTGCCACTGGATTCAAGCAAGCCTGGCTGATGACGGCTGGAATGCCAGAAACCGGTCCTACGATGCTTGTTTCCGGTCCAGGGAAGACATGGCTTGGCAGTTCGGGCTGGACTGTTCCCATGAGGCACAGGGTCAGACTGATTTGCATATGGCCATGTCTGAACTGGGGTGGTGGAGTGAGCTAAAGAATGATGATGGATTAAACCCAGATCAGTTGACTGGGGGTGAGTGTTTGATTGGCTCAAACGTTCCGTCCATCATCCCCTTTTGTATCAATATGTAATAAAGGGCAAGACTCCAGGAAGCATGAAAGGAGTAATTTTATTCTAAGGTCTGTAGGCACACTGTGACCGGACAGCTGAGATTCCAACAGTGAATGGCTTAACTGTTGAAGGAATCCATGCTCACCACTCGTAGGACATGTGAGACACTTAAACACATACAACTTCAAGTAATAAGAAGGGGGGGAGTGGCTTGACGCACGGCAAGATGGCCGCATAGTAAAGCGGCTCTGCCGGCCACCGACACAATCCTCCATCTATCCTGTCTCCTCTCAGTCATCGCACCTACCAAAGCAGAGACGCCTGCCGCATAGACACTGCGTGACATGATTGCGGCGCTCGCGGAGGGCGAGTGGGCCTGAGAAGGGAGAAAACAGCGAATTTGCAGACACCGCCCTCGGGACAAAATGGCGGCCCCCTACACTACAATGCGGTGCGACGGAGCCCGGGAGAAGTGACGCGGCTGTGGTGTCCGGATCTCCCCTGACTGACACCCCTGTTGGGCCGAGCTGACTCCGGCAGCGCCGTCGGCTGCTCACCTGTTATGGAGACCCCGACACGGCAGGCACTGGTGAGCTGCTGACTGACGGGCCTGTTGGCGAGGAAGTCGGAGGACTGAAGACCGTGTGTCCGGTGCCGCTGGGACCTGGGGTGAGCTGCGAGACCCGCGAGATGCTGCGCGGTGGGACTCTGGTACTGTGAGCACCGATTGTACAGCGGCGGGAACACTGAGGAGGTGAGAGCTGGGGCGCAGTCTCTAGCGGTGATAACGGGAGGCCCGGTGCCGCGCTCTGGATGGACACCGTGGGGGCCTCTGAACACCCGCATAAGGAGCGGATATAGAGACACACGGGCAGGGGAGTGCTCTCCATATTACAGTGCTTTGGGAGGGCTGCAGTAGGGCACGAACGATCGCTGCGCCCTCTTCGGCCGAGACTTGCTTGCACCGGGGAGCCCGTGGTGGTGTATTCTAGTGGTCCGGTCGCGGCGACTGCGATCCTTACGCCCGGCCACGCCGGACGGCAGGAGGCCTGTGCCGGATACAGCTGGGGACGCCAATTGCCTGTGGACCGGTGTTGGGCAGCGGCGAGGACCGGGAGGCTCTGCTACTGCACTGTACAGGCTTATACTGCAGCGATCTAGACCGGCGGGACTTTGTGTACTTGACCGGACTGCCGACTCGTTTATTGCGTCGCTATTGTGCCTCACATCACCTGGAGAGCTACTGACCCCTGCCTGGTTCCTGGTCCCGTCTACTGTGATCGGATCTGGCTCTGCGTGGCCTGAGGGGGTCTGACCCGATCTTGACTTTCCGCAAATCCTGGTAGTTGTAATGGGCGGTAATCCTCGCAAAGGTGACCCCTGATATATCCCTGAGACTCAGTGAGTACCGGCCTGTACCGGAGCCCTGGAGAACTGATTATCGAGCGACGTGCTCTGCTGCCGCAATTGTAAATACAGGTTTATATCGCACTCTGCTGTTCTGGTGACCTGGGACAGGTCAGCAGTAGTGGGACGCCCATTGCTACCCTACCTCATCAGACTTTGGCCAGTGGCTCCGTGTGCCCGTCCGCCATTCGCCATGGGCAAGCCCGACAAACACCAGCCGCGTCTTACTTTCGAACTGCGCAAATCCGGCAAGTCCCAGCGGCTTCAGACTCAGAAGTAGACAATGCTTCTCTGGCTCCGACCGCACTGGAGAAAACTCTTGTCGCCATTCAAACGAGTCTACAATCTATAAATGACAATGTGGAGGCCCTCAACGGTCGCATGGCTAGCATATCAGCTAAACTTGACAGACAAGGAGTGCGCATCGGCGAGGCAGAGCAGCGCATATCGAATGCGGAGGATGGTCTACAGAGGGTCGAGACGAAAACATCTGATATGGAGAAACTTCTGGCGGTTATTCAAGCCAAGAATGAAGACCTCGAAGCGCGCTCACAGCGCAATAACATACGCATACTAGGCCTTCCGGAATCGACCAACGTAGGGCGCCTAGAAACTTATGTAGAAAACCTTATTTGGGAGATATGCGGCGACGACAACCTATCCAGTATGTTTATCGTGGAGCGGGCTCATCGTTCCCTGGCGGCACACCCGCCCCCAGGAACGCCGCCCAGGCTGATCATTGCCCGATTGCTCAACTACAGGGACAGAGATGTGGTACTCCGCATCTCCACAAAAGGGCAATATTAGCTACCAGGGTAACACCCTCTCCTTCTACCCTGACTTCACGGCAGCAGTACAAGCAGCGCAGAAGGAATTCCAATCGGCAAAGAAGATTCTGATTGCTGAAAGTGTCCCATACGCTATGCTTTATCCAGCACGTCTCCGTATAGGGTCCGATGATAAAGCTAAGATCTTTGCCAACCCCAAACATGCCCTGGATTTCGCCAAATCTTTGCGTCACAAAAAGAAAACGCCTCCCAACGCTTCGGACACTGAGGACTGAACAGAACGCTCCTCCACCCATAGAACAGCGCTTCTTCACAGCGCTGATGGGGATGTCGATCCCAGTACTTCTCCACGCGCTCCTTGTTCGAGACCCCGCCATTTTGGACTCCCCACCTGTGCCGCCGGCCTGCGGCAGCAGATCTAAGACAGAATGCAGTCCTTATATGCTTTTTGAATGCCGTTTTTGTTACCAATGTAAACATTTCTATGCACGTAGTAGTGGCACGATGAGTAAACGTTCTTATTTCAGAGATAGACTTGATGACTCTGGTAACACACCTGTGTAATCGGTGGCCACCTCCCTTGTCCACCAGGGAGCTGATTGTGTCGCGATGCCCCCCCAAATGGGTATACCCTACATTGCTGCACTAATGTTTCTTTTTTTGTTGGGGTTTTATGTGGGTATTATGGCTTTGGCAGTTTTGGGGTGCTAAAGTGGGAGGGGGTGGGGGGGTTCTGTATTGTTGTTCTAGAGTCAGTTCAATGTGATTGTATTGATACACGAAACAAGGTCGCATCTAACACGACATGCACGGTGATAGTCAGTGGGCCACCTTAATGAGGTTGTACACACACGGGCACTGCGATGGGTGAAAATTACAGATGTTTAACATGGAATGTTCGCGGCTTGAACTCCCCCCCAAAAATTTTTCAAGTATTTCCATACCTAGACCGGCATACGGTTCAGGTGGCTCTTTTGCAAGAGTCGCATCTGACTAGGGATTCCGTGGCCAGAGTCGCGCTTAAGTGGGCGGGGTACAAGTTGGCATCCTCCTACGCCAGGGGGGTTCTCATTCTGATCAAAAGAGGCGTTCCCTTTACACCAATCAAAACCTATACAGATGATGGGGGCCGGTGCGCCATGGTTCATGGTAAGCTTGGAAATTCTCTGATTACATTCATAAATACATATGGGCCTATAGCGGACGAGCCAGAGGTATTTCAACGCATGTATGGGGTACTGAGAGACTGGCCGGACACAGCAATACTCTGGGGGGGGGACCTAAACACACATCTAGACCCTAATTTGAACAAATCCAACCCGCAGGGTGCTCGTACGCCAAAGGTGGCCCGTAGCATTAATGATGCACTGCTGGAGTTTGGGCTGGTGGATGTGTGGAGACTTCGAAATGGGGCAGTGAGGGAGGGTACACATGCTACACCAGCGCACAACAGTTGGTCCAGATTGGACTATTTGCTTACTAGTGAAGGGGTAGCTGCATGGGTTACAGATGTGGCCTTTCTTCCACGCACCCTCTCCGACCACAACCCGGTACAACTGACCTTTAACATCCCGAACACAGTACATCGCCCGTTCACGTGGCGCTTGCGATCTGAGGCTTTACTCGACCCCGTTTATGCGGACACTATTCGGAAAACCATGGTGCAATACTTTGAGATCAATATGGGTACCGTAGATAGTGCCGCCACCCTATGGGAGGCCTTTAAAGTCACAATACGAGGGGTCTGAATCAGTACCATGGCTGGAATCTTAAGAGATATCAGAGATCAACTGACCAAGATAGAGACCTCCCTTTCAGGGCTTGAGACTGCCTATGCGGCAAGGCCGGATCAAGAAACGCTTTCCCGCATCCATGAACTGATCCTTGAATATGACGCATTAGCCGAATCTGAGATCCGCTATTTATCACGTAGACATGTTGCCCGGGCATACGGGGAGGGTGACAGACCTAGTCGAAATCTGGCAATGAAACTCAAAGCCCGAGCTGAACATCATCATATAGATAAAATAACTGATTCACAAGGGGTGGAACACTATTCTCAGCTAGAACAAGTGGAGCAATTGATTGACTATTATACTGAAATGTACAGATCGCGAGGGAATGTACCTGGCTTAGACATTGCAGAATATCTGGCAGATATCGCCTGTGCGTGGTTAGCGGATGGTCATCGTGACTATCTATCTCAACCTATTGGGGAATCGGATATTAAGGCGGCTATACGTGATTTACCTAACAAAAAAGCTCCAGGGCCAGACGGCCTCACGGCTGAATTTTATAAGGAATTTGCGGATTTAATCGTGCCGCATTTATTAGAAATGTACGCAGAGGCACACGAGTCGGGTATTCTGCCGGCGTCACTTCGTCAGTCGTTGATTATCACCCTGCTAAAAAAAGATAAACTGCCTGACAGATGTGAGTGATATAGGCCGCTGTCCCTGATAAACCTAGATGCCAAAATACTCGCAAAAATTCTCGCTACCAGACTTCAACCATTGATGTCCTCCTTGGTCCTTCTGGACCAATCCGGTTTCATTCCGGAGAGGTCCACTTCCCACAACCTTAGAACCATTTTTGCAATGATGCACGTTCTTGACCCGAGTCTGCAGGCAGCGGCGGTAATGCTAGACGCGGCCAAAGCTTTCGACTCTATAGAGTGGAATTACATGTTTGCCATCCTACAGAGGCTGGGATTTCCATTGTTATATCTGGGCTGGGTGCGGCTGCTCTATAATGACCCTCCTGCACGGGTAAGAGTGGGGGGCTTAACGTCAGAACCGTTCGCGATTAACCGTGGCACCAGGCAGGGCTGTCCCTTATCGCCCCTACTGTTCGCTCTGGCACTCGAGCCCCTGGCTTGGTTGATCCGTCAAAGGCATAGGGAAACGGCACTCAACTTTATCCACCGTCCGGTGGGTATATCCCTCTACGCCGACGACATGGTCTTATTCATTAGGGAACCAGATGGGTACCTGACGCAAGTACTGAGAGAATACATTAGATTTGGGCTATTCTCTGGTCTTGCTATAAATTGGGACAAGTCCGTGGTTATACCCTTGACAGCCATTACTTCCCCGCCAACTATGGAATACCCTTTAGTATGGACTTCAGATCCTGTTAAATATTTGGGAGTTTGGGTTCATCGAGACCCGGCGGTTGTCATACAAGAAAATTACGGGCGAGCGTGTGCCACACTTGATCAACAGATCGAGAGGTGGATCACCTTACTGCTATCTCTAGCCGATCGCATCGCAATTATAAAGATGGTCGTCCTCCCGAGATTTTTGTCTCTCTTCTCCAATATCCCAATAACACTTCCGCAACATTTCTTCAAAACTATGCGCACAGCTTTGCTCAAGTTAGTTTGGGGCGGCAAGCAAGCACGCGTGGGCTGGGCAACCCTTACACTCGACTATGCCAAAGGAGGATTCAGGGCACCGGACTTGTATACATACTATCTAAGTGCTCAAGCGCAGTATGCATTTTACTGGTTTAACCCACACGCCTACACTCCGCACGTGGCAGTGGAAGATGGCGATGCTCACCCGACCCCCCTATCAGGTATCCTCACCCACACTCAACGAGATACCCCCAAAACTGAAATCAACACAATAGATACCACAATTGCCGCGTGGCAGTCCATAGGTCGACTTGCCTCTAAACTTCCCATCTACGCCCCCGCGCTGCCTATAGCACACCATGCTGCTATATCAGTGACACAGGAAGATGGCCCAGTGAAGGCCCTAAGGGAGGTAGGTTTAGTTACTATGCATGACCTCTATCCAGATGGCAAATTCCTCACAGTCGATGATCTTCAGTACATCACCAACCCCACACCACTATTCCAATTCACTGTTCACAGACTTCGAAACGCTGTTAAATCACACTACACTATGTACCCGGATGAACCTCCTGTGCTTCAATCTCTACAGATAGTGCTAACTGCTCCTTCACGGCGCAAGCTGGTCACCAAACTATACAGGGCAATACGGGCCGAAACAGCCAGTGTCCCGGACAAGAGCCTTGCCCGCTGGAACAATAAACTGCCCACCCCCTCACGCTTCCACAATGGGAACATGTATGCAAGCTTACCAGTCAACTCACGCCTAACGGCAACCTACGCATCATACATTTTAAGTATCTCCATCAGATATATCACACACCCCTCAGACTACACAAATATGGATTAAGGGAATCTAGCAGATGCACACGCTGCAATCAATTAGAGGCAGACTTCTGGCACCTTGCATGGGAGTGTGGCTCAGTAGCCAGATTCTGGAGCCACGTGGTGCAACACATACACCAAATGGCTGGGATAGAGTTGCAATGTACGCCATTGATATGCTTACTGTGCTTTGTTCCACATGTGAAGGGGACGCGGGGTAAATTTGTAAGAATTGCATTATTAATGGCTAAAAGACGGGTCGCTATAACATGGGGTGGGACGCAAGTGCCGAAAATTGCACACTGGCTCACAGATATGGTTTATTGCAAGGAAAAACTGGAACTGTATGCAGAGGAGTTACCAACGTCCTCCAAGCCCAAGGATATTTGGGAACCCCTACGTCAATTTCTGCATCAACAAGACCTGCGTGGCTCACCAGATATAGTAACTTGACACATTGTATAATCTTGCGTCATTATTGTAGAATCTATTGTGGTCACTGACTGGATACATGTAGTACACAGACCCTTGTACCGATCAATCACATGTTGTTTATGTTGGTTCTTTTTACTGAGCTACCTAGCACGGTAGCAGGGAGGTTTACTATGATCATTAAAACGCAATAAAAAGAGTTATAAAAAAAAAAAAAACTTCAAGTAATAAGAAATGCGCGAGGATGCACCTCAAGATTAACCACGCACCTGTACATCAAGATTAACCACGCAACAGGCGTGCCATATACTCACTAAAGCCCCCAGCCTCAAAATGAGCACTCGGTTAACCTGCTCCAACAAATCCTGGAGCTGCTGTCCTGCTGAAAAAGGCATGAGAGCAGCACCAGGATTGGTTGGATTAGCATGCAGGAAGTTAACCATCTTCCTACCTATTCATGCTCGTCGTCCGGGAGAGGAGAGACACTGGCCAGCAGCATACTGGTGAGTTTTTCGGCACCGCGCCTCACCGATTTTTAAAGTTACTAGCCGTCCCTGATATTGAGACATGGAAGAAGGTGACTTGTACAAACTAAGACAGAAACGCACCAACACAGGAAGGGAACTTACACTGACATTAGGAGAGGCAAAATGCCGACACTTCTAGAGCGAGATATCTAGTTTGCGGGTGGGTAGACTAAGGTAGGGACGTACATGAAAGGGAATACGAAACAATGATTAATAAATATGATAACTATCTGATAGGGACACTGAATGGAAAGTGCACTGACACTTTGAGAATGAGTACATAGACACAAAGATAAAACATAATGATACTTAAAGAGTTAAACACCGTCACAGGATGCAGGACTTGACTAGACAAATGGGATACAAGGAAACTCCCCGATAGGCTGAGGACCATGGGGCTGCCTTCAGGGATGGATGGATGGCTGGATGAAGTGATTACCAGCTATCAAGCCTGACAAACGAGTCTGAATGAACACACAAAACTTTCTTGAGGATAAGTATGTACTTTTCCCCTTCATCCACAAATTGGGGGTGGTCTGAACACATTTTTCTGGACTCCTTTTAGATCCCAGTCCACCACTGTGAATATGGAAGTGGAGACACAGAATTCCTGGACACCAGGGCATAGAATAGAGCAATCTGAATTAAGATTATTAGTAAAGTTTGTAGCTACCGCTCCGTAAGAGGTTTGAAGACCTCTGAGGGGGATTAGATTAGGTGCAGTGCATTTTCCGTGCCTATGTCCTTTATAGCAATCTTTCGGTTTTCTTCATTGAAGATATTTTGACAAGAAATTTATTTTGTCTTCTGAGCTGAGATCATTTGACAAGATTTCTGATATGGTCATAACTAGGTGGGGGCCACCAACATCTGTTGAACCAACGAATTTGGTGAAATGTATTACCTAGCAGCTTCTGGAATGCTTGATTACAAGAAATTTCTGTGGGCACCTAAACCTTCTACGATTTTCCTCCAAACCATGAAAAAAATTCATTTTCAAGAGCAAATTTTCAAGGACAAGCATACAACGCTTCTAAAGTGTTTTTTTTCTACTTACTACTTGTAAAGAATTGATTTTAACCGTGTCTTCTCCAGTTTATCTGTGAGCCATTTATTAACTTTGTTTTCAATGAGACTTTACCCTCAGTTTTGAAAGTTTTAGGGATGGTACATATGGCAAGGTTTCTAGTGCCTCACAACCAATTTTTAACTTTTTGGTCCATGCATATTTTCTTAGGATGAATTATCAGATTCAGAGCTCTTAATGTTTCAGAATTTGTAACCTCCAACCTTTTGGTATACCCAAATTAGTCACTTATACAGTACTCTAATTCAAGAACCTTTTGAGATTACGTTTTCAAAGTCTCCGTAATTCCCAGTTTCCAAGTAGCTTGGCACTACTATCACAATGGGAAGATGCATTTGAGGGAATGATTGTTCTTCCAGTATCTGTGTATAATATGGTATTGACAAGAATGTAGTGGTAGTTGCTTGATTACGTTCAGTTTCAGGTGATGCTACATCAGCCATGTTGTTTTCACTGTGGCTCACACGTTGTTTGAGTTTATCATTTTTGGGGCCACCAGGTTGGTTGGCGGGGCCCTGGTTCAGTTCTGGAGGTATGGAATCTGGCTCTGTGAGAACCAATTTTTCTCAAAGCAGGCTAACGATGAGGAATCTCCTCTCCCTCTTTCTTAGATCTATCCACTATCTTACCTTTCATATCACAATGAAATGTAAGATCCTTCACATTTTAGCTGGCAAGGTTCTCCTCTACACACCAGTGAAAAATCACGGCTTTTTCAAATTGGAAAATGACTCCTGCAAACTCCCTCTTCCCCAAGATCTTCTCCCTTCAGACACACCACCAAACTGATGAGGGGCTCATTAAATCAAGTCAACAAACTCTCTAAGCAACTTCCAATGGATCCCTCACTGCACTGGTCTCGCCTGGAAAATCCTGCATGAGCGTGCTATATGATGAATTATTGGAACATGGGATGTGGTTCCAGCCTTTGGTGTTTCTTTCTTCACTCATAATATTTGTAAACTTTACAGTGTTATTGCTCTTGCTTCCTTGCACTAGAGTGCTGAATAACTTTGCAGTGTGCACATTAATAAAAATGTATCAATTAAATTGCGGCGGTAGCTCAAGTTTTTCAAATAGTCTGAAAGCAGTGGTCAGTCAGACAACTATTTCACAATCAAAAGTATGTACAAAGTTAAGGACTGAAATTATACATCCCTCTGAAGAGTATAGAAGGTATAGTCAGGTGAGAAGGGACTAGGCATTAATAAGATCACAGTCTACACACTGCTCTGGCCAAACTAAGAATTGGTTCCCCCCCATCAGGGGTGTCCACTATAGGCCCATGACCGCCTGAGCCAAGTCAGATAATCAGGATAACCAAAGACCATGTAAATGAATTCCATTTAGGTTTGTTTTTTACACCTTTATCTGCTGTGGATATTCTGAAAATCTGGCACTAAGTGGACCTATGCTTGCACAAAATGTGCTTACAATGTGTGTCTTGGTACTTGAAAAAATTGAGGGAGGGGGGAGTGAATATGGAGTGAGAGAGTAGAAGAACGTGGTGGCTCAACTCAGCCACCCCTCAGAGACAAATGCAACGTTAGTGATGGATGGTAGAAGTGGTGCGGTTTTGTAAGGGCACATTCTAGAATGCAATGCAGCATCATATGGGTGTATACATATTCGAACAGTGCCTTTACACATTGTTAAAATAGCTTTAATAAACTAAAAGAAAAATCACTATTAAGTTATAAATAACAAGTGCTGCAAAAGCCAATGGGTCTGCATTTTTTTAGGCCACGTGTTTAGAAATAGTTTGACAACCGAGTGTGTTGCCCATGGTTGTCCAAAAACAAAAATTCCCATATGAAGCAACACTTTGGGCTAGAACAATATGGAAGCTGGGAGTAGGGACCCTTTGCTGAACACACTACATTGAAGAGTAAAGCTGTACCCCCTTTGAAGAAAATGATAATGATAAGAAGTCAGAAGATGAAGTCTAAGTTGTTAGCGGTGAATCTAAAAGGCATACAAAGGATAATTTTTCACAGTAGATACCTCTGACAAAGTCAGTCTTTTTGTTACATCTTTACGAAAGCCTATGTGTGTGCATATGTAATTTGAAAACAAAAAAAATATCTAAATATATCATATAATCAAAGTAAAACAAATGAAAATGCAAATAGCACTGTGTCTGTATGGCAGGCTATTGCATTCAAATAGCACACATTTCTTTTTAAAAAAACGAAGAAAACAGAAATTAAAATGTCATGACATTAGTTAAGTAAATGCGTCAAAGAGCACACACTGGCCATAGTGTAACAAAATATCCCTTGATGTCCCATAACCAAAACCTAATGGGAACACAAATAGGACAATGCAACTATCTGTGAAGTGTCATGGCCTTGATGGGCAGCCCATACAAGCAGCGGCAAACTGAGAAAAAACACAAAACAGCCAATGATGAAGGAAGCTGGCCAAAGCTCTCCCTCTCTCTCTTGCTCTCTCTGTCTCTCTCTGTCTCTCTCTGTACAACTTATTGTACTTTTTTACTGACCTAGAGCCCGCTTTAGCCGAGTCCCCAGCCTCATGTAATCAAAAATGTTTGTAATATAAATACATACATTTATATTAACACACACAGGGAGGCTTTCGGTCAGCTCTCTACATTTCTTGGTCTGTTCAAGTGCCATTCGCAGTTTGCTTCCACCACCCGCAGCATAGGGCAGTCGCTCAGCCCACTTCGGCTGGTGGGCGAGTCCTTTATTTTTATTAAATTTTTTCAAATATTGTATGTCTTATTTTGTGGTCGCCTGCTGCAACTGCAAATTTTCTGCATGTTTTCTACATATTTTTCTTTGCAAACATATGCTCACCATCTTTCGCAGCATTTTTACTTTTTATACATTTAATTTCCATTGCATGTGCTTAGAAAACATATATAAAACAAAACATTTGCACTCTCTTACCATCCTTGTTTGAAGAATTGCTGTCATGTCCGTTAAAACGTGATTTCAATGCATTATAAGAATCCAGAGGGATTAAAAAAAACAGCTGGGAAAGTGAAAACCTATAAGGGTTTTGGCATTAATCTAAATAATATGTACGTTATTAAAAGAAGCTTAAGCATTAATTTAATCTAAGCACCGTCTATTCTGTATAAAGGGAACACTGCACGGTCAGATCAGACCCCCTCCTTTATATTCCGCTTAAATAAATACTTTCAGTATGCCGGGGCTTAATGGACTAGGAAAATAATTCCATGATTGTTGAAGACAAATTATCCTTACACGAAGTTTTTTAAAATTAAAACAATATTCCTAAAGCTAATTTTAATGCCAGAATCTCCGCGTGCCGTCAAGAAATGATTTCAACTGACAGCCAAGCATGAATTTGGAAGAAACAGGCCAATTTTCATCCATCCATCAGACTCCTAAGACACTAAAGCATTTTAAAAGTGAAGGTTTAGCAAAGAACTGAACTGCTGCACCTAATTGATACAGTTTATCATCATTTTCATGTTGTTTACCATATATATGCCTGTGTAACATAGTATTTAATTACACACTGGTTAGTTCACGTCCAAAAGTCTAACAGCAACAGTCCTTGTGAAGTGAGAATTAACGAGAGTTCAAGAGGACTAGGCAATTGTCTGCCTAGGGTGTTACAAACATGTTTCGGCTCCATTCCTTAGGTGTGAAGACTAGCCCCTCAACTGTACTGCTTGTTCCAACTACATCATAGGAGTGTGAGGAGACGAAGTACTTGTGGCCAAGTATTTCAATTGCTGTGTTTAAAATCCAGAAGATTCAAGTTTAATCCACGATTCCTCACTTGACCACATTATGTGATCCTAGGCAAATTACTCCACACAGGAAATTAGCACACTACCCAAATCTGACATAAGTAGAAGCATTGAGAACTAAGCTAGGGACATATATACAATGATATATAATTAACTGGACCTTTATATTTTACGTTCACAGTAGTATGTATGCACATGGCCACAGGAGGAAGGGATGGAGAGAACTTAACAGTGCAGGGAGTCACTCATTCCTGGGGCAAATAAAGAGAAGATTTAAGTGACACAGTTGGGTACTCAGCAGAAGACCGAATAAATGAGGGGGGCTTTGCACTAGGTGCCTCAGCGACATCCAATACCTCAGCGCAGCAGGAGGGATTTAAAGAATGGGCTCTGTGCCTTCCCCATAGACCAACAAGCACTGACAGCGCTCAGCAGTGAAAATTGCAGTACTACACCTCACCCCAGCCAGTCACCAAATGCAAGTGCTCAGGAAGACTTAATGAGCAGGCATTCACTTATAAGGCCCTAAAAGAATTTCTAAGGATAGCCCTGGGAGGCAGTGGGGACCCTCGGAAGCGGAGTTCGCCGGCCGTGACTGGTGGAAGGCGCGCTGCTGCCCCGGTCATCCCGGTTGCCGTGTTGGAAGTGGCGCCCGTTGACTCATTGTGCCTGATCGTCGGACTCTGCACAGAGGGGGCCCGGAGTGCTTCATACCCACATTCGATCTTGAGGTAGCGATGGATCCCATCTAATTTGCATGTTTCAAGCATGTCCGTGTTCCACGCGCTGAGCTGCTGCTGCATACTTTTGGTTCTTCGGTGGATGCTCCCCAAGGCCAGGTCTGTGGTGAAGGGCATGGGGACCTCCATGATCTTTTGGCTAACAAGTTTTTGAGCCCTCCCTGTTACTACCTGTTGATCCCTTGCCTGACCCCAAAATGGCTGCCACTGTGTTCCCTACCACGTCGTGCTACTCCTCTGAGAATAAACCGGACTTCGACCAGACCTCAAACTCATCCCCATCCGTCCTACCCTTCAGGATACCGAATCTGTGAACCTACCTCTGACCGTGGAGACCTAGCTTTTTGGCCGATGCCCGGTGGAGCTACATGATAGCTATAGAGGAGATGGACTGTGGACTACCCCTTCGGCCCTCACCTACCCAGCCGGACATTGGGCAGACCTTACTTCGTCTCTCCGTCGTACTCTTCCCCTTACCCCTTTACTCCACCCACTTTCTCCTTTATGCTCCATTTATTCCTCCTCTTTGCTCTCTAACTGTTTTCTCATTGAGACCTAGCCGCTTGACTGATGCCCGGTGGAGCTACCTGATAGCTATAGAGGAGATGGGCTGTGGACTTCCCCCCTCGGCCGTCACCTACCCAACCGGACTTTGGGCAGACTCTCCTTCGTCTCTCCATCCATCCTATCTCCATCCTTTCTCCCTCCTATACCCCACCCCCTTTCCCTTCTAAGCTCCATTTACTTCGTCTTCCGACGCTCTGGAAATGTTATCTTGGAACAGATGTAACTTGTAACTGATGTAATTTTGTAACTTTGTGGATCCTTATGTAAAGCGCTCTGATACCTCCGGGTCTAGCCAGCGCTATATAAAACTCAAATAAAAAAAATAAAAAAAGTGGCAGGTCCTTAAATTATAATATTATAGATTGATTCAGCCACGAACTTTGGAAGAAATAGGCGATGCTGCACTTCATTTTTGACCAGTGGTTCTGAGCCGAAACCGGTTTGCTAAAAGAAGGGGAGGGGGGGGGGGTCAATGTACAGACCCGTTTTGAAACTACTTACATTGCACACTTCAAAAGGATGTGTCTCACCTTTTGATTAAAAATTGCAATACATTTTTGTTTTTTGTTTTAGCCATCTCTCAGCTTTATAACTCTCAGAATATATCAAAAGAGATGAAAACATGAATGTGTTTGTTGAAATTGACGTCATACGAAATTTTTAAGTTTGTTCTCCTCAACTTCAGTTAAGTTTTTTTCAAAACTCTGAAAGCTAAGACTGCAAATTTAAAATTATGAGAAAAGGGATTCTCCAAAAATAGGTTTTGTGTAAAAAAATTTTTATTTTTTTTTAAATCGCAGCAAAAACTCGCTATTAGCGCAAGTATTCCCGTGCATAGGTTTTGTAATAAAATTCTTAGGCAAGCAAAGTTATGGCAAGTTTAGGAAACCATGCCATCTTCAGAAGCTTGCTGACGAACAGAGTGATTTAAAGTTCACCCCGTCCTTCCTTTAAAGCACCAGCCGATGTTTCTTTCTTAATACTTATGTTTTAGTGAGTACGATTCCTGAAGAAGAGCCTGCTTTCTTCCTCAAAAAATGTGTTCACATAGAACTTCTAGTGTGTATTATGTGTCTTTCCTGCAGGGAGCTCAAGTGAGATGAACACCTTGCTGCTGAGACAGGCAGAGACCGTGAGTCACGAGTTCAAGTTCCTACAAGGTGAAATCCTTCTTCAGTCCTTTCGAGGTCAGCAAAGGGAGTACCATCAAAATAGGTAAAAGTAACATTTGCTATTTACAGCTCATACAATTGCAGAAATGCGGTATACGGTGTTAAATAAGAACCAATATATTTTATGTTAACTCTAAAGTGAAGCTCGCAGGTGAAACGGCTGCAGATATTTTAAAGACCACGTGCGATGTCTATTCTCACCTCAGGCCAATTTACAAAACAGGCTCTTTTCAACCGGTGTCAAATTGTTGTGTGAATGCACAAGGTGGGACGAAGGGAGCCTGATCAATGGTGCCCAGAAAACACGCAGAAGTTCAACAGACAAGAGAGATTTCCAGGATTACCTCCGAGTCGTACACAAATTACATTTAGATTTAGACAAGTCACTAAGGTGGCTTCAACTTAATTTACCATTCTAAAGTGGTTAAAGAAAATTCTGTGGATGATACCCCTCTCTGCTCAGAGAGCGGTAGTTCATGCCCTAGTTACGTCTAGGCTGGACTACGGTAATGTTCTCTATTTGGGCTCCAACAAAGCTAAGATACAAAGACTGCAGGTGGTCCAAAATGCGGCTGCCAGCCTGCTATGTCATGTACCTAAGACTGTGTCAGTTTCTGGCTTTCTCCGCGCTCTTCATTGGCTAAAGGTGGAGAATCGAGTCAAATTCAAAGCCTTGAGCTATATGTTTAAAATCAAAACTGGAATGGCTCCGCAATATTTGCAATCTTTAGCTCAACTCTACATACCTTCATGTCCTCTGCGCTCTGACTTGCAGTCTAAATTCACTATCCCCAAAATCAAACTCACTCGCATGCGTGGTCAGTCCTTTTCCTACCTGGGAGTGAGACCTTCCCTATGGAACTCTCTTCCTATCTCTCTACGTGAGGAAACCGCCTATGGAAGATTCTGCAGGAGTTTGAAGACATGGCTGTTTAATCTTTCATTTCTTTTTTAGGTTCTTCCTCACCTACCTGGCTGGCGCCGGGAAACCCCTCGGGGTAGCTGCGCGTCTTATAAGTTCAAATAACATAACATTAAATGTAATTTATCTTATGTGGCTATCCGGAAGATCTGGCATGGATTCTCCCTCTTGGATCCTCGCTGGTCCCCTATGGCTTAAAAAGACAAAAACCATCTTGATATGGAATGAGCACACAAGACATCTCTGGTTTGGTGTTTCCTTAACCGAGCTTCACGCTCTGTTGCTCGATCAAGAAATAAATTAAAAGGGAAATTGCACCATGTATCCATCGGCAAAGCGCTTGAGAGCCTCTTCGGGGGTAAGAAGCGCTGGCAGGCCTTCATTTCTGCACGCAACCAATTCAACCTACCGGTGTTTTAAAAGTATGTCCTGTGCAGTGCGTGTTTGCCCTTTGGTGAGAATGTTTCGGTATGTTATTATTCTAAAACTTTATGTATGGATTTTAAACCCACTTCCGTTTCACTTCCTTGAATGACATTGGTGGTTATGATTCAACACTATCACCAGAATCATAGGACTCCCCACAGTGCACAGCACACTTCCCCGCCCTCCGATCTTGCCGAAAGCAGCCAGGCTCTAGATACAATTCGTTTGATCTGGCCACGAACTGTGAAGTTGTTACTCCGGGTGTTTCAGGAAGTCAAGAAAATCTGCCAATACAATCCTGCACTCTGGCACCTGTGCTGACAAAGTAGAACTGTCCTTTGTGGCAAATCCATCTGCGATCGAGTACCCCGCAAAATCAAACTCATCTTCTGGCTGCACAAAACCGCACAGCTTAAATAGAGTCATATAAGGCAAGCATGTTCGACAACCCATTCAACAATAGAAACCCTATTATCAGGGCTGGTGCTACAGTAAGACAGCTGCAGACAGCAGCCTTCTGGTGCACCACAAATAGCCACAAGAGTGCATTCGTTTGCAAAACATGGTCTATAAAGGCTTCGTTTCTAGGGCAAAGGGAGTACACAAACAGTGAAGTTATATTTTGCCTGTCAACTGTAAATACCGGCGATTAATAGCAGGATCGGAAATTGATTGCTGTGCAGCAGTGCGTGGGGGACTTCAAAAGCAGATATGCAGGTAGCAAACAAATCAGACGTATGTAGCCTGGGTGCAATTAGAACTGATGTCTCCCCCCTCATCCCTCCAAATAGAAAACTACTTTGGTCACCAGTGACTGCCGGAATAAGGCTCAAAGTTGACGCAGAGACAAAACTGAGCAAAAAGACTCCCTCTCAGATGCAAGAAAAGTATCTGATACACTATTAAGCAAGCCCTCGAGTCTGTGCCCCTCTCAGGTTGGTAGATTCCAGCAAACCTAACAGGAGGGCCCAAAGAAGGAAAGTGCGGTGGTAAAGAGTGTCTCTTGAAAACCCACCCATTCAATTAAAAGCAAAAATGCCTTTCACATAATTAAACTAGAGTAACCTGTAGCAGGAAATCAGAGGGACGGCAAAGGAGTCTCGAAATGGGGGGAAGGGGCAGCCATCTTCTGAGAAGCAGTTACCACTTTCTTAGTGGTAGGAAGTTTCCATTCTACAAGCAATCTTGAACATGACTTTTGGATGAATCTTCATTTCACAAAATTACTTAAGCGTACTGGCTATTTCAAGTTTATCCTACTCGGATTCTAAAATAGGTTTCCGCCCTAAGCCCACAATTAAGGGATTCAATGTTCTGTCTTCTGGTTCCTTTTCTGAAGCAGCCAGAGCGGCAGTCAGCACTAGCCTGGCCGAATCTATAATAGAACTCCCTTAGGGTCACTGTAAAAGCAGCTCACAAGTGCGCTATTCACTTGAGCTAGTTGTATGGGGCTTATTTATTCAAAGCAATTTAAGAGAAGTGTTATAAAATGTAAATGTTCAGGCCTCTACCTAAAATAAGCATTGGCAACATCAATAAGTCTGACAATGGCTGCAAGCCTTTTGGCTTTGCCAATGCTGGTTTTGTTGTGGTTTTTGAAAAGCTTACTTGTTGAGGGAGCTACCGGGCCCTCGCCAATAAAAAATAAAATAATAAATTAGCTAAAAACAAAAATGCTCGTGGGCTCCTCAAACAGACTTTCCCATTGTGGCCCCTGGAAATGAAGGGAACTAGATTGTGTGACGATTTGCTTGTTGACGAAGAACAGGACGTTGTCACGCGCAGTGACGTTAGCCAAGAGCTAAAGCGGGCTGACACACTTCTTCATGCAATCTGCTGTAGTGGGCAGAACAGAAATGTGACCAACAGATGATGAGGCCCAGCTGGGAAACCCTAAAATAAACAAACACACTCTCACACTCTCACACTCTCACACTCTCACACTCTCACACACACTCACTCACTCACTCTACTGGCGGTCGCCAGTAGATAGTTATAGTTAGGACCCATTATCCATAGGAAATTCGTAACATTCTTTTCCCAATAACTTTGGCGCCGGTTGACGAATCTTCGCGAAATTTTCAAAACTTATGGCCCGCTCCGGTCCGCTCCTATCTTGAAAGTTTCGGGGTGATTCATCAAGCGGGGGCCGAGAAAAAAGGGGTGTCCCAAAACGTGTTTTGTCCATGTTAATTCCCATAGGAAACTTTCGACACGGCTACAGTCCGAACTGCTGAACGGAATTACACCACATTTGGCAAAAAGGTAGTGCTTGGTTCAGAAAGCACCCTTTTTAAAAATGGTGGAAATTCGTTCAGTAGTTGCTGAGAAAATCAAAAATAAAAGTTTCGATATTTAGAGGCACGGAGGATCCGCGGACCCTCCCGACCACGAGCTTCATGCTAATTGGCTGTCAACACTCCAAACCAGGAAGTGTTGGCAGCCATCTTGTGCCTCGGTAGAACCGAGGCACAAGAAAACAGAAAAACTAAGGCGCAAAACAAGAAAAGGGGGCAGGGTAGAAACACCCTGACCCCCTAGGCTCTGCTCAGGGGGTCCCACAAGGACCCCCAGGGCCCAAAAAAGCATTTTTGTAAAAAATAAAAAAAAAAAATAAAAAAAAAAGTCGGCAAAATGCGCTCCGGATCCGGCCGCAAAACAAATAAAAACGAAGCGCGGGCTCCCGCGCTTCGTTACTAATTAGCCCCAGGGTGGGCCAAGTCCCGATGGCAGTGAAAAAAAAAGTGTGGGGGGGCCCCAATCCCCCCCACACAGCCCCGGGGACCGCCACCTCCCCGGGCTTGAATAATGAGTTGCGGGGGGCACGCAGCCCCCCCGCAGCCCCGGGGACCGCCACCCCCCCGGGGCTTGTTTTTTTAAAGTTTGGGGGGGCCTTTAAGGCCCCCCCAAGCCCTGGGGACCGCCACCCCCCCGGGGGTTTTATTACTTATAATAGCGGGGGGGCACACTGCCCCCCCGCAGCCCGGGGACCGCCACCTCCCCGGGGCACTAATATTTAAAGTTGGGGGTCCGTAACGGGGCCCCGGGGACCACCATCTCCCCGGGGCTTTGCAATTGTTGGGAGGGGGGCCGTGCGATTTAAGGGGACTTAATCCCCCAACTTAAAACGCGCCACGGGGCGCGTTTGCTCAGTGGTGAAGGGAGGGGGCGGGGCCTGAGGTGACATGTGTGCAAACACGCCCTGTGGCTGTTTAAAGTTGGGGAATTAATTCCCTTGAATACTGAGGGTCTCTGGGGGCCAACTAGTCCACCAGGTACCGCCAGTAAGCGCCACAGGGCTGCGTTGCAGAGAGGTGTAAAGGGGCGTGGCCTCAGACCACCTCTCTGCAACGCAGCCCTGTGGCGCTAACTGGAGGTACCTGGAGGGCTAGTTGGACCCCAGGGACCCTCAGGATTTAAGGGGACTTAATCCCCCAACTTAAAACGCGCCAAGGGGCGCGTTTGCACAGTGGTGAAGGGAGGGGGCGGGGCCAGAGGTGACATGTGTGCAAACACGCCCTGTGGCGTATTTAAAGTTGGGGAATTAATTCCCTTTCAATGCTGAGGGCCCCTGGGGGCCAACTAGCCCACCAGGTGCTTCCAGTAAGCGCCACTGCGCTGCGTTGCAGAGAGGTGGTCCAGGCCATGCCCCTTTTTACACCTCTCTGCAACGCAGCTCTGTGGCGCTCACTGGAGGTACCTGGTGGGCTAGTTGGACCCCAGGGACCCTCAGGATTCAAGGGGACTTAATACCCCAACTTAAAATGCGCCATGGGGCGCGTTTGATAGTGGTGAAGGGAGGGGGCGGGGCCTGGGGTGACATGTGTGCAAACACGCCCTGTGGCGCGTTTTAAGTTGGGGGATAAATTCCTCTTCAATCCTGAGGACCCTGGGGTCCAACTAGCCCACCACGTACCTCCAGTAAGCGCCACAGAGCTGCGTTGCAGAGTGGTGTACAAGGGGCGTGGCCTGGGCCACCTCTCTGCAACGCAGCCCTGTGGCGCTTACTGGAGGTACGTGGTGGGCTAGTTGGACCCCAGGGACCCTCAGGATTGAAAAGGAATTAATTCCCAAATTAAAACGCACCACAGGGCGTGTTTGCACACATGTCACATCAGGCCCCCTCCCTTCACCACTGTGCAAACGCGCCCGGGGCGCGTTTAAGAGGAAGTTTTAATCCCTCTGCCCTATTATGTACTAGGGCCTTACAGAGGCGTTCATGCTAATCACAGGGGTACCCCAACGCATAGTGTTCCCTAGTGTATGTAGGTGTTTTCACTGTATTCTAAGTGTCTTTTAGCATAGTACTGGCTCTAGGCCTGGTTAGTCCGAGTCAGTTACCACCAGTACCCGTATGAAAAAGTTGTGGGCACAGGATGATTTTGCAACAAGGCCTCTTTCTGCTCCTCTGTTGGTTCTTTCTGCACATCTTGCTTCTTCCTGCTCTTTTCTCCGTCTTTGTGGACTTCTGTTGCTTCTTTCTGCATTTCTTTTGCTTCTTTCTGTGCGTTTTTTCTTCTTTCTTCACATGTCCTACCTCTGTAGGCATAGTTAGAAACTAGCATTTAAAAATCTTTGAAATTCACTGAAAAAAACATAGGTTTCAGACACGTTATAGTTAGAAATTAGCATTTAAAAAACCTTAGAAATTCACTGAAAAAACCATAGGTTTTAGGGACAGTTATAGTTAGTTGGACATTTCACTCGTACAAAACCCGGGAAATTCCCCCATTATAGTTAGTTCAGCTAACTATAACTCGTGCCCCCGCAATGCACTGCTGAGGACGTCACATATTACTTCACTCATGACATGGTCAGTGACATCACTGATGACATCACTGATGACATCTCAAATGACATCACTGATGACATCATCCATGTGATAATTTCATGCATCTTCTCACACCCTAATATAACTTTTGATACACCCACTCTAAATTACAGACTGCCATTCTCAAAACCATAGACACTCCAACACCAATAACTACATACACACTCACTGATTCTTAGGTCTACACACACATCCACTCACTCACCCGTACAGTCACTCATACTTATGGTCACTCAGTACAGGACTATCATATGCACTCATACACCTATATAGACACTCGCACACCGCCACTCATCCATAGAGGTACTCACACACCTAGTCAGTCATGCTAATAATTAATCACACTGCCATTTACTCACCTATACAGTTATACACACACCAGCTCTCTTACTCATACAAATACTAGCACATTCTTACGCTCTTATACAATCACTGATACAAGTACACACTCATCCATACAGCCACTCTCACAATCACACACTCTCACTTATAGCCATTTATATACTCCAACACACATATATACTGCCTTTCACATATGTAGTTACTCACACATGTACCACTGAGATATACATTCACTCACCAACACACCCATACACACACTCACACACCCATACAGTCCATCACAGATGCACTCTTAAAACCATGCACCCACGGAATCACCCACTCACACATCTATGCACAGAGTCACACACACCCCACCCACACAAACACTCAGGCACCCATACAGATACTCAGAGAACCAATAAATAACCCATATAGACACTCATGTAGCTATTCACAAATCCATGCATCCACTTACACACCAACAGACAGACGGATACAGACATTCACACAGTTTAGTCACTAACCAATGCATTCAGTAAGATACGTTTAATCACTCACTTATAGAGTCAGTCATGCTCCTACTAAATCATCCATTCAGACACTTATACACCCACTCATTCTTCAATACGCCTTTCCCTATATATATTAAACATATTTAAACTTTACAGAAACACACAGTCACTGGATGATGTCATCAGTGATGTCATTTGAGATGTCATCAGTGATGTCATCAGTGATGTCACTGACCATGTCATGAGTGATGTAATATGTGACGTCATCAGCAGTGCATTGCGGGGCGCGAGTTATAGTTAGTTCAACTAACTATAACGGGGGAATTTCACGGGTTTTGTACGAGTGAAATGTCCAACTAACTATAACTGGCCCTAAAACCTATGGTTTTTTCAGTAAATTTCTAAGGTTTTTAAATGCTAATTTCTAACTATAACGTGCCTGAAACCTATGTTTTTTTCAGTGAATATATATATATATATATACATATACACATATACACACACACACACATACACACACACATATACACACACACACATATACACACACACACATATACACACACACATATATAGGCTTGACAACCTAAAAGCACTAAACTGCAAACTATTTATCTCTGACTCTGTAAAGTCACTAGGGATTACTCTTGACAATAACTTAAACATGAAAGAACATATTAATACCTTGGCAAAAAGTGCTTTCTACACACTGAAACATCTAAAAAACAATTAAACCCTTCATCCCCCTTGAAGATCTAAAAACTGTAGTGCAATCCCTAGTCCTCTCGAAGCTGGATTACGGCAAAGCATGGATAACAGGAACTCCAAAAATCCACATCTTAAGTATAAAATCCACACTCAACGCAGCGGCCAGACTTCTCTATGGGGAGAGGCGACATGACCACATCACTCCCACACCCAAGAAACTCAATTGGCTACCAATCGAAGCAAGGAGCATTTTCAAAACTGCTTGCATAATCCACAAAGCTCTCTACACCGGAAATCCTAATTACCTCACTAACAAATATTCAAAAGCTGGCCAAATAGGCCTGTGCGAAGCTCAAATACTCTGCTCTTTATTCCACCGAAATTCAAGTATAAAAAAAAAAAATCACTCCCCCGCTCCTTCTCTCGGAACGCACCTACAATTTTAAAAGCTCTACCTCAAGAACTACGTGACAATCATTCATACCTGCACAGCAAGGAAAACCTTGAACAACATCTTCTCAACAGACATCTGAACCCACACTCCTAAAATAATCGACTTGCTCAGACGCACTTCCCCACTTGCCATCAAGGAACCCATACATATCTACCTCCAAAAAAGCTACTCATTCATCCTGTCAACCCCTGTTACATCCTACCAACGCTACCCCCAAACTATACAAACTTTGCAAAGCACTCTGATGCCCTCGGGACAAGTTTGCCTATACATCTGTACCTCCAAAACAGTTACTTATTTATCCCACCAAGCCACGTTACATCCTACCATCGCTACCCCAGAACTACAGCAACTACTATTCCACCCCTTGTTTATTATTTTTCTTTATACATGTTGGTGTATATAGACATACTATTGTTCGAGTGTACTCCTTGTAAATTCTGTCTATGCAAACTTTGTGAACCACTCTAATGCCCTCGGGTCAAGTTCGCGCTATATAAAACACAAAATAAATAAATATTCACCGGCAGACATAACAGTATATGCAAGAGGACTGATAGCTAGTCATGGGCAGCCATAAAGGGGCAGTGGCATAAACCATGAACAAATCTAAATAGCAGACAGATAAAATAGACCTTGAATTATATGACCAACCCCTGCTCCCAGCCGACATTCACCATACCTTCCCCCTGTACTTGTAAATGCATAACATGAAGAAAATATAGACTACGCTACTCATTTCTAGTCTCTCACTCCCTTGATCTCCGGCTTTGATGGTCACTCTGAGTGCTGCTCTTTCTTTTATAAACTATGGTATCTAAGGCAAAGCGTTAAACAAAAACTGGTTCTAAAATTGGTTCCAAAAGGGAACAAAAATGGTTCAAAAATTTGAAACCCTCTCCCAACAAGGATACGCCCAGCCACCCCTTAAAAACAATGTCGACGGAACCATATACTAGCTTCTTAATTGCTGGATTCCAAATTCATATATTCAATGATGCATAAAAAAACATAAGTGACAGATGCCCAGTTAATGAGTCTTATTCGTATTATCGTAAATGTCAAAGCCTGTTGGTCTCCCTTTACCATCTAGATTCTGAGTTCATGTGAAACCGGTGTAACCTGCGTGGTTTGGCTGTGTGGCATCATGGTGAGAACCTGGCATATATAAGTGTAACTGTATATATTCCATCTATGTTTACAATGCTGCATGTACTTCTCCCGCCTCTTATGTCCTCTTTCTGACATTAGACCTTGTTCCCAAGCTGTGAAGCAGTCTGGGCCACTGTTGTGAGTGTGCTAAAAAAAAACAGAAATAAATAAAGTAAATATGGTCAATAAATAACATTGATTGGTTCTCGCACGGATTGTGTTCACTACCAACCACACTAGGGCCTTAACAAATAAGTTCACATCACACCCCGTCCTGATGGAACTCCAGTGGCTCCCCTTGCCAGCCCGCACAATCTTCAAACAAGCTGCATGATTTACAAAGCCATCACGACGAGCACCCCCACTTATCTTGCAGACAAGCTCACCATCTCCGGTGGTTCTCAGCACACCCACAGCCAGGATTCCATTGGACTGGAGACAAAGAAGTGTAAAAAAAAAACGAAAAAAAGCAAGGCAGCATGCCTTTTCCATCGAAGATCTGGAACAACTTCCTCCCATCCTTCAGGAATGCCCCAATGTTGCTAAAATTACGGAAAGAGCTGGAGACTCGCTTCTTTAAAGGGCATTACATCACAATGCATCAACAGCCAATGAACCAGCTGCCTCTCCGATCAGTTGCTGACTTCATGCTTGTCTCTGACCCTGTACAGTACTCTGGCTGTTCAAGAGTGCCCAATAATGGGACGGTGATGGTCTGAACAGTAATGGAAATTCTGGAAGCCCTTCGAGTCTAGGCCATTACTGTGTGTTGGACAGAATGAGCTTCGATAACAGCTGACGAAGAGTGTTGGGTGCGGAACAAACTACAGGAACCGTGTCACATGCAGTTTACAGTTTCTGATCCCAATGATGTAATTCACAAATGTGAGCGTCTGCTTCAGTGATCTGTTTGTAACAATTTCAAAGTCATAGTTTCCAATGCGGTGAGATAGCTTGGGGATATAATACACCCTTATTAGTGTGTGCATGCATGCAAGTGTTTTGTGTGTTGGTGAATGCATGGATGTCTATACAATCAAGACTTTCCTAATTTTTCATTTCGTACTTGGTATTTTGAATTAACCTAACTACAAGGAACAGTGGAGTCCTAGAGAGAACATGTTTATAGCAGAAGAGGTGCTGTTCAAAAAGCAGTATATTCTATGGCCGAGTCAAAACAAGCATTGAAAATGCAATAGGTCTCGCCTTTGATTAAGTTAAAGCCATTTGCTTTGCTAATGGTATTGTATAGCAAAGCAAATGGCTTTAACTTAATGAAAGGCGAGACCTATTGCATTTTTAATGCTTGTTTATGTATGCTTTTCATTATCGTGGGTGAAAGCTAACATATTTATTAGGCATATTATAGAACTGCATTGACACCTGTGGTGTCACTCATACATACACACATAAAACCACAGAGTCACTGACAGAGAAGACGGAGAGATACACAACACTAAAAGTGCCACCGACAAAGACATACGCCACTGATACAGAACACCGATATACTCGCAACATGAGAAGCAGCAGGTTGACCCAAGTATGTGTTGGGATTGTACAAAACAGGCCTTTCAACAAGATCCAGCTGAAGCGGTCTGCAGGCGGGACCTCAAACAAGAATAACAACAGTGAATAGCTATCATGAATCCGGTGGGGGTGGGGCGTGCTGTGGTGGCAGCCAACAAACGCGAGACCAGGCGCACTGCACATCCAGGCCTTGCAGGGCAGCGGTAGCACGGTTCATGTAGTGCAGTGCTGCACTGTAATGGCGGACGTGTTCCTGCATGGCCGAGGCTGCACTCCCAGAGATGCACTCTGTTGCTGGTGAACCACGGTAAGGTCGGTGCCGTATAATGGAGCAGCGCGTGGCTCTGCAAGGCCAGCGCTGCGCTGTAACGGCGGGGGCCCGTGGCGTTGTACTCTCTCTCTCTGTGCACATGGCCTGGTGACCTGCCAGGCCGACCTTGCCTGCTTCCTGAGGAAAACAAACACAATCAGGTCCAGACCAGATCGGACTAAATCCACTCTCGCGTAGCAAATCCTCAGCTATTCACTCAGTTAAGTCCAAGATAAGAAAAACGCACTCAGGGGCCGGGAGGGATGAGCAATGGAGGCGGGCCCTTCCAGAATGCCCAATACACTCACCCCCCGTCGGGCACTCCAGTGAGGGGAAATTATGAGTGCGCCTCCTGCGATTTGTTTTTTTTTATAATACGCATAAATTAATAAAAGACACTATGAAATGCATTAGGCCTGTTTTAATAAATAACAGTGCCTGAATTAACTATTTATACATTTAGTCAAAGCATTTCTAACCATTACTCACCAAAAAATATGTACCCCATTCTCTGGGACCACAAAGCAATGTGAAGGGCCTAAAGGCGATGTAAAACAAGCGGCAGCCACCGGAATCAAGTCAAATTTTTCCCTTAACTGAATGTAGTGTAACTTTGAATGCATATTGTTCTGTCCTATATCCCGTTATTTTTTTAATTAATCTTGACAGAACCGCTTGAATGACTTTCACGTAATACTCACGAAGAGTTCATAACAAAAAATAAAAGCTGGAGCCCGGTGACTGGAAGGGAGGAGGGAAGGGGAGAAAGGAGGGTGGGTTGAGAGCAGTGAGAGTGGGATAAGGGAGCAGCGAAAACACACAACAATTAAACCACAACCCGCGTGGCGCTTGTGAAAGGGCGCCGCGCTGATACAAAGGGGGGGTCACCAGGGCCGACGCGTAGAAGGCGAAGCAGCCAGAATACCCGTGTCCTCTCTGTGACCCCTTGCGCCTCTGAGCTCTGTGCCTGCCTGCCGCCAACCAATCACAGAGCCGACTGGTGCATGCTCCAGGCGTGAAGGCAGCGTGGTTGCAGGAAGCCCGTAGCACTGGCTCGTGTGCTTCACAGCGGTCGTGAAGACTTTTCTTATCGGCTTGTTAAATAAACAAGCAGATAAGAAAAGTCTTCACGACAGCCGTGAAGCAGGCGAGCCAGTCCGGGTGGGCCGGACAAAAAGCGAAAGGGAGGCAACGAAAAACCCTCCTTTCCAATGGGAAGCCAGCGTTTACCATAAACGCTGATGCTCCCCAATGGAAATGAGGGGCGGGGCTTAAAGCCCTTTTCTAAAAGTACTCATATGCAATAAATCTCGCCGAGCGAGCTACGCATGTGCGCAGCAACGCTAGGCGAGACCTAAAAATAGAACAATAAAGAGGAGGGGAATAGCTAAATCACATGAATCAGAAGGTAACTATCTTGGCACCAGTTCATCCGCTCAGCTCTTCAATGGAAAAAGACGCCCTCCAAAATGTGTATGAAAAGAAAGCTAGTATGAGTATTAGAGGTCAGTAGCCTGCAGGCCATCATTGCTAAAAAGGCTGCTGGAAATTATGAACATATACATGGAAGGAGTCTCAGTTTTAGTATGTTCACTACTTTCCTCTGAAAAGCATAAGGAGGGATGCTGTGTGTGCCAATCCACATCACTTCCCTCCCATAGAAACAGAAGAGCTACTGAACAGAGGACCATTGGCATTTATCCCGCTCTCACCTCCCCATCATGGCAAAGAGAAAAATAGACAACTGACAGCTTCACTTAGGACAAAAAGGGCAAGACGCAGTTTTACTTATCAAAGGGCTCTCCGAATCAGATTCTGGAAGAGTCATTAGATCTCTGCATGGCCTACTAATTGTCTTGGTTAATCCATGCCAGGTGGTGAGTGGGAGGAAGATGGAGGGGCTGGTCTAAGCAAGTTCGACACAGATTAAGAGGGACATGTACTGGTGCTGTATTTATGAACCCAAGGGAAACCCAACTCAGACACTGCGAAACCGAACTCAGTCTCCAGGCCTAACTAGGAACTGGAAAATGCATTTATTAGGGGAGGGGGGTTGACATCCCAAACACCCCACTGAAGCTACGCCACTGCAAACACGGAAACTGGGGCATCTACCCCATTCCCAGTTTCATAGTAAAAGAGTGCCATAAGTGAGATGCAGTGGCCCTCAGATCCCCGGACCACAGGGTTAATGCAACTGCTGCACTAATGATAATTACACCCTGCTGTCTGCTTGTTTCATTATCACAGGGAACACGCTCTCAGCTACAGAGATTTCCTATAGCTGAGCATCGAGAGCCGAAACACATCGGTAAAGAAATCTAATGAGTCCAGAAAGCAATCTTGATCCCAATATTGTGGTCTGAGTAGAGGTGAAAAGACGCGATGAAATGATGGCATTTTAATTAATTCAAACAAACTGCCATTTCAGAATGAGTTCTTGTTATATTTTCAATAGCACTTCATTCACATAGAGCACCGTTCAACCTCCCGACTTAAAACTGCAGGTTGGATAAAAGTTTCTAGACCCTTCAATGTCATCCATTGAGCAAATGTATCATTTTAGTTAAAAGTGTTTTCTTGTACATTAGGGTCCTACATAGAATTATGGCTTTAATATGTAGGTAAAATAGGCAACCGAATCACCATATGGAACACTTCCCCTAATGTCGCAGAGAGTTGCAACTTCTACAACGAGTCTTCCACACCAAACGAAAATAAATGCAGAGCGATCGCAAAGGACCGCACTGATGGAGCACGACTTACACAAATTGACAATGATCCTCTCAAAAAATATTTAAACCTATGCAGTCAACAGGAGCTTTCCTTTACTCATGGTTACTCGCAGAGTAAGAGAGAAGAGGTGCACCTCGACGTGCCCAGGAAAGATCCGCAAAGGTCGTCCCCTTCTGGTGCTGTGCTGGATGTGCCAAAAAACTCGAGTTTTTTTAATATCCTTGGCCTAAAAGCTGGAATTCCATACACATTTTTAGAAATAGACCTAACATTTTGTTTTGTTCTATATTTTGTACAAAGTATGAACATTTTGCTTTTTCTGCAGAGTATATTTGCCTTTAATTGCAAAACGTAATAAACAAGCAATCTTTGTCAAAATTCTGCACATTTTTGTGCAGATAAAAAGATCTACTTCGGCCGCACTGTAGAATCCAATCTAATTTGCACATGCTTGCACCATAATTTCGCATTTCACTATACTAATTCACCACTAATCCCTTATGGGTTCCGGAGTACCGGGCTACTCGCCAAAAAGGCGCTTCAACACCCCATCAGGGGGTAACAAGCGCTATATAAATGCAGCAATACAATAATTTAATGAGAGTGCCCACTCTCTCCCATCTTGTGTCTTTCGGCGAGACTTTCTTACTCACATATTAAAACACTGCCATAGAGAAATATCATCTACTTCTGAGCAGCAGCTGGGAGACCAGCTACAAATAAAAATCAAGTTATGAACAATTCAAAAGACCGGTTAAGTATGGACTAGGTCTCGCTGCAGAAGCCCATGAAATGGCAGGAGAGATGAAGGGACCGTCTGCTGTAGTGATGACTGGCTGTGCAAGCACACTCCTTCCAATATTGTAATACAGGTTTGCAGTGCATGAGGTTACGCAACAATGTACAGCAAGTATGGGACCGAAGGCCAAGGATCCGTGTGTTTAGAGACGGGTTGCCAACAAACACTCCAATCTGATAAACTCCGTTGCCAGGTGCATCCAAGGTAGTCCATCACGTACCTGATTTTTACCCCCTCACTGGCAGGGGCACTTCATACATATATCCATATTAATCAGTTGCCAAGGGCACCAGTTGCTGATAGCATGCCCAGGGTCATGCCTGCTCCACCATTTCTATCTCTTTTGTGCTTCTACACTTTCCCAGCTCATTCATTTTATAGGTCTGGCCTGCAGACAGCTTTTACTTGTCTGTTGTCAAAGACCTATTGTGGGCAATATCAGTACTTACAATGGGCTTTGGACCAGCCCATTGCTTACCACGGATTCACTTTCTTGACAACATCAATTGTTTGTTTCTAAGTCGATGCTTTTCCTTCTCCTTGTCATGCTTTTTTCCCTCCCCTCAAACATAGCTTCTTTACCATCCTTTTGTTTGGATGACAGGTCATATTCAGGAACAATTTTTTTTCTTTTCATTGCAGCTCTCCAATGGAGTGTACATTTTCTTGCTCTCTCCCTTGTGCACTAATTTGACTCTCAAATACCAAAGTCGCTCCATATTGTTCCCTTCTCTCTCCCAGATCGTCCGTTGCTTCGAACACCCCCTCCGCAACCAGCTTTTTCCACTTTTTTTTTTTTTTTAATTGCCCCGCCGCAAGATACTCCATTGCTTCCCCCTCCCATTCACCCCCCTGGCATGGACTCCTACCCCCTGATCTTCCATTGCAGCTCCCCCACCCATATTTTTGTGATAGTTTAAAAAAAAAAGTTGTTAAGTTTTTATTTTTTTATTTACCGCTTCAAGATAGGCATCCACCATCCTGGAATGGTAGATAAAAAAGAAAACACAATGGTAGCCACATCATACCATATGCACGTGCATGCATGTTGATCCATGCGGGCCCTTATGCCATCAGGTTGCATCGTCGTAGTATCATGCACATACGCAACTATGCCTGATGGCACAACCTCCAGGACATAGAATTTTTTTTTTTTTTTTGCTGATGCAGTAGAGTATCAGGAAAAAGCATTGACAAAGCCAATAGGTCTGCATTGAGACCCAAAAGGCGCAATCTAATGGCTTTGCCTATGCTGGTTTAATTTAGTTACTGTATGTATCTCTGCTATGTCGTGCTGAAAGCAGGTGCACGCACTCCCTTTACATTTCCCTCGAACCTATTCAGAGGTTAAGCCTGAGCCTTCTCCTTCAGGGTCCTATTGTGGCTTCTACGTATAAGAAAACTCTATTGCTGAAAATGTCTCCTTTCTGTACTGCAATTACTTCCCTTAGAGATTGTAAAGTCCCCATCATGTCCCAGTCCCTCCAGCGTAAACATAGTTCAATGCTGAATGCATTCATCTTCGGATCTGCGGTTAAACTAAGCACCATGCCTGCCCAGCTCTGGCCTGCGTCCAATCTAGATAGCGCTCCAGGAAGCCAAGAAAAAGCATTAGTCTTTGTGTGAAGTAGGCACAGGTGTGGTATTTACCAAGGCTTTGTCTGTAGATATGTATACACGGTGTTTTTGAAGCAATACAGTTTGCTCCCAGAAGAAAGCGTCAAGTTAAGATACTTGCAAACAGATGCTGTCAGCATTCTAGCTCTGATGACAGGTACTCCACAGACCAACTGACAGAGGGTTGTGACAGGTAACTGATGTACCATGGAGTGTCCGCATTACAAACCTGGGAGGCAGCCGTGCTTTTAAACAACTCCAAAAAGGCACATTCTCTGCTACTTGGATATAAGCACTGGAGAGCTTCAGAGCCTGGAAGGAGATGTCGTCTAGTGACCAAGCTGCCAACTTCTGAGACACAGGTTCGAATCCCTGCTTTGGCGCTTGACTGAAAATCGTATGATTGTAGGTCAATCCCATCATGATCATGAGCTTATAAATGTAAATATGCGAAAGGACACTGTACATTTATGACATATAATGCATTAATGTAAAATCAGACTTAATGAACATATTTTATATTGTTTCCAAACGTTCTCTTATGTACAGACTTCCACTATATCTCAGCCAGAAAGGAAGTTGTTTCTCGTGTTTTCAACTTCCGGAAATTTGGAGCAACTAAGAGTTACTGTTTGGTGGATTTTGTGGAGTGTGGCAGGAAGAACAGCTACTAGTTTGGAATGGATGTGAAACGTGTCTCTTGTTATGACCCAGGCCAAGCATGGCATCCATCGGGCACTTGTCTCTTTTTGTGAGCCAGTCGCAGTATGGTCACTGCATGGCACATCTCTTGTTAATAACTAGTCAAGTATGGCATCTGCAGGAAACTTGCCTCTTATCATGACCTACTACGAGCATGACATCCACAGGACACTCATCTCTTGTTATGAATCCGTTTAAGCATGGCATGCGTCTCTGGTTATGCCCCAGTATGAGCATGGTATCTACAAGGCACGTGCCTCTTTTCATGCACAAGTCCAAGAATGGCATCTACAAGCCTCTTGCTATGACCTCGTCCAAGCATGACATCTACATGGCACTTGCCTCTTGTTGAGACCCAGTCGATGCATAGAATCTACACAGCACTCACCTCTTATGACCAAGTCCAAGCATGGCATCCACATGGCACTGGCCACTTGTTATGATCCAGTCCATGCATGGCATCTACATGGCACATGCCTCTTGTTTTGACCCAGATGGAGCACGGCACCTACACAGCACTCGTTTTCTTGCTCACAGACTATTCTAAAGTACTATATTGGAGTGCATGTGCCCTTGTTCCTACCACGTCTCTCTTTCCTTGGTCGACTACTACACTACCAACTTGAATAATATACAAAGCCCCAGTGTCTGTAAAGGACACAGGCCTTTGGACTCAATGTACTGTTCCAGGATTAGTTTTAATAAAGTGGGGGGGAAGGGTAACAGTGTCCTTAAAAGCGCAGGCAAGTTATCAAACGGTGTCTAATGGGCCTTATTAGGTTCATCTTAGGTGGCCGGTGTTTTAATATCAACACGTTTCGACCTATACCACTTATAGGGTCTTTTTTGGACAGGCACATGCATAGCTGTGCCAAGCTGCCCTGATCTATGCATGATAAGCTGCTCTAGACCAAGAGTTTTCTTTGAATTCTGAAACTTGCAGCCTCGGTTTTGTAATGGAATAAACAAGACTACAGGTGTTAGATTTCCAAGAAATATCCTGGACTGAAGCAGCTAGCCATCCATGCAACAGGGAAACTTAGCAGGGGTGCATGACATATCATTTGCAGGAAATGATTCAAGTGTTCCTAGTGATAAATTATCACACTCTCGAAGCCATGGATTGGGCGCCCTCTGAGGCAGGGACTCTCTTTATGGTCAGGGGGCTCATGACTCATTTGGGACGTCGCTCTCTTGAAGTGCTTAATGGGACTGTATGGCTTGTCCGCAGGGGCGGGATTTCCTTGGCTCACCAGTCAGAGCGTTTCTCTGCGCTCGTAGTCTCGTGCTGGCGGCGGCGCCCCTGATGGGATTATTATTCTGGCTAGAGACATATTCAGTCATTGACAATAACGTAATGCTCGCCTTTCTCACCAGAATAACTTAATATTCAGAATTTTTACAGTTTTAACTGAAATCGTAAATACAAACAAACAACTCTGAGTAAAAAATACGTTTGCCTCCGAGCTATCTCTTTTTAACGAATTCCATCCATTTCAACGAAAAATTGCGAGATGTTTTATTGAAAATCACAGCGTATGCTAATGTCCCACTAAAATGAGAACCCCAAGTGCGAGCAGGCGCCTGGTCTGCTTATGAAAAACAGACATCTCCTCTGCTTTTTTTTTTTTTAAAGCGACAAATGCAGTGATGCAAAAAGGTAATTTCATTAACACTGCTTGCACCGCCGACGGCCAAAGAAGCATGCGGGAGCATTAATTTGTAAGATGCAAACGAACGTCCGGTGTCAGAATGCACCGCCAGGCAGAAAGGCGACGCTTCACCAGGGAAGAAAGACTCCAAAAGAACTTTTATTAGGCCTGGGTCTAACAGCGCAGCTGCCACAAAGATGTATTACTTACCCTATAGATTGAGCGGGTTTTATACCCGCCCCCTTTCAACCATTGGGGTTTTTTTTAGCAGCCCGTTTCAGCCTGGGACTTGAGACTTTGTCAATCACTTCTTGGCTCAGCCCAGTGGAGTGCCCATTTTTCAACCAATACTGTTGTCTGTTTGCTGTATTCTTCCACCTCCTCTCAAGTGCTTGCATTGAACTGCATGAGGGACTACTTTACAACTACAGCCCTGTCTGCTCACTCCTGAGAGGATTTGTGCTGTGCCCAGTAGACACTGAAGTTTCTTTACTTCAGGAGTGCCACCGTTCACTTCTTCAGAATGGGTTACCTACCACTGGGCAGTTCATCTAAAAACGGGTAGCGAACCTCCTGATAAAGCTAAAATTACCCTTAACACTGGCACTCCAGCCTTCAAAATGAATATAAAAAACATGGCTGCCAACACGAGCCAAGAACCAGAGTAAGACATAGGAATGTATGGGATTAAAACTCAAACAGGAGCACAGCAAGCAGCAACTGGTAAGCATGGAGATAACATGCATGCTGCAGAAATCTCTATTAACCTGCAGCACACAAGGTTAAATCCTAGTTGGGCTGACCCAGCCTTTCATGTTTCTGGGATCAATAAAATGGGTACTCAGGAGTTTTCTAACTGTAATTCATACTATTTATAGCACTCAGATATGCCGATGGAGTCTCATCGTCATAATGAAAAACAAAACATGGTAGCCCTCATTCTAGGAGAGTCCATAACCCTGATTCAGGCCAAGCAGGAGTTTGAACACCCTTATCGGGTTTATAACTATTGTGATAATATCACAGTTCCCCCTCCCCCATGCAAACATCACCAGGTGCAACCTGGTGGAATGTGTAACTGCAAAATACTGCACATTCAGAGGTTTGCATCAAGTAATGGGGGGGAAACGTTCTGTATTACCACGCCCTCCCCATTACGAGGTGTGGAACTTGACATGGCGAGGTGATACAGCAGGGGACGGTAATACCGCAGGGGACGGTAATACCGCAGGATTACCGCAGGGGACGGTAATACCGCGGGGGACGGTAATACCGCAGGGGGGAAGATAATACCGCAGGGGGGAAGATAATACCGCAGGGGGGGAAGATAATACCGCAGGGGGGAAGATAATACTGCCGGGGGGGGGGGGGGAGGTAATACCAAAGGTAATTTTGCAGGGGAAGGTCATACCGCAGGGGGGAAAGTAATACTGCAGGGGGGGTAATACCGCAGGGGGGGAAGGTAATACCGCAGGGGGGGGAAGGTAATACCGCAGGGGGGGAGGTAATACCGCAGGGGGGAGGTAATACAGTGCAGGAAGGTAATACCACAGGGTGGAAGGTAATACCGTAGGGGGAAGGAAATACCGCAGGGGGGAAGGCAATATCGCAGGGGGGGGGGGGAGGCAATACCGCAGGGGAAGGCAATAATACCGCAGAGGAAGGCAATAATACCGCAGGGGAAGGCAATAATACCCCTGGGGAAGGCAATACCGCAGGGGAAGGCAATACCGCAGGGGAAGGCAATACCCCAGGGAAAGGCAATACTGCGGGGAATAGAAATACCGATCGAGGCATTGAGAATAAGAAAGGAGTCATTTTTTTCTTTAAGAAAAGTAGGATGGTTTGAATGAAACATAAACCAAGATGTAGTAAAGAAAAAAACATAGATGAGACGTATTTAACTGGGTTTGATCCCAGCGGGGCCTGTTCGAATAAATTGAACACTTTTTTTAGGAGATAATTTATTTTTTATTCAGTTTGGGTTAAGTGTACTTTGTTCTTAGCAGAAGACACGAAGAATGGATCTGGTAATGAGCCCCAAATCACTCTGGCACATCAAGAGAGGCTGGAACAAGGGCGAGCGCCAGGGCCTCTGATCACAAATTTGTTACAAGACTTTTAATAATACATGTATCTGGAAAAGTGCCTTTCATCTGGTGCATCTGGCTTCTGGTGAGGCACTCACGGGGGTCTCTAATCTCCTGCAGTCGCTGGAGAAGGCAAGTCTCTCTAAGTGGCTATTATAAGCCACGACTACCATGACAGGTCTATGAAACACTGGACTGCTCATTAATATAAATAATTCTGAAATACCGGAAGTGAGCTGCGCAGAGAACCCGCAGAGAGCTTATGCTTTGGAGTGAAGATTGTCTTCCAAGGCGCATGGCCTCAATGCTGCCTTAAGCGCTCCAGCCAAGGGCCAGTCTGGGAATACAAATCATCCCTGGAAAAAATGTTCAAACCAGGGAAGTTGGCACTTTCAGGCCTGATCATGGCAGCCTAGAAATCAGACACTCAGCCAGTAGCCTACCACAGAAATGACCGAGTGCCTACTTGGCCAGTCCAGCGCTACTCAAGGCACTAGAGCAGCACTAACGATGAGAGCTGTGCGTGCATACAATAATCCACCCCTACCATGGTGCTGCCTTTAGTATGACTCAAGATAGATCTTTCAGGAAACCAGCGTAGACATTTATCAGAAAAAAAGGCACAGGATGTTGGGGATACATGTGGAACCCGGTGTATCTACTTAATTATGCACCCTAGAATAAATGATAGCTGCATTCTCAATAGAACCACCAGTTACGAAGGTAAATATAATGGAGGCTTAAAGTTTGGAGTTTGCCAAATGTTTGGGGGTTCACAAAGAATGCCTTGAATATTCTTGGAAATCCACCCAGCACCCCATTAACCACCCTAACCCTACACGTGCAGCAGTAGAACATCCCCGATACTGCCCGGTTATCATCGCTGTCTATGAAATTTTATATTCACATCTATACCAGTGAGCGTACTAAATTTAGAATTGTGAACATCTAAGTGTACATTTGAGATGTAAATGGTCCTTCATGCCTTCCAATGGAAGTACTTTTACGAAGGACGAATGATAAAACCAAAGTATGTATGTATGTGTGTGGATAGATAGACAGATAGATTTCTTTTTTATTTAAAAGATTGTCAACAGTACTTTATGCCGACAGGAGTGCTGTCAAGCCAGTCCTAAAAAGGTGAAATGATTGCATTTGAGCGAGCCTTTATGGCAAGTGAGCAGCAGGAACTGTTTTATCATATGATTTGGTGAAAGTTTTGATGTGATGCAGCTCATGTGTCAGAGTTGCAGTAGCGCCTGCTACCAGGCAGTAGTGGTGAGGCGGGGCAAGGCAGGGAGGTGGTGGGGTGGATAAAAAAAAAGAAAAAACAAAACGGAAAATTTCATTTACCTTCCCTGCAGCCTCCTCTCCTCTGTCCTCTTCGATTGACGAAGCAGGAAGCACCCAGGCTCCCAGATTCCCCTAGCCAATCATGACGCTGCTGTCACCAGCATGACAGCAGCGTCGTGATTGGTCGGAGCCCTGTGGTTCGGCGCCCAGATAGGGGCTGGGAGGCTGTGCATTTTCTCCACCCAGGCTGTTCAATACAGCACAAGACGGCCGTCATGCGGACTTAGAAAGTGCCCACCACTCCTCCTTCTGCGCTGGGGGTAGCACAGCCCCGCCTGCACCTTTACAGAGCCAATAATGAAAAATAAAGTGATAATGACACTGTTATTGTCATTTTGTTTTTCCTGTGGGGCGACGCTCCTCCACCTTAACGGAGGAGCCACCGCTGCAGAGTTGTGCCAATTCAACCTAGCCCCTTTTATAACTGTGGAAAGACGCTTGTGTCATTCCTTGGAGTTTATAGGGACTTGGGGAGTACAAACGTGTAACAGACATGTAGGAGGCGTAGAGTTGCGTTTCCATATAAGCTTCCTTGCCTTCGTCGGATTGCTGCCCCATGGGGCCACAGGGGCATGGCATTCGCACAATCATAAAATTCTAATGTTAGAAATCTCAATAACACGTGCAAAATTAAGTCAACCGTCTTCATTGGTGGTCCCAGGTTTGACATCCTTTCCACCATCTCTCTAGTCCCTCCCATCATGCAGTACTCGTGAGCGGACTCTTTAGGGGTCGCGGGCATGTTCCCACAAAAGTCTCACAGATCAGTGGTAACGTGCACTGTCAACGGTACTGCTGTACCTCAGTATGGCGGAGCCTTTCTACATTGCTGGCAAGTTGTAGACCCGCCAGTAAGAGTGTGAGAATAGAATTCTATCAGCGTAAGTAGACGAAATGCATGATTGTTTAATTTCCTGAAATTCTGAATATTGTTTTAATTACATATCTGGTGACCCACTCTCATTCCGAGGGAAGATTCGCCCTCAAGAAGCGAGTTTGCTAAGCGCGATTTCCACAGTATGTTTTATTGAAACAATCAGTAAATTTAGAGTTTTTTTCTTATCTCCAGCAGAATTGTTTATCACGTTTTCTCCAGCAATTTCGATAAAAATAAAAATTTGAGATTTTCCATAAACTGTAATTAAATCCGTGGAGGCGAAGACCCACAATTTTGCATACCCTGAAGTCAACGCAATGAGGACTGATTTTGACTACAATTCTTAGAAAGTTATGTACAAAAGCTCTGGACATGGCCCAATTCATCATCAGTCCTTTCCCTTCCTGCGTGATGGGAGTGGGTTCCCAAAAGCCATCATTTCGGAGGCAGGATTTTGATGCCGGGTCCCTTTTCGGGCATCTACACAGCGGTGGTCATGATGGAGGCCAAGACACGTACTCCTCGCCTTCAGTGATTTGATTTGCAAGACCCACATGCACCTCGCCTAGGAGAAGGTAGAAGCGCCTGGCAGCCACACTCGAGACCGGTGATTACTCAACCGGGTGCAGGGCTTTCAGATGTACCATGAAAGCTTTATAGCCTCCTGGCTTGTAATACCTTTCATATGTCATGTCGGCTCTTCCACGCAGCGCTCCAATTTATAGAAACAAGCTCTGATGCTGAATATTTATTAAGTGAGGCAGGGAGCCCCATCGCTCTTTTCAAGTATAGGGCATGAAAGAAAAGCCCAAAAATAAATTGCATGGATCGGGAAGCCTGGAGCCAGAATTGATGCTTGGCGGGCGGATTGTGCTGCACACCATGCTGCGATGGTTCCTTGATCACCCTAGTACAGGGTCTTTGCTCCATCCTGGAAGCCTCACTGGCCCTCCATCCTCGACATATTAAGGTATCCCCCTTACATGCCTACTCTCATCTCATAGCTTTGTTCCCACCATTCATCAAAGCCCTTCGGAGTACCACCTCAGCAGGAACACGGCTCAGAATAACATATTCGGGGGGGGCTTTATGGGAGCCTTCCAACCCAGAAGAAGCGCTTGTTACAGTGGTTAAGTATCTGTGATAACTGCAAGAGGCTGGAGGAGAAGCGGGACTTACCCCACTAGAGTAGCAAAGGATGATGATGGACACATTGGTTAGGAAGATGCTGGTACCTGCTCCTGGTCCGAAGAGTATGTGGTTATATATCTATGAATAGGTATTTGTAGAGAACAAACTTAGCTTGGAGGCAACAGTGTTAAATAAGGGTGTGGACCAAGTGCTACATTTTAGGATCATTTAAAAGGAAGCAGATGCTCGTCCTAACATGAGTCCATGTAGTGTTCCCTACATGGATTAAAAACTACATTCTATATTGCAGTATGTTTGGGTCACTTCTGATCCTGCCAGTGATGTTGCTGCACAGCCCAGGGGAAAACATGGAGAAGTCTGGTCTTCTGGATTTTTGTTTTTGCAGTTACATTTTTATTTCCATCCTGGCAACGCCCTGGCTTCTGATGAGAAGCTGTCCCATCAGGTGGTTACATTTTCAGCCAGGCATGCCTCCAAATGGTTTGACATGTCCTTCGCACACACTTCTTTTCCTTGGAGCTGGCAAATCAGGCACCCTCCGGAGAATGATTTCTCAACACCACCAAGTGGTCATGCTTAATTCAGACTTCTCAATATCATTCCACCCTGACTCACCACCAACCTGGGGCCTTTTGGATCAGATTGACAAAGCGATTACTTGGAATGGTGGGTTTTGGATTGTGAGCTATGGTCCTGATTAAAAATATATAATCTAGAGGAGAGTATCAGGGTAGACACTCCCTTGAAGACCATCTGAGCCCAGACAGCAGCACTCTGCATCCTTTTGTGACTTTCATCCATATTCCTCAACCATAAACTGCCCACCCCTAATAGACAAAAAACACACAGATGACTGAAGGACGAAATGCAGAGCAAATCAAACATTCACCCCCAGTCAATAGATCTGGGTTAAATCCATTGTTCTTTTGCTCACCATGCCACCCCAGTTTAGACCCAGCCATATGCAAATCAGTCTTGACCCTGTGCCTCATGGGAACAGTCAAGACCAAACTGCCAAGCCAGGTCCTCCCTGGACCGGAAACAAGCATCCTGGGACCGGTTTCGGGGCATCACCTCTCATCAGCCAGGCTAGCTTGAATCCAGTGGCACAGTGAGCCCGGAACCCACATCTGGGCATACCCTGCACACTTAGGGCGAGAAAGCAAAAGACACACAGATGATGGACGGAATGCAGAGCAAATCAAACATTCACCCCTAGTCAATAGATCTGGGTTAAATCCATTGTTCTTTTGCTCACCATGCCACCCCAGTTTAGACCCAGCCATATGCAAATCAGTCTTGACCCTGTGCCTCATGGGAACAGTCCAGACCGAACTGCCAAGCCAGACGTGGGTCCCGTGCTTGCTGCGCCACCAGATTCAAGCTATCCTGGCTGATGAGGGGTGAAACCCCGAAACCGGTCCTAAGATGCTAGTTTCTGGTCCGGGGAGGACCTGTCCTGGCAGTTCGGGCTGGACTGTTCCCATGGGAACAGAGTCAAGACTGATTTGCATATGACTGGGTTCAAACTGGAATGGCGTGGCGTGCAAAAAACTATGGATTTAACCCAGATCTGTGACTGGGGGTGAATGGTCGATTGATTCAACATTCCATCCATCATCTGTTCTTTTTGCACCCCTAATAGACAACCCAAAAGGCTGGCATCTGAAGGGAGGAAGAGCCTTCTAAGTGGAGGCTTTTAAATTGTGGAATTCCCTGACCCGGCATATTCTAAAACTCAAATACCACTACACATTTCCACAAGAGTCCTGGTTGGTACAACTGGCAGAGGTGCCCTTTAAGGGGGCCTTCATATGCTCATGGATGCCCCTGACCATGCTCTGGCAGATGTTACAAGTGACCATTCCCTGGCTGTTGCTGACATCACTGGCCAATTCCCCACCACAGGTGTTCTAGGACTAGCACTGTTTCCTACATCATTGCCCAACTCAAGTCAGCATCGCTGCTCATGGCACAGGAACCGCGCAGGGCTCTGTGGAGTCAATTAAGCTGTGATCCAGATGTGAATCTCCCTCCACGAGTTGTTACCAGCGTATAATGATGCCCAGTTTGTTGCCAAGGCAAGGGAGCCACAGGACTAATGTTTTAAACAATAGCGTAGTGTGTCGTAGGTCAGGCTGGAGTCCCTAGACCTAAAATCGAACGACTTCACCTGCGAAATCACCTTTTAACTTACTCTGATGCTGAATAATACAAATAATCATGAAATATATATTTAGCTTTTTGGCATAGGCTCCGTATTCAAAATGCTGTAAATAACGACGGCATATGCGATCCCAGGGTTATTTCCATTATTTTATCAACATCTAAAGATGAAAGACTGAATTTCGGTATTCTAACCTGTGAGTTCTCCTGGGGAGGTCTCTGCCAAATCTGCCCTTCACATCCCTTCCTTCCTTCCTTATTCCCAATAGCTTCCCTCCTTTCTTCCATTTTCCCATGTCCCATTCTGACCTACAGCGGGAAAATGTGCCTTCTGCACTGCAATAGATAGGTGTCACTGGACGCATGTCATGGGTGCCACCTTTATCATGTACTCGGCTTGAACACCACAGCGCATCACCTTTTAAGATGTTCAATGAGAAGTAGAGGTCCCAGAATGCAAAGCGGTGTTGGATAACAAGCCTGGCCTAAGGGTTAACACACCAGATGGGGCCAATTGGTGAATTTTCAGATCAGAATGCGAAGCACAAACAGGAAAATTGATGTATTCGTGGAGAACAGAAGGCGTGATCCATCACTGTAATTCGGAGGGGTCATGCATATTTCACACTTCTCAGTGCCATGGTCCATCACTGTAATACGAAGGGTCATGCATCTTTGGTCCATCACTGTAATACGAAGGGTCATGCATATTTGGTCCTTCATTGTAATACGAGGGGTCATGCATATTTCACACTTCGCAATGCCATTCCGCTGTGGATTCCACGCCTGGGGCCCGTTTAGATCAGACTGGCAATGAAGGGCTTATGTGCGGTGCGGTTTTCTGAATTGTTAACTGTGGTCCCGCTTGTAAAGTGCCTTGCAGCATTTCTTATTCTCTGCAGGCCACATGAAGCCAGAAGTAAGACTCGGCGTCCTTTTGGGGTTTTGCACGCCCTACACCCCATTACACAACCCGGAAAACCTCTAGGCACCGCCTGCTCCTCTTCTGCTTCCCCTGGCTTTCTCCTTTCAATGAACTCTACAAGACCTGCAGTGGCCCAATAAGAAGTGTTTTTTTACTGTGACGCACATGACCCTGACCTTTGACTGTGAACCCCATATTTTGCAACAAGCCAGGGTTCAGACTGTTACTCACAAACCCCTCTGGCACCATAGGCTCATTTGTACTTCAGACCAGTGGCGGCTGGCAACATTAATTAATGGTAGGGCACTCACCATAAATGCTGCCGGCCGTCGAGCACGCCAAACCAATGCTCCTCTCCCCGCGCCGATCCTGGGGGTGACAAGGAGCAGAAAGGACAGGGAAGGACTTCCCTCCATAGGCAACACGAATCCAACCAATCAGGATTGGTTGGAGCAGGCTAACTCAGTGCTCATTTTGAGGCTGGGGGTCTGTGCCTGCAATCCCTCAGCTGTTTTATAGCGCTGGGATTGGGGGCTAAGTGAGCATGTCAGATTGGCAGGCTGTAGGCAGCAGGCCAATCTGACATGCGTACTGAGCATCTACATCATCATCCTGCAGGAATCTGCCCCGCCCCCACCATCCACTCGCTACAGCTGGCGGCACACAGAATAATAAAATGGTAATGACCATTTTATTATTTTGTGTTTACCACAGCACTCGCAGCAAGTGGGGCAACGCTCTTCCGCCCACGAAGAGAAACCGCCCCTGCGTCAGACGGCACTTGCAAGTTGCACAACGCTGAAGTAGCAGATTTCAGTGCATTTTTACCACTTGTGCCATTCGCTATTCAAAGGCTGCTTTCATCATGGTCTCCTCCATCAAAGAAGAGAGAACATTTAATATGTTTACGTGCAGCGCTGTTTTCTTTGGAGAAAGTTCTTAAGCAAATCAGGCTGTAGAACTGTCTGTGATGCTACTATTTCAGAGGAATTCTAACAAATGTATAGTATATTTTTTACTCTATGTCTCGCCTACCAGAGAGCTTTTGGATATCTAGCAGGTGAAAGCCTAATGTGGCCTGCAGCATATACTTACAGTGAGCTTTGCCCCAACCCATCGTTTGCCATTGGTTGCCTTTGTCACTGTTTTTTATTCAATATTTTTCCTTTTCCATTTTGTGTTTGTCCCTCCCCTTCTTCTGTTTGTTCTTCCCCTGGAGAATTCCTCTGTACTATTTTTTTAATTGGATGTCTTGTACCTTTCCAGCGCTCACATTTAGGGAACAATTTTTTTCTTTTTGATTAGGTACTCCATGAGAGCATGTGTTTTCCAGCTTCTCCCCACACGTGCTCCGTGTTGCTGTCTCCCTCGTGTTGCAAACTCTTTCATTTGTTTGTGTGCTTCTCCTCCTGCCAAACTGCCTCCCTCCCTCTCCCGCACTATGTTGTTTTTCACTCATGTGCCCCTGTCCCCGCCTTCTGTGATGCTCTCTCTCGTGAGCTGCTTTTCCCCTCCCCCACTCAACACTGGTTGCTTCCCCCACCTGCTCCTCCAGGTCGGTCCTCTTTTTCCCCAAAATATTTTGCGTTTTCGGAAGGCCAGTATCTCGCCTTAAAAAAATAAAGGTCATTTGCACTATTATAAATATATTTTTTATTTACTGATCCATCTCAGATTGGCAAATACAGAAAATGGATGTGCGACATTCTGTATGAGAGCATGTGTAAAGACGCACGCACGGGCACATGTCATCATGAATGCACGCACCTAGAAAATTATGTATTTGCACATTTCCCTCCATCTTACCGAAAGGCATTGGCAAATCCAATCAGACCCCAAAAGTGAAACGTATTGGCTTTGCCAATGATTGTTCTTTCAGTACTCCATGAGAGTGCATGCGTTTTATAGCTCTTTGCCTTGTGTGCTGCTTCCATCCACAAAACACCCATGCCCTTCCAGCATGCTCCCTCATCCCTCCCACCCAAGCCTGCTCATTGCTTTCCCATTCTTTCCTGGATTTTTTAAAATAATTTCTTTAGTGTTCCCCCAGCCCAGCCTCAAGTGCCTCCATTCCTCTCTTACCCCTGCCAATTTACCATTGGCAGGGCTGGACTGGCCATAGCAGGCACCGCGCATTTCCCCGGTGGGCCGCCAGGGTGAGTGCCGGTTTCGGACCCCTGGGGACCGTTTTTGTTACCGGGGCCGGTTTTATATCGGCCACCTGAAACAAAAGCAGCAGCGTGTTTTGCGCGCCCAACCTCAACCTCCCCCCTCCACCTGCGGCCAGCCCGACTCAATCGCCAGGGCCTGTTTGTGTTCCCAGTCAGGCCCTGACCATTGGTTCCCCAACCCACTCCCCCCCCACCCGCAATTTCGTTGCTCCTCCCCTCTCTCCTGAAGTCTTTTTTAAATATAAATTGTTTGGAGGAACCGCCACCAATTGCAACCTTGGATCAGTAAATAAAAAAATAAAAATTGGCATTGACATAATGCATAGCGACACGTGTACGTTTACATGGTGACACACTTGCAGCTACGCTGACCGCATCATCACGCTTTTTTAAATTTTATTTTGGATGATGCAGCACAGCATTAGCAAACAGAATTGGAAAAGTCAATAGGTCCAATAGGCAAGATTTACTTCCTGGCTTTGCCAAAGCTTGTTTAGGTTAGTCATAGTCCGAATTCAAAGAGCTAGAAGAGCAAGTGCCATATCAGAAATGGTTTTAAAAAGCGTATTATGTTTGCTAATGTTGGCTGCGACTAATCTCTTTTTAGGTTCTATATTTAGCGCCAGCCGGTTTTGCAATGCCATTGTTTTATTGTTGTTGCTTTATTGATTTGATTTTATTGTGAATGATTGTTTTCTGATCAATACGCTAAAAGAAGAGTGGACAATTTACAAAGTGCTGTTGGGCCCAGACTGCTCTACAGCAAAGAATGCCGAACAGAATTCGCAGTACAACAACCATACCCGCCACCCCTTCTATTTTCAATCACCCCATCACTGCTGTGAGGAACATGTGCACTCGAGAACAGGTTCCTGTACAGAGGCCTAGAGGGACCGACAGAGTCCAATGAAATATTAGCATAAATCTTGGGCACCGAAGAGGACACTTTACACTTCTCAAAGGACAGGAGACATACGAGATCACCGCAATATATTTAATGTTTTCATATAGCTCCTATAAGGCGTGAGAGCATCAGAGCGCTCTACATAGCACAGGGTGAAAGAGAAACAGAGGCCGAAATGAAAGCCAACAAGTCAACCAAAGAATTTACCTTCAATGCTGCTCTCGCAGTCAAACTTTGCCATTGCCCGCGGCCCCATAACAGAAACTGTAGCCTTAGATCAGCAAAGGACACATTCTGAGCACTGGACTTCCTTTAAACTGAGCAACGATTTTATCAAACAAGAAATGACAAAGCCCGTAGGTCCTGCTTTATCTCTATTTTTTAAGCGAACGATTTGTATCATGCATGTGCTGAGTGCGGTCAGCCACAAAGACTGTAAACATGGTCAGTACCAGGTTTCTACATTTACCTGAAGAGGGGCCCTGCACCTCAGGATGGCAGGGTGCCAAGGGCTGGGCATATTGTACCTTCCTGAGCACTCAAACACCATCCAGAGAGGTCCCTTATTGTCACAGCACCGCTGGAAACCCCATTTGGCTTGCAGCAAATCCCCAATGCCATCAGAGTTGCCAGTAAAGTACCTGGTGTTCAGAGGACCGATAGACTGAGGCCCACCCGGAGTGCTCTCAGTCCCAACCAAGTCACCAGCCTACAGAAATCTAGATCCTGATTCTGGCCTGGCATCCTTTGTCCTAAGAAGTATGGGTCCACTTACCTAAAAGTGATAGACGGAGGCCTCAGAGAATCCAGATTGTGCCACCAGGCCACCATTGAACCTGAAAACCGCGAATATGCTTCACCAACATATAGACCCTCCACTGGCTGCGGATCGTGAGCACGGTGTATCTTAAGGGTGCATGTATCACTCACAAGATCTTTATGGCCAAGGTCGGCAGTTTTTGAAGGAAGACCACTTTGTGTGGTTTTCCAAAGGTTAGGGTTGGCTTTCCTTTGCCAAGCACTAGCTCCACGTTTTAAACTAGCTATGACGGACGGAAGGTAGCTTTCTGTCCAAGCACCAAAAATTACATTCCATCAGGCCAACAACCTGCCAAATACAGAAATTCTTCGATTTTCAGATGAGATCCGAAATTAGTTGATCTGTAATGCGTACCTCACCTACTCATTCTCAATAAATCTTGATATCTTATTAGAACATTGGAATGTTGGGAGATCCATTGAAAACAATGGAGTAGCTCCGGGCTTATAATGGCTGGTAGCCCAGAGCTCCAACATTCCAATGTTTCTTTGTTCACAGCTGTGGCTGTGAACAAAAGCTTCAGGGAGCCTGAGGGGATTTCAATCCCCTCGCGCTCCCTGAAACCTTTGTTTTATTTGTTAGAACATTCTGCCCTCTAGTGGCAGAATGTTCTAATAGCCTTATAGCCCTTCGTAGCTGGGCTATACCGGCTATTAGAACATTGGAATGTTGGGAGCTCCATTGAAAACAATGGAGTAGCTCTGGGCTTATAATGGCTGGTATAAGCCCGGAGCTCCATCATTCCAATGTTTCTTTGTTCACAGCTGTGGCTGTGAACAAAGGCTTCAGGGAGCCTGAGGGGATTTCAATCCCCTCGCGCTCCCTGAAGCCTTTGTTTTATTTGTTAGAACATTCTGCCCTCTAGTGGCAGAATGTTCTAATAGCCTTATAGCCCTTCGTAGCTGGGCTATACCGGCTATTAAAGTCCCGCTCCCTTGTTAAAGGCCCTCGGCTCGGGCCTTTAACACTGGAGCGGGCCTTTAATAGCCGGTATAGCCCGCTACGGTGGGTTATAAGGCTATATTATAGCCGTTTTGAGTATAGAGTGCCAAGACCTTTAAAAAATGTGCATGTTATAAACAATAAATAACTTTAGACTTGTTTACCTCTTTCACCACAACATAACAGCGGTGAGGCAAACCTACCATTGAGTAATCAAGACAATAATTATGAGCCCTCGACTAAGCAATCTGCCTTCCTGAAGCTGCCGTGAATGCAGAGGGGTACTTACCTGCCCTGAAGCCAATCATTATCTGTTGAAGTTGTCCCGAACACTGGTGGTCGGTAGTTAGTGTAGCACATGTGATTCCAAGTTGGCCCTTGCAGCCACTTAGCGCTGCTTTCCAACCATTGCAATTTAACACAGATTAATGATCTGTTAATGTAGGTTTGCCTTTTGTCTTAGCTAATTTTAGTCGGTGGTTGATGATGTCTCTGACAGTCATTGTTTAATAATAATATGGGCCGGCTCTAGGGCGGTGCGACCGCACCGGGCGTTGACGTGGGGGCGTCATTTTTGCAAATGTGTATTATCATTTTAAGAGCACCTGCTGCCTCGTTCCTGGCCTCCAGCAACTTTCAGACATCAATTAAAATGTCAAGAGAAGTCCTCTTCCTGGAAAGGGACCGGAGGTTTGTCTAGTGGAAGTTTTGACTCATCCTAAGGTAGCGCAGAGGGTTAAAATGCCTGCTGCTAAGAACGTGTACCATGCAGATAACGAAGTGCATATAATGTAAATAGGTCAGTGGGTTACTGCTTCTGTAAGAGAGCTCCTTTTGTTACTTGTCCTTTATAAGTCAAAATCCTAATATAGAACATTGAGATATTAACTGTCACCCTAGAGCTGCTGCAAACTGCAAGGTATATGTTAGAGCTATATGTTTTTTTGCCCAGTCTTTCATTATCCTAATCTTGTGAGAAGGGTTCATTTGGGGAGAAAACAATTCTTATTATGAAAGAGAACCCCTAACAATGATGTTACGATTTAAATTCTGAATTTGTGCTTTTCCTAAATAAGAACTTAAACTACACTACACCTTGTAGTACTGTCTGATGTAACATTTCCTATACACTGATTTACACACATATTATTGTCTCTGTGCAATGTGTGTGTGGTGTAAAGGGCTCTGACACCTTGCACTGGTAGGAGTGGCACTATAAAACTAAATGAATCTGAGAGACAGTGGTTATGGAGACTTGAGGGGCACTGTTAAAGGGTGCTAGTGAGGGAATCCGTGACAGAGGTGGTCATTGAGGAGGGGGGGGGGGGCGCCAGACATTGTCGCACAGGGTGCCACCAGCACTAAAGCCGGCCCTGATAATATGCAGCCAGGAGCTTTCAAAAAGATAGTTTTAAAAAACCAGTACGACAAGTGTTCATTGAGGGCAAACACCAAGTAGCATCACTTTGTGCTATCATCAGAGAAGATAAATGGTGTGTGATGTCACTTCCTGTGATGCCATTGGGATAGAAAGGATGTGCACTGCTCTTTCCTGTACTGCTATTGGGAGCACGGAGGAGTCAGTCAAAGGCTGTGTGATGTCACTTCTGCTGCCCCATGATTTTGTTGAAATAAACGGCACAGGTCATTAGCGGATGCAATAGTCTGCGAGTCACTTCTTTTTTTTTTTGGTAGTAATTAGCATTTAACTCATACACAAAATCCACTACTTAATCACCCAGCAACCTGACAGTTCACTGACAATCTGTGGAACCTTCATGCTTAAAAATGTAACACCCTAGGGTAGGATCAACGCCACACCGGTTTAGAGCTTATACTATTGCAAAAGGAAGGATTTTCAAACACATGGCCTGTTTCCTCTGTTCACAATGCCCCATCGGTGTCATACCTCTCGTGACTTTTTCCCAGAACTCCTAGCTTCCTATTTTAATTGGTTCAATGTAAATTGACCTGCTTAGTCGCTTAGGATCATATTCTGAGAAAACAAGCCCGCCGCATAAGCAGCTTTACGCCTGCTTAGCATTCAGATTTCCTAGTAGAGGTTTTTGGTAGGCACGACCTGCTGGAACCCCTCAGTAATCCCTTTATGTTTAAATCACGACCCTCTGCCGTGAATTAATAGAAGGGATTTTTGGATCACTTAATGACGAAGCAGAACAATATACATATATTTTTGTAAAACAGATTCAAAAGTGGGAAGGAAACATTAATGGCACTGTGGTTCCCCCGATTTCTATAATTTCCTCCAAATATTTGAAAGCATCTTTGACAAAGTGTGTGTGCACCATTGTAGACAAAGACCCGTTGTGTTACTCAGTCACATCCATGAAGGAAGCAGAGATGAGGCATGAAAATATTAAAGCGTGAAAGAACTCCATTTCCTCCAAAGAAAGATGTTAACAGGCACACAACTCTTAACAGCACAAGATCCATACAGTTGTTAACTAACCAAACCCACAGCAATATTAGCTTCACCCACTACGTTAGTTAACTGAATGAAACCAAAACTTGCTTTTTTACTAGGCTTCTATGTTCTGCTTCATTGGCAGGCACCAAACTCAAAATGGCGGGTCAGACAACAACTACCATTTAAAACCCATCAGCAACCAACAACTATCAACACAAGCACATGAAAAAGCCCCTGCTACTATTTAAAGCACATGTTCTATCAACAGCTATCATTTTAAGCACATCAACGACCTATGGCTAGTATTTAACCACATGAAACAGTCACTGCTACCAATTAAGCACATCATCTATCAACAGCTACCATTTCAAACACAGGAAACCGCATCAGCCACCATTTAAGTACACGACCAACGACTATCATAATATCCATGCAATATACAACTGAACCCCTCTAGCCACTGCAAAGCGATGGGTTTGGAACTGGTTCAACTAAATGAATTGACCAGATTCTAGTTTTAATAAGTTAGCTGAAGCAGTATTTCTGCTTGCTTGTGAATCCATCACATTATTATTATCCTCATTTTCAAACTATATTTTCAACCCAAAATACACCCAAACTCAGACCAACTTCCTGCCCCCTTTTGAGACTCCATTAATTGAACCAGCTCATCCTCACCCTTTGTAAATGAAACAGAAGGAGGCTGGTGAGGGCAGGATTCTTTGTCTCACTAAAAAAGCATCTTTGAGAAGCATCTTTGCAAATAGTTTCAAGCCATATTCCTTTCCAACAATAAGAGGAATTCCAGCCCTGGCCACAGCCTGTCACCTTAGTAACAGTGGAAAGACTAGAGAGCGTCTGTTCATTCACTGGCATCATTGATGCAGCAGACAGGAAGTGGCCACAGACAAGTTTGATGTAAACAATAACTTCATTTCGAGTTATAAACTGATCTTGCTAATGGGGGCGGGGCACCTATTATCTACGAGCAGACCAGGGCCGGACTGGTAACCGAAACCGGCCCTGACAAACTGCTCGGCCAGCCCCCCTGGGGGGGCTGAGGGGGTGCGGCCGAGCGGTTTGCAATGGCCGGTTTCGGCCGATTTTGTTACGGGGGCGATATTGCAGGCCCAAGGTAACAAAAACGGCTCCCAAGGGGCCCAAAACCAGCCCCAACCCTGGCGGCCCACCGGGGAAACGCCCGGTGCCCGCTACGGCCAGTCCGGCCCTGGAGCAGACCGAGCCTTTAAATCTCCAAACATCTCCATCATGAAGTATGTAACAAACAACAAGAGACCGATAGCCAGGCCACAGTTCAGAGTGCGCTTCAATACGATAGGGAAATAAGAAGTAGACAATTGTCTCATGAATTGTTGGTGCTCTAGAAGAGCCGTCGGATATCAATACAACCCCATATATGGCCCGCCTAGCCGGGGGTTCTACCACTGTAAATTCAAAGTTCTGAGCACTCGAGTTCAAAGCAGAGTCAAACGTCCAATCCCAGGATTGTAAATTATTTAGTCGACTTTAATCCAATTAATCAATTCAAGCCAAAGGGAAACTTTCTGTACATCCAATTGAAACAGCAGCGATACAAATTAGACTGCCGCATTAGAGATTATATATATGACAGTTGCAGATACCGCGTAAAGAACGTGGATACCCCATATTAGATATTCATTATTTCTACATTATATCAGCGCTGAAGAAGTCGAGACACAATTTGCTATTCGAGGAAACACGGGTTGGCGGACAATCTAATTGCGTAAGAAGTCAATAAGTAGAGATGGGTCTTAAATATTTTGCTTGATGAGCTTGAGCTGATGATGTGTTTATCTTAAATAATCAACAAAATCAAGTATTTAACGCCATAGATTCATAGGTCTCGAAGGACCATAATATCCGCAAGCACCTCTTAGAAATGTACACAGTGTCATCACAGACATCAAGCTGTGCCGCTGACTACCAGTGAGAGACGGGTGGAGAGTTAACTGCAAACAAATTACAGAACAAGAGTACATGGATTACCTGTGATAATCATTGGCACCAAACACCACACCTGTAAATTACAGTAGTTCGCAATATTTCTGAAACGTTTTGCTTTCATTGAAATGAACAGAAGAAATGTACATACACAAAAAGGCAGCTTTTCATACTAACACTGAAAGTAATTTGCATACATCACTGGTACCTGTAATAGAAGCGTGTCTAAGAGTAAAGGTTATCAATGTAGTTTGATGATTATTGGAAGGTACACGTGTTCTATTAAAACAAGCATTGGCAAAGCCAGTATACCCGGCCTGCAGTTTGAGCCCTGACTAAAAACATTATAAAAGCTGGCTACAGTGAGAAATTAAAACAGACAACTGTTTTCTGAATGGAATGCATCAATGAAAAGACAATTTAATGTGTGGTTATTAGGATTTAAAATAGCCCAAATAGTCGCTCAACAATTGCAAGGCAGGACGTGGAATGATACACCATATAGCCAATGGCATGAGGTGAGAGAAATCTACTACTCTGAGCAGAGGTAAAATCGACTGAGTAAATTTTAAAGTATTGGGAACAATAGGTATCCAGACAACTGTTCTGTCAAGCCAGACCTAAAAGACAAACTACCACATCATGCACATTCATTTCTTCATACACTCTTAAATGGCCTATCATTGGCACTTTATTCAATAATGGATGACAGTGAATGTATCTGTAAGTGTGCCCTTCACGTGCGGCCCCATGGGAACTCCTGATGGTATAAACCTTACAAGGAGGAAGCTGCTAGCTCCAACCACCTGCACCTCCCCACAAGGCTTCAGGCTGTTTCCACCTGGACTCCATGAACCACAGACCGTTCACTGGCTGGGTTTTGCTCAGAGCATTATTTGGATGGTTGCTGGTTTTGTAATAATGTGCTGCATTCGCTTTACATTCAGATCCTGTCTCCTACAGAGACCTGCAGAGTTGTCCCGCCATCGTTTTTCTTTTGTTTTTGAAGAGTTTTATATAGCGCGAACTAGATCCGAGGATATCAGGTATCAGAGCGCTTTACATGAGCACCAGTTTCGTTTTTTGTTTTTTTTTAGGTACGGGGAGATTAAGTGATCTGCCCAGAATCACAGGATGTTGAGCGTTGTTGCCGAGACACAAACCAGGTTCCGCAGCTTAGAGATCAATGCTCTAGCCGTAAGGCTACATCCTCTCCATAGTATTTCTTTCATTTCCATGACCACCCAAGCAAGCATCTGAAAGTGATAGAACACATGGTAATGGAGGTCCCCAGAATGGATCTTTCTAACACTCTCCAAAAAGCAAGCAAGGATTTTTAAAGGACACTGAAACAAACAAAACAAAAGCAGGGGAGCGGCTTTAATCCCACAAGAGAAGTATACAAGAGGTTGCACGCTTACGCTCGGCCTAAAAAGCACTTCTTTTGATGCAAAGCACAACCTGGCAACTCTTGCTTTGGGGTCAGCAGATAATGTGCGTTTCCCACAAAATCTAGCTCACTAATAAAGATTTGGACCAATTCTATGGATTATAAGACTTCCAGGACACTGGTTCATATCCCACCTAGAAGGGCAGTACTGGAATGAAATTAATTGGTTCGGTACCCAACAAGAAATAATCGCATGGTCTCTATACAGCTTTTACAATAAAATTACTATTACAATTAGCCTCAATGCTCACCTGACAGTACATAAGAGACCAAAGACTGATTGGGTAGCACCAACAAGCATTATCGACTGCAAGAGGTCAAATCACAGAAACAACCTAGCCCTTGCATCTAGGGGACCAGGCCGAAGCAGCACAAACTTCATGCAGAGATAGAATTGCATTTTACAGCACAAGATAAAGTAGAAATGAAACTTTCAATCCATGGCAATTGCATAGTTAAATATTTCCAAAAAAGCCCCTTGCATATTTATATGAGCTGTTCAGAATCACTCAATACACATTTAGCTTACATTAAAGAGAATGTGCTTGTATTCTGTGATGTGCCACATTGATACCTGCAATTGTGTGGGAGGCGCCATGTGACCAAGGAGCATGACCGGGGTTAATTGAGAGAAGGAACCTGGATTATTTGAAAATATTATGCTTTATCACACAATATGGATTTCTAACATAGATTTTTAATAGGGAACAGCTTCACAGGGTCCTGCATAACATTACATCAGCTTGAGATAGTAACAAGGACATTGCCATGAAATGTGGGGGGCATTGGGAAAATGGTGCCTACCCCTGAAATTTGTCCCAAATCCAGGAGTTTCGGGGACAAATCCCAAAACATGACAGGCCTCTGGGCATGTAGATGTCACTGAACAGATGTCTAGAGCTGAGACAGAGGGAAAAAGGTCTTCCTGTTAATGGTTCAGCATGGAAAAGAGTAGGCACCCACTGGAATCGCGTTTTGCATTGTTTATTTCCTAAAACAGGCAGCCAATTTCCTCATCAATGAGCAAAGAAAGGATTTCCTGATCCATTTCCCCCTTGCCGACACCCTCCTGCCTTCTGACTCGGGGGACATGTAGCAATCTTCATTAGCTGTTTTCGATGTGCTCCATCGACGCGTGGATGGGTAGCCGCAGACCTATCACATGACGTGCAGATCGATAGCGGAACACACGAGATAGGATTCCATTATTCAGTTCCGACATGGAGCCGAAATCCTTAAGGGATGTGGGACTGGCAGTTCACGCCCCAGTATTATTCCTGGGCCAATACATGCGTCAGCTCCACCGAGTACCCGCCTCCACCTTCAATAATGTAGCAGACTTGGAACATCTTTCAGTTCTCCCAACCTCATTTCCCAGAAATCTATACAAGCTCATGAACATCAACTCTCCCAGCCTCTACTCTAGGGTATAAACCTGGCCCACATAACCATAAGTTCCCCCAACCTCAACTTCAGTGCTACAGCAGCCCACAAATCGTTCACCACTCTTAACCTACAATCCAAGTAAGTCTGTAACACATCTGGCATAGTATACGTATCCTTCAGTTGTCCCAGCGTCCACTCTCTTGTATAAACCTTGTCCACAGATCCATAAGTTCTTCCAAACTCTACTCCGAGTGATAGAGCTGTCCCGTGAACCCCTCACCTCTCCCAAACTGCGATCCTCAGTGACTTACGTGGGCCCGTAGATCCACCTGCTGCCCATCAAAAAAAGAATCTCATATACATGCAGCTCGATTTACAAGTTAGAACTATGAGAAATGTGGTTACGTTTACTAGAGCTTTCGGGGTACATTAACTGGTCTGTAATGTATTTGGCTGGGGACTTCCACCTGCATGTTATAAGCATATATCGGTGTCAGGAAGCAAGTCGGGGAGACATTTCTAAGTGGTATGTCAAGAAAATAGGACAAAGAGTGGGAGATCACGGAAGATTCATTTAACCTTGCTGTGCCAAGGGATACTTCCATTGTGAAGTGCGGATCGGTTTAAGCTAGGTAGAATCATTCTTTTAATGTAAATATCCGCGCTGCCATCTTGGAATATGAGCCACTGGTTCTGCATTACTTTAATGAGCATTAAACTTGCAGGCCTAAGTAGCACAACGCAGGAATAGACAGAAGGCTCCAGGAGAGACTCACAGGTGCCCTGCCAAGGTCGTCTTCCAGTGCAGCAAAGACACACATGGCTAGGTCTTGTGCAACGGTGTGGTGCAGGATACTGGCAACCACCTCAGAACCAGCCTCGGCAGGAGTAAGGGCAGCCCTGGCCACAGTCACTTTGGATCTGTACATCCCTGTCAAGCAGAAGCACTGGGCGGGCAGCACCAATGAGCGTGATGAGAAGCCACCCCCGCCAACCTCCATTGGTGCTTTCACCATCCGTCTACCATCAGGAAGAGTTCGGGATTGCAGCCATTCAATGCCTGCCTGCTAGTGCTGCATAAAAAGGCATGCTGTGTGAAGCCAGCCTAAGTGGCAGTAGCAAACCTAGAACACTCTGCAGCTTAACTTGCAGACCGTAGTGTGAACCAGCGGTTGAAGTGCATTAAAAATTTTTTTAAAAACTGTGATGCTGAAGGCAGCGGGGTCTGGGTCAGTGATTGTGAGGGCGGAGTCAAATGTATGGCAAAAAAAAAAAAAAAAACTTTTGGGGTCTTTCACGATCAGGTAGCTACATATAGAATAACGCATCGCTTTAATGAAAAATACATTTGAAACAGTTGTTAGTAAGAAATGCAGTATGGTACATTATGAAACTTCTATTAGTCAATGCACTGCAGAGGTCTGTGTATAACCAGAGAGCCACAGAATTAAATCTTGGTTGGTGCAGTGGAGAATAGTGACGGGTATTTTTAGTGCTACAAGGTCCCAGCCTGTGACAGAAAGCATTGTGAATATGTAAGTCATTATTTTAAGCTTGCATTACACACAGTATAAGATAGACTTCTACAAAATGCGCACAAAGATTTTAAGATAAAATGGTGCTTTCAAAATATAGATTTTATTAATACCCAGACTCCACACAGTGCAATTGTTTTACATAACTGTCCCTTCAACGCTTCCTCAGGGGTAGTAAGCGCTATATAAATATAATTACAATTAAAAGCGCACACTTCACAGTTCAGTTGTTAATCCTTTGCACTACTACTCAAAAGTTTTGCTATCACAAAACTTCGAGTGATTTGATCAATTAAAGCCAGTACCGGCTCACAAGCATCCTTTACATTGGCAGATTAACTCATTGTGCACATTTGCATTTTTTTCATGCAGGCAGCCTGGCAGGAAGGCTTATTTAGCTCTTTGCCCAGCCATGGTTTCACAGCACAGGAGAGTCACCCCCTGCACTTCAGCTGCAGAATTTAAACTATCGGAATTAACCGCCCTGGGACGGTTGTCTTTTTACAAAAAGTAAGGAAACGGTTTTTCACAAATCAAAAAAGTAGGGGCTCATTGCGCCCCTCCGATCCCGCCTACTTCGACCTCTGGTGTGAACCGACCACTTCCCTGTAGGTCAGAACCACCGGCGACCCAACCCGCCATCAGGGCTATGAGGGAGGATCGCACCACCGCTGCCTGGGAAGCACCTCTACGTTTTCTCTGTTTTGCCTGCCTTATGTATGAGGGAAACTAGCAAAGCCACTGCCTGGGTAGTGCGTGTGTGTTTTCTACCTTGTGCCTGCCCAGTGTCATCTTAAAGATTTTGGAGGCCCTGGGCACGACATATTTTGGGGCTCCTTTATGGAATAAATATTAATTGTATTGCTCATTTCCTTCCAATCCATGCCTCCATGATACCAAACAATACTAATTTATATGTCGAATTTTAAGAAGGTCAAACAAAATTGTTGAAATATGTCTTGCCCTTAGAGAGACAGAGTCAGAACTAGAGGTAGGTAGGGATGGGTAGAGGTTTGGATAGAGAAATAGAATCGACAGTGTTCAAATTGAGATAAAGTTCACTTAGATGTTGGGGCCCCAGGCACTTGCCCACTCTGCCCATGCCTTATGTATAAGGGAGGCTTGGGCTGCTGCCGCCTCTCCTCTGTGTTCATGAAGGTTGTGAACACATGTTTATTACACACGCAAAAGAGAAAATGGTTGCATTTAATCAAACATTGTTTATTTTACATTAGAAAGGGCCGAAAATGACCTGCTTTTCCAAGTTGCCCATTTTGTGACTGACATTTGTGGGATATATCAGCACCCTTGAATGTCGCCTCTGGTCCACGCCCCACGTGCCATACAATTATCTCAAGTTTTGTTTGCAGACACGCACAGAGCGGGAAGTAAAGAGCGTTTGGTGTATGTTTTTTCCCTTTCATGGCACTGCCTTGGGTTTCTTTTCTTCCCTTTTGTTCCGGGTTCTGAACTGCGTCTGCTATATATGCCCGTGTAAATTAACAATATAAGGCGTTTCTCTCTCCCATTAAAAAACAAACAGACTGAGCAGCTGAGCAATGCTTGGTAGGAAGGGTGGGGGAGGGGCGGACGCCGGTGACACCACAGCTCGGACGAGAGCGCACAACAAGTACATCGATCGTAAAAGATCATTTAATGATCCTGCTTTTGATTACATCCAAGTGAAAGGAGGGGCACTACAGAGACCCTTTCCCGTTTCACCACCAACCCCCACAGTGATGTCACGGGGAGCATGTGCATGACCCCGCAGGGCGTATACAGCCAGCAGATGCTACGCGCCTTATGCCTTCGCATCTCCCCTATGACTCAAAACACCCACCCACCTTGCATAGGGTGGCCATGTACTTCTTGTCACGGAGACGCCCCCTGTGTTTCCAAGTCTCAGCTTCATTCAACAAGCAAAGACATTCGAGGATTCGTAGTAAAATGATAAATATATATATGAGATATAAAGTGATCGTGTGGGTTTCTGAATATCAGAGTAAAAATCTCCAGCGGTTTCCCAAGGATACTACTTAATTGCTGGAGAATGAAGGGGTTGGCTAAAGTTGGAGCCAGGGTGCCTAGAAGCGCTAGACCTCCTGCATCATATCGGTCAACATGTTCCTGCTAATGATGAAAAATAGCACATTATACTCTGCTCTATCTGCATGTATGGTTCCTCCCATTGAAGTTTTCATGAATATAGGTTTTCTTTTTTTAAAACTATTAAACCAAGACCAGGGTGCAATGGGTCAAATGTGCATAACGGTAAAATCACATTAAAGATGCTATGCGACTTTTGGAGAGATGTTTCCCTGTGTAATAGTCCTTGCAATGTGCAATATGTGAGGCTGAAAACTATTGTTCCCATGTCATTTCTGCTGTACTGTTGGAATAAAATGGACTTTGACACTGTAGTCATAAATGTGTGACGGCCGTGCGTCATAAGTGCCGTTGTTCCCAAAAATGTATTATTGGACCACATTTATTTCACTGCAATGACAGACGACGGGTACCTAGATGACGTGGGTGCACGTGACTGGCCATCGCCTTCCTTGCATGTATCTCCATGTAGAATTAAGAAACAGATATACCCTGGGAGGCTCACCATTCCCCAACCGAGGTTTACATACGTGCAGACCGTCTGGTAGAAGGCGCTATATAAATGTAGCAAATCACTAAACCTTCTTCAAAGCACACTGTCAGCAGGTCAGGATCTTACTGAGCAACACAAAGAGCACGCGCTCTTCGCCCATCCCCCTTCAAGCAGGACTAACGACCAGAGCCTCGAGGCGCTTTACTTTACACTCGCCGCTCACGAATACAATTGAATTTATTCAGATAAGATGCTACGGTGGTGATAGGCAGATGCATAACACCTCGCGCCGCAGTTCACGGCAGGGCGCCTGTCATCATGACTCATAATCACAAAATAAAACACATAGGGTGAGGCTGCCTCCTAAGGGGTTCCTGGGACCACGTACGTGACGAGTTCAATGATCGACGTCGGACTCAGTATTCACTCTAACCAGATTTATACACTGGTGTGAGCTCAGAGTTCATTTACATAGACCGAATAAGTGTACCGGAAAGGGCGGGTCCTCGTCTGACTCAGACTAGAAGCATGCGGAGCAACAGCGCCTTAAGTGAGGACTAACCCTTTTAACGGGAGACCAGAGTTCTCAGCGGCATCTGGACCAGCTGTGTGATCTGGGACTTCAAGCACGCCTCCTGTCATCGGGTCTTGTGTCTTGTCGAGCAAAAAGGGGCATTCTTAGAAATAACGCCGAAGCCTCCTGTCCTGTAAGTTTTTTTACCTTTCCTACTTTATCAACCAAAGATCTCCAACATGCCCCTTGGTGAGCCCCTCGTGAGCAGGAGGGTTACGCCGCAGTGTGTCCATTCGGTCTTTGGCCTGTTTGCAGAGATGCTAAAAATGGCTGTAAGTGCGACAGCCCTCTGTGCTGAAATGGTTACAGCTCAACATTAACTCAACCAGCGCAGGTTGCACAGAGTACCAAACAACATCCATTGATGTTCACATGTCCTATTTTCACCAGTGATCACTGGGTCCATGGCTGCCAGGCCTTGAAGGCACCTCTGCCTACAGGGAAGCGCACTCCCTGGATGCGGAGCAGTGGCGTACGCTAGGTGTGGCAGAGGGTTCCCACCTACTCGCTTCAAGCCACCATGGACTGTCCAAACAACTTCCCGATGCCAGATCTGGGATCAGGAGTGACAAATTCTTGGAGCCTTGCTGGTGGTTGGGACTGGGGTGAGGTATAAGAACCCTGCATCCTCATTGTTTTAAGTGCAACTCCTCAACGAACCCCCCTCCCCAAGAGCATTCTAAATGTGGGCGCAGCTCGTTAACATATATTTGTCCTACTCACTCAGACCCTTCACATGGCTGGCTGAAGGTTAAACCATCTGCTTAGTACATCATGTGGTTGGCTTGATTTTACTGAATTTGGCTCCCACTTTAGGGCGTTTTTGGATACATCTGTGTAAGGGGAGCAGTATTGCTTGCGCTCTTTGACCTTTCTTTAGTGAACACTGACATTCATCATCACTGAAGGCAGCTAACTTGCATTATTTCATAAACTATGCATGTCACTAGCTCCCGAAAAGGTGACCCACGGTCCAAGATGTGATGGATGTGGGGCGAGTCTGCACCAGTGAATCTACACTTTACGGGTACAGATGATGTTTCAGGTTGCTGCAGGGCTGCCTCCAGATGACATCCTTCTCGCAACCAGTTTTTTAACATGATAATGCTACCTCAAAGGTGGTTTCTCGATTTCTTTGGGTGTAATACACACGACCCAAATATATTTCCAGCAAAATAAGTCTTGAGGGGGAATACACTTGGGTGGGAGGGATGATTTCTGAGCCAGTTTGATAATCTGTGGTCCCCTGGGCTGTGAAGAGGACGATGCAGTAGTGAGGAAACGAAGACATGTGATACAGCCTCCTTACTGTAGTTTATGGCTGTGTGGCATTAAAAAGCAAACGCCCCAGGAGAAGGGACATGCATGCTGCCTCGGTACCTGCATATCTTTATGAACTGCTGATGCAGCAATAAAAAAAAAACCGCGGACGTAAATGTTAACATGCATCGATCACAAACTGGCTTTAATACAACCCACTAACAGTTTGAATGCCCCGGATTTAAGAAAACAGTGTTTTAACGCCAATTCTTCACTATCAAAACATGTAATTTTCAGCTTCACGCTGTTCTAGACTGGAGCTCTGGCAGCCTCGCACGATCCCAATCAGGGAGTCTTAATTACAGAGACTGCCTGGCCACAATAAATCCGGTTAAAATACAAATTATATTAAGAGCCAGACAGGCATGGGCCCTTTTATTGCCTAGCCATGTTTGAAGTTGGACGGAGGAAAAGCCACCAAAAATGTCCTTAAAAAGGGGTTGGGGTAAAATAGAGTAAAAATGACACTCTCCATAAAAATGTTCTATGCAAAGCGCCCTCGCATGTCTTATTTAAGGAGATTCCCACAGAGTAGGCAGTTTCGGACAAGGGCATTACCACTTTTTTGTTTCCAAGAGTCCAATCCAAGCTCCGCTTATTGTCCATTTCAAAAGGTAGGCACCTGAAACTAAACATAGCTGAAGACAAAACACTCAAAGAAAATGAAAACACATGTGGCAAACTCCCATTCCATCTCTGCTGCAGACCCATCTATCTGGAACTCGCCGAAACGTGATGTGAACAAGATTTTTTCCTCTCCGGCAAGAAATTGATAATATTGAAATTCAACTGCAGTCAATTCCTAGTCCCTCCCCACTGTTTTCAAAAACTACCATTGCCCTCTGTTTCTCCAACCTCAAAACTCTCAACTCCCCAGCCCCCGCTGCAGCGTAAATCCCTACCATGATCACCTGTCCCTGATCCTCACAGTAATGTCAATAACAGGTTAAAACGCTGAACGACGACAGACATGTTCAATCATGCGACAACTGCTAATAATGAGACCCGTGTTTTAATGTAAATCTTTAGACCCCTGTACAAAGTACCCCATGATCCCCGTCTCCACAGCTTACTTCAGGGTGGACTGACATTTCTATGGAAGAGGCATTACAGAACAATGTTAAATAATGTACAGATGTTGAAAACGAACAGAGCCATTTTGTCCTGTTCACTCTCATCAGTTATAGAGAGGGCATTGCCTACGTCAGTTTCGAAGTATAAAGGACAAGACGTGGTAGAAGTCGCTCTATCCTGTACTAAGAAACTGCGGTTTATCAGACATGTACCCTGTAGTTAACAAAGGCTGCTCCTCCTGCTAATCGCAGCCCCTCCCCCCATTTTTAAACCGTCACAACAGTTCCAGAAATATCCTATACACAGCACAATTTCTTCACTCACAATGACCTAAACACAGAAAAGAAGTGTCACTCCCTTGGGGTGAGCTTCACACCTACGAACAAACCGTTGATCAAATTGGCTCAAAGGTGGAAGTATGTCATTTGAACTACAATAAAAGATTAAAAAGCATTGGCAAAGTTAAAAGGTCTGGCGCTGGCCGCCAGCCTTCTGGAAATTCTTGTTTTGTCAAACTTTAATGTTTGGGAATATGCCGGACTCTCATCAATTAAAAAAAATAATTTGCTACAGGCAAAAAACGATTTCTTGGTCTTAAAAAAACCCCAAAAAACATAGTACCCCTTAGCACTGAAAGGAACAATTTTGCATGTGAATGTGTTCCTTGTGAATGGGCTGCATGGCATAACTCGTCGTGAAGTCAGCCAAAGGCTGAAGTGGGCTGATACATTACCCCTTAATGCAGGCTAGAAGAAAAATGTGAACACCACCAACCACAGACTAATGGTTGTAGTCTGGTTAAAACCCCTATAAGTAAGTATGTTATACACATAATGTTAGTAAAATCAAAAACTCTTGGCTAACACAGGAAGAAAGAAAGAAAGAAAGAAAGAAAGAAAGAAAGAAAGAAAGAAAGAAAGAAAGAAAGAAGGGAAGAATGAGATTCACGTAAGAAGGAATTTAAGAAGGCAAGAATGAAAGAATGAGATACGGAATGAGAAGGAAAAAAGAAAGAAGGCAAGAATTAAGGAAGGTAAGAATGAAATAAGACATGAAGGAGAGAAAGAAAGCATGAATGAAAGAAAGGAAGAATAAAAACCGGTAGAAAATAAGGAACAAAAGAAAAAAGGAAGTAAAGAAACAATAAAGGAGAGAGAGCAGAAAGTAAAAAGAGGCTAACTTAATACAGAATAGTTTCAAAAGAACACCATCTGATCTGGTATGCTGTGAAATAGCAGCAGTCAGAAAAGCAAAAGCCCCAAAAGAAATTTACAACAGCATTGGCAGGAGATGGGATTTAATAAAGATGGAATGTGCCTCAGAAGTGTCTTGCTATAATAACAGGCTCTAAACACAGAGGGAACACTAAAGTAATTATAAACTAATAAAAAAACACTGGCACTGAAAGTAACTAGCTTGTGTGTGAATGTGAGAGAGCAAAAAGCAGAGCATGAGATAGATACAACATGCCCCATGGAAAGTATCTACCAGTCAAAATCAACGTTCACATACATTCTACGACGAGGTAAGACTGTACTCCCTTTTCATATGACAATATTGATGGAATTGGAACACAACTATAAAAAAATACCTAAAAATGAAAACCACAAGAGCAAAACTAAGACTAGTCTCCTCCCTACGTAAGAACCCAAATATAATGATAAAGAAAGCAGTCAAATGGGAAAACATACACTCCCGGGAACGCAATACAATATAATAGAAGCTCTGAGACAACTGAGTAACATTAACTGTCCCAGAAAATTGCCCTCCAACCCATTAACATTGATACAACTTGAACTTAAATCCAAGCTAAAAAAATAGTAGGAGACTCCTTACCCAAAAAAAAAACGAGCTATACATAGAGAGCCACACAGATTGGCTATTTTTTTATTTGCTTCCCAAAGTCCATATAGGAGTTTTACTGCCACCTGGAAGTCAAACAATTTCAGGAACAGTCCCCATACGCTTACAGTTGCGAGAATACAGACTCATCTGCAGCAGTTATCCTAGAGAAAGCCCTGCCTACTGCATAAGGCAAAACACTTTTTGGCTGTAACTTAAAGAGTGCTCTCTGAAGAAACCAGTACCATAAACAATTGGTCACAGTAGCAACAGTTTTTCAAAGCAAAGGAAATAGAAAACAACATTCACAATACCAATATAGCATAGTTTGCAGTGAATGCAATTTATTTTCAAAGCTATATTCACTTTAGTTTAGGCAACGCAGTTGCTCTACCATCTAGAATCAATTAAGTTTTTTGAAAAAAGGTGCTCTAGTGTTGGGAAGGGAAAGGTCAGGGTGTATGGGATCAAAGTGAGAGAGGGTGGCGGACAAGGGAAAGGTGATGTGACATATATACATCAAATTCACATGGTGAGACCAATCCGGCCTATCACAGGTTAATTGTTCCAGTTAAAACACATAGCATTTAGAAGACACTGATAATGAATTTCAGTCGTCGGTGCTTGGGCAGTAGTGGTAGTCAACGTTTCGACCCCTAGAATGTTCCAGGTGATTCAAGCCTTAGGGTGGGGTCTTCATCAGGACTGTGTGGACAAGGAGCACCTAATCATTCCACCAGCGCATGCAATCCGGCTGGGCGGTCATAGAGAGTGGGCTCAACAGAGCTCTGAATTCTGGGAGAGGTACGGCCAAACGTGCAGGCACGAGCTTCTGTATAACAACTGTGGGTCAAAAGATCCCTCGCAGTGACAGGATGAATCTCAAAATGTAACCTTGCGGCTCCAACCCTCTGTTGAGCCCACTCTCTTTGACCGCCCAGCCGAATTGCACGCGCTGGTGGAATGATTAGGTGCTCCTTGTTCACACAGTCCTGATGAAGACCCCACCATGCCAGCTATACACATCTCAGATTGGACGACACAGTGCAGTAACCAGCCAAGCAGACTACATCATATGAAATACCATAAAGGGACCTGCAGAGCTGTTTGGTCAAACCTACCAGCATATTGAAAACCATAAAACTGAGCATCTGTCTCTCATACTCCACCATCCCCGACACTGCTACAAGCTGCGTTCCATAACACGATATCTGCCCCTCGGTGGTCATCACGCATGACATGGAAACACTCCCCACACAAGAACAAGATCAAAACAAAGACAACATCCTTCCAACCACACACCCTACACAGTGTAGCGTGCTACCCATGTAGGCAAGCGCTTCAGCACCCCACATAGGGGTAGTAAGCGCTATATAGATGCTGCAAAACAATGCCCAAATGAGGCACTAAAGAATAGCTACAAGTAGCTAGAGCCCCAGTGTCGGCCGCCATAAAAAGAACTTCGGGGGGGCAGGGGATGGACGGACAGGCGGGGCGAGGGACATGGAAGGGTTGGGGAAAATAATCATTTCTAAAAAATTTACCTTTCCTTTTGCTGCCGCTGACTCAGACGCCCGCCTCGGTGCTCTCCCAGCAGTCTCTGGGAAAGCAGGCTCCCTGCCCAACCCAGACGCTGCTCTCATACTATGAGAGCAGCACCAGGATTGGTCTGAGCAGCCTGGTCTGCCTCTCAGACAGTCCCTGGGAGTATGCATCTTTTCTCCAAACCGGCTGTGAACACAGATGGGTTGGAGTAATAGAAATGAGCATGTCTGTTTGGCAGGCCTAAGATTGCCGGCCAAACTTACATGCACACTTCTAAGTTCCCACCATTCCCCCAGGCCCGCCCTACAGGCATGCCTAAACCAGTCACAGAAAATTAAATGATGTTGTTTTATTATTATTTTATTTTTCTGTCACTGACTGACGAGTGGGGAGACGCTCCTCCTCCATTACAGAGGAACAGCCCCTGCAGAGACCCATTCAATTTTGCAATACTAATTTGCTTTGGGAGCAGCTGGGGATCCACTTACTAAATGCAAGGACCGGACACTAAAGAATCTAACACTTAGGTGTATATTTCACCGTCATTTGCCCAAGTACGATATATTAGCAATGATATTTGTGGGAGGAGGTGGTGTCGTCAAAGGATGAATCTACTCACCATAAATCTCTGTTGTTAGAGAGCTGGATTTCTCAAAAGGAGAAGAAAGCTCACAGGGCTATATAGGGTAATGCACCTAGAGCAGCATCTCACTATGAAACTACAAGTATATGAATTACTTTTTAGTAAGAGTTTTGTATCAAGGCAACTAGGGGATGATTTATTTGTAACTGTTGGTAAATTTTGCAATGACGTGAAGTTATTTGCCGAGGCTCACACAAATTGTCCTAGCACAGAGACCACGAGAATGCAATTCAGCCACAGGAGTTACACCCTCCTGCATCTAGTTTTACAAGAAAGGGCACAACTTTGTGCAGCGTCGTGTTTTGGGGACTGTGTTAGCCAGTGCTTAATTTGACACAGTGATTGCAGGTGGGATTCACCAGTACTCATTGTTTTTAGACTGGCACTTATTCTTTCTCAGGAGACTTTGACACAGAGCAAGAGAGAGAAATACAAAAGGAGGAAAGAAGAAGGAAACTAAAGATGGAAAAACAACGACAAACAAAGCAGGAATGAAGAAGAATATAAGGAGCGAGCTTAAGAGGCAGGGTGTGTCTGATGAGGGGTGAAAGAGGCAAACGGTGGAATCAAGACTACACAGCCATGGTATTTGTCATCCTTGATATTCCAAGGCCAGTTGCAGGCTTTCGACCCAGACCTTGGGCCCCGGCACCTATTATTTTACAAATTAAGCACCAGACTATTAGCACATGCTGTTTGATATTGCTGGTTTGCAAAGTATAGATGTCACATACTAAATCTACTTGGCACTAACAAGAGATGTTTCTTGAAGAACACTCGGTAAACCTGGTGCTATTCAATCACAAACGATTAAATTCCAAACTAGTACAAGCAGTTGGACAAACTGCCTGGATTCAAAAATAAATCTGCGCAACTTGTGGCAAACTGTCATGCAAGGACAGAGGGCGCTCTACTCCACTATCCTTTTCAATTAAAATAACAGACTAGCATGTTCACTTCTCTAATTCCATATTCCACTATACTGATTCACCACTAATCCTTTATGGGTTCCAGAGTAGCGTGCTACTCGCCAACAAAGCGCTTCAACACCCATCAGGGGCAACAGGCGCTATATGAATGCAAACCTTTCTTTCCCTTCTATCCCTCCACTATCCTTCTCACTCCAAATAACTGACTAATATCCACCACTCAAATTACTTTTATATTTCACCATACTAATTCACCACTAATCCTTTATGGGTTTCCGGAGTAGCGTGCTACTCGCCAAAAAAAGCAATTCAACACCCCATCAGGGGTTAGAAGCGCTATATAAATACAAACCTTCTTTCCTCTTCTATCCTTCTGCTATCCTTCCGAATCCAAATAACTGACTAACATATCCACCACTTAAAATTTACTTGCATGTTTCACTATACTAATTCAACACTAATCCTCTATGGGTCCCGGAGTAGCGTGCTACTCGCCGAAAAAGCGCTTCGACGCCTCGTCAGGGGTAGTAAGCGCTATACAAATGCAATTACAATACAATACAATACTGGCATGATGGAGTCAATGACCTTGACTGAACACACTAAACTATTTCAAAAGAAGTCCCAGGCATCATTCGGCAATATAACAGCTTAACAAGACATTGTAAGGTCAAAGACTGTGCCATTCAGCTGCTCTCCCATTACAGGCTGGTGATGTGAACTCCAGCTGGCTGACCTGCAGCCTACGAGCCTCGTTTTCATGCTCTGCATAGAAATCGGTGCAAGGAGGAAGACATATCTTGCTGATGTAGTTTATGCACATCCTGTGTTGCAGCGACAGCCCATTTTACAGGACACTACTCGCTTTCTCCCCCCAATTACAAAGCTGCATAAAGGAGGAGAAGGTCCAAGGCCGGGCCTGAGGCAGAATTCTCAAAGTCAGCTTTAGTGTTGGTGGTGTTTGGTGCGACCTTCTCTGCTGGTGCGGTCCCACCGCAGACGACCTGCTTCTTCATGGATACCCTCATTGCCACCATCCCATGGTGCTCTTCATCTCTCCCTGGCCCCCCTCCCACATTTATTTTATAGCGCTAGTCATCCCAATGTAGAGTGTCAGAGCACTTCACATCACAAACATATTATACAGAGACAATGAGTTATACACGTGTGTAAACGAATGTTACTCAGGACAATGAGGACCATAGTGCAAGTGTGTTTTTGTGATGCCAAGCATGGGTTTTATATTGGAAGGGAACCCTTCCAGGACAAATCCTATGCTTGGCTAAAGTTGGAAAGGAGTGGAGAAAGTAAATCTTTACGCCTGTCTCGAGGACGTGTAAATGTTTGATACAAATCTTTTTCTACCAAAGCTTCTGGGTGGGGAGTAGCGTCAAAATCCAGGGTGGGTGCAAGGGGAAATTCAATGTCCACCCATGGTATGCGTGCTTGACGTAAAGTATTGCATAGTGCTCCTTTGTGCTGTTTGAGGGTTACTGGCCAATGCAGGTCAGGATTTGCATTGGAAATGAAGTCCCAAAACAAACGTGCTGCCAGCTTTGCATCACTTTTGTGATGTAAATCAGGCGCAAAGTGTTAGTAAATCGCCCCCATAAACTCAGGATTTTATATGTAACCCAATGATTGGGGGTGTCATTCCAATAAAACTGAATTTACATCCCAAAGGAGCCCTTTTTAGCAAATTTAGAAGATCAAAATGTTGAAGGGAAAAAACATTAAGGTTGTAACCCTATGCCTTTCAGTTGTATGCAGCGCTTTGATGCCAGTTCATAGCTCAATGTGCTATAATAGAAATATTGTAACTTATGAACTCCAGGTAATGAAAGGACATCTGTGAAAAAAGCAGTAACCCACAGAGCTACCTACATAAAATACTAATCTGTGATCTGCATGTCACTAAGTACCAGAGGTATTATGGCCCTTGCAACTATCTCCTGAAAAATGTCTCGCACACAAAAATCTTTGCAGATGTCTCTTATCTCGCCTCAGCCTGTCATGCAAAGGGCGACCCCTCGACATTGGCACCTGGTGCGATGCACACGTCTGGCCCAAGCCTGGTTCAGACTAACTTGACCTGTACACTTATTGTTGAATCCATTGTAAATAAGGGCTAAAAAATAATCCCAGCATGCAAAGTGTTGTTGCCATAACAGGACTGGCTGGAGGGGTTACATGACATGGTGCGACTTAGCAGCTACATGACATTTCAAGGTCCCTGAGAAACACAAAGTAGAGCAATGCTGGAGTAATCACAAAGGAAGCCCTGAGACCAAGCAGGCAAAGTGGGTCCAAACCTACAGATAAAATACAGATCTGATACGCCTGGTGGAAATAACATGCCATTAAATTCTAGCTATCTGACAATTAGAGGTTTTGGGATAGTGTGCCCTCCTCCATCATTGCATGTTTCTGGCACTAAGGCGGCCATTAGAATATAAGGGCAGCGAAGAACCTCCAGTGGGTAAAAACTTGACTGGGGCTGGTCAGTTTTCCTGCACAAATTCACTATACAAATGTCCACTGCTGAGACCAACCTGCCCCTCAGTTGAGCCACCATTGCAACACTCACTGCGGTCGGCGACAACAATGTTGCTCGCCAACACTGATAGCTGATGCTACAGCCGTGTCACCTTGGCTCCCCTCATTCCCCCTTCCTTTCTACCACTCTGTCATTTGTTCACTGTCAAGAGCTTCAGGCAGGCATACAGAACTCTTCAAAAATGCCAAAATTGGCCAGGAATTAAGAATTGTGCGCCTTCCATTGCAAACTCCGGGGGCACAGATTTAGGATGGTTGTATCCCTCTCCCTGGCTGAAGTCTACACTGTAAGGCAATTTACAGTAAGTCAACAACAATTAAGCGTATACTGTAGAATGTGCTGCATGTTTGCAATATCCCTGGAAAAACACAATTATCTCAAACTCCATTAATTTACTACCCAGTCTGCTGAGTTCAGCAAAAATACGCGTTGTAGCTCGAGCGAATGAGAAGTCCCACAAATGGACCTGCCAAGTCGTGTTTTAACATCACTGTGTCAACTCGCAGACAAAGTGAATTCTCAGCTCCCCTTGGGAAGCATCTTATTTCGAGGTATGCAGTAGTGGTAATAGCCTGTTCGCAAGTACAAAACAACACGAGATCAAGACACATAGGAGTGGACTCTTTACTACTGCGTTATTTGCATTAAATAGGTGTAGGTGCCCAAAGTCGTTCTTAGGAGCCAGCCACTGGTGCTGCCATTGTCAGATACCAAGGCTGCCCAATCTTGATTCCACATTTTGCCTCTTTCTCCCACCCCTCCACTTCCTGTCCACTTCACTTTTTCCAGGTCTTTTTATCCCTGCTTTCACCCTTTGACAGTGATTTCCTATGTTTCTCTTGCCCCTTCTAGCCTCATTTGTCTGATTCTCGTGCTCTGGGTCAAAGTCCGATCATGAAAAGAAGGTCTTGGTCCATAAATATGAGTGTCGACCGCCCGTAGCCACCAGCACAAAGCAAACTAAGGAGATGATGGACGGAGCGTTAAAGCTTTTCAGACACTCACCGCCAGTCACAGATCTGGGTAGGAATCCATCATCATCGTTCTATAGCTCACTTCGCCACCCCAGTTCAGACCCAGCCATATGCAAATCAGTCTTGACCCTGTGCCTCATGGGAACAGTCCAGCCGGAACTGCCAAGCCAGGTCTTCCCTGGACCGGAAACAAGCATCCTGGGACCGGTTTCGGTGTAACACCCCTCATCAGCCAGGCTAGCTTGAATCCAGTGGCAAAGTGAGCAAGGGACCCACGTCTGGGCATACCCTGCCAACTTAGGGCAAACACAAGGAGATGATGGACGGAGCGCCGAAACTTTTCAGACACTCACCCCCAGTCACTATTAGATCTGGGTTGAATCCAGCATCTTTCTTTACAAATGGTAGTGTCACTTCAAAACAAAATGCTCGATTGCTGAAAAAATAGCCTGTTTTGCTAATGTCGCTAGACCTGTTCTGGAAATAAAGTGCCAGTAAGTTGATATTAGATAAAATGGCACCCTTACATGTGTGAGCAGTGTGACAAACTCACTAGAAGCAGAAGGAAGTTACAGTTGACACAATGCAATATACTCAAAGGCCTACATTGAAGACAGTTTAGAAAGTAGGCGTTTCGTTCTAACTTCTGTCATATGAAACCAATTTCAAGGGATATTCCTTTGAAGTGTGTGTTTTGGCTTTGCTTAAATAAACTCTACAATGTAGTTTAGTAGGAAGATGCGGCCTAACAGCAGAAATGCCGATGGAACCCGGTTCAAGTCCCGGCGTCGAATCAACATCCTGTGATTCTGGGCTAAACATTGACTCTTCCTGTGTCTAAAAACAAATGAAAACCCCGCCCTTCTGGAATAGACCTCGTGGTCACTGAGGCCCTCTAATGCTCTTGGGTCAAGTGCCTGCTATATAAAACTGCAAAAATATATGAAAAATTGTTATTCACAGATATTTGAAAAGCTCCTTTCAAGGGTATTTTCAAGAAAGGCACCACTGATATTTAAGTGAGAAACCGTGCGCCTCTCTCTGACAAACAGCCAGAATTCTACAAAAAATGCAAATGAATCTGCATTTTTCCTGTCAATTAAAGGAACCCCGTGCCCCCCCTCCCCCCCCCAGCAGTGAAAGTAGAAGGTTGGCTACCTGCCAGTTCCGAATCCGTGTGACGTGCCTGGCCACGCCCTCTCCGTGACACTGACAGCTGAATTTTGTACGCGCTTCATCCCAGCCGATCCCAATTATACTTTCATGTTTCTGCCTTCCGCTTTTGATGCTACAATATGTTTACAATTTGTAAAGCGTTTTAGCTCCCGATCAGGGCCACGACTAAGACACATAAAACGCATAAATACACAATAATAAAACAAAACGATTAGCGGGGGGGGGGAAGCAATCAAATGCCCCAACGCATTTTTCATGTTATGTAGAATATATGTATATCAAAGTGGTAAAAACGCCTGATTTTGTTTGCCCAGTACCCGCCACAAGAGGGCAGAACTGTGATGTTCATCATGAAACTAGGGTTACCACGTGGCTCAATGTCAGAAGATAGCAAGCAGCAACCTATGCAGATAGGTGAACGGAAGACTACAAGTCACAGAATGCATCAGCTTATAAAACAAATGTCAATGATGGATGCATGGTTCCACCAGGTACATGACAACTACAATGAGAAGACAGTGTGGCACTCAACCAAAAACCGGACAGACATTTAAATGCAGAAATGAAACAAAAAGGTGAGCTGAAAAAAGCAGCTTTTCAATTCAACCTAAATATGAATTTAAAGAACAGAAAATTGATCTAATAGACTAGGCAGATACCTATGGACGACCTATCAAAAGCTGCTACCCATCCACCGTAGCAGACTCCGCCCAAATTATGGCTCCTCCCTCCGACCCCTACAACAGCATCTCAGAGTGCAGCATGAAGGTTATGCAAACACCATGCAAATCTTATGTTAACTTCGTTTATACAGCCCACCACAATCACAGAGGGCTCTCAGCGCTGAGCGAACAATCACAGCATGAAATGATGCCAAGGTTTCGATTTCTTTCAGAAACTCGATCCGCGTGGGAGGCCATTCCGCACTTAGACAGCGGCCACTAGGAGGCCTGACGCCTATTCTCGCCAAGCAGACTTTGCTATTACACACTATTCCATACAAAATAAATACACACATATCTCTGTTTCCATACACACAATGTGAGTGGATTCTAAAGGACTTGCTCTTTCATCCTTTGGCACTAATCTAAGAGATCGTCAGCGGACCGAAGCCCGCTTCCGACAGAGTAAGCACTACATAGACATAAATGATAACCCCAAGCAGACTCTCCTCAAAGTACTGGCTTCAAATTCAGATTTTCAGTATGTACATAAGCAAAAAATATTACACACAAAAACACAATCAGTAGTTCCTGGGGTGTGTTGAGCACAAGACTAACAAGAACCTCCTAACCCCAAAAATTTTCACATTTCTAGGGTGACGTTGCAATTCCCGCCCCATCACCACAAAACTATACAATTGTGGAACCTTAATCCAAATCGTTTATCTCCTGTAACCTGCCCGGAGAGTTAGAGTGCAGCTTCCAGGATCTACACTGGCCCCGTGTAGCACTGATTTTACAGACTATTACCTGCATTATTTGTGTTTTTTTTAACACAGTGCTTTCCAAGGGTTTAAAAGTAAGTTTTAATTTGACGTCTAGTTTCTGATATTTTGTTGTGCCCGGTTTGTATTGTGCCGGTCTTGTTTTGGCCTGCGCCTAGAAGCTGGGTTTCAAGCATTGCTGTGCATTGTAAGTAAATAATCTACACTAACTTGAGGTTTACCATCAGAGAACGGACCTCCAACGCCTAATTATGCATCTATTTTAATTGGATGTGTGGTCCTTGTCTGTGTAGATATTGGATACATTTCTCACGAAACATGCGGCAGTGACCCAAATGAGGCCTTCTCAATCCCACCCCAAGCTCACCTGGGACATCTGAGGCCGGAAGTTGATGTCCTTCAGCTCAATAGATCCGGGTGAAAGGTTATGGAGCAGCTGGCAGAGGAGAACACCATCCCTCAGGGCTTGTGCAAGGTCAAAGACGACCGCTGAGGGCCACACCACACGATGGTCAGGAGGTAAAACCTTACAGTCGATGAGCCAGCGGCCACACTGCCGCCACTCCTCCATGATGGCGGCAAGAAGACGCAGTTTCACCACAAGGCACCCAACACACAAGCCTTGCTCCAGCAGGAGGCCACCCAGGCACTACTCTACACACCCTCACGGTACCCACTTGGAGTTCCCCCTTCCACTTGCGTTCAACCACAAAGAGCTGCTGTAGATACGTTGGACACCCAAATCTTCCCAGTCACTCACAAGAGATGGGCCCCTCAGGTGCAACCCCCCTAAACAAAGCCACCTCCTTTTCTGTTACTGAACCCATGTGGAGCCAACTTCCTCACCCCCAGGACAACTGCTTGGGTTACCTTGCCCCTACTGAAGCCACCAAGGGTGATAGGAAGATATATTTTCAACCACAAGTGACTATGTCCTCAAGTGTGAGTTCACTCACCTAGGTTCTTACTTGCTCAGGTCACATTCGTCGTAACCAGATCCACGTGTGTTACACGCAAAAGGCTGTACACTTATTACTTCCAGCTCTCAAGGGGGCCCACGTTAACTTACTCCACTCTCCTAGCTAGAAGGGTATCTTTCCCTAGAGCCATCCACTGGTGGCACGTCCCACGCACAAGAGTTGTGTAGCAACAACTAACCCTACGCCCCAATAGGTCACGTCCCTGGGAGACCCCTACCCCACAATGTATCACTGCCCCAGCATACTTTCCAGAACTCCAGACCCCCTGCCAGAGCCCCTGGGTGTGCCTTCTATTGGAGTAAAATTAATTGAAATTCCTCAGTCGGCTGGAAGCGGTGACCTTTCCGCGCCTGGGAAACGATCCAATCCGCACTGAAAGGAGGGTACACCGCGCGAGGCTCCGCTGATCCAAGTGTCGTGTGCACGGTCCTCGGTTGGTGGGACAGGCCAGGGTTCACGAAGACGCATGCGGCTATTCCAAGAGTAACGATGGCTAGCGTGCAGGTTGTGTGGCTGCTGCAGCGTTAAAACTCCATAAGCTGCAGAGGGCAGCCACCTCTGGGTGCAAAGAGGGAAGTGTACTGACTGGTCCCTCGGTGTCCTCCTCGAGGGCCCTAGAGACAAGCGCTCAGAAGCCAAGGGGGCTTGTTATCACCGCTAGTGGATGAGCTTCTGTAGTGCCCGTGGAAGTGTCCTGATCTTGCAGCTGGATTTAGGAGGTTACCCAATCTCTCCAGAGGGCGAGGGTGAACTGTTCCTTTGGCCAGGGCTTGAGGTCACTTTTTCCTGTGACCAAGAAACTATGTGAATGGTTCCTGCAGCCAGGGCTTGGGCAGGACTGGAGTGACCCGCTCCAGCAGCCAGGGGCTGGTATGCTCTGTTCCTGCAGCCGGGATTCGAGGTCACTTGTTCATGCAGCCAGGGGTTGCATTGGAGTGCCCTGCTCCTGCACCCTGGGTGGGTGTCACTTTTTCCTGCAGCCAGGTGCAGGGTGAGTGGCTCCTGCCTCCAGGGGTTCTAGTCACTTGCTCCTGCAGCCCGACCCAGAGGGCAGAGCCAATGCACAAAACACTCAGATCCCTCCAAAGCAGTCCTGTCAGAAGGGTGGGATCGGGACAGACCCAGCGGCTTCTGCTGCACCCGGAGGCGCTGGCACAGATCCCGACCCCGGGAAGATCTCGGGCTGACCCCGGCACCCCGTGCTCACAGCCTCCTCGGGCCAGCCGTAAACATCTCCAGCGGGAGGCGCTGCTGGCCGTCCCATACAAGACCCAACAAAAGAAGCAGCACTTGTGCCGCCGGCGCTGGGCTCCTCGCGCCGCCCAGCCCTCCCTTCCCTGCTGCTCCGCTCCCGTCTCTCGCGGGGTCTGCACGCCGTCCCTGCCCGGCACTCCCCTCCTCAGCGCCGACTGACTCTGTCCTCGCGAGCCGGGAGCATCAGCAGCGGCTCCAGCGGGATGCGCGCGAGCCGGCCCGGGCGAGAGGGAGGGAGCGCGCGCAAGAGGCGGGGCCACGTCCACGGGGCGAGGCGTCCGACGGGAAGGAAACGGGAATGTTTGCGGCGGTGCTGCTTCTGGCTCCTGCTGCTGAATGCTGTTCTGGCTCCGGGTGGTGGTGCAGTGTGCTGCTGAACGCTGTTTCTGGCTGGTGCTGCTGCTGAATGCTACTTCTGACTGGTGCTGCTGCTGAATGCTGTTTCTGGCTGGTGCTGGAGGCGGTGGTGCTCCTGCTGAATGCTGCTTGTGACTGGTGCTGCTGCTAAATGCTGCTTGTGACTGGTGCTGCTGAATGCTGCTTCTGGCTGGTGCTGGAGGCAGTGGTGCTGCTGCTGAATGCTGTTTCTGGCTGGTTCTGCTGCTGAATGATGTATCTGGTTCCTGCTGAAGTGTTGCTTCTGTTGCTGCTGGTGCTAGGTATTGCTGAAGGCTGCTACTTGTTTCTGACGCTAGAGGCTATTTCTGGATGTTAATGCCAGCAGGGGCTGTTGCAAACGGGTGCGGCTTCAACGAGGCTGCTGCTGACTCTGGGTGGCAGCTTCTATTGGTGCAGCATGTACAGTGGCACCGAGGCCCAGATCACTGAGGAGCCCACTGAACCCTGAGTATTGGTGTAGTTCACAGTTCAAACAGAGGCCAGTGGCCCATTTCGTTCCTTGCACCAGGGCCCTCAACGCACTGGCTGCTCCACTGGTGGCATTGCTGCTGAAGGCTGGTGACTTTGTTACTGATGCTGAATGCCGCCACTGTGTTTTGGTTTTTCATGGCTGATGCTGGCCAATCCTTGCTTCTGAGAAAGCCAGACACTTTATAGGGAGACCCGAGCCAGATGTCATAACACGAGCAGAGCATACATATTTGGCCTGTAAATAGCGCAACAAACGTTATATAAAAATATGATAAAATCTCTAAAAAATGGAAGAACATATTTTTTGTTAACATGTGGAAGCAGTTCACTTTTGTTCATAAGACTGCATCGCTGCATTGAGTGGCATTCATTAGAAGTGACAGTTTCTAAACATGAAGTTACAGACATTCATATCCCTCTCTTCACTTCCCTGTGTATTAGTATTAGTGAACCGAGACACAAGTGAGTTGTTAAGTCTCCACTATTTGTTGCCTAAGTTATTATAGACAGACCAACAGAGTCATCTAATAAAACATCTACAAGAGAGGTTTCTGTACTGTACGCAACTTGAAAGGATGTATTTCAAGGCGCTCTCAAATGGTAAAGCAAAATGTGGCAAAGAGAAATAAGGCGACTGCCTAGGATCACACAATTTGGTCAAGTGAGGAAGCTGGAATTTATCCCTGGTTTCCTGTTTTCACATTGTGCAGTTTAGCCATAGATGTCTCTTTGTCTTGCCCCTTTTAACATATAATCTGAATTGTTCGAGGTGCTACACCAGTGTGTAAATATACCTATTACATGTTAATTCAAATGAAAACAAAAGTCTTTCTAGGAAAAGAATACAAAGTGAAGGGAAAGCTAGTGGCTCTATTCTAATGTTCATATCACCTGCTTCCACTAACATAACAAAGAGATCGATTTCAGGAGAGGCTCAATACAATTACATGTACTACAAAACAAAGGCCCTGGAGAGCCCAAGGAGTTTGCGTGACACAAGTGAAGTGCAGAGGTCAGTTACCAATGGACATCCAGAGAGACCCCTCACCCTGTGAGCTTATTTTCAATTCCGCCAGTGATGGAGGCAATATTTTAGTCATGAAAACCATCAGAACCTTGTGGCGGGCTGTGGAGTTCCTCGGAGAAAAGTCATTATCATAACACCCCTCTCTGAGCACTTTCACAGCACTCTTCAGGGCCTTCGCTATCAGCCCATCGACAAAATGAATATGGCACGGCGCTGGGCAGCAGTCCTCTGCCGCAGAAGTGGTGGGGCGGTGGGGACCCTGGTGTGTTAGGTGTGGCAGTGGGCAGCAGAAGCCACAGGAAGAATTGACTCACTTTTAGATCAAGGGCAGAAGAGCACCTTGCAGGCATCTGACATCAGGTGTCTGCCTCAAGCTTCCAGTGGCTCCCCCACCTGTCCTGCTGATGCTACCTGAGGCTGGGCGGTGCTGATGCAGACTGGTACAGGTGGTGCATTTGTATTACTGATGGCTGGCGCTCCTCGTGCTGACACTGACTTTGTCAAGTCACAAATATTTTATTTGGCTATTAAAAAGAATAACAACGCAATGGTTAAAACTCCACACGAATCTTATAGTGTCTTGCACCCGACTGTGAAATATTACAATTTAAAAACCGTAGGCAGTAATTAAAATTAATTTGGATCCCTTGCAGATTAGACACCAGTATACATATTCATAATTTACACTGTTTCTAAATCCCTATTTACAGTCAAAATATGCAACCAGTCTTGAAATTAATTGATCGTTAAAAACATTTGAACTGTAATTTTCTGTGTGTTCTGTTGTGCGTACCCCAATGATGACTGATGCTTTTGTACACTGCTGCCTCTGGTTAGCTGATATTGTCTGAAATGTGCTTGCTGTCATATATTGTGTTTGTGACGTTTCTGTCCAGGTCAACTAATTTCTTTCGTATTGATTTGTATTTGCTTAAACAGTCAATATTCCGCCCAGGCCACTGCAAAGCCTTTTACAAAGTGGTGGCAGCAGGAGAAGATAGTCGCTGGTGTTTGTTTAGTGCTGGCTGTTGATGCCACTGATGTTTCCAGCCCCTGATGGTCGCTGCTGCTACCAGCTCCTGATGATTATGACTATTGCTTCTGGCTGCTGAAGCCAGCGGATGTTTCTGGCGGCTGATGCTTCTAGCTACAAATGTCTGCTGACGCCATAGGCTGCTGATGCATCTGTCTGTTAGTACTCATTGATGCTTCTGGCTGTATTAACGCTAGATGATGCTTATGGCTGCTGAAGCTAGCTGATGCTTCTGGTGCTTACACTTCCAGCTGCTTGTGCTAGTTGATGTTAATTGATGCTTCTGGCTGTTGATACTGAGGATGCTCTACTACTGATGCATCCCGCTGCAGATGCTGGCTGATGCTTCTGGTGCTGGCTGATGCTTCTGGTGCTGGTGGATGCTTCTGGTGCTGGTTGATGCTTCTGGTGCTGGTTGATGCTTCTGGTGCTTACACTTCAAGCTGCTTGTGCTAGTTGATGTTAATTGATGCTTCTGGCTGATGATACTGAGGATGCTCTGCTGCAGATGCTGGTTGATGCTTCTGGCTGTTGATACTGATGCATCTTGCTGTTAGTACCCATTGATGCTTCTGGCTGATGATACTGAGGATGCTCTGCTGCAGATGCTGGTTGATGCTTCTGGCTGTTGATACTGATACATCTTGCTGTTAGTACCCATTGATGCTTCTGGCTGATGATACTGAGGATGCTCTGCTGCAGATGCTGGTTGATGCTTCTGGCTGTTGATACTGATACATCTTGCTGTTAGTACCCATTGATGCTTCTGGCTGATGATACTGAGGATGCTCTCCTACTGATGCATCCCGCTGCAGATGCTGGCTGATGCTTCTGGTGCTGGCTGATGCTTCTGGTGCTGGTGGATGCTTCTGGTGCTGGTTGATGCTTCTGGTGCTGGTTGATGCTTCTGGTGCTTACACTTCAAGCTGCTTGTGCTAGTTGATGTTAATTGATGCTTCTGGCTGATGATACTGAGGATGCTCTGCTGCAGATGCTGGTTGATGATTCTGGCTGTTGATACTGATACATCTTGCTGTTAGTACCCATTGATGCTTCTGGCTGATGATACTGAGGATGCTCTGCTGCAGATGCTGGTTGATGCTTCTGCTGCTTACACGTCAAGCTGCTTGTGCTAGTTGATGTTAATTGATGCTTCTGGCTGTTTATACTGAGGATGCTCTCCTACTGATGCATCCCGCTGCAGATGCTGGTTGATGCTTCTGGTGCTGGCTCATGCTTCTGGTGCTGGCTGATGCATCTTGCTGTTAGTACCCATTGATGCTTCTGGCTGTTGATACTGAGAATGCTCAGCTGCAGATGCTGGCTGATGCTTCTGATGCTTCTGATGCTGGCTGATGCTTCTGGTGCTGGCTGATGGTTCTTATGCTGATCTTAGCTCTTGCTTCTGGATGGAGACGTTTACTGATGTTTTTAACTTCTGATACGTTTGCTGCTGATGTCAGCTGATGCATGTGACTGCTAATACTGCTGCTTGGCTGATTATTCTTTAAAACCTCGCTGTTAATCACTGATGCATGTGACGGTGATTCTTCTGGCTGCTGCGGCCTGATTACTTGGACTGATAATGCTAGCTGATGCTTCTGGATGTTGATTCTGGTGGCTACAGATTGTGGCTGTTACAGTTGACTTAATGCTGCTTCCCTGGCTATCGCAGCCAGCGGATGCGACCAGAAGCAGAATCTGTCGGCATGTGCCACAGGCGCGCACTCCTGCTATTGAATGCCGTTGAATACTGCTGCTGGATTTTAATTTCTGTTGCTCGTAGGAACCGATTTATTTTAAGCAACTCACCATAATTGATGGTATTTTTGCTTATGTTTCTTTATTTTCTCACTCGCTTCATTACAAAAATGGAATTTCTCCTTTGCATGATCACTAAGGTATGAAGCTATTGCAATGGTTAGGATTACCGGGTGACTCGACAAAACTGGAAAATAGTGTTTTCAGTCCCGGGCCTTTCTTTTACGAATAAGGCTATATCACTTCTTTACTATTTCAATGGTACACCCCCACCTGAATCTCAGATCGGCCAATAAAGCGCTGGTTCGGGTCCCTAATATCAATAAGGCAAGATGGGGAGGCAGATGTCTCGCATATCGAGCATCGAAGCTCTGGAATGAGTTACCGCCCCATATTAGGCTTCAATCATCCAGACCCCAGTTTAGGAGATTGGTCAAAACCTGGCTATTCCCTTCACAGGAATGACCTGGCGTCTCTTGGTTCATCGCATTTCATTGCAACTCCAGTGACAAGACGCCTCAGCATTCGTGTGTTCTATAAGTCCATTACTTACTTACTTTCTTCAATTGGAGCAATTCAAGAAAGCAAGCACTGCAACTCCCAAAATGCATTTGTTTTTTAAATGAAAACTCAGGCCTCACTTCTTGGTGTTCCAGTGACATGAAACCTCCTTGTACCTGGTCATTTTATCTGTTATGTTACCTGTAGATGTCCCTGATTGGAGTTCTCTAGCCCGGAAGACAGCTCGTGTCTCCCTATAAACTGTCTGGCCTTCCCACTCAGGCAAGTGAGAGGTTTGTAGGTTCACTTGACCAAGACACCCCAGCCTCAACTTTTCAGATTGTGTGTGTAACACTGCTTTTAATCCTACAGCCACATCTCAGACTTCATCCTATGGACTGGCTCATCCTATGAGATTTCCTAGCCTCTGATAATCAAAGTGGATGCTTCATAGATCTCGAGTTCCCATGTCAGGTCTGAGTGGCTCCTCCGCTCCACTACACTACAGCCTGTTCTGAAGGTTGTAGTCATACATTTGAAATACATGGTCGTTTTTACATATGTTTGTACTTTATTTTCTTTTATTAGATCAATTCTAACACCAGAGGTCATCTACAATATTTATAAGCATCACAGTACCTCTGGACAGACCATGCTGATAAAGATACACTCATTGTAAGCGCAGTCGGGTGCAAACACCACCTGGGGAAATACCCTCACAACGTGGTATTGAGTTGCTTTTGTGTGTGATTCTGAGTTTTCCCCTGCCAATGTAGAGCACCATAGGAAATTTGTCTTTGTGATTAGTTGTTCCACACACTCCTTCCCTTATTACCCCGATTTGCCCACGCTCTTCCCACCAGGATTTATCTGGCGTAAACCGTGTGTGCCAGGAGGTCAGGTACAAGCACAATGTGAGCAGAACTCCTGATATGAAATTGGCGCAGCCACTGTTTCTGCCCGATTTTTAAACCAGCCCAGCATTCAGAATGAGCCTGAAAGAGTTACTGCCACTTCAATATGTAATGAAACGGAGAGAAATTTTACTTTATCAGATTCATGTCATGTGAATTTCCTGTGACAGATTACAGTCATTAGCTGGGAAGGAAATACCCAATGAGCTGTCTGCTTTCATTCTCCAACCTGCTCTAAAACAAGTTCTGGGGCTTGGAAAGAACCATAGGTTGGATTAGGCTCACAGAAGAAACTGATGTTTTTATCTACTGGCCCATGGTCCAGGATTTTATTTATTTATTTATTGGGTTGCACTGTTTAGCGAGCACAAGGCTCAAGAGCGTCAGATCCCTTTACATAGAAAACATTACAGCTCATTAAGAAGCGTACACAATGGTATAAGCAAAATGGAGCAGAGACAAAGCAACACTGTACAAGAACAAGTTGATTAATGCAAGACTAATAAATATATAATACTAAAAAGAGCCTATATACATGATTCTACCTAGTAGGCCGAGTTTATTTACCTGAAAAGAGACAGTACACCACAAAGCAAAAGAAGGAGAATAGTGCATGTAGGGTGGAGTATCCTAGCAGGGGCGTAGCTTCAAGGGGGTGTATGGGATGTAACACCCCCGAAATAAATGCATTTTTGGCTTGGTAGTTGGGTTTGGGGGCCCAGAGTCTGGTCTGCTATGTGTTGGGATTTCTCACTGTGTACCAAGAATAAAAGACAAAACAGTGACATTTGATGTTAAACAGAAGAGAGAGAGAGAGATACATCTCTTTGACGTCTGGTGGCTGAATTTCAAAATGCAATTCAGATAACCCCAAACCATTACTGGGTTCCCTAATTGTCCAAACTGTGTGATCCTTGGCAAACATTTTATTTGACTAATGCTTCTTTTTCTTTATCTCCTATGAAAGCACCTTCACACTCTTGAGTTTAGGATGTGTGCCGTGCAAGCATCTCTTATGTATGATTTAAGAGTCCATAATGTTGCTCTCTTTATAATAAGAATCTAGGCCACATTTAGGGTTTGCATGAATACTGACTTGACTCCTAATTCACTAATGGCATAGTCACTTAGGAGGGGGGTGAGCTGGGGTAAGGGGAGCAGCCATTAATATTTCTAAGTCTATATTAAAAAACGATCACTTTTTTTTTATAAATGTCTGTTTATGCAGTGATATCATCTGATGTACTAAGGTGAAACACCTCCCCAAGAAATACACTTTATTGGGTTTTGAAGAGCCTGATTCATATTTTGTATATACATGCCAAGTGTTTTCATGGCTTGGCTTGTGTGGGACCCTTGGTTCGGCTCGCCCTATTCTTCTGCTGCATGCCAGCCTCTTTTTGCAGCCTCGGCTCAGTACATAGGGTGTGTCAATCACTTGATAAAATGATTTATAAAAGGTGAGGACTGAAAACATGGAGACCTGCCAGTGCTTAATTTGTAAAATAATAAGTGCCAGGGCCCTGACCAGGGGGCCACTGCAGCTTGCACCACCCATCGCCCCATCATCACTGCCAATGACGGTACCAAAACAACTAATAAGGGCCATGGAGACAACAGGCGAGATCCAGCCAGAATTTGGGAGAGCACGTTCGCGTGGCTGAATGTGGTAAGAATCAGGTGTGGTGCTCTGGACTGTATCTCCCCCTGGTGGAGAAACAGAAGTTTGCATTTGACTGGATTACTAACTACTTAAGCAGTCCGGGAGAGAAACATCATTTCGCTCTCACCATGTAAAAAACAGTCCGGTACAGTATTTTTGAACCGAAACGATCATTTTAAAACTCGTAAGCTTAGATGGCACCAAGAGGGGGAGCAGGGCCTTTCCATTAGACAGATGAATCGCCGCCTCTTCCTACAGGCGGCAGAGGCCAGGGGTGCAGTCCTCAAACTACGGGCGTACCGTGTGAAAAGCCTTTCACCAGCAGTGCTGGTAGACGCTATCTTTTTTGTGAAACACGCTATTTGAATGAGTTAAAATGTTTCATTTATAAAAAAGTTAACTAAAACAAATAAACAGTTACGTAACAGATACATTGTATGCAACTATACACCTACGATATATTAGATTGAACAATTCATGTCAGTTCAATTCATAGCAATTGAACATAAACACTTCCGTGATGAGTTAAAATGGAATCCAACAATAAATCAAGAGGCTTAAACTAAAAGGCTCACCTCTAAATCTGCCCAGCACGTGGGCAGCGGAGCGCTGCACTGTGAGAAGCTGAGTAACAGCAGAACTAAGGGGGCAGGATATAGACATCACCTTCCATCTTCAGTTGTAGTAGGACAGGTGGGTTTAAGCCAGGCTTCTCCAATGAGTAGCTCGCGAGCAGCTGGTAGCACTCCAGCTACCTGTAAGTAGCTCCCCAGTGTGCATCCAAGCCTACTTAACTGGAACCTTTTGCGTGGTTAAATTAATACATGTGTGACAAAACTGTGCATTCCAAGACGGAAATGTGTGCCTTTTAGGAACTCATAAGCTGATGTTAAGAGAAAAATGGCCGAATTTCGAAAATATATCTAAAGCTGATTTTTGAGTGATAAATCATGTGGGGAGACTTATTACTAACATTCTTACTTTTGTGCCAGAGGGACTACACCTGTGGCTGGCATGTATTACTGACATAGAAGCATTCCAAGTTGACTGAGCTTTTTTTTTAACATTATTTTGGCAACCCTTCCCAATGCACCAAGGTGATGACGGCTGGTAGTCTTGGGTAAGGTGGCCACTAATGTAATCTTGCCTTATGTGGTTACTATTACAACACTAATAATAGTAGCTCGTGATGAGTTTTGTTGAACATAAGTAGTTCTTCCTACACAAAAGCTTGGAGACCCCTGGTTTAAGCCCTATAAATTCAAGTTAAGTCTCAGCCTAGCAGCTTCATAAGAATCGAGCTCGGAAGCCCCAAAAGTTCCAGATGAGTCACTGAAGGGTTTCACAATCATGGTCGAAAGTCGAAAGCCAACATGAGCACCATATGCTACAGCGGGTAGGACCTTTACCATACCCACCTGTTTAAAGGCCATGTTGAGAAGGTCACCTGCGGCCAGAGCTGTGGCCAAACATTTCAAGGACTCCAGCATGGATTTTCACAGGAACTTGTGGTTAAATACAAGACCTGGTTAATTATACCAACCATTATCTCTAGCTTACCTAGACAAAGAGACCAGTTGCTCAGGCTAAAAACCAAAACCTGGATTCCCCCCTATGTTAAAAGCAACATTGTAACCACTGGCAGTTTTATTCCTTGCTGCAGCTCCAACAAATTGACGTCAAAGGGAACGAATTATCAGCAAAATTAGATAATGGATATGTTCATTAACAACTTAGGTGAGAATCTTCTAACCCCCACAGTGGCAGCAAATTCACTAAAGTAGATGTTTTAATTTAGGGGTAAACATCTGCTCTCACCTGTTAGGGAAATAGATCCTCGCTGCACTACTCAGTAGTAGCACACGTGTGCTCAAATGAATCCTCTGTTATACTCATACATTTTAAGTTATTTATTCTTGCTGTGTATAATTTCATTCTCTTCACATTGTTCTTTGTATTTGTCGTCTTCATAAGTTTCCTCTTGAATCAATGTTTCAGATTTTTAATATTGTTCAGAAATTGCGATACTCACCCAAGAAATAACATTGTGTCCTCTATTCATTTCAGACCGGTTGGTCCTTCATCAGAGGGATACACTTGCTAAATTAATCAATCAATCAATCACGGCATTTATAGAGCGCGCTACTCACCCGGGAGGGTCTCAAGGCGCTGGGGGAGGGGGTAAGTTACTGCTCGAACAGCCAGGTCTTGAGCTGCTTCCTGAAGGAGAGATGGTCCTGGGTTCGCCGAAGGTGAGTGGGGAGGGAGTTCCAGGTCTTGGCTGCCAGGTAGGAGAAGGATCTTCCTCCGGCGGTGGTTCTGCGGATGCGTGGTACGGTGGCGAGGGCGTGGCTGGTTGATCGTAGCTGGCGGGTGGCCGTGTAGAAGGTCATGCGGTCGTTGAGGTACTTTGGGCCCAGGTCGTGGAGGGCCTTGTGTGCGTGGATGAGGAGTCTGAACGTGATTCTCTTGCTGACGGGGAGCCAGTGCAGGTCTTTCAGGTGTCCGGTGATGTGGCTGTGTCGGGGGATGTCCAGGATGAGTCGTGCGGAGGCGTTCTGGATGCGCTGGAGTCTTTTTGGAAGTTTGGCTGTGGTTCCGGCGTAGAGGGTGTTCCCATAGTCCAGTCGGCTGGTGACGAGTGCCTGGGTGACGGACTTCCTGGTTTCAGTGGGGATCCATCTGAAGATCTTGCGGAGCATGCGCAGGGTGTTGAAGCACGAACATGAGACGGCGTTGACTTGTCTGGTCATCGACAGGGAGGAGTCCAGGATGAAGCCCAGGTTTCGTGCGTGGTCCGTTGGCTTGGGCGCGGTGCCCAGGGCCGGGGGCCACCAGGAGTCGTCCCAGGCGGAGGGTGATGAGCCCAGGATGAGGACTTCCGTCTTGTCTGAGTTCAGTTTAAGGCGGCTGATCCTCATCCAGTCGGCGACGTCTTTCATCCCGTCGTGTAGGTTGGCTCTGGCGGTGGTGGGGTCGTTGGTGAGAGAGAGGATCAGCTGGGTGTCGTCGGCGTAGGAGATGATGTTGAGGTTGTGTTGGCGTGCGATGGCTGCGAGGGGGCTCATGTAGACGTTGAAGAGGGTTGGACTGAGTGAAGATCCTTGTGGAACGCCGCAGATGACTTCGGTGGCCTCGGATCTGAACGGGGGAGGCGGACTCTCTGGGTTCTTCCGGCGAGGAACGAGATGATCCATTCCAGTGCTTTCTCTCGGATTCCGATGTTGCTGAGGCGCTTCACTAGGGTGCGGTGGCAGACGGTGTCGAACGCCGCGGAGAGGTCCAAGAGGATGAGGGCTGCTGTTTCCCCGTTGTCGTTTAGGGTTCTGATGTCGTCGGTGGCTGCGATGAGGGCGGTCTCGGTGCTGTGGTTGGCCCGAAACCCGGACTGCGAGGGGTCGAGGGATCCATTCGTCTCGAGGAAGGCGGCAAGCTGTCTGTTGACGGTCTTCTCGATGACTTTGGCCGGAAACGGAAGGAGCGAGATGGGACGGTAGTTCTTGAGGTCGGTGGGGTCCGCCGTTGGTTTCTTCAGGAGGGCGGTAAGCTCGGCGTGCTTCCAGCTCTCCGGGAAGGTGGCGGTGTGGAAGGAGGAGTTGATGATGTCCCGGAGATGGGGTGCGATGGTGGCGTCGGCTTTGTTGAAGACGTGGTGTGGGCAGGGGTCGGTTGGTGATCCGGAGTGGATGGAGTTCATCGTGCGGGTGGTGTCTTCGGTGCTGATCGGGGTCCAGTTGCAGAGGGTGGTGGTGGCGGGCGTTGGTTCGGCGGTAGGGTGCGTGGTTTGTGCGTCGAAGCTGTTATGTATGTCGGTGATCTTGCGGTGGAAGAACGCGGCGAGTGAGTTGCAGAGGTCTTGCGAGGGGGTGATGTCGTTGTTTCCGGCGCTGGGGTTGGAGAACTCTTTGACGATGCTGAAAAGTTCCTTGCTGTCGTGGGCGTTGTTGTCCAGTCGTTCTTTGAGTGCCGACTTCTTGGTGGCACGGATCAGCTGGTGGTGTTTGCGGGTGGCGTGCTTGAGGGCGGTCCTGTTGTCTGTGGTCTGGTCGAGTCGCCAGGTTTTCTCGAGAGTGCGGCAGTTCTTCTTGGATTCCTTGAGTTCGTTGGTGAACCAAGGGGTTTTCTTGCTTCCGGGTCTGCTGGGAGGGTTTTTTAGTGGTGCGAGGTCGTCGGCGCAGGCGGTCAGCCACTTGGCGAGGTTGCTGGCTGCTTCGTTTGGGTCCGTTGTGTTGGTGGGTGTGTTCTGGCTGAGGGAGGCAGTGAGCTGCTCGGCGGTGATCTTGCTCCAGCTGTAAATAAAAATGAAACAGAAAATACATTTATCAACAAGCCATGGAGGAGCCTCTAATTTCATATCAAAACGCTTGATGTGAGAGCTAATAACCAATGTACAGTGGTGTCATCAATAGATGTGTCATGGTGTGTCATTAGTAGCTAAACTTCCACCCACCAGTTAGCGGTGCAGAGAATTAGCAGTATATGCCACAACCAAACCCACATCCTGCCACCAACCTTGAAATCGCAGATTATTATTGCGTTAAAAATTAGAGGACATCTGGTGGTACACAGAGGTATTGATATCCTGTGCGAAACCATTGTGCATTCCACGTGTAATAGACACAGCTCTGTGTTTCCACAAAACATTCCCAGAACCAAAAATGTGAACAGCATGCCAAGAACATGTCAACTATTCCTTGCAACTGAATTCTGTGCCCTGTTGTGTGAATATAAAGAGGGTTTCCCTTTGGAAAAAACATATATGTAAATAATGACACTAAGTTCAATATATAGCACTTCCAATAAAGCAACAAATGCTTGAATCCCTTTCATTAGTTGTCATCTGTCATAACACGAAACAGGACCCGGCATTTGGTTTGGCATAAGGAATTGTTGAGATGCTCTTGGCATGCACTTCACATTTTTGGTTCTGGGAATGTTTAGTCGAAGCACAGGGCTATGTCCATCACACATGCAACGCACATCTGTTTAGCACAGCATATTAAGACCACTTTGTACCACCAAATGCCCTCCAGTTTCTAAAGCAATAATGATCAGCAATTTCAATCTTGACAGTCGCATGTGGGTTCCGCTGTCACACATAATGTTCATTCTCTACACCATCAGCCGTCAGCCAAATATGTTGTCTATGTTTCAATCTCTGCTTGAAATAAGATCTATGTGGGAAGCACGATCAGAGCATTACGCAATATGATATCAGAACACTTGAGAGCTATGAAACAGAGGGAGCGAGATATCCAATGGCATCACAAATTATGACACGTGAAGCAAAAGTATCACAAGCTGATTTTCAAATTGATGGTACTGAAGTAATAAATATTGATCCTAGGAGTGGAAATAGGGAACTGAAACTATGACAAAACAAGGCAAGATGGATCAAGAAACGAGGGGCGGTTGACAGAGGTCTGAATATTGACCATGAATTTCAGTAGTTTCTAGGGGATTGATAATTACCTTATCAGCAAGTGACGCAGTCACCGTGTTCACATTGAGGATATGGGCTTCACTTCCTCCACTCGCCTTTGAAATGCATGCACTTCATGTTGACTACGTTGAGTAATATGGAATTTCGAAATTTTGTCTGATCATATTCAATCAATCAATCAGGGAATTTTAAAGCGCGCTACTCACCCGAGAGGGTCTCAAGGCGCTGGGGGGGAGGGGGGTGCAGTATATGTTGCGAACATACTTACAGTGGTACAACAGTTATTATACAATAGACTTTAATCTTTTTGTTAGCTCACTGTACTGTATACACATCAAATTTGACTATTCCATATTATATACAAACTTTGCGTTCTTGGTAGGACTGTGAGATCTCACTGACAAATCTTTTTGAATAGGCAACTTAACAATGCTATGGCTGTTGTTAGTTAGTTTGACGTCTCCCCCAATACAAGTGTGAAGTTCTGCCTATTTAGGCACATCATTGTAGTCCCTTGAGATGTCTGGCTTGATTTACAGTATAAATTAGTAATTAAGTTAAGAGACCCCTTATTGTTGTTATACACATTATATCTTATATCAGGTATGTAGGATGCCGTATATGTGTTTAAATTGCATTTACATAGCGCTTACTACCTTGACGAGGCATTGAAGCATTTTACGGCGAGTAGCACACTACCCAGGAGCCCAGAGTTAGTCATGAGTCTATTAATTATTGAGGTTATTTTTGCATGCATTCACTCCAGTTTTTCTGTGGTATATTATTGACATAGATGTGATCATTAGAGGGGGCTAGGTGAGAAATTGATTGCTGGAATTAATAGATAGTTATGGTTTCCAAAAAGTGCTTAAGATGGATAGCAAGAAATTTAGAGCTATTTATACACAGGAGAGGCACGCAGAAGGTAGAAGGGAAGTAGCAATGCATTAAAAAATAAAGTGATAGAAGTAAGTAAAACTTTAAGTGAAGGTCAGTTTGTCATGCCAGATTTTATGGAATACAACAGGTGAAGAATTTTTGCAAGCAATTTGTGGATGTAAACCTGTTAAAAGAAACAGTTTTAAATTCTGCTCCTAAGAATGTAGATTACGCAACCTTTCTATTGGCACTGTGGGGAGACACAGATACCTCCCACAGTAACAAAGGAAGCCCAGTGCTTGTTGAGACAGCTTTACTGTCAAGCAGTGAGACAAGCACACTCCATTACCCTCAATTACAGTTTGGGAACACTCCCCCTCCAGAGAAACCCTTATATGTGGCTACTATGGCAGTATAATCAGTACTATAAAGTATTATTACACTTTATGCAAATCATATGCACCGTACATAAATTATACATATAATATAAAACAAACATGTTATATAAACACCCACCAACTAAAATTATAACAAGGTGATAGGTAAACACATTACAGCAATTATTAGTATATTCAGTGAATGTTTAATACCTGGTTCGGAAAGTGCGGTCTTCTTCATCCACCTGAAGAGCACAGCCACAGAGACTATATCCAGCAGAATGGATGTGTCTGTGGTCTCACCTTCCAGCATCCACCTTGCCTCATAGTGGTACATATCCGCTCAGTACCTACGGTACCAGGTACTGTTGCGTAAACTGAGTCTTTTGCTCAGCTCTGCAGGGTTTGTTTTCACATCCACTGGTGACACGAGTGAACTTAGTTCAACGCACCAGCGCTGAATGTGAAAAACAGGCTGTAACCCCGCAGAACCCCACCCAATACATAAATGAGGGGGTGTCAATGCTTTTGCATTACTAACAAGGAGCAGTGGTAATCCAAATGATTACACATTGTTAATTTACACCCTCAAAGATCACTATAAATGAAATATGTATTTCAATATATTTATTATCTAAAAAAATTTATTTTAAAATGCATAGCTCTAGAGCACATAATATTGGTAACATCACAGATGATAATAAAAAGCAGCTAAGCTTTTCAATAACATTGAAAACAGGGGAAAATCATAATATCACAGCTTAAATCCCTTACACCCTCACTGTGCAATCTCTTAGTGCTATGCTAGCTCTAGCAGATTAATAAATAATAAGCCTGAGTTTTGGAGGTGGTGCACATACCTGGACAACAGGTTTGTTATTTGGTTGTCAAGAGCTAGGAGATTGCGTCTGTGCAAGAACACAATCTTGGCACCAGTTCGTGAAGGCAGAATGGAATGCTTCAGTGAGCCTCGGGGAGTCTGCTGGAGGCTTCTTCTGTCGAGATGGAATCTGGTGATGTGCTCATCTGGATCTGCATCTGTGACCTGAGTGAAATTTCTCTCTACTTAAGGTTGAATACTAAATTATTATCACGGATGAAAACCTCTGACATAGTTTCAGGAATGTTTGATACAGATTACAGGTGCCAGAAAAAGTATTTTAGACACATCTTTAAGAAAATGAGGGATGCAGGCCATCAATTCGGACATGCCTGACCCTATCATGGCATTTCATTAGGACAGGCTTGCCTTCACGCAATACAACATGAGCACTGCAGTTCTTGCTGTCCTTGGAGTTGGGGGTTAGCTGCTACACTAAGCTGGCTCTCACAGTGAATTGAATCCGAGCCGGAGCAGCGGAGGCTTCTCCCTATTCAGCGGAGTGTGCAGCAGCCAGCAGGACAGCAGAGGAGGCTAGGAGAGACTGGCGGGATGCGCCGCCGTGGATAGCCACCAATACCCACAATGTGAAGGAGGTAAGGTCAGGTTGCCTTAGAAAATCAACCAATCAAAGGATTGTAAAGCGCAACTACTCACCCGTAAGGGTCTAAAGGCACGGGGGGGGGAGCTGCAGGTCCGTCGAGGCACTGTGGTTCAGTCAAAGAGCCAGGTCTGGAGGTCCTTCCTGAATTGAGGCAGTGACGGTATTTGCCTGAGGTGGAGAGACAGGGTGTTCCAGGTCCTAGCTGTGAGGTAGGAGAAAGATTTTCCTCCGGCCGTGGTCTTGCAGACACGTGAGATGGTAGCCAGGGCCACTTGAGCAGAGCAGAGGTCTCTGGTGGGTACGTGGAATGCGAGGAGGTGGTTGAGGTACACAGGTCCCGCGTCATGTAGGGCTTTGTAGGCGTTTGTGAGGAGCTTGAAGGTGATTCTTTTGTTGACTAGGAGACAGTGGAGGTCTCTGAGGTGGCTGGTGGTGTGGTTGCTGCGGGGGATGTTGAGGATGAGTCTGGCTGAGGTGTTCTGCATGTTCTGCAATTTCTTGAGGAGTTTCTGGGTGATGCCGGCATAGAGTGCACTACCATAGTCGATTCAGCTGCTGAATAGTGCGTGGGTGACTGTCTTTCTGGACTTGGTGGGGATCCATTTGAAGATCTTTCAGAGCAGGCGTAATGTGTGGAAGCAGGATGATGAGACGGCGGTGAGCGAGGAGTCCAGGATGATGCTGAGGTTTCACGTGTGGTCTGTAGGTATGGGGGAGGTTCCAAGTCCTGCGTGCCACCAGGAGTTGTCCCAGACGGAGGGGGTGCAGCCCATGATGAGGACTTCAGTCTTCTCTGAGTTGAGCTTGAGGATGTTGGTTCATTGGGGAGGGAGAGAATCAGCTGGGTGTCATTGGCGTAGGAGACAATGTTTTTTTTTTTTTAGTTTTATATTGCGAGAACTAGACCCAAAGGTTTCAGAGCAACTTACATTAGCACCAGTTGTGCTAGAGACGGACACAATCATTTTTTATTTTTTTTGTTAGGCACGGGGAGATTAAGTGATTTCCCCAGAATCACAGGATGTTGAGCGTCCCTGCTGAGACTCGAACCAGTTCTCCAGCTTCAAGGTCGACTGCTCTAGCCGTTAGGCCACATCCTCTGTGTTGAGTCCGTGGTTCCTGATGATGGCTGCGAGCGGGGCCATGTAGATGTTGAAAAGCGTGGGGCTCAGGGAGGAGCCCTGAGGCACTCCGCAGCTGATCTCTGTGGGTTCAGAGAGGAACGTAGGTAGTCTGACTCTCTGTGTTCGACCGGTGAGGAAGGAGCAGATCCATTCCAGGGCTTTGTCGTGGATGACCGTGTCGTGGAGTCTTGTGCATAGGGTGCAGTGTGAGATGGTATTGAAGGCAGCCGAGAGATCCAGGAGAATGAGGGCTGCAGTTTCGCCTCCGTCGAGGATGGCGTGGCCATCGTCTGTGGCTGTGAGGAGGGCGCTCTGAGTGCTGTGGTTGCTTCGGAAGCTGGATTGGGAGAAGTTCAGGATGTGGTTTGCTTCAATGAATTCAGAGAGTTGGGCGTTGATGGTCTTCTTTCTCGATGACCTTGGCTTGGAAGGAGAGAAGCGAGATGGGTCTGAAGTTCCTGAGGTCCGTCAGGTCGGCAGCGGGTTTCTTCAGCAAGGGGTTGATCTCTGCATGTTTCCAGTCTTCTGGGAAGGTGACGGAGTTGATGGAGCAGTTGATGGTGCGGCAGAGTTCAGGTGCGATGGTGGTGCCTCCTCTGTTGAAGATGTGATGCGGGCAGGGGTCTGAGGGTGCTCCGGAGTGGATGCTCTTCATGATCTTGAGGGTGTCATCCTCTGTGAGGGGGGTCCAGCTGAGTAGGGTCTGTTGGTGTCCGGCGTCGTAGGGTGTGGTGGTTGCGGGTTGGAGGGTCTTGGGTATCGAGGCTGTCAAAGCTGTTGTATATCTCTGTGATCTTGCGGTGGAAGTAGGTGCCGAGGTTGTTTCAGATGTCCGCTATCTCTGTGCTGGGTCTGGTGATTTCTTTGACCACGGTGAAAAGTTCCTTGCTGTTGAGTGCATTGGCGTTGATCCTTTCTTGTAGGGCAGCTTTCGTTGTTCTGATGAGGTGGTGGTGTGCGGTGACAGCATTCTTGAAGACTGAGTGATCTTCCAGGGTCTTGCTGCTCCTCCATCTCCTCTCGAGCCGTCTACAGGTGTGTCTGGATTCATGAAGGGCGGGAGAGAACCAGCTGGCTTTCTTGAAGTGTCGCTTGCTTGGGGCTTTCTTCAGGGGAGCAAAAGTGTTGGCGCAGTCAGAGATCCATCGGTGGAGGTTGCTTGCTGCGGTGTTGGCATCTGTGGATGTCGGTGAAGGGGTTTCACTGAGGGCGGTGGTGAGCTGTTCTTTGGTGACCTTATTCCAGCTTCTATGAGGATAGCGGTGGGCGTGGTGGTATACGGTGGGTTTGGTTAAGGTGAACTGGACGCAGTGGTGGTCAGTCCACTGTAGCTCGGGAGTGTGGCTGAAGGTGATGTCGCTGGCGGAGAAGATGGGGTCGAGCGTGTGTCCTGCTGAGTGGGTTGGGGAGGTGACCAGTTGTTTGAGTCCGACGGTGGTGAGGTACTCCAGCAGGGACGAGTTGTGTTTGTCATTGGAGTTGTCCAGGTGAAAGTTGAGGTCGTCGAGGAGGATGTAGTCTCTGGAGGCGAGAGCATGGGGTGTCATGAAGTGCAGATGCAGTTCTGGCAGGAATAAGGGCCTTGGGTGTCCATCAGCGATGCCTTGTGGCAGGCGGTGTGGCATCCAGTGTTGAGAGGATGGAGGGTGCTAGTATCGGGGCGGTGGATAGTCCAAGAACCAGGATCTGTGGATCTGGGCATGGTCTAGGCACGGACGGGCACAGACGGGCTTGGCTTTGGCACGCCTTCAGCGTGCCAGTGGCGCGGCTGCTCAGCGGCCACCATGAGTAGTATGAGGGGGAGGGCTGGACAACTTGGAGGCGGGAAAGCGGGAAGAGATGCTGGAGGGGGGTTGGGCTGTGGGGACGAACAGGGGCATGAGGAAAAAAGGCGCAAAAAGGCAAGAGGGCAGAAGCAGAAAAAGAGCAGAAACAGTGGGAAAAAAGTGAAAAGGGAAAACGAGAAGGAATAGGAAAAACAGATCAGAAGGCAGAGAGACAGAGTGCAGAGCAGTGGCAGAGCAGAGAAGCTCCCCACTGGACCACCAGGGATGAGGCGCAGGCGGGTGCCTGCGGGTGGAGGAGGGCTACTTCGGCTGAGCTTAGTGGGGAGTGAAGCAGTTCACTGACAAGTAACTAGTACTATGTGGGGGGTGCACACACCAAGAGACCAAGCAAGGAAGGTCTCAATTGGTGCAAGTTACTCCGCCAGGGCAAAGAACTCCGCGGAATTTCACTGAGTTTTCCAGTAACTCGGTGGTATTCCGCTGAGTACAACTCCGCGAGCTCCACCCAGGCCTAGTTATTATCTGAATGACTTCCTACTCTCTCAGTTATAGGAATGATAAGAACGATAAGTGCGAATGACATTAGTGTTATTAGTGTTTATACCAGACATGACAGTGATTAGGCAGGAAAGCAGGAGAAGTGTTGTCAGACTTTATGGACTTTATGTCATCCCCCTGGCTTGTCGGCTTGAATGTTACTTCACAGGGGTGTATTACATTGATGGGGGTATTTGTCAGGGTGTAACAATACTCATGCTCTCCATTCTTGCGACATTCCATGGGTAAATAAAATGGCGACTCCCATTGTCTAAGATGGCACTCTCCATTACCTAAGATGGAATCAGGGCTAAAGGTAAACAAACTAAAATAGGGACTATAGCTCAAATGAAACCTGCCCTGTATTCTTTTAAAAACCTAAAACTAAGAGAAAAAAGCCTAAAAGCAAGTAATTAAAATGCTTAAAATAATAGAGTTATGGAGGGAAACAGTCATAAGATTTATGACATTCCCGGAATAATTTTTAGCTAAATAGTCACTAAATTATCTCTGAATGTGTTTTGAACGATCTCGCTTCTCAGAGATATTCATTAGACATTTACAGAATAAAAGCACATGCCAAAGACATGCATTTGATGAAACAGCAATTCTTCACCTGTAACATGTTCAATAATACATGTCTTCAAACTGAAATGTGCAACATCATAGGTGAGGAATATAAACAAGGGTATTATGCACCATGAAAAATGAAAGGAACTAAATGAATTTGTCATTCTTTGAATATTGCTTCTGGGTGCAAAAAGAGAAAGAAAAATATAAAGAAGGCAAAATAGTGTAATCAATCCCATTCAAAACTATCTGTTTAAAAACCCCCACAAAAAACGATGCAGTTACTTTTGTGTATTGGGATGCAATCTGGTCATCTTTGTTTCTTTCCGCTGAGGATGTGAGCTCTCCACTGAATTCGAAGGTTGAACATAGTCTTTAGTGATGGCTTCTGAAAACAACAAAGCAGAGCAACTGCTGAATTAGATAACACAGCTCTCGAGCTGAGCGATGCAGAGAAAGCACATTACTTTCTGATGTTGTTAGAGCAGACAAAGCACATCCTTGCTGTTCAAGGAATAAAATGAAGAAGAGATGTCTTTGGCCTTATTTTGGCGAGAGCAGGTTTTAGCACTGCTGGTGGATTAGTATTTGGTGATTTTGATGACCCATACACTTCTGCATGCTTCAAGATGGGTAACTACAGTGCGGTGCAACAGGTTAGTGCAACCTGTGTGTTTGAAACAGTTCCTTCAGCTTGTAGATTGACAAAGTGCTCACAGATAGTTGCTCTGAAACTAGAATGCCACTTTTATGGCACTGCTTCTCTGTAGATAACTGTATTACAGGTTGCTTGATGTAAAACATAGGCATTGTTGTGCAATAGTACAGCCAAACCGATAGGGAATCAAGTCTTTGAAAGTCTTTAACTTTCCGATGAAAAATAAGCTCTTTGCAGGAAAAACAATTTTCTTGCTGCGTGAGGTTAAAATACCTCTTTTAGAATATAGGTCGTAGCAAGCTCTATTTAATTTGCCAATGTGCATAATCTATCAAATCTATTTTTGTGCCAAGGAACACTTTCAAAACAATCTTTTTCATGAGGAAAAATAAAATAATATTACAATGTTTCATTTATTTTTGCACAGTTAACATGAAGGCGTAATATGAAATGAATCATGGCCTAGAATCATATGTATATATCTTGAAGCCATATGGTTTTACATTAAAATCGCAGACAGTCAAATTGAAAACACCATTCTGAATGGTTTCAGTTAAATTACTATCAGTAATGTTTTCTTTCCAGTGCTCGTAGCCTTGGACAGTAACAGTTGCAACAAGCTGTGCAGTGTAACTGAGTCCGTGAGTGTTAATCGTGTTCAATCAGATTTCTCAGAGGTTTTTCTCTTTTCTGTGTGTAGCAAAAAGCAGATGTGCTTGAAACGTCTCCAAAAAAATAAGGGCCACCCACTAACCCCGGGGAGCTGGGTAGGATCAGTTATAAAGACACAAGTGGTCCAAATGGGGGAAGTGTAGCCATTGACTTCCACTTTAATAGTGTACTAAAAACCTTTCCTAGTACGGTTTAGAATGCAATATACAATTTTATTGTTTTTTCACAATGAGATTGTCTTGTTACAAACAAGAACGCTGTTTTATGAATCAGTTTTTAGGTTAAGGTGCTCCTAAGAGTATGATGGCGCAGTGAAAGTGATCAAGTGAATGATTTGTGTGAATGTGCCAAATATTATGCAAGTATTTACATGTGACTGATAAGGATATTTATATTGAAAAGCAAACACTCCCAATTTAAAAACAGTCCACTGTAGTAGTTGTCTTTTGACGTTTCGTCCCCCAAAACACAATTATTTAGAGAAGGGTCATCATCAGGATGGAAACTATACAGAGGAAACATCAAGGGATTGTAGCAATGAATCTCAAGTTCGAGGATGTATGTATCAATTTTTCAAGGAAAAACCTCAAGGTAGCTCACATACGAATTGGCATGCAATGGAATGTTTCAAGATATCCCACAATCAAGGCTGACTCTGTCAATTTAGTAATTAATGCATCAATGTGGCTTGCATCTGATTAGGCAAGCACCTGGGTAAGGAGTTCTGGTACTAGCTTGTACAGTTCAATAGATATCGTGCCCAGGTGATTTGGAAAATTATCACCAGAATTCAAGTGGTTGTGGGTATTGAACTATGTGCACTCCACGAAGATATCTTGCTAGCAAAGGCCTCGGATGGGGATGCCATATGGTGCAAATTCAGGTAGTAGAATGGACGCGTTTGTCATCTGTACAAAGTATCCACAAATGCCATTTAATAGGGTTCTATATATGGAGACTGCTGGCCGGGGCTCTTCTCCTTAATCGCGGTCAGCAACGTTGAATGGGAAAAGTTTCCCTGGAAGTTTTATGTTTATTTATGTGCAAGGCCTTGCAGTGTTCCTATTGTATATACCATGCGTAAATGTACATTTCTCAGGATCTAATACTTTTGTGAATTTCATAACCACAATTAAAAAAACAGTGCATTTTTTTGTAATTTAGAACATGTAAATATGAAACCTAATTTTTCAAAGATAGCATAAACATACAAATCAATCACTAATTTGCTTAACCAGCATCAAAGTCTCACAGACCTGAAAAGGAATCAGAAATAATCACGTTATTCATTGTCTCAGTGGGTCCCATAACTTAATAAGGAAGCCTTTCCCAGACTATGCCTCAGGGTACAAGATGAGCTGTAATGTTGGAAGCGTAGAGATCTTGTCGAGCTCTGTGAGATGAGAGATGCAGTTGAAGTTCTCAAACCACAGTTTGCGGAGCAGTTCTTTCAGGGATGTAATATCTGTTCAGTAGCAGTAGAACAACAGTCATTGTTTTCAGCCACATGATGTAGAAGAAACACTATTGTAGTGATCCAAACATAGGAGCATGGTGGTATCAGTTACCTGTCACAAAACCAATGGTATGCAAGAAGAAATCAATGGCATAGAGTGACTGTGGATTGTGATGGAAAATCCTCTGTTGAGAATTCAGATTCATTTTCATAAAGCATTGTGTCTCAAAAAGGCATTGTCAATGTTGACTCATACTGAGGTTCATGGTAAACCAGAGCGGTAGTTAGGAGCATAGAATTGCTGAAGTTGCAGCAGCAGGCTCCTCTATGGTGTAAAGATGGAGACACAGTAGGCTCTGAGGTCCCTGGATTGGCACTCAGGATACAAGAATCACTGTACTCTTCCTGGGGTAGTTCCTCCAGAGTAGGGAACGACTGAGAGGTTGTACTCTGAAGGCACTTTGGTGTCAAAAGGGAGTCTGGTAAACAGAATGGGACACATGTTGCTTTTAATGTGAGCGATGGACACCTTTTTGTTTTTCTTTGAATCGGGCATTGGAAGCAGGATTACAATCCATGTGCCTGCTAGTCCAAAAACTGGAATGGGTGGTCTGTAGGATAACTCTAATACTTGTTTATCAGGAATATTTTCTCAAACTTTGATGAAACACCCATCAGCAGCTTTGATAACCCTAACTTCACAGGTGGCAGAGTTGAAACGCGTCACATTGGATAGTTTAGTTCTGACTTCTTTAATCTTTTGCAGCAGATTTTGTTCAGTTTCTGGGTCAGACAGTTTTGCTTCTGCCACCTTCCCAGGGAGATCCAGAACAGGTATATATTCCAGAGGGCATTTCATATGAAGTGCAGCCACCTATTACTCCTCTAGCCAAATTATTTAATGCTCTCTAGACTTCCTACTCCAACTCAGTCGTGCATTCAGTACCCCAGCGGTCAGGACTTGTTGGACATAACAAAGCTCGCTCACCTAACCAATTTCTTACTAGTTGAAATAGGCTGGTGAATTGCAGATGACCACCCAGAGCAGACGTGGCATCCCTGTTAGCCTTTGAGGTAAATGTAGGACCATTGTCTGAATGAGAAAAATAAAAATGCTCTAGTGTCCTTGATACTAAAAGAAATGAAACTGCTCTAGTGTCCTTGACACTAAAAGAAATGAAACTGCTCTAGTGTCCTTGATACTAAAAGAAATAAAACTGCTCTAGTGTCCTTGATACTAAAAGTCCTTTTGACGGCCTAAGCATATCAGCGTTTTATTGTGGCCCAAACGCATACGAATCTAGAGTATGAATCAACAGAAACGTATCTAAAGTAATATTAGTTACATCTGTGATTAGCCTTAACATCATCAAGGGAAAGATCACCACAAATGGGCCATCAAAATAGTGTGATGAGTCTGCACTGGTCATACAAAAAATAATGTGTCATTTGTTTACAAAAATATTGCATCACTGCACATATCTATTTTTTCCTTAATTTGTATTATTGAGGATGGCTACCTTGGATATCACTTTCTGTGCTTTAGCTTTGACAATGCAGATTTTATGCCAGCATGTGCAGCCGCATTAACCCTCTGAGCTACTGTGATTAAATATAACGCAGCTCTCACATCTAAGAGCATGTTTTTCTTTCACTCCTGGTTCAAAAATCATTAGAGTTTTATCTAAATTGAGGGTGTATGATGGCGCCCCGGAAACATAGCATGACCATACTTATTCTCAAATCCCTGCCTCACAACGGTGCTCAAATCCTGGATAGACCCTGAGGGCCACTATGCATTTGCCAAATTAAAGATTGGTGACAAGGTGCTCTGCATGGGTTCCATCTGTGCACCAACAAGACAGCTCACCCAAGTACTGACGGAGATAAACAACACAGATTTGTTAGTGGGGGGTGACTGGAATCTGGCTTTGGACGCAATCTTAGACCATACGGGCCCTATCGACACAGTCAGTGTTTGTTCTAATGCAGATCAGATTCTCCTGGGAGATATCAGGGCGGATCACGACCTTTTGGGAGTGTGGTACCTTCTGCAACCAATGAACAGTGAATACACCTACTTGTCCCCGGTACACAGCACGCAATCGAGGTTGGATTCCTTCCTTGTGCCACAGCCTCTGCTTCCCCTCGTGTACGACACCTCCATCTTGGAGCGTGCACTCTTGGATCACTCCCCGATCCGCCTGTTGGCCAATCTGGGTCTCACGTGGCCAATTTGAAAACCTTGCTGCCTTAACTTATCCTACTGGAATCAACCTGTGGGGAAAGAACAACTCATCCCTCATTCGTACCTAACGGGAGCACAATAAAGGCTTGGTGGAATCGGCTCTGACCCTGTGGGAAGTGGCAAAAGTGACTTTCAGGGGCCAGTTAATGAGAGATGCGGCTCTGTCCAACACGCAAAGAGAGGGACAGCAGAGGACATTGGATGGAGACATAGCCCACCTCACATGCACCTATACCACCCACCCCTCTGATGTTTCAACACTCTCTTCACCTCCAAAGCTGAATACGCGCTCCAGAAATTGAGGTACAGGCACTACGAGTAGGGGAGAAGGCGGGCATGCTCCTGGCGGCACAGCTGAGGCAAAGGGATGAGGCGATGGCCATCCCCGCCATTACCACCGAATCTCGGGACATCACCACCAAGCTACAGGACATTGCCAATACATTCGCCTCCTATTACTGGGTCCTCTACTATCCCCAAAATGGTCCTTGATGTGGCGCAGGTCGCTTCCTTTCTAGACCCCGTCCAGCTGTCCAACCTCACCGACGAGGGCAGAGAACTGCTCCAGGGTGCAATCACTAAAGAGGAGATTGCGCAGACCATCTCTAATCTTCCCTACCTTAAAGGCCCCGGGGAGGACGACTTCCTGGCCGAATTCTACAAGTGGACCAGAACTGAGCTGGTAGACTTCCTCCGCAAGGTCTTTAAAGAGCTCGACCGGTCAGGCTCCCTGGCCCTCCTCTCCAACAAAGCCGTGATCACAGTTTCAGGTCACGGATCTGTATTCAGCCTGTTTGGGAGGCTATAGTGGGAGTGGAGTGGGTGTTGTCTGGGTTGTTGAACTTGACGGACTTTCCTTTCTTTTTCCCTTCCCTTCCCTTCCCCTTCACCTACTTGTTTTGCTGACCTCCTCCTCTTCTCGTGCTGTTAATGAGGGGCTCTCGAGTGAGAGAGTGGGCCTGACGCCAAGCATATGGATGTATGAACTCCAGCTATGGCACGGTTGAAAGCAATAACTTGGAATGTCCGTGGCTTAAATAATAGGCGCAAGGCGAGATTAGTAGCTGCTCATTTGAGTCAGCATGGGGCAGATATCTGCTTCCTACAGGAATTGCATTTGACTGAGCACACCTGCATGCGCTTGCGGGCGGGCTGGATTGGGGAAAAACATATGGCATACTACTCGAACTATCCTTATTAGGAGTTTGCCCTGGTGCACACGAATGGCCTTATGTGACACACAAGGAATGTATGTGATGCTGGCGGGCATGCTTGGGGGGGCATCCGCTCAGGCTGGTCTCCATTTACAGCTCTAATGTAGATGACCCTGACTTTTTTGCAGGGGTTTGGAGGCTCACTCTGGGGCTTGGTGCAATACTATGGGGAGGGGACAATAATGTGGTTCTTGATACTAGGAGATACAGGTCGGGCGGCTCCCGATGCCCACATCCCAGAGCCGCGGGACAACGCCACTCCAATAATGTAGACAATGAGCTGGTATACATCTGGAGGTGTAAGAATGGAGACAAAGAGGAGAGTACATGTGTGAACTCCGCTGGCCCCTATTGGTCGAGGATTGATTATTGGCTCGCTTCCTATGATGTGGAGGCTTGGGTCTCTGCTGCTACACATCTACCCAGAATCCTCTCGGACCACTCCCCGGTGCTCATAGAGCTCTTCTTGCCGGAGTGCTCGAGAAGGGCGTTCGGGTGGCGGCTGCCGCCCGGGGCCCTGGGGGACAAGGTGTTTCAGGAGGCCATCAGGACTGCAATAGTGTAATATTTTGAGCTTAATGTGGATACCGTTGAGTCTTCCTCGGTTCTGTGCAAGGCGTTTAAGACAGTAATAAGAGGAGAATCTATAGCAAAGCAGGCAGGGGTTCTACACTCGTTAAGGGGAAAGCTTCAGCACATTGAAGAGGAGATACAAAGCCTTGATTGAGAATTTTTTACCACCAATAACGTAGAGGTGTTCAGCCGCATCAGAGGCAAGATCGGAGACTTTGAGGAGGCAGCATTGCGAGAGACTCATTACCTTTGCAGGGAGGTGAGCACCAGGAGGTATGTGGAGAGAGACCGGACAGGTAAGACTCTTGCTGGTCTTCTCATTAAACCCTGGGTGAGTGACTACATTGCGGAACTCCGCACACCGGAAAATGTTACGGTTGTGGGGCAGGAAGTGGTACAGGTGGAAATGATCAAATTTTATTCCTCTCTTTATGAGGCAAAACAGCAGATCTTGATACCTTTTTTAACTCTATACAGCTGCTCTGGCTTGGGGATGGGCACCAACATTTTCTAGATGATCCGTTTATGGAGGAGGTGGTGATTCAGGCAATCAGAGCTCTTCCGAGAGATAAAGCCCCTGGCCTGGATGGCCTATCAGGTGCATTTTATAAGGAATTTGCGGCATTATTAGCCCCACATCTTATAAATATGTATGGAGATTCACTGGAGAGGGGAGAGCGGCCCCCATTGCTTAGAGAAGCAGTTATTATTACGATCTTAAAGCCTGATAAGGATCCACAGAGCTGTGAATCCTACAGGCCACTGTCCATGATTAATGTGGACAACAAAATCCTGGCCAAACTTATTGCTTCGCAGCTCCTTCCTCTACTGCCTCTAATAATGCCACCAGATCAGTCGGGCTTTGTTCTGGGTAGAGCCACAACGCACAACCTACGCACCTTCTTTGCCACTTTGCAGGCGATACTACGCGGGAGGCGGCCGCCATTTTCTTGGATGCCACCAAGGCATTTGACGCCCTTGAATGGCCGTATCTATTTGTGCTTTTGGCCTGCCTGGGGATTAGCCCTAAATTCATCCAGCTGGTTGGTCTCCTATATTCAAGACCCACCGCGAAGCTCCGGATTAATGGAGTGATATCCCCCCCCCCATTCCAGGTCTCTCGGGGAACGAGGCAGGGATTCCCGATCTCCCCTATTCTCTTCGCCATGGCCATGGAGCCTTTAGCGGACCGCCCAAGGCAGCACAATGCCCACAGAGGTCTGGCCTTCATGCCCGGGTGATACTTGTCTCCTTGTATGCAGATAATGTCACTTTATAAGTGAAACGCCCGGCCATGAATCTGGACCCATTGATTAGAGAATTCATTAGATTCGAAAGGTCATCAGGTATATTCATTAACTTGGCAAAGTTGGTTACTTTCCTGTTAACGAAGGCCACTGTGCAGTTTCGATCAGAGTTCCTCCTCCACTGGGCGGAGGGCCCGGTGAAGTATATGGGCCTATGACTAAGCTGAGAAGTTGAGGTTCTATGGAGATCTAACTATGGTCGGCTAATGGACTGGCTGGAGAGCCATCTGAAGCGGTGGGCAGGGCTACCACTGTCCTTGGTGGTTTTAGCCTGGCCATTGCTAAAATGGTTATTTTGCCCAAATTTCTTTATTTATTCATTAATCTCCCTCTTAACAGCAGTTTCAAACGTAGGCTACGCTTGAACATGATCTCATTGACATGGGCGGGGAAACAACCCAGGGCCTCTTGGAAGACATTGACGCTTCCCTTTGAGCAGGGTAGACTAGGCACACCAGGCATGGATCTGTGTTACAGCTGCATGCAGGCACAATTTGGGTTCCACTGGGTATACCCTACACAATTCATGGCGTACACTGTGCCAGAGCATGATCAGGCTGCACCACACCCATTGCATACAGTCCTTTACAGAGCGCAATCTAGGCCGCAGTCCAGAGTGGACATGATTGGTTGCACTGTATGGGCATGGCATGAACTGCGCCGGAGGGTGCAGTTGGAGGTGCTATTAACCCCTCTCTATACCGCTAATTAGACACCCCGCACTACCCTTCTCTTGGGACACAGGAGCTTGTGATAGACTGAGGAGACTTCAGCTTACAACAATGAGAGATGCGTTTCCCGGAGGGTGTATTTATTGCGTCACAACTGGCTCTGGTGGGGACAGAACTCAGTGTGCTGGACAGATTCACCTATTACCAGCTCTGGGCTGCCCTGCATGCCGGCTTTGCTTCATTTGCAATAGCGCCGCCCACGCTTCAGGTACTGGAAAGCTTCTTGAGGAAATCCTTCTCCTCGTAAATTGATAACGCGGCTATACACTGAAATCCCACGTACAGCACTGGTGTGTGTTCATAGGGCACAACAGGAATGGGTGGTCCAGTTGGGCTCATCTGTATCAGAAGAACAGTGGTCATTTTGCTGGGCACAGTCTAAAGAACTATCCCCTAATTACAGGCTGTGTTTGATTCATTTAAATTTTTTGCATAGATTATATAGGACGCAGGAATGGCTGCTCAGGGCGGGTTTGGTTGAGGATGCGCGATGCGTTAGATGCATGGGTCCCTGCGCGACCTTCCTGCACCTGTCTTGGGACTGCCCCAACATTAGCTGTTACTGGGGGGCTGTCTTTGATGCAATAGAAGGGAGCAGAGACAGAATATTGAGTAAAAAATATTGAGTTGCACAAATATCGAGTCATTAATATCGTGGTTCACAAATATTGACAGCAAGAATACCTTGGTCAAGAATATCGACATAAGGTAAGTAATATCGATTTTAAAAATATCGAATGTTTAATATTGTTTGCAAAAATATAGTTGTTTAAAATATCGTTTTTAAATAATGTTATGTATTTTAGTATATATTTTATATGTATGTGATGTTTGTTTTTTTGTATAAGAATTGTTTGTATTTTTAATATATGTGTTACATTTTTAGTAGTTATTAAAACATTTTTATTTGAATTTTGCATTTTTAGTTCCGTAGCGGGTTGTGGGTTTATAGGGAAAAGGGTGGGAAGTAATTTAATGATATGAAATGTATTGATTATTTTTATTTATTACTATTTGTTTAATTTAGATGTTATACTGTTAAATGTGTAAAGTAATTTATTAATAATTAATTAATAATTGGTTGTTAATTAATTTTAATTAATTAATTGGTAATTAAATATGGTAATTGTGTAATTAATTTTAGGTGTGTGTTGTGGTGTTTATAGGTGTAAAGGGTGGGAAGTAATTTATTTTTAATTTATGAATTAATAATTGGTTGTTAATTAATTTTAATTAATTGGTAATTAATTATGGTAATTGTGTAATTAATTTTAGGTGTGTTGTGGTGTTTATAGGAGTAAAGGGTGGAAAGTAATTTGTGTTTAATTAATATATAGTTGTTAATGTTAATTATTTGATAAGTACTTTGGGTAATTGTTTATTTTTGGGTGTTGCTTTTACTTTTAAAGGGGTGAAGTGTGGGTATTACATTTTAAGTCTTTAATTATTAGTTGTTAATAGTAATAGTTTTTAATTTAAAAATAAGTTTTGATTGTGTTTTATTATTTTATAGTTTAATTTAGGTGTGTGTTGTGGATATTATAGTATTAAAGTGTGTGTATTCAATTAATGTTTATTAGTTTTTTTTATTAATAATACTTTTTAATTGATTATTAATTATGTTAATTATGGAAATACATTTAATTAAACATGTTGAAGTGTTTTGTTATTGGTGTGGTGTTGTAGGGTAGGAAATAAAATAAATACATTTATGTTTTAATTAACTTTTTTGTTTGTAAATATTTTCTAGTTTAAAAGCATTATATTTTATAAATGTATTTATTATTTTATTTTATATAATATTTGTAGGTTTTTGTTATATGTAATCAATATTATAATATGTGGTCCTTTTATATGTTTAATATATTTTATTTTTAATTTTTATTTAATATTGTTTATTTATTTTTATGATTTTTTAAAAATTGTAATGTTTTTTTTTAACTGTTTGAGTGTGAATAGTAATTTTTTTTTCTTCGCGATCCAACACTTTCCCTAATGTTGCATTCACGGGAGTGGGAATAGTAATTTTTACCTCTCCGCTATCCAGCACTTTCTCTACTGTTGCACTCACTGGAGTTGGAATAGTAATTTTTACCTTTCCGCTATACAACACTTTCCCTACTGTTGCACTCTCTGGGAGTGGGAATAGTAATTTTTACCCCACCGCTATCCAAAACTTTCCCTACTGTTGCACTCACCAGAGTGGGAATACATTTTTTTTACCCCTCTGCTATCCAACACCTATCCTACTGTTGCATTCAGTGGAGTGGGAATAGTAATTTTTGTCCCTCCTCTATCCAACACTTTCCCTACTGTTGCTCACACTGGAGTGGGAATAGTACATTTTACCCCTCCGCTATCCAATACTTTCTCTACTGTTGCACTCACTGGAGTTGGAATAGTAATTTTTCCCCTTCACTATCCAACACTTTCCTTACTGTTGCACTCACTAGAGTGGAAATAGTAATTTTTACCTCTCCGCTATACAACACTTATCCTACTGTTGCACTCAGTGGAGTGGGAATAGTAAGTTTTACCCCTCCGCTATCCAACACTTACCCTACTGTTGCACTCTTTGAAATGGGAATAGTAATTTTTACCCCTCCGCTATCCAACATTTTCCCTACTGTTGCACTCTTTGGAGTGGGAATAGTAATTTCCCCCCCTCCGCTATCCAACACTAATCTAATAGTTTAATGTTTTAATTTATTATAGATGTTTTTTTTTATATTTTAAATCATTAATATATATTTTTAATTTTTATATTATTTTAAACTTTTAACATAAATTAAAAATAATAGTTTATTAATTGTTTTAAAGTAAATATATATGTATAAATTATTATGTTTGTGTGTTTATTTTTTTAATTAAGTTTATTTGTTATATTCTATTAAAATATATATTAAATGTATTTTTTTGTTAATATTATATTCAATATATTTAATATATATTATTTTATATTTATATAAAAGTCGATATTTTTGCATCTATATTTTTTACATCAATATTTTTTAGTCAATATTTTTGTACTTACCTGTTCAAGTATAGGAGTCGATATTTTTGTTGTCTATATTTTTTACTTGATATTTTTAACATCGATATTTTTTACATCGATGTTGTGTCAGTGAACCCAATGGAAGAAATGGTGGATTTGCGTTTGGAGCGCTGCTGGGATACGTAGGGAACGTCCCTTTAGACAACAGGAAATTAATCTCACTGCTCCTGCTGCTTGGTAAACGGTGCATATCGATGTGCTGTGGCCGCCGCCTGGCCCCTCATGTGGAGGATTGGCTTCGGGATGCAGCGCTTTGCCAAGGCTAACTAATAGCCTACTGGGATCTAATGCCTGCCCAGGCGTGACCCCGAGATATTTGGGGCCCTTTGCAGACCTACCTGCGGTTGTGAGCGCAAGGGGAGATCCAATTCCCCGCCTCCCCTCTTGTGAGCAGACCTGATGACAATGGAGTATGTTGATGGACATTGGTGATGCTCTGGTTGTATGGTGTAAACTGAGGAGGTCAGCCCCCCCATCCCCTTTTCATTTACTTTCTTTTTGCTTTTTTAATGTACTAGTTTCAGAGGCAGGAGTCTATCACACTGTGCAGCCAAGCTGTGGAACCAGCTGCCTATCACCATGAGACTACTAGCGAAGAGGCAGCTTTTTAGGAAATTGTTAAAAACTTGGCTGTTCCCCGCGGTCTAAGGTCTGGTATAGCTGTTGCAGTTCCTCTATCTCACCTCTCAGCGCCAAGACGCCTCGGCATTCGAGCGCTTTAAAAAATTCTATCCTATCCTTATGGACCCTAGATTCTTCTTATATATGGATGACACGATGATATAGTATTCTTGTACTAGATGACACTGTGTAAAAGTTGTATGGAGCTCAGTTTCTCCACATAATACTAAGATGATGATATATTGCTGCATTTCCTGACTGTACTGACCTATATCTTCAATAAACAGAAGTAAAAAAAAAAATATCTTGGCCAGTATGCTGGCATCCAGTCTCTAACAGGTTATTCCCTCCCTAGTCCATCGCATGCAGGTAGGGTTGTCCCGGGCTGCGCCTCGCACAACCACATGCATACGCTGGACCACGCAGTCTGACTGGTGGTATATCTGACCTATATCTTCAATAAACAGAAGTAAAAAAAAAAATATCTTGGCCAGTATGCTGGCATCCAGTCTCTAACAGGTTATTCCCTCCCTAGTCCATCGCATGCAGGTATGGTTGTCCCGGGCTGCGCCTCGCACAACCACATGCATACGCTGGACCACGCAGTCTGACTGGTGGTATATCTGCAAGAAGAGGCCCTGGCTCTGTCACTGAACGCCAAGAAGGACTTCAACATGATACAGTCAAACTACTTGTTTGCTGCACTCAGGAAATTCGGCCTTGGCATATCCAGACTTCTCTGGCTATATGACTCCCCCTCGATGCAGGTCAACTGTGGTGGCTTTCTCTCGTATCCTTTACCGGTCTGTCGGACATGTGCCAGTGGTGCCTGCTCTCCCCTCTGCAGTTCGTCATTGCCATGGAGCCCTTGGCGGCGGCCCTACGCCGGTCAGAACGGATTGTGGGCATACCTATACCCGGGGGGCCCCTCTAGAGATTGACCACATGCTCAGCCATTGCTGAATAACCATTCCAGTGGAGAGCAACCTGTCTCAAATTCCTGGGCCTCTATGTTAACAGAGGTTTGGAGTGCATAGTGACAGACACTCTTGGAACGCATGTGGTTCAATTTTGAGAAGTGATCCCACCTGAACTTATCGCTGTGGGGACGGATGCAGGCGGGGATAATGGTGACCCTCCCGCGGTTCATGTGTGTTGGGCATGCTTTCCCTCTAATGCCTGTTACGGTTCTACGGCAAGTGACAGGGACATCAAGGCCTTAATTTGGGGGCCGATGAGTCCCCACCTGGTAATTGGGAAACTCATCGCCCAGATGTCCGTGGGAGGCCTTGGCCTACCTCCCATGGAACACTACTGCATGGCCCTCCACCTGCCGCAATTGGCGTATAAGCACACCCCGGTACGGGACCCCCCGTCATGGGTCACAATAGAAAACTGTCTCAAGGATAGTCCGTTGAGCCTGCACTCCCTCTACCTGCCCGATATCTCCAGAGCCGGGCCTCCGAATCCCATGCTGCAGGCAATGTCCAGAACTTCGGCGCAGGCCCACAAGTTCCTCTCAGTGGATGTTCACCTCCATGAGAAGGCGCCTATCTGGCGCAACAATGGTTTCCGCCTAGGAGGGGCCATGCTCATTTGGGGCTCCTTGCATGTAGCAGGGATCAACACTTTAACCCACCTGCTCTCCCGGGGTGAACTCAAATCCTTTGTGGCATTGCGTAAAGAATTTGACCTTGGCTCTTACCCAACAGTGGAGCTACACCCAATTGCACCATTGCCTTGTAAGCATGCTGGGTCCACAGCCCAGGTCAGTCAGTCCCTCCCTCCCCAGTGCTCAGCTACCTTAATACATGGGGGCAATTTAAGGGCGTGGTGTCTGGGGTGTATAGTCTCCTGATTCGCCATCTCTACTCCCAACCGCATGTGGCGAGCCTGAAGGCAACCTAGCAGGCCCGCCTTCAGGTAGAATACAAGGAGGAGGACTGGGCGGAGCTTCTGGAGAATCTGGGTCGAGGAACACAGGAGGCCCGGATGAAATTCAGCCTTTTCAAGATCCTACAGGGGTCGTACTGGACACCGGTGCAGCTTCGACCACAGGACTACTGCCTCACTCCTCTTGCCAGCGATGCGACCACACAACTTGTGACATTGTCCATCTGCTGTTCGAATGCCATGTCATCCGCCCCTTCTGGACCAAGGTGGGGTCCACGCTGAGGGAGTCTGTGGCTGTGCCCATCCCGCTGGTCCTCCTACATGACCTGGCGGACCTCCCCCATTTGGTTCCTCATGCCCGTTGTTCGCTCACCACTGCTCTTACAGCTGTCAAGATGCATTTTGCATCATTGGAGATCCCCGCAACTGCAGATGCACGAGGAATGGCTCACAGTTATGAACAAAACTGCCTCCTATGAGAGGATAATCTACAACCTACTGGACAAGACCAACATATTTTTCTTATCTGCTCCCCTTTCCTGCGGGAAGACTGAAACAGAGCACAACTGTGCGATCCGTGACTGCCTCAGTGCCTCACCCCCTTAACCTGTCACCCCGCAGTCCCTCCCTTCCCCCCCACCTTTACCCTGCTTCTTCTTTCCTCCCCCTTGGTCCCCCCTCCCCTGCTCTCCTTTGCCTTATCCCTTCGCCCTTCTGTACCATCCCCCCTTGTATCCTCTACCCTACTCTGCTCTTCATATGAGATGCACGTCACTGATGGCCCTCCACCCTGCAGTTCTCATACTCCCCTCCTTGCTGATTTCTTTTCTTCTCTCCTTTTTCCTTTCATTTTCTGCACACTACCCTCACCCCCATCATTAATTTCCTGTTGGAATGGTTATACCCCCTGTGCTGTCATTGACGGTTGTAACCGTGCATTACACTTCTGTCTTTTTGGACTCCCTGTATCCTTGCAGGTGTAAATGCCATTGTTTTACTTGAAATTTCAATTAAAAATTATTACAGAAAAAAAAATTGAGGGTGAAGGAGTGATCCGAAGACTCACATCCTTTTGAAACTGCTTAAATCACTGTTAAAATATCTGTGATGATCTTGGCTTGAGATCGGGTTACCTGCAGATTCCTTAGAAAGAAATAAGCTGCATCTGCACCAAAGCAATGTGTAGTGATTGAGTCAGGTACAAGTGATGAGTTTCAGGTAGCTTTATTCAAGATGGTACAATAGATAGATCAAGTCCATATGAAGACCATAACGAGACCCCACCAGGAGCAGCCAGCAGGCAGCTCAGCCCAGTCAACTGTGACTCTTTGACTCACAACATTCTATAACATGTCATCACAGTAAGATTCTACAGGCAGGGCATGAACAGCATTGAACTCAAGATATAACATATCCCCCTTTCTCCCAAATATACAAAAGAACAACAACTCAGGATATAACATATTCCCCTTTCTCCCAAAGATACAAAAGAACAACAACTCAGGATATAACATATCCCCCTTTCTCCCAAAAAGAAAGATTAAGAGGAGAAACAGAAAGGAAGTAAGAACCACAAACCAATGAACGAAGAGAGCAACCGCAAAGGATGAGAAAAGCAAAGAGAAGCAAACAAAAGAGAGGAAAACAAGAACATAAGAACCATCCTCCCTTCTGTACACAAAAGCAAAAGGCAAGGAATGACATGATCAGAGAGCAGGAGAAGAGAGAGCACGAACGACTGCCCCAAAACACACCCACTGGCCAGAACAGGAATGCAAGGAGGCTGAAAAATGAAAAACCAACAGACCTAGAAAACACGACAGAAAAGTAAAGGAAAGCTCAGAATCCACATGAGACACCAGAAAGATGACGAGGAAAACAGAAATGAAAAACGAAACCAGGAAGATGAGGAGAAGTATAAGAATAATCCTCACCCAAGAGAAACACCACCATCAATACAAATTAAAATATAATGTAAAGACAGCAGTGTAAATACAATATTCAATATAATAACATACACATGTGACGTTTGGGAGGACTATAGCCCAACAGCCACCCCTAAAAAAGAAAAGAGATTATAGAAGTTACAGATGGGACTAAGACCCATAGAAACAATAGACCTTGTAGTGTTGACATAGAGAAAACTAAAAAAGGTTGAGCGATGTCAAAAAAACAGATATGGGTAGTAACCCATATAATAATCTGAGTGATGTCAGAAAAATAGAAACACTCTAACATGTGGAGTGGACGACCGGGTGGAGACCCGTCACCTGAAAGTGTCTGGGTGGGAACCCGAACTAATGCAGAAGGACTGTAACCTTTGCATGGATCCCCTGTAAAAAGGGTAGCACTGAAAGTGTTTGGGTAGTTGTGCACAAAATAGGAGTACTCCCCATACACACTCTATATAGAGTAAATGAATTGACAAACGATATCCATGTGAGGCCCACAGCGTACACCCTATGTAAGATAACTGTATATGTACCATATGTGGGGTAATGTATACAAGAGGACAGGGCCTGAAACAAAGATTTACCCATGACGTGAGGGAAAATTACAGTGCTCAAGTAGAATGTGGGTAGGAACCCGAATACATGGGTAGGAACCCATGGCTTATCTCTTAGACTCTTGACATGCAAACCTGTGAATAAATACACACGAGAACAACAGCATATCGTGAACAGGAAAAAGAAAACAATGGCAAAAACATTTGCATTGGTGGTTAAAGTGTAACGACCATGACATTCGACCAACGCCGGTGAGCGAGTACTCACCCGAGCAACGATTGCGTGAAACATCGTTCTGAAAGGGTAACAATAATAATAAATGTATAGGGAATGGTAACCCTAAATCAGACAGGCAGTACTTAAAACATGGTGTGCCTGTCACCGGAGTAAAGAGAAGTAAACAACTGAATATGCACACTGTATTGTGAAAAGACGAACTAGTTCCAGAAGACTTGCAACTCATGGGCTTGTGAAGCGACCACAGACAGTAGAACACAGCGCCAATACTATGATGAGGCGTTGCAACGAAACGATAAAAAACAGTTGAAAACAGTTGAAACCACACAGAAACATATTGAAGAAGTACCTCCAGCCGAGAGTTTTTTTTTTTTTTTGTAGAGTGACCATTCACAGACAGCGGAATGACCGTCAGAAAAGCGCTGAGGATTAGATATGTACTCTTTAACATCATTCCTTCTTGACACGACAGTTTCTGAGGTGTAGACGTGGTTGGCAAAAGAAACTGAGTCAAAGCGAGCCACAACATCCTATGCCAACTCCAAAATGGCAGCACGCCACTGACACGGCGCTGAGTGGCTTTCGGTTGCGACGTGCTCCAAAGGGTTACTAGGTAGCTCATAGAGCGTAGTCGGAGAGACGAGTCGCAGAGGAGCCATGAAGGTGTCCGCGGAAAACTGACCTGAGAGACGTCACAAAGGTCCCACGAGGAATGCAGAGTCAGGAGGGAGGCACAGCAGGTAAGTTGTGTGTGCTGAGAGTGTGCGCGTGTTGCTCGAAGAGTTTTTTTTATTTTTTTTAAAACAGCGGCTCAACTGCCATGTCGCCGCGCTAAGTACTTTAACAAAATAAAACAGTAATAAAAGTACCCCCGCTCACCGGATAACAAAGGGTCTCAGTCTCTGGTACACCAAGTAATCACCCCAGCTCACCAGAAATGCCGTACGAAACACAACAAGACGCTCTGGTAGTCCCTTTGGGGAGACAGATGAGCTCACATGCGGTACAACCCCTCCCAGAACGAGACGTAGATAACAGTCCGGCAGACTAGTCTTGTTCACGGTGACGCTGTCCACACAGCAGAAAATGCACACATCCGTTGTGCCTGTGGGAAGAGCTAGATGCTGCAAAGACCGTTTAAGAGCAGAAATCTTTCCAGGTGACAGTAGATAACAGTCATCGTCTCAGGCAGCGCAATAAACAATGTAAGGCAGCTGATCAGAGGCAAACAGGCTTACACTCATAGAAGGCAAAGCACAAGACACGTAGAGTGCAGACTTGGGCGAATGGCAGGCTTACCTTCACTGAAGGCACAGCACAATGACATAGACATAGATGAGTGGCAGGCTTACCCTCGCTGAAGGCACAGTACAAGCCACATAGACTCTGAAGAGTAGACGCCCAAGACTGGGTGGGCAGCTCCGGAAGTAGCACTTCTCCAGACGCACAAGAACAACTGGCAGACTGCTGTGGGCGACCGATGGGAGGTCACTGGTGGGGTCAGGATGCCAGTTGGGTTTACTTAACTTGAGTTGCAGTAGGTTCTGTATTCTTAAGGTTGCTTCAGGTTCTTGAAGAGGTGACAGACGCGGGTTCTTTTGAAGATCGTCACCAAAAACTTGTAGTGATTGAGTCAGGTACAAGTGATGAGTTTCAGGTAGCTTTATTCAAGATGGTACAATAGATAGATCAAGTCCATATGAAGACCATAACGAGACCCCACCAGGAGCAGCCAGCAGGCAGCTCAGCCCAGTCAACTGTGACTCTTTGACTCACAACATTCTATAACATGTCATCACAGTAAGATTCTACAGGCAGGGCATGAACAGCATTGAACTCAAGATATAACACAATGTTTGCCACACAGTTCCCTTAAATGTGAATTCCTTCACCATTATGGTCAATGGGGCTTGGCATAGACAAATGGAAACTTGTATTTGAAAGACTGACACCTTCTCCAGAATTTCTATTCCTTTATTGACTTCCCTTTTGAATCTCTGAATCCGTTTAGGCTCTAGTGTATGCAATGTACATTGTAAGTTGTAAAGGGCATTAAAGGTAAATCCTACATTGCTCTAGTGTCGGAACTAAAGAATTAGCTTTACATAATGAAAGTAACAGGGATTGGGTATTGCTGTGCAGTGGAGACACCTAAAAAACATTACTGTGTGTGTTGCGTTTGAAGTTTCTAGCGCCAAAAGTTTCCTGCACAACAACACAAGCCAGCCACCAGCTGTAGAGCCATTCACAGGGAACAGCTCTGTTGTACTTGTATTGGTAAAACATTTAGGAGTTGTTTATGATGTATAATGATTTATTAATATTAGCGTTGTATAAGCATTGCAAAAAACTGCTCCTTGCACTACATGAGATTAGATACAAAATTTGTATCAAACAGCGTTTAAAAAAAGAAACTTGCTGCACCACAGAATTCTCTATGGGGAGTGAAGCTTGTTTTTAGCTGTGAAAATGTGATTAGTACAGGAATAGAATTTCTGTACAATCTTCGTGTGAATTATGTGCATGTAGCCTGATAGTGCTAAGATAAAAAACATTTCTCAGGTTGATTTGTCTCAAACATGTCCGTTTCCAGTTCATGTGAGATAACTGTGCACTTTTTTTTTTAACAACAGATTTTATTGATTTTCTGCAGTACCAGGTGGGCGGAGCTCGACAAGCATCATACATGTATATGACAGATTGTAAAAACTGTAGGAACTGAAAAGTTTCACCCCAGGAGTTCTGCGGAACATCAGACCAAACCCCCCCCGTACCCCCCAACCACGCACCATACATCCCCTGAAAAGCAATATTTCACACACCTGGCCCAGATCTTCCCGTGTTTCTGCGGACAACCCCTCGCCTGAAACACCGCTATTTCGGCCGACATACATTTATCTAAAGCCTTTTTCCATGTCTCAATACCAGGGGGGAATGTAGCCTTCCAGTGTTGTGCAATGTCCCGCTTGGCAAGTGTGAGTCCTAAGAATAGAAGGTGTCTCTTATATCTATTCCCCCCGATGTCCTCTGTACTGTGCAGAAGTGTCAGCCTAGGGTCTGCTGGGATGTCCCACGCCAACACCCGCCCCATGCAAGACAGGACGCCCGACCAGAAGTGTTGCAGTGCCCCACAGCTCCACACCGTGTGGAAGAACGACCCTTCGGTCGAATTACAGCGGAGACATACGGGGGACGGAATGGCCCCCATCTTCCAGAGGCGGAGGCGAGTGTAATATATTCTGTGGAGGTATTTAAATTGAATCAGCCTGTATCGAGTGGAAACAGCAGAGTACCTGGGGCTTGCCAGAGCCTCGGCCCAATCATCGTCTGTTAGAGTTGGTAAGTCCGCCTCCCACGCCGCCCGGGTCCGATGTATGGTAGTTTTGGTGTGTAGTGAGGGTTTGATAAATTTGGCGAATTTTGTGGGCCCCCAGATCTCCCATTAACAATCTACCCTCCAGTGGGTGAAATTCGGGTAAAGACTTGAGATGTCGTATCAGGGGAGACAGAGCATGGCGGAGCTGTAGATACCTATGAAACTGGGATTTGTGTAGGTCAAAATCCTCCTTTAACCTCTGGAAGGACTTAAGCGTGGGACCCTGCATTATATCCCCAAGTGTAGAGATTCCTATATCATCCCATCTGCGGAACCCAACCAGGGTCGAAACAGGCCGGAGGTGTGATCCCTGCCAAAAGGGGGTTGCGCAAGTCAACAAGCCCCACCATCCCAGAGACCTGGTCACTCGCCTCCATATCTGGATCACCGTCCGGCAGGCCGGGGGGAGCGCCTCCAAGGACGAACTACTGTATAAAAGGTGAAGCAGCGGGACATCAGCCATGAAGAGCCTCTCCACAGCATAGGCTGGGTCCGCCTGAGAGCTATACCACCATTCATTGATCACCAAGAGCTGCGAAGCCCAGTAGTACGCCCGAACATCGGCTACCGCAATCCCGTCGCAGTATGTGGATTGAATACACGTCGCAAGAGCCACCCGGACCGCGCCCACCCCCCCCATAGGAACCGGTTGAGGAGCGCATTTACCTGGAGAAACCACGAAGGGGGAATAGGGTATGGATAATTCTGCAGCCTATAGAGCAAGCGTGGCAGGGACACCATTTTGAAAATGGCGGACCGGCCATAAAGCGAGAGAGGTAGGTGGGACCACACCGTCATTTCGTCGCGCACCGCAGGGAGCAAGGGAGCCATATTACGCAACCAAGCTTCATTAGGACATCTTGTGATATACACTCCAAGGTACTTGAAGCCCTCATCCGCGACGATCATCTGCGAGGCCCAAGCCTGACTCCTCTGCTCACCGCATATGGGGAACAAGATGGATTTGGACGGGTTAGCGCATAGTCCGGATGTCTCCCCAAATAGCCACAGAATCTGGAGCACCCTCGGCCTGGTGGCCCAAGGATCTGATATGAAAAATAAAGCGTCATCAGCGTATAGCACGATCCTGTCCGAGCACTCTGGCGACCAGTCCAGCCCTCTGAAAACCGCGTCTAGGCGCACCCACGCTGCCAAAGGCTCGATAGCTAAGGCAAATAAGAGCGGGGAAAGGGGGCACCCCTGTCTCGTTCCCCTGCGAATGGGGAAGCGTGCTTAGCAATATCCGGCCGAGCGGACTGTGGCGGTAAGGCTCGTATATAACAGTTTCACATAGGCTCGGAAGCGAGGCCTCAGGTTAACAGCCTCTAAGAGTTTAAAAAGGTAGGTCCAACTCAGCGAGTCAAACACCGTATCAATGTCTGCCAGCAGGACAGCCACGGGACGTCCCAGACGATGGGCCTCCACTACAGCGTTATGAGCGCGTCGAATGTTGTGCCTGGTGGAGCGCTGTGGCATAAAACCAGATTGACCTGGGTGCACCAGATCCTGGATGCACTTGCGGAGGCGGTCGGCCAGAACCTTCCCTAGCAATTTAGGCTCAAAATTCAACAGGGATATGGGGCGATATGAACCCGGATCTTCGGGAGGGCGGCCCGGCTTGAGGAAGACGACTATCTCGGCGTGACGCCAATCAGTTGGTAGAATACCCTGCGCTAAGGCCGTGTGTAGTGCCTTAAGTAGATGAGGGGCAAGAGTCCCCATATGCGGGCGCATGAAATCGCACAGGAACCCATTTGGACCAGGCGCACGTCCCGGGTGCGTATTGGATAGTGCTGCCTGCAGCTCGTCCAGGGAGATGGGCTTATCCAGGACATCCCGCTGTCCGTCCGAGAGGCGTCGAGGGGGGGCATCTGAGAAGAAGTCATCTATGAGAGGTTCGGCTATTACTTCGCGTTCGTCGTACAGCGCAGCATAGAAGTTGGCAAAGGCCTGAACCACCACCTCAGGGGAAGCACATATGTCACCATCCGGGGACCTCAATAGGGGAACCTGCATCGGGGATGCTCTGGCCTGGCACAGCCTATGGAGCATCTGGCTGGACTTGTCGCCCCATTGATAGATCCTATATTGGGTCGCCAGCCAGGCCTCCTTAGCGCTATCTGTGAGCAACTGGTGCAGCTGCTGCTGAACATGCAGTAGATTGCGGCGAGCTCCGGTGTCGGAGCCCTCCACCATCAGGGATTGTAAAATGACCTGTCTGTCCTCCAGGTCCTGTATCAGTGCCAGACGGCACCGTTTTTCCCCGATACGATAACTTATATCGGCCCCTCGAATCGTGGGCTTAAAGGCCTCCCATAAGAGGATCGGGGACTGGAAAGTCCCGACATTGAAACTAAAGTAATCAGCAATTGCCCGATGCAGCATTTCCTGATACCCGGCACCTCTGAGCAGCCAGGGAGACATGCGCCATCTATATGGGGTACGGCGGGTCTGCAGGCGGAGCTTGAGTTGGACCAGTGAATGATCGGAAAGACCCCGGGGCATGATGGAGGTGTGTGACACCCTGTGTAAATAACTGTGAGGGAGGAACAAATAGTCCAGGCCTGTAAGGGTGAGGTGGACGGATGATGTATACGTAAACCCGGCTTCCGAGAGGTGAAAGGCCCGCTAAGGGTCTGCCCAGCCCAATGTATGCGTCAATATGTTCAGTTTGGACCTGGGAGGGGGGCATCCAGTGGTCTAGCCCGCCACCTATCTGAGGGACCCATTATGTCATTCCAATCACCACCCAGAATCATCAGGCCTCCCGGGAGATCTCCCCATAGCTGTGTCACTTTGTCGATGAAAGTCTGGCCTAGCGGTGGAGGGGCGTAGATGCTCCCTACTGTGATCTGTTCCCCGGCTATAGTACCAGAGATGACCGTGAAACGGCCACCTGGGTCCAACCAATGTTGTGTAACCTGGATTGGAACTCTACGGTGGATAAGTACTGCTGTACCCCGCGCCCCCCTTGTGAAGCCAGAGTGGTACACTGTGGCGAACCCATAGCGGGAGAGGCATGGGGCTTTATTGCCCAGAAGATGCGTCTCCTGTAATAGCAAAATGTCGGCCGAGTATCGCTTTGCCAAATGAAGCACCGCCCCCCGTTTGACCTTGTTCAATAAACCCCGTACATTCCAGGTAAAAATGTTGAGTTCCCCCAACGGAGGATCACCCGCCATGTGAGTCACGTCCGGACCTCAAAGTGTAGTGCGAAAGACGATGTGGAGATGATGGGACATAGTGGTGCGTGCATGGTGCATAAACTGTCAAACAAACAACAAACGACCCCCCAGCCCCCCTTCCCACCCATACCTCCCAAAACATGGAGTATCTGTCGCGGTGGAATCTCGTCCCAGGCCCCAAACATGATGACCCAAGCGGTTCCCCCAATGGATCCCCCCCCCTCCCAACATTACCCAACATAACTCAAAACGTGGAGAGCGTGTTAAGTTCAATACGTTCCAGGACAGATAATAAAGACCCCAGCCCCAGGATCAATACAAATGTCCCAACATGCGGCTGCCGCTAGTGACTTGCCCAGCTGATGAAGAGAACAGGAAAGAATAAGTCTGAGACACACAGGTCTACCTCAGTCCTCTGTGCCCGTCTGACTCTGAGCACGCCAATTGGAGCGGGATCTGTTTCGCCAATTAGTTGCGTCCCTGCCCTGTCGGCCGCTCCTGTGTGAGCCCTGGGAAGAGTCTGAGTCTATATGGTGTGATGAGGGTGGCTTGAGGATGCGTCTCTCGTCCGTCCTCACAAACACCTCCTCTGGGGTATCGAAAAAGAATGTTTTGGCATTGTAGATCACCTTCATGCGGGCCGGGAACAGTAGCGCATAGGATAAATTCAACTCCCGTAGGCGTCGCTTGGCCGCCACGAAGGACTGACGCTGCTGCTGGACCAACCGGGTGTAGTCCGGGAAGACCATGATGGGATGGGACTCGAAAGTCATCTTGTCTTTGTGTAGCCGGGCAAAGCGGAGGATGGCATCTCGGTCAGCATAATTGAGGAGCCGAGCAATCACGGGCCTCAGACGTTCCCCAGGCAGCAGCTTCTTGGTCAGAGCACGGTGGGCCCTCTCGATCACGAAACAGGAAGACATGTCCTCAGAGGGTAGCAGCGCCTTGAGCCAACCCGAAAGGAAGGCATCCATCGAGGACCCTTCGCAGCCCTCCGGGAAACCCACCAGGCGGATGTTGTTGCGGCGAGCCCGCCCTGCCGTGTCTTTGACCCGTGCCGCTAGCTCCTGGGAGACCATGGCCAATTTGTCCACCTTCTTCTGGAGAGTGGAAACAGTGTCCTCTACAGTGGAGACCCTTGTCTCCGCTTCAGTGATGCGGTCGACTGCCTTCCGGAGATCCTGGCGGAGGAATGACACCTCCGAGCCCACAGCCCCGATCTGGGCCTCGAGAGCAGTTCACGACTGATTAATGGCCTCCAGCAACGTCGCTGTGTCCGAAGATAGGCCCTCTGCTGCCTCCTTCCCAGCCGGGGTGGTAGTGGTGTATTGATCCATGGTGTGTTGCTTGGGGGCCGCCGCACCGTGTCTATCTTTGCCCATAACGGCTGGAAGGTCTAACCCAGAGGGACCGCACCAGATCTGCCCCCTCCGCAGTCAGGGACGGGAAGGGAATCCAAGGAGAAAGGTGCACGGCAGTCTGCGGTGCACGTCCCCACCCCAAAACCAGACGGGGGCACCGTGTCAGCGCCCCCAACCGTCGCACACACCTGGGCCCCGGTGGATGCACGTGGTCGACTCTGATGTCCCTTATGCGTCCGGAGGGCCCGCTCAAGCGTCACAAAGCAGCTTCATTCTGGGAGAAGGCACCCCACAGCGGGCGCCGATGATGGGTCAGGGCACCCGCCGACAAGACCCAGGCCCCCAGGCGGCGCCGATCTTCTGCAACAGGGCGAGCCTCACCTATAACTGCACCGTGGCCGGTCAAGATGGCTGCCGTCCCAAGGCCGGGTCCCTCAGCGCACCCTCGCCAGATCTCACCTCAGGGGCGGATTACTCAGCTCCAGGTAGGCGGGCCAGGCTAATGTACAGTCTAGTGGGTTCCGGGCCTCGAATGGCCCTGCCAGGCCCCGAGCGCCGATCACCGAGGCCCGCGGTGTAAGGAGTGGGGGAGGGGCACAACTATGGCGTCGCAACGGCAGTGCGATCCGCCCGCTCAGACTTGCTCCCAGGAGCCCCCAAGGACGGGCCGTCATCCGCGCACACCCAGGGCCGCCCCGAACGGGACCGCAGCCGCCGCAGCCGTCCCCTCAATGATAGCGGCGATCGGCAGCCGCGGCTCAGCCTCTGACGTTCTCCGGCTCGTGCGCCGCCGCCGCCAGTCAGCCGTGGGGAAAGGCTATCCGGACCCCCGTCGCCGCCGGATCGCACCAACAGGGTCGCTATATGCCCCACGGCAAGTGACCCACCAGAGCAGCTGCTGGGGTCCAGGATCGAGTAGGATTTTGACCCCTGGAAGGGAGCGAACTGCGGAGCTCTACAGAGACGCGTCCGCCATGTTCGGCTCCTAAGCCACGCCCCCCAACTGTGCACATTTTTAACCAATGTATTTCAGAAAACATGAGACAAAATATATAATTACAAAGTCTTCCCCTGCTCAACCTAATGTTGCAAGTAGATTCACAACTGTATGAAATGCCCAGCAGGGATTATATTTAGGGCTCTCGCTTTTATGGTATTTATTTTTTGCCATTTCCATCTGTATTTATCCATATTTATTTTTTGCTAATTTTATTTGTATTTATCGATATTTATTTTGGGTTTTGTGGAAAAAATTAAGCTGAAATTAGTATATTTCCACATTTATTTAACCAATAAATATGCACTCAAGCTTGAATGTCTGCCAGGTTTCAGTGCTGTGACTACCCACAGAAGATAAATCAGTGCACTTATATGAAAATATGCAAATTTCAGTATCAACCTTGTGCATATCTACTGCTGTTGAAGCCTCTTTACTAAAATTCCTTTCTTTTTTAATCCCCTTAACTATCAATCCACACAGCTATTGGCCTGGCAGTCATGGCAGACAGAATTTAGAATTACTCAAAAAGCAACCCAATGTCTGTTTCTATCCACATTTAAAAATAAATACAGACGAATGTTTTCTGTCTGTATTTATCTGTAAAAATCAGTAAAAACGGAAAACAGGGAGCCTTAATTATATTACATATTTTTATCCCAGCCTCTTGATTTCTGTGGAGGGCTGGAACATATTTTAAAAGCCCACTTGCTTGAATAGTTTTCCATGAGTTCTTCAGGTATTAAGGAGGAAATAATGGCAATATTATTACCTCCTCACTTTGAGGTGTATCTCTTTATAAACACTGGAGGCCAGTCAACGTTTGCAAAAAATGATGTCACAAACATCAGATAAATGCACTCAGAGTGTTGCTTTAATTATGTGTGCAATGCCTACATCAATCTGTATATGGTTTAGTTAATTTTACCACCAGATGTTCCTTCAAGATTCTAGTGAACTGTCGTCATGTCTGCGGCCCTAGCCTAAAGAGCTATTTATGGATTGATGACATATATTGTATGTATTGCATGTACTGCATGTGGGCACATGTTGTGCAGGTCCAGTAAGAACTAATCCAACAAAAGTCAATTGTATGACCTATTGTGTAAGTTGCCAATAGACTGATATTACTTAATTCAGAAAGTGTGTTACTTATGGAAGTGTAAAAATGTGTATGTCAGCACATGGTCTAAACCAAGCCAACACATGACAGGTGACTCTGTCACTCTTTAGCAAAACCCTTACTAACATTCTGTGATGTATGGGGCAATTAATCGCCAAACCATGTCTGGTGTTCTTGATGTATCAAAAAGACTTCTAGGTCTCAGTAGAGTACCTATGTAACTACAAACTATGCAGGTCTGGATGTCTAAAAGCACTGGAACTAGATTATCAAACTCTAAACCTCCGCCCATAAGTAAAAATATTTGCAAGAGAAAATGCAGCAAATCCATTTACAAATATTTCAAAGAGGTATGCAGCATGTGCATTCACCCTCTCTTCCTCTTAGGAACACATCTAGCAAAGAGAATGTGTTTGTGCCCAGAAATAACTCCCATCACAATAGAAATTTTTGTGCCATGTTAGCAAACAGATTCAATAAGCATGAGAGTCATACTCACAAGTCAAATGGGAAATAACCTTTTATCAGTCACGCGCTTAACAAACCTATGTTAAATAGTGCTCCCTATTTAACAGTAGGAGGTACATGCCAATATTACGCCGGATAGTCCAGACATCGAATGCCCAACATTGAAGCACCAGTGTTGCATAAACTAAGTGTTTTGCTCAGCTCTACAAGGTTTGTTTTGACACTCACGGGTGACACAAGTGAACTTAGTTCAGCGCACCAGCGCTGAATGCAGGGGTGGTTTCTCTATTAGGGCTGTGGGGCTGGACCCTCTGAAATTCCTACACATGTATATAACAACATATTAAATAGATCGATTTATTTAGAGATATGAGCGCATCTCTAATTAAATCGATGTATTTAAGTCTGGGCTGGGCTGTGTGTTTCAGGCTGCCTGCCCCGCCTCACTCTGGAGCAGGAGACGGAAGCCAGGCAGTAAATCAACTTTCTTAACTGTGATGCACGACTTTCTGTTTTAAAGCCCTTCATTGATATTGGGTCTATGGTTGCATGCACTCTGTAGGCCAGTGACGCAGTTAGCGTCATGTTTCGGGCGTGGGAGACTTCATCCCTGCATGACTTCAGGCGTCATTCAAAGGCATAGATCCCACCCTTTCGTCATACGTGAGAGTGGATGCAAGTACGTCTGATCTGGTGCCTTGTTCTCAGTAATGGTAAGTGTTTGCAAGCTAAAGTTGTGTTATGTATATTGTGCTGAGACACCTCCTCACGCTAACCTCCCCCACTGTGACACCCCAGGCAATGACTGCACGTCGCTGGCCCCGTTAGAGGTGGAGCTGCAGCTTTGTTCCACCGCGAAATGGATCCAAATAACGAGCAGGGTTCGTTCTTGTTCCCTTGCAAAGTTGATCCAAATATCCGAGTCATGCAAGGCGAGAAATATGTGCTTACAGTGGACAGTTAGGAACTGAAATCGAGACATCTGCTTGTCAAACATACACTTTGGCACTTTGCAGTGTCTATAAGCAGTAGCGGCTCCTGGAGGGAGTGCTGCGGGGCGGTGAGGCGGGGCGGGTGAGGGGCAGGTTGGGGGGTAGTAAACTCCGGCTTATGGCCGAACTGAGTTAAGTACATAAATAAATAAATAAAACGAATTACATTGCGCGCTGCACCGCAATCGGCGATGCAGCGCGCGCAATGTAATTTGTTTTATTTATTTATTTATGTACTTAACTGAGTTCGGCCGTAAGCCGGAGTTTACTACCCCCCAACCTGCCCCTCCCCCTCCCCCGCCCCACCGTCCACAGCACTCCCTCCAGGAGCCGCTACTGTCTATAAGTACATTGGTGCTGTAGTGACTGTTGCGTTCAAATACAGCCAATCCCCAAGAGTTTTCAAGTGATTCTGTGTGCTTTCATAGGTTGTAGTTTTGGGCTTCATGGAGGTTCTCCCGTTAAGACTCATCATCATTATTCTGCTCCTGGAAGGAGTTATTGACTCCTGTTCCTTTCAAACCTACCTGTCCCTTCACGGTTCTCGTGCACCAAGCACGGGCTGTACGTAATTAATGAGGGGAAGTCTGCCCAGGAAATATGTACTGTTTAGCTGTGCTGTGCCCAATGTGCCATTTCTGTTCATTAACATATGCACCATGCGGTCGGTTTGAATTCTGCAGACCCTCACTGGTCAGATGTGTAACCTGTGGATTTCCTTAAATCTTGGTACATTTGTTCTGCGGCCTCTAAACCTCAGAGAACAAAATGAAACATTTAATAAAGCATTTTTCCATCAATAATGCTCACATAAACACAGGGCACATTTATACAAATTCAATATATTCCATTACTATTGAATTTATTAACAAAAGGGGTTTTACGTTGGTATGGCAAGACAGTCCCTTCCTTCCCCGATGCATGCTGGTAGCTGTAGTCACAAACGATCCTTTACTCCCTGTAGAATGCTGTCACTTGCATGGTCAAGCACAGCCCAGTGCTTGATCATCCTTGAGGGGCAGATCTTGCTGCTGCGCTATTCTTGGATTAGTACCAGCACAGCTCGCAGGTGCTAACCCCGGGATCTCCTGGGAAGCGGTTGCCTTTGTTTCTGGATCCCCGGATCAGCACCTGGGAGCTGAGCTGGCATCAATCCATGAATAGCACAACATCTAGCACCCCTCTGATGTGTGACATTAAAATTGCCAGTGGCTTCATAGCCCTAAGTTAACACTGATGCCAAAAACATGGCTTGACTTGCAAACAATGAATGTTAAAAATGTTGAGGTAATACATTTCAGTGATTTAGTTCCTCTCTTATTTCTCATACTCTACTTAATCTTGCATTCTCCAAGAGTTAGCTATATTATAATGTTGTTGTTTATCTGTATTTTTTCTGTGCATACTTTGAGGCTTGAGCCATGCCAGGTGTTTATGAGGGGCTTTGATTGAGTATGCAGGCGCTAAGGCTGAAGCCAAACAAAGATCGTGTCAGTGGGTTGGCCTCTCTGCAGAGCACATAGGACAATGTTTATGTATTCCATTTGCAACTGAAATTCTGTGGATGTGTGTGTGTAAAGGGGGTACACAGATGTCAAAATATTTGCAAGGCAAAAGTAAGAGAAAAAAAAGTGCTTACATTTGGGGGAGTGCAGTGTATGCTTGGGGGAAGTGAAGTGACAGAGATGCAAGTAAGTGCATTCAGGGAAGAGTGAAAAGAGGATGTTGAAGAGGAAAGAGAGGTGGTTGACGATGTGCAGATGGACAAGATATGCAGAGAAAAAGAAGATACATATCTAACATAAAGCACACATAACTGAAGGCCAAAACTCCTTCCAAAGGCCTCAATGCTATTTAATTCACAGACTCACTATTTCAGATTTGAAACAATTCTAATGTTAATTATTTATAACAATCATTGTTACTCATTTATTTTAAACAGCTAACACGCATTGACAAAGCCAATTGTAGTGAAAGGTTTTAGGTGTAGATCAGCTGTTAAGTCATTTATCTGGATACAATTACATCTCAGAGAGAAACCAGTAAACCAAAATACTGGTCGGTTGGCATACTATGGGAATCACAAAAATTTATTTGACATGTTTATTTATAGAGAGCCCCTACTTTTTCCATCCCACTTAAAGACCTGTCTGCACATATTTCTATATGACTGGTTGCAGCCAGCAGCTGTGGGTGCTTCCCGAGGCCTGGTGGTTAGAGCATTTTTTTCCAAAGTTAATGCTGCATGCAGTGCAAGACAGTGGGAAAGCATACATTTTAAAGTGCAAAAGTTGTCACGCTATACAATTTACACATTACATTATCTGCTCAACATATTAATGCAGTAAGATATGGGGCAGTTTTCAATGTGTTTAATATTTCAAGACTATACTTTCCCACTGCTTGATGAGCCTTGCTTTATCGCTACATTAATTTCCTTTGAATTGCACCATTTGGCAATCTTTTTTCATTTCTTTCTCGGGAGAGGGACCCATTCTGGATCCCATGTTTGTCCATTAAACCTGTTCACGTCGCTCGCTAAATAAAAGTCATGCCCAATGTTTATGCCCCACCACTTTCAAATGTCACCTGTTGCCACTGGCTGAATGTGAAAACCAGGTTATTGTAGCCCCGCAGAACCCCACCCAATACATAAATGAGGTGGGGTCAATGCTTTTGAGCTACTAACAGGAAGCAGTGGCAATCCAAACGATTGTTCATTAATGATTTACACGCGATCACTAGAAATGAAATATGTATTTCAACATATTCATTATCGAAAAATAGTTGTAAAATGCCAGGATCTAGTGCACATAATATTGGTAACATCACAGAAGATAATAAAAAGCAGCTAAGCTTTTCAGTAGCAGCGAAAACAGCGAAAAATCACAATATCACAATTTTTAGCCCTTACACCCTCACTGTGCTATCTCCAAGCACTATGCTAGTTTTAGTAGATGAATAAATAATATGCCTGAGTTTCGGCGGTGGTGCGCATACTTGGATAATAAGGTTTGTTGATTGTTTGCAATAGCTTGTTAGCTATTTTGAGCACACGACCAAGAGCTAGGAGATTGAATCTGTGTGAGAACACAATTCTGCCACCACTGCCACAGAATGGAATGCTTCACAGAGGTCTCGGACAGTCTTGCTGGAGGCTCCTTCTGTCGAGATGGTATCTGGTGCTGTGCTCATCTGGATCTGTGATCTGCGCTTGTGACCTGGGTGAAGTTTCTCTCTACTTAAAAGGTTGAGTGGTGGTCCTTAAATACTAAATTATTATCAGTGTTGAAAACCTCTGACATAGTTTCACGAATGTTGGATACAGGTTATGGGCACCAGAAAAAGTGTTTTAGACACATCTTTAAGAAAATGGGGGATTAAGGGACACCAGTTCGGACTACATACTTTTCATGATTTATCTATGGATGTTCTTTTGATGGCCTTGACATTAGGATAAGTGAACACTTGCCCCTGACTGGGTGTTGCATCAGGTGTTAAATCTAGGTTGTTATCTGAATGACGTGACACTCTCTCAGTTCTAGGAATGATAAGAATGTTAAGGGCAAATGACATTAGCGTTATCAGTGTTTATACCAGTCATGACAGTGATTGGGCAGAAAATGGGAGAATTGTTGCCTGAGATGGACTACCCGGAATGAAGTCGTATCTTATGGACTTTACGTCACTAGGACGGGATTGAATATCACTTTGCAGATTCAGAGGTTGAGCAATCCTTTAACCGTAAATTAATAACAATGACACGCTTAGCAAATTATTTTGCCATTCACGGATATGGAGACATACATGTCACCAAGATTCTGAGCGTTATTTTAGTCCACCTATAGAGTGAGAAAAGAATATTATGTGGTAAATCGCTGGGTTCAGCTACGGTTATTTGTACAGTAGTTTAATGCTATGTCTATCTCACTTCTGAAGCTTATTGCATTACTAATAATATATGAGACATCTTTCAAATTTATTAAGTCTCAAATCTACACGATAACTGTCCCCTTGGCAAAATACGAACATGTACGCAAGTTTTTCCTATAGTATATGTGACTCTAAGCTGGTGCTCATGATTACGTCTTGAACATCTGGCGTCTTATAATAGGGCAAACACAAGGAGATGATGGACGGAGCGCTGAAACTTTTCAGACACTCACCCCCAGTCACAGATCTGGGTTGAATCCATCATCATTCTTTAGCTCACTTCGCCACCTCAGTTCAGACCCAGCCATAATCAAATCATTCTTGACCCTGTGCCTCATGGGAACAGTCCAGCCTGAACTGCCAAGCCAGGTCTTCCGTGAACTGGAAACAAGCATCCTGGGACCGGTTTCGGTGTAACACCCTTCATCAGCCAGGCTAGCTTGAATCCAGTGGCAAAGTGAGCAAGGGACCCACGTCTGGGCATACCCTGCCAACTTAGGGCGAACAAAACAAACACAAGGAGATGATGGACGGAGCGCTGAAACTTTTCAGACACTCACCCCCACTCACAGATCTGGGTTGAATCCATCATCATTCTTTAGCTCACTTCGCCACCTCAGTTCAGACCCAGCCATATGCAAATCAGTCTTGACCCTGTGCCTCATGGGAACAGTCCAGCCTGAACTGCCAAGCCAGGTCTTCCCTGAACTGGAAACAAGCATCCTGGGACCGGTTTCTGGGTAACACCCTTCATCAGCCAGGCTAGCTTGAATCCAGTGGCAAAGTGAGCAAGGGACCCACGTCTGGGCATACCCTGCCAACTTAGGGCGAACAAAGCAAACACAAGGAGATGATGGACGGAGCGCTGAAACTTTTCAGACACTCACCCCCAGTCACAGATCTGGGTTGAATCCATCATCATTCTTTAGCTCACTTCGCCACCTCAGTTCAGACCCAGCCATATGCAAATCAGTCTTGACCCTGTGCCTCATGTGAACAGTCCAGCCCGAACTGCCAAGCCAGGTCTTCCCTGAACTGGAAACAAGCATCCTGGGACCAGTTTCTGGGTAACACCCTTCATCAGCCAGGCTAGCTTGAATCCAGTGGCAAAGTGAGCAAGGGACCCACGTCTGGGCATACCCTGCCAACTTAGGGCGAACAAAGCAAAAACAAGGAGATGATGGACGGAGCGCTGAAACTTTTCAGACACTCACCCCCAGTCACAGATCTGGGTTGAATCCATCATCATTCTTTAGCTCACTTCGCCACCTCAGTTCAAACTGGAATGGCATGGTGAGCAAAAAAACGATGGATTTAGGCCCAGATCTCTGTACTGGGGTGAATGTATGACATTGTTCTACATTCTGTCCATCAACTGTTGTTTTTGCATTTGTCACCCCGAGTGGGACGGGTATGCCCAGACGTGGGTCCCGTGCTCTCCATGCCACTGGAATCAAGCTATCCTGGCTGAAGAGGGTGAAACCCTGAAACCGGTCCTAGGATGCTTGATTCCAGTCCAGGAGGACCTGGCTTGGCAGTTCGGGCTGGACTGTTCCCATGAGGCACAGGGTCAAGACTGATTTGCATATGGCTGGGTTCAAACTGGAATGGCATGGTGAGCAAAAACGATGAATTTAGGCCCAGATCTCTGTACTGGGGTGAATGTATGACATTGTTCTATATTCTGTCCATCAACTGTTGTTTTTGCATTTGTCACCCCGAGTGGGACGGGTATGCCCAGACGTGGGTCCCGTGCTCTCCATGCCACTGGAATCAAGCTATCCTGGCTGAAGAGGGGTGAAACCCCGAAACCGGTCCTAGGATGCTTGTTTCCAGTCCAGGGAGGACCTGGCTTGGCAGTTCGGGCTGGACTGTTCCCACGAGTCACAGGATCAAGACTGATTTGCATATGGCTGGGTTCAAACTGGAATGGCATGGTGAGCAAAAAAACGATGGATTTAGGCATAGATCTCTGTACTGGGGTGAATGTATGACATTGTTCTACATTCTGTCCATCAACTGTTGTTTTTGCATTTGTCACCCCGAGTGGGACGGGTATGCCCAGACGTGGGTCCCGTGCTCTCCATGCCACTGGAATCAAGCTATCCTGGCTGAAGAGGGGTGAAACCCCGAAACCGGTCCTAGGATGCTTGTTTCCGGTCCAGGGAGGACCTGGCTTGGCAGTTCAGGCTGGACTGTTCCCATGAGGCACAGGGTCAAGACTGATTTGCATATGGCTGGGTTCAAACTGGAATGGCATGGTGAGCAAAAAAACGATGGATTTAGGCCCAGATCTCTGTACTGGGGTGAATGTATGACATTGTTCTACATTCTGTCCATCAACTGTTGTTTTTGTCTTATAATAGGGACATCCAATTTTTGGTTGTGTATTAGTCCTTCCTCTACCCTGAGTGTACAAACCTATTCCAAGATCATGGCTATGTATAACACCACATCCATGTGGCATGGAACATGCTATCAAACACTCTATCAGTGGTGATTATTTACAAGGAATGATTGAACAACTAAGCCGTATTTTAACGACTATGTTGTCGTGTAGTTCCTACTAATCCAAAGGATCTGCGCATTATTTGGACAACATGAACTAAGGGCTTGGTGTCAAAACTGATTCCGGACACCGCTACAGGATATGTTAACCTTTAAACCAGCTTCACTGTAAGCCCCCCTAACCTACCAGGGAGCGAACAGTTTCTGGCAACCACTGAACATGACAACCCTGATCACTCAGGAATTGTGGAAACAGTACAGAATCTTTCGCTCAGTCACTCGTGCTCACTTGTTCTCAGAGAAATATACAGAGAATAAACAGTGGGACGTTTTCAATAATATTTATTGAACCAACGTTATTCTTGCATAAAACGTGTGCTGCAATGATTAGGAGACAGAAGCAAATAAAGGAGATCACAAGCACCAAAAGAGTGAACAGTAGATACATTTCTACCATGGTGCTGAAGCATGAATATATGCAGGAAAAAATGCAAAATGGTAATCTAACGTACTCCTACAACGCGGACCCTACTCTGAGTGTACCTAGAGTGTGTATGGGTGTAGAGCTAAGAATCCCCTCAAGGGACGATCCAACCCCATTACCTGATCAGATAGAGTGAATGACCCCGTCTTGGTCTCAAGTTGGACACCCCTCACGGAATGTCAGACCAGTGCGTGGTGATTTCTCAGCATGCAGGGACCTTCGGGGTCAGCAGAAGAGCCTCCTCTACCAAACTATTGGGATGCCTATTATTTATAATAAAAAGCAGCCTTCACGACGTGCGCGCTAGATAAGTGATGTATGGATATATGGATAGCGCTGTCGCCTCGTGGATGAAGATAGGACGACTTTTGTACCTCGTGCGTAGAGAGGCCTAGTACATGATGCTCAAGGCATCGCGATAATGTTGTGTGAAGCTGGATGTGTATACAAAGAGGTTTCAGAGAAGCTAATCCAACATTGTCGAGCATGCAAATGTGTGCAAAAGTTTACTGCTGAAATGTTATTTTCTAGGATAATGTAAGGAATAAGATGCCTCACTACTTGGGCCTAACCTGGGAATATAACAAAGTGGTTGTCATTCTATCTCGCTTATGTTGGAGTGTTTTTAAAAGCTCATATTATTTGTGCAACAAATAATATGGAGTGTTAATGATTTTTATGTTGGATCCAATACGCGAATGCTGAATTAATATAATTATAGTTCAAACGAGTTTAATGCTACGTGTAGAAGTGTGTTTATCAACATGATTTCATTATGCCAAATTTTGGTGAAAAAACTCCATTTTGGATAAAATGGAGGCTGATGTTGTCTCTGTTTTCACTCATGTATTCACCCTCTCCCATCACGGTCCCCTGCACATTTTCTCTCCTCATAGCTCTGCAGAAGGTAGACAAGTTGATGTAATTTTCCTGTTGTGCTCGGAATGAACTTTCTAGTGTTCCTAACTGTAACATTCTTCCTAGGCGCTACTGCTGGGGTTCCTCTGCTCAGCCTACTCCTATTTATCAGTGTAAAGGTTCATAGTCTGAATGTTTCATATTTTGTTCGAACATCTCAAAGATACAATGTAGCTGATTAGACTGCAGATCCTCAACTCATATCATTCAGTACTTACTCTATTTAAACAAACTAGAGGAAGATGTGGCCTAACTGCTAGAGCGGTCAACCTCGAAGCTGGGAAACCAGGTTCGAGTCTCGGCAGGGACGCTCAACATCCTGTGATTCTGGGCAAATCACTTAATCTCCCCGTGCCTAATAAAATGAATGTGTCCGTCTAGTCTAGTCAAATTAGTTCAAAAAATGGGCTAACCTATAACTAATTGTAATACAATTTCTGTGAGTGGATTTTTATTGAAATTTTTCTGTAGAAAACGATGGTGAAAAGTCTACCACTCTATCATGACGCGTTAATCCAATATGGCGGATTTTTCAAAATGGCTGCCCATTATTTGAGATATAGGGTATAACTGTTTATATGCCCATGTGTGGTATCATTTTATATGTTTTTAGGGACGGGAAAGTCAAAAATAACATCAAAAATTGTTTCTGATGACTATAACATCAAATTGGTATTAATACAATAAACAACGATAATTATATGTTAATATGCCAAACATAGTTTTGACATTATTTTTTATTTACATTTTTTTAACATCATTTGAAAAGGATAAACAAATTTCAACTAGATAATATAGCACTTCTCAATATGACACTGACAAAAGAAAATTGTTAAAGAGAAAAATTCAAACAGCACTCCTCAGTATAAGAATAGTATGATTTCAATCATCGTCCATGTCCACTTCCATGGAATTGCAACAGCTTATTCCTCGACAATCCGTGCACGCATCTGTGCACACTATTCCCTGTCTTTTGCATATACATTGCAGAGTCGCACATTGACTCTTGATACAGCCACATTTCACAAATTTTAATAAATGATCTGGTGCTGGTGCTTGACTCATTCTAATGGGAGCCAATCTTCCATCTTTCACTTCAAATCCCCACTGTAATGGATCCATATGAATACCCATCCACTGCTGCACCTAATGATATACTCTGAGCGAATGAAATTTACAGGCATCCTCTGTAGGAGGCAAGACTTCTAGTTTCACATGTATTGTTGATTTTGTTGCCTTTGAAGTGAAAGTTCGAAGTCTCATATCATGTAGTGTACTGTCTCCTGTTATTCCTCCATACAACTCTATAATAGCATGAAGACCAGCATTTTCAATTTCTTCTGTTGATTTTTGTGAAGTTTGGAATACGGCAGCACTTTCTTTGAAGCTGCCTGATTTTCTTAGCAACTTTATGGAGTCACGTTTTCCTAATCCAAATGGTTTGGAGGTGGTATCACATCCTAATACGGCGTGAGCAAATAAGATGTGAGAGCAGACGTCATTACCTAAAGCTTTTGCTAATTTCCTAATATCATACACAGTTATGTTTTTGGAAGATTTCTTAGGTTCTGGGCAAGGGAAAATATCAAATTGGTTTTCTTGAAAATGATGAAGGAGTAGTATGAGAAGATCGGTGTCCTCGCCAACAATGGCTGTAGGATGAGTTTTGGCCGACTCAATAGCCTCCAAAACGACCATGAAGTCTGCATCACTATGAGCTTGCTTTGTTTTACACCCAGCTTCTTGTAACTTTTGCGATAATTGATCAATGAAGGCTTGTTTATTTCCATTATTACTCAGAAATAATTGATTCTGGATGGCGATGGAGGTAGAAGTTATGAAATTTACTTTAGGTCCTACAATACCTCTGTTTCTTTTTAGATGGGCTTCTGATTTTGTAGAAAACGTATCTCCATATCCGTTGAATACTATTATTGCCTGGCCATACTTTGTTAGCACATATCTCTCATAGGCACAAAGCAGCTCATGGAATGTCTGATTCGGACTCCAAGGAAGGCGATGTAGTAACCACCCACCATCAATGACGAACTGCATATTTTCGGGCATGTTAGCAACGGCTGGTACTTGCTCTTTAATATAATTGGCAAGCTGCGACTTCCCAGATTCCCTCATAAGTCCATGCTTATTGAATAAACTAGCTGGGTATGAGCAAAGCTCATAACGAAACACCTCCTGCAAATCCACGCCACTAGTCTGAGCACAAAGCAACAAGCGCTGAAACAATAGTTCAGGATCCATAACAAAGGTTTCTTCTTTCAATTTAACAGATTGAGCTGATTTCATTACCTTCACCTGGTTGCTTTTTCTGAAAGAGAACTCAGAGACTCTTTTGTCCATCATCTCATTAAGAATTCTATTTCCAATTTCTTCTGCAAGTTCAGGATTAACATCACTGCCATAAGTAACACCCGTGACAATGTTACGCAGGTTGCTGTCTTGCTCAAAAACATTGAGCTGTTCTACATATACCAGTACTTTCTGTGTATCTCCTTTATCGCGTTCAATTCTTGAACTGGTCATAGTAACATGTTGCTCACTTGCTGCATGCTTCACTGAAGCAAAGTCCTGCATGCATTCATTCAAATGGGCGCAAATAGGGCGTGACATAACCCAGACAAGCTGCTGCTGTTCTGTCATACCTTTTCCATGGGTCATTCCGCCGAATCCTTTTATATTCTTCATTAGAACTTGTTCAATTACCAAATCAGTGGAAAGGCCACCCCAAAACCTATCACTTCTTCGGACAACATGCAGACCATTTGTAAATGCCGTGTATACATCAGGAGCTTCAAATTCAAGCTCAACCATTCTCTCATAATACAGTCGTGCAGAACTGGCATATAAATTATGGCCACATGCTGCAAAAAAGGTAGCATCTCCTTTACCATTGCAAGATGTAGATGCCAATTTCCTGTTCTTTCAGCTTTTAAGAATTGTTTCAGGATGTTGACCATTTGCTGCAGCTGAACGTTCAAAACGAAGAACTTCTGAATAGGAGCTGCAGAATCCCATATGATTTACTGCTTCAACTACAAATCTCGAGCTTGTGTTGTCATGTAATTGAACTGCCAGCCCTAACTGCAATGGTGCAACTAAGACTCGTGGGCGCACAGCTTGCATAATTGCCTGTCCTATAGAAGCTACTTTTCTCTCTCTGTTGGTTTTATCAGTAACAAAAACTGATAATAAGAGCCTTAACGAATCAGGAATATAGCTCACATTATAGTCAACACTACTCATGTTTTCAATGGGTGGATATGTTTCTGGTTCTACAGGGATGTCTTTAATATCATTTCTTATTATTTCAGCAGCTGCCATAAGGAGATTGTTTCGATCCTCTTCAACATCTTCATGGCTATGACTGTGGTACTCTTGCAATACATGAGCAGCTGTACTTTTAAAAGTAACGACATCAGCAGTCCCTGCAACTGTTCCTATGAAGATTTCATCTTCAAAATGCTCTTTGAGTTTTTGTTTCATATACTTCGAACTGTATGGTTCGCTATCTTCTGGCAGTAATTCTCGCATTTTATTAACAAGTTCTTTAACAGTAGTTTGTTCTTCATCATTTTCCTCCATGTATTTAACTACTTGAAGAAAGGTTTCCTGGCGAACTGAGTCCTCTGGTCGACCTGAAGATATTGGAGGGTTTTCAGTGAACTGCCCGGGAATGAATTATCCAGTATAAAAATTGACGTAACACTGTTTATGGTAGCATGCATCTACAGCATGTTAATCAGACACATTTTGGATACGTCTCTTAACTTTGTCTGCCCATTCATCATTGCGTTCGTTGCATTTTTGTAAAACTGATGATTTGAATTCAACTGTTCGTGCATTAAACAACGCATTTATTTTCCTCTCCCTGAAGTATAAACTTAACTCAGTACCACAGAAAAAAACAATTTTTTCTAAAATCAAACGGGGTTTCACACGACCGTAGAACACGAGAAGTTGTGGGATCTGATTCTTTCTCCTGGAACGGAGTTTTCAAGTTAACAAAACGCGCTCTACATTTCTTGTGAACTTTCTGCCAAACACAAACGTGAAACTTAGATATTTTCTCTCCTTGCATGTTTTTGAATTCCAGTCACTCCTCTTTCAGTGAGTACAGATACATCGTCATTTTCTTGAAACACCACTTCACAAATGAAACACTTTTCTACGTCCATTTTCACTGTATCTCACAGCAACTCGCAAGAACCTGTAACACATAAATGAAACATTTTTGATTAACAAAAAAACAAACAATAACAACAAAGTTACAAAACAAAACACAAACAATAGCAAACTTTTTATTTCAAAAGTTAATTGTAATATTTACGTTCCTTCACACTTTGTCATATAAGTCAACTAAAAAATTATACAAACTTTGTCTATCTGACATATTCCGCGATTATTTGATATTATGGTCATCAGAAACAATTTTTGATGTTAATTTTGACTTTCCCGTCCCTAAAAACATATAAAATGATACCACACATGGGCATATAAACAGTTATACCCTATATCTCAAATAATGGGCAGCCATTTTGAAAAATCCGCCATATTGGATTAACGCTTCATCATAGAGTGCTAGACTTTTCACCATCGTTTTCTACGGAAAAATTTCAATAACAATCCACTCACAGAAATTGTATTACAATGAGTTCTAGGTTCCGCAACAAATTGACTAGTCTAGTCTGTAATGCAACTGGTGCTCATGCAAAGCTCTCTGATACGTTCGGGTTGAGTTCACGCTATATAAAGCAAAAAAAAAAAACAATATCAATCCACTCATTCCAAAATATTAACATTTTGAGACCTAACAACTCACCATTTACCACATTGATCTGGACCACGTTCTTGTTTCCAAAACTATTAGCAATACAAACTCAAGTCTCTTAAATCCTGTGATGTTGCAAATTGGCATCTGACATTATTTCCAGTCCTCACTGCACGCCTAAAGAATGGAATCAGGAAAAGATGGCTTGACACATTATTCACTCTGGCATTCACATCACTTTTAACCAATCATAGACAATATCACAGTCTCCTATTGCATAAACCCTGCCACAAATGCCAGCCTTTCTTAGCACACAAACAAATAAATTGTTCAAAAGCCAGGTTTTAGCCTCTATAGTCCCGAAAAATATTATATTTGTATGATTCAATGGTCAAATTTAAAAGCGAATTCCCACGTTTGTAGTTACAGCTTTTAGCCAGCTCAAACTCCCTCTACTAATTCAACCAACCATCCATCCATTAGGTGCTCCCCTTTAGCAATATTCGTTGCCATAACTCTGCAGTCCCTCTGCTCCTCTTTTAAGCTTAGTGCATGATATGACACTGCATGGTCCTAAAAGGCAATGTATTCAAGAGAAACAATCTCCTTGTAGCCCTGATGAAGTTTGTCAGTAGTTTTAAATGAATGCTAATCACCACAGCTGCTCATAAAGTAATTTATTCTATTTTTTTTAAATGCATACATACATTTTATTCATTGAGGCTTTAAATTCGTTTTCATCGATGTATGTAGTTTTCTAAAAAATCTTTGAACTGGAAAAAATTATACGATATACATGTATTCTTAAATCTATGTTGTTATGATCATTTTTATGACCCAGTAAAGACTACTGAACTGAAGAGAAACAATCTCCATAGTAAAAAGCAACTTCCCCAAATGATGGTTTCTGTTTATAATGGGCTCGAACTCCCATTATCTCTGCCACCAACCATCCAGTCATTGCACGCTCCCACTCGGCGCTAATCATTACAGCTGCATCACCGCCACTCTCCTCCTCTCTCCAGCTTCAACCATACTATAACACCTCTTGACGCAGAGGCTTTCCTTACAAGGGCTGACATTTCAGAGCTCTCTCTTGTAATCTTCTCCTTCATGCTAACTACTTCCTAGGCGAAAATCTGAAAGTCAAAAGAAGTTTTTTCATAATGTTATTCCTCATTCCTACTGGTCATTTTCACTTGTGAAATTTGTTGTCCCAAGGTTTGACTACACTCCTCACTGGACTCGAACTCCCATTGTCCATTGCAACTATCATCAAGTCATTATGGGGCATATGTATGAAGTGCAAAACACACAAGATGATGGACGGAATGCTGCACATTGGCGAACATTCACCCCCAGTCACAGATCTGGGTTTAATCCATCGTTATTTTGCTTCACCACGCCACCCCAGTTCAGACATAGCCATATGCAAATCAGTCTTGACCCTGTGCCTCATGGGAACAGTCCAGACCGAACTGCCAAGCCATGTCTTCCCTGGACCGGAATCAAGCATCCTAGGACCGGTTTCAGGCTATCAGCCTTCATCAGCCAGGATAGCTTGACTCCAGTTGCGTAGTGAGCACGGGACCCACATCTGGGCATACCCTTCCCACTTAGGGCGAAATGCAAAACACACAAGATGATGGACGGAATGCTGCACATTGGCGAACATTCACCCCCAGTCACAGATCTGGGTTTAATCCATCGTTATTTTGCTTCACCAGGCCACCCCAGTTCAGACATAGCCATATGCAAATCAGTCTTGACCCTGTGCCTCATGGGAACAGTCCAGACCGAACTGCCAAGCCATGTCTTCCCTGGACCGGAATCAAGCATCCTAGGACCGGTTTCAGGCTATCAGCCTTCATCAGCCAGGATAGCTTGACTCCAGTGGCGTAGTGAGCACGGGACCCACGTCTGGGCATACCCTTCCCACTTAGGGCTGAAATGCAAAACACAAAAGATGATGGACGGAATGCTGCACATTGGCGAACATTCACCCCCAGTCACAGATCTGGGTTTAATCCATTGTTATTTTGCTTCACCACGCCACCCCAGTTCAGACATAGCCATATGCAAATCAGTCTTGACCCTGTGCCTCATGGGAACAGTCCAGACCGAACTGCCAAGCCATGTCTTCCCTGGACCGGAATCAAGCATCCTAGGACCGGTTTCAGGCTATCAGCCTTCATCAGCCAGGATAGCTTGACTCCAGTGGCGTAGTGAGCACGGGACCCACGTCTGGGCATACCCTTCCCACTTAGGGTGAAATGCAAAATGCAAAACACACAAGATGATGGACGGACTATGCCCAGACGTGGGTCCCGTGCTCACTACGCCACTGGAGTCAAGCTATCCTGGCTGATGAAGGCTGATAGCCTGAAACCGGTCCTAGGATGCTTGATTCCGGTCCAGGGAAGACATGGCTTGGCAGTTCGGTCTGGACTGTTCCCATGAGGCACAGGGTCAAGACTGATTTGCATATGGCTATGTCTGAACTGGGGTGGCGTGGTGAAGCAAAATAACGATGGATTAAACCCAGATCTGTGACTGGGGGTGAATGTTTGCCAATGTGCAGCATTCCATCCATCATCTTGTGTGTTTTGCATTTCGCCCTAAGTGGGAAGGGTATGCCCAGATGTGGGTCCCGTGCTCACTACGCCACTGGAGTCAAGCTATCCTGGCTGATGAAGGCTGATAGCCTGAAACCGGTCCTAGGATGCTTGATTCCGGTCCAGGGAAGACATGGCTTGGCAGTTCGGTCTGGACTGTTCCCATGAGGCACAGGGTCAAGACTGATTTGCATATGGCTATGTCTGAACTGGGGTGGCGTGGTGAAGCAAAATAATGATGGATTAAACCCAGATCTGTGACTGGGGTGAATGTTTGCCAATGTGCAGCATTCCGTCCATCATCTTGTGTGTTTTGCATTTGTATGAAGCCCATTTCCCGTTCGCAAACGGGCCGATTCTCAGAATCGGCCCGTTTGCGAACGGGAAAAAGCCTTTTGGGATGTATCACCCCAAAAGGCCCTCGCAAAATAGGGAATCGCAAAATTAGCGTTCCCTATTTTGCGAATGCATTTAAGGAATCGCAAACTGCGATTCCTTAAATGCGATGTAGAAAGCACCCAAGGGGCATATGTATCAAATACCGTTATTGCGATTCTCAAATAGCGATTTTTAGAGAATCGCTATTTGAGAATCGCAAAACGGGATGTAATAAAAAATTCGCAAATATTTTGCGATTCCTTGGCATTCCTTAATTGCGACTCGCAAATTGCGAATCGCAATTAAGGAATACCTTCCCATTCATTCCTATGGGCCTAGAGGCCCATTGAAATGAATGGGAAGTCATTCGCAATTTGCGAGTACCCATTAGGTACTCGCAAATTGCGCATGCAATTTGAAGGGTGCAAGGGTGTCATAAGGACACCCTGTGGCACCCCTGAAATGAGCATGTGTGCACATGTGGCACACATACATGCCCTAAGGGCATGTATGCGCACCACATGGCACTTTGAAAAATGCCAAAAGTGCATTTTCAAAGAAATGCAAATTACCACCAACTTGAAGTTGGTGGTAATTTCGCGATTTCTTAAGGAGAAATCGCACAACTTGGGTGCTTTCTACATCGCATTTAAGGAATCGCAATTTGCGATTCCTTAATGCATTCGTAAAATAGGGAATCGCAAATTTTGCGATTCCCTATTTTGCGAGGGCCTTTTGGGATGATGCATCCCAAAGGCTTTTCCAGTTCGCAAACGGGCCAATTCTGAGAATCGGCCCGTTTGCAAACGGGAAATGGGCTTCATACATAAGCCCCCAAGTTGTGCGATTTCTCCTTAAGAAATCGCAAATTACCACCAACTTCAAGTTGGTAGTACTTTGCCATTTCTTTGAAAAATTCACTTTTTGGCATTTTTCAAAGTGCCATGTGGCGGGCATACATGCCCTTAGGGCATGTATGTGCGCCACATGTGCACACATGCTCATTTCAGGGGTGTAACAGGGTGTCCTTATGACACCCTTGCACCCTTGAAATTGCATTCGCAATTTGCGAGTACCTAATGGGTACTCGCAAATTGCGAATTACTTCCTATTCATTTCTATGGGCCTCTAGGCCCATAGGAATGAATGGGAAGGTATTCCTTAATTGCGATTCGCAATTTGCGAGTCGCAATTAAGGAATGCCAAGGAATCGCAAAATATTTGCACATTTTTTATTACATCCCGTTTTGCGATTCTCAAATAGCGATTCTCTAAAAATCGCTGTTTGAGAATCGCAATAACGGTATTTGATACATATGCCCCTATATGCTTTCAAGTGGCGCTATTTGTTACTATCCCTATAGGTCTTAGTCATAAACAAAACCTGTATATTATAGTTAGAAATTGGGTCTATAGTTGGCAGAGTTATGCACCTTGTCCATGTAGGGACCACAATCCTAGTCGGGGTAAACTAGATACACACTAAAAGATAACCTCTGGTAGCTTGGCACAGAACAGTCAGGCTTATCTAAAGAGGCAATGTGTAAAGTATTTGTGCAAAACACACACACACAGTAACACAATGAAAACACCACAAAAATACTCCACATGGATATAGAAAAATGAAGAATACTTTTATGAGTAAACAAAGACCAAAACTACAAAAATCCAATAAGTAGAACTGGAGTTATGAATCTTTAAAGAATAAAACAAAAATAGTGCTTAGAAGTCAATAGCAATAGGGTTACTTAAGGTCGTTCTAGACTGGGGTAAATCCAAAGTTCAGGCCGACCACGATGGAGGGCAGGCCAGCTACAGGACTCGGGCAGGTCTCACTGAAAAAGTACCTTGGCTGGAGCAAGCCTCAACATCGTAGACTTGATGCAAGGAGTCAAGGAGGCGCCGCATCATCGTCGGTCCCGTGGATGGAAGCGAAGCATCGGCACCGATCCGCGCATTCAATGGACACCCCTTTACGATGCAGACACTGCATTGTCATCGAGCAATGCTGTCCATCATCATCGAGCCGCGCAGTCCGTTGAGTCGATGTCATCGATCTGCGTCAAAGGGCAATGCTTCTGTTCCCATCGGCACAGAGTCATCACTGCTTCGAATTTGATGGCTCTGGACAGCAGAAATCACCTTTAAAGGGCCAAAGACTTGATTGGCACCACTTGGCTGGGCAGGACTCACAGACATCAGAGTCCAGGTGCTGTTGCAGAGTTGAAGGAAGTATTTGATGGCCCTGAGACTTCAGAACAGGAGGCAAGCCCTTCGAGTCACTCTGGGTTCAAGTGAGATGGGTCCAGTCCTTGTTCTCAGCAGGGCAGAGATCAGCAGGAAGCAGGGCAGCTAGCAAAGCAGAAAGCAGCTCCTTCAGAGCAGCAGTCAGGCAAAGTGGCAATCCTTGTGGTACAGCAGTCTTTACTCCTGGAAGAGTTCTTTACAGGTCCAGGAGTGTATTGTCTTGGTAGGGTCAGAGCCCCAGTACTTATATCCAAATGTGCCTTTAAAGTGGTGGTGATTTCAAAGAAGGCCCTTGAAGTGCACAGGGCCCCTTTCATCCCAGCCCAATCTGCTAGTCTATCTGTCGGGGGTAATCAGCCCTTTTGTGGGGGACACAGGACACTGCCTATTCAGGTGTAAGTGTCAGCTTCCCTCCCCTCTTCCTGCCCAAGAAGAGCTATCAGAATATAGATGAATGCGGATGAGTTCTCGGTCACACACATCCTTCCTGTGTTTGTGGCTGTCTAAAGGGAATGCACAAAGTGTAGCAGTTACCCCAGTGGTGGCCACTACTTAACGGGGGTAGTGAGGTGAAAGGGGGGGTAAATGAAAAAAGAAAATAGCACATGCCTGCAAGCTGGCCGCCGCCTCTCGGTCCTCTTTCACTCCAGGAGCAGGAAGGAAGCAGGAACCAGGAAGCACCCAGGCTCCCAGTCTCTCCTAGCCAATCACAACGCTGCCTTACAGCAGTGGTGTGATTGGTCTGAGCACCATGGTTCGGCACTCAGAGGGACTGGGGGCCTAGGCATGTTCTTCACCCAGGCTGTAATGCCTGAGATGGCCGGCCAAACATTCCTACGCACTTAAGAGAGTGCCATCACTGTTCCGGTGACGTCCAGCCCTACCCCGCCCCTAACCAGGTGAGACAAAGATGGAAAAATAAAATGATAATAAGGTTTGTTATTATCATTTTATTTTTATTTTTTTCAACTGCTCACAGAATAGTGGGGCAACGCTCCTCCGCCTTAGTGGAGGAGCCGCCCCTGTGTCACCCACCCCAGACGTGTGACAGCAGATGCTGATTGCAATCCATCTGACGGAATTACTGAACAGTATCTTAAGGGTAGCTCAGTACCCTAGGGCCTGGAAAAAGGTATCCGTCCTTCCTATTCTAAAGAAACCATCACTAGTTCCTACTATCACTAAGAACTACCGTCCAATATCTCGCCTGCCTCTCCCCATGAAAATCTTAGAAAAGGCCATTAACAAGGGTCTCACAATCTATCTGGATTCCACCAAAATTCTGAAACCCTCTCAACGTAGCTTTAGGCCAAAACACACACGGAATCTGCCCTAGTGGTTGCAACCGAGGAGATCCGCAGGCTTGTGGACGAGGGAGGTAGGGCAGCCTTTATTCTCCTAGACCTCTCAGCCACATTTGATACAGTGAACATGGGGTTCTTATCAGTCTGCTTGAGGGGTTTGGGATAGGACGTTTGGGTTTGTGTTTGGGGAGAACACTTAGTTCTGAAACAGTACATGGTGGCCGGCTGATCTTGGCCCATTACCCTTCTTGGTCCAAAAGGTAAAAAACCTAGGAATCCTATTTGATGAGCATCTAAACTTCTCAGGTTAGATCAATTGCATTATATCTTCTTGTTTATATTTAATTAAAATATAAAAAAAGGTTTTCCTGTTTATTCCCAGCGAATTGCAAAAAATGGTGGTGGTAGCTCTGATCCTATCAAGGATAGATAACTGTAACGCCCGACTAAACAAACGGCTTGAGTCGAAATTACAATCTTTGTAGAGCTCAGCAGCTTGGTTACTAATCCTGAAGCTGCCTAAATTCAGTTCCGTCTCCAAAAAGATCCAGGATCTGCATTGGCTGCCAGTGGTGAACAGAGTGAAATTTAAGACGCTCTGTATGGTTCAAAAGGCTTTGCATAGCTTTGGCCGCTTATTGTATTGTATTGTAATTGCATTTATATAGAGCTTACTCCCCCTGACGAGGCGTCGAAACGCTTTATCGGTGAGTAGCACGCTGCTCCGGAACCAATAAAGGATTAGCAGTGAATTAGTATAGTGAAATATGAAGTCATTTGAGTGGTGGGTATTTTAGTCTGTTATTTGGATTGAGCAGGATAGTGGAGGGATAGAAGAGGGAAAAGGTTGCATTTATATAGCACTTGCTATCCCTGATGAGGTGTTAAAGCGCTTTTTGGTGAGTAGGACGCTACTCTGGAACCCAAATAGGATTAGTGGGAATTAGTACAGGGAAATATGAAATTAATTTTAGTGGTGGGCATGTTAGTCTGTTATTTGGATTGAAAAGAAATAGTGGAAGAATAGAAGAGGGAAGGGTCTAGAACTCTAGATTTATTTTTTGGGGTGAATTTCATAGCAGTAGGAGGGGGTTTGGGATGCGTAAAGGGGCAGGTGGAGGGGAAAGAGTCAGAGGGAAGGGTTTAGAAAGGCTTGTTTGGGAGATCTGAATAGTAAAAGAGGTATGAGATGATGCAAGGCTGGGTAGAGGAGGGAAGTGTCTAGAAAGGGTTATTTTTGGGTATCATAGTAGTGGTATGGGGATTGGGATGAATGAGAGAGTTGAAATAGAGGATATATATTGATAGAGTTATAGGGTGAGAAATAGGTTAGTGCATTGGAAAGCGTAGTAGAATGAGGTTTGAGATGAGTCAGAGAGTGGAGGTAGAGGATATATTGAGAGCGGTATGGGGTGAGAAATAGGGTAGTGCATTGGAAAGAGTAGTTGAATGAGGTTTGAGATGAGTCAGCTAGTTGAGGTAGAGGATATATTGCAAATGGTACAGAGTGAGAATTAGGGTAGTGCATTGGAAAGAGCAGTAGAATGAGGCTTGAGATGAGTCAGAGAGTTGAGGTAGAGGATATATTGAGAGCGGTATAGGGTGAGAAATAGGGTAGTGTATTGGATATGCTGAATTAGAAGTAAAGTAATAAATATATAGATACATAAGTACATGGAATGTATATATATGCATAAGGAAGGTAATACATGTATATTAAAGATGCATTTAATAAACTCTGGCTTTCAAGTGTTGCTGTAATTTAATTTATTTGTTTTTATTTTTTGTAATTCAATAGTGAAGCAATTGTAGATAAATAGTTATGATAAAATATTAACTTACTTATGCAGTCACTTATATACATGTTAAAAACATCGGAAAATGTAACTAAAAGTCGTATGTACATTTGTTAAGCAGAACTAACGAATATCTATATTTTTAAAAACATAATTATACATGTTTATATAAAGAAATACACATATGTAGGTACATATCTATTGTTCAAATAAATGCTTATATACAAGGGATATGCTGTATATTTCTGTTTGCGTATGGTGGGTATGTGGGGAAGAGACAATTCTTGAGTAGTTTTCTGAAGATAAGATGGTTATCCGTGGATCTTATGTTGGGGGTAAAGAGTTCCATAGTTTGGCTCCATGGTATCTTTTCTTGCACGTTGGGATTTTGAGGTGAGGTGCCACTCTAGAGTGGAGTTTCCCTTGTTGAATGTATTTGGTGATTTTATTCCTGATGAAGAGTGGTCCTGTTCCACGTATCGCTTTGTAGGTGAAACAAAGCAGCTTAAATGTGGATCTTCTTGCAACCGGTAACCAATGCAGGGCTTTCAAGGCAGGGGAGATGTGGGCTTGCGGCTTTATATGTAAGAGTAGTCTGGCAGCAGAGTTCTGAATCTGTTGTAGTCTTTTCATAGTCATTAAAAGTGATCCATGGTAGAGGCTATTGGCATAATCGAATTTGGACAGAACAAGAGAGATGGTAGCCTGGACCTTGCGTGGAAATCCCAGATGGGGGAAGATTTGTCGCAAAGTTTTTATAGTAAAAAAGCTTGATCTTGCTAGTTTGTCCACTTGGGCATTCATTGATAGATTGAAGTCCATGGTCATTCCGAGGTTTCTTACTTCCTTCGATACTTTAGGCGGTGTTCCCAGATCATCAGGCCAGGCGGCGAGTGGGTCATGATTTTTCCAATTGCCACACATGAGTATTTCTGTTTTGTAAGCATTCAATTTGAGATGGCTCCATTGATCCACGGCTCTGAGACAACTGAAAATTGGTGAGTTTGTAATATCTTTGGGGCAATCCAGCTGAAGGAGTATTTGCCTGTCATTTGCATATTTATAGCATGTGAGGTGAAATTGATTGATCAGTACCGGTAATGACTACATGTAGATGTTGAAAAGCATGGGCGAGATGATAGAGCCTTGATGGACCCCTGCTTTTGTGAAGTACGGTTTGGACAAGAATGGGGGGGGTATAGATGACATTAGTTCTGTTGTGAAAGTAGGATGTGATCCAGTCTAGAGCAGTCCCCTCTATGCCGGCTTCGTAGAGTTTTTGTATCAGAGTGTCATGGTCAACCGTGTCAAAGGCAGCCGAGAGGTCCAAGAGAAATAGTGCAGCAACCCCGTTGCGGTCAACTGTGTTCTTCAGGTGGGGGTGTGTGGTCTCGCCAAGCAGCAAGATGGCCACTCGCTGAGAGGGCTCTGCCGGCCGAGACAGTATCTGTCACTAACCCTGTGATGTGAGAACAAGCAGCACCTAATAGAAAACCTGGCTAGCTGACCAATTAAAGCTGCATCGGCAGAGCCGCGTTTTATGGGTGCCGAGGCCCACAACACCACTTGCTGAGAGACTGGCCTGTCGGGCCTTGCCGCGGACGAGACAAGAGATCGCCGCGCACCAGCTGGGGCGCTCCCGGACAAACGGTGAGGAGCGGGACGCTGGTGCGGTGAGCGGGGGCCGTCGTGACTAGACGGAGCAATGATGTACTGGAAGACCAGATAGTAGCTTTTCTGGCTCACTGACATACCGTGCTCTTCCCGCTGGGTTCCATCCTCGCCTGCGTGGTCCACGGCCCAGCTGTGTTGGGTGGTGTGCGATCCTTGTGGTGGGCCTTTGGACTGCGGTGAGAGGTCTGCTGCGAGGTGCTGAGCCTCTACTGTGGTGCGGAACGAGAGACTGCATGCATTGAAGAGCGGCCGGCATCCTGCTCCTGCTGTGGACCGGAGGGTGCGCTTTGACTGAGGCTTCGGCCGGGGCCATCTCCGCTACTGCGAGGCGGAGACTGCTATTAGTCGCTACAAGCTGCCGAAGAGGAGATCCGGAGGCCGCACGTGTGGTCTCGTGCCGTGGTGTGCGCGGACTGGCCTGCATGTGACGGAGAGGCTGTTGTGGACCGCACTCTCCCTGCTGGGCCCCGTCTTCACCTGCTGCGTGCTGTGGTCCGGTCGCGCATCTCCCATGCGACCAGCTAAGTTCTAGTGCTGAGAACACTATTAAGGTAAAGCGCTCCTGCTGGGAAGGCGGGCGGAGGTATCGCGCTGGGCCGAGATCGGAGCGCTGGCAATCCGACGCTCGCCAGCGGTGCCTAAGATTTGCTCCTTCAGGGACCAGGTTGCGGGGCCTGCGGGGTGCTGGACTGCTGTAACTGGCGGGATCGCATAGCGAGACGGGGCTCTCAGTGGAAGAGGGCCTTTGGACATGGTAGCTCTGGTCTGGGCCTGACTGGGTAATTGTTCACCTGACCTGCGTGGGGGAAGCTAAATCAGATCCCAAACGGGGGCTGTATCGAAAGTAGGCTGCCGCCACGTTCAAGCAAGGACACTCGGGTAGGGTCTTCACTGGGGCCTGAGTGGGACAGAGTGGCCAGGTGAACCATAGCTCGGCGCCGCAAACCGGGTCGGGACTCTGCGATAGTGCCAGACCTGTTCAGAACCCGGGAAAAATTGTGAAGGCTGCGGGCACAGGGCACATTCTCCAGAGCTGGCCCGTACGGTGGTCTACTGGACAGCGACACCTTGTCTTCCCAGTGTACCCACCTGACAGGCGACATGGGGAAAACCGACACAAAACAAACTAAGCTGCCATTTGAAAATAAACGACTCACACGCCACATGGACGATGAGCCAGACATCGAATCTGAGAATAGGGAGGGGGCTGGTGATTGGGGCGACAACCTCCGAACCCTCCTACTAGAGGTTAAGTCAAGCTTAAAAACAACTGATAACAAAATAGATATGCTCACATCTAGATTGGATCATGCCAAACAACAGGTTGACACTCACGAACTGCGCCTAAACAAACTTGAAAATCGCGCATCTGACACCCACGAGTTCCAAACTGAATCCCGAGAACAACTACTGAATATGGAAAAGGTTCTAGAGGTTATCAAGGCCAAAATTGAGGACCTAGAGGCTCGTTTCTGTAGAAATAACATTCGGATCACGGGGGTACCGGAAACCACAGCGATGGGCAAGATGGAGGACTTTGTGAAGACGCTGCTGCAAGAACTGTTCGGATTGGAGCTGTCTGGGATGTTTATCGTGGCGCGGGCTGACAGGTCTCTTGGTCCAAGGCCTCCAAGGGTGCTACACCTAGACCCATACTCGCGTGCCTGCTCAACTATCGGGATCGCAATGGGATTCTTCGCACCGTAAGGGGAAAAAGGGCAGATAATCCACCAAGGCAACCACATCTCCATCTACTCGGACTTTATCCCGGCTGTGCAGGCAGCCAGAAGGGAGTTTAATCCCGGCAAACGTCTCCTGAAACAGGCTGGAATTGCATACGCTTTTCTGTACCCTGCCAAGCTGAAGGTCACACATGAAGGCAACACACATCACTTTGCAGATGCAAAATCAGCCTTAAAATTTGCAAAGAACGCAGTTGGCACCAAACGCTCTGCCGCCACCACCGGGCGGGCTGACGCGGGGCTTAGCGACAACGAATAGACTCTCCGCATGCAGCTCGCTCATCGACCAGTGGCTGGCCCCAGGCTCATGGTAAAGCTAATTGCTGGGACGCTATATGACTGGAGGGCTGGTCCCAGTGCTACACTGGGCGCTTGTGAACAATGTGTATATTGCCACCCGAGTCCTCTTTGCCAATGCAGCTGGTTTCCTCATAAACCTCTCGGCCACCCGGCCTTCTGGCTGGGAGTTCGCCGGTGCCATCATGCCCCAAGGGAGATCTCCCGAAGTCACTGTTGTTATTTCACTGTTGGGGTATTGCTTGTTTTCAGGGGGGTGGGAGGTACTGTATGCACAACCTAATTGGGGGATTGGTGTGGGAGGTTTGGTAGAGTTTGGGTCACATTGCAGTTTTCAGCAGTATATTGTTCAAGTACCGAGTACATATATTTGGCTGGGCAGATAATCTCACTAAAATACAGATGGCCATACGCATCTAGTATAGCACAAAGTATCGCATTATCTGTGCATTGTCAGAAAATGCACGCTAGCATGGAATTCGGGTGCAACCACAGACAAACATACACCATGCTATGAACATACATGATTTCGCATAAATTTCTCACATGGACTATTAGCGGCTTGAATGATTACAGGAAAGCCCGACTTATTCAGGCTTATCTGATCAGACACAAGATCGATATATGTTACCTCCAGGAAACACATTTGAACAGTACATCACCTACTAAGCTGCAGCACAGATACTGGGGTAACATCTACTCAACCCGGAAACTACACCCCAAGGCTAGTATAACTCTGAACACTATCATGCAAGACAATGGGCTAATAGATATTTGGAGGAACTGGAATCCCGACAGTGCAGAGGGCACATGCATAACGACACAACATAACGCCTGGTCTAGACTTGAATACTGGCTGTTATCCAAAGACATAGCTACATGGACAACTGACGTCAGACTCCTACCCAGAACACTCTCTGATCACGCCCCCTGCCTACTTCAGCTCAGTATCCCATCATCGCCTGGTCGCGCATTTAGCTGGAAACTCCTGCCGCTTGCCCTATTAGACTTGGCGTTCCGGGAAGACAATAGGAAAGATATAACAGACTACTTTGCACTTAATGAGGGATCAGTGTCCTCGGTGGGTACACTTTGGGAAGCCTTTAAGGTGGTAATACGCAGGAGCTGCATTGCCAAGCAAGCTGGGGTATTGAAGTCCATCAGGCAATTGCTTAACACCCTAGACACTCAGATTAGAGATGAGGAAGCACTATATTACAGTACAAGCGATGTGTGCCATGTGGCATCACTACGAGCGAAAGTCTCTGAATATGAGGAAGAGGTGCAACATGAAGTGAAAATCTTGGGGAAATATACTCTAGCCAGGAGGTATGGGGAGGGTGACCGTCCAGGTAAAACCCTAGCCACCACTCTTAGGCCACCGCGTAACCAGCGCGAACCATTAAGAGGATCCCAGGAAGTACTTGAATACCTTACAAATTTATATTCCGCGCTATATTCCTCTACTGACCCAGACATATCGGCAGACTTAAAGCCATACTTAGGCTCCATAGAACTGCTATGGTTAGATGATACACACAGAGCATATCTGGACGAACCTCACACCATGGAGGATATCTTATAGGTCATTAACAGCTTACCAAATGACAAGGCCCCTAGTTTAAATGGTCTGACCACATCCTTTTAAAAAACCTATGGTGCGCCGTTGGCACCACACTTATTGAATGTTTACCAGGAGTCACTTGAGACGGGTCGTATGCCACTCACCATGCGTGAGGCGGTCATATTAACATTACTGAAACCTGGGAAGTTCTCGACCAACCGGGACTCCTATCGCCCGCTGTCACTTATAAACGTTGACTATAAAATCTACGCCAAACTCATTGCACAAAGGCTACAACCTCTCCTCCCCCTCATCGCCAGACCTGATCAGTCCGGCTTTATACCTGGGAGGTCAACTGCGCACAATCAGCATACATTCTTTGCTTTGCTTCACTACTTAAGCCCCCAAACACCTGCTTTAGCTGTACTACTGGACGCTACTAAAGCTTTCGATTACCTTGAATGGTCATAGTCATTCAATATACTGGCTAGGTTAGGCATTAGTTCATAATTTATTCGTCAGATCAAGCTCTTATATTCTGAACCGACAGCTCGGCTGCGAGTCAATGGCCTGCTATCTGAAAGTTTCCTTATTACACGGAGCACATGGCAAGGATGCCCCCTATCCCACTCCTTTTTGCAATCGCCATGGATCCCCTGGCAGCACGCCTCAGACAACATCATGCAGCTAGAGGATTGGGGTTTACATCCAGGGTGTTAGAATATAAAAAATATCTTAACTGTGTTGTTACATGTTGTTCTGCATAAGTTAGCATTCGCTGCACCATTTTATGTTTAGCCGCCATTTTGACCCATGGGCGAAACTGATCTCTCTGTGTCCCTACGAGAAGCAGCTTTGGTAATTTTCCTATTCTCCAAGGTTGGGCCCTGCTGTACTAATGAATACACTATTCTTATTAGCGCATACCTTTCCCACTAGATAGAGGCCTGCTCCCACTAGTCCAGTGATGGGCGCAGGCAGAACGACCTTGGCATGAAGATAGTGTGTGCCCGATCTCGGGATCGAAACTTATCCTTCTGTACCTCCTTTGTGTAGCTGCCTCCATCTGGAAATTTCCAGTCTGGGCGTGTCTTCTGGGGTTCTGAATCGTACATAATGTATCACCATGTTTTCTGATGTCAGTCCTCTCTGCAGCACCCCTAAGCGACTGTGCACACGGGTCTCCGCTCAAGTGTATCTGAATAAACATATACTTGGTTTGTATTCTCTACTGTCTGGCCGACTCTTCATTTGTATGGAAGGCTGAGAGGTGGTCGCGAGTGACCCGAGTGGCCCTAATCGTGTCACTTCCTTTAGTTGGCGCCCAAACAGGGACCCCATCGGGTGACCCATCTCCTCCCACGGACGGGTGGAGAGGTCGGGGCCATCGTCGGGTTAGACAGGCGGACCAGGGATCCCTGCACGAGAGAGTTCCTGAACTCACAGCTGGCCCGTTTGACCGGTCAGTGCCTCGCCCAGCGGTCATCCCGACTGGGGTCCTGAACGGCTAAACCCTTGGAGCTGACCGTTTGGTCCGAAGAGTCAGCAGTGGAGAATAAACTCGTTTGACCTGTGTGCACCAGGTGAGTTTGTTTTGGTTCTTTGTGGATATGGTACCATTTTGGTTTGTATTTGGTACGGTCTGAGGCCCGATTTTGGTACAAGGTGTTTGTGAACACTTCGCCAGGCAACATAACGAATTCAGCTCACTTTTGAAAATGCCTGGGTGCAGTAAGTTCTTGATTTCTTGTTATTGTTGTTGTTCTGCAGATGCTCAATTGGAAGAAAGTCAGCCGGCGCCTCCAGAAGGCACTCCGAACTTTGATATGTATATGAAGCATGGCCTTGGCCCTATTATGTTTACTACGCTATGGCACAAATATACGAGGGACACCGCCGAGTTGCAGTGGCAATTGATGGGCACTTATGATGAACAAAAAATTGGGTTTTTACAGGAGAAGTTGTTTGCGAGAAGAAGTAGACAGTCTATGTTTGATTCTCTTCGAACGTGGCAAAAGGAGGCTAAACAGAGGCGAATGAAAGCAGAGAAAGCAGCCCGGAAGGAGAGAATGCAAACATTGACTCAGAAGGCTATAGCACATGATAGAGAGAAACAAGAGATAGGAATTGAACGTGAAGATAGGAGGTTTCGATTGAAGATTGATAAGTCTTATGTAGCCCGAGAGGAAAATGATACTTTTGTGGAAGAATTGCTAGATACTAGACCCCCACCCCCATATGCCCCACAGAGGATATATCCTCCTATTCCCTCACAGGCCCAGCTACCCGGCTCTTCTGTCTCTGCCGTTTCTGCTTCTGTTGATCAGACTGCCTTGGCCACGGCACTTCCTGTCTTTTCTTTGTCCTCGCCGTCTGTGGCAACTGTGACTGTTAGTACTCCTGGCACACCTATTGCTTCGGCGTCTCTTTCACCAGCTCTTACACCCACAACGCAGCCGACAGTGACGTTAGTACCTGCTACTTCTGTTGCTTCCCCCACTGTGTTCCTCCATTCCCCGACATTACTGAGTAGTGGGACACCAGTACGTGGGTTTGAGGACAGAGATTGGCCGAAATTTAAGGAACGTATGGGGCGGACGTTAGTCCGATCCGATATGGGAGATTAGGAGAAAAAGGTGGTGGCTAATCAGGCTGCGCAGTGGGCCCGTAACCCCATTAACAGTGTGGAGGATGTGTGGAGTGTGATGAAAGATTATGAGCCTTTTGTACAACAACATGCATTCAAGCATATGTCTGCTACTTTGATCGGTCTTTGGGAGCAGTGTTTCAAAGATGCAGCACCACGGATTTTATATGATATTAAAGATTATGTATATGTCACTAATATGGAGCCTGGTCAAGTTTTTGGCAATGTTACAACGTTAGTTGCTTATCGGGATAGACTGCTTGAAAAGAGCAACTCCCGTATCTCAGTTTTCGATGCAGGAGGTTCATCCTATATATCACCCTGAAATACCAGAGCTAAAGGATCAGCACGATAATATTATTAGACAAGGTGTTGCGGCCCGTTTCCAAGAGCAATGGGTTTATACTCCGTGGAAAAGGAGTGAAGTTTTGTCCCTTAAGACTCAGTTACCTGACCCTAGGAAGAATCCTACTGCTTATTATAAAGAATTGACTGAGGCTGTCTCTTCAACAGTAATGACACTTGCTGATATTGAAATGTTTTTTGGTTTACTAGTTCCGGTTGATATTTGGAGACAACTACACACACAGGATCATGTTGCGGAATTGGGTGGTACCTGGGATCAAATTAAAGTATGGGATCAGTAGAGGAAGCCTGGTGAGAAGCCTAAAGCAGAGATACTTGCTTTGCCAGGCCGCATTATCACATATATGCATTCTCTTATGCCTCACAGAAAAGTGGATTGGGATAAGTTATCGGCATGCCGTCAAAAGAAAGATGAGAGTGTATCTGGTTTTTTCACTCAGTTTGAAGGTGTATTTCTAGATTATAGTGGACAGGATTTGTCGATCGAGGGTGGTGTGCGACTGTTTGTTAATAGATTTGTTTCCAATTTGCTTCCTGAGATTGCGACTCGATTACAGGCTTCCAAGAGCACCTGGTCCACCTCTCCCCCTTCTGTTATTTTGAATATGGCACAGTATTATGAGCACAGGGAAAATGAGGATAAGGAAAAGACGGAGAAGAAGCACAAGGATTTGAAGACAAAGGTGTTGTTGCAGCAGGCTTCTAGAGGGAGTGGTAGAGGACGTGGTGGTTTGGCCCAGCAGCATCCACGTACTAGCAGGAATACTACACCTGAGGGCCGAATCAGTGCGCATATTGTAAAGAGGAGGGACACTGGCGTAGCGAGTGTCCTGTGCTTTTGCAGAAGGTGGCGGTCCTGAGAGGACGAGGTTCTCCTGGACGGGGTCGTGGAGCTGGTGGCCAGGACATGGCTCAAAATGCTGTGGCCCCGCAGGGTCGTACTGATCAAAATTATTTTGATGACCCTCAGGGAGGACAGTATTATCATGATGATTACGACACAGATGAAGTGACAGGAATGTCTTACAGCTAGGACAGCCAGGGACAGAGTGAGGGACCAGTTCCGATACCTGTAGATCAACGTGGTCCGTACGTTAGGGCGGATGTGCATGGTTCAGCTAAGGAGTTTTTGGTCGATACAGGTGCGACAAACAGTTCTATTTCTCGTTCCTTGGTCCCTGGGGTGGCTCTGTCTGGCCATAATAATGTTTCGGTAGGTTTTTCTGGTGTACCGGTTGTGAGCCCCATTTCAAAACCCCTTGCGTTGAACATTGGTCCTTTCACTGTAGATTCGCCATTCTTGTTGATGTCTAACTGTGGAGAAAATTTGATGGGTTTGGACTTGTTGAAGAAATTGCATGCTACGATTTACTGCTCCCCGTCAGGTGTTTACATGACAATAGGTCCGGATGTGGTGCGCGCTACGCAGTGCCTGTCCAAAGATGCGCCTCTTCCTGCAGAGTTTAAAGACGTGCCGCCAACTCTTTGGGCGACAGGTGACACAGATGTGGGATTGTCACAGATACCGCCAGTTTCGATCCGAGTAAAAGACAATGCTATTTTGCCTTGCATTCCTCAGTACAAAATACCGCAGGCAGGTGAGCGAGCTTTATTGCTAATTGTACAGGACTTGATTGAGAAAGGAGTGGTTGAGGAGACGACTGCTAATGTTTGCAATAGCCCTATTCTTCCCATCCTCAAAAGGGCACCCTCGGGTTCCTCTGATGATCATGCAGATGTTTATCGCTTTGTGATTGACTTCCGGGAAGTTAATGAAATAGTGATTCCCCAGTTTCCGGTGGTCCCAGACATTACGACTCTTTTGACAATGATTCCTTCTTCTGCTACATACTTTTCTGTCATTGACTTGAAAAACGCATTCTTCAGTATTCCCATTCATCCTGACAGCAGGTATCTGTTTGGGTTCACCCTAGCTGGTAGAAGTTTTAGATTCTGTCGCGCTCCTCAAGGCTATACAGAGAGTCCAAGTATCTACAGTCAGGCACTGAAAGGTCAGCTGGATTCTTTGTCGCTCCCCACAGGTAATGTATTGCTTCAATATGTCGATGACTTGCTCATCGCCTCGGATACGGAACAAGGTTGCAGAGACAGTACGGTTAAATTGTTGTTACATTTAGCTCAACATGGCCATAAAGTATCCCTTTTCAAATTTCAGTATTGTCGACAGGAGGTCACCTACTTAGGTCACCTACTGTTGAAGGAGAGTAGGAGATTAACCCCTGAGAGCATCAGTACCATTGTTAAAATGCCCATTCCTCAAACTCAAAAAGATGCGTGCGCTTTTATTGGCATTACTTCCTACTGTCGCCAATGGATTCCAAATTATTCCCTATTAACTAAACCCCTGCTCGCTTTGACTACTAAAGATGTGCATGAACCCCTGCCTTGGACGCCTGAATGTCAGCAGTCTTTTGAGCAACTAAAAATTGTGCTTTGTTCGGCTCCAGTGCTTGGCACGCCTAACTATACCAAGCCATTTGTATTATATGTCAATGAGACAGCTGGTTGTGCGCTTTCTGTTCTAACACAAAAATTTGGAGATAAGCAACAGCTGTGTGCTTACTTCTCTGCTGTGCTTGACTCTGTTGCACGAGCCCTCCCGAGCTGTCTAAGAGCGGTCGCGGCTGTGGCTGTCTCGATAGGACAATCGGCTGGACTCGTACTTGATACTTACCTCACAGTCATGGTACCCCATGCTGTAGATACACTTTTGAACAAGACAAAGATGCAGCACCTCATCAGTGCATGTCTGACAGGGTATGAGCTGACTCTGTTTGCTCAGCACATTACGATCAAAAGATGTGCCACTCTGAACCCAGCCACGTTACTACCCCTCCCTTCTGAGAATGAGGAGATTGACATCCATGATTGTATCTTCCGGACGGAAGAAGAGACAAAAGGACGGGTAGACCTGACTGATGTTCCCTTATCTGATCCCCAAGGGGAACTATATGTCGATGGCTCTTGCTTTAAATTACCAGATGGTACTACAACTGCCGCATACGCAATCACTACGCTGCGTACGGTAGTTGAGACATCACAAGTTCCCTATCAGTCGGCCCAAGCGGCAGAGCTCATTGCCCTAATATGAGCCTGCGAATTGAGTGAGGGACTGGTTGTTAATATTTATACTGACAGCCAGTACGCCTTTGGAGTCGCCCATAATTTCGGGCGACTCTGGGCAGACAGATGGTTCCTTACTTCCCATGGGACCAAGATTCAGCATGGTCATCTTATCTATAGGCTTTTGTCTGCTTTGACACTCCCTAAGAAATTGGCAATAGTGAGGTGCAGCACCCATAGGAAAGTTACTGATGATGTGGGTAAGGGGAATGCTTTTGCAGATCAGACAGCTAAGGAAACAGCCTGAACGAAGATGAAAAGAATGTTCGTAGCAGGTTCCGCTAGGTGGGTGCCCGAGGCCACAATGTTTGAGGATACACTTGAGAATGTGAAGGAGATTCAGAGTGAGGCCACAGTGGAGGGATTAGCAGTGTGTCAAGAAAGTACAGCACAACTGAATGATGAGGGATGTTGAGTTGACAAGTCAGGGAAGCAAAGATGGATGTTGCCAGATGCATATATTCTTCCGGTAGTCACAATGGCCCATGGCCCAGCCCTCATCAGTGCTAAGAGTATTTGCAAGTTGTTAGACCCTGTATGGCAAAATGATAACATTTCGAAGACAGCTACACATTTAGTGAAGCACTGTATGGTGTGCATGATGCACAATCCTGGGAAGGGTCCCCCCACGCCACCTGGTAATTTTGCACCACCCACTTTCCCTTTCGAGGTCCTTCAGTTAGATTATATTGAATTGGACAGGGTCAACAATTTGAAGTACGTGTTGGTGGTTGTTTGTGCTTTCAGTAAATGGGTTGAAGCCTACCCCACCAAAGACAATACAGCCATAACGACTGCAAAGGTACTCCTAAAGGAGTTCTTTCCTCGTTTTGGCTTGCCCCGTTTGAACTGGAGTGATAACGGAAGTCACTTTAATGCCAAAGTTATACAGCTAGTTTGTGACGGTTTGCACATAAAACAGAAATTCCATGCTGCAAATCATCCCCAGTCAGCAGGTTTAGTTGAGAAGTACAATGGTAGTCTCAAACTGAAATTGGCAAAGATTCAGGAGACAATAGGGTTGCAGTGGCCAGATGCTTTACCATTAGCTCTTTTGTTGACAAGAACAACAGCACATTCTAGAACAGGATTGTCACCTTACGAGGTCGTGTTTGGACGCCCGGCAAATGTCTGGGGTGTCCCGCGCCCTCGTAAGTTTTCAGATATTGAATACCCGCTATTGACAGATTATCTGTACTGGTTAACTGAAAATTTGCGTTCTATTCACCAACAGGTCCGGGACACTCTCCCAGACATACCTGAGGGGCCCGGACACAACATTTAGCCTGGTGATTGGATTTTGCTGCATAATTTTCAGCGGAAGAAGAGCTTGGAGGCCCGGTGGAAGGGACCTGAACAGGTCCTTCTGGCCACCCGAACAGCCGTGAAAGTCGCTGGCAGAAAGAACTGGATTCATGGCACTCACTGCAGGCGAGTGCCCCTACCTTTACCCTTTGACCAATGGGTCGCTGATGGAGTCGGGGATACTGAGTGTGAAAAGGTGCCGCAATTCATCCCCTTCAGCAATGGAAAATTGACGTGGACCCAAATGGATGCAGAGAATGATGACGTGTTAAATGCAGCGGTCCCTCTAGAAATTCGAGTGATTAAGGAGCCGCTCTTCATTGACCACTCTGTGCCCGGAGTCACCAGGTACAATTTGCGTCCTCGGCTGAGGGATAGTGCACCAAAGGAGAAGTCAGATTAGTTAGGGATGGACTGTGTATGTTAGGGTGTGCTTTGCTATAGCACCAACGGTGTTAGTTTAGGGCATCGTGAGATTGGTGCACTGTTCTGACATTGGACAGGATAAATCGAACATGCTCCCTAGGAGGGGGGTACATTATCCTGCGCGACGTGGGATTCATCATGAGCTTAGGACTGAGCAAGCTCCACCGCCGGTGCTCAAGAGCACCAATGTTGATGAACAGAAGGAGACTGTACCAGTGAGGCTCTGACGGACACTGGGAACACTTGCCTTTGCTATTAGTTTTATTGCATTCCTTTTCTTGCTTCATAATGCATCCGTTTGGTCGACCTATTGAGGAGGAGGAACAGCCGTTTGCATCACCGCGTTTAGCGTGGGGTTGGTCAAGAAAGAGTAAAATGGTTTTCATATCAATTGTTGTGATCACACTAATGATAATACTTGGAATATCCTGGTTTCTAGAGGAGAAGTATCCTGTACACTCTTTGGTTGGTATGACGCCCACTCCCCCTGAGCATGTTTTTGTCACTTTGGCTCCACACAAAGCAGCGCATAGGTTGTCCTATACCGATAATGTTTTTATACAAATGTTGCATCAAGTTCATAATGTGTCCAATACAAATAATTGTTGGGTTTGTGGATTGCGCCCCTCAGTTACTCATAAGAGCAACAATTTGTTGTCCCTGCCATTTTCATATATTGGTAGCTGTGAAGGTTGGTTTGAATTGTTCGTAATGGTGCCCTATCATTTCCAACTCTCTACTCTGGTTATGACACCTGCTGATTCTCGCACTGTGTTAGAGTACATACGTTTTCATCACGGGTTTACTCCCATAAGGCTGGCAGGACAAGAGGCTTTCGGTACATTGCCCCCAAATTCCAGTATGAGCACATATGAAAAGCTGCAGAACGAAACATGGCTTCAAATGGAAATGGCTGATTTCCAAAGGTTCAACACCTCTGAGTATTTTCAATCTTTCCAAGCTTACAATATTATTACGGACAAACCGATGCCAGTGTCCGTGGTCAACACAACAGCTAGTTTTTGTGTCCAGGGGACTGGGGAGGTAAAGGTGGGGGAGAGTAACTGCAATTCCACCTACAGACTGAACACGATCAATAGTCCGCCTTTGATCCTACCCGAAAATGTTTATTTTGTCTGTGGTTCCCAAGCTCACGTCTGGCTTCCGAGGGGATGGTCAGGCAGATGTTACCTCTCGTTTCCCCTCCCCCCTGTGTATGTTGCCCCGCCCAATTATCATAAGGATCATCAGTTGCAGCGTAGGAGTACATACTTGCCCCGAGTCAGAAGGGTTTTTGACACGAAGGATATAGATCAGACAGATACCACTGCACAACAGTTTGAGGATGCCATAAAGGGTCTCCTACCCTTTTGGGGCCCCATGGATAATAGTTTTCGAATTCGTTGACTAACAAGAGTAGTGGAGGGTGTTATAAATACAACAGCCCCAGATGTGTTTAGCAAGCACATCCACCCAGCTGCCCCAGATGTTTTCGGTGATCAGTGCGTTTTTATCCGTGTTCGCTTCTTCTTGCTGGCTGTGAAGGGGTACAGGGTCCCATGATGCCTGACCCCAACATGGCCGACATTGGTGACTTCTTCCCCCTTGCTGAACTTTTACCTACTCAACCCTTCCTGGACTGTGCCTGACCTCAAGAGGACTTCTAGATCTCTTTATGACCATGGCCTCCCTCCACCCCCCACACCACTCTTACATTCCCTGAGGACACATGACCTCTTTCCTGACAGCGGAGTTCGAGGATTTGTCCGACGCCCGGTGGAGCTGCTCTGTTCAGCTAATGAGGAGATCGGACTTAGTTCACCCCCTGACCGGCACCTGCCCAGCCGGACCTTGGGCACAGTTTCTCCCTGTCTTGCCCACCCTCCCCCTCTCCCACCCACGTTGGTGCTTCCTTGAGAGCTAAAGGGGAGACTGGCCTCGGACTACCTCACTGGCCGTCACCTACCCATTCGGTCTTTGGGCTGACTTTACCTCTGTCTCTTATTCCTTCCTCCCCCTCGTCCTCTCCCTCTCCCTGAGTGAATTTACTATTTGCATAGTTACAACTCTAACCACTAGTATACGCAGTAGTTCTTTGTACTTAATATCACTATTTTGTGATTCTGAGCTCTCCCGTTTGCATCTCTCTCCTAAGTGACTCTACAATGTATACATTTCCTTTTCTGCTATCTGTTTCTCTTCTTTGTGGGACTCTTCAACTCGCTGTCTCCCTCCCTCTGTCGCCCCTGACCCTTGCCTTTCGCGGATCCTGTCTTTTTCTAGATCGCTAATTTACCCTGGTATTGAATGTGTTATCTTTTTGTATTAATATGATTTTTCTTTTGCCGTCTGTTCCCCCTCTGTTGACCTGCCAGTTCCGACCCGCCTCCTAGCCCCCTGTCCCTTGTTGCCCTTTTACTAAGCACTCCTTCTCCTCTTGTTGGGGAAAGATCCAATATTCATACTCTGGAGTCTCAGGGACCCCTCTGAGAGAGTCCACAGTGTCAAGGGAGCCACGCACAGTTGAGGTATGGTATGGCGCCCTTACCAAAGCACTCCCTCTCCCCTTGTTGGGGAAGGATCCAGTAGGTAGGCCTTAGAGTCTCAGAGACCCCTCTGAGAGAGTCAACTGCGTAAAGGGAGCCTCACGCAGCGGAGATGTGGGAATGATACCACTTCCCCTGGGAGCACAGCTTACCGGACCTTGGACGCGGCTTTTACTCGTCTACCGGTTTGTACCCCCCTTCACCCTCCCCTCCTCTTTCATGCTCTGTCTCACCCTCCCCCACCGCTTTCCCTCTTTCATTCTTTGTCTTCCTCCTCTGCTCCTATCCCCTCTCCCCTGAATCTCTCCCCCTGTCTGCTACGCCGCCTAGCCCCCTGTCCCTTGTGCCCTTTGACTAAGCACTCCTTCTCCCCTTGTTGGGGAAAGATCCAATATTTATACTCTGGAGTCTCAGTGTTTCCCCTGAGAGAGTCCACTGCACTAAGGGAGCCACTCACAGTTGAGGTTTGGTATGGCACCCCTTGCCAAAGCACTCCCTCTCCCCTTTTGGGGAAGGATCCAGTAGGTAGACCTTGGAGTCTCAGAGACCCCTCTGAGAGAGTCCACTGCTTAATAGGGAGCCTCTCGCAACGGAGATGGGGGAATGATGCCACTTCCCCTGGGATCACAGTTTACTGGACTTTGGACGCAGCTATTACGCGTTTACCGGTTTGTGCCCCGGTCACCCTCCCCCTCTTCTTTCTTGCTGTGTCTTTCACCCTCCCCTCCTCTTTCCCCCTTCATTCTATGTCTACTCCCCTGCTCCTACCCCCTCTCCCCTTGTATCTCTCCCCTTGCCTGCTTTTTCCCTTACGTATATGTCCTTATTTTGTCTCGACCTAACATGTAATTATGTAGCTATGCACTAATAACTGTGTAACCTTTGTAACGATGTAACCTGCAACTATGTTCTGATTCTCATGTAAAGCGCTCTGATACCTCCGGGTCTAGCCAGCGCTATATAAATCCTTTCGAATGTTGACTACTAGTCACCTATGCTACCCATATACTACTATCTACCTCTTTTGTACTGAATGGCGAATACCGAATGTATGTATACTACCTCAACCATCTAATGTTTAATAACTGTATATTGTAAAGCACTCTGATACCCGCGTGGGTCATGTTCGCGCTATATAAAACTTTATAAATAAATAAACAGCTGGGATAATGACAAATGTCACTGCTGAGCTCCAGGCTACGAGATTAGTCACCTTACAGAACAGGATGGTGTTAAACGTCATCCTTGCTGTTCGGGGAGGGGCTTGTTGCATCATTGGCAGCAGCTGTTGCGTTGACATACCTGACCACGCCCCCAATGTGTATGCAGCTATACAGAAATTGCATAGACTTTCGTCTGACATACACCAAGAGACAGGTACTTGGACCCTATCAGGGTGGTTCTGGAACATACTCACATCCTGGGGTTGGAAGATCCTCACCTTTCTAGCTGTGGTTGCCGGCATTCTCTTCACGTGTTGCCTCTGTATACACTGCCTCCCGACTTGCTGCACCTATTGTGTAAATGTTCTCACCCCTAAACCAAAAATATCAGCTCATGATACTAATGCTGCGATCATGTTGCAGAAGAGCATTGAGGACATGATGCAAATTGACGAAGACATCTTTGCTTCTACATCATCCCTTGCAACTTCTATTCCTGATAATGAGTATATGGATTGTTCTGAGTATTGATGTCCTTTTGCTCATATGGATGTTATGTCTTTTCCGCCCACCGTATAAAATTGTTAGTGAATTCTAAAAGTAAGGTCTGTTAGAATATAAAAAATGTCTTTGCTTTGTTGTTACATGTTGTTCTGCATAAGTTAGCATTTGCGGCACCATTTTATGTTTAGCCGCCATTTTGACCCATGGGCGAAACTGATCACTCTGTGTTTCTGCATGAAGCAGCTTTGGTAATTTTCCTGTTCTCCAAGGTTGGGCCCTGCTGTACTAATAAATACACTGTTCTTATTAGCGCATACCTTTCCCACTAGATAGAGGCCTGCTCCCACTAGTCCAGCGATGGGCGCAGGCAGAACGACCTTGGCATGAAGATAGTGTGCGCCCGGTCTCAGGATCGAAACTTATCCTTCTGTACCTCCTTTGTGTAGCTGCCTCCATCTGGAAACTTCCAGTCTGGGCGTGTCTTCTGGGGTTCTGAATCGTACATAATGTATCACCATGTTTTCTGAAGTCAGTCCTCTCTGCAACACCCCTAAGTGACTGTGCAGACGGGGCTCTGCTCGAGTGTATCTGAATAAACATATACTTGATTTGTATTCTCTACTGTCTGACCGACTCTTCATTTGTATGGAAGGCTGAGAGGTGGTCGTGAGTGACCCGGGTGGCCCTAATCGGGTCACTTCCTTCACAGGGTCTTGATAGTCTCGCTATGCCGATTATATAACACTGTATATAAATAAACCGGAAGAAAACACTCTCCCTATACTCCGCGAAATTACTAAATTTGATGGACTGTCCGGTGCACAAATCAATTGGTCTAAGTCAACACTCTTTCCCCTAATAGATTGCACAACACCCTTCGACCTTGATTACCACCTCAAGTGGACTGATGGGCCGGTCAAATACCTGGGCATCTGGTTAAGCCGCGATTTGCAGGAACTCTAGGAATATGAATTATGGATGCACAATGAGTTGGCTCGAGGGGAAGATAAGCACCTGGTCCAAACTGCCGTTGTCACTAGCAGGGAGAATAGCTATCGCTAAGATGATCGTACTGCCCAAATTACTATACTTATATGACAACCTCCCTCTCCCTCTCACTCAAACATTTCTAAAGTCACTGCGGTCCTCGATGATAGCTCTGGTTTGGGCCAGAAAGCAGGAGAGAATCTCCTGGGAGCTACTAACGCTACCGCTTAGCCAAGGGGGCTTGGGCGCGCCGAATATTCCCCTATATGCCTATTGCGCGCAGGCCCAGTTTTTACATCACTGGCTGCACCCAACCCCATTTCAAACCCACTAAGCGATATAACTGGATAGAGCATCCCCTGCCCTGCTAAACATGGCCATATTAAAAAAATGTACAAATTTCGGAGGCCCAGAAACGAAATAGATACAAATGAAACACTGCGCTGGGCATGGGACGGACTGCGCACAAGGGCAGGCCTTGAGGTGTTATACGCCCCCTTCATTCCTTTGGCAAACAATCCCCAAATACCTGCACTGGCGGATAAGAGTGAAGTGATTAGAGCAGTAAAACTTGGCATGAGCATGTTTCCAGACTTATACCCAGAGGACACATTTGCAACCCCACCGGCACAAGTAGGAGAACTTAACCCTCACCTCTCGGACCTACTCCTTTATTACCGCATAAGGGTGACATGTCGCCGGGTACACAATACTTTCCCTACTCCCCCGCCTATTCTACTAGCTCTAGAGCACATGTTGACTAATACATCCCCGTGCAGACTGATAACACGTCTCTATAACACTATGCAACGCACATCACCGATCACACAGCCAAAGGCTTTGGCGGGTTGGAATGCGGAACTGCAAATGCCCTTAACAGAGGAGCAATGGAGCTTCTGCTGCGGCCAGCTTGAAGCTTTATCCCTTAATTACAAACTTAGATTAATCCACTTTAAGTTTTTACACATATAGTGTAGATCACCCATGCAACTCCACCGCATGGGTCTCCTCACAGACACTAGCTGCTGGAGATGTTACTCCACTCAAGCCTTTTTTTTTACACTTGGCCTGGAACTGCCCTCCGATTGCGAAATACTGGGCAGAAATCTTCTGCACAATAAGCAATATACTTGAAACCCCTGTGGAGCCCTCACCTTTATTGGGGCTTCTGGGGTACACTAAAGACGCCCCAATTGAAACCAGTCGGTTACTTGCCATGCTACTACTACTGGCAAAACGCAGGGTAGCAATACACTGGGGGAGGCGAAAAGCTCCAGCGGTTAAGACATGGATACTGGACGTTACCTACTGTCAAGAGCAACTTTCCACCGTCTGGGAGCGGATGCCAGTGGCCTCTAGACCAGGAGATATTTGGAGCCCTTTTTCGGCATGGGTTTGCACACACCGTTTAGAAAACCCTTGAACACCAGCACTAGACATATACTCGCACTCCGGCTGAACCCTAGAGACACGTCTAGAGCCCCGACAACGTGGGCAAAGCTGCAGAAGGGTCACATCGGATGCATTAGCTCTGACTTCGATATTGGTCCTCTTCTTTTTTCTCTTAAGCAGCCCATGCTATACCTGCATTTGTAAGTTTGATACTTGATGATCTCTGTATTCATAGATTGTTGCAATACTCTCCCCTATTGTTTTCAGTTTTTTGTTCCTACACAGGAGTTAACTGTTGAACATTGATAATGAGACACTTGTGATGTACACCCTGCTTGTGACTATATATGCGATGTATTTAAATGCCAATTAAAAAAAACTGTGTTCTTCAGGTCATTCCAGGTGGCAACGAGGGCAGATTCTGTGCCTCTCCCTGGATGGAATACCGTTTGGAAGTCTGAAAGTAAGGCATTATCTTTAATGAATTGTGATATCTGGGCAACTGCTACTCTTTCTATCAGTTTGCGCAGGAAAGGTCCATTTGTAATTGGTCTGTAGTTGTCGGGGTTCAGCGGGTCCAGATTGTTTTCTTCAGTAGTTGGCGCATGTATGAATTTTTGAGTTCTTCTGGAAATATTCTGGTAGTTAAGGAATTGTTAATGATACTTCTTACTGGTGTGGCAGCAGAGGTTGTTAGAAGAATAGTCTTGAAGGTTTGTGGTGGACACGGGTCAGAAGGGATGCCGGCAGGCCTGCTTGCTTTGACCAGGTCCATAAATGCATTGTGTGAAATTTGTCAGAAGGAACAGAGAGGCTGGGTCAGAGTATTCTTGGATTGTTGTTTTGAAAAAGGGTCGGTGTTGGTGCTTTGTCTTTGTTTTAAATATGAGTCCAAAGTGTCTGCTTTGGCCGTGTAGTGATTTGCCAGTTTGTCTGTGAAATCTTGAGTAATGGGATGAGCTCCTTCTAGGCAATTTGGTTTACGAAATTCATTGAGAATTTTATAGAATTCTTTATTTGCACATTTAGCAGTTTGAATTGATTCTCGGAATAGTACCTTTTCTTAGCTTTTTTGATAGTTGACTTGTATAATCTGTAAAGTTTCTGTAGGCGTAGTTTTGTTGCAGCTTTCTGATTTGTTGTTTTATCTCTTTTATCTTTGTATTTCTCCAAGGTGCCTGTTTTCTTTTGTTCTGTTGTGTAGTTTTTAGTGGTATTAGGATATCAAAAGCTTCCTGTAGCCAAAAATATATATAAATATAGAATTTTTCGTGGCTAGATCTGTACTGGTTGTTTGTTGTGTTTCTAAGTGTTCCAAATTGAGTTTGTTCCACCGTTGCTGGGTGGATGCATGTAAGGTGGGCATCGCTTTTTGTTGTTTTATGTTGGAAAGCAAGCAAATGGTGGTCTAGCCATGTGACTGGAGTCACTGTTTGAAAGGTAATTAGTTCTGTATGTGAAGAAAAGGCATCTAGGATGTGTCCAGCGATGTGTGTGGGTTTGTGGACGATCTGATCCAGGTTCAGTGTGTCTAGGCCAGCGATTATTGTTTTTGGATGGGGCATTTTGGGCTTGTCAAACCAAATGTTGCGGTCACCCAGAATGCACAGGTTGGAGTGTAGTGTTATCAGGTTTGAAACTGTATCTAGAAGTGTGTCTGGGAATGTTCCATTGCTAGGTGGAGGTCTGTTACAGGAGGAAGATGGTTTCGGCTTGCATCTGGTGAAAAGGGCCTCAACCTTGTATGAAGACGTCGTCAGCTTTAGTGATATATAATGTTTGCGTGAACACAACAGCTAGGCCACCTCCTCTTTTGCCTATACGATTTTGCGTGATAGTTTGATAGCCTAGAGGAACGGCTTCATGCAGGACTGGAGCCATTTCATCTCCCACCCATAACTCAGTTATGAAGAGTATGTCAGATTTTGTGTCAGTGAGAAGGTCGTAGATGTGATGTTTGTTTTTAGAGAGCGATTGAGCATTTATTAGTAGACTATAGTAGACTATAGTAGATTATTAGAGAATGTGCTTTGGTGATAGTGTGAACAGTATTTTGTGCGCTTGTAGCAGGTGTGTCCTCAGCGTTTGCATTAACTGTATGAGGATGGTAATCGTGTAGCTGTTCTGTATCGTGTTCCTCGTCCAGCAGGCTAAGAAGGCATTTTGATGGGTCTGCATGTGTAGGTGGTGGAGATGGTGTTTGAGAGTGAGTTGGTTAGCTGTGTTGTTTTTCTGATGTGACCTTGCAGTGCAGTAGACATGGGGAAGCGAAGTTGTGAGGAGTGGCATGTTGCTTATTTTGTTTGTGTCTGTTTAGGGTGGGAGGTGTAGGAGTTAGGGGTGGTGGTGCAGCATGTGGGTCATGCAGTAAGGTTCTACATTTTCCAATGGATGAGAGGCGGTTAAAAGAGAGTTGCTGTGTTGCTGTATATGTCTTAGGTGTGGGGGAAGAGAACGTTCAATACATGTTTACTTAGTACCAGTGTTCCCTGTAAGGTGTGCGCCTGCGCACCCGCGCACCTCAGTGACCCCGAGCACGCAGTGTCCTGAGTGAAGCACGCACACATCCCGGGAGAGCGTTCGCGCCGCCGCTTTTAAAACGCTAGCGGTGCGAAAAACAGTAATTTTCAGGTTGCGGGGACGAGTTCCAAAGCAAGTGGCTCCTGCACTTGCTACATTTCTTTCTTAGTGGGCCACGGCTGCGGGCTGATTGTGGGCCAATGTGAAAATATTCCTGTTAATTGCAGCGCAGGAGGGTGCTGCAAGTAAATGGAATACTTTCACAAGTGCCCACAATCAGCCCTCAGCCGCGCTCTATTAAGAAAAGACATGCATCAAGTTCAAAAGCACGACGTGTAAAGCACACGTCGTGCTTTTGGGCTTGCTGCATTTCTTCTCTTAATGGAGCGCAGCTGAGGGCTGATTGTGGGCACTTGTGAAAGTATTCCTGTTAATTGCAGCACCCTCCTGCACTGCAATTAACAGGAATATTTTCACAATGGCCCACAATCAGCCCTCAGCCGCGCTCTATTTGGCTCTCCAGTGAGTGCTGCCACCGAGGCTGCTGGACAGTCTCAGTTTGGTGGTGCCTGCTGCCTGTTATGGTCATGCCACGTGAGTCCGGGGTGAACACAGCTGCCTGGGTTTATTTGGTGCCTGCAGCCTCTCATAACGCTGGCCCCGCCGGTACCCAGAGTAAGAGTTTTAAAAGTCTCACCAGGCCTAGTCAGCTCTGCCCAGCCCTGCAACCTTAGCAGTCAATTTAATCAGTTTTTTACTTGTAAGTTTTACATTTCTGGGCAAATCACTTAATCTCCCTGTGCCTAACAAAAAAAAAAGGAATGTGTAAGTCTATAACGTAACTGGTGCTCATGCAAAGCGCTCTGACCACTTCAGGTCGAGTTCGCGCTACATAAAACAAAAAAAACAAAAAAAGTTTATGAAGCATCACTTTTTTCAAGTTGGCACGCGCACTTATTATTATTTTCTTTTAAACCACAGGGTACAAATGTATGAATGTGCCTATTTGCTACTTGTATTAGAATAACATTGCCAAGTATCATTAATATAGGTTCTGTTTTTGAAAAATATCATCATAAATAGGCCGGGAAGGTGGCTGGGTGTGCTGAACACTTGTTGCTGGCTAGTTTTATTTATTTATTTATTTGTAAAGTTTTATATAGCGCTAACTAGACCCGGAGGTATCAGAGTGCTTTTCATAGATGTGGACATAATAGTTAAATTAGTTACATATGAGTAGATGCAAATAAATAGGAAAGGGTGGCATACACAACAACAAACAACAGTTGGCCAGTGATGGATAATATATAAAAGAAAAATAGTAATGAAGCGGTTGCAGGAGAACAAAAAACAAAAAAACACAAATGCAGGAAACGGTGAACAAAAAGGGTGGTGGGGGATGGGGAATTGAGCCTGTAGCTGGAATTAATTCAAGTCCCGCATACCTGCTAATAAACAAGGTTAATATCAGGGGTCCATTTCAAGACAAGTAGGCAGATCCTTAATACGGTCGGGGTCACGGCATCGCAGCACCAGGGGCCGGCCTCACTCTCCGAGCTGGAGTGATCTGGCTGCGGAGAGGGCCAGTAGAAGGGGACAAAATGGCTGTCACGCACCAAACCATCCCCACCAATAAGATTTTGGCGAGGTTCACCGATGGGGGAGTCCGCCTTGAGGCGCAAATCAGGCTGCCGGACTGAGACAAAGACAGGTAGCATGCGGCGTTCCCGTACACGATCACCACCGCCGAGATGGAGGACTCCGGTCACAGTCCCCTAGATCTCCACCATCGAACGGAGGCTTGCAGATCCTATGGACCTCAGCCACTAATCAAGGGAGGAAGCCAAACTCTGGATGCTGGTCACATGGAGGGGCAGTCACGGGGGAGAGAGGGTGGTACACGGGAACTCGTCGCTCTCTCCCGCCACGCCAGGGAATCACTTGGGGATGCAAGGGCGACAGCAGCTCGGAGTTCTCTCGCTGCCTAGATTGTGGGAAGCGTCTCGGGCGCAAAGGCAGCTGCCACAGGAAGAGTAGAGAGAGGCAGTCGCAGCGGGAAGCAGAGCAACCGTGGCCCAGCCCAGAAGGTAGGTGACGGCCGTGGACTACACCGGAGGGGTGATCCCAAGCCAATCTCCTCTCAGCTGCTCCCAGCAGCTCAACCGTGGATTCGGTCATCTTGCTAGGTTTCCACTGGAGACCGTCTCTCCCAATATTGATCGCAGCTGTAGCCGGCTTCATCTCAGTCGGCGACAGCAGCGGAGTGGCACTGGAAGATCGTGGGGTCACAGCCCTCCGATCCCCGGGGGTGGTGGAGGCCAGATGGGGGGCCTTTCTCCGGGATATTTCACCATAAGGCGATCCCTAGCCAGGGAACTCCTGGCCGATGTTTTGGAATTTAAAACTCGGTAAAGCAGACTCATCCTCTCATCCTTCCGATGCGAGTACCCTAAACTATGTAATAGTAACAACTGCTATTTTCATACCTTATAAATGGTGGAAATGTGGTGTTTACTGCTGTATAAAACAAACTTTAATGATTATATCCTAGATATTGGTTTTAAAGATCCGAAAAGTGACTGATTAACGGCGTTTGTTAAGAAAAACTCGTAAAATGCATCGTTGCCAGATCCTTTCATTAACAAGCAAAAGGTAATTCACCAACTCGTGTTCTAAAGTTTACAGTGGCAATAGCAAGTCGGGCGTACTACCGTACCCTGTGTATGGTTTACAGCTTTGACATTCCTCAATAGGCAGCCGGGAACTTCCAAAGAAAGAATATCCAGCGCTTTCCTAAAATTAAATCAATTTGATTGTGACTGGTATACTGTGACTGACAGTGGCTGGTGGTTATACTTACTGTGTTCGTTCTGTAGTTCTTCTTCCCCTCGGCAGCTTGACTCTCCACTGGTAACGACTGCCCCTCTCACCGCTGTAGCCTGACTGCATGATGCAGCAGTGCACTCTCCCTCGCCCAGTGGACTCGAGTCGGCCGTCCCGGGCTGCTTAGAAATAATTTGCCGGCGTGGCCAATAATTTAGCTCCTGTGCCCCCTGACAGAGCGGGCGGCCTGGACAGGTTTGAGCACCATCACGCTTTACACATCATGCTTTTGGACTTTCTGCATTTCTTAGGTAACACCTAAGTTAAGAAATCTCTGCTTAGATAGTGTGCCGCCCGGCTGGTATTTTGCTGCATCTTTCTGTCTCTGCATCCAGATATATAATACAACAAGTAATATTACACCTACAGCAGTAAAATCTTATGATGGTACCACCATTGGAGTCTTGTGCTTTTCTAAACCCGAAGTGTACTTGCCTGTGTAACCAATTCATGTCATGGCGTGTGTATCTAAATTGCAAACCTGCCTTAAGACCCTTAATGTGGTGCTGTATGTGTGGAAATGCACCGTCTTTTCACTTTTTTAAGCAAAAGTTTGGAGTGATATTTGGCGTGACACCCACACTTGCGGTCTGGTTCCTGGCGCACATAGCCATGGCTGCAGCGCACAGAGACCCTACACTGCCGCACACAGAGGAAAAAAATTAGAGGGAACATTGCTTAGTACTCCCCGCAGAAAGATCTAAGATCCGCTTGGTGGTCATCCCAAAAATAAAAAGGGCCACATGGGGTGGCAGGAGATTCTCCTATCTTGCGAGCAAACTTTGAAACTCTTTGCCCGTGACTCTAAAATCCCAATCCAGTCATCCTCTCTTTAGAAGATCGCTAAAGACATGGCTTTTTGTCTTCTCTTCTAAATAATTTCATGTCTTGTTGGCAGGTGTCTGAGGTTTTCTGCTAGCCCCAAGATTCTTTTGTAATTGTGCACTCTATAAAATACTTTCTTACTTCTTTACTTGGAGACAGGCTGCAAGGCACACAGAGCAGTAAGAGTAGAGAAATGTCCACCTTCTAAAACAGTAATGTTAAATTCAGCATTACCACTAAAGGGGATTTATCATTTCCATTCCCAAGATATGAAACATGATGCATCTACTCCTTTCTAATCAGGAATTACAGGTTAAAATGGTTCTAAGGAATCCCCAATGCTAGCCTATGAGAGGAGTAGGGCTCAGACTAGTGAAAAATGAATTTAGCCGTTTGTCACTACCAGGACATATAAAACTTAAAAGTACGTGTATTACCGTTTAGTTACACAGCACCCTGCCCTTAGGCGTACCTAGGACCTACCTTAGGGGTGACATGTGTGTAATAAAAGGGGTGTTTAAGGCTTGGCAAATGGTTTTAAATGGCAAGTCGAGGTAGCAGTAAACCTCACACTAAGGCTCGGCAATGGCTGGCCTGGGACAGATTTGAAGGGCTACTTGTGTGGGTAGCACAATCAGTACTGCAGGCCCACTAGTAGTATTTATATTACAGGCCCTGGGTATATGGTATACCACTTTACAAGGGACTTATAAGTAAACTAAATATGCCAATCATGTATACACCAATGTCACAATGTTTAGGGGAGAAGCACATGCGCTTTAGCACTGGTTAGCAGTGGTAAAGTGCTCAGAGTCCTAAGGCCAACAAAAAGACTCAGTGGAGTGTAGCAGGCAAAAGGTTTGATGGAAGACCACCTTAAGGATGACAGGTCTAACAATAATTCTGACCCAATCAATTGGAGTGAAAGCATACTGCCAAGCAGAAAAACATCCTCAGAGCTACATGCAGTACTACACAACCACCTAATTCTTATATTAAGATCTCTTTACTCATGCAAGTCACCCCGCCATGGATTTTCCAGGGTGTCTAGTCTTAAAACATTTACAGGTTTGCTAGTGTTCCCTAGGTGCCGGCTTGCCAAGGGCCCAGAATCCACAGCTACCCACATTGCAAAAAAAATGAGTCTGGTTTCAGTGGAAAAATAGGATGTATCCATGTTGCATTTTGGGCCCTTTCCTGTCACGGGCACTAGGCCTACCCATACAAGTGAGGTACCATTTTTATCGGGTGACATGTGGGAACCCAGAATAATAGAACATTGGTTAAACCAATTGGATTGGATCCATTTTAAGGCCCCATGCATAGCCCATCGAGCTATGCAGGGAAAAGGTCCCCTCTTGATTCGAAAACTGCTCTGCCCTTATGTGCAAAGGAGATCACTACATTCCAAGAACTCTGCTCTGCTGACCATCCCCAAAGTCAAGAGAGCCAGATGCGGTGGCCGTTCCTTTGCCTATCTGACTGCCAAATTGTGGAATGCCCTCCCTGTCAAACTCAGGCAAACGCAGCCAGAAAATTCATTCAGGTAACTCCCAACGACCCTTCTATTCTAGCTTCAGCATGACTCACCTAGGTCCTTCAGTTGTGCTTGTCTCAGCACCGGGAGGCCTTTCAAGGCAGCCTTGTGCTATATAAAACACCATGAATAGAATAGAATAGAACAGAATTTCTCTGTGTTTGTGTCTTCCAAATGTAGGACAGTGTAGACGAAAGAAGGCATTTTGAAAAATGCCCTCTGAATCACATGCTAGTATGTGTACCCAAAAATTCAAAGATGTACAAATAACCACTGCTTCTAAACTCCATATCTGTTGTACATTTCAGAAAAACATAGGTTTCCTTGATAACAATGTTTCACTCTATATTTTACCATATGAATTGCTCTATACCCGGTAAACAATGAAAAACCATTGTAAGGTGCAACTCAGTTGTTGGCTCTGGGAACTCTCAGGTTCTTGGAAAACCTACAGACCTTATACACCCCTGCAACAAGATGGGTCTAGCAAACATAATGGTATATAGCTTTTGTAAATCAGCCATTGTGACAAGTAGTTACAGGTGAAAACGTTGTCCCAAATGGCCTTTTTCCGACTCCTTTTCAATATTTTTTTTTTATTTCAACAGTTAGTTTCTTTGGGAAAACATTGAGGGATCTAAACAAACAACTCCTTGCTGAATTTAGAATGTTGCCTACTTTTCAGAAATGTGTACCTTTCCGGGATCACTCATGGGTTTCACACCAGTTTCCTATACAAACTGGAAGCTGGTTGACAGCCCAAAAATTAGGTAACATGGGTTACAGCTTTGAAAAATGCCAAAACTGTGGTAGAAAAATAGGTTGTTTGATTCAGTTCCAAATGTTCTTGAAAGCTGGGAAGATGGTTACTTTAGCACAGTAAACCTTTTGTTGATGCTATTTTTAAGATAAAGTAGAGAAAAATTTCCCCTGGGTGTATAAAATAGCACCAACACTTTTACTCACTAGCATACCATCCCTCTCTGAACATGCCCCTTTACCTAAGTCAACATGTAACAAATATAGTATTAAAAACGTACCCCAAATTGAGATGTAGCGCTTACAAATATTTTTATTTTTAATAAAAAAGGAGAAACTCTGAAAATCAGAGGAATAAATAACATTGCATACAATACAGCAGTTAAAATTCATACATGGCATGAAATAAACATCCTAATACACTCTATATATTAAAATATGACAAAAAAACTATAATGAATCAAGCCAAAAGCACAAGAAAATCCAATAGGAAACCCTTTCTGCACAGTTCTACATAACCTGTTACATGGATAGATCCAACATCACATATTTAAAAACAGAAGAACTGGTAGGATAACTATACCTTTCCCAGAAGTTCGTATGGTTGGATTCTGACAGACAGGCGTCGACGCGTTTCGGTGGTAAGAGAACCAAATTTTACAAAAAACCACCTTCTTCAGGACTCAAAAAATCAGGGATTTACTCCTCCTCAGAGTAACGTTTTATCTACACGAAAAAGGAAAACATGTAAATACAAGGGGTTTATTTGAAATTACGCTCCAATACCCGCCCATAATATCCTTTGTGCCCCATACTTTTATACATTGACAACATCAACATGATTTCTATTCTTTTCATCTAAACCCATTTGCACTACATCTCTATTTACAGTATGGTGGTGAACTTCCAACAGATTTAAATTGTAAAGGGAATGTACCCCACCCAAGTCTCCCACTCACTCTGCACTTTCACTCCAATTATGTTCATACATACTAACACTCACCGTGGCAAGTGTAGTTTGTCACACCTTTAGATAGGGCATTTCAATGGCCTCTAATCTAGTGCTGCCATCTTTTTTGATCGGCATAAAAAGTATAGCGAGATGTTTCTAGGAAAAAAGGAAGAAAAGACAAAAAGTTCTAATATGATTCCTGTTACTCGTGTTTTGTGTAAGCTTCTTATACGGGGATGAAAGGTCTAACCTCCCAAAATTGAGCATTCGTTTAGACAGGCTGGTTAGTTTATGTAGCCTCTGTTTTTCTTTTACTATTGCGTAGCCTGTTACTTAGGCATATATCAGTGATTTCCCAGCCATCCAGTGCCCTGAAGGTTAAATGGCCAAATGCAGATTCTATAAATAAGGAAAGGACAGGATAATAGCACTTCTATTCTAGGAAACTCATATTGAAACAATTACACCTATGAAATTGGGGTGTAGCTGCTTACCTCACAGTCAAGCATGCTTTAAGAATCAATTTTCTTGTTTCATAAATATATAGGTCTCTTTCCCAATTTTTGCCCGCACGACAAGTTGGATGAGTTTTTAGAATGGTTGAATTTGGGCGTTAAAAATTTAAAATTTACCGCCCATAGCAGCAATAGTAGGGTTAACTTTTTAGATATTTGCATAAAACATGAGGAAGGACATTTAGCAGTAGAGCTTTTACAAAACCCACAGACAGAAATACATTGCTGCATTATAGCAGCCACCATCCAAAAAGTCAGAAAGATAATATTCCTTTGGGGAATTTCTACGTTTGCGTAGAAATTGTACATCACTGCAAGATTTTTATATGCACTCAGAAAAGCTGAAAAGTAAACTTAAAGAAAGAGGCTATCCGAAGAAGTTAATCAACCACTCTTGTAAGAGGGCTAGGTTTTATAATAGGGATAGCCTCCTCCAAGGGGGAAAGAAAGATAAGTCACAAGATAAAATAGTGATGGTAAGCCAGTTCTCCACGATCAGTAACAAACTTAAAAATATAATCAACCGAAACTGGAAAATCCTCAATGATGGGGAAAATACCAGTCTTTCCAAACCCTTATATGCTTTTAGGAAAAATAATAACTTACGCAACTCCCTAGTGTTTACTTACAAAGAAGATGCAATGGAGACACAAAGGACTCTCATAGGGAGTAAGGCGATGGGAAAACACAAATGTGGTAATTGCAGTGTGTGCGATTTATGCATTGTAACGAAGGAAGCGACCCTAAATGGGGTGGCACAGAAAATTACCACACTTAACAACTGTAAGAGTAAGAACATCGTGTACCTCATTGTATGCCCTTGCGGATTGGGGTACATAGGTGAAACGGGGAGAGAATTCAGACAGAGATTGTGTGAGCATAGGTCTGCAATAAACACCAGAAAAGAGAATGCGCCCCTAGTAAGCCATTGGTTAGAGAAAAAACATGGAGTAGCTGATATTAGATGGATAGTGTTAGAGAAAATAATGGAACAAAGAAGAGGAGGAAACAGTGTTTATAGACGCAAACTACGAGAACAGTGGTATATTATCAAGTTTGATACCATTAAGAATGGCCTTAACAGCAAGGAGGATTGGGAAAAAATACTAGTAGCATGAAAGAACAGATGCAGGTACCTGTATGTAGAAGCGTTAACTGTAGAAAAACCTAGAATAGGCCGGGAAATAGGATTGAGAAGAATGTATACTATAAACAAAATAGAAAACATGTATAATCCTGAGAGAAGTGTGATATGAAAATTTTTAAAACATTTCTTTTTTTTAAATAAAGTTTTCTAAATGGAGATATATCTGTTAATATCGTGGACTTATCCCTAGCCAACTGGTTCGTGATAAGTTGATTTCTCAATATTGAAAAGATCTTTACAATAGCCACGGAGAAAATGATAGATAGGGTTCGCTGGCATATTTTAATCTGCATATAAAACATAAAAAGCCTACGTTAAGTTTGCCATGGAGTTAGCATTGGCAGGGGCACGTCATTGATATAAATAGACTAAGATTAACAGAATTACCTACTATGCACTAAAAGATGGCCGCCGGACATGCGCAGGGAAGGGGAGATGCATGCCGGGAAGACGCGTGATTGCGCGCCCTTTTGGTTGATCGATGGGGCTTTAAAAACAAGGGCCATTTGGCACATAGGAATTATACAACTACGGACGCTGTAACGCCGTATTTTTAAGGTGAGTGCTTTAAGTCAGGGCTACCGTTCTTAGTCAGGAAGTAAGAACCGGGGGCTGTAGAGATTTTTCAGTAATAGAAATCAACTTCGTAAATTGGTAAAACAGATGTCTAAAGCCGGGCGGAATAGTTATGGCTTCTTTTAAAGTATACAGTGTAGTGACATTATGTTTTCCATTGTGCTTTCTGAGTACGGAGTGACAACCAAGCACAAACCCTCACAATACGATAATCGGCAACCTGGGGCCCTTGATTTAAATCTGCCCAGAGATGGTCATTCTTACGTGTAGCCGAGTTATTCTACGAGTACTGCTCGGCACATGCGAACAGATAATGTAATATAAAAGCAGTGGGAATAGTTTGGCACAACAATCCCGCTTGTAATACATAGCAAACAATTTAATAAATGGCTTTAGTTGACAACTCCACGATGTGATTATTCAAAGTATGTCGTGGGGCAGGTGTCCATAGAAAAGCAGAATATAGGTAAAATTTAAGTAGGTGTGACAGTTTTAGTGGTTTTTTGTATTAAAAAAAAAATAGTGATATGGTATATTTTTCCATCGTGGGCGTTAAAGTATATAATGTTGGTTTTCCTTCAGGAAAATTATTTACCCGACTTGCTGGGCGGTATATGAAAAAAGAAACCAATCGGATACTAAAAATTGGGAAAGAGACCTATATATTTATGAAACAAGAAAATTATTTCTTAAAGCATGCTTGACTGTGAGGTAAGCAGCTACACCCCAATTTCATAGGTGTAGTTGTTTCAATATGAGTTTCCTAGAATAGAAGTGCTATTATCCTGTCCTTTCCTTATTTATAGAATCTGCATTTGGCCATTTGACCTTCAGGGCACTGGATGGCTGGGAAATCACTGATATATGCCTAAGGCTACATAAACTAACCAGCCTGCCTAAACGAATGCCCAATTTTGGGAGGTAAGACCTTTCATCCCCATATAAGAAGCTTACACAAAACACGAGTAACAGGAATCAGATTAGAACTTTTTGTCTTTTCTTCCTTTTTTCCTAGAAACATCTCACTATACTTTTTATGCCGATCAAAAAAGATGGCAGCACTAGATTAGAGGCCATTGAAATACCCTATCTAAAGGTGTGACAAACTACACTCGCCACGGTGAGTGTTAGTATGTATGAACATAATTGGAGTGAAAGTGCAGAGTGAGTGGGAGACTTGGGTGGGGTACATTCCCTTTACAATTTAAATCTGTTGGAAGTTCACCATCATAACGTAAATAGAGATGTAGTGCAAATGGGTTTAGATGAAAAGAATAGAAATCATGTTGATGTTGTCATTGTATAAAAGTATGGGGCACAAAGGATATTATGGGCGGGTATTGGAGCGTAATTTCAAATAAACCCCCTGTATTTACATGTTTTCCTTTTTCGTGTAGATAAAACGTTACTCTGAGGAGGAGAAAATCCCTGATTTTTGAGTCCTGAAGAAGGTGTTTTTTTGTAAAATTTGGTTCTCTTACCACCGAAACGCGTTGACGCCTGTCTGTCAGAATCCAACCATACGAACTTCTGGGAAAGGAATAGTTATCCTACCAGTTCTTCTGTTTTTAAATATGTGATGTTGGATCTATCCATGTAACAGGTTATGTAGAACTGTGCATAAAGGGTTTCCTATTGGATTCTCTTGTGCTTTTGGCTTGATTCATTATAGTTTTTTTTGTCATATTTTAATATATAGAGTGTATTAGGATGTTTATTTCATGCCAAGTATGAATTTTAACTGATGTATTGTATGCAATGTTATTTATTACTCTGATTTTCAGAGTTTCTCCTTTTTATTAAAAATAAAAATATTTGTAAGCGCTACATATCAATTTGGGGTACGTTTTTAATACTATATTTGTTACGTGTTGACTTAGGTAAAGGTGCATGTTCAGAGAGGATGGTATGCTAGTGAGTAAAAGTGTTGGTGCTATTTTATACACCCAGGGGAAATGTTTCTCTACTGGATTTCAGTGCCCTGTTCCCTTGGACAGTGGGGCCACTTCTCTAGTTTCATTACTATTTTTAAGATAAAAACAGACAATTTTTGCGGAGCACTTATTTCCTATTTTTCCCCAAACCCCCAAAATTCTGCTATATTTTGTCTATTTTCTCGGTCTCCTCAAGAGGAATTCACAAACCCTTGGTACCTTTAGAATCCCCAGGATGTTGTAAACGTTATGGAGGCATAAGCGCAAACTACCCCAAATAGCCAAAAACGGGCATAGATTCTAGGGGGAAAAGACCTAGCAGCAGAAGTGTTAAGAGTTAAGCGGCGATCCAACCACCTGCAGAAGGAACTGCTGATGATTTCTAGTGTCCAAAAAAATCAATATCTTTGCAAGAATAGAGCATTTGTGAAGTCAAATCTTTACGTGAAAAGGTAGGTCAAGTGAGGTGACTAAATCCTGAGAGTTGTTTGACCTTTGCAATGGTTTAGCTCCATAGCATAATGAATGCTGCATAAGGGCTGTATGGATTGGGACTCAGGCAATATTAGACACATTCCTTCCACGTGAGAGTGGCTTCTGAGGAGGCTGCAGCCGTTATGTCTAAAGATGCAATAATTAATGTAGGGCTTTGGAAGCCATTACGATTTAAGCAATGCTTGGCCTTTAAATAAATTATCACAGGGACTTCAAGCCCTTGCTCCTGCTTTGGGCCAGTTTGAGTTCACCACTTAGGGTATTTAGATAGAAGGGAGTCTTCGGACAGATAAAGAGATATGAGCTGAATAGGGAAGGGCAGAGTGTGCTTAGGTATGAATGAGAAGCTCTAGGGTATGATATGATTACAAGGTGTAGTAACCACACTCACAGCGGTAAGTGGGTAGAAGCTTCTTTATTCATAGGTACATGTATACAGCTTCTCAGTAACCTCCAGCTTGCTCACCTGACAGCAATACTTAGAACTCCCCTGCGATGTCATTCTATTGCATCACTAAATTCTACAATAGAAGAAGGACATTTCCACACATCTTCCCCCCTTACAAACAATTCATTAAAATTGATAAAGAAAACATTAACAATGGAACATAAATGAGCCATGCAAAAATTCAAAAGAAAACCATCACAATTTATTCCATCAAATTTGGAATATTAACCTTACACAGATTACCCATACTCCACTCTTTTCCGTCATCCAATTTGACCACGGATTTCATCACTTTAACCACTCTCTGCAGCTGAGAAAACTTGCTCTCTCCTTTCTTAACAAAACCCATCCTTTTCGCAGCAACCCAATCACCACACTTCATTCCAACATCCTTCACTCCCTTCCTCCTATCATAGCTTGCCTTGTTGCGCTCATGAGATTCTTTAACTCTTTCTGCAATACACTCACGATCCACCCAAACTTGATTTTTCTTCTGCAGCCACACAGGAGACTCCTTAGTCGCAGTTTTCCTGCCTTTGAGACCGATAAACGGGGAAACTCCAGTGACAGAATGAAGGGTTACTCTTTGGGCCCACATCATTTTGTCTAGTTCCTCCTTCCACGCTAATCCATTAGCCAGGGACAACTGAATGTTGTCTGCAATTATCCGATTAACCCTTTCAACCAAACCGTTGGCCTGTGGCCTAAACAACGCCACTCTATCATGTTTGATCCCCAACTCAGCAAGAAACTTTGTCATTACTCTGGAAACCAATTGTACTCCATTGTCAGTGACTAAAGTTCTAGGTATTCCTTCCTCTAAGAATACATCTTTTAGAAATTCAATCACTCTCATGGATGTAATATGCTCAACAGGTTTGACTGTAAACCATTTACTATGGTAATCCACCAAAACAATTAAAAATCTGTTCCTGACAGCCAATCTTTCTATTAGACCCAAAAAGTCCATAGCCAACTTTTCCCATGGTCGATCAGGGATCTTTACACACCCCAAGGGTGGTTGACAAACTACTCTACTCTTATCACTGTTTCTACATGCACAGCAATCTTTGACAACCTCCTCCACCTCTCTATCCATTTCAGGCCACCAGAAACATTACCTTAATCTTTTTTTGCTCATGCTCCTCCCTAAATGTCCTTCATGTACAAGCCTAATCAGTCTTCCTCTCAACACCTTGGGCGGAACGATCCGGTTGCATCTTAAGACTCTATCAACTTGAATACTTAACTGATCTTTCACCTTAATATACTGTTTCAATTCTTCACTTAAGGCTGAGATATCTTGCCAACCACTACTTATTGCATTTTTTAGCTCTCTGTACTCCTCATCTGCACCCAATGCTTCAGCCCACTCTTCATGCCTCAAAGCTAATTCCCGTCGACAAGAGTAGACAAAGAGTCCACTTCAACCATGAAGGAAATCTTTTCTTCATCATCAATAGGCATGCGCGACAAACAGTCAGCTACCACATTTCTTTTTCCTCTGACAAAATCAATCGTAAAATTCATATCCATCACAGACAACAACCACCTAGAGATACGTGGGGTCACGCTTCCTTCAAGACCTTTACCACCTTTGAAAATGTGCAACAAGGGCTTGTGATCTGTCCGAAGTGTGAAAGGCAGTGCCGAAAGGTAAAATCTAAAATGACTCATTGCCCAACAACAGGCTAAAGCTTCTTTTTTGATAGCAGAATAAGACCTTTCAGCACCCTGTAGACGACCCGATGCATAACCAATCACCCGCTCTTCAGTATCAACTCTCTGGGTCAATACAGCGCCCAAGCCCACATTGCTTGCATCAGTTGTCAGCATGGTCTTCATTCTAACATCAAAGTGACCTAAAGTAGGTGCACAAACCAATGACTCCTTAATATTTGTGATGGCTGATTGACATTCAAACATTCCCCCTTTCTTTAACAGCACTCTCATTGGTTCAACAATATCAGAAAAATTAGACACTAACTTAGAGCAATACTCGGCAAGACCATGAAATGATTTCAACAGCTCCTTATCAGTAGGTCGAGGAGCATCGACAATTGCTTTTACAATACTTTTTCGGTCTAATTCCACCAGCAGATATCTCATGCCCCAGATAATTCACTTGATCTTTTCTTAGCTGGCATTTTTCCTTCTTAATAGTTAACCCATGTTCTGCAATCCTCCTCAACACCTCGAACTACAATTCATCGTGATCTTCAAAAGATTTTCCCACCACCAAAATATCATCTTGAAAACACAAGACCCTCTCCATCCCTTGAAAAATATTGTGCATAATCCTTTGGAACACCGCTGAGGCTGACACCAACCCGAATGGCATTCGACAATAGCAGAAAGCACCCAGCGGTGTAACAAAGGAAGTTAAGGGTTGTGAATCCGGATGTAAGTTCACTTGATGATAAGCTGCAGACATATCTAAAACGGTGAAAACTTTCCCACCTCCCATCACACTTAACATTTCTGCAATATTAGGAAGTGGTTGACGATCTACCCATATGTTCTTATTTAGGTCTCTTAAGTCAATACAGAGACGAATTTTGTTGTCGTCCTTGGGAGCAACTACAATTGGGGCGAGCCATTCAGAAGCCTCGATAGGCTCAATGATTTTATTCTCTAACAATTTATCAAGTTCCTTTTGAAGTGGCTCTCTCATTAACAATGGAATGGGCCTAACCTTATGTACCACTGGAACAGCACCTTTTTTCAAAATGATACAATGAGTGAATCTTTTCAACATACCCAGCTCATCAGTAAATACATGAGGAAACGATAACATCAGCTTCTTCCCCCATTCCAAATCAATGTCATGCATAGTTTCCACCAAAATCACAGGCTCCTTACCATTGGGATCAAGAACGATATTCAAGTCTTTTTGATGACGCCACCCCAACAGGTTGGAACCATCTTCCGTTACATATACTCTACCATGTAGAGTAAACAAGCTACCTGAATCTACTAACATCTTGACTTGAGTAGTACCCAGAGTGATATTACAATGAGGCTTTTCAAGTTTTCCAGTACTTTCCCATTGTATGCTCAAGTTTTTATTGCTCTGCACAGTGCAACTATGGTTAGAGGTTTCGTTAAAAATCTCACTCCCATCAACAGATAACATAATCTCTTCTTGAACCTCTCCAAGATTCTCTACTACTTTCACACTTGGATGTTGTGAAGGATGTTTTACTTTTGACCTACACATCTTAGCTAGATGACCCTTCTTTCCACATGATCTACATGTCATGTTCCTTGCCCCACATGCGAAGCTCGAAGCAATGTGCCCAGGGCCACCACATCTGTAGCACATTATTTTCCTTCTTTCATTTAGTCTATCTATATTAGGTTCTACCACCTTAACAGGTTTTTTCACTTTTACTTCTTGTATATCAAGTGCAACAACCTCTTTATCTGGAGATTTCACATTTAGTTTTCCTATATCAATCTCCTTCATCCAGACTGCAGTGTTCTCCATACTCCAGGCTATTTGTATTGCCTCATCCAACGTTGGATTCAAAGATAAAAGTCTCTCTTTAACCTTCTTATCTCTGGTACAACTCACAATTTGGTCACGAATTAGAGATTCCGTCAAACCTTGGAACTCACATGTCACTGCCAGACCACGTAACGTTGCTACATAACTCATGATGTCTTCATCATGAGCTTGTGATCGACAAAAGAACTTATGTCTTTCAAAAACTACACTTAATTTGGGTGTAAAATGTTTTTCCAACATTTGTAAAGACATTTTATAAACATTTACCGGCTGACCATCACCAATTCCTAAAGACACTTCAGGAAGATCGTCATATATTATCCTTCCTTCTGTTCCCAAATGGTGCAACAATATGGCTTGTCTCCTCAAAGGACCGTATTTATCGCCGCCAATAACCAACATGTAGGTAAAAAATATATTTTTCCATCTTTTCCAAGGCATACTTGGTTCCCCTGGAACAGCTAAAAAACTGGGCGGAGCAGCCATTCCTTGTTCTGCCATACCTGCAACAAATTTGAAATAACAAACTACCACAACTAACCAAAAGAATAAATTACCACAACAAATTAAAATAAAAAGTCAAAACAACAATTTAAAATAAATATCTAAAATAATAAATTTGGAGTGGGAATTTTTCTTTTCTTGTTGCAATTTTTCTCTTTTTTTTTTTATTTTTAATAGACAGTAAAGTCTTGTTTCTAGATTCCCATTGATGTTGCTCGCGAAGTCTTTCTTCTCTTTTTATTACCGACAAGGAAAAGCTGGCTCAGACCAGTACACACGTATGCGTGATCGGGAGCAGGAACAGAAATAATGTCTCTGCTGTTGTCAATACATGCACACCACAGCGAAATACCAGCCGATAAGGTACGTTTCCTTGATATGTATTAGACGTAATGAGCAGAACGGCACAGTGTTCACGACCTTCCTTTAATAATCCAGTACGTAATGAACACAGCGGCACGGCGCTCGCGACTTTCACCACTGCGCTCGCGACTTTCACTCTAATAATCCAGTTCATGTCTCGAGCGCTTGGCACAGAACAGCGCTCATGGACTCCGATTCAAGTAATGCAGGACTCGTCTTGAGCGCTCAACCACTGAGCACAGCTCGTGTCTTTCAGCCGCTCGAGACACTACGCTTAACGGCCAGCACATACAGACAAATGAGAAGTGGCATATCTCTTAAATAAAGTACATTCGACAATCTTCATCTTGTCAAACGCCATAAGATGAGTAAATGGAGTTGAATGATGCCGACAGTGCCACTCTTCACACACAATCTCTCGCTTACGGTGACAGCAATGGAAGATCCACTGTGGTGAAAACACCCAAATTCGCCAGAAATTAAATAATATTGGTAATAGGATAGGCAGTCTCTTATGGAACTCTCCTCTAGAACACATATAATTTGAAGTAACTCACGGTTCCCAATAAAACGAAATTCCTCAGCAGCTCTTGAAAACAGACTGCTTTTCCAGGGGTGGAGGATACCTTGTGCTCTGCCCCCTGCGCAGATCACTCGTCGCCAAAAATCTGTAGTAACCATACTCACAGCGGTAAGTGGGTAGAAGCTTCTTTATTCATAAGTACATGTATACAGCTTCTCAGTAACCTCCAGCTTGCTCAACTGACAGCAATACTTAGAACTCCCCTGCGATGTCATTTTATTGCATCACTAAATTCTACAATAGAAGAAGGACATTTCCACACAAGGCTTTCATGTTCCTAAAACCCAATGTCAGGCTCTCTTCAGGGGGCCACAGGGCAGATGGGGCTACTGGGCCTAAACTGTGGTAGTTTGCAACTGGTGTACTGCGGTCTGTCCTACTAAAGCCCTGCAGATTGGGCGAAGAACTACACTTTCTACACTTAAATCTTAGGGCAACAAGGGTGAGCAGTCCAAGTCTTCTCAGGGTCATAGTGTTGAGAGAGAGACCTGAGAACCCATTTCCAGCACAAGTCGCCCTTGGCTTACTCTCTTAGACAATCTACTTTCTCTGGGTGTTTTCCACTCTAGGAGCACACTGGGCTTCTCCTTCTAGACTGTCGCTCTTCCTGCAGGGCAAAGCAGACTCCTTCTCTTTCAGCAGATAGGAATGTTTCTAGGGACTGGGAAGATTCTCAACTCATCTAACATAAAATGTAGACTTCAGGTGATATCAACTCATCTCTGGGAGACTGGCAATCAGCAGACATCAACCAAGGTCACACAATAGTTCTTTGAGCATTCTGCAGAGCACAACCTTCTTTGGACCAAATGGGGTGATTTGTATCACACTTTTATATACATTGTCTCGACAGGGGATGTGGATCTAGTGCCTCAAACTTCAGAACCAGTTTGGGTGGTTCTTTTTCAAGTGTCAACAGGCTGCTCTGAAGACATAGCCTTTGTGTAAAGTGATGCTTCCCACGGCAGGTAGGACTGGAGCAAAAGCATCCCAATATGGGTACAATGAAATGTGAGGACAAACAAAAGGATAGGTCTGATCTAGAAACTTCCTCGCCTTAACAAACAGAAACTGCGGGCCCACTCTTCAACCCTACCATCATCCAAATGGCAGTACTTGGGAAGGACTAATCAGCTTTCCCTGTTACATGTCCTCAGAGAATTTCTAAGGTTAGTCTCTTTTCCCTCCTCTATCACTTCAGTGTCTGAGTCTCCACCCTCCAGCTTCAGGAACACAAGCAATGTGCTGTCTCTGCCTGGCGAAGCCATGTCTGTGTTACGATTCCATCGTTCTGCCTCTGGTGGATGTTGTACATGGACCATCTGCAGCCTGGACATCACCATTAAAACTCATCGAAAGTCCCTCTCTGACTACTGCATAATTTCTATTTCAATCTTGTATGCAACTGAAAACCTAAATTTGCTTCCATAGACTTCAGGTTCCATAATGCACTTCCAAGTATTCAATAAGACCTGGAATTTTCTGTCCATTGCCTTCTACTGGAGTACTCCTGCTGTTCCTTAGCACTGGATTCTCTCCTCCCCGACTTGTGAGTCAATGGAATTGAGTACACCTGACACCAGATTTGTGCAGCCCAGTCATGTGACTCCACCCTGGGCTTTGCAGCTGCCTGGAACTACTTATAAGCTGCCATTTGCAGAAGCTCCTTTGTTCGTGCATTAAAATTTGTTCCTCTGGGTATTGATGGAGCAGGGTAAAAGAAAAAATTTAACCTCCTAATAATTTACGTAAAATGATTAACAAACAAGTTCGTTTAAGTAAATAACCAACAATGTATGTTACATGTGAAGGGTTAAAGGTAACACGCTATTTTGAGTGCAAACTAATTTACTTATAATTGTTGACGTGGCTAACATAACCTAATATTTGCGTATTAATAGAATAATAAAATGCATGATTTGTGCTTTGAAAACAAAACGTGTAGTGGCAAAATAAAGCAATGGTAAGTAAGGGACGGCTTTATATGTTGCTTTTTGCTAGGTAATACCTAATTGGGGTACGTAGAATGACGGGAGGGAAACGAAAGGGTTTATATTCTTTATTCTTAACTATATTTTGTTTATCTTTGTAAATAGTGCGCTTAGGCCTGTTGAGCAGCGATATAAAATGGCCGCCATGAGCTAGAATACGCGTGCGCGAGGAGAAATGTAGACAAGGAGAAAGGCCGTGAACAAGAATGACCACGTGATCGTTCCAAGAGCCTAGGATGAAAGTATGGTCAAGGCTATTGTGACCTTACTGAATAAATGTGTGCCAAGATGGGTCAGCAAGAAGCGTGAGAAGTCAAAAAGAATAAATGGACAAAAAGAACTGTTGAACCTAAAAAGTATCGGAAAGTGATACAAGTTGGACTGATCGAGCGGATGAGTAATGTCATGAACTGTGGGAAACGATGCAAGTATGGACATTCCACAAAGAACTGGTTAGAACAAGGAAGTTTGATAAAAGATGTATATGGACTCAAATGGACCAATTAGAGAGAATCTCGCCATAAAGATGCAACATTTTTATTTTAGTAAGCTAGAATTAGGGTATAAGAAGACCTACTCTTGGTGGGGAGGGATGATTGATTATTAGATGATGCTGCTAGTTGCTGGGAGCTGCTTTTTGCCGGTTTTGGCTGCTGTTAGTTGCGTATGGAGTTGCTGCTGCTGATGCTGACGAGCTGAGGCTGCTGCTGCTATTTTAAATTTTTAATTGAGCATAAGATGCTGCTTTTTGAAGAAATTTTATTCTTGATAGATTTTTCCATTTAGAACTATTAGACTTTTCCAGAACAGATAGATAGAGATTTTGGGAGTTCTTGCCGTGACAAACTTTATTCTTCCATCTAATAGGTATGCATTGCAATTTCAATTTATTCGTATAATGATAACAAATGTAATAATCTGAATAATAAACCTAAAACTTATTTCATGCTTCTAAACTTTATATAAACTTTATTATCTTTAAACAAATGACTCAGTGGTTCTTTAGCTCAATGATTAATGTAAAATGTTAGAAGGTTTATTGTGATTGAGCTGGTCTTAATCACCATCAACTGATTCCTACTAGTTGGTCCATCGACAAATGAGCGGAATACCTTAAATAATGAGAAATATTATGTTGTGTTAAAAAGAGGTATCCCGTCTCCTTCCAGCGAATCGTTTTACTGTTTTTCTCCTAGGTTACTGACGGAGGAAATCCAGGGAATAAATGAGTGAGTGAATGCATGTGCGGTGTTATGGGCCCCACCGTCATATGGATATAGTCTGTGTATTGGAGGGATAGTTGTACCTGGATGACCGAAGCATATAGGAGAAGAATTTTTATTGTTAGCGCTGATTCAGATTTCTTGGTAGCAGAGTTATGGTTACTATAGATTAGTTTGGTGATTATTGATTATTTCATGTCTAACACTTTATGTTGCGTCGCGTTATGTTATATGTAAGTCGAAGTTTTCACGCTTCCGGGAAGTAGGAAGTGGAACACGTGTGGCAAGAGAAGTCACATGGAATAGTGCATTGTCTGAGTTCATATTGGTGATAACACAGGTTGTGTTATGATAGGGACATTTTCCGTATAAAAGGTGTGTGAGTGAAATAGCGACCGGTTTTCTTGTGAAACTCTGGCCTTAATTCTCAGGAGCATATAGTCTCCACATGTGTTTTATCCCCAGAGAAACGGGTTTACCGCTTGCTTGAAAGAAGGGTAAGGTAGAGGGAAGTGCTACTTTATCGGCGAAACAGAAAAATTCTGTGGTAGGGTAGAGGTAAGTGCTGCCTACTGGAAAATACAGAATTCTTGTGTAAATGGACAAAGCTATTACTTTGGTTTAGCGAATCAGACAATGGAAAAATGTTTTAAATGTTGTAACTAACGAAGAATTGTTGAAAAAGAAATTGCCGATAAATTTTGTAAAGGAGGGGTCAGGAGCAGAACTGACGTAGACAAAAGCCGCGCTGGGATTGGACAGTGCGCTAGTCATACAGAAACAGGAGCAGAGCTGACGTAAAGAAAAAGCCGAGCTGGGATTGGACAGTGCACTGTAGACAGAAACCGCTCTGATTGGAGTGTTGGTGTGAGTCGCGCTAGGATTGGACGGATAGAATAGTGACGTGGAAGTTTATGATTGGAGTGTTGGTGTGAGTCGCGCTAGGATTGGACGGATAGAATAGTGACGTGGAAGTTTATGATTGGAGTGTTGGTGTGAGTCGCGCTAGGATTGGTTGGAATAACGCATAGAGAATAGTGTTGAATTGTGGAACTTTTTGAGGAGAAAAGAGATTGTGAATCATGTCGTATTATGAATATGGTAGAGAGAAAACGTCGTGGATGTCGAAAGTTAAGAACTTCTTTAAGAAAGACAAAAAGGTAGTGACTAGAGAGGGACAAGTAATTCCTCCACCGAAATCACCAGCTTCGCATATGATGCTGAAGTACGGATATCATACATGCATATGGTTAGAAAATTGGACAAAATATACTAAGAATGATGGAGCATTGGCTTTTCCTGAGAATGGTTCATTTAGTGTAGCTGTACTTCGGAATTTGAGAGAGAAAATGATAAAACTAGAACCTAGACCTAGACCGACACAGTTTGAAGCTTTAAGTGAATGGGAAGATGAAATGTATGAACGAGAGAGATTCAGAGGATTGAAGAATCATGAGTTTGTGCCTGGAAGGTTATGGGGGTTGAATCATGAGGACAGACTAAAGCATTGGAGATGTGCTAATATGACAGGAGGTTTGTTTCCAGCTTTTACAGTGGAGGAAGAAGCAAAGAGAAAGTGTACAGAGAAAAGAAACATGTGGTTACGGAAAAGTATGGATATGGTGGTAGTGAAACAGAAGATGAATTGCTGGAAGATATTTTAAACAGAAACCCACCTTCATACCAACAGACTTCTCCGGTGGTGAAAACCTAATGCACCGCCAATGGAAACTGGGAGGAATAAAAATCCCGAACGAGGATATGAGATAAATAGGTCACAAGATCAATTAAAAACTTCACAAAATGAGGAGATAGAAAGTGACAATAGAACTGAATTAGCAAAAACCACAAGAGAATTAACTGAAAAGATAAGAGAATTAACAAAGAATATGGAAGCTGTAACTGTACCAGTAACGATAGGTCCAGTAATGCCAATTTTTGAGAATCAGAAAATTGATGAACGTTCTTTAGTGATTCCTATGAATTCACATTTGCAAAGAAGGAGAGAAGGGATGGAACTGGACAATGAAGGTGCACACCATTTGGTTAGTACCTATAGACCAAGCCCACCTACTAATTTGACGATAAATGAGAATGAGTTCAGGAGAATACCTATGGTAACGGAGTCTGCATCAGAGACACCAGAAAGGAGTAACAATTGGATAGAATTAAATAGTACGCCTGTAGGTCCAACTCCAGATGAATTAAATGAATGGATGAAAACGCTAAAAACGAAAGAGAGAAGTAAAACCACTAGATGTAATTAGGTTAAAAATAGACATGGAAGAATTGATTTTAGGAACGATTGGTACAGAAAAATTGAAAAGTTATCAGGATGACGAGATTATGTTTTTGTGCAAGAGTATTACATGGAGAGCTAGAAATTTACATGACAAATTAGAAGAGACAGCGATTGAACTGGGAGTAGAATTTGCAAAAGTAAGAACGTTGCAGAAACCATATAGAGTAGATTTTTCTGAGAAAGATATAGAGAATCTGAACACATCAGGACGATTGACCCAAATAAAAGAATTAATTGTTTTGCTGAGAAAATGGGGTGATGTGGATAGATGGAGAAGTAGATGGACGAAAAAGAATGAGAAAATAACAGATAAAGCATCTTTAGCTTTTGCAGTAACAGATAAGGAACCAGTTGTAAGGGAGAACCCGATGAGAGAGACTCCAGGAGGTAGTTATGTGCATGTTCCATGGTCTAGACAGGATATACTGTCATTTACAAATGATTTCCCAAAGTTGAGAGAGAAGCCAGTAGAATGGTACAGACAAGTGGAGAGATTTGTTAAAGTTTCAAAGGTGTTGTGGATAGATTTGGATGGATTGTTTGATATAGTAGTACCAGCTGATTTGTGGACAGAATGTAAGATTACTATTGATTGGCCAACTGTAGAATATCCAAGGGATGCTAAAACAGGAGCGCCAGGACCAGAAGTAATGAGGAAGTATGACCAAGTAATTACCTTTTTGAAGAATAAGATTCCACTTAAAGAAACGGATTGGGTAAAGATAGACAGAACCACGCAGGAAAGTAAAGAATCAGTGCATGCTTACTATGAGAGGCTATTGTTAGTTTTTAAACAGTATAGTGGCTATGAGACACTAAATGAGAAGGATATGAGTCACTTTGTATATAGATTTGTGTATGGATTGAAACCGGAGATAAGTGAAATGATTAAGCAGCATATGATTTGTTGGCAGAATAGCACAGTTGACGAGGTTTTGAGATATGCTAAATATTGCAGTGATGATATTGAAAGTAGACAGCGTAAATTGAAAGAGAAAGCCATGTGGGCACAGGTGAAAGTTGCAGAGAAGCAAGAAGCTCAATTGAACAATACAGTTAATGAAGCAGGACATGCTAGATTTAGACCAAATATAGGCAAAGGAAAAGGACAAATGAGCATAGATGAGGCAAAGAAAAAGTGGCCATGCCACAACTGCGGAAAGCTAGGGCATTGGAGAAACGAGTGTAAATTTCCTCCAAAACTTAATGCGGAAAATCAATCATTAAATCCACAGGTGCAGAGTGAGATAGTTACTCCACAGAGTCAGGTGCCACAACCACCACTTCCCAAGAGTGTTAACCAACAGAAATTCAGTGCAGAAACAGGATTCTACGGAGGAGAGCAGGTAACACAGTTGCCGCGTGCAGCTGCCATTTCTCAATATTGGTTACAACAGGATGATGATGAGACGGATGAAAGCTTCTGACGGTGCCTAGGAGAGGGGGAAGAGTGCGTGCTTGGCGCAACTCTAGAGGTAGATCAAGCAGGTCCATTTGTGGATGGAGAAGTGAATGGTGCAAATGTAACATTCCTTGTGACCTTGACCCCTGACCTTGACTGGTAGGTCGCTCCCCCACCACACAGCTCCGTCTGTGTGCCCTGCTGCTGCCCCTGATTTTGCTCGTTTTTTCTTTCTGTGCCCCCTTGCTGCCCCTGATTGTGCTCGTTTTTTCCTTTCTGTGCCCCCCTTGCTGCCCCTGATTGTGCTCGTTTTTTCCTTTCTGTGCCCCCTTGCTGCCCCTGATTGTGCTCGTTTTTCCTTTCTGTGCCCCCTTGCTGCCCCTGATTGTGCTCGTTTTCCTTTCTGTGCCCCTTGCTGCCCCTGATTGTGCTCGTTTTTCCTTTCTGTGCCCCCTTGCTGCCCCTGATTGTGCTCGTTTTCTTTTCCTTTCTGTGCCCCTTGATGCCCTGATTGTGCTCGTTTTCCCTTCTGTGCCTGTTTCCCGCCGCTGCGCCTGCGGCCCCGCCCCCTCACTGCCCATTCGCTGCCCCATTCCCTGCTCCTCCCTCCCACCTCCCCATTTATGTCGGCCGCTGCGTGGTGAAGAGAGCGACCCCTGACCTTGACTGGTAGGTCGCTCCCCCACCACACAGCTCCGTCTGTGTGCCCTGCTGCTGCCCCTGATTTTGCTCGTTTTTCCTTTCTGTGCCCCCTTGCTGCCCCTGATTGTGCTCGTTTTTCCTTTCTGTGCCCCCCTTGCTGCCCCTGATTGTGCTCGTTTTTTCCTTTCTGTGCCCCCCTTGCTGCCCCTGATTGTGCTCGTTTTTTCCTTTCTGTGCCCCCTTGCTGCCCCTGATTGTGCTCGTTTTTCCTTTCTGTGCCCCTTGCTGCCCCTGATTGTGCTCGTTTTCCTTTCTGTGCCCCCTTGCTGCCCCTGATTGTGCTCGTTTTCTTTTCCTTTCTGTGCCCCTTGATGCCCTGATTGTGCTCGTTTTCCCTTCTGTGCCTGTTTCCCGCCGCTGCGCCCTGCGGCCCCGCCCCTCACTGCCCATTCGCTGCCCTATTCCCTGCTCCTCCCTCCCACCTCCCCATTTATGGCGGCCGCTGGCGCGCCGAAGGCAAGCCCGTCTGCGCCCGTCCGCGCCGTGACCGCGCCCAGCGCCAGACCCCTGGTCCGGGCATCCCCGCGCCCGCCACATCAACAGACGCCGATACGACGCCAGCACCCTCCACGCACTCAACCCCGGAAAAGATCACGCCTGCTACCAGGCCACCCCGAAGCGCACCCAAGGGCCCTTCACCTGCCGGAACTGCAGCTTCGCCAGCACCCGCCCCGCCAAACCACCGCCCAGGAAAGAACCCAACTACCTCAGATGCATCCTCCTCAACACCCGCTCCGCCCGCAAACACGCCATCGAACTCTGGGACCTTCTCGACTCAACCTCCCCAGACGTCGCATTCCTGACGGAGACCTGGCTGAATCCCGCTTCAGCCCCCGACATCGCCATTGCCATCCCGGACGGATACAAGATCACCCGCAGGGACCGCACCAACGGAGTCGGAGGAGGCATCGCCATCGTCCACAGGAACACCCTCAGAGTCTCAACCAACACCGACGACACCCTCAGCACCGCCGAACACATGCACTTCCAGATCCACACCGATCCCAACACCACCCTCAGAGGAACCCTCATCTACAGACCCCCGGACCCCGACCACAGTTCAGCGATTCCATCGCTGACTTCGTCAGCACACACGCCATCGCCTCCACGGACTACATCCTCCTCGGGGACCTGAACTTCCACCTCGAGAACAACAAGGACACCAACTCCACCACCCTGATCGACAACCTCGCCACCCTCGGACTCAGACAGCTCGTGACTACACCCACCCACGCCGCCGGCCACACGCTCGACTCCATCTTTTCCGCAAGCCCACACGTCTCCTTCAACCACACCTCCGAACCCCACTGGACTGACCACCACTGCATCCACTTCACCTACAGGAAGCCCACCACGCACCACCGCACCGAACAAATGCCTCGCCGCTGCTGGAGCAGAGTCACGGAAGACCAGCTAACCACAACCCTCGCCCTGAGCCCACCCGCCGAACCCTCCGACCCCGACACCGCCGTCCGCAACCTCAGACAGTGGATCGACGACTGCGCCAACACCCTCGCCCCGCTCAAGAATCCGCCCAACAGCCACACCAGCAAGAAAGCCACCTGGTTCACCGAAGACCTCCAGGCCTCCAAACGAACATGCCGAAAACTGGAGAAGATCTGGCTCCACGAACGGACAGCGGACAGCTACGCCGCCCACAAGAGCGCCACCCGCAGTCACCATCACCTCATCAGATCCGCCAAAAGGGCCTCACTCAAAGACCGCCTAGACAACAACGCACACAACAGCAAAGAGCTCCTCAACATCGTGAAGGAACTCTCCAACCCCAGCTCCAACACCAACGACATCCAGCCGTCGCGAGACCTGTGCGACTCACTGGCCACCTTCTTCCACCGCAAAATCGCCGACATCCACGACAGCTTCAACACCACGACCGCCCCGGCAACCACCGAGACCACTGCCCCCACAACCACCAACCGCCTGCTCTCCTGGACCAACATCAACGACGAGGACACCAGCGAGATCATGAACACCATCCACTCCGGTTCACCGCTAGACCCGTGCCCTCACCACATCTTCAACAAAGCCAGTACAGCCATCGCGCCCCATCTCCGGAAAATAATCAACATCTCCTTCGAGACAGCAACCTTCCCGGAAAGCTGGAAGCACGCCGAGATCACCGCCTTACTCAAGAAACCCAAGGCAGACCCCAAGGACCTCAAGAACTTCCGACCCATCTCTCTGCTCCCGTTCCCCGCGAAAATCGTCAACAAACAACTGACCCGCTACCTCGAGGAGAACAACATCCTGGACCCTTCCCAGTCCGGCTTCCGCAGCAACCACAGCACCGAAACCGCCCTCATCGCCGCCACCGATGACATCAGGACCCTGCTAGACAACGGAGAAACAGCAGCCCTCATCCTCCTGGACCTATCAGCCGCCTTCGACACGGTCTGCCACCACACACTACGAACACGCCTTCACGACGCCGGGATCCAAGAGAAGGCCCTGGACTGGACCACATCCTTCCTTTCCGGCAGAACACAAAGCGTCCGCCTCGCCCCCTTCCGATCCAAGGCCACCAAGATCATCTGCGGCGTACCCCAAGGCTCCTCCTCAGCCCAACGCTGTTCAACATCTACATGGCACCCCTCGCCCACGTCGCCCGACAGCACAACCTCAACATCATCTCCTACGCCGACGACACCCAGCTGATCCTCTCCCTCACCAAAGACCCTCACACCGCCAAAGCCCACCTCCACGAAGGAATGAAGGCCGTCGCCGAATGGATGAGGACCAGCCGCCTGAAGCTGAACTCGGACAAGACGGAGGTCCTCATCCTTGGTTCCAACCCTTCAGCCTGGGACGACTCCTGGTGGCCAACATCACTGGGAACAGCCCCGCCACCCACCGACCACGTACGCAACCTAGGGGTCATCCTCGACCCCACCCTCTCCATGACTAAGCAGGTCAACGCCGTTTCCTCATCCTGCTTCAACATCCTCCGAATGCTCCGCAGGATCTTCAAGTGGATCCCCACCGAAACAAGAAAAACAGTCACCCAGACCCTCGTTACCAGCAGGCTGGACTACGGAAACGCCGTCTACGCAGGAACGACGGCTAAGCTCCTGAGACGGCTGCAACGCATCCAGAACGCCTCTGCACGTCTTATCCTCGACATCCCCCGACGCAGCCACATCACACCCCACCTGAGAGACCTGCACTGGCTCCCTGTCAACAAGAGGATAACCTTCAAGCTCCTCACCCACGCACACAAAGCACTCCACAACTCCGGACCAGCCTACCTCAACAGACGACTCAGCTTCTACACCCCCACCCGCCAGCTCCGCTCGACCAGCCTCGCCCTCGCCACAGTCCCCCGCATCCGGAAAACGACCGCCGGCGGCAGATCCTTCTCCCACCTCGCCGCCAAGACCTGGAACACCCTCCCCACCAACCACCAACCTCCGACAGACCCAAGACCTACTGGCCTTCAGAAGACTCCTCAAGACCTGGCTCTTCGATCAGTAGCAGCACCACCCCCCTCTTCCCCCAGCGCCTTGAGACCCTCGCGGGTATGTAGTGCGCTTTATAAGTGACATGATTGATTGATTGATTGATTGACACTGGAGCTACCCGTTCTACTGTTAGGTCAGTGGAAATTCCAAACCTTCCTCTCTCAGGTGAACATATCCAAGTAGTTGGAGTATCGAATCAGCAAATTAAGACGCCTCTTACTAAACTAGTGGAGGTAAAGATTGGTCCATTTAGTGAAATGCACCGATTTGTGGTGTGTGATTGCAGTCCTGTGAACCTATTAGGACGCGATCTATTGTGCAAAATGAATTGCACTATCTATTGTACTCCAGATGGAATTGCATTTCAGACCCCAGATGAAGATGTACTGTATAAAATGACAATGGTAAATTTGGAACCAGAAGTAAATGATTTGTTTCCTGTATTTGATGCAGAGAAAATCCCAATTGAACTAAAAGAGACAGTGGAAGAGAAAGTGTGGGATTTTACAGGAGAAGATATAGGGTTAATGAAAGGAGTAGACCCTGTTAAAATATCCGTAAAAGAGGGAACGAGTTACCCAAATACGTCCCAGTATAAATTGACACCAGAAATAATTGAAGGAATAACGCCAGTAATAAATAAAATGATTGAACAAGGGATTCTAAAAGAAATCATGAGCAGTCCATGTAATTCGCCAATAATGGGACTGAAAAAGCCAAACGGAACATATAGGATTGTACAGGATTTGAGGAAGGTAAACAAAATTGTTATGCCTTGTTGCCCAATAGTACTGAACCCTGCTGTGATTCTATACCAGATTCCACGCGAAGCAGAATGGTACACAGTAATTGATTTATGCCATGCATTTTTCTCTATTCCATTGCATCCAGATAGCCAGCCATTATTTGCGTTCAGGTTCGGAGAGCGTATTTTGGCATGGTGCCGAATTCCTCAAGGGTACACAGAAAGCCCCTCGATCTTTAATCAGATTTTAAAGAAATCCTTGGAAGATTTAAAAATGCCAGAAAAGTCAGTAATGGTTCAGTATATTGATGACCTACTGGTGGCATCAAAAACGAAGGAAGCATGTGTCAATGATACAATTGCGTTGCTGAATCATTTAGCCAAAAGAGGACATAAAGTGTCCCCATCAAAATTGCAGTTTTGTCAACAAGAAGTCCAATATTTAGGGCATAAAATTGAGAAAGGAGTACGAAAGGTAACGACCGAGAGAATAAAAATGATTCAAGGAATGAGAGCTCAAATGACGCAAAGAGAGGTAAGAATGTTTTTGGGAATGGTTGGATATTGTCGACAATGGATAAGTGGTTTTTCTTTAATCGCAAAACCTTTGCAAAAACTGACAAAGAAGGATGTTAAAGATCCTTTTGAAATGAATGATGAGGAAATGAAAGCATTCAGAGAGTTGAAAAAGAAATTGTGTGAAGCTCCAGCATTGGGAATGCCTGACTATGAGAAAGACTTTGAGTTGTATTGCAGTGAAAGAGATGGATGTGCGTTTTCAGTCTTGGTACAGAGACATGGAACTATGAAAAGACCTATTGCATATTTTTCAGTTGTTTTAGACCCTGTAGCAAAAGTGTTGCCTGGATGTTTGAAAGCAGTTGCTGCTACTTGTGTGAGTCTGGAACAGAGTGAAGGCATAGTGATGGGATATCCACTGAGGGTATATGTCCCACATTCTGTGGAAATTCTCTTGACACGAACAAAAACCCAATACATGACACATAGTCGGCTGACTAGGTATGAAAAGGTAATTTTGAGTGCAGATAATGTGACCATTGACAGATGCATGAATGTGAATCCTTCGACATCATTGCCAGATGAAGAGAGTGTGATTGAAATGGATGAAGTGGATCATGACTGTCTGAATGTGCTTGAATATTGTACAAAACCGAGACCAGATATAAGAGATGAGCCCTTAAAGGAATCAGATTATATTCTGTTAGTGGATGGCTCATGTTTGAGAACAAATGATGGAGTTCTAAGTGCAGCATATTTGCACAGTAGCAACTGTAATGGAAGCATCTTGTCTGAAAGGGATACGGTCTGCCCAGGTAGCAGAACTAATAGCTCTGATTCAAGCCTGCAAGTTGGGAAGAAATGTACGGGTTACAATTGTGACGGATAGCCAATACGGTTTTGGAGTTGTGCATGACTTTGGTCAGATTTGGTCACAAAGAGGTTTCTTGACGTCTGCAGGAACGCCGATTAGAAATGGAGATTTTGTGAAAAAACTGCTTGAGGCGATACAGCTGCCTAAACAGATTGCTGTCGTGAAGTGCAAAGCACATAAAAATGGGGAAGACTACAGAACTGTCGGCAATAAGTATGCTGATGAGATTGCACAGTACTGTGCAAAGAATGTGGTCTCTTTGAACAGGAACCGAGAAAGAGAGCATATTTCATGTCCTTTGCTTTTTACTAACCCTGTTGAGACATGGGATGAGGTGAGACAATTACAGGAAGCAGCAGATGAAGAGGAGAAAGATACTTGGATAAAAGCAGGATGTAGAAAATCATGAGGAAAATGATGTTTGGGTTTACAGAGATGAAAGACCAGTTATGCCTGATAGCATGATTTCTGACATGGCACGGATGTACCATGGACAAGCCCATATTGGGAGAGATTCAATGATCAGACTTTTCAGACAAACATGGTATAATCCAAAATTCAGAGCCATAGCTGAGAGTCTTTGTCAAAGATGTCTTGTTTGTCAACAGTTAAATCCAGGAAGGAAGACCGTAGTGAGTCTAGGAACAATAGGACGAGAAGGAGGTCCGTTCACTAGAATGCAAATGGATTTCATAGAAATGCCACCGAGCAATAGACTAAGGTATGTCCTTGTAGTCGTCTGTTTGTTTTCCCGTTGGGTGGAAGCATACCCGACCAGAAGGAATGATGGAATCACGGTAGCAAAACTTATGCTGCGAGAATTCATTCCAAGGTATGGTTTTCCAGTCACGATTGAAACAGATAGAGGAACACATTTCCAAAACGAATTAATTCAACTAATTTGTGAAGCACTTAGTATTAAACAGAAACTGCATTGTGCATACAGACCAGAGGCTTCTGGAATAGTAGAGCAAGTGAATGGAACAATTAAGAACAGGCTAGGAAAAATGTGTCAAGCCACAGGACTCAAATGGCCAGATGCCTTGCCATTAGTTTTAATGACAATCAGAAGTATTCCGGAAAGGAAAACTGGACTCAGTCCCCATGAGATAATTATGGGACGAGCAATGAGACAAGCACATGTACCTGTCAACAAACTACTGACTATAACTGATGATCTGGTGCTGGATTATTGCAAAGGATTGGCTGATGTGGTGCGTTCTGTGTTTCATCAGGTTGGACCGGATGCGACCACTCTTGAAAGAAAACCAGCTCACGACTTGAATCCAGGAGATTGGGTCCGCATAAAAGTCCATAGAAGAAGAAACTGTTTGGTTCCTCGCTGGGACGAACCGCGACAGGTGATCCTGGTAACAACCACTGCAGTCAAATGTGCAGGAGTGAAACACTGGGTGCATGCCAGCCACACCATCAGAGTTCCAGAACCTGAAGATCGACATGTGAGTCGACATCTGGAAGTATTGAATAACAGTTCAGCATCGGAAGCGGAAGAAGAAACGAACAGGGTGCTAGAACCTGAAGATCGACCTGTAAGTCGACATCTGGAAGACCCAACTACGAGTGCAACGACAGAAGGAGTGGAGGAAATAGCTGAAGTTCCAGAATTTGAAGATCGACATGTGAGTCGACATCTGGAAATATCAGACACCAGTTCAGAATCTGATACAGATCATTCGGATTGTGAGTGAAAATCTGAAGAGAAATTGGAAATTTGAAAGCATACAGAGAAGAGACTGAGCACAAAGATAGTGACGGTGAGCAACCAAGTACAAGTTGTGGTAAAAATCCTTCGGAGATAATATTAATAGATGAAGAAGGGAGAGTTTCAAACAAAAAGTTAGAAAAATCGGAAGATCCCCGAGGAGCAATAGGGACAGATAGCCAAACAAAAGAACAGGGAAATTTAGAAGCAGATAGAGAAATTAACACAAATTCGGACCGAGGAGGGACAGAAGTAGGTGAACGAAGGAAAATAAGAAAAGAACCACATGTAAAGGAAGAAAATGAAATTATAAAATTCAAAATAAGAGACAATAAAGAAAGAACTGAAACAGAGTCTGAAGAAAGTGGAGAAGAAAGAAAACAAAAACTAGAGTCAAGAAAGAGAACCTGGAAAGCAGAAAGAGGAAAAAGAAAGTGAGACGAAAAGGCCAAGAAAAGGAGACAATTGGCCCAATGAAGTAAGAAAACTAAGATACAGGATCATAAGGCTGGATGGAAAAAGTGCTGAACAAGTGAATGAAATAACAAGTCAAAAAGAGCAAGACCAACAAAGTGGAAAACACTTGCAGAAAACGAAAAGAGTAAAGAAAGTAAATCTGAAGTATAGATCACCTGAGTGGTTGTACCTTCCTTTAACTGATATCAAAGAAGAAGAGAACACTCACGAGAACCCAGAACAAAGAAACCTAATGGGTGAAGGTGAAGTGCAACAAACTTGAAGAAATTTAAACGAGTTTCTACCGGAGTTGACGAAATACTGGATTTGACAAAGAAAGAATTCTGAAAAGAATCAAAAGAAAGTACCAAACGAAGACAAAATTAGAGTGCAGGGTGGCTAAGAAGTCATTTCTGAGGTGTGGTGACACATTTTCCCTGTACATATATATAAATAGGTTATAGAACAAAATGGAAGATACTAAAGATAGAAAATGTAGATGTGAGTTTTTAAGAAGATGGTGTAAGATGTGCTTCTTTTGTACAGGATTATTAATGACAGTGTGGGTGGTTTTAGCAATCACTATTCCAATTAGTTTAGCTGTAGAAGAAACGTCTAATCACACAGAGAAAGAAAAAGGAGCTAACATTCAAGAAACAGCTATATTAAAAGGTAGTGCAGAATTACATAAAGACAAATCAATAACAGATTTTTCAAAAAATGTATTTACAAAATTATTATATGAGTATGTAGAAACAATGGATGTAAGAGATTGTTATGTTTGTATGCAATTGCTCTGCGTCTGTAGCAGAGGGTGTGACTTATCATCACCTTCCTTTGACGTATGGAATAACATGTAGTGTTTTAGCAAGTTTATTTTATAAGACAGGAAGATTAGAATATTATTACACTGATATAGATAATATTTTTGCGAAAATTTCTGTAGTTCCTGAACTAAACAAAGTGAAAGAGGGAAAAACGTTTGGTGAATTTTTCATAGAAGATAAGATTTTAACCTTAGATAATATAGTTAAAAACAACCTTACCTGTGCGTTAAAGAAAGAAGAAAAAGTATTTTTAGAGATGGTAGAGGATAGAAGAGCGAAATTTCAAAGAAAAGTGATAGAAGAGACAAAAACACCTCTTTGGGTGTTTGAGGAATACAATCATGACAAGAAAAAGACAAATGCAGCTATGACTCTGGATTGGCCCCAACAGGGAAGGTTGTGCATTAGAAGAAATAGAACAAGATATGACAATTATTTCGTGGGTTCCAGTGATTGCCATGACAATTATCAAATTTTAGGCGGATGGGGATTCAAAGGGGGAAAAGATCCAATATTTCCAGGGATCTATTATGTTTGCGGTAATAGGGCTTATTACAGGTTGCCGGACCATTGGTATGGGTCATGTTATTTAGGCCTGGTCTTTCCAAAGATTTTTCATATGGATAGAACAGAAAAAGGAACACACGAAATGATAAATACCTTTACACGTAGAAAAAGGGAAAGTTTTTCAGAAATAGTAGGTGATATTTTTGGTGCATTGATACCAGCAGTGGGAATATCTTTGAATGCATTCAAAATTCGGAAATTATCCACAGTGGTAGATCGTTTTTCTACAGATACTGCTGGAGGGTTCTTGATGGTAAATACCGAGATGGTTGCCATGAGAGCTATGGTAATGCAAAATCGACTTGCCCTTGACATTCTTTTGGCAAAAGAGGGTGGAGTCTGTGGAATGCTGAAAGTCCAACATTGTTGCACTTACATTCCAGATAAAAGTGAAAATATACAAAAGTATATAAAGAATATTACAAGTTTGCACAAAGAACTTATTCCACTGGAGGTTGAAAGTGCGTTTGGAAAACTTGGTAAAGGGTTTTCTTCAGTAATAAATTGGTTTTCTAGAATGAGTGGATTAATAATAGGGAAAGTCATAATAATAGCAACCATGATAATAATAATAATTTTAGTACTGAAGCTTGTAATTACATGTATAAAGAAAAGAAGAAAACAGAATAAAATAGAAAAAGAAAACAAGATAAACAAGGAGAGAGAGAGAGAAATGGGTGAAATAGAGCTAGAAGAAATAAAAGAGAACATGTACAAGAAGACCAAGAGACAAGTTGAAAGGGATACAGTTGTGTAAACTAACAAAAAAACAAACGGATCAAGAAATATGCTGTCTGATAGAATTGTGTAACTTGGGTTTTTGTGGTGATATTAAAAATCACCAAAGGGGGGAGTTGATGGAGCAGGGTAAAAGAAAAAATTTAACCTCCTAATAATTTACGTAAAATGATTAACAAACAAGTTCGTTTAAGTAAATAACCAACAATGTATGTTACATGTGAAGGGTTAAAGGTAACACGCTATTTTGTGTGCAAACTAATTTACTTATAATTGTTGACGTGGCTAACATAACCTAATATTTGCGTATTAATAGAATAATAAAATGCATGATTTGTGCTTTGAAAACAAAACGTGTAGTGGTAAAATAAAGCAATGGTAAGTAAGGGACGGCTTTATATGTTGCTTTTTGCTAGGTAATACCTAATTGGGGTACGTAGAATGACGGGAGGGAAACGAAAGGGTTTATATTCTTTATTCTTAACTATATTTTGTTTATCTTTGTAAATAGTGCGCTTAGGCCTGTTGAGCAGCGATATAAAATGGCCGCCATGAGCTAGAATACGCGTGCGCGAGGAGAAATGTAGACAAGGAGAAAGGCCGTGAACAAGAATGACCATGTGATCGTTCCAAGAGCCTAGGATGAAAGTATGGTCAAGGCTATTGTGACCTTACTGAATAAATGTGTGCCAAGATGGGTCAGCAAGAAGCGTGAGAAGTCAAAAAGAATAAATGGACAAAAAGAACTGTTGAACCTAAAAAGTATCGGAAAGTGATACAAGTTGGACTGATCGAAGCGGATGAGTAATGTCATGAACTGTGGGAAACGATGCAAGTATGGACATTCCACAAAGAACTGGTTAGAACAAGGAAGTTTGATAAAAGATGTATATGGACTCAAATGGACCAATTAGAGAGAACCTCGCCATAAAGATGCAACATTTTTATTTTAGTAAGCTAGAATTAGGGTATAAGAAGACCTACTCTTGGTGGGGAGGGATGATTGATTATTAGATGATGCTGCTGGTTGCTGGGAGCTGCTTTTTGCCGGTTTTGGCTGCTGTTAGTTGCGTATGGAGTTGCTGCTGCTGATGCTGACGAGCTGAGGCTGCTGCTGCTATTTTATATTTTTAATTGAGCATAAGATGCTGCTTTTTGAAGAACTTTTATTCTTGATAGATTTTTCCATTTAGAACTATTAGACTTTTCCAGAACAGATAGATAGAAATTTTGGGAGTTCTTGCCGTGACAAACTTTATTCTTCCATCTAATAGGTATGCATTGCAATTTCAATTTATTCGTATAATGATAACAAATGTAATAATCTGAATAATAAACCTAAAACTTATTTCATGCTTCTAAACTTTATATAAACTTTATTATCTTTAAACAAATGACTCAGTGGTTCTTTAGCTCAATGATTAATGTAAAATGTTAGAAGGTTTATTGTGATTGAGCTGGTCTTAATCACCATCAACTGATTCCTACTAGTTGGTCCATCGACCAATGAGCGGAATACCTTAAATAATGAGAAATATTATGTCGTGTTAAAAAGAGGTATCCCGTCTCCTTCCAGCGAATCGTTTTACTGTTTTTCTCCTAGGTTACTGACGGAGGAAATCCAGGGAATAAATGAGTGAGTGAATGCATGTGCGGTGTTATGGGCCCCACCGTCATATGGATATAGTCTGTGTATTGGAGGGATAGTTGTACCTGGATGACCGAAGCATATAGGAGAAGAATTTTTATTGTTAGCGCTGGATCAGTATCGGACATCTTGTTGCTTGTTTTCCAGTCCAGTTCCTGCCTTGCTTCAGCCAAAGCTTGTGTCATGTTCCTGCGCAGCCTGCTACAGATGTTCCCAGTCCACTTTGCTTTTGCTTACTCCCTTGCCTGACTTTTTCTACAGTCTAGTAAAGGCCCGTTCGAATTGTTCCTAGTCTGTTTCTTTTGTTCATGCTACTATTTTCCCTTTGCTTCTACCATAGCTCTTGTATTTATCCTCAGTCTTTTAGATTTTTCCCTAGTTTATGTTTTATTTTTCAGTGATTCTTATGCTGCTTCTAGTTCCCTTGAAGTTCCAGTCTCTTGCTCGTTACAGTTCCTAGAATCCTTGTGCTTGACTTGCCTGCTTGTTCTGCAGTTTTTCCATGAATATCGTGCTCCTGACTATTTGTTACAGCTGTTAGGTTCCTTTCTAGTGCTTGCTCTGTATTTTCCTCTTGGGCTTTTGTGTCTGGTAAGTGTACAATTTAGCCCTCACTTGTGTATAAGTGCATTCCGTTGTACAAGAGTTGGCTCCTGGTTTCTACAAGGCAATGTCTGCCCCATCCTTTGTCTTGTGTTATAAGTGCCTTATCTGTGGCATTGTGCCATTTCTATTATTCTTAGGAATTTCCCTAAGGGTTTGTCTTGTGTATATAATTACAATCCTTGTTTGTACCCTAGGGTTCAGAGATAGAATCACTTCTGCTGCCTCCTTTCTACAGGGCTTACAGGGTTACTATCTGTAAGAGTAATCTGCACAGAGACATTGACCTTCCCTGTTGCTGTGGGAAGTTCTGAGTCTTACCTGTGTACAATCCTAGTGGTAACCCAGAGCGTTTGTCCCTTATTGGTCCCTTCCCTGTTTGTTCACAATAAGGTTGCTTGCCTTTTCTATCCTGTTCCTGTGCTTTACTCTGCATCTGTTCTTTCCTGGTGTATGCCTTTATCTGCTCCTCCGCTTAGGTACACTACATCCATAGGGAGATATTCCTTGACCTTGAAGGGGTGATCCGCCCAGAGTTCCTGACAGCCTGGGCAAGCTGTTCCCATTCTCAATTTTGTGCCATGCCAAACCAGGGGCATCAAAAAAGCATCCCAATGACTTCTGTATTCAGACTCATAAACTCCTAGAGTCTTAGTATCACACATCTATTACACACATAATATACAGCACACACACTCAACATACATACAGGATAGCAGACCAAGGTTTTGGGTTTTACACAGCAGACCTTTATATGAGAAGTCAGTGAGCCTCACTCTCACATACACAGATAAGGTCTGGCCACACTGAGGATTCACAAATCATGGTATGCTGCCACCACCCCTTTATGTGCTCAACTCATGAACTCATGAGAGGTAAAGTAGTCCCCTGCTGTTTAGGAGGGCGTTCAGGACACAGCGCAGCAAACTACAGGTTGTAGACCTTGCATTGTCAGTGATAGGCCTAGGCGTCTGTCCACCTGCTAGATTAGCATGGCAGGCTGAAAATAAACGCCAGCATAACAGATAGTTAAAGAAGGAGGGCGCCCATTGCTGGAGGTCATTTTTTACTTTATCCTGCACACGGAAAATAATATCTGTGGCTCTGATTTGGCCACCCATATCCCCAGGTATCTAAATCCCTCATCAGCAGATGGACCTCCTGCTTCCACCTCTGCATGTCTGCAGATCTCTGCAGCTGGAAAACCATAGATTTATTTGTTTACTTTTAGCTTAGCCCATTTTCCGACTTCTGATAGTATACTTTCCAGGAGTGGGGTTGTGGAGCTGGTTTGTAAATCACAAATCTTTTTTAAAACTTCAGAACAGTCTTGGAAGTGAAGCTTGCAACTGACACCTTACTATTTTCTGTCATTGAAGATGATGGCTGCTTGGTGGTTCTGAATATAGACTGGTAATAATTGGTTTTGCTTCCAAGATACTGTTGGTATGTTTAAGGAGCAGTGATGGTATGTGCAAGCCCTGCTTGTCCCCATCACTGTGCATTTTCCAGGTCTTCTCTGCTGCAACTTGCTCACATCAAGAGGTACCCATAGCAGCACTGGCAGCATCTGGGAATCAGCTGAGGTGAGCATAGTCCGGTTTGGCTTATACCAGAGAGGTGAAAGGGAAAATGCGGATAACTAGGATCGTGCTTCTGAGTAGCATTCTCTGCTGATGATGATGCTGGCAAACTGTTCCGTCTATGAAGAATTTACAATTTTAAATATGTAATGCGAGTGTCACAGTGGTCCCTTGATGTAGCGGTGTTTCATGTGTTTCTGCTGCCATGCTTGTACAGGCAACTGAAAAAGGCATGCAATGTGCATTCACCCAAAAGCGGAAACACATTATATTAAAGGAACAAGTGCTGCAATTCAAAATCTAGTCCTACAGACTTTTATTCAAGAATGTGCATTCTGAAAAAATGTTGCGGGTATAAAAAAGTTGGTATTTTGGAGGCCCAGTGTTATGCGAGAGAAGACGAAGATGGAAGGTAAGAACATTTTAGAATATTGAGGTGAGATAAGGAAAACAAACCTATCGAAATACAGAAAAGGACCCCAAGATATCCCTAAAAGGTGCCCAGGTCACGGTGAGATGTAAGAAATTGAAAAGGGAAAGAAGACAGAATGAGAAGAGACGACAGAAAAAGAGGATATGATTAGGAACAGAGCTGTTGGGTCAAAACAAGGCAGATGCAAAAAGTAAATTAGAAGTTTCCTCAGGCTAGCCACCAACTCAAATTTGGTCTTGTTCAGACTTCTAAGGGCACAAACAGGCTTTTATATGACTTGGGATTTGCCTGACAGGGGTTACTCTGCCCCGATATTATATCAGGTTTGTCACGGGGCGGGTATGTGTCGGGACGACCCGGATCGGCTGAAAGACTGGTGGGAGGCGCTGGACGTCACCACACCTTTTATTTTATCGCCACAGGAGGACTGGGTTGGGTCATCCACGTCCGACACCGCTGAACGGAGATACGGTCCCTTTAACTGGGATCCGACATGGGACGCTCCCGCCCCGTTTGATGACGACATCGCCCTCCGTCCAACAAGACAGGGTTGGAACAGGAAGAAAGATGTGCGCCGACACCGGAGGTGAGAAAGGAGGAAGCGGAGTTGCGGAGAGACGAGACGGAGACAGCGAGCGACGGATCCCGAAAGAAAAGGCAGACCCAGGAGGAGCGGAGGAAGACCCCGAGGGAATCCCAGAGCCAGGAGGCCAACGGACTTACGCTCGCCCAGCCACGCTCCAGGAGGAGCGTGGCTAAAACAGGTACGGGATCGTTTCACGGGCTGGGTGGGAAAGCGGGGGACGCCAGAGGCTTAGAGGCGCGAGCGCAGTATCACGCATTGAAGATAGCCGATCCCCATCCACCGCACCTACACTCCCCTCAATTGAGCGTGTGTCACGGTATTTTGCTGGTTGTGGGCTGGTGTTACCTCACTCCCTCTCCCTGACAACGCACCGCACCCAGTTCACCCTGACCCCGTGTTGTCCTCTTCCTTCCTTTGGGGCATCCGGAGATTCCGACGGTGGCCACCCGGGACAGAACACGAGGAGGAGAAGGAGGCGATAGACGCCCGGGCCAAGACAGGAAGAAGACGACAGCACACACCCCGGGAACTAAGGACAAGTCGCACGCTAGAACCCCCTGTACACTGGACACTCTTAGGAGACCTACCTTTACAAGAATAAAACCTGCACTATCACGACCAGGCCTCCCGCAACTTATTCCCGATAGTTCACAAGGTTCTAATCCTAGGCAGACCTAAAGATGACACTACATCGTAGGATCAGTACTTGATATCTAAGTTTGTTATTTGCACTTTGAAGATAGAAAAGGGCACATTGATTATCAAGACTGGAGAACTAGACAAAATCTAAAGGTCTTCTTCATTCTATTCTGACATATACATTTGATTACCCGGATATGAATGGATTTCCCTCTATGCAAAGTTGATAATTAACATTCAGAAATTAAACCTCGGATAATAAAATATATTTAACCTAGCACATCCATTCAAACAAATGAATCTCAAACTCAAACAATTTGCTTCAACACCTTTACGTTTCACTATAAAACCAGTTGGTCAATCTTGGTACAGGGTATCGAATGGGCCGGGGTGTGACTTAGGGCCCTACAGACCCACGGTGCGAGGGGGGGGCAGACACTGACAGGGGCCCCTCAAACACCCATGCAATGTCAGTACGATCTGACAAAACAGAGAACAGCAACTGTTGCTGCCTGTGGGAAGCCTGCTCTGTCGGATGTGCTCACAGTCTGCTGAAAGTAACATAGTTGCAACATTTATTGATTTATTTTTGCAAAATAGAAAACCCAGAAAAAACGCTCCTATGGGACTATATGTCACTTCCTAATACTTAAGGCTAAGGGTCCCAGATGGGAACCCTAGAAGGGTAGAGAGGTCCTGAAATGAAGAGGATGGAAGGGATAAGTCCTCCCTGTCGTAGATTCAAAAAACACAAAAAGTATCACCTCGGGAACCGAAGCGGTTCCCGTGGAAGAGAAAAAGGCTAAGGGATGGTTAGTACGCCAGGTGGCAGCACACCCGCTATTGTGGGTGTGCTGCCCTTACAATAACCCTCACTCACTCTAATAGTGACATGCTTCATCTTCGGGTTCACCCCAACTCCTAAAGGTCGGGTTCACCCCAACTCCTAAAGGTCGGGGTGGGCTCAACCGTATTTCAGGGAGCACTTATGAAGACTTGGTGTATGGGGGCGTAACCTTAAAGATAAAATTCCTCTCCCACTCCAAAAGTATCCTTTATTCGTAGGGTGGGAGGGAAGATTAAAAAAAAGATATATGTAGGGCTATAAGGCTGTGATGGTCCTATGACTCTGAAGCACCAACATGTTTCAGCCCTTACCTAATGGCCTATCTAAGGTCCTTGGCTTTCGTCAGGGTGGATAGCGAAGAAGTCACTTCCCCCAAAGACGTGAATGATGTGTGCATGCAATTTGCATGTGAGAAAATTTGAATTTAAAAGAGGGCATATGCTTGCCGCAGCATTTTCAGGGAATTACCTGTGAAGTAAATAATACAAAGGTACGTGCTGTAATTACTGCTGTAAAGCCAAAAAATTGGCGCACCATAATTGTGACATTTCACAGTACAGTCCCCAAGATATTAGTGCATTTTATGATAGTCCAGATATTCTCACTAGGAGAGCACAAGGTGCATTGATCCCAGTGAAAAAAACAGGTAAATGTACTCAAGAATATGTTATTTCAATTGCATCTCACAACTTGTGGATTTCACATAGGTTTTTATGTGATCTCATTCGGACACACAAAAATACATTTATTTCAATTATGTATCACAAACTGTGGATTTCACGTAGGTTTTTTATGTGATCTCATTCGCACACACAGGCCCTAAGTGTAGGGCTCCTCCCACTCGTACCATTTATCAAAAGCCTTATCACGTGCATAAAAGTGTATTTGGAAAATGACAGTATATCGTATTTCAGGGTGACAATCACTCACCCAATATTAAAAGGGGCATCTGCTCCCACGGGGGCATGAGAGGGAGGCCCTGTAGTCACACACTATGTTCAGATAAAAGTGAAAAAGAAAAACATATTTTTAATATGTCCATGAAAGCATAAAACGATTGAGTAAGCCTCCGACTGAATCCTCAGGAGCGGAGAACACTTACTTTGTCAAGGGTCCCTTCCCTGTGGTCAACCTACTGTTCACTCTACTCCCCTGCTTGCGGTAGCAGTGAGTGAAAGCGTGCATGGATTAAATGCAAAAATGCCCGGTTTGGCGTTTCCATGTATCGCCCCACCTTCTATGTTTGAAATAAGGCGGTTGGCTGTAACTAGGGGGCTCAACTCTGGGAGTGGCTGGATGTGCCGGATGCTCCGTAAGTAATGGAGGTGTGGAGCTTCCGAGTGCAGACCCGCCCTCGCAGAACAAGGTTATGTCTCACGTGGGGGCGTATCCCAGGAGGTGTGGAGTTTCTGTGTGCAGACCCGTCCTTGCAAAAGTGGTCATGTTTTCCGAGTGGGCGTGTCCCATACGTGAGCAAATAAGCATCAGAGAGAGGCAAATATATCTGTCTGACAAAGCGGGTGTGTTATTGTAAGCATGCCCGTGTAAAATATATCACTTGCGCACCGTGACAGTTTGGGATTGACCACAAGGGAAATAACCCTTTTCTATTGCCTTCTGGGTATTGTAGTCCTTGTTCCCCAACAACACAGATAAGATGCTGTGTTATTTGTAAAGGAAATATAAAATGCTTTTTGCCTAAAGTTTGAACCATGTGCTCACGGTCCAGGGGGGAAACAAATGAGTATTTATGAAGCAGGGTACCATCATGTAGGTGCATTTAAGAGTGCCCCCAGAGAAAGAAGACTTCAAGTGTAATGAATTCGCAATTGTGTGTAAATTCAGGATTACTGTTCAGCCTAGCAGCACGGGTGTCATGTCTGGTTCTATCTTTATGATTTATAACAGATTGTTGAGCTGATTCCATGGTACGTCGTCATTTAGCCCATTGCAATACGTTTTTAAACGGTACACCCAGCGTTGTTCTTTCTGGGAAAGTCTCTTGTGTACCCCTATTTGTTGACGTAGTTTTTCAACAATTGTCCAGTTGAGATTGGTGTCTGTGTGTTGTTTCTCCAGAAAATGGGCAGTAAGTTTAGTCGTCATCCTTTAGCACTTGATAGTGCTCCTATGTTCACTAATGCGCACTTTTATTTTCCTGGTTGTCATTCCAATGTACTTGAGGTCGCATGGGCAGGTGATCATATAGATGACGTTATTGCTATTGCAATTGGTGTGTACTCGTTGTTCCCATGGGGTATTCAGTCCTAGGTCAATGGTTTTTGTATGTGATGTAAAAGAGCAAACTGAGCAGTTTCCACAAGGAAAGTGTCCTGAGACGGGAAGTTCCCACAGCGTACTCTGTCTGTTATTTGCATTCGTTGCACAATTGCTATGCACTATTCTGTCTCTGATGTTGCGGTTTTTTCTGAATGAGAATATAGGTTTTTCAAACATGAGTTGGTTTGATGTTAAGATACACCAATGTTTATTTATTGTGTGTTTCACCATGTTTGATGCTGAGTTGTAGGTTGTCACACATATAACCATCCTTTAGCCTTTTTCTCTTCCACAGGAACCGTTTCGGTTCCTGAGGGGATACTATATGTCACTTCACACAGGAGAGAGAATCCGAACAGAGCAAAAGAGGTGGAAAGGACCATCGGGGAAGGAGCAATGGAGAGGAGAGAAGATTTTATGAAGACTCAAGAGTGAGTGTGAGAGAGAGAGACAAGATATACATAGCCAAGTACGCATGAGATGTCTGAGTAGGAGACAAATTATGAGAGAATGGTTAAAAAGAGATAGGTGAGGAGTAGCTGCATGTGAACACAGGAGAGAGTGGGGAGAAAAAATAAAGAGACACCAGCGAGAGAGAGGGAGAGAGAGACATGCAAGCTGTAAAAAAAAATATAGATGATTATTAGACATCTAATAGAGAGATAGAGACATGAGAAAGTGAGAGAGAGAGAGAAAGTGAGAGAGAGAGGTTGTAAAGAGATAGGTAGGAAAGGAGCAGAGAGAGAGAGAAAGAGAACAAAGGGAAAGTGAAAGTGAAAGGGAAATACAGCACTCTATTCAGTATTTAGAACTCTCGATAAAATCCAACACCCTTGGGTTTGGAATTTATCAGGTGCAATAAATAGCATCTAAATAGAACCTACATTGAGTTTTCCCCAGTGATGGGGGAAGAACATACGCTAAAATCTCTTTGTCCAAGTAATTACCAAGCTTGTTCCCTGTTGCACAGTCTCTTTGAGGCTTGGTGATGGTAGGGTATTTGGGGCAAGATTGGCTATGGTATGGTGGGTGCCTCCTCATCATACTTTGCAGCGGGGGCCTCCTAAAGTTTTTTTACCCCCATGGCAAATTGGCACATTCAGGGCCATATTTAGTGTTTAATGGACAGGATACTCCATATGAACATGGTAGAACTTTGGTTCGCCATGTTACAGATGTACTGTAGCTTATGGCACTTGTAATACGGAGGACGGGATATCCACCACATTGTGATGGAGTATCCCATCCGCAAAACTCTGTATAAGGCCCTTGGTTGGCCCTGAACTATTTGGGTCTTTTTTAAAAAACAAAGCATTTTAATACATATGTGTTAGCAACACATTAAAATGTATATGTCAGGATTCCTACCACAGCTCACCTCTCTTGACTATCACAATATACCGGCATGACTCATATCATTCCTACCAACACTTTTGAATGAACAAACATCTTGTACTATGACTTTTGACCATTTTACATGCTGTTGGTAATAGCTAGCTGCAGCTGGTGTTCCCCCGGTTTGTTTGAAAAGGCTTAGTAGCTTTTACAAATGTTTTACCATGCATATGCAAGGTCAGGTTTCAGGTGCCATGGAAATACCCAGAAAATCCACCAGAATAAGCATCAAGCAACTGGCATAGATGACCTCAACGTGAACCTTCCGGAAGACAGCCCTCATTAAATTAATCACTTGCACCTGTTCCTTGCTATAAGCAATTAGAATGCAACCTTTGTGAACATTCTAAAACACCTTCTAGAAGACAGCCTCATCAAATTAATCATCTGCACCTGTTCCTTGCTATAAGTAAATCAGAATGTGATTTTTGTGAACACTCTAAAGCACCTTCTAGAAGGCAGCCTAATCAAGTTAATTATCTGCATCTGTTCCTTGTTACAAACAATTAGAATGTGACCTTTATGAACGTTCTAAAGCAGTCTTATTTAAAGACCATCTATAGTCTCCCCTTTTGCTTAGCCTCTTTGCCTGTCACTTACCTGTTTCCCGGCTTCCAAGACTCTGTCTTGCCAGCTCCCTTGATCCTCCCACTTCGACCTCACCTCAAAGAACGTCCTGCATTAGTCTCGCACCTGGATGGAAAAAAGAACAAGAGGAAAAGGAGAGACGCATAAACAGACTTGATTTTATTATGCGCTGAGTTCAGTCCCAACATTGTGCTGCAAACAAAAGTAACCAGAGTTTTTGTTGAACTTGTACATACTGTTGGCAGGGCTCTGCCAGAGAGGACTTTGGTGAAGGTAACCCAGTCCAAATTTGTTTCTGGGTTTGATGCTGTAATCATACTCACTACAGTTTCAAACATTTTGATAAAGGAGCCTCTAGGGACAATCTAAATGAAAACAAACAACAACAAAACTAAAGGTTGCTTGAGATTTGAAAAGCTTTTGTGAGGTGATACCTTAAGAGATAGGGTTAATACTAGACTAAAGTCTTATTATTTGTTTGTTTATAGGTACCATATCTGCCGGTACCATTCATCTGACCTGTGTGAATGCCTGCTGCCGTGTTGCTGTTGAGTAGATGAGCCACAGCATCTTTGACTCTGCACACTCTTTCCATCCCAACCCACTTCACCCCTGGAATTTGCCACCAGAGCAGTGTCTCTTCCTGTAAACCAAGGGCAAGTCTCGGGAGGATTCAGGAACTAGCGTCGCCACCCCATAGGAATCATCTGGGATCCAGGTAGGTGGCTTATGACAAACATGTGCATTTCTCGCAAGACATTTGTCACCCCGAGTGGGACGGGTATGCCCAGACGTGGGTCCCGTGCTCTCCATGCCACTGGAATCAAGCTATCCTGGCTGAAGAGGGGTGAAACCCCGAAACCGGTCCTAGGATGCTTGTTTCCAGTCCAGGGAGGACCTGGCTTGACAGTTCGGGCTGGACTGTTCCCATGAGGCACAGGGTCAAGACTGATTTGCATATGGCTGGGTTCAAACTGGAATGGCATGGTGAGCAAAAAAACGATGGATTTAGGCCCAGATCTCTGTACTGGGGTGAATGTATGACATTGTTCTGCATTCTGTCCATCAACTGTTGTTTTTGCATTTGATGTAGGCGGTTAGCAGGAGAGAGACGGCGAGGAGGAGTAGGGCAGCCCGGGGACGCCGCAGTACAGGTAAATCTGTTTTTTGTATTTTAAAATTCTTTTAAAAATATTTTGTATTGGGGGGGATGGAGGCGGGGAGCGGAGCGGAGTTCCACTGAGTTTTTTCTGAACTCAGTGGAACTCCGCATAGCGGCACTACGCCAGCTCCGCCCGGGGTTAGTCTTGACTAAACAACGGAACTGTTTTCTATTCTATGAACTGAATAATTCAGTTTATAAATACATACGAATACTTCATTCTTTACCTACAATTTTTGGGTGAATATACACATGTATAAGAAAATAGATTTTTGGCTATCTGTAGGTAACATTGAACATTTTTTCTGAAACACTTTTTGATTCCATTCATATTGGGTTTGCTTACTGGGATTTAAAGAAATGAAATTATCTGTGTTCCTTGGCCTTGTGCATTCCAATCCAAAATTTGAGGCACAGAGAAGAAATAAGTCGTAATCATGGTAACATTCTTGTTAATATATAACAAAATTCACAATTCACTTGTGCTGCATGGTATATTTTCATACACATTACAGATGTACTGAAGTGAGTTTATTTTAATAGCATTTCTGTTGAAGTAGGATTTTATGCATTATTACTTGAAACATGGTGCAAATATGCAGCAATGTTTTTTTACAATAGGTCTTATGGTCCTGGATCACAAAGGTAAATCTATATGCAAATAGAAATCTGTACACAGTTCTGCCAGAAAAGTATTCACCAATTCCAGGTGGAAATTTCCACTCCTTTATATGAGGTTGTAGAGCCTCCTGCCATTGAATGACAACTGTGAAATGGATTTACAGTCTGATTTCTAATATACTCCTATTTGGGGAGTTCTCTGCCCAGGGTTGGCGAAATCCACTGCTAGGGAAGAGGCCTCCAGGGCAGAGAAATCCAAATTGAAGGGAATAAGGAAACATCATACACATTAACATCAGACGCCTCTTCCACAAGCAGGACCAGGCCCCAAAACAGTATCCCCACACAGCTTGCCTGATCTTCGACCTTGAGCAGCTTTCAACACGCTCACGTGGGACTACCTCTTCCAGGTACTGGCCCACACGAGGTAGGCAATCGCCTCCTAAAATACATAAAACTGCTTTACATTAAACCTACTTCCCGGGTGCACCTGGGACGGCTCATCTCACCACCTTTCTCAGTGGGCAGGGGATCCAGACAAGGATGCCCCTTGTTCCCCCTGCTCTTTGTGATGGCAATCGAACCCCCTCGCCATCCACTTTTGCGAGGAGGGGCAAAATTGGGGAAAACCCCTAGACGATGGGGCACAAGCAGTGTCCCTATACGTGGACGATTTGCTTCTCTACCTCTGCGATATTTGTTCCAATATAGCATCCATAACTATCACACTAGACGCATTTGTGTGCTGCAGGCCTTCGTGTTAACTGGGCCAAATCCAGTGTATACCCACTGAGCCCCGACAACGCCCACAGAAGGTGCAGCGCAGGAGCACCACGCTCAGCTGGCGTGGCACCACAGTCCAATATCTGTAGGTGCACCTCTACCCCTCCCAAACCAATATATTCGACTACAACCTGAAAAAAGCCCTATCCTCACTGAATCCGAGAATACAGTTTTGGAAACTACTTCCACTGGCCTTAACAGGGAGGATAGCCCTATCGAAAATGGTCATCCTTCCCCAACTCCTGTATTACTTTACTCATCCTCCATCATTCCTCCCAGTTCCTTCTTTTGGTAACTCAACACCCTCCTGAGGGAGCTTATATGGGGTGACAAACACCACCAGATTGCGTTGAAAAAGCTGCAGCTTCCGGTCGGCATAGGTGAAGGGTACTACTTGGCAGCCCAACTGCAGTGGATGTCATGCTGGCTAGCGGGTGAAACCTGGGGGGACATGCCAGGGGATAGACCCCTCACACCAACCATGTTCAGAGGCTTCCTACTCCCTGGGAGAATGGCACAGTCCCCATGGTCCCTACGGATGAAGGTAGCCCAGAAACGCATGGCTAGAGTCCATTTTCTTACGCGTCATAGTCCACCTCATGCCCCAGGGTTCCTGCTGCAGGGCTGCTGCACCTCCCTGGCTCCTACTCCATGGCGGACCTGAGGTGTTTCCACAAGTGCTTTTTACACACGGTGGGTGATCTCTTCGACGACAGTCACCTACTCACCTTCGACCAACTTATTACTGACTACTACATGCCACCAGGCCAATTTCTTACTTAAAGACAGCTTTGCAAAACATACCGGACATTCTGGTCCACACAAGACGAGAATGATGTTAATGTGTATGGTGTTTCCGCCCTACAATCACTGCTTTATATGGGGGCGCGGCGACACCTGATTACATGGGTCTACAAAGCGATCCGAGAACATACTGGGTTCCCCGCTGACTGCGCTGCGTGGCAGCTGGGAAGACGATATTGGGAGGTTATTGCATGATAAGCAATGGGAGCAGGTCCTGGAGTTCCCACAGAAGGTTTCTCGGAATGCAATTTTTTAAAACATTACATTTTCGATCCTTCACCTGGCCTTTTTCACAACGGAACAACTCAATTGCTACTTCCCCGACATGCACACTTTCGATGTCCCCGATACCATTCGCGCACTGCCGATCTGCAACACATGCTCTGGTTGTGCTCGGCCTTTCCACATGTTGGCTTTCACTACACAAGGTCTTGTGAGAAGTTACCGAACTGCCCAATATCTACACATGGGAGGCCTGCGCCCTGGGCATATTAAGACGCAGAAAATACCATAGGTGAGAACGCGCTTTGCCAGCATGGCCCTCCTATTAGTGAAGAGAACCCTGACCATGCACTGGGGGTGACCTCGGTGCTGCAGTTGGCGGTGTGGCACAGGGCAATGTGCAAATGGGGAAGAGCCGAAGAGGACGCTCTCCGATACAAGAAGGCTCACCGCCTTTGCAAACTTCCAATATCCGCAGCATGGGATGCTCTCCTCAACCAGTTCAGGCAACTCACATTAACTGCTAGGTCAACTCCGTGAACATGAAAAGAGTCCAAACACTCCCCGCCAAAATTCCGTTGTCCCTGGGCCTCTTTTCCCCCCAGCCTACAGAGGTCCCATCTATTCACAACCCCAATGGCACCTCAGCGCAAGCTTGGCTCATAACCTCCCTTGCTCCAGCTGCGCGGTCTCAATTGGAGCTTAGCCTCAGAGCTCAACTGACACTGTCCGCCTGCCACACACCCTCCTATATGCACACCTGGTCCATCCTCCAGCCCTTCCCTTGTGTTTTCCCAAGTCAGGGGTATCACCCCAGATAAAAGGGCAACTTTAGTTACGTATGGCCAATACACACTCATATGATGCTCCAGAACATATCAACCATGCCTATCTGCTAATAGCTGTGACACTGTATACCTGGCAATGTATTTCACATGGACATTGCGGTGTTAATGTGCTTTGCTGATACCCCCTATGTAGGGGACTTGTAATGCTATAACTCTATGTTTATTTGAGAAACCCAATAAAAAATAGTTTAAAATAAAAAGGAAACATCATACACATGATCCAAAACAAAAATAGCTAACACAATATCGCTCCAAACAGCACACAACTAAGCCTCCGCTCCTTTTCCTTTGGAATACCTAGCAAACAGGATGTCACACAACACCTACAGGTTCCAAGATGCAGGCAGCCCCGCTTAAGAGGAAGAGGAACTTTACTATGGAGTAGAAGTGCTTGTTGATCATACCAAGGAACTGTATGGATTGAACCCATACTCCCTCAGTGGAGTGGAGAAGGTGGCCACATGGCAAGAGTTGATAGACTATGTCAGTGCATTATTGGTGGAGGCATGTACTTTGGGGGACATCAGGAAAAAGTGGCAGGATGAGAGCAGGTGGGTGAAGGACAACTACTCCAGAATACAGGTGCCAAATTCTCTTCCTGTAGGGTGACCTAGATCCCCTTTCCATCTTATCCCACTCGAGAAACGTGTCCTCACCATCATTCACCTTGATCTGTAGCAGTTGCGTAGCAAGGGGGCTTCGAGTATTGGGGGCAGCGGGCTCCCTCGCTCTTACCTGCGGCCATCGCGGGCGGCAAGCGCAGGAATCGCCAGCAAACCCCCTCCCCCCGCTGTTACATGCGGCCGCTGCAGGGAGGCAAATGCAGGGACTGCCACGGGCTGCAAAAGGTATAGCTACGCCACTGATCTGTAGCATGGCCTGCCTATTCCAGTGATCCCCAAAGTAAGGCCTCTTGCAACTGTGTTTTTTTTATCGCCTCTCATGTCATTCTGTCCTTCACTTTACATTTTATAGATAGACAAACATCACTCACATGCCTGTCTATCTAACAATACATTTAATTTACTAACAACATATTACACTCAATTACTTAACCTACACCTAGCCAACCTAGTTAGTAACAAATATGCAAATAAATTCTCTCTCTCAATCTTACCCTCCTCCTTAAATAATAGTTCCTCCAAATAAGAAGCAAAGCAACAATGATTTTCACCAACAGTCAAACAAATTATTTTTTGCTGTGACTTGCTTTCTTATGTAGGCAGGATGTGTCTAATTGGTTGCTGTGGCTGTGGGATTTACCTATTGATGGATGACTATTCATTCTTCCCTTGTAGTAGCAGGTGTTTTGTATGTGTTGAAGTCTTTTTGGAATACGTGATTGATATAATTAGTAACTAAAAATGTTGCTAACAGATCTATAATTGTATTAACATAAATTAATATATGCAACGTTTTTATCTCCCATCTGAAAGAATATATGTATATATATTTATATATATATTTGCCGTACCAGTGATTGGCCATGCATGGTGCTTGACTTACTCCAAGGCTGTGCTGGAGTAGAATGGGCCCTTTTATCAGTAGTTCTAGTGTAGCAGAGTTGGTTTAAACTTTGTGAACAGCAATTGTCTTATTCTTTTGTTGGTGTGTTTTATTATTTGTGTGGCCCTCACTAAACCTCTCTTTCAGCTTCTCTAAGCCCCACCCATTTAGTAGTAAATATGCTCCATTTTCCAGCACCCTTATCCCTCCCATACTTAATACAAAAACAGAGACACATTTGTGGTGGAGCTATCCGCACCTAAGACATTGGAGATGTGGAGATTATTGAATTGCATTATGAGTATGGGAAGTAATACTATTGGAGTACTTGTTCAAGTACTCAAAAATATTTTTCTCTTTTCTCTTTTGGGAAGTGCACAGCTTCATGTGTCCATATTGCCAACAATGGCCCTGACGTTTGTAGTTAAAGATTACATCTAAGAAACATTTGCACCATAATCAACATCAATAGGAAGACACATCCCACATATCTCCAAATATAACACTTGCACAACATCAGTTCTCGTGGCCTGGTATGAGATCTAGTACCTCCTACTTAAAATGAATATCCCTTAACCTAGATTATCTCGAAAAAAGTTTAAAATTGAAGGCTATGTTGCATTACAGGCTTCCGTATGTTACCCTTGGATTCGTATAAGAGTTGAAGTTCCGAAATAGGCACTCCACCCAAAGTACTGCGATTAAAAACTGCAAGACAAAGAAGTTAAACTTTTTATAAATGTTATTGATTACAATAAGATGTGCAATGTAATAATACTATAACAAATGTATATTCAACATCATAAGTGCCTTCTGTTTGATTGCTTTCTCCTATTAGATTTAATTGTCTGTCAAGTTTTATAAACACGATGCGGGGAATCACTAGGGGACCCCAATAGAAGCCCCCCCACCCCACTCACCTTGAGGTCTTCCGCCAGCTCCAGGTTCCACTGACGCCGGCCGGACCTTGAAGAAAAAACAAGCCCCTATTAAAACTCTGAAGAAGGCCTATCCTTCTCTTACACAGGCGAGACAGGAAGACAGCAAGAGGAGGAGCCAATCACAGACACAGAAGGGAGGAGAAAAGGAAAGCCTCTGAGACAGGAAGTCGCTTGGAGGAGGAGAGAGGAACGAACCCAGCAACCAGGAAGACGGCGAGGAAGACCAGACCGGTGGAGAACCATGGGAGACTCCAATGGACGACGGAGAGAGCTGTGTACCCGAGCCAAGAGGAGGAGACGCCGAACTCGATGGGAGTCTGGACGAGTGTTGCGAGGAGTGGTGGTTACCCCAGGAGGACGTGTAGGAGCCGCCTCAACTCAGGAGAGTTGCGGCAGAGGTGGTACGTGACGCGGAAAGGGGGGGTGGGTGGGTGGAAGCAGAGAATCAGGAGAGATTGGGAGGGAGGTTATGGACTAACATCTCAATCCTGCCATACAGTTTCTTTGTATTTGTTTTCTTCTTCTTCTTTTCTCTCAACCTTTCTTGTACAGAAAACAAAAATGATCACACCACAGGCCTAATAGAGAAATATACCGAAGTAAGGCGGCTTTATTTTTTTTCCTTCTTTTGACCCTTCTAAGGGATTCAGGTATTTACTCCCAGCATAAAGGGAATACGGCAAAGAATCCTGATATTTCTTGAGCTTTTCTAGACCACCAAGAAATACTTCAGGGATAGGGGATATCTCATAGGAAACCCTTACTTCCAGAGAAAGTCCTCACCCAATTTTCCTTTTTTTTTTTGGGCGCTTTCACTTATTTGGTCTGTTTGTCACAATTCATTTTTTTTCTTCCACCCTGGTGTGGTGAAGGTGTCTGTCCTACCCTTCGTGGGGATGCATAAATACTTACCATTTCTTCTCTTCTCCTCGAGCCTTCCAGGGGCCCCCTACGGAAGAAGGTGGAAGGACCTGGAAGAAACAAGACAGAGAGAAGGAAAAAGGAGAACATTACCGAAGATAGTCTGCTAACACAGTCATCCTGATTTAAATTGTGAATAAACACACATCACGATTACACCTATATGGCCTCCTCGCTTTTTTTCCGCCCATCCCTCCCACAGTTGGTGTCAGAAGTGGAATCGGGGGAAATGGAGGCTGTTGTGACCAAGATGGCAGAAGGGCAGGAAAGGCTCGAAAAAATTATGGAGAAATTCCTGGCAGTGGCAGAATAGGACAGAGAGAAATTGCATAGGACCCTGACTGAGCAAAGCCAGACACAATAAACCATTATAGGGAAATTGGCAGAAGCTCTCGGCCAACCAAGAAGCCACACACCTTGCATTCTGTTGTGATGCAAAAGTACGTTCCAGGGGAGGACCCTGACTTCTTCTTCTCAAACTTCGAGAGGATGGCAAGAGCTGCCACGTGGCCCTTGGACAATACCTAGGCCCACTTCTCTCTGGTGATCTTCAGGCAGCCTACCAGGCGGCCAACCCTCTTGGAACTACCCCATATGTAGAGATTAAAAGAAACATTTTGGAAAGGATGGGGGTGGATGAAGAAACATATAGGATCAGGTTAAGACAAATCAAAGAAGGCCCCCAAAAGACCCTGAGAGCCCAGTACTTTAGAGTAAGGGATACGGCGGATAGATGGTTGAAACACTTGACTCTAAAGAAGACATATTATAAATTATCTATCTGGAACAATATCTTACATCCTTGCATCCCGCCCCATACAGCGGTGGGTCCGCCAGCACACACAGCTAAGTCTGGAGCGGGCTGTGGAGATGGCTAACGCCTTCACTAGTGCCCAGGAATTACAAAGAGAATGAGAAGAAGGGTCGTGGAAACATTCGGTAGGAATCCCATCCAAAACCCAGAAGCCTCTTCCTCCCCCCCGAAAAACAGAAACCGTGACCCTGGTCCCAGGACCCTTGCCTACACCTCTCCGGCCGACCCCTAACCTAGGACCCCAATGTTTTTAGTGTGGGGCCTTTAGTCACATCGCTCAGTTGTGCCCCCAGAAGGAGGAACCCATGGCCATAGGGTACACCAGGGCTCTCTATTGTATACCCTCAGGAGACTCTCTTCCTTATCATCATCAGGTAACCATAAATGGGGAACCTCGAAAGTCGTTAATCGATATAGAATGCCTACAAACCGTCATGAGACCACAAGCCGTCCTAGGAGGAGTACAACAGACGGCAGGAGTCGTCAACATACAATGTGTACATGGAGACAGCAAAGCATATCCCATGACTGAAGTGTCTATTCTACACCCGCCCTCCGCTCCACCCATACCCCTACGTGTAGGGCTCATTCCAAGACTACCCAAGCCCTTAGTCATAGGAAACGATTACCCCCATATGAATAGCCTGCTTAATGAAAAGTGGGAAGAAGGGAAAGAATGGAGCGAGACGGCTCCTTTCTCACAAATACCTGACCACACCGTGGGAAAAGCCTGGAAAAGTAGGAAACAAAGAAGAGAGGAGAAGAAAAACTGGACTCAAGTGGTCCTATCCAATACTGAGAATGGAATTTTGGGAACATGGCAGGAACTTCATGCAGCCCAAAGAGAGGACCCTACTCTCCACAAAGCATGGGACCGAGCTCCAAAGGAAGAAGATCCTAATCAAGTAGGTCCACAGTTTTTTATCCAACGGGGATTGTTGTACAGAAAGTGAGGGAAAAACATGCCATCCCAACTATTAGTACCCCACCCATTAAGGGAGAAGGTTATGTTTCTGGCACATAGCCATTTGTTAGGGGGCACTTTGGGACCGAAAAACTGAAAAGGCCATAATATATAGGTTCTACTGGCCTGGAATTTTTCAGCAGATCCAAAGGTATTGTAAAGAATGCCCCGTCTGCCAAAAGACCAGTCGATACATACCCCAACGAGGCCCTTTGAGACTCTTACCCATAATAGACTAACCTTTTGCTAGGGTAGGGATGGATATCCCTGGGCCTCTTCTTCCCTCCCGCAGTGGGTACCGCTATGTCTTGGTCTTAGTAGACTATGCTACAAGATTTCCTGAGGACGTGGCATTGAGACAACCCAATACAATCCGTGTGGACAAGGCCATGATTAATATCTTTTCCCGAGTCGGGTTTCCAAGAGAAATCATTACCGACCAAGGGACCCCTTTTACCTCCAAGTTAATGCGACAGGTCTGCCAACAGCTCCGGATCAAACAAATCCGAACAGCTGCATACCATCCCCAAACAAATGGTCTGGTACAGCAGTAAAATGCAACATTAAAGGCCACCCTAATAAGCTGCTAAATCTAGAAGCACGAAAATGGGAGGATATGCTGCCTCTGGTATTGTTTGCCATACGTTGTTGACAACAAAAAGCCTGGGATACTCACCATTTGAGTTACTATACTGGAGACAACCTAGCACTTTGTTGGACATGGCAAAGGAGGAGTGGGAGGAGGAAAAAGATGAGTCTAAGCCCCTGTTGGAAAATGTAACCGGCCTGAAGTCCCAATTAAACCAAGTAAGAGAAATTGTAAAAGCCAACCGAGAACAGGCTTAGATCACTCAGAAAAAGCAGTACAACAGGAAAGCGAAAGAACGAACCCTGGACGTGGGGGATCTAGTGCTCCTCATGATAACCGCCTCTGAACACAAATTATTAGACCAATGGCAGGGACCCTATGAAATCGTGGAGAAGGTGACCCCAGTGACCTACTGCCTGGAAATGGACCCACTCAGAAAGCATACCCAAATCTTCCACATTAACGTGTTAAAAGATATGGGAAGGAACTAATCTGGTTTTAATGGGGATAGGCCCGTCCCGATGTAAACAAAGTATAGATCAAGATTTACCTCTTCCCCAAAGACCGTAATTGAGTTCCCGCTTACAACCACTTCAGAACGTATTCTCCCTGACCCCGGGGAGGACATCGATCCTAGAACACGCAATGCACACCCTTCCAGGGTAGAAAGTACGACTATGCCCTTATTGAATCCCAGAGTCTCGACGAGAGGCCATCTAAAAAGAGATGCAACAAATGCTAGAAATTGGGGTCACAGAACCATCTAAGAGCAAATGGAATTCCCCTATAGTGATCGTCCCGAAACCATATGGGTCCATTCGATTCTGTATTAATTTAAGAGAGGTCAATAAAATATCTCAATTTGATGCATATTCCCTTCCGAGGGTTGACGAGATGATAGAGAAGTTGGGTAAAACACAATACATAAGTACCTTAGATTTGTGCAAAGGATACTGGCAGGTCTGTTAAGGATACAGGATAGAGAAAAAACTGCTTTCTCCACACCAGGGGGACTATATCACTTTAAAGTACTCCCTTTCGGGCTGCACGGGGCATCCGCAGTATTTTAAAGACTTATCAACATAGTTCTCCAACCCTGTGAGGCATTTGCAGCAGCCTACATCGATTACATAATCATTTATAGCACCTCATGGGAGCAACACCTAGACCAATTGACTAAGGTAAACGAACCTTAGGGGAAAATGGCTTAACCATCAATCCCGCTAAGAGTCATTTAGCTGCAAAATAGGTAAAGTATTTGGGGTACCTACTAGGGGAAGGATATATTAAACCCCAAGAAGAAAAAGCAGCTGCTATTTCCCAATCACCTCTTCCTCAAACTAAAAAAGATCTCAGGGCCTTGTTGGAACTCTTGGGATACTACAGGAGGTTCATTCCCGACTGCTCTCACATAGCTGCGCCCTTAACATATCTCCTAAAAAAGAATGCGCAGACTGAAAAGGAACTTCGGCAACCTTCTCCTAGAACGGCACAAGCCTTCCAACGCCTAAAACAAGTCCTTATTTCAAAACCCTTTCTACTCAGCCCAGATTATACCAAACCATTTTTACTGCAGACCGATGCCTCCGAAAGTGGACTTGGGGCTGTGCTATCTGAGATAGATACCCAAAACCAGGAAAGACCCATTCTCTATATTAGCCGCAAGCTCTTCCCACGTGAAACAAACTATGCGGTTGTAGAGAACGAGGCACTGGCTATCAAATGGGCCAACAAGTCATTGCGATACTACCTTTAGGGGAGAGAGTTTATACTGTATACAGACCATGCTCCTTTAGAGTGGCTATCCCAAAATGAAGGACATAACGACAGAATACTATGCTTGTTCCTGGCTTTACAACCCTTAAGGTTCACCACCTTACATAGAAAAGGGAAAGAGCGGGCAAATGCAGACTACCTATCCAGATACCCAAGGGATTCTTTTCTTGCAAGTAAGAAGGTTAGGGAAGGGGGATGTGGGGTATCACTAGGGGACCCCAATAGAAGCCCCCCTGACTCACCTTGAGGTCTTCCGCCACCTCTGGGTTCCACTGACAACGGCCAGACCTGGGAGAAAAAACAAGCCCCTATTAAAACAGTGAAGAAGGACTATCCTTCTCTTACACAGACGGGACAGGAAGAAAGCAAGAACAGGAGCCATTCACAGACGCGAGATGGAGGAGAAAAGGAAAGCCTCTGAGACACGAAGTCGCTTGGAGGAGGAGAGAGGCACAAAACCAGCAACCAGGAAGACACCGAGGAAGACCAGACCGGTAGAGAACTTTGCAGAGACTACAGTGGACGACGGAGAGACCTGTCTACCCAAGTCAAGAGGAGGAGACGCCGAACTCGATGGGAGTCTGGACGAGTGTTGCGAGGAGTGGTGGTTACCCCAGGAGGAAGTGTAGGAGCCGCCTCAACTCAGGAGAGTTGCAGCAGAGGTGGTATGTGACGCGGAAAGGGGGGGTGGGTGGAAGCAGAGAATCAGGAGAGATTGGGAGGGAGGTTATGGACTAACATCTCAATCCTGCCATACAGTTTCTTTGTATTTTTTTTCTTCTTTTCTCTCAACCTTTCTTGCACAGAAAACAAAAACGATCACACCACAGGCCTAATAGAGAAATATACCGAAGTAGGGCAGCATTATTTTTTTTTTCCTTCTTTTGAACCTTGGAAGGGATTGAGGTATTTTCTCCCAGCATAAAGGGAATACGGGAACAGGAGAAAATCCTGATATTTCTTGGGCTTTTCTAGACAACCAAGAAATACATCAGGGATAGGGGATATCTCATAGGAAACCCCTACTTCCAGAGAAAGTCCTCACTCGAATTTTTTTTTTGGGCACTTTCACTTAATTGGTCTGTATGGCACAATTTTATTTTTCTTCCACCAGGGTGTGGTGAAGGTGTCTGTCCTACCCTTCGTGGGGAGACATATATACTTACCGTTTCTTCTCTTCTCCTCTCCTCTTATCCTTGAGCCCAGGGACGGACTGGCCGTAACGGGCACCAGGCATTTCCCCGGTGGGCTGGAGGGGTGTGGGCCGGTTTTGTGGCTGTGGGGGCCGGTTTTGTCATTTGGGGCCAGTTTTGCAGCAGTGCTGCAATATCGGCCCCCTGTAACAAAAGCGGGAGCGGTGCTTCTCACTAGCAGCCTCCTACCCCCGCTCCCAGGGTCGATTGAGCAGCAATCTGCCAGGGCTGGTTGTGGTTCCCAGTCCGGCCCTGCTTGAGCCTCCTAGGGGCCCCCTCCGGAAGAAGGGGGAAAGACCGGGAAGAAACAAGACAGAGAGCAGGAAAAAAGAGAACATCATTGAAGTTAGTATGTTAACACAGTCATCATGATTTAAATTGTGAATAAACACACCTCACGAGCACACCTATACAGCCTCCTCGCTTCTTTTTCTGCCCATCCCTCCTACACACCAATAAAAATATCTTAAAATAAAAACAATTCTGTTCCACACATCCCACAATATTTGAAGAGAGGCTTCTGCGCATCTCACCTTTATAATTATAATTCAAAAAATCCCTTCTGCATATAAACCCAAAACCTTTATTATACAATATTTATTTTTGTGTTTTTTTTTTATTCACTTCATAAATTAAAGCCTTTATGGTAAATGTCTGCACGTCTCCATGTTAATTCAACTCAATTCAACTGCAAAGCATATGTGATTAAGATTAATACAGACTACTTGTACATCTGGCTTATTACATTTGGAGCGTTCTGGGGCTCAGCTATCTGTACATCTGGCCTCAAGACTTGGAGTCTTCAACGAGATAAGGCCTCATTCATCAGTGTTATTAGGACAGAGCATGACGGGGAAACCAAGATTAAACATATGTAGAAGTTTAAATGCAGGAAGACAAGAGGGAATGTTCTTTTGTGTTTTGGAGATGGAATTTGAAATCAGGCATAAAACAAATAGAGTTTAGCGCATGTCCGGTTTTTCCTGGCGATATGGTGCACGCCGGGTGCAGTATGAACAAACCCATCTACAGAGGGAGCCGTCTGAACCCCGACCTCTCGCCTTCTTTTCCCCAGAACGTGTCACTTTCACTAGACCAGACTCAGGGCTAGTCTCTAAAGCTGACATAACATCAGGGGCCAATAGATAATTTGTAATTTCCCATTTTCTATCATGGAATATTGCCAGAGTTCATCCTAAGTTATCCAATGAAGACTGGTTGGGTTCATAAAAGATTTTGATCTAATATGTCTGCAGGAGACCTGCACACTAGATAATTTTCATATCGACGGCTGTCTGTCATTTTGTAATCTTTCACTACCCTCCACTTGTGGGCGGGTTAGGGGCGGTTTAGCTCTTTTGACTTCCATTAAGATACTTTGCCTTAAAGTTAAGTCCCTAGGTTTTTCCCTTTGGTTTCATTTATTAATACTGTCTGGATTGGGCTCAGTTGATTTGGTAATTATTAACTTTTATGATAACTTGTTTTGCTCATCGTTGTTCTGAAGTTGTGGTTATGTTAGATGATAAGATCGCTAACTTGAATTTAAAGAAATGACCATATTGCCTACTGTGGGCTGGCGATTGCAATTGTACGTTATGTAAATACAGTGGGATGCGGGTGTGTGGTCTGGAGAACACAGATGGCCAGGCGATGACCCACTTCAAGCAGTCCAAATATGGGGGCTGTATTAAATAAGATAATATATTCTAAGGACCTCCTATTGGTGAGCGAGTGTTGTACAGATCCTTTAGCATCCTACCCAACTTTTATCGGGGGTAGGAAACATAGTATCATTGACTTTATATTGATTCAAAATGAATTAAGTTCTTTAATCTCAGAATGTAATTATTTTCCCAACTGTATAAGTTAATATAACCCCTTTACAGTATTTTTTAAAGTAGACTAACCTAAAGTATTGGACAAAATCGAAGTGGTCCCAATTGCCTTTTCTTTTAATGAAGGTCTTCGAATCAGATGGGATTCCATTGATCCGCAAAGGTTTCTGGAGTATGTAGCCTCCAAAAACATAGGTGCAATAAAAAAGGGCCTATCTACTGATATCCCCCACTGAACTATAACTAAGGGTTTTGGTACTGTATGTTTTTCAATTTCTCAATTGTTAACCTCGAAACTCATCACATCCAGTCCTCCCCGGCAGCTTGCTCAAAAGCACATAACAGTTGAAGGTAGCGTCAAACTGAGTCCCAAAAGTTAAGGAGAATATTATCGCCGCTCGAAAGGCCTATAAAGCCATTCTGAGGGACAGGAAGGCCGAACTCAGAGATGTTGCATGGTCCGACCTATAAGAGGCAGGGAATTTGAGGGATGCACGACTTTTTTGGCAGGTCGTGAATCGTCCAATATTTACAGAAAGGCCTCCCTCCAAGATAGACTGTTTAAATCCAGCTGGGTCTTGGGTTGCACATTTTTCACAAGTTTTTAAAACTCCCACCTCATCCTGTACACAATAGGAAAACAAGGTACTTTCTGTCAGAGATATGGAATTGACCCTACAGTTTAGCTATACTATCAGCATTAAGGATGTTGATGTGGCCATTAAGAATATCCATTGTAGAAAAGCACCCAGCCCTAACAGTCTCTTCAGATTTGTTTAGAGAAAATATTGACCTATGGGCCCCTTTGCTTACAAATGCATTTAGAGCTGCGATTATAGGCCCTTTACCTCGCCACATGTAAAGAAGCTATTATAGTTCCAACTTGCAACAAGCATTGGCATAGCCAATAGGTCTCGCCTTTGGGACCTTATAAGTGTGTAGCCAGAGATATTGGGAATGTTTTTAAGGTATGTTGTAGAGCAATGTCGCTGCTGTGTTCAGTACTGTAAAGTTTGTGTGCAAGTTGTGCTTAGTGTAGTGACGTAAGGGCAGTGGCATGGTGTGGAATGCAGTGGTGAGTTGTGATATGATGTGTGTTGGTGGGATGTATGTGTTTAGTGTGTTTTGTTGGTGTGTATGTTGGTGGTATATGTAAGAGACAGCCTGTTTAAGTGTGGCAGGAGGCATGGTTCTAGTTGAAGGCCATATCTTCTTAGATCTATGCACCACACTTAATTCTGTTAATACTACCAAGTCAGAAATCCAACTAAGGTTCAACCCCCCCATTTTACTCCCATGGAACTATTTCAAAAACTTGGTTGACAGAACACAAAACTGAAACCGATCCAAACCCATATTCCTTGGGCCCGATGTAACAGCTATAGATTGACTGACTAGTATTTTTTTGTTTTCCCCTGGCGCAATGCAAACATTGCACCAACCAAGTATATATGTGTAAAAATTGAGACCCTATTTATGTATGACTTGGTGGGAAGAGACTGGATGATGGGGCTAGGAGGGAGCTAAATACGGACAAAGGTATTATTGCAAATATGCCATAGAGCCTTTCTTGAATCTACTTTCATTCAATATTGCAGGTATTATGCCCAAATTGGTTGATCCTGGTTGGGGAGTTTTCATAGATTGTTACAATATATGTTTGCTAGAGGAAACCTGGGCAACTACGCCAGTATTTAGGAGTGGATAGACTTAATTTACTTTAGAGCCTCTACCTTCGAAAGCAGGACACCCATCCGGGGGCCTACTAATTTTGATTAAGAACACCATTGCATGTAAAATAAGATAATATGTATACTCTCCAGACACTTTACCAGTGGGGTTCACAGTGACAATATTTAACGTGTAAAATCGCTCCATGCATAGAAATAAAGATTCTCCTACCTTAGGCATTTTGGAGAATACTACTGTATCGCTTTCTAATAGATCACCACTGAGAGCTGCTGGTGACTTAAGTGTGACTTACGTACCTCCGGAATGCACACGTTCTCTAACTGAGATAGAGGATTAGCTCTGGGAAACTCCTAGCCTGGAGGCAAAAACACTTCTACAAGCTGCTAGCATAATGGCAGTAAATCATTCTGGCAAATTGTAGCACAGAACAGGTTGACTATCTTTAAAGGGTTAGTCCGGGGAGATGCGTACTTTCGGGCAGAGCTGCTGGCTTTGGCACTAGGGATTCAGGTTTGAATCTCTGCGTCGGTCGACATCCTGTGATTCTGGGCAGACTCACGTATTTTCGCAGCTCCTAAACAGAAGAAATAATGTGAGTTTGTGTCATGTAACTGGTCCTCGTGTAAAGCGCTCCAATATCATCTAGTCTGTGCTGTATAAAACTGCAAAAATATGTACAAGTGTGGCCTACAGGTATCGATCTCAGTCAATACCAGACGACAGGTAACTTCTAACAGCACCAGAATGCACATTTATTTGCCCGATCGCACTGCAACGCATCCTGGCAGCATCTGTCTGTGAGTGAGTTGCAGTCGGCTTAATGGGCATGTGCGCTAGCAGCATCAGCATGAGTTTGTCTCCCATTTCAAAAACAGTAACACAACAGCGGATGCAACATAAATGGTAGCAGGGCTCAAGTCCTAAACAAGACGTGGTCACACAACAGACCACAACTAACGAAATGGAGGCAACAAGAACAGAAGCTGTTAAAATAAATCACTTTCTACCATCGGGACACGCTGATTAAGACAGCACACGCAAATATGTACAATACCAAAACCCTCGAACGATAAAAACAAAGGTTTTCTGACAGCCACCTTCAGTTTAAGAGTTAACAGGCATTGCTCACGGCATGCATGCGCAATGTATACTGCTTAGAAGTTAGCAAAAACACTTCACTTTTCAATCAGTTTTTAACCGTAGAGTGCCCAAATAAATGCATAAATGCGTCTCCTTTTAGTACCCTTAACGTACCCTTTCTTTGTCTACCTTCAGGAGCCTGCCATAGCCGCCGTAGAAGCGCTGGATGTCCTTCTCCCGGACCTGGAATGTTAATATGCCAATGTAGACGCCCGGCATCCCGAAATCAAGTATTACGACCACTGCGAATAATCTAGCACGTCCGGTAGCTTCCCAGCCTCCGCAGCCTGTAGGAAGGAAGAGTGCTGCAAGCAAAGCGCCGACAACACGGCCAATCAGCCACATTGGATTTGAAAGTGTGAATTAGCTGTGGCATTAAGGAGTTGAGGGATGGAGGGAACTAAGACATTAAAGGAGGAAGGCAGACAGTTAGTTAGATGCTGGGGTGGAGCGGTTAAACAGAACTGAACTTCGGCAGGGAGGCGAAGGGAGGAAGGCAGGCCCGGCTCCAGGAATTTTTATTTGGGTGGGCCAAGGGTGCATTTGGGTGGGCCACTGCGGGCTCGATTTGTCGCATATATGTCTAGGCAGGCCTGATTCAGGGCCCTCCTTTATCTCTTCTTAGTCTTACAAGGTCCAGTAAAACGCACTCTTTTCCAAATCTCTTTCTAAATATTATCACTCTGAAAAAGTGTTTTTTCCATGTAATGTTCCTTTGATGGGAAGAGGAGGTTTCTGAGGTGGGAGTATCAGGCAAGTGACACTACTCAGCCTCCCTTTGTGCGAGTCTTCAGGGAGAATCCCTCTTCATTACTACCTCCACCTGACCCCGGACTCTGCAACGCACTCCCTTACAGGCTTGATTATCCACTACTCCTCTCCAGTGCACCTTATCTCACAGCTGACCTTGGGCCCCAGCCCCATATCAGGCACCATCGGGCTCCACTTTCATTTTTCCCGGTAAAAACATTAGTAAAATCACCTTCAAACTTAAAACATTGAATATAGCGGTAAATATAATTAGCACGCACTTTAAAGTATGTTCCACAGTAGCCCTTATGACCCGACTGCTAATTAAATAAAGAAAAACAGAAAGGCCATGACAGGGCCGGCTTCAGCGCTGATGCGAAAGTCTTTTTTGGTGCCGCACCAATAACCTCTTTCTCCGTAAATACCCTTTACTACCACCTTCCAACAGTGCCCCTCATCCCTCCATGGCCCCCCCTATTGACCTCCTCCTCGGATTCCCTCACTGCCACCCTCCACTAGTGCCCCTCATCTCTTTGTAGCCCATCCCCCTCATGACCTTCTCCTCAGACTCCCTCACTGCCACCCTCCAGCAGTGCCCCTCATCTCTCCCTAGCTCCCCCTCCACCCCATGACCTCTTCCTCGGATTCCCTCACTGCCACCCTCCAACAGTGCCCCTCATCGCTCCATAGCCCCTCCCCTATTGACCTCCTCCTCGGATTCCCTCACTGCCACCCTCCAACAGTGCCCCTCATCTTTACGTAGCCCCTCTCTCATATGCATTTCATTTGTTGTACAGCGCTACTCATATCAGTGTAGTGTGTGTCAGTACTTTACACCACGCACACATTATACAGAGACAATGAATCATACAAGTATGTAAATCAGTCTACAGGGAATGTCACATAAGCCAATGAGGATTACAAGGTGTATGAATCACGTCATCCATACTGGTGGGCAGTATATTTTAAGAGGGTTTGGTCGGGGGAAACACAACCTTAGGATTTAAAGATTATTCCATGGGGGGCCGCTTTACTGATAAAAATGTATATCTGCCCAAACATACTCATTTTAGCAACATTAGAATAATGAAAGACTGGTGAAGTTCTAACTATATCACAAAAAAAGAAAGCGAAGTTCTAACTATACCATTCATGTTTGTATGCAGCTCTTTGATGACAGTTCATTGGTCACTGTCCTATGTTAGGATTGTAACTTCTGAACTGCAAGTAGCACAAGGATCTCTGTGACAAAGGCAGTAACCCACTGAGCTTCCACATAAAATACAGTTCATCTGCATTTAAAAACTAACAGAAACGATTGCTCTCCAGCAGGATCATTTATCACCAGCGTTATCTGGGCATTTTGTATTGTCTTATTGTTGTCCTGCATCGGTCATGATAATGATAAAAACTGTTTAAATGAAGCACTCACGAAGTATGTGTCCTGCTGGGCCTGTGCATATTTTAAAAAGAAAAACAAATAGTAACACATTCTCTTACCTACTCCGTTAGTCAAACTTTGTGTCACAGCCTGATGTGATAAGCAGCTGCAGGGGTTAGGAAAGGTGAATAGGAATAAACAAACTTCTTTTCTCCTGCGCTGCATAGAAAAAGAAATATCCACGCAGCAGAACATTGTCGCCTTTGCCATGTGGAGATGAAGGGGTGAAAAAATAAACAAAGCCTCGTTAACATGTAAATGGTCTTTTAAAGACCTGTGAAGTACTCGGGTGCGGCTGCGATAATCTCTAAAACTGTCTGTGTGTGTGCGCGCCCGGGAAGCTGTCTCGGCCCGGGCTGACACACACAACGTGTGCTTTGCGCGCCTGCCTTCAAGTCCTCACTGCGAGGGCCAAGGCTCCTGTTTGGGTGGGCCTGGCCCACCCGGCCCACCCACTAGAACCGGGCCTGGAGGAAGGGCAGGGGTTAGATGGCACGGACAACGGGAGGGAGGGTGGGCGGTGGGAAGAAGGCACCAAAGCACGTCCGCTCACTCCCGCAGCCAAAACGCCGCGGAAGTGACTCACGAGGACGAGGAATGCAGCTGCTAACCTGCGCGCTGCTGCTCGCTCCTGCATGCAAAACGCTGTGGGAGTGAACATTTGCCAAAAAGGTGGACATGCGCCCGCTTTCAGCCATTTGCAGCCTCCTATTTCAAGTTGACACAGGCAACAGCCAACCAAATGCGTGGGGGGAGTCAGAGCCACACAGAAAAGTTTTGAGTGATTACAATAAGCCTCGCAGAGCAGCGCATGCACGCTTGCTCAGGCTCAACCTAAAAAGGGAGATAGGAATAACCAAGCCTGCTACCATCCAATTTCTTTATTGGACTCCACAGTGAAGATTTTGGGCAGGGTTCTCTTAGTAAGATTGGAGGACTGGGCCAATTCTAGTAACATTCTTTCCGCGGTGCAATATGGTTTCAGAAAAGGCTCTGGGACAGTCGAAAAATGTCTGAATCTTTCCCTATTTATCGGCAAGTACACTAGAGACATGAAAGGTGCGCTACATTTAGCATTTTTGGATTTGTCGTGTGCATTTAACATAGTAAACCGTTCCAAATTATGTGTTCAGCCCTGCCAAGTTCCACGCATCTCACATTAGAATAACGCATTTCCGGTAATTTTATCGCATTACTGCAATGCCTGAGATTGTCACGCAAAAGAACAGTGTCCTGAAGTGCGACAAAACCGTGTAGTTCCAGTTTCTCGCTTGGCTGGGACTGACACATAAAAGCTGACCTCCGAGTCCTTTTTTTCAAAGGCCAGAAGATGGCGCAAGTGTACAACATTATGACTTGGAAATATCCTGCTATCACAGAAAGCCAAACGGACTTCAGAGATTTAAAGACCGAAACACAAAACCACACACCCGCCTAATTAATGTAAAAAAGCACCCCCTGCTCAAACCGTAGTATCAGACGGATGTGGATGTCCAGCCGAAAAACAAAGCTCCTAAATACATGGCAACAACTGGGTCAGTCTAAACTGCAGGAAAAGAGGGGCCTAATTGGAGAACTATACAGGGAGAAGATCCCTACCGGGGCCCCTCTCAGATCCTGTAGTCTGCCTCGGGTCCCATGTGGCAGAGAGCCTGGACAGACTGTCAATTGATCATGATCTGATAATGCCATTAACTCGATTGGTTGCCAGCCAGGGAGACGCTAAGGCAGGGAATCTCTGTTTAATTTATTGTTTCTCTGCCGACGCGACTGGCCACAGGTGTCCGTCCTAGGCTGTGGGCTGGGCCATGCTACTATTAAGTGTGGGTGACATTATACTGTTTGCGAGAAAGTGTCACTCATAGTTGTTGAATGTCACTCATATTTACAGTGAAAGTGTGAAAATGTCACACATAAGCAATGTGAAACCTTGGCAGCTATGTTCCAGGGTTATTCTTGAAAATTTCGGGGTGGAAGAGGCTTTAATTACTCTCCTACACTGTCTCCACTAGGATACTTCGGCTAAGATTTGCTTTGGTTCGAGGGGGAATGCACATCATCTATCTACTGTAATTAAGGAGTTTGTCAGGGCTGTATTCTTGCACCATTTTTATTTCTTATGTATATAAATGGCCTTGAAGGCCATTTGCTACAGAAGAAAATTGATTTTCCTAAGGCGGGTAATCGGTTTATCCCGACCCTTTTATTATGGCTGAAAATCTGGCAATCACCTGAGTTAAGTATCTCTAACACATTCTTTCAGATTGCCTGGCCTTAGATAAAATGGTATATCAAAACAAGAGATAGGGACTAGGGGCACTTATAGGTCCAGCATATCCAGCGATAATCGCACAGCGAAAGGCGATACGTTGCTGATAGGGCAGGGTGGACTTAGCCATACAATCCACCTTCCATTGGATATTATGGCTAAGTCAGATTGAGAGCAGGCGTAAGGAAAGTAGTGATAAGCGCGGTTAGCGCTACTTTTCTTATCGCTGTGCAGGTTAGTGTGCAGATTGATGATAGGAGAAATGTCGGTTAGCGACATTTCCCACGTTATTTTGGTGCGGAACGCCCACTTTGCATATCATTAGAGATGCAAAGCTGGGCGTTAAGGGAAAGGGCGCAGAAGCATGGAAACACGCGTTAGCGTGTCCTTGCTGATAGTGCGATAGAATTATCGGCGCTTTTCGCCCGAAAACGGACGCTAAAGCGGCGATAATTCTATCGCGGCCCCTTGATGATATGCCCCTTCGTACTTTATGCTCTTCTGTTCGCTCTATAAATCTGTGAGAACTTGTTTTTGATATCCTCTACTGCGACCACTACAACTTAACACATAAAAGGGTTTTTATGTATCTACAGCAATTAGGAGGCTCTCCGGGGATTTGCTACGCAGTGATTAGTTATATTAGAGGGTCTTTAACCATTAAAAAGAGATATTTTTAATAGTTCTTGTCTAGTACCCTGTATGATTTTATTTCTGTCTTTTTTATACATTTTATTGTACATTTAGTTTTAAGCATGTATTCTGTTTATATAGCAAGTTATGTAAATGTTTTATTATTTAGAATTGATAGTAATGATTGCTTGGAAATGTTTTTATATGCTGGTCTTTTATGGCTGAATTGCCGAACAAAGTATATATGACTGACTGAGCCATTCAGTGTGCCTCAGAGTTTGAGGTGCATGCATCATTCCCCACTGGACTTGAACGTTTGGTGAAACATTTGACAGACAAAACTTCAACAGAGTATGGTTCTTTAATGATCTGTGGTACAGACTCCCATTCCTGCCCGTGTAATACTCCAAACTCACTAGTGCTATGCCAATTCCAGAGATGGAAAGGCTGGTGTGTGTTTGGAACATTGGCGCCATTTAGCAAAAAGTTTCGAGTCTTTGGAGGATACACTAAGCATAGGCGTCTGACTGCAAATTCATGAACTACATTTCTCACGAAGCCACCAATCTCTCATGCTGGTTGAAAATGGGGTGGCCATTTTGACATAATCAAATATATATGTTTCCACATGGTACAGAGTGTCTGTAGAAGGCAATTGAAATATGCAGTAGCTGCCACCAAGACCTGTTGCCAAACCTTGGAAAAACCTTGGAGATTGTTAGTCTTTTTAAAGCGTGATTAGAAGTCAAAGCTGAATTCAAAAGAAGTATTTTAAGGAATTAAGTCATATTTTGGAAACAAACGTAAAATAGTTTAAAGTACTGGTTCAGATTTAAACTTGAAGGACTATAACATATTTTTTGTTGCACATTTTTGCTTCTAAAGCTATTTTGATTAAATAAAAATGATCTTCATCACCATTAAGGACGGTAGATATTCCACAATGCATATTATATATTTAAGAGAGTGCTCTGTGCTTAGGCAAGTGAATTATTTGTACTGGTGTGAACTATATAAGTCTGATGAAAGTTTGTTTAAAACAAAATTGAATGTATATCAGAACCAGAGAGTATTTACCCACGCACCAGAAGATAGTTATCTTTTTGAGAGACAGGAATAAGGTTTATGCAAAACCAGAGTAATATCAGTTATATAGATATTGTTTATAATTCTGTCCCAAAAATGATAGAGTACCACCAACTCTCAAAAGAGTATGTGATTCAGAGATATTTCAGAGGTATATCATTTGTTATACAGATATCAATCTTGTTTTTTGATGTCCACTACGACCCAGTAGATGTTAGTGCCAAGCTGAGTGATGAGTCGGAGTGGTGATATCCAGTGCCTCTGTTTTCTCTCTGATTCCATCCCCCGAGTCTGTTTCTTACCTTTATATTCTATTATGCATGGGTGGCCCTGGAAATGGAGATGTGAAGGACAGTTCCTTACTCCTATTGGAATCAAAACTCAGGCTAGAGCAAGCTGATAGGCTTTGTGCTTTAGTGGTAGCTTTAGAAAACATATGCCTCTCATTCATCAGTTAGCCTCCAGTGGTGGTGCTTGTGTGCTTCATTGATAATTGTAGGAAACTGGCTCTATATATACTACACCAAAATGAGGTATAGTGTGTATAGAGTCCAGGTGACCCCAGAGATAGGCAGAGGTTAAAGTTAGATAGAACCTTACTCTCTATTTGTGGTAGAGTGGTGGAGCAGTAAGGCAGTATCAGAGGACAGTGTTAAGCATTTGATGTACACACTCAGTCAGCAAATGAATTCACACACTCAAAGACTGAACTCTGGACCAATTGTTTTTGTATAAAAAATATACTGTTGTTTTATTTTTAGAACCAAGCAAGCCTGGCACAGGTAAGCATTAAATACTTTACAGTAATAAGTTGCTGATTGTAGAACAGTTTGAAAATGCAATAGGAATTGTACTTTGTTTGATTTACAGGGGATGCAGTAGGTTGCAATACTTAGCAAATACAGTACATTGAAATGAATAGGCTTTTTCAGTAAATTACAGGTAAGTTACTTTTCACGTTACTTTTCTAACTCAGTGCTGGATACCTATATTCAGCACTGGGACATTTCCTGCAAACAGGTAAGTAAATACATTTTGGTTATTCGTGCGATTTTTAAAGAATATTTTTAGATTTCAAAACTCCACACTTAGAAACTTTTTGGAGAAAAATTGTCAATGTTCTCCTATGGAGGAAAAACAGGTTATGGGTTCAAAGGTAAGTTATCGACTGTGGGAGTTAAGGTTCTCGGGTTAGACTCAGGGGTCCCCCAGGGTCAGTGATGCACTCTTGTTACACCCTCAGCGGCACTAGGGCGGCCGGGTGCAGAGTGTTGAGGCCCAATGTTATCCTATGGAGGATAGGGTGTCTCCAGTTGGTGGCTGCTGGCAAGCAGGCCACTGGGTTGTGGGAGCAAAGCTCCGAGACTTTAGCTCAGGGCAAATGGGGAAACTGCTTAGCACAAAAGGTGCACCCTCAGCGGCACTAGGGCGGCCGGGTGCAGGGTGCTGTTTCGACGTCGGAAGCCCTGTTGTTTCCAATGGAGAACCTCCGGTTAGCAAAAGCACTGCAGGCAGGGAGACGAAAGACTTCTGGGTGCGACCACCACTTCGAGAGGGAAGTTGGGAAGTTAGGGGTTGGTTAGGCACCGTTGGTTTGGGCACACAAGGCCGTGGGGTGTCGGGTGCAGGGGTGCCTTTTGGGGTCGGATCGGCTTATCAGCTCCGGGTCGCGGTTAGGGGGGCCTTCTGGATTTAGGCTGAAGGCGTCGGCTGGAGGCTTGAGGCAGGTCATGGGTCAACGGATCTCGGGTCAGGATCGCCGGGGTGACCTCTTCGTGGTGTTTGCCCACTCAAGCTCGGGCCGTGGACGGCGGGTGCAGAGTGGGGCAGGTTCGCGGTCTCCGGCTGCTGCCAGAGGTTGCAGTTTGAACAAATCCGGTGTTCACGGGAGAAGCAGTCTTTGGAAGTGAAGGCAGGCAGGTCCTCCGGGGTTTTTGAGGTTGCTGGCTGCAGGACACACCTGGATTTCGCAGGAGCAGGTTTGAGGGGAGACAGGCCGGTAGGGCTGGGGCCAAGTCAGTGGGCGTCTTCCTCTTGTTAGCTGGCTGCACGGCTGTTCGGTCCTTCTTCTTCTTTTCTTCTTGTTTCTTGGCTGGATCTGAGGAAGCAAGGTTCAGGGTGCCCCCTAAATACTAGATTTAGGGGTGTTACAGGTAGGTAGAGGGCAGGGATCAATGGGTCCCTTCCCTGGGGTGGGTACACCCCCTATGGTGCCACCCTCCAGTGGGAGGGGGCAGAAGCCTGTCCCTGGTTGGTTGGGTCCCCCCATCCTCAAGATGGCGGGGACTCGGAGTTGTGCTTCACCTCGCCTCCCCCACCTGAGGGGTGGAGTTGGCAGAGGTGGTCACACCTCTCTCCCTCACTAGTTTTTCCTGCCGGTTCTCCCACCCAAAGTGGGGGGCAGAACCAGTGGGGACCAGTTGCTGAAAGCAGCAAGTGGTCTGGGGAAGCTCACAAAGGCGGCATGCCTTTGAAGCTTCCCCTTCGTGAACCCTGCCCATCCTGGGGGAGGAGACTTGGCACCTCGTCCCAGGATGTGCATTGTTTCAGGCCCTCGAGAGCAGCAGGCTCTCGACCCAGGGGTCCTAAGCAGCCACTCAGTCGGGACACTAGAGGTGGGTTCGTTTTCAGGGGGCATCTCTGAGATGCCCTCTGTGTGCATTTTTCATTAAATCCCACACTGGCATCAGTGTGGGTTTAATGTGCTGAGAAGTTTGATACCAAACTTCTCAGTTTTCAGTGTAGCCATTAGGGTGCTGTGGAGTTCGTAATGACAAACTCCCAACACCATATACACTTAATGGCAGCACTGCACTTACAGTGTCTAAGAATGGACTTAGACACTGTAGGAGTACAGGGCTCATGCACCTGTACCCTCACCACTGGTATAGTGCACCCAACTAGAAGGGTGACTGATCTATGCCAGGGCAGTGGGTTGTAGGCATGGCACACAGGGATGTGTGCCATGTCCACTCTTCACTTTGTTCTGCACCAAAACACGCAGCCTGCAAAGGCAGTGTGTGAGTGTGGTGGTACAGGACCTCTAAGGGTGGCACAATAAGTGCTGCAGCCCTTAGAGGCTTTCTCTGGTCACAGTGCCCTGGGTACCTGTGGTACCATTTACCAGGGGCTGACCTGTGGCCAGAGATGCCAATTGGGTTTAGTTTTGGGGAAAGAACACGGGCCCTGGGAACCTGATTGACAGGGACCCAGGGCACACCAAGTAAAAGTGCATCAGAAGTCTGGCAAAAAGTGGGGGGGTTACTGCAACAGAAACCCACTTTCCTACAATAATTGCATGATTCTTACATTTACTGACAATAGTCATACTCATTCTGTTTTCTACAATTTCTTTTATTTCTATCAACACAGTGGGTCATGGTCTGAGCTACAGTTGCACAATCTAACGGATCTCGAAGGAAGCACAGAAAATACTTTAGCACAAAGTCTTGTAAAGCAAACAATGGCCAGAATGCCAAGGCGCCAAAGCCTAAGGGGTGCAGTGCCTGTGGTGGGACGCCGGTACCTGCCGGAGTGGCTGGGGGCGGCGGCGTGAGAGGCCGCCGGCACCAGCCACCAAGAGGAGCAGGAATTGGCTGGCAGGTGCTCGGCGACCCAGAAGCAGTTACACATTTCCGGGTCGCCTCCAATCTGGTTCCTGCCAGACTACGTCCCTTTAAAAGAGGCGGTGGAGCAGTGAAGCGGTCTCTTTCACCGCACACTGCTCTAGAAACAGAGATGCTGCCGGCGTGTTTCCTTTTGTGTTTCTCTTACTTACCGGTATGCCCACTGCGCTCTGCATTTCCTGGCAGCACGATCAGTTGTTTAGGGTATCGGGCCAGCTAGGAGCTGCGCAAACTTGAGTGTTACTCGCCTGACCCGTGTTGTTTAGCATGCAGTGGTGGGTCTGGCATGGAGGCCCAGGCTTGCCCTCTGCTCTCTGTATTCTTTGGGATCAGCTGTTTGGGACATCAAGCCAGCTTTGAGACACACAGGCTTGAGTTTTACTCACCTGACCCGTGTTGAGACCTGAGGCCCAGGTAAGGGGGAGACAAGGTTTCAAACAAAGGGAGGGATAGTGCTAATTTGTCTTGGTGATTCTGTAGGCGGTAACCGGGCTCTAACTGGTTGCTAGTGTAGGTGGCAACTTCTCTGCTGCTGACTGGTGTTTTGTGGTTGGTGGAGCAATTTTTTAGTTTAAGTTTACTTTGGATTGTTTTCAGGGCAACTTTTAAGTGTGTGTGCAGGGATGCCAGTGAGGGCCCAGAAGGGTGCAAAGCGTATGCTCATGGATGAGCTTGTGGAAGCCATGATGCCCAGGATGGATGCCATGGATCAGTCCCTGGCTGAATTGAAGGTATTCCCTCCTGCGAGGGGGCAGGAAGTGGCGGGGAGGCGGTGGAAAGGCCCAGGCGGGTGGGAGTGGCCCCTAAGGCAGCATTCCCCCATACCTAAGAGAGCTATGGTGCAGCACAATAAGACTGGGGGGAGAAAGGTCCCCCGAGCCCAGGCCTAGGGAGGAGGTACCAGGTTCCTCTGGGCTGAGCAAGAGGGTTTCAGTGGAGGGGTGGGTGCCCCACGATCAGCGTTGGCCCAAGGCAGTGTGTCTGCAGTGATGGGGCCAGCAGGTGGGGGGGTGGGATCGTGCAGAGTGGCAATGGCAACTTGGTGGTAGGGGTGACTCCGGCGGGAGCCCCAACCAACGGATTTGGTGGCCAATCTGGCAAGTGTTTGCCGTGGCTGTCCAAATTTGGGATGTTTTCCGCCTCGGGTTGGGGTGTGGCCATGGCTTACCAAAGGTGATCTGGAGAAGGCTAGGAGGCTAGTGGCGCACCTAGAGGGGTCTGGGGTGCAGGGGTCCCAAACAGGGTCAGCTGTTATGGCAGGGGTACCAGGCACTGCACCAGGGGGTAGTCAGGTCACAGGGGCTGCGGCCCAGGGGCCTCCAGTTGTGAACCAGACCCTACTTGATCCAACGCAAGGCGGTACGGCAGGGGCAGCATTCGAGGCCAGGACTCCTTGAACATAGGTACAACAACTCTGTTGTCGAGTCTAGGTTTGGGGGAGGTACGATCAGGGCGGGATCAATTGGGCAGCCATATTGCAGCTGGGGTGAAAGAAAAGATTTGTAAGGGGGCGTATGTTGATATCTTTGAATTATTTCCGGACAAGCCTGACAGGGAGGAAGCAAAAACGTGTAAGGAGTGTGCGCATTACAGGTACTGTGGCCACTGGCCTTCAAGAGGAGGGTAGAGGAAACGTAAGTCAATTGGATTAAGGGTTTTCCATTTATCAGGCAATCTTGGCTGAACTTTTCAGCGGTTTGGGTGCCCAGCTGGCATGCTACCAGAACAGGATTGCATGTGCGCATGATGAGTATGGTGGTGTGGAATGGAAAGAACATGACAACGAGATTAGGAGAGTTGAGGCAAATAGCCCCACTTTGGAGTGGGATCAGATTGACGTAGTTTTATGGTTGCGCCATATGAAGCACCCACGCCAGAATGCTGCCCCCAGCCAGCCCTTTTGGTCAGTTTCCTTCAGCAGCCCAGGAGGGGGAGGGAAGAAAGGGGCATACTGTGATTTTAATAAGCGTTCCTGTTCCAGGCCTCCCGGGTCGTGTAAATTAAAGCATGCCTGCTCATTCTGTGGCTTGCCTTCACATCTGGAATCAAAGTGCTTCAAGAAGTCTAAAGATAGTGGGGGGGCAAAAAACAAGATTGATGACCCAATGCTAGTCAAGGTCCCCACCCCAGTGAATTTGCCGGCAATGATCCCATGGCATAATTGGTACAGCAGCCCAGTAGCAGCCCAGGTTCTGTTGGAAGGCTTTAGGGAAGGTTTCAGGATACCAGCCCCGGGATATGTGGGCAGGGGATCACATCATCATCTTACACGAGGCACCAGGTAATGCCTGCTGTCCTGTGAGCAACCTCCAATTATTCTTGGCTCATAGGCCAAGTGGGGCAGGAGGCCCCCTTTTAGTGGATTCCGATGGGGCCCCTTTAACGAGGTTTCAGTTCTCCAGGGGACTTGGTTTAGCGCTCAGGGCAGCGGGATTTGACTCCGTGGATTACAGTTCTCATTCATTCACAATTGGGGTGGCCACAGAGGCAATAGCGAAGGGACTCTCTGGTCAGGCAGTGCAGAGGATTGGTAGATGGTCCTCGGAAAGTTACAAGCACTATGTTAGGTTGTACATGCTGTAAGTTGCTACTAGGGTTGCTACTAACTGTATTTCTTTAATTCTCTCACAGTTTTCCTGTCCTGTGACGAAGGAATGAAGCCTGCAGTGCCACGTTGATTGCCAGATTCTTGTGCAGCCCTAGTTACCGCCATGGTGCCAGAGTTGACAGAAGTGTTGGTAATAGGCCACTCGTATATGCAGCGGATTAAACATGTTTTTTCTGCAGGTAGTTTTGACGACCAGGCCTGCCAGGTGGGATACCATGGGTCTTTTCACGGGGAAGAGGGGCTCTGTCTGGTTCAGTTGAGGCGCACCATTGAATCATGGTAATCCAAGGGGGGTATGCCTCCAGGGATAGTGGTGGTGCCTCTGGGTGGCAACGATTTGGTACACCTGTGAAGGAGAGGTTTATTTGAGGCACTAATTACAGAAATGGGATGGTTGGCAAAGAAATTCCCGCAGTCAGTCATAGCATTGTCCCACATCATCCCATGGTTGCAATGGCGGGGAGGAAAGTATGGGCAAGTGAAAGGGAGGCAGAGCGTAGTCTTCTCAATGGTTGGTGGAAATTCAGGTGGTGGTTAATGTAGGCGGTCCCTTGGTTGTGTAGAGCCTTGTCTGCATGGGTCAGCAGCTTGAACTGGCATCTCTTCTGTATGGGGAGCCAGCGGAGTTTCCTGAGGTGGGTGTGATGTGGGTTCGTCGAAGAAGGCCATGGATGAGTCTGGCTGCAGTTTTCTGTATGGTCTGAAGTATTTGTGGAAGGTGTGCTATTCCTACGTAGAAGGCATTGCTGTAGTCCAGTCGGCTGGTAATGAGTGCTTGTGTCATGGTGCATCTCGTGTGTATGGATAGCCACTTGAAGGTCTTACGTGGCATGCGCAGAGTGAGGAAGGAGGCAGAGGAGATAGCGTTGATTTGTGATTTCATGGTGAGCTTGTTGTCGATGATTCCGAGGTTTCTGACATGGTTGAACGGAGTGTGTGATGGTCCTAGGTCTGATGGCCAACATACGTTGTCCCATTTGTTGCTGCTGTTGCTAAAGATCAGTACTTCCATCTTGTCTGTGTTCAGCTGCAGGCAGGTGTTCTTCATCCAGTCAGCGACATTTGTCATGCATCTGTGGAAGTTGGTTCTGGTGGTGATGGGGTCGTCTGTGATTGAGAGGATGAGTTGGGTGTCATCTGCATAGGAAGTTATGTTGAGACCGTGGGAGCTGATGATGTTGGCAAGCGTATTCATATATGCATTGAAGAGTGTGGGGGTGAGGGATGAGCCCTGGGGGACAGCGCAGGTGATCTCCTCGGGTTCAGAGGTGAAAGGTGGGAGGTGGATCCTCTGGATTCTTCCAGTGAGGAAGGAGGTGATCCTCTTGGATGCTGATGTGGTAGAGTCTTTTGATCAGTGTGTGGTGGGATACAGTGTGGAAGGCTGCTGAGAAGTCGAGGAGGATCAAAGCTGTTCGGATGTTGTTGGTGGTTACGATCAGGCAGTGGCGTAGCTAGGCACTCTGCCGTCCGTGGCGGTCCCTGCCTTTTGCCGCCGCGCTGAGGGGGTGAGGGGGGGGGGTGCTGGCGATGATTTTTGCGGCCCCCTCCGCCCCCCCCTTGCTACGCCAGTGCGATCAGGGTAGTTTTGGTGCTGTGATTGCTGCGGAAACCGTATTGGGAGGCATTGAGTAGCTGGTTCTGCTCCAGGTGTGCCATGAGTTGATTGTTGATGATCTTTTCCAGTACCTTCACTGGGAATGGGAGCAGGAAGATTGGCCTGTAGTTTTTGAGTTTGCTGGGGCCGGCGGAGGGTTTTTTGAGTAGTGCTCTGACTTTGGCGTGTTTCCAGGCATAGGGGAATGTTGCAGTGGTGATAGAGGTGTTGAGTAGGGTGGTGAGTTCCTGACCGATCCTTTGGTTTTCAAGGCTGAAGCCTGTGTCCAGCCTACATCTCTGCTTGCCCTCTACCCACACTTACCCTTTCCAAATGCCCCATGGTACCATCTATCACTCTGCGGTGCATTTTCTGCATGACCCTCACGAATTGCCCCTTCTGAGTGCCCCCTGTCTCTGAGCCTGAGGTTTCCCCATCGCAGCACCTTGAGACCCTCACGTGTCAAGCAGCCACTCTATACAAATCCTGATTGATTGATTGATTGATTGATTGACAGTCCACTCCACACCAATTGCCTACTGTAAGTGCCCGCAGGCATCCATCCCATCCTTCTATGTGTGTGATGCTCCATTTCTTTGCACATCATCTCCAGCTATCCAACCCCCAGAATTCATTCACATGCCCCACCCTGTTTGCTCTAGATGTTCCAGAGCCTCATCCTGTGCCCCTGGTGCCCCCTTTACGCCTCATCATTTTCCTCTGGTGTGTCGCCCTTTATGCTTCAGGTGGCCCATCTTTATGGCATCACACATTGCTCCCTTATCTATACCTAGGTTTTCTATTTCCATCTGTGCTGTTAGATTATTGGTTTGTGGTTTTATCTAATTAAAACCAGTTAAACCCCACTACGGGGTGAGGGGTGGGGGGTTGTATGATGTCGTTTTCATTGGCATTGGCGCCCTTTGGTGCCAAAGCTGTATTCGTGCAGTCCAGAATCATTATGTCACAAGATGGCAATGCAGCTTGCCATGTAACAGGGCTGAGGTTGTCCTCTACCGGGAGTTGCATGAAGAAGCAGGAGCTGTCACGGGAGGCTGCTGACAGGAGAGGAGACTCCAGGCACCCAATTATAAGTGTGAATCAAACCTTTTAATCCTATGTGCCTTTTTTCAAGATGGACGATTCCCCTGGAATTTTCTTTGTAGTCCCTTCTTTATGTCCGTGTTGATTCAAGTGATTTTCTGTGTCTATCACTATACCTCGCTGGTGTCACACTTGAGGCTTTGTTCTGTTTATGGCGAGTTTGTAGCAGTGAAAGAGAAACGGATGTGCTTCACAGCCTGAGAAATTGGTCGAGGGTTGGGTCACTCAGCAGCTTGTCCCTTACAGTGTCTGGTGGAATGTACAGGTGAGGGGGCAGGGGGGGGGCGTCGGCAATGGAAGGGAAGCACCCACGGCCTAGAGACTCTAGCATTGGAATATCTCCAGCATGGAGCATGACATTGGAGAATCTCAGTGGCGGCTGGTGACATTTGAAAGTGGCGGGGCGTAAACGTTGGCTCTGACTTTTATGTAGCAAGCTCTTCTCTTCAGCACCCTCTTTTCACTCTCCCCCAAATGCACTTTCTCACATCTCCCTCACTTCACCAATCCCAAAAATACACTGCACTCACTCACATTTAAGCACTTTATTTTCTTTTACTTTTGCCTTGTAAATATTTTGACATCTGTGTACCCCCTTCACACGCATTTACACAGAATTTCGATTGCAACTGGAATACATGATCATTGCTCTATATGCTCTGCAGAGAGGCCAACCCACTGACAGGCACTTTGCTTTGGCTTCAGCGTCAGAGCTCACAATCAAAGCCCCTCATAAACACCTGGCATGGAAAGTATGCACTATGCAAAAGTGATAAGATGCATGAAAAAAATACAGAAACACAATATGATGAAATAGCTAACACTCTTGGGGAATGCAAGATTAAAATGTGAAATAAAATAGGAACTAAATCGCTGACATGCATTACCTTATCGGTTTTAACAGTCATTGTTCGTAAATGAGTCGATGTTTTTGGCATTAATGTTAAGGGCATGAAGCTAGGGCCAGTTTTAACACCACAACACCAGCACATAACTGTCTGTACGATAAGCACATATTTATTACTTTGCGTTTGACTCAGATATTTTGATCAACTTTGCAACTTTTACTCTTACACAGTCAATCAGGGAGATGCTACAGAAAGACAGAAGTATTCACTTTGCCCTTATAGGGAGAAACAAGGAAGATGCTGCTAGACGACACTCTTAACCTCTCCACCCTTTACCTGGATGTGCAGGTTCGATGCCCTGGACAGAGAGGCTAAAAAGATATTATGAGGAAGATGAGGGCATCTAATGATGGAGGGCCTGGAGGGAGGGAGACCACAGGTAGTTGAAAGTGTAGGAACACGGCTAGGCCCATGTGGCGAGGAGGGACAGAAGAGCCCATATTTTTCGCCAATACAGAGCAACGCTACAAGAAAACGGAACACAAACAGCAAACCCTTTTTAAATTAATAAAAGAACAGTCTCTTTGGCTAATCGCACCAATTTCTGTGTAAAAACCTGGGCAATGTAGATGCTTTTACAGAAGTCAATGTGTCCACTCACGGGGATCGTCTGTGCGCATGTCACAACTGGGGGTGCTTCAGTGCACTTCAGTGTTGCTCTGCCCGAGCCACATGTCAGGCTTATATTCGGTTAATTTTTAATACGGTCCCCCATATTTTTGCGTCTTGCATTGATTTGCAAACCTTAAAAACAACGGCATGCTTGTCGAGGCTCGCAATACGCACGTGGGGGACGCGCGGGGGGGTCGCGCGAGGGTGGGGGGCCGGGGGGGTTTAAAAATAAAGTTTAATAAATTTTAAAAAACGTGAAAACTTAACTGACCGCCGGGTCCGCGCCGCCTCTGCTGTGTGTTCCTGTGCCGGGGTCCGCCGCCGCGTTGGCACCTTCGTGAGTGGCTGGTGCACCGTGACAACCCTCTCAGCCAATCCAGACGCTGCTCCAGCAGCGCCAGGATTGGCTAGGGCATGGACTGTCCCCGCCCATAAGAGAGCGGGGGCTGCGGCCCCTGGCCAGTAGCAGCCCTCGCTCGCACTCATAATGCAGGGCACTGCAGGCTATACTAGTGCGCATGTTCGGGCTGGGCACAAAAATTACCATCCCAAACCTGAACATGCGCACTGGGCCTGCCCTGCTGCTGCTGTCACTCAGTCTGTGTCTGAACAACAAACCCAACCCTCTAGTGCTGCCCCACCCCCTTCAGCAACGCGTCCTCCTGACTGACTCCGGCCGGACGGATTTCGAGTCAGGACGCCGGCGGTGAAGACGTCAATCTTCCTCCGTGTCCATGTGGTTAGTGGGGCAACGCCCCGACGCCCCAATGGACGCACCGCCACTGGAGAATCTGAAGAGCCAATTAGAAAAGGGGTGGTGTGGTGCCATTGGTCAGCTCTGTTTGGAAAATAGATAACCCATGGACAATTATAAACCTAAAACACCCTGGCATCCTCTGCTATGCATTCAGTTGCTCAACTCCTTAAAGGGCCACAAGATCAGGGGTGGTGCATAAGAAGGGCACCGAGCCTTACTCTTCGCGTTTTGCCCTAGGGTAGATTGTACTACCATGCGAGTCCTTAAAATGCCAGAGGTTTCTTCAATCCTCCCGAGTGCCTTAATGCCCCATCTACTCATTACTAGCCCCTGTGATTGCCCATGGCATACCTGAAGGGCACAATACCCCCAAGCACTTCTCCATCGCTTAAGAAGGGCACTCCTTCCCTCACAGTGCCATCACTACCCGTACAGACCTTTGTCCATACAGAAGACTCGAATGGGCAAGACAAGCCTAAAATGCCAGTGATGTTTCACTGTGAGTCGCATATTCGTGCAAAAGAAAGATGAACTCAGTAAAAGAGAGAAATGGAGCATGTACAATGTGTGGCAATGTTACAAAAAAAAATAATATTCGTTGTTTGAGCACAGTTTCTTGCAGGCGTAAATCTTTCCACATTCAGTTCACACCAGTACTAAGTATAGTGTGTGCAAAGAAATGACTTGATAGCTTAATACTTGCAATTGTTCTCTAGGGAGGAAACCCAACAATATACGTATAATAGGATTATACCACAGGGAAATTAAGTTAGTTCGTTAGAGCTATTGAAATTATTCTCGATGTAACCTCGCTCAATTTTATAGTTAAAGTACATTAGTTAGCATCTACTGTTCATGTAAATTACCAGCAGGGGTCGCCATTCGGTTACAATAAACGATGACAATGCACCCGCTCAGTTTTCATGCGCCTGTAAAAAAAATTGTAAGAAGTTTTTTACCATTTGGTTCCTCATCCAACCAAAACTAAAGATCGCTGCCGGTGCATATCTAGTACCCTCTCAATGAGTGATGCGTTTCAAGGCTTATGAAGATGATTTTACCTGATTGAAGTGTTGTGCGTCCTCGGCCCTGGTTGCCAAAACTAACGCCAGTGTGAAGTATCGCAATGCCACAACGTTCAGCTGTATTACAATCTCCAGATAAACGTAAAACCTGCGCAAACTAATAATAGTCCCGATAGTCTCGATGAGAATACATAGCTAAGCTTCCAATCTTGCACTTAAGCTTGTTATGATGTAAAGTAACGTTAGACTTGGTAACGACACAATGACGTGTGTATCTGGGCCCCTGGATTGAACCATATACTGGTTGCAAATTTTTTTTTTACCAAAGAGAGAGCAGTGTTGACCCTAAGCGGCCGCATCGGTGTCAGTAATTAAGAGTAGTGAGTTAGCGCTCTACCTCATATTGTTATGAACCCTAATGTACCCCAATATAGGCCTAGGTAGTTGCACAACCTTTACCTACATTTGTCCTACCTTGCTCTACATAACGGTTCTGGTGCTGACCTTTTATGTAATTATGAGCCGAATAAATGTTGTTTGGTTTTCTCCGAAAACTAGCCTAATTTATTATGCATGAGGATTCTTAGTATCACAGCAGGATTACCATCTTCTGCATAATAACTCTGTACAGAAGTCACCGCTATCGTCAGCCTTGGCCGACATGCCCACAGTACCATGACACATCTAGGTAGAACCCCTGATGGTACCTTTTGGGTACATTAAGTATCACATCTTCTCTGGGAAAGCCAGAGGAGAAGCTTACAAGCTGAAACGAGACGCTGAAGTCCCTGCACGCAGACACTCCAGCATGCAGTGGTCTGACATCCCTTGCCGGGTGTCCAACTCGAGGCCAAGACAGGGTCCTTCGTTCTCTCACATCAGGTAATGGTGTTGGCTCTGTCCTAGGGGGATTCTTAGCTATACACCTACATACATGCTAGGTACACTTAGGTACATCTTGTTAGGGTTTGCATCATAGGAGTACTCATGATTACTGCCATGTATCTGTATGCCTGCATATATTCACTGTTTTAGCACCATGGTAGAATTCTACCTTTTATTTATTCTGTCGGTGCTTGTAATCGTATATATCTGTTTCTGTCTCATGGGTGTTGCAGCACACGTATTTTATACTAGAATGACGCTGGTTCAATAAATGCTTATTGAAAGCTTCCACACCGTTTATCCTGTGTATCTCTCTGAGACAAAATGAGCACGAGTGACTGAGCGAAAAGTACTGTACTGTTTCCACGATACCTGAAGGGTCAGGTTTGTCATGTTCGATAGTTGCCAGAAACTATTCACTCCTTTGTAAGGGGGGCTGATAGTGGCACTGTGAGCTAGCTGGTCTACAGACTAACATATCCTTAGGGGGTGTCTGGAATCAGTCTGGACACCAGTCCTTTAGTTTATGTTGTCTAAACATGCAGACCCTTTATAGATTTGTAGGAACTACACGACATGGCGCAGCCAACTTTGGTTTGGTTCTTATTTAATGGTCAAATCTGAGTACTTAAGTTGTGCTTTCTCAGAGACCCCTACTCACATATACCCAGAGACGTCTGGAGTGGGAAGGAAAAATCTGCCACAGCTGAGTATGTAGATCCTATGTATTGGCTGTAGGAATATTCAAGCTTGAAGGATTATAGTTCCCCATATTGTGCAAAACCATATCTCTTTCCCATACTAAAAACTTCCTTGAAAAATGTCTGTCCAAGATGAAGCAGTGGCTGCATTAAATGCAAATGCAGGGGAAGCTGAACAGGAAGGTGCTATTAAAATTTCAGAAAATTGCAGAAATGCACTTACTTTAAAATGAGCAGATTTTGGGGTCCCAGCATTAGGTGGGACTGTTACCTTCGTGTTTGAGACACACGAGGCATTCAGAACAGAGGTGTTCTATTCTTGGGTCAAATTCCCACCTGCAGATGCATGTACACATACATTTAATTCTTATACTGCGGATGAAATACCAGATGAATACAATCCATACGAGAATATAGAAGTCCCGTTAACGTACCAGGAACATATAAACTGGTTTAAAGGCGCCCTGCCACATACCACAGATAAAGTGAGACTCAGTCCACTCAGCAGAGATGGAGCGACTTGGCTGGTTCTAGCGTCTTACACATCGCACCCAGAAATTGACACATTGCCAGCAGCAGACTTACGTCCACTTCACAAAGAAATAATCAAGCTATACAGAAATCTTACACAGTTCGTAATGCGAACACTCACACTTCAACCTACAAGGGTCACTCACACAGGTCAACTACAAGGGACCGGAACAAAAATCACCCCACCAACGCTGAGCGCGGTTATGGGAAGAATGGCCACTAAACATGAGCAAATGCCATTCTGGATATCACAGAAACTAGCACAGCTTGAGGCAGTGTTTCCACACACAGGCAGGGCCGGCTCTAGGGCGGTGCGACTGGTGCCACCGCACCGGGTGCTGACTTCGCATGGGGGCGCCTGTTTGCTAGTTTATATTGTGCTTAAAAGCACCCGCTGCCACGTTCCTGGCCTCCAGCAATTTTCAGGTAACAATTAAAATGTCAAGAAAACTCCAGTGATTAATGTTCTTCCTGGCGAGATCGGAGTTTTGTCTAGTAGAAGTTTTAACTTGTGGAACGTTTGATACATGGTAAGGTAGCGCAGAGGGTTAATATGCCTGCTGCAAAGAACATGGACCATGCAGATCACAAAGTGAATATAATGTAAACAGGTCAGTGGGTTACTGCTTTTGTTAGTTGCAGTTTACAGTGAGCTATTAACTGTCATCAAAGAACTGCGTGCAGACTTCAAGGTATAGATTAGAGCGTATGGATTTTTTCCCCAGGCAAAAAGGGTTCATTTGGGTACAAATCAGTTCTTGTTATTAAAGAGATCCCCAATCCATTGTGTTACATTTTAAATTAAGAGTTTGTGCTTCTCCATGCCAAGTACTCTTCAACTATACTGCCTACCTGTATGGATGATGTAAATCCACTCCTTGTTGTCCTCTGTCTTATGTAATATTTCCTGTAGACTGATTTACACAGCTATGATTGATTGTCTCTGTGTAATGTGTGTGTTATGTAAAGTGCTCTGACACCATTCACTTTTAAGAGTGACTGTTAGAAATGGGGGTCTCTAGTTGGCAGAGGTAGGTACCTTTGTCCAAATAGGGACCCTTGATTCTAGTCAGGGTAAGGGGGATACACACTCTAGATAACCCCTGCTCACCCCCTTGGTAGCTTGGCACGAGCAGACAGGCTTATCCCAAAGGCAATGTGTAAAGTATTTGTACCAACACTCACAGTAACACAGTGAAAACACCACAAATGGACACCACACCAGTTTAGAAAAATAAAGTATCTTTATCTAAACTAAACAAGACCAAAACGACAAAAATCCAACATACACAGTTAAAAATATGACTTTCAAAAGGTTTCAAGAACTTGCACCATAGAAAAGTATGGATGCGTGACTTTTCATCAAAGTACCTGTAGATGCGTCAAAGTTCCAAAAGCCAAACAGCTGCAGAGTCGGAAAATAAAGAGATGCGACACTCCGGAGGCCGTGGGGAGGCGATGCAACAGTTCTGCAACACGCAGAGGACGAGTTGCGTCGAATCCGATCTGATTCTTCATGACGGTTCCGGTTCGCAGGTGATGCGTCGGGAAAGCGTGCCGCACAGGTACAATGCGTGGAAATCCGGGATGCGTCAGCGATCGATGCAGCGGCGTCGAGCAGCGCTGCTTTGGTCCTCTTCAGCCGCGATCCCTCAATGCGTCGATTCTTGCAGTGGCGATAGGCGCTGCGACGGTTTTCGCAGCGGCACGGCGATGTGTGGAAATTCTTCTCTCGCCATGGAGATGCGTTGAAAAAACAACCGCAAGAAGAGCGATGCGTCGATTTTAGCAGTTCTTCACGTTTCTTCTTTCTTCCAGCTCCCAAACAGCAGCTATGATTGATTGTCTCTGTGTAATGTGTGTGTTATGTAAAGTGCTCTGACACCATTCACTTTTAAGAGTGACTGTTAGAAATGGGGGTCTCTAGTTGGCAGAGGTAGGTACCTTTGTCCAAATAGGGACCCTTGATTCTAGTCAGGGTAAGGGGGATACACACTCTAGATAACCCCTGCTCACCCCCTTGGTAGCTTGGCACGAGCAGACAGGCTTATCCCAAAGGCAATGTGTAAAGTATTTGTACCAACACTCACAGTAACACAGTGAAAACACCACAAATGGACACCACACCAGTTTAGAAAAATAAAGTATCTTTATCTAAACTAAACAAGACCAAAACGACAAAAATCCAACATACACAGTTAAAAATATGACTTTCAAAAGGTTTCAAGAACTTGCACCATAGAAAAGTATGGATGCGTGACTTTTCATCAAAGTACCTGTAGATGCGTCAAAGTTCCAAAAGCCAAACAGCTGCAGAGTCGGAAAATAAAGAGATGCGACACTCCGGAGGCCGTGGGGAGGCGATGCAACAGTTCTGCAACACGCAGAGGACGAGTTGCGTCGAATCCGATCTGATTCTTCATGACGGTTCCGGTTCGCAGGTGATGCGTCGGGAAAGCGTGCCGCACAGGTACAATGCGTGGAAATCCGGGATGCGTCAGCGATCGATGCAGCGGCGTCGAGCAGCGCTGCTTTGGTCCTCTTCAGCCGCGATCCCTCAATGCGTCGATTCTTGCAGTGGCGATAGGCGCTGCGACGGTTTTCGCAGCGGCACGGCGATGTGTGGAAATTCTTCTCTCGCCATGGAGATGCGTTGAAAAAACAACCGCAAGAAGAGCGATGCGTCGATTTTAGCAGTTCTTCACGTTTCTTCTTTCTTCCAGCTCCCAAACAGCAGCAAAAACCTCCAGAGGCCCAAAACTGGCACAGGCACCTCTTGGCAGGCTAGAACTCACAGCAGCAGAGTTCAGGGGTGCGGGGGTGAAGTCTTTGTGTCCCTGAGACTTCATGAAAGGAGGCCAGCACACTTCAGCCCTTGGAGAGCTCCTTTAAGCAGGGGACACAGCACACAGCAAAGTCCTTCTCCTTTCCTTGGCAGAAATAGCAACTGCAGGCCAACCCCAGACACACAGCAAGGGCAGTACTTCTCCTCAGTCTCTCCAGCTCTTCTCCTTGGCAAAGGTTCCTCTTGAATTCCAGGAATGATCTAAAGTTCAGGGGTTTTAGGTCTAATACTTATACCCCAAAATGTCTTTGTTCTCTTTGTGCAAGGGGCTCTGAGCCCAGTTCAAACTAGTTCTGGGGGGCACTCTGCAAGTGCACAACAACATCCATTGTCAGTGTGAGCCTTGGCTCCAGACACACCACAGGGGGGCGGAGCCAGCATTGTGGAAGGCAGGCACAGCCCTATTCCGGTACAGGTGTTACTCCTCCCACCACTCCAAATGCAGATCAGGCCTATTCAGCCTAGTGCTGACTCATCCAGACTCCTGGAGCCACTGCACCTCCCCAGCCCCTGTCACTCCAAAGCCAGACAGTCAATCCACAAACAGGCAGAGGCACACAGGATGGTTGAACAAGAAAATAGCCACTTTCTAAAAGTGGTATTTTCAAACACACAATTTAAAAACCATCCTTACTAAAAGATGTGTTATTAAATCCTGAGTTCGGGGATACCAAAGTCCATTTTTCTGTCTTATCTCTATGGGAAGATATGCTTGTAAAATGTTACAAAGCATTCCCCATATGTCCTACGGGGCAAGATAGCTTTCCAATAGTGAAAAACAAAATTGGCAGTATTTCACTATCAGGACATGTTACACACTCCAGTACATGTCCTACCCTTCACATACATGGCACCCTGCCCAGGGGGGTACCTTGGGCCTACCAAAGGGGTGCTCTATATGTAAGAAAAGGGAGGGTTAGGGCCTGGCAAGTGGGTGCACTTGCCAAGTCGACATGGCAGTTAACAAACTGCGCACAGGCACCGCGGTGGCAGGCCTGGGACTTCTTTTCAGTGCTACTCATGTGGGTGGCACAACCAGTGCTGCAGGCCCACTAGTAGCATTTGATTTACCAGCCCTGGCACACTCAGTTCACTTTACTAGGGACCCACTGGTAAAACAAATATGCCAATCAGGGAGAACCAATCACAATATCAATTTACACAGGGAGCACTTGCACTTTGACACTGATCAGCAGAGGCAAAGTGCCCAAAGCATCTAAGCCAGCAAAAACGGAATCCAGCACAGCATCAAAAACACAGGAGGTAGAGGCAAAAAGTCAGGGAAAACCACGCCAAGGATGCCAGGTCTAACAGTGACACTATAAAATTAGTTAAATGCATCTGAGAGAGAGTGGTTATGGAGACTGTTAAAGGGTGGTACGTATGGAATCTGTGGCGGAGGTGGTCATTGGGGTGCGCCAAAAAACATTGTCGCACTGGGCGCCACCAGTGCTAAAGCCGGCCCTGCACACAGGCCCTCAAGAAAAACACAGAATACTGACAATTTGCTTGCCAATGAGGATAGCTCCTGTGATAGAGGATTGTACCACTTGGGATACAGTTTTCGCTGCCGTCTATACCAGGACTCATGGTACCCCCTCAATAGCAGTGATACCAGAAGAATTAAAACAAATACAGAATGAGTACGGGGCAGAACCTGCCCTGGACTTGGGGATGAAATTGATAGGCAATTTTTCCCAGGTATCCACAATTATGTTAGCCAACATAAAGGGGGAGGCAGCTGCTGTGGCTATACACCAACGCCTGAGGGAATACACCCCTGTTCAACAGAAGCGGGAGTTACCTAAAATTATCGAAGAGACCTATGCTTCACTGGGAAGAGATGATTTTGGAGCTAGACCTGTGAAACCACAATTAATGGGTAATCCTGAAAAGGATAACTCAAAGCAAGCACCTGATTCTTCCAAGAAAAAATTGGATAATAAACAATCAAAAAACAAGCAGAATTCATCAAAAACACGGGGTGGGTCTCCTCAACAGGAGCCCTCTGACAGGAAATATAACCTTAGAAACCGTGATATTAAAAAACCTGACAGGTATCAGGATACTGATACACGTTCCTCTCGTTCCTTTCAGGGTTCATCTAAAAACTCAGAGAGGGAAGGACAGTCAGAACACAGTTCAGAAGAGCGAGTCAAGCCAAGAGACACACGTCGCACTTCAGACTACATTATCAAACAAGAAGATAAACCCAAAAAGAAACCTCAATTTAAAAAGAAGAAGGTAGCTGTCCTTAAAATAAGAAATGCCCAGGCTACTGAGGACTCAACTTCCGAACGGGGAATGGGCTCTGACGATGCTAGACAGTGCAGCAGAAGTAACAATAGCTCGCCAGAACCTGATGGAATTTCTGGTGACAGCTGCGTTGAATGAACATATCACAGTGGAAACACCTGATACAAGGGTAAGCGTCCCGCATCAGTTACATGAAATAACTATCCAAATGGAGGGGGACATACCGAGAAAAGTGAAAGGTCTCTTTTGCGAGTACCTGACTTTTGGATACAATATCCTTTTGGATGAAAAAGATTGGCCACCTGAGTTTGTTACGGACTGCCCAAAAGGGGAAACTGTAATATTACCAGCTTTCTCCAAACTCGTTCCAGAATCACTAAAATATTCATAAGCGCAGGAGTGGGCGGTAGCACTTGCTCCTGCATTATGCCGCACTCTTGTAGGGTGGGATGTTGAGTCACCTCACCATGAAATCCCAGTAAAAATGACTCCAACTCCACAGAGGCAGTACCCTATAAAACATGACGTGAAAAAACAGGTCAGGGAGATCTTGGATCAACTTGAATACCAAGGTGTAATCGAGAATTGCACCTCTTCCATTAAATAATCCTTTGTTTCTCGTAATGAAACCCGACAATTCATACCGTCTAGTCTTAGACTACAGGCATTTAAACACATGCACGAAAACATTTGCAGTGCAAAATGCACACAGTGCCGCATTAATGAATAACATTGTGCGGAAGAAATACAAAACAACATTAGATATCTCAAATGGATTCTTCTGCCAAAATATAGCACCTGAAAGCAGATATTTGACAGCATTTTCGGCCCTCGGCTCTCAACATCAATTCTGTAGGCTGCCCCAAGGGTATAAGAATAGCCCCAGGTTGTTTACAGCAAGAGTATCAGAGTTACTTCAAAATTTTGATGAGGAGGCAGTGTACTATGTGGATGATATTTATCTAATGGATGATGAACTATTGGATCATTTGACCAGGGTGAACAACATAATTCTGGGGTTCGCCTCTGAGGGCTACAAATTTAACTTTAAAAAATCAAAGATTGACCACCACAATGCCCTATTTTTAGGATATGAGCTCTCAAGTGAAGAAAAAAGCCTAGCAGCTAATTTTTTTTTAAAATGCGCAACCTCCAAAGTCTCTGAAAAGCTTACAATCCATTTTAGGATTCCTAAATTTTGGCAAAACATACATTTTGGATTACGCAAAAAAAGTAAAACCTTTCTACAACTTAATTTTACCTGATTTCTCAGTTTAACATTGGACACAGGAACACACAGAAATTCTCCGTTCCTTACAAGCTGACATGACGGCTTCCAAACACTTGTACACATGTGTAAACACCACGAATTTGGTGATCTGTGTAAGTGTGGGTCAATCCGGGTACACTTACCTAACCTTTAATGAATGCGAAACTGTGCTAATAGCATGCAACTCTCATTTGAACACAAACGCTGAAATGTGTTTTGCCTCAACTGAAAAAATACTGATGGCAGTACAGACTGCTGTAGTGAGAAAAAGAGCACTAGCAAAGGGCAAACGCATAATTGTCGTGACTCCAGTACCGACCTTAGAGGCCGTCACAAAAGCAATCGTTCCAAACGCAAAAGCATTACATCCACGATGGATACAATGGGCTAATTCTCTCACTGCAACAGATGTAGACTACAAATTTGATTCTTCATTAAAAACGCAAGCATTCTTGCAGTACAAACAAGAATATACTCTCCAGAATGAAAGAATAACTCTAGATCAGTATGAATACATCATTTGCACTGAAGGATCTGCTCAGCCTGCCGTAGGAAGTAAACAGCAGTACAGAGCTGCAGGTGCGATTGTAAAGGGATGTATGTGGGACGGTAATTTCCGTCCTAGCAATATGCAGATGCAGACTCTAGGAGATTGCACGGCACAGCTGGCTGGCAGAACTAAAAGCCCTTATACTGGCTCTAAAAAACACAGATCGGGAATTCCGCACACCTATGGCGTGCGATTCATTTTGCTGTGTCCAGTCATACAAAGTATATCTTCACTATTGGGGCCAGAAGAGATTCCAAAGGTTGCACAATAAAGAACACGTTGCTTTGGGAACAAGTGGCAGAACTGAAAAAAGGCTTGCCATGGGCTCATGTGATTCATATGGTGAGTCATCAGCGTGTTGGCATGCACATTGAAGGGAATTCATTGGCATATGAAGCCACCAAGGCAGCAGTGAGAAATGCTGCCGTTGCTGCAATCACTCGTTCTAGTACGAGGATAGACGGACAGATAATGGTAGCTGTCAACGGGACACATAATAACAGCTCAGCCTTACCAAAAGGCTTTCCACTCAAGTACTCCTACAAGTTAGATGCGCAAAACATTCCGTATGCTCAAATTCCAGGAGTGGGGGGATAGAGAATACCAAATATGGATCGCAGATTAGGTTTAATACTAGCTGCACACAAGGGTCTGGGTTCAGCACAGGCTGGTATTACTGGGACAGTTTCATTACTGAAACAACATTATTGGTGGTCAGGTCTTACCAAGCAGACCGAGGGCTTTGTCCTTAAGTGCGACATCTGTCAGCAGATGAAGGGTTCCACCATAGCACGTCCACCACAAACACCATTACAGATATCAGACAGACCTCTCGCATGTGTCTATTTGGACCACTGCGGCCCCTTACAATCTGACAGGGCTTACAAGTACATCTTGGTGGCAGTGGATTCATGCTCTAGATTCCTGTGGGTTTGGCCCCAGCGCTCGGCTGATGCTCTAACTGTTATAAAGGATTTGCGAGTCTTTGTAGGGACATACACAATTGGCACATTACATTCTGACCGTGGCCCTGCGTTTAGCTCTCGGGCTTACAAAGAAGCTATGGGAGGTGTGGGTGTGGTCTTACAGTACTCCTCTCTGTATCACACCGAGGGAAATTCGATTGTGGAGAGGAAAAAATGGGACTTAAAGCAATCATTAACAGCAAGGGTATTAGGCTCATGTGGCAGTTGGGTCAATCACGTATATTGGGTCCAGAGGGCACTTAATAACATGCCAAGAAGTTCCCTGGGAGGCCGTACTCCATACGAGGTCCTATTTGGGATCTAGAATGTGGGTACCCAACCTAGATTGTGGCAGAACAGTGGCGGATGAAAAAGCATTTGACATCCATGATCGTTTGGTTGTTTTGCAGGAACTCCATGAATTCCGGGCTTCTCAAAGCAACTTCCAAGTAGATCACACCGCCACTGGGGAAGTGAAAGCTGTTCTGGCAAGACCTGTCTGGGTCTCAAAGATCGGGGACCTGGTCAGAGAAAAGATTGTGGACAAAAAAGAATTTGGGCCTGTACCTTTCCTGGCTGTCGAAGGAACAAAAATAGTACTTTTTCCGCCTCTTGCAGGAAAGAAAGAAAGAAAAGAGATTCGTCTCAATTGATCTGATCATACCACACTATGTGGCCAATACTGAATTGCAGGCCGCGTGGGCTCCTGGGTAGCCGCCAATCTCCTCTCGCTACCATACAAGAAGTTTAGACAGAAAGACTAATAGCGTTCGAAGATTCTACTCTAGGATGTAATGGAGTTACCAACAATGGAATGGAACTCATGCCTGTTGAAATTGAACAGCAACAAACTCAGATCTCAATTCGGCCTAATACCGACATATATATAAATATGCCTCTATAGGAGACATCTGCCAGTTCAACAAAACCTGCTGAGTTACCAAAGATAGATCGAACAGCGTCTGGCTACTTCATCGATTTTGACACCTTTTCTCTGGATCCGAGTGAACCTGAGTCATAGCCGGCTTCTGTTTCCCACAAAGAAAAAATATATGATCTCTACCTTTGGCTGAAAAATACTTACTTTGTTTCTCCCTGGCTACACCTCTGGATTGCAATTGGTCTACTGTTCCTAGTCCTCTGGATAGGTGTATTGCCTGTCTTTTCCCTGCTCCTGAATGGACATTATCTCCCAGAATGCTCTGCAGTACAACTGTCACGATTATGCATAGGTAGCAGGGGAAACCACATACATTAAACTAGGACTACATGCATAGGGAAGAATGGTGTGTGTGTGTTACGAACCACATCTCCCATAATACCTGGTGGGAGGATCACATGGTAGCTGTAATCATGAAACTACTTAAGAACCGCCTGCAAGCAGCCCGGTGCTTGTCAATCATTAGATGTCAGCCTGCTGAGATCCTGCCTCGACACGCCGTGCTGGGGCTCCTTGGGGTTGGAGCCTTCTGTGTTTTCCTACCACCTTCCGCTGTCCTCGGTCATTTCCCTGTCAACGCGCTGGAGAGCGATCGTTAGCAGCTGGGAGACTCGTAATTCTTTTTCGTTGCCAACACGCTGGTGCCGTTGAGAGGCTCGGATTTCTTTTCCTTGTTACTTCTTTGCCAACGCGCTGGAGCACGTTCGTGAGCCATTGAGAGGCTCGGAGCTCCTTTCTTTTTGTTTCTTTTAAGCAAACGCGCTGGGGCGCGTACGAGAGCTGCTGTGCGGCTCGTATTTGTCCATTTTGAGTTTCACTGCTATCGCGCTGGGGCGCATCCGAGAGCCGTTGAGAGGCTCATAAAATCTTTATTTCTTATTTCTGGATATCGCGCTGGAGCGCATAAAAAGTCCGTAGAAAGGCCCTGCTTCTAAACCTGTATTCTTCTGTGTATAAGCTCTGGAGCGCTTATAAACAAATGCACTGAGCCTGCATTTATTGTACAGAAGATCCCAGTTTTTATAAACGGGCGCGCTGGAGCGCTACCCTCTACTCCTGAGGATTTATCACTGCTGCTGAGAAGAGGCATTTTCATTTTGCAGGATTATAGCCACCCAGCTAAGTACACTTGCTTTCCTTTCTGTGGTGCAGATACATTACAGGCTAAGAGAGATAGCACTGTTGTTTTGATTGGAAAAGTGCTTATTCATTTCTTTGGTTTATTTTTGGATTTTTATGGTTTTTTAGTAGGATGATTGCGGCAATGCTAAAAGTAAGTGCTTACACATAACTCCTACTAGTCTTACCCATACTACTACTGTGGCTATTACAAATGTGTTGTTCTTGTGTTTTGCTGCAGGGAACACGGGGCTAGACAGCTGGAGTGGCGAGAATAGGACTGAAACCTACAACTCCAAGTCCATTCCTCATCGTGTATTTCTAAAGCCGCATCTTTATGGTTTCTTTTGTCCCTTTTTTCCCTTTCCCCCAAAATGGTGTTTCCTGTTGAGTGTGAGTTATATAATCTCAGGTCATTCCATAACAGGGGATAGGGTTAAGTAGCATCGTACATCGCTCCCGCTGTATCTGGCTCCTAAGGTTTGTGGTTTTCCAGTCTGTGTCCTGACAACAACATGTGAACTTGGTCCTGAAACCACATGCATCATCTCATCGTGAACAAAGAGACCTGTCCTTTGTGAACTTTACAGCAGTTCAGGTTCCTGAAGGAATAGTTTGGGATAGGGATTCATATGATGTATTTGGTCCCACTGAACTTTTAAAAATTCCACATTTATTTAAAATTTCCTTAAGTGATATAATCAACTCCAGTACTTTCTCTGACGATTGGGACTTTGAACTGTGAATAGTATGCTGTCTGATTTAGAACAATCTGCTGCATTCTCTAACAATGAATTGTATGATGATACATCTGATTTTGATACCATATATTGTTACCAACATTATGGTCATCATTTTTTGCACAAATCAAGTATCCCACGTAATGTTTTCGCCTACCACAAATGGGAACATTGCCCAACACTGCCAAAAGGCAGTTCACAAATGCTTGCACAAAAGTTTGCTTATTTTTTTGGGTTTAACACATCAGACCCGCGCTCATATTATTATAAGCTTGCATCTACACCTGCAAAGAAAAATATGCTTACTAACACGAAACAGATATACTTTGCATTCTTTATTTCCCAACTTTCTGAACAGAGTTTCGACTTATGGAAAGACACTATAGACATAAAATCAGTCGGGGGGACTAAAGAATGGCAAGTTCAAGGAACTGAAGCTTTATATAGAGCATGCCTCATACCACAGCAAATTATTTTCCTGAACAACTCAGTGAAACAAACTTCCTGTCTTGGGTTAGCCAAGATCAAGGGTTTGACCACACCTCGGATTCCCTCACCTACACACTTTGAGGGATGGCAGAATTACACAAAACATAGTGAGGATACACTTAATGACATTCTACATGATGGTTCATACAAATCATCAGACCCCAATGAAAAGGATGGTTGATCTGGCCTATCGACACAAATAGGTGTCAGTCAAGATTCAGGGGTACCACCCAAGGGTTTCGTATCCATAGGCCTGACCAACGTTGCGTACAACGAGAACACCCGGGGGTGGTGACATCTTAAAGTGTTGGGAAGTTGTGCCTAGAGTTGCTAATAACCTCAACACTGTCCCAGGTGTAACAACACTTGTCTTTACTTTCAAACGACATGGATCTTAGGGATTTTTTGTTAGGTTCTCAGAAGCCATGTCAGAAACGCTTCTTATATGCTATTTATAATGAAGTATGGAAAATCTCTCAACAGGAAGCTGCAGAGAGATTGCATGAGATTGACAGGGTAAAAGCTAGAAAAGGCTTTGGCAGTGGTCGACAATGGCATGACCAAATTAACATCCAGGATTTATTCACTGGGCAACATTGTGTCTTCTTCAATAGATATAATAGAACAGCACTAGTCTATCTTTCAACATGGACAGTCGCAATTGCGATCCATTCTATTATTGAGCTGGACGCTGAAATCATTGCGCTCTGGTCACGTTCCCTGGCGATATATCAACAGTATGTCTCTGTTTTCAATATACAATCTGACCGAAAGACAGACAACAATGGCACGAAGAGATGCAAAATATTCAATGCTGCACACTGAAAAATTGGACCAATTACCTTTCACCGTGGCTGAGTCACCCTCCACAGAATGGTTAATCCATGGCCACATTACACTGCCAGTCACGACATTCCAATTTCAATACTGTCTACAGTATCACTAAGTAGGCAGGTATGAAGCGTGGGGTAAGGAATATATACATAAATCTTGGGAATTACCTTACAGATTTAGATGCAGGAATGGGGACACTGAAGTCTTTCTCAGCGGTTCAAACAAATCTCTATATTACAGGATATTATGCTTTATGGAGCTTGTAATGCTTTGGTTGCAAACCTACCATGTCACTTAAAAGGATCCCCAGCTGCCATGATTCATCCGGTGTTCAAAATACTTTCAAATGGGAGTTATTTGATGTTGAATGATAAAGGTTGTTGTGGGAATCTGCCAGGCATCGCATATCTGGTCACAGTAAGTTCCAGGGTTCCTTGTTGTATGCAAGTATTGTTTCCACCGACCCACACAGTCAGGGAGGCGCCACTCCGGCCTTCGTTGCATGTTTCCTTTATACGGTTTGATTCTCTGAGCAGACTGAAAGCCATGCTTTTATGAAAGTATTTGGCCTTAACCTCAGCCCGAGAGCTTTTTGATCTCCAGGTTGCAAGGTCCTCAGCTGAGATAAAGGGCACTAGTACAAACTAACTTCCGCTCCATTTCGGGGAAATGGTGCATCGTATCTTTAACATGTCTGATATGAAGGGATTAGTACACCTATTTCAGAGTATAGGTTCTGAACTGTTAAGCACCTTTCAGACAGTCTTCGGAGTGATTCCAGCATTTATACACTCTGTATTAGGAAGCGTTTTTGGATGGCTTCCGCTGGTCCTACCACTGGTAGTGGGTAATCTGATTTTAATTTTCCTGCTACGCAATGGGCATCCCAGATTCCTAAGAGATGGAACAAGCACTCCTTCTGCGACGTTGCCATGAACACATGGTACTACATCTGGGCACACCTCTGCTTCGAGATCTAAGCGAGCATTGGTTCCTATCGTTCATATCAGTCTGGGTTGACTGCGTCTTTGCCGTGCTCCGCTGCCTATACTGCGGATACGAATGTGTGATGGACATGTGTCTAACTCTTCCATCGGCTGCACAACCGGACATAGACGTACTACTGGACCCCTTAAAGGCCCACGTGTTACAGTGTCCTCAGCGTCTTCCAATGTTGATGTCAGCATTCTTAGAGCAACCACAGGATGCTTCAGCTCCTGTCGGAATGGATATCGGCTCTACTACAAGCACACAGGCTTCGAATATTTCAAATGCTTCCTCAGCAGCGGCTGTGGGAACCGGAGAAGATCACCTTTGCTCCATTGACCTGATCCAAGAGGTGTTAAAAGGACCGTCGCCTATGAAGACAAGCAGCAGTGATGTTGCGTCTCCCACACAGGACACATAAATATTTGGCTCTCTGTGTGATGGGAACAATACAGCCGTTTTTCCAAAACAACCCAAATTGGAATTCGACAACACCATTTTTGTTTTATTTTTCTCTCTTGCTCTCACTGAGCACTATGGCTTTCAGCGTGCCCAGTTGGTCTAACTGTGTATTGACTATTTAGAGGACTTATAGAGCTTTTTTAACTATTGCATCGTTTTTAACACATACCATGTTTTTAGATGTTTTATACTCAAATTTTAGCAATGTGTTTTTATGCTTCATTAAACAGTCATATTTTAGCATTTGTTAGTTTTGTCGTCCAGTCGGATGCGGATTGGGTGTTATGAACCACAATGTACCCCAATTTTAGGCCTAGGAAGTTGCACGACCTTTTACCTACATTTGTCCTACTTTGCTCTACATGATGTTTCTGGCACTGGCCTTTTACCTAGTTAGGTGCTGAATAAATGTTGTGTGGTTTTCTCTGAAAACTAACCTCATTTATTATGCATGAGGATTCTTAGTATCACAGCAGGATTACCATCTTCTGCATAATAACTCTGTACAGAAGTCACCGATATTGTTATCCTTGGCCGACATGCCCACAGTACCATGACACATCTAGAACCCTGAAGGTACCTTTCGAGTATATAAGAACCACATCTTCGCTGTGCAAGCCAGAGGAGAAGCTTCCATGCTGACACAAGCTGCTGAAGACCCTGCATGCAGACACTCCCACACACAGTGGTCTGACATCCCTTGCGGGGTGTCCAAATCGAGACCAAGACGGGGTCCTTCGTTCTCTCACATCAAGTAATGGGGTTGGCTCTTTCCTAGGGGGATTCGTGGCTATACACCTACATACATGCTAGGTACACTTAGGTACATCTAGTTAGGGTTTGCATAGTAGGAGTACTCATGATTACTGCCATGTATCTATATGCCTGCATATATTCACTGTTTTAGCACCATGGTAGAATTCTACCTTTTATTTACTCTGTCGGTGCTCGTAATCGTATATATCTGTTTCTGTCTCATGGTTGTTGCAGCACACATATTTTATACTAGAATGACGCTGGTTCAATAAATGCTTATTGAAAATGTCCCCACTGTTTATTCTGTGTATCTCTCTGAGACAAAGTGAGCACGAGTGACTGAGCGAAAAGTACTGTACTGTACTGTTTCCATGATCCCTGAGGGGTCAGGGTTGTCATGTTCGATAGTTGCCAGAAACTATTCGCTCCTTGGTGAGGGGGGCTGATAGTGGCACTGTGAGCTAGCAGTTCCACAGACTAACATATATTTTCGGGGTGTCTGCAATCAGTCTGGACACCAATCCCTTAGTTTATGTTGTCTAAACGCACAGATCCTATATGGATTTGTAGGAACTACATGAAAATATGATTCCACTGCTCAGGAATCCTCAAATATAAATAGAAAACCATATATAAAAGGGAACGCTCAATCAGAGTCCAAAAAAGTTTGCTAGAATTTCTTCAGAGTTATCATTCCTTATAGTCACATGGACAAGTGTTTCTTTCCTTATTCAAACCATATTACAGTATGCAAAATGATTTTATTTTGTGCTTCAAATATTGTACTCTAGCCCAGCCAATGTGTTTCGTCCTGAGACGGACTTCATCTGGGTTTATGATTTGCTGTTTTATCCTAATGGATCATAATGGACCAGAATGATGTTGCGGATGATAGAAAAAGTCCCTCCCATATGGGTACTGCAGAGTTTGGCAGAAAAAACACATCACGGCATCACCACGAAACGTTTGGGCTGGACTAAAATATTTGAAGCACAAAAATAAAATAGTTTTGGATACGGTAATATGGCTCCCGCCTCATGATGCATTGAATGAGAAGAGATATATGCAGGCAAATTCATTGGGAGTCTTTACAACCACATTCAGTTCATCAGGAGTACTTTAACATCACATCTTTGCTGAAGAATGTCTATCAATCAATCTATCTATCTATCTATCTATCTATCTATCTATCTATCTATCCATCTATGTTATCTATCTAATCTAATCTAATCTATCTATCTCTATCCACACTTGTCCAACTGACACGCTCACTCGGGAATGGGTGGCGTGAAACAAGAGTGGTTTATTCGTCAACGAAGTTGCATTTCAGCCACCACAGGCCCATGATCAAGGCCCATTCCACCCTGACCAAGCACAGGGTTCTTCCTGAGCATCTGGGGAATATATATATATATATATATATATATATATATATATATATATATATCCATCCAACTCTGCTTCCCCAGGAAACAGAAAGGAGCACAACTGCGGGTTGTCCGGTTCCAATTTATTTTCAACTGGCACGACGCGCTTCGGCTCCTTGCCTTTCTCAAATGCTGGTGACACACCTCAATTGGAGTTCAGATGTTTAAAAACGTATTGCTGCATTGCCATTGGCAGATACAAAGTACATGTGCAACGAGGAAGGACTACACAATGTCTCAACACTGCAATAGTGGAATACGGGCGCCATTGGCACGAATGCTGTTATGTTTTCTTCAAGCCTTGAAGTTTGGCCCATCTCCCATCACAACCGGCCTCCCCCCACTACTCTGCTGTGATTACTGGCAAAGGCTCACCTTACACAGCTCCAGATGAAAGCGGCTCGACGCAGGGGCCTTTCGAGCACCGCAGGCATGCAAAGGAGCACACCGTGTACCCCGTGACATTTATTTGGCCATTTTTTGCTTTTGCCCATATAAATAATGCCATGTGAATGCCATGCAAATTATGACGTGCAATGTTACTATTCCGATACATTATAAATACACTGCAGTCTACAGTGATGCTCCATGCGGGGTGAGCATGTTAGATGGGCCCACCGGGGTCTGTTCTGTAATCTCAGAATATGTTCCCTGAGGAACACTGGGGTCTGCCTTCTCTGCCCACCTGTTGATTTCAGTGCACAGCCGTGAACAAAATATTTCACCACGTCAGACACGTTCCTGCAGTTACATCAGAGGGCAGTAGCTCTCACCATAGGTACGACCTGTACAAAGGTTAAAAGAGGGTGAGTGCCTTACTCTGCAGTGCGCAGGTCAATCCTTCCTGTGCCTTTAGTGGGGCGCACGCACACCAAGGCGCTGGTTACTCTTCTAGACACCTCAGCGATGGGTCAATGAAATGCTTCCGCCTAGATGTCTATCACTAGAAAACTGTTCTTTCTGCTCTAGAGATGTAATGTTTTTACTTGTATGAGTTGATCATTGGGGATTAAGGATTTTAAGCATACCCCATCCAAATGTAAAGCGTGTTTTGGAAATTGACACTGAGATCAGTTCATTACTTTGTTGTTGTGCCAATGAGGCATTAGTCTACCTTACAAAATATTCATTCTTTTCCTTTGTGTGGTAATGTGTCAGGTACTGTTATTGGTCTTCTATGATTCTGTCATTTAAATGTGAAATTTTATCCATGCGTGATAGCAATTGATGTAATCAGCTGTGCCATGGATTATGCTATCAGTGCTATGCAATATTGTATGTGTGAAATAATGAGTGACGTTGTAGAACGTGTGGCAGCTGTGGGAGGTAAGGTATTGTATTGTGGTATTTCTATAGCCCTTCCCTTCATCTTGCCAAGGCCCCAAGCGCTTTTCAGGCAGTTGGTGAGTAATCACTACATCTGTAGTGCATGGATGGGAGAAAGGCGCTGGTAGTAGTTACATCCTTTAGGTTTGAGTTTTGGAATTGTGTGTGAAGCGTGGAGAGTGTGTTCCAGACTTGGCGTAGCTGCCTGTACACACAATTTACTCTTTGGGTTGTAAGCAAGATGTCTAAGTATAGGATTGGAGAAGGAATATACAAATCAGCCCACCATTTTGGCATGGATTTAGTTGGGTCCACCATATAGAAAGAGCTAAGTTTTTATTGCTCATCTGAAATCTTGATGATTGTTGATAGTCCTTACCACTTTGGGAGTGTATTCTACAGCTTGTGTGTCAGTGATGAGGAATTTGCATCCAGGAAAGTTCTTTTGGTAAGGAGGGATACTCAGGCATAGGACCTTATTTGATCTAAGGTTTCTCTTTAGGCGGAATTCCCTGAGTTTACATTGCAAGAAATTTGCTCATGTCCCATGGATCACTCTGTGTGCAATGCAAAGTGCTTAGAAGGATATTCGGCTAGACACTGGCAGCCAGTGAGGTTTTTTGAATTCAAGAGTAATGTGGCTCCATCATTTTAAATTGAATACTTTTCTGGGAGCTGCATTCTGGATTGTTTGTAGTTTGACAATTTTTGAGAGTCCAATGTAGAGTCCATTTGTGTGTTCCAGAAAAAGATTTCACTAGGTCCAGAGAGACCTATTTCCTCTGTAAGAGTCATAAATAGGGTCAAATACATCTAAGTATTCTCATTGATTAGAATGAGTCTCTTTTCACTTGCTGATTTGGGATTCAAGGGAGAGCTTTGACTCCATGATCACGTCAAGTTTATAACTTTAGACTTTGTCAGTGGTTGTCCCTTTTCAGGAAGCCAGCAGGATATAGTGCTGTGATTTTGACAGGATTCACATTTGAGTATTTCTTTTTTAGAGGAGTTAACTTTGATGTGGTTCTTTTGCATCCATTGTTGAACAGCTATTAGTAATTTGCTGAGTCAATCAATCAATCAATTCTTTATTCGATCCAATAGATAAGATCATAAAAGCACAAATAAAAGGATAAAACAATTTAAAATTCCAATTCATCTTACATAAGAGTCAATAGCAGCAATTTCCTTTCACAAGTAATAAAAACTCTTGTTGTTTAAATAGACCCAGAGTGTATTGTGCAAATTTACCGCGTAATAAACCCAATACTATTTACAACCCCTCTTCCTCTTTTTCATGCATGCCCATAAAAACTTGGCTACCAAGAAGCAGACCAGAGGGTCAGACAATGATTTAAAAAAATAAAGTGCCACCTGACATTGTTTAAAATTTTGGCGCTTTAAAATCGGGACAAGGTAGTCATTCCTTTCTTTCTCATAGAGCCCGCAAAACAAAACTAAGTGTAGCTCAGTTTGTATGGAGAGGTTATCACACGGGCACGAAATCAAATCTGAATGGTTATATGTTTTTTCCGGGTAACCTAACATCAACGGTATCATGTTCATGCGAAACATTAATAATATGAATTTGTGTTGTGCACTAGTGACGTTTGCTAAGTAGGAGTACCCTCCCACTATCAAAGGCGGGCTCAGGCGATAGATACGAACTGCCTGTTTGTCCCGATTTTTTTCCATCCGATTGTATTCTGCCATCAATAAAAACCTGTTAATTACCTTTTGTTTTGAAACCTTTCTGCAAGCTAGTGGATCCCTGAATAAGTCAGGGAGCCCAATATCTTTCAACACTGACTCAACATAGTTAAGCCACCTCAAACTCCTGTGGTTTTCCAATTTTAAGCAGTTTATTATTATGCTTTGCGTCAGGGTCACCGTGTGCCTCCGCCAAATTGAGTGCCAAAGTAGGATCGGGGCTAGCCGAATTGAGTCTGAGACATAGGGCAAGTCCAGTTCTATGTGTAAAATACAGTTAGAGGAAGAGGGAGGAAGGCCCACTAGAGACTTAAAAAAGTTGTTTTCAACCGTTTGGAGTGAGTCTGTCGATACCATGCCCCAGACACCCGCCCCATAAGATGCTGCGGCCTTTGTCTTAGCCTGATAGATGTTCTTTATTGGAAGTAATGGTCTGGCGCCCAGTTTTTTGGATTTTAAGGCCGAGAGACTTCTCTCCATTCCCAGCATCCTTCCTTCCACCAGCTTTGACCACGATAGATTTTTGTCAAAGAGAACCCCCAGGCAGGGGAAGGCATCAACCACCTTAATCCTACCGGGGTCCGCGTGGAGGTACGGGGATTTGTCTCTTTTTCTAGCCCCAGATATAATTACAAAGGACTTAGTCTGATTAACTTTCAGATCTATTGAATCCATGAAGGATACATACGCAGTTATCAGGCGTTGGAGAGCTAGCCCCGTTCTTGCGGTCAACACCGCGTCGTCCGCGTAGGCCAATATGGGTAACGGGTGTGAGTCAAAGACGGGAACGTCCTGTGTGATCGCCAAGAGGGCATCCTCGACTCCATTTGTATAGATAGAGAAGAGGAATGGGGCAAGGACGCAGCCCTGCCTTACCCCTCTACCGATTTTAAATGGGCGGGGACAGTCCCCATTTTTGGCGTAGCGGACCGACGCCGTGGCGTTTGAGTATAACTGTCTAATGAAGTTAATTATGGCTGAGTCAACCCCCATCTCCTTCATTATGTTCCATAGCTTAGCATGCACCACACAGTCAAACGCTGCCGACAGGTCCATGAATGCTATGTAGATCTTCCCTTCCTTCACTCTGGTGTATTTGTCTATTATCAGGGCTAAGTTCAAGCACTGGGCCACAGTACCCTTTCCTTGCTGGAACCCATACTGTGCCTGGATTACGATGTTATTCTCCTGGGCCCACCCCTCTAGCCTAGAAAGAAGGAGTCGGCCCATTAGCTTTGCTGTGGTATCCAGCAGGGAGATTGGTCTGTAGTTCTTTGGGTTAGCCCTATCCCCTTTTTTGTGTATTGGGACAATAACACTTGTTGACCATGAGGGGGGAGGGCCTGCCAGCGCTATGTTATTAAGGACATTCTTTAGTAGGGGCACCCATAGGTCCGGGGTTTCTTGAAAAAAATCAATTGGGACCCCATCCGGTCCTGGGGCCTTTCCAGGGCTACATAGCATAAGGCCTCTTCTCACTTCAGTGAGTGAGAAGAACAGTGAGTCCTGTGGGTTTGGCTCTATAGTACGCAATGACGTGGGAGGATGGGTGCTAGGGGCAAAGATGTTTTCAAAATGGGCCACCCAAGCGTCTTCATCTACGTTAATATCTATTGTGGGGTCTCTGGGATTTTTAAAGCGTGGGGCATTAACTATCTTCCAAAAAACTCGACAATTACCCATGCTCGCTGCCTCTTCAAGATCCGACCATACCTCATCCTTAATGGCTCTTTCCCTGTTTTTTCTTGCTAGGTTATAAGCGGTCCGCAGTGCTCTTATTTGGTCTGAAGTTCTAGGTTTAGTGTTCAGGGCAGACATTAGAGCCTCCCTCGCTTTTGTACAGGGGGAGTCAAACCAGCCCTTACCTTTCCCAGTATTTAACGATTTGGTGCGTGTGAGAGCCAATTTGACCTTTTCTAAAAGACCACAAAAAGAAGACACCATTACACCTGGGTCAGTGTCGGGTTCCAGGCATATAGATATATTACCCTGTATGGTTGAAACAATTTCTGGGACCATCTTAATTTTATCAATGTGAGCCTACTTAAGTTGAAAGCCATTTTTTCTTGCCACGATTGGTGTTCCAACTTTCTGATGGGATGTCGAGTCCCTTGTGGATACACTTAACTGTAAGGATAGAATGGTGTGATCACTGAAAATCGTGAATTGATTTTCTAACAGGGTGGCCCTAATGCTGAGGGGATTAGTAACTACTATATAATCAATCGTTGACTCATACCCAATTCGCTGGAAAGTTCAGCCTGGATTTCCTATTGGTAGGTTTGGGTCATTAATTATTACCATATTATAGGAAAATAGAATCCTATTTAGGCAGTTTCCATATTCACTATGGGTGAAGTGATATATTGAATTTCCCCAAGTCCTCTAAACCACAGACTATATTATATATATATATATATATATATATAAATATATATATATATATATATATATATATATTCACTGAAAAAACCATAGGTTTTAGGGACAGTTATAGTTAGTTGGACATTGCACTCGTACAAAACCCGTGAAATTCCCCCTTTATAGTTAGTTCAGGTAACTATAACTCGCGCCCCCCGCAATACACTGCTGATGACGTCACATATTACATCACTCATGACATGGTCAGTGACTTCACTGATGACATCACTGATGACATCTCAAATGACATCACTGATGACCTATGGTTTTTTTCAGTGAATTTCAAAGGTTTTTTTAAATGACAATTTTTAAATGTATTAATTGTTATATTTATTTTTTTGATACTGATTTACTACATTTTTTTAAACTATTTATTTTTAGATATTTTATTTTTTTTAAATTGTAATTACATTATACATTACATTACAAAATATACTTTCTCAGAATGAATTACTTTAGTTTAAATACTTTGCAAATAGGCAATAGACTTTTAAGTACAGTAGTTACAGTTGTTGCAATGGGCAACACAATTTCAAACACAATGCAACATTGAGCTCAATGTGAATTTCAAGTTAAATGCAATTAGTTACTTTATGGATTACTTTTTCTAACCACAGGACTGGATCCTAGATTCAGTCCTGGGACATCTCCTGTAAACAGTTGAGTAAAAGCGTTTTGGTTACAGTAGTGATTTTTAAGGAATATTATTGTATTTTAAAAGTTGACACTTAGAAACTTTTTCACATAGAATCACCAATGCTATCCTATGGTAGAAAATTCACTTAGCAGGCAAGTAGTGTTATCGTTACTTTTTCTTACTCAGTGGTGGATCTTGGATCCAGCACTGGTGCATCTCCTGTAAACAGTTGAAAGAATGCGTTTAAGTCATACAGGCGATTTTTAAGGAATATTTGTAGTTTGTGAAAATCGACACTTTGAAACTTTTCTGCTGAAAACCAGACAATGGATTCCTATGGAAGGAAATACAAGTTACTGGTAAATACGGTTAGAATTACTTTTCAGGGTCAGTGCTGGGCTAAAAGATGCAGCACTGGATTCTCTCCTGATAACAGGTGAGTAAATCGGAATTCGTAGTTCGGCTGATTTTAGAGGGATATTATAAAGTTCCAAAACTCCACACTTAGAAGAATTTCCAAGTGAAACCAGTCAATGTTAGCCTATGGAAGGAAATTCAAGTTACTGGTAAGTACGGTTAGAATTACTTTTCAAGGTCAGTGCTGGGCTAAAAGATGCAGCACTGAGGTCTCTCCTGATAACAGGTGAGTAAATCGGAATTCGTAGTTTGGCTGATTTTAGAGGAATATTTGTATGTTACAAAAATCGACACTTAGAAACTTTTTCAGCAAAAAGCAGGCAATGATATCCTATGGAAGGAAATTCAAGTTACTGGTAAGTACGGTTAAAATTACTTTTCAGGATCAGTACTGGGCTGAAAGATGCAGCACTGAGGTCTCTCCTGATAACAGGTGAGTAAATCGGAATTCGTATTTCGGCTGATTTTAGAGGAATATTATAAAGTTCCAAAACTCCACACTTAGAAGAATTTCCAAGTGAAACCAGTCAATGTTAGCCTAAGGAAGGAAATTCAAGTTACTGGTAAGTACGGTTAAAATTACTTTTCAGGATCAGTACTGGGCTCAAAGATGCAGCACTGAGGTCTCTCCTGATAACAGGTGAGTAAATCGGAATTCGTAGTTCAGCTGATTTTAGAGGAATATTTGCACAATGGTGAAGGGAGGGGCGGGGCCTGAGGTGACATCTGTGCAAACGCGCCCCGTGGCGCGTTTTAAGTTGGGGGATTAAGTCCCTTGAATCATGAGGGTCCCTGGGGTCCAACTAGCCCACCCTGTACCTCCAGTATGCGCTAGGAGCTGCGTTGCAGAGAGGTGTTCAGAGGCCACGCCCCTTTTTGTACCTCTCTGCAACGCAGCTCTGTGGCGCTTTCTGGACATACCTGGTGGGCTAGTTGGCCCCCAGGGACCCTCAGGAATGAAGGGGATTTCATTCCCCATCTTAAAATGCGCCACGGGGCCTGTTTGCACACATGTCACCTGAAGCCCCGCCCTCCCTTCACCTCTGTGCAAACGCGCCCCGTGGCGCGTTTTAAGTTGGGGGATTAAGTCCCCTTGAATCCTGAGGGTCCCTGGAGTCGAACTAGCCCACCATGTACCTCCAAAAGCGCCACAGAGCTGCGTTGCAGAGAGGTGTATAAAGGGCGTGGCCTCTGTACACCTCTCTGCAACACAGCCCCTGGCGCATACTGGAGGTTCCTGGTGGGCTAGTTGGCCCCAGGGACCCCCAGTATTCAAGGGGAATTACTTCCCTTCTTAAAATGCGCCAGGGGGCGCGTTTGCACACTGCTGCAGGGAGGGGGGCGGGGCCTCCGGCACGATGCCATTTAAAAAAAAAAAAAAAAATGTATGGGAGAGGGGCTGCGTGGCCCCCCTTTCCTCGGCCACTTTTGGCCCCGGGGACCCCGTACCCCGGGGCCTGAGCATTTTTTTTTCATTTTTTTTTTTTAAAAACGGGAAGGGGGCCGCGTGGCCCCCCTTCCCTGGGCCTGTATTGGCCCCGGGGACCCCATCCCCCGGGGCATGCCCTCTTTTTAAAAATTTTTTAATAAAATATTTGGAGGGGGGCTGCGTGGCCCCCCTCCTCAGGCCATTTAAGGCCCCGGGGACCCCATCCCCGGGGCCGGCCTTGCCCTTTTTTTATTTTTATTTTTTTAATTGGGGAGGGGGCTGCGTGGCCCCCTCCCGGGGCACTTATGGCCCCGGGGACCCCATCCCCCGGGGCCTGGCCTCGTTGGAGACTGTGGGGGTCCCCAATCCCCCACAGTCCCAGCCGGCTCCCCGCCTCCTGCGGGAGCCGGCATTGCTTTTCCACATGGGGAGCAGCTAACATGCTGCTCCCCGTGTGGAAAGCAATTGTTTGCATTTTGAAAGAGAGAGCAGGTTTCCTGCTCTCTCTTTCAAAATGCAAACTAAGTTTGCTATGACAGGACGGGAGCCGCGATGCTCCCGTCCTGTCATAGCAAACTACAGTGTCCCGGGGTAGGCACCCCGGGACACTGCAGGAGCCGGCCCTGGGGGTGGTGGTCCCCAGGGCCATCACTGGCTCCAGGAGGGGGCCGCGCGGCCCCCTCCCAACTTGTTCAAAGCCCCGGGAGGTGGTGGTCCCCGGGCTCTGGGGTCCGTAACGGACCCCCATATTTAATCTTTAGTGCCCCGGGAGGTGGCGGTCTCGGGGCGTGTGGGGGCCCCCACACATGTTTTTAAAATATAATAAAAACAGCCCCGGGGGTGGCGGTCCTCGGGCAGCGGGAGGGCGCACAGCCCTCCCGCCATCTTTTTTATAAAGCCCCGGGGGTGGCGGTCCTCGGGCTTGGGGGCCTTAGAGGCCCCCCATAAACAATAAACCCACCCCCGCATGCCCCCGGGACTTGGGCCACCCGGGGGCAAATTTGCATCGAAGCGCGGGAGACCGTGCTTAGTTTTTTTTTTTTTCAGCAGGATCCGCGCACCCTGAGCGCATCCTGCCGATTTTTTTTTTTTTTTAAATGCTTTTTTCTGCCCAGGGGGTCCTTGTGGGACCCCCTGAGCAGACCTAGGGGGTCAGGGTGTTTCTACCCTGCCCCCTTTGTGTGTTTTGTGCACTTGTTTCTTTTTTTTTTCTCGGCGGGATTCGCGCATCCCGCCGTTTAAAAAAAAAATGCTTTTTTCTGCCCAGGGGGTCCTTGTGGGACCCCCTGAGCAGACCTAGGGGGTCAGGGTGTTTCTACCCTGCCACCTTTTTGCGCTTTGCGCACTTGTTTCTGTCCCTCGGTTCTACCGAGGGACAAAATGGCTGCCAACACTTCCTGATTTGGAGTGTTGACAGCCAATTAGCATGCAGCTCGTGATCAGGAGGGTGCGCGAATCCGACGCGGCCATAGATATATATGTGATTTTCCTTTTGATTTTCACAGGAACTACTGAACGGATTTACACCATTTAACAAAAAGGGTTCTTTCTGAACCAAGAACTACCTCTTTGCCAAATTTGGTGTAATTCCGTTCAGCAGTTCGGGCTGTAGCCGTGGCTAAAGTTTCCTATGGGAAAATGAATGGGGAAAACATGTTTTGGGACCCCCTTTTTCTCAGCCCCGCTTGACGAATCACCCCGAAACTTTCAGGGTAGGAGCGGACCGGAGCGGGCCATAAAGTTTGAAAATTTCGCGAAGATTCGTCAACCGACGCAAGAGTTATTTCAAATAGAATGTCGCGGATTTCCTATGGAAAATAGGTCCTAACTATAACTATCTACTGGCGACCGCCAGTAGATAATATATATATATATATATATATATATATATATATATATTACAGACAGATTATATTTACAGGGGTGTATATTAAAATCACCCAGCCAAATAATGTTGACTGCCTCATTCTTGAAATCATTTAAGAGGTTATCTATTGCCTTATCTACCTCACCTACCACAGAATGCATATTTGGCCCAAACTCATTATTATAAAAATGTATTAGGAGCCACATGCCTTCATTTATTACCTCGAATGTCAGCAAATGGAAATGTGGGTTCGGCGAATCAAACTTTTTTACTTTTACTGGTAGATTGTTTGGAATTAAGGTCAAGAGACCCCCCTTGGCCCTTCCTGAGAGCGAAGGTCTAGCCAGTGTTTCAAAGGAGCGATATCCATTTACGAAGATTGGCTCAGTAGACCATGTCTCCTGAAAACATGCAATGTCGTGGTCTTGCCAGAATGTTTTCCAGTTATCGTCACCCAGTTTTGGGACAATACCTGCCACATTCCATGATCCTATTTTGAAAATAGTTTTATTTGCCCCCAATTGTGTGTTAGCTGTCTTTGGGCTCCCTTCAGTGACATGGAGCAGAATATCCTGACTGTCGCACCCTTTTCGGGGTTTTATCTCGGTTGGGCGTAGTCAATCGCATGATTCTAGATCAGAGAGAGGAGCAAATCTATTCTCCAGCCTCAACCCCAATGCCCTGAAATTTCTTGATGGATTTAGCCGTGTCTGAGGGTACCTCCTGCAACCGGCAGGAAAAGAGGTCTGTAGAAGTATTCCAATGATAGAACAGTAATCTGGGAGCCCTTATGGGGAGCCTTGCATAGGTACGCTAAGAGGGATCTAACCACAATTTCATTATTAAAATTTATCACAATCTCCCGGCATCTCTTTCCTTGATGTGCCCAACCAACCTATCCTTCTAGCCATGATGATTTGATTAGAGAGACAGCTGCCCCTTCCCCCCGCTTCGTTCAGTCGATGCGTCAGCCAATGGAGGGCTTTAGATATTAGTTGGTAAGTCGTTTCTAGTTGACCCTCCCTCAAAAGTGGTACGTTCGCCAACACCAATATGAGTGGAGACGCTGCCAGGGGGAGATGCAAAGTCTGAAGTCCAGTGGTCATGCTTCCGGCCATGAGTCTGTCCCCACCTGGGTGGTCAGCCCTCCTCCTCGGCCCTGGTGAGGTTAAGACCTGATTTGTCGATGCTGTATTAGGATGGAAATTTTGCGGAACCTCCCCTGCTAGGGTCTCCGAGTGGGCATTAGGCTGTTGCAAGGACGTTTGAGTATGGTGGATTGTGTTAATATAGATGTCAGAACTGGAGTGTGCGGGGTTGACCAGATTGCTATGAACAGGATCTGTGTTTAGAAGGTTCAGGGTAATTTCTGATCTGCGGGTCCCCACCCACCAATATGTCTCTGGGCCAGTGCTGGGTCCGTTCCTGAGATGCAATGCCTCGAGGGAGCGAAAGTTATTAGTGGCCTGAGATTCCAAGTGGGCTAACTTCTCTTCAATCTGGCTTAGCTTCAATAGGCTAGGGTTCAACATGGTAGAGACCATATTTTCTAGTCTCTGCTACGTGTCGTCATCGTTCATCAATGGGCACAAAGTTAGGGGTCCCGGGGGACTTGCTCCGTTTTGAGCAGATTCTGTTTCATCAACCCTCCTTGTTTTGGCCGATCTAGAGATTTTTGCTGGTTTCTGTCTCTGAGGGCCGCCACCCCTTTTTCTCTTTACTGAAGGTTCAGGGTTAACGCCCGTGTGCTTTTTCAGGCATATGCCCCTGGTGGATATTCTTGACGTGCTAGGTGGTGTAGGAGGCAATGGGTCTTGAGTGGTCGGGTCTGTAAGTATTCCTGGTCCTGGTTCTGGCTCTGGGTGTGGTAGGGGAGGTTGTGTAGGTGCGTTAGGTGTACACTGGCCCCCCAGGGAAGATCGCTTCTGAAGAATAGGCTCCCAAGATAGGCGTCGCTCAGTCAGTTCTATTTCATAAGTTATAACAGACGCTGCCCGTGTTAAAAATGCATCAAGGGTACCTGCAATTCCCCCACCCGCTTGGTCACTCTGACCCTTGCGCTTGCTCATTATAAAAGAAAAAATAATGTCTGCGCACAGTACCTTAATGGAGTCAGCATTGTTAGAGGGGGGGCCCAGCCCAGCCTCCTCCGGGCTCCTCAGGGCGTGGACGGGCCCGCCTTTGGCCCGGGCTTTGCCCGCGCGCGTCCCGCGCCACGGGCCGCTGGTGCTGATTTTATATGCATCCACGCGCAAAGGTTTGTGGGAGTTGTGGTCCGGCGGGCAGGAAAGATCCCAAACAGTGCAAGGCGGAAAAGCGGCTACAACCGCCGCGGGCCGCTGGTGATGATTTTATGTGCGTCTGCGCGCAAAGGTTTGTGGGAGTTGTGGTCCGGCGGGCAGGAACGATCCCAAACAGTGCGAGGCGGAAAAGCAGCTCATTTGCTGAGTCCAATATTCTTGACATCAGAAGGTTGTTGCAGTTTGAACATGATCTGGATATCATCACACAGTTGTAGCTTGTGAGATTGAATGCTTTGACAAGGACGAGAAGCAAGACCGATTTTAAAAAGTAAGGGTGCAATTGTTGAACATTGCGGGACGCGTAAATGTATAGTGCAGGATGTGGATTTCAATGGTGGTGGTGAGATAACTTGGAATCTGTGCTTGAAGCAGGATTTTATCCATTTCAACAAAGTACCCTGGATACCACTGACGTTGAGTGCTTGGGCCAATAGTCGGTGGTTATCTGTTTCAAATGCTGATGATATTTCAAGTAGGAATAGAGTTGCCACTACATTAGTGTCCACGGAATTCTTGAGGTCTTTCAAGATGGAGATTATTTCCAAGTTAGTGCTTTTTCTCATCCTAAAACTATTTTGTTTATCCAGTAAAAGGTTGTGTTGTTTGACGAAGGATGAGATCTGTGAGAATGCCATCTTTTTGATTATTTTACCTAAGAAGGTTCCAGCTAAGATTGTTCTACAATTTGTTAGCTGGTCCTGGGCAAGTCCCTGTTTCTTAAGGATTTGTCAGACTCAGGTTACCACTAACCTATAGTTCTAAATGTTGCTGCAGAAACAGCGTATAACCACCCCCGTCCCTCAGTCTCCTTCTCCTTTCACAGTTCAAAACACGTCCAAAACTACTACGCAAGACACTAAATACATCCAAGGAAACTAAATGTCCCATAAAGCCACAGGACGTTCAAAGAGTTGGTGGTGGTGGCAGCAATTTTGTAGTTTCCAAATAGAAGTTCTTCATGCTCCAGAGCATACCTTGCTGGAATAGTCCGATACATTGTTGCAGCAGCTAGGATCTTGTTGCCTGATTTATTAGAAAACCTTGGAGACTGTTGCAATCATCTTTTTGAGTTGACGGAAGTCTGAATTGAATATAGAGAAGTATTAATAGAAGTAAGATTGTATTTGGTGAGACAAAACTATTGCTAAAGTACTGTTTCAATGCTATCCTTTAAGGATAATAAACTTGTATTTTCTTGTTTACCTACTTAAGGAATGGGAAGGATCTTCACCCCTCAGGACTTACATATGTCTTTTTCTTGATGTTTGTATTCTATAAAGGTTGGGAAACTGATGGTTTGTTATCCAAAGGGGATTTTATAAATCTAAATGAATAGTTGCAATTTAGGAAATCAACTTTGAATATATTCCTGAATCGAAGAGCATGTTACAGTAAAATAGAAGGTGGATACTTAATCAGTAAAAAAGTAAGTTAATTCCAAATACTTGACCTTAGTTTGTTAGGTAATATTCATGTTTCAGTTCTTAGGAATTTCAGAGCATCAAGGGAACTTAGAATTGGAACGGCGGAGATATTCGGAAGATAAATTAGGTATTATTTATCTGAGATTTCAGCTTTACCATTCGAACTCAGTTGCCAGCGGAATGACGAGGCATAGTAGTGATAGCCAGTGTCTCTGTTTTGCCTGTTATGCCATCCTCCTTTACTCTGATCTGCTGCTAACCAACACAGTCATCTTGTGCATTGTTGGCTGGGATATGAAGAGGTGGGAAAACAGTGATTGCTCCTATTGGCTCTGGACTATGAGGTTAGTGCTTCTTGGCGCAAACTGAGAACAGCAAATAAACATTATTTCACATTCTTCGTTGGAAAAGACTTTAATGAAGAGTTGAGAGTGCATTTGTATGGATCACTGCAAGCTCTCTACCACCTTTTTATGTGAGTGATTTTTGAATAGGGTTAATAATCCAGCAGCATGATCGCCTAACCAGGTGTATGTAATGAAAAGGGGGTCTACCTCAAGGTACTGGTCTACTGGTTGCAGATTTGGTTTCTGCTTTTGCTTATCTATCTAGCATTACTTAACATTCATGGCAAGTGCATCTGATTTTGATTAGGGGAGTGCCCATATCAGATCTTCTTTTTTCACAGTGATAATTGTTCCAGGGGATCTTGATGCCGGGATATAGTGCTGCTATCGTGATTTGCTGAGATTAGGCTGCGGTTGGTGGATTCAAGAAAGAATTATGCGGATGTTGGTAAGGTATTAATATATCATTGATTTTGGTGTATTGTGATGGAGCACTTCTTGCAAGGGTTGATGGACCTTTGTTGATTTTTCCTGGTGCACCTTGTCTGTGTAACGGAGACCTGTTTTGGAATGGAGAGCAGTAGTTTCTTTGTTGGGCCAGAGTGATGAATAGAGATTTTGCTCAATCCTAGAGTTCCTCATTTTCCTTCTTAGTTCCGATGTGGCAGCAGAGGTGGTGAGCATCTCTTGTAGTAGTTTTGTTGTGTTTCTCCATTTTGCTTCAGAGATATTTTACTGTGTCTAAAACAATCAGAGAGGTATAGGTATCAGAAGTGTTCATAGAAGATTGAGTGAGGCATGATTAAAAGACTGATGTGGGTAATTGTTGAGAGGATTAAGACAGAAATTAGTTTGTTAGGCTGGAGAGTCATGTAAAGGAGATATATCATTTTCCGGGTGCTGGTAGTGGGTGTGGTCAAGAAAGGTGTGATGTGAGAGCATTGTCTTTAAGATTGTGCGACACTGGAAGTAAAGGATCAGAGTGAAGTGTGATGTGTTTGATAGAGGGTGAGGGATCAAGAGGCTGGACTGGGAGGAGATTATAATGCTTATAATCTGAGGGCTTAAACACAGGGACGGTCAATGGGACTGCTGACTCTTCATTCTGGGATATGGAGATCCAGATGAGAGGGTTTCTTTTTCCGACATTTTAGGTGCCTCTATTTCGAGAATCTAATTGTAATCATTAGATATTATCCGTCATCGCCTAGTTTCAGTGATTTAGTAGAACCCACTGTTGAGTAGGCAGTCGCTCATTAATTTGTCAAGGCTCCAGATGTTTGTTAGTTGGAGTTTTGGCCTCTCGTACTTTGATTAGGGGAATTGAGACCTGATAGTTCATCTGGGGCAGCAGCTGCTTAGCTGAGAGTAAAATTTATTTGACTTCTAAAAGATTATAAGTCAGACTCTAGTTTAACGTACGCGATTCTAAGTGGCTTTATCAATGTCATAATAGTTGCAATGTAGGGTATAGTTGTTACACTTAAATTAGTCATTTGGTCTGGTGCTTAGGTCTGTTTAGGCATTTGATTACTGTTTGAATCTGAAGAACAGTATCTTTGCTTTCAGAAGTTTTGTAATCATGGATGTTGAGTTAGGACGTGATGCATTGCAATAGAAGGTCTGTGAGGCCTACCCATAAGGGACCGTGGGCCTACACAGAAACAAAGTATTAGAGGAACAAGAAATAACCTCCACAACTCAGTAGTAGCTGTATGCGCCCTACCCAGAGGCGGAGTATGAGAGGACTAAATAGGCACTTAGATGCTCCCATCATAGGCCTGTGAGCCTTCTGCTTAAATGGATTCAGAGCCTACCTAGAAGCTACAGGACAATGTCTATGAGACCGTCCCAGAAGTAGAGTAAAGGCCTCACCAGAGATCGAGTATAGGCAGCTCTGGTAGTCACTAAGGGACTAATTTAGAGTTTGGCGGGCTACCAGCCTTCCTTCAGGGTAGTGGAGATCATTACCTCCGCCCTCCATATTTAGAGAGCTCTGCTGGTCCTGCAGAGATCTGTATGCCTTCAAAGGAGTCAGCGCCATGGTGGCTTCCCTGAAGACATTTAAAGTTTGCTGGGGTGCCACCATGTTTTATGTTGTCCCTCATCAATACAAACTCCTGAAGCAAGGGAACTAAGGACCTTGACACTATAAGAGCTTTTCCCCACTCTGTGGGGTCATTTAAACAAATTTCTGTTTGGGACTGCCAGGCCTTGCCTGGTGTTCCCAAACAGAATACAAAATACATCAGACTGCTATAAATGGGGCAGATGGTCTGATGTACTTACACAGATGCCCCAACTCTGAGCGCTGTCAGAAAAATGATGGTCCACCCAACTCTAAATAGAGCGAGTGCACCATCAGTGTGGCAGATAGGGGACTGTGCCTCGTCAAACTTGAAATCAGGCCCTAAGTTACTACTGTAGTAAGCATATGAGGCCTACCCAAAAGTGGATTTAGGACCCACCCAAATGTAGAGTATGAGAGGACCAGGAAGAGACCTAGACACTACAGTAGTAGGTAGGTGAGGCCTACCCAGAAGTTTAGTGAGGGCGTATCCAAAAGTAGGGTATCAGAGGACTAGGAAGGGACCAAGACACTACAGTGATAGGTCTGTAGTCTACCGAGGTGCATGTATCCAGAGTACTAGTAATCACCTGTTTGAGGCTGTTTTGGTTTCATATTATAGTGGTTTGGACCCTGAGGAACAGAAATTCCAGCCCTTACAGGCTAAATAGGTCAGGCCTAGTCAAAGAGGATGTCCCCGGAGTGATGAGATGCTTTAGTTGACTAGGTTGAAACAAACACTCAACAACCTATAGAGTGCAGGGAGGGAAGTCAAAACACAGAGCTAGCTGGTAGTCGATGAAAGGGAAGGGGTAGGAGAAAAAAAGATTTAAGAAAAAAAGGCAGCCCAGTCTACACTCAATTGGCAATACACAGAGCTAAATGAAAAAGAAACAATTGTCCCCTACTTTTTTAATTTAAGTACAGTAGAAATCCTTCAGCCTTTCCCAGCAATAGCAGCAGTCCCTGGGCAAGGCGAGGGTTAGCTGGGTAAAAGCATTATAACGCCCGGTCCCAGGGTCTATATTACCCCTCCCTCCCTCCCCCCTTCCCGGTCCTCAGTTGTTTTCTTAAATATCTCCTGATGTTCAGAAAAAGCGGAGAGGGAGGAAGATGGCTGGAACATAGTGAGGCGGAAGGGGCAGGACAGCACTGCACACGGCAGCAGCAGTGGGTTTGTGGGCAAATCGGCTGCAGACGGCAGAAGGCGCAGAAGGGGGGCACACAGTGTGGCAGCAGGGGGTGCAACACACAGAAGGGCTGCAGGATTGACTGAATGCTCCAAAGAGGGCCTGCTAGAGAGCGAGGGGCACACACGACCACTAAGCATGGCAGGACGGCACACAGGCTGCAAGAGTGTTACACAGGGGCTTTGGGGAGTGAGGGGTAGATAGAGCTGATTCAGGGGGGGCAGGGAACATACTGGCTGGGACTGGGGAATGGGTGGGCACATGGGGCCTACAGGGGCAATGGCAGGTAGGCAGACAGGACCTGCAGGGGGCATGGGCAGACAGGAGCTGCAGGAGTTAGGTGCAGTCACAATAGAGGTGGGGCACACAGTGGCCCCTGCGTGTGGAGTTTGAAGGGGACACAGGGCAAAGCGACACACAGGGGCTACAGGAAGGTGCAGTTGTACAAATAGAGGCCACATAGAAGAGAAGCAGGGGCACACAGGGGCTGACCTATGTGGGAGCGCATAGTGGGCAGCGCAGGGTGAGGCAAGGACGCACACAATCTGAAAGGGGCGGAGGATACACAGAGGGGTTGCAGGGCAGGTGGGAACCCACTGAGTGCCTGCCATGGGAATGAGGTCACACAGAGTGGGTACAGGGTTAGGGTAGGTTGGCATACAGGCCCTGCAGGGGCGGGGCAGACAGAAGAGTGGCAGGGGCACTTTGAGGGGAGGTTGGGCTGCATAGAGTATCTCTAGGAGTGGGAGAGGCAACGCAGTGGCAAGGCGGTACGTCATTCAAAGGAGATGTAGGGGTACACTGAGGGTCAGCAGGCATGTGGGAGGACGGCGCACATGGGATGCTGGGTGGACTGGGGCAGACATAGGAGTTACAGGGGGCAGGGCACACAGAAGGCCAGCAGGGCTGGGCTGCACAAAGGGGCTTCAGTGAGCTCTGGCACCAAAAGTGGAGCTAGGGGCACATAGAATCCCTAAAAATTCAATGACCTCCCCCACCTCTGCCCGCCTGGAACAGGAATGATAGGGTCAAATCCTTTAAAGTACTACAGTTTCTTTGGAGAGGGAGAAATTGTCCATACAGTAAGTTTTCCTGTTGGGCCTCGGGTGGTGGCTGTCAAATCAAAGCAGACTATTGCAGTCCGGTTTTTTGCTGAAGGTGTTGGCAGATAAAGCCCCTTCATTTATGGAGATCAGGAGATCCAGGAAAGGCAATTCCTTATCTGAGATGGATTGGATAATTCTCAAAAATAGATTCAGAGAGTTAATCCACAAGCAGAATTCCTGGCAGGTGGTGGTGTTGTCCTTCCAGAAGATGATAATATCATCAATGTAGCATTGCCATGACAGGATGTTCGCCCTGTAGGGATTCCTGTCTGTGAAGATATGTTCACCTTCAAAACTGGCCATATACAGACAGGCAAGGCTCAGGGCAAAGGTGCTCCCCACAGACGTCCCTTGTATCGGATGGTAAAGTTGATCTTTGAACTTGAAGAAATCGCTCTTCAGTGCGATGGTCGTGCACTCTATAATGAAGTCGATAGGAGTGGCTGAAGTCCAGACTTCCGCTCGAAGGCTTGCCTCGATGACCTCAGTGGTAGTGTCCTGACGGATATTTGTATACAGGGCCTCCACATCAAGGGTGATCAGTAAGTCAATACCCTGTCAAAGGTTGGTATCTGTGATCAGGTTCAAAACATCCCTGGTATGCTTTAAGAAGGATGGGGTCTTCTCAACTAGTGGCTCTTGGATGTAGTCACAAAACTTGCTCAGGGGCTCAAGCAAAGAGCGTATCCCTGAAACGATCGGTCTTCCAGGAGGGGGAAGGACCCCTTGTGTATTTTTGGTAGAACATAAAAGTAGGAGGTTCACAGAGACAAGTTGACCTGGAAATCTGCTCCAATGCATGGTGATCCAGCCATGGGCCTCCACAGCTGTCACCATTCACTGGATCCTGAATATGAGTCTTTCAGTGGGAACAGAATCAATCAGAAGGTAATATCTGCATTCCGCCAGTTGTCGTATGCACTCCTGGTTATAGTCTGTTGTGTTAATGCTGACTATTATTCTGCCATTGTCGGCTGGTTTGATGGTTACCGTAGGGTTTTCTGTAAGGGTCCTCACAGTCTGCTGTTGTCTGGATGACATGTTGTTATATGGTCGTCATGGTCAGTGTGAACTTGGAAGGATTGTGTAACCCAGAGTCATCGCGGTTGGGGGTAGTCTTGTCCTGCAAAAACACCCAAAGGCGAATTTTACGAAAGACCTGACGAAGTTCACTTGTCAATCAGAAGGGGTCCTCACATGGAGGACGTCTTCTCTCCCTTCCCACACAATGCGTAATTGCACATATGGTACCTGGCCTCATATGGCACTTGGATTGCTTTTAGACTGTGTCGGCCACTCGAGCAGGACACTCCCAACATGGTGGCTGTTCTTGGACTTTCCCGTCTGTTTACCACGCATATGTCTTCGTGCGTGCTTACACCAGGCCTCACTTTCATTGTGGCCCTTCCCCGGGCATGCTATTGGTCTTCTCCACCCAAGATAATGGCTCACACTAGACTCACGATTTCAAACACCTGGCGATCATTACAGGAGCATTCTTGACCTTAAATACTTCACTCTTCACCCCTATCATTCCTGTTCCAGGTGAGCAGAGGTGGGGTAGGTCTCTGAACCTCTCTGCGCCGGACTACGTGAGTACTTTTGCATTGTGCAACTTTTGCAGGGTACACTTCTCTGTATTACCAGAGTGTTTCTCCTGTTCCATTGCTTACATCATTCGCTGTTTCTTCCAATCTCTTAGCAGCAGCGCACAATCCTCTGCTTCTGACCTAAGGGGCTTCACAGATTGATTCAACAGGGTAAGGTCCCTACTCTTATCTATTGGGACATCACTACCCTGTACTTATCAATATTAAATGTTGTGCGTCTTTAGTGCATTATGCTTTTAAAGTTTTTACATGTGGGGTCACTTGCCTGGCCTGCTGTATGTATGAGCACTTACCACTCGGCAGCGACGTTTTAGCGCCTCTGAAGCATGTTGTGTCTGCCATGAGGACACTTGAGTAACCGTATTAAACACTAAGAAGCATCTACCTACATTTGTTTTGAACCTATAGTTATAATGTCTTTCAATCCTTTCTTTCTCTACAGGTTGGACAATTCTACATTCGGGAGTACTGGTCACTACACATTCATCTCTAGGTATAGGGTAGGGATCTTTCTGGTCCTGAAGAAACGCCAGAGATCCGGCTGGAATAATAGGGGTGAAACATGTCTACCTCACATATACATTAAGGCTATCTTGGTTAATTAAGCCCTCATGACAGCCCTCATTCCATTGTTTTTATCTCTGACAAGGTAACCACCCAATTAAAATTAATTGGGTATCATTTAGACAGCTCTAATTCACTTGGCACTTCATTTGCACTCGCTCCACCTTACACATCCTGTATCCTCACACATACTGTGATCATTACGGCGGAATACTAAGAAGATCTCTGAGAAAGAGCTGTCTTGGAGGGCCTGTAGGGCATTGCAGCGCCGACCTGACGAGGAGCAGGCCCTATGATGAAGCATTAACAAACTACAGGAGGTAGCCCATAAACCCTAAAGAGACTAGGGCAATAATCTATAACAAACAACAATGTCTCAAGGGTATCGTTTCAAAGGACAAATATACAAGCATGTGTAATGACACAGTTAGTTATACAGGATTTAATCCAAAGGGGAAAGAAACCAGGGAAATATATCATTTAAGTGAAGAATATATTTAATGTATATACATGCTGGACATATTAACTTCATATTCAAGCACATGGATCAGTAGCACTGCGTTACATTCAATGGCATGTAACCAACAAAATACTGTGCACAAGTGCTCGTGAAGTGTAGTGACGGCGCAAGTGACACATGACGTGGTATAAACAGTGAGGAGGATGGGCGCAAACAACAAGTGAAATAAAAAACCACGATTTACATGTTCAGGATACCACGACAATAAATGACAAGAAAAATCAATTTTTAAATGTGTAGGGTATCCATGATTGGGGCGCCAAGAGTTCCACTGTGGGAGTCGACGGCGTTTCGGCCTGCAAAAGTCTTAGGCCATCATCAGGACCAGGTTACATTAGTTCAATTGCAGTGCTAAGGATAGAAGAATAAATATGGAGGGCTCCGTATGCTCAATGGACCAAGAAGGACAGATAGATTGAGTTTTAAGGATGGAGAAGTAGAGGTGGAGCCCTAATAGAATCAAACAATTAAAAAGAAACGCTGCTAGAAAAATCGCGTGTCTAGGCTCCTGAAGAGAGGAAAAAGAAGTGGGGAGAAGCGCTTGAAAGTAATGAGTTAAACTCACTCTTAACGTCCAAGAGGGATTAATCCCAGAATTGAACTTGGACCTATTAGAATGTTGCTGGAAAGTTTCAATTTCAAAGATATCTGCAAGAAGGAGAAAGGACGTTCAATTTAGTAAACTCGGAATAGGCATGAGTGTAAAAAATCAGCCATGCGATAACTGGATGCAGGGGGCAAGGGCGCGTGAAGTCAATAAAAACCTAATACGCCTAGCGTACGAAGAAAGGAGCGGGGAGTACCATGGGGCTAAAGGGCACAAAGGTTACCCCTCAGTGAGGAGAAATGTCCGGGGTATAGGAACCATACAGTCCCATTGAGAACGCTAAGGCAAAACAACGAAGGATACGGGAAACATGTAGAAGGTCTACCACTAACGACCAGTCAAGGGGAGGGAGGGGGGGGCCACATGAGTACGGGAGCCAAAAGGCTGTGAGTCGTGAACGGGATAACCAGGGAAGGGGACAAGCAGCGGAGTACTTGCTAGGACGTGAACGGGAAAAACAGGGGAACACCGCCGAGGCGGGCAGCAGGGTACTTACTAAGTATCGAAACGTAGGACAGAAAACAGCCGAAGAGTCTGTCTGTCTATCAGGAATGAATCACAGGTCGCCGGCAGGAATCAGGCTGTGATTACACGGAAGTGGAGTAGAGCGTGATAAGGACGCCCAGCTAACCACGTGATGAGGCATAGAAGAAAACGCTAGAAAGCGCACTTGTACAGTTTAAGGGGGAGAAAAAGTGAGGACAGACTAAGCTAGGCGTAAAACATTAGTTAAAGCGTAGATAGCTGTTATTTGGAGTGCAAAGAATAATGAAAGTACAATTGTAAATAATTAATTTAGATTACAATTCTTAACAGTACATATTGTTGACCGAAAGTAATATACATTTAATAGGTAACAATTAGCACTAGACATCATTGTGGACCATCCACAGACCGAGATGAATTGTTTCGTCTCGGTCTGTATACAAAGTTACAATTTATAAGCGAAATAGTGACAATTTACAACGAAATTTATACGGATGTACAATAACAAATAAATACCCAATGTATATCGGATTAAAATGGTACAGAAGGTCATGTAGTGTATAGGTACAACTACCAGAGTGAAAGAGTAGGAGGGGACTAATTACCCACAATATCTGGAATGAAAAGTCTGGGGTAGAGAGTCAGAGAAAATATATATACACACACACACACCCGGAACGCGTGTATTTACTCGGGTTGTAGTAATTAGAATTTAGACAGATAAAAGGTGTGAATGAAGCTAGGAAAGTGTTGTATTCCATTCATCAAGAGTATTCAAGCCCTGTTCAAATGTATTAAGACGAGCTATCCAACGGCATTCGCATCGGTTTAGAAGTCTCTGAATGTCGCCACCTCTTCTGGGGATAGAAGGTTGGTCGATCACCATCCAAATGATGTCATTCTCATTGTGGTTGTATTCCTGATAGTGTGCAACCAATGGTGCAGTAATCGTCCCGCACCGAATACGGCTGCGATGCTGTAGAACTCGGTCTTTTACCATCTGGGTGGTCTGTCCAATATATAAAAGATTACATGGACAGCGTATTGAGTAAATGACATTCTGTGATCTACAGTTGGTGAATGATTTCAGGTCATATTTTTGTCCGTTATGTTCAAAATATTTCGTGTTCGATGTAAAAGCACATACAGAACACCTTTGGCATTTATTGTGTCCAATAAGTGGTGGAAGATCCCATAGTCCTCTGACAGTTGTTTGCCTGATAGTTGTTTCAGGCCAAGTAACAGCATGCACTAAATGATCAGAGAGGTTTTTACCTCTCCGGTATGAGAACAAAGGCGGTTCGTTGAATATATTAAGGGGAGTCAGTATGTTCCAGTTAGCTTTAATGACCTTTGATAGTTTATTACTGGAAGGTGAAAAAGTGGAAACAAAGGGGATGCGGGAATTAGTTCTTTTCTCCCTTGGTGTTAGTAAGTTTTCACGGTGATTGTACCATGCACGTTTTCTCGCTCTGGTTACCAGTTTTTTCGGATAGCCGCGTGTGATGAGTTTTTCTGTTAGGACCTTTGCCTCCCTAAAGAAGTCCTTTCTCCACTTGCAATTGCGACGAATCCGTAAAAATTGTCCAAACGGTAAACCATCCCGTAGACCTCGAGGATGGTAGCTGGAGTAATGTAAAAGGGTATTTCGCTCTGTTGGTTTTCTGAACAGTGTAGTCCCAATCTTGTTGTCTTCTACTTGAAGAGACAGGTCAAGGAATGGCAAGTTATTCTCCTTGGGATCAACAGTGAATCTCAGGTGTAATTGTTGGGCATGCAGCCAGTCCACGAATTGGAGGAGGGTCGTCTTATTTCCTGACCAGAAGAGTAAAATGTCATCTATGTAGCGACGCCAAAAGGTTATATTGTTTCTGAATGGGTTGAGGTTCGTGAGAATGATGGTATTTTCCAAATGGTGGACATAGAGAATGGCAAAATTTGGGGCGAAACAGGCGCCCATCGATACCCCTTTAATCTGGAGATAGTATGTATCTTTGTAGAGAAAGTAGTTGTTCCCCAAAGCGATTTCCAAGAGGGACATCACAAATTCAGTCGGGATTCTAGTCGGTTGTGGTCTTGTGTCCAGAATTTCCTTTATGACCGCGAGGCCCTCTCGGTGCGGGATATTGGTGTACAGTGATTCGATGTCCATACCGACCATCAGTTCTGTGCCAGGTATGAAGGGGGTATCCTCAATGAGATTGATGAGATCCATACTATCGCGAACATAGGTATCAGTCAGGGGCACAAACTCTTTGATAATGTTATCAATATATTTCCCGATGGGTTCAAGGACAGATCCACATCCTGACACGATCGGTCTACCTGGCGGGCTCTGTGGGTCCTTATGGATCTTAGGCAGGACATACAGTACAGGAGTGCGTGGATGGCTGTTGTTCAGATATAAAGCTTCCTTGTTTGTTATGATGTTGTTATCTTTAGCTGATTCAATTATCTGTACAATCTTGGCCCTGATCCCAGGTAAAGGATCGCCAGATAAAGTACGATAATGCTCGTTGTTGCTCAGTTGTCGTAGAATTTCAATATCGTATTTAGTTTGGTCCTGAATGACAATTCCTCCGCCCTTGTCAGCGGGCTTGATGATTATCGTCTGGTTGATTTTGAGGTTATTTAGGGCATGTTTCTCCTGTATTGAGAGATTATAAGGGACATATTCATGTTGGTTTTGGATGATCTTCATCTCATGGAGAACCCGTCTTTCAAAGGTCAGTATCTCAGTTGGCATTAGTATAGACGGTGGGTTGAAGGTAGAGGGAAGATGGAAAGGTGAATAGTCTCTTCGTTCTCGTGATGGTCTCTCTGAGAAAAACTGTTTAAGTCTGATCCTTCTGAAGAATTTCAATAGATTTTCCTGAATCTCAAAAAAATTACTTTTATCCGTTGGGACAAAGGATAGTCCCTTACTTAAAAGACTAATTTCATAGGGGGAGAGATCATGTTGAGACAAATTAAATATGGGAAGCGTTTTGCTTACGTCCATGTTGTCGTTCTCTGTTGTTAGTTCTGTTGGTAATTCGGGCCCCATTGGTAAAATTTGCGTCTGGTTTGTCGTTCCCCGGAGTATTGATACTGGTAGTTCCCTCTCGGTCGTCCTCTGCCTCTGCCCCGGTTCACGTCTAAAAAACCGGCTGGTAACAGTGGTTGGGGTCTAAGTTGTGGGGCTCTTTGTTGTCTAGAGGTGCTTGGGCCCTCACCTGGGCTGGAATCCTCAGCTGAGGTGTTAGAAGAGTCTGAGAAAGATACTTGTTGGTGGTTGCGAAACCTCCCCAGTTTCTTTGTTGTCTAGGTTGTTGGTATGGTGTGTCATAAAACTCGTCCCTCAGGTATGGATAGGTCTGTTCATTGCTGTAATTGCGGATGTCTTTTTGAATTTTGTTTATTTTTTTGTTTTGTTCAAAGGTTTCAAAATTGGAAATTGTTATATTTATTTTGTCCAGGAGGGATTTAGCATCCGTGATAGTATTGTCCTCCAGAATAAGTTTTTCCAATTCGGCGATTTCTTCCAGTTCCTTACGGCTATGTTCCAGGGCAGTATCTATACCCAAGACCATCCAGTGTCTAGAGCATGTTGTTCCCAAGTGGCTGAATCCTAATCTGAATTTGGGGTCTTGGGTAAAGATAGCAGGAACATTACGGATTTGTAGTCCCAGAGGGATAACATCTGATTTCAAATATTCCGTAAGCATGCGGGCATGCAGATCGGTACGGATCTGTTTTTTCTTTAGTCTTTCAAGTCTATCAAGTAGGATTTTTGAAGTACTCTCCCCTGTAGTGGTCCGAGTGATGGATGTGGAAAGAAGGGAGGGTCCACTGAGGATTCTTTGGATGTACTCTACTGAGTATGTAGGGGTATCCCTGGAGACCATGCTGTGCAAACAATACACAGATGGTAAGGGAATTAATCAATTAGATAAGTCCCCGAAAGGACAACCTCTCGCAACAAGCAGTTGCTCAAAGTAAGCAGTAACAAACTACAGGAGGTAGCCCATAAACCCTAAAGAGACTAGGGCAATAATCTATAACAAACAACAATGTCTCAAGGGTATCGTTTCAAAGGACAAATATACAAGCATGTGTAATGACACAGTTAGTTATACAGGATTTAATCCAAAGGGGAAAGAAACCAGGGAAATATATCATTTAAGTGAAGAATATATTTAATGTATATACATGCTGGACATATTAACTTCATATTCAAGCACATGGATCAGTAGCACTGCGTTACATTCAATGGCATGTAACCAACAAAATACTGTGCACAAGTGCTCGTGAAGTGTAGTGACGGCGCAAGTGACACATGACGTGGTATAAACAGTGAGGAGGATGGGCGCAAACAACAAGTGAAATAAAAAACCACGATTTACATATTCAGGATACCACGACAATAAATGACAAGAAAAATCAATTTTTAAATGTGTAGGGTATCCATGATTGGGGCGCCAAGAGTTCCACTGTGGGAGTCGACGGCGTTTCGGCCTGCAAAAGTCTTAGGCCATCATCAGGACCAGGTTACATTAGTTCAATTGCAGTGCTAAGGATAGAAGAATAAATATGGAGGGCTCCGTATGCTCAATGGACCAAGAAGGACAGATAGATTGAGTTTTAAGGATGGAGAAGTAGAGGTGGAGCCCTAATAGAATCAAACAATTAAAAAGAAACGCTGCTAGAAAAATCGCGTGTCTAGGCTCCTGAAGAGAGGAAAAAGAAGTGGGGAGAAGCGCTTGAAAGTAATGAGTTAAACTCACTCTTAACGTCCAAGAGGGATTAATCCCAGAATTGAACTTGGACCTATTAGAATGTTGCTGGAAAGTTCCAATTTCAAAGATATCTGCAAGAAGGAGAAAGGACGTTCAATTTAGTAAACTCGGAATAGGCATGAGTGTAAAAAATCAGCCATGCGATAACTGGATGCAGGGGGCAAGGGCGCGTGAAGTCAATAAAACCTAATACGCCTAGCGTACGAAGAAAGGAGCGGGGAGTACCATGGGGCTAAAGGGCACAAAGGTTACCCCTCAGTGAGGAGAAATGTCCGGGGTATAGGAACCATACAGTCCCATTGAGAACGCTAAGGCAAAACAACGAAGGATACGGGAAACATGTAGAAGGTCTACCACTAACGACCAGTCAAGGGGAGGGAGGGGGGGCCACATGAGTACGGGAGCCAAAAGGCTGTGAGTCGTGAACGGGATAACCAGGGAAGGGGACAAGCAGCGGAGTACTTGCTAGGACGTGAACGGGAAAAACAGGGGAACACCGCCGAGGCGGGCAGCAGGGTACTTACTAAGTATCGAAACGTAGGACAGAGAACAGCCGAAGAGTCTGTCTGTCTATCAGGAATGAATCACAGGTCGCCGGCAGGAATCAGGCTGTGATTACACGGAAGTGGAGTAGAGCGTGATAAGGACGCCCAGCTAACCACGTGATGAGGCATAGAAGAAAACGCTAGAAAGCGCACTTGTACAGTTTAAGGGGGAGAAAAAGTGAGGACAGACTAAGCTAGGCGTAAAACATTAGTTAAAGCGTAGATAGCTGTTATTTGGAGTGCAAAGAATAATGAAAGTACAATTGTAAATAATTAATTTAGATTACAATTCTTAACAGTACATATTGTTGACCGAAAGTAATATACATTTAATAGGTAACAATTAGCACTAGACATCATTGTGGACCATCCACAGACCGAGATGAATTGTTTCGTCTCGGTCTGTATACAAAGTTACAATTTATAAGCGAAATAGTGACAATTTACAACGAAATTTATACGGATGTACAATAACAAATAAATACCCAATGTATATCGGATTAAAATAGTACAGAAGGTCATGTAGTGTATAGGTACAACTACCAGAGTGAAAGAGTAGGAGGGGACTAATTACCCACAATATCTGGAATGAAAAGTCTGGGGTAGAGAGTCAGAGAAAATATATATACACACACACACACCCGGAACGCGTGTATTTACTCGGGTTGTAGTAATTAGAATTTAGACAGATAAAAGGTGTGAATGAAGCTAGGAAAGTGTTGTATTCCATTCATCAAGAGTATTCAAGCCCTGTTCAAATGTATTAAGACGAGCTATCCAACGGCATTCGCATCGGTTTAGAAGTCTCTGAATGTCGCCACCTCTTCTGGGGATAGAAGGTTGGTCGATCACCATCCAAATGATGTCATTCTCATTGTGGTTGTATTCCTGATAGTGTGCAACCAATGGTGCAGTAATCGTCCCGCACCGAATACGGCTGCGATGCTGTAGAACTCGGTCTTTTACCATCTGGGTGGTCTGTCCAATATATAAAAGATTACATGGACAGCGTATTGAGTAAATGACATTCTGTGATCTACAGTTGGTGAATGATTTCAGGTCATATTTTTGTCCGTTATGTTCAAAATATTTCGTGTTCGATGTAAAAGCACATACAGAACACCTTTGGCATTTATTGTGTCCAATAAGTGGTGGAAGATCCCATAGTCCTCTGACAGTTGTTTGCCTGATAGTTGTTTCAGGCCAAGTAACAGCATGCACTAAATGATCAGAGAGGTTTTTACCTCTCCGGTATGAGAACAAAGGCGGTTCGTTGAATATATTAAGGGGAGTCAGTATGTTCCAGTTAGCTTTAATGACCTTTGATAGTTTATTACTGGAAGGTGAAAAAGTGGAAACAAAGGGGATGCGGGAATTAGTTCTTTTCTCCCTTGGTGTTAGTAAGTTTTCACGGTGATTGTACCATGCACGTTTTCTCGCTCTGGTTACCAGTTTTTTCGGATAGCCGCGTGTGATGAGTTTTTCTGTTAGGACCTTTGCCTCCCTAAAGAAGTCCTTTCTCCACTTGCAATTGCGACGAATCCGTAAAAATTGTCCAAACGGTAAACCATCCCGTAGACCTCGAGGATGGTAGCTGGAGTAATGTAAAAGGGTATTTCGCTCTGTTGGTTTTCTGAACAGTGTAGTCCCAATCTTGTTGTCTTCTACTTGAAGAGACAGGTCAAGGAATGGCAAGTTATTCTCCTTGGGATCAACAGTGAATCTCAGGTGTAATTGTTGGGCATGCAGCCAGTCCACGAATTGGAGGAGGGTCGTCTTATTTCCTGACCAGAAGAGTAAAATGTCATCTATGTAGCGACGCCAAAAGGTTATATTGTTTCTGAATGGGTTGAGGTTCGTGAGAATGATGGTATTTTCCAAATGGTGGACATAGAGAATGGCAAAATTTGGGGCGAAACAGGCGCCCATCGATACACCTTTAATCTGGAGATAGTATGTATCTTTGTAGAGAAAGTAGTTGTTCCCCAAAGCGATTTCCAAGAGGGACATCACAAATTCAGTCGGGATTCTAGTCGGTTGTGGTCTTGTGTCCAGAATTTCCTTTATGACCGCGAGGCCCTCTCGGTGCGGGATATTGGTGTACAGTGATTCGATGTCCATACCGACCATCAGTTCTGTGCCAGGTATGAAGGGGGTATCCTCAATGAGATTGATGAGATCCATACTATCGCGAACATAGGTATCAGTCAGGGGCACAAACTCTTTGATAATGTTATCAATATATTTCCCGATGGGTTCAAGGACAGATCCACATCCTGACACGATCGGTCTACCTGGCGGGCTCTGTGGGTCCTTATGGATCTTAGGCAGGACATACAGTACAGGAGTGCGTGGATGGCTGTTGTTCAGATATAAAGCTTCCTTGTTTGTTATGATGTTGTTATCTTTAGCTGATTCAATTATCTGTACAATCTTGGCCCTGATCCCAGGTAAAGGATCGCCAGATAAAGTACGATAATGCTCGTTGTTGCTCAGTTGTCGTAGAATTTCAATATCGTATTTAGTTTGGTCCTGAATGACAATTCCTCCGCCCTTGTCAGCGGGCTTGATGATTATCGTCTGGTTGATTTTGAGGTTATTTAGGGCATGTTTCTCCTGTATTGAGAGATTATAAGGGACATATTCATGTTGGTTTTGGATGATCTTCATCTCATGGAGAACCCGTCTTTCAAAGGTCAGTATCTCAGTTGGCATTAGTATAGACGGTGGGTTGAAGGTAGAGGGAAGATGGAAAGGTGAATAGTCTCTTCGTTCTCGTGATGGTCTCTCTGAGAAAAACTGTTTAAGTCTGATCCTTCTGAAGAATTTCAATAGATTTTCCTGAATCTCAAAAAAATTACTTTTGTCCGTTGGGACAAAGGATAGTCCCTTACTTAAAAGACTAATTTCATAGGGGGAGAGATCATGTTGAGACAAGTTAAATATGGGAAGCGTTTTGCTTACGTCCATGTTGTCGTTCTCTGTTGTTAGTTCTGTTGGTAATTCGGGCCCCATTGGTAAAATTTGCGTCTGGTTTGTCGTTCCCCGGAGTATTGATACTGGTAGTTCCCTCTCGGTCGTCCTCTGCCTCTGCCCCGGTTCACGTCTAAAAACCGGCTGGTAACAGTGGTTGGGGTCTAAGTTGTGGGGCTCTTTGTTGTCTAGAGGTGCTTGGGCCCTCACCTGGGCTGGAATCCTCAGCTGAGGTGTTAGAAGAGTCTGAGAAAGATACTTGTTGGTGGTTGCGAAACCTCCCCCAGTTTCTTTGTTGTCTAGGTTGTTGGTATGGTGTGTCATAAAACTCGTCCCTCAGGTATGGATAGGTCTGTTCATTGCTGTAATTGCGGATGTCTTTTTGAATTTTGTTTATTTTTTTGTTTTGTTCAAAGGTTTCAAAATTGGAAATTGTTATATTTATTTTGTCCAGGAGGGATTTAGCATCCGTGATAGTATTGTCCTCCAGAATAAGTTTTTCCAATTCGGCGATTTCTTCCAGTTCCTTACGGCTATGTTCCAGGGCAGTATCTATACCCAAGACCATCCAGTGTCTAGAGCATGTTGTTCCCAAGTGGCTGAATCCTAATCTGAATTTGGGGTCTTGGGTAAAGATAGCAGGAACATTACGGATTTGTAGTCCCAGAGGGATAACATCTGATTTCAAATATTCCGTAAGCATGCGGGCATGCAGATCGGTACGGATCTGTTTTTTCTTTAGTCTTTCAAGTCTATCAAGTAGGATTTTTGAAGTACTCTCCCCTGTAGTGGTCCGAGTGATGGATGTGGAAAGAAGGGAGGGTCCACTGAGGATTCTTTGGATGTACTCTACTGAGTATGTAGGGGTATCCCTGGAGACCATGCTGTGCAAACAATACACAGATGGTAAGGGAATTAATCAATTAGATAAGTCCCCGAAAGGACAACCTCTCGCAACAAGCAGTTGCTCAAAGTAAGCAGTAACAAACTACAGGAGGTAGCCCATAAACCCTAAAGAGACTAGGGCAATAATCTATAACAAACAACAATGTCTCAAGGGTATCGTTTCAAAGGACAAATATACAAGCATGTGTAATGACACAGTTAGTTATACAGGATTTAATCCAAAGGGGAAAGAAACCAGGGAAATATATCATTTAAGTGAAGAATATATTTAATGTATATTGGCTCCCGTACTCATGTGGCCCCCCCCCCTCCCTCCCCTTGACTGGTCGTTAGTGGTAGACCTTCTACATGTTTCCCGTATCCTTCGTTGTTTTGCCTTAGCGTTCTCAATGGGACTGTATGGTTCCTATACCCCGGACATTTCTCCTCACTGAGGGGTAACCTTTGTGCCCTTTAGCCCCAAGGTTGTCCTTTCGGGGACTTATCTAATTGATTAATTCCCTTACCATCTGTGTATTGTTTGCACAGCATGGTCTCCAGGGATACCCCTACATACTCAGTAGAGTACATCCAAAGAATCCTCAGTGGACCCTCCCTTCTTTCCACATCCATCACTCGGACCACTACAGGGGAGAGTACTTCAAAAATCCTACTTGATAGACTTGAAAGACTAAAGAAAAACAGATCCGTACCGATCTGCATGCCCGCATGCTTACGGAATATTTGAAATCAGATGTTATCCCTCTGGGACTACAAATCCGTAATGTTCCTGCTATCTTTACCCAAGACCCCAAATTCAGATTAGGATTCAGCCACTTGGGAACAACATGCTCTAGACACTGGATGGTCTTGGGTATAGATACTGCCCTGGAACATAGCCGTAAGGAACTGGAAGAAATCGCCGAATTGGAAAAACTTATTCTGGAGGACAATACTATCACGGATGCTAAATCCCTCCTGGACAAAATAAATATAACAATTTCCAATTTTGAAACCTTTGAACAAAACAAAAAAATAAACAAAATTCAAAAAGACATCCGCAATTACAGCAATGAACAGACCTATCCATACCTGAGGGACGAGTTTTATGACACACCATACCAACAACCTAGACAACAAAGAAACTGGGGGAGGTTTCGCAACCACCAACAAGTATCTTTCTCAGACTCTTCTAACACCTCAGCTGAGGATTCCAGCCCAGGTGAGGGCCCAAGCACCTCTAGACAACAAAGAGCCCCACAACTTAGACCCCAACCACTGTTACCAGCCGGTTTTTAGACGTGAACCGGGGCAGAGGCAGAGGACGACCGAGAGGGAACTACCAGTATCAATACTCCGGGGAACGACAAACCAGACGCAAATTTTACCAATGGGGCCCGAATTACCAACAGAACTAACAACAGAGAACGACAACATGGACGTAAGCAAAACGCTTCCCATATTTAACTTGTCTCAACATGATCTCTCCCCCTATGAAATTAGTCTTTTAAGTAAGGGACTATCCTTTGTCCCAACGGACAAAAGTAATTTTTTTGAGATTCAGGAAAATCTATTGAAATTCTTCAGAAGGATCAGACTTAAACAGTTTTTCTCAGAGAGACCATCACGAGAACGAAGAGACTATTCACCTTTCCATCTTCCCTCTACCTTCAACCCACCGTCTATACTAATGCCAACTGAGATACTGACCTTTGAAAGACGGGTTCTCCATGAGATGAAGATCATCCAAAACCAACATGAATATGTCCCTTATAATCTCTCAATACAGGAGAAACATGCCCTAAATAACCTCAAAATCAACCAGACGATAATCATCAAGCCCGCTGACAAGGGCGGAGGAATTGTCATTCAGGACCAAACTAAATACGATATTGAAATTCTACGACAACTGAGCAACAACGAGCATTATCGTACTTTATCTGGCGATCCTTTACCTGGGATCAGGGCCAAGATTGTACAGATAATTGAATCAGCTAAAGATAACAACATCATAACAAACAAGGAAGCTTTATATCTGAACAACAGCCATCCACGCACTCCTGTACTGTATGTCCTGCCTAAGATCCATAAGGACCCACAGAGCCCGCCAGGTAGACCGATCGTGTCAGGATGTGGATCTGTCCTTGAACCCATCGGGAAATATATTGATAACATTATCAAAGAGTTTGTGCCCCTGACTGATACCTATGTTCGCGATAGTATGGATCTCATCAATCTCATTGAGGATACCCCTTCATACCTGGCACAGAACTGATGGTCGGTATGGACATCGAATCACTGTACACCAATATCCCGCACCGAGAGGGCCTCGCGGTCATAAAGGAAATTCTGGACACAAGACCACAACCGACTAGAATCCCGACTGAATTTGTGATGTCCCTCTTGGAAATCGCTTTGGGGAACAACTACTTTCTCTACAAAGATACATACTATCTCCAGATTAAAGGTGTATCGATGGGCGCCTGTTTCGCCCCAAATTTTGCCATTCTCTATGTCCACCATTTGGAAAATACCATCATTCTCACGAACCTCAACCCATTCAGAAACAATATAACCTTTTGGCGTCGCTACATAGATGACATTTTACTCTTCTGGTCAGGAAATAAGACGACCCTCCTCCAATTCGTGGACTGGCTGCATGCCCAACAATTACACCTGAGATTCACTGTTGATCCCAAGGAGAATAACTTGCCATTCCTTGACCTGTCTCTTCAAGTAGAAGACAACAAGATTGGGACTACACTGTTCAGAAAACCAACAGAGCGAAATACCCTTTTACATTACTCCAGCTACCATCCTCGAGGTCTACGGGATGGTTTACCGTTTGGACAATTTTTACGGATTCGTCGCAATTGCAAGTGGAGAAAGGACTTCTTTAGGGAGGCAAAGGTCCTAACAGAAAAACTCATCACACGCGGCTATCCGAAAAAACTGGTAACCAGAGCGAGAAAACGTGCATGGTACAATCACCGTGAAAACTTACTAACACCAAGGGAGAAAAGAACTAATTCCCGCATCCCCTTTGTTTCCACTTTTTCACCTTCCAGTAATAAACTATCAAAGGTCATTAAAGCTAACTGGAACATACTGACTCCCCTTAATATATTCAACGAACCGCCTTTGTTCTCATACCGGAGAGGTAAAAACCTCTCTGATCATTTAGTGCATGCTGTTACTTGGCCTGAAACAACTATCAGGCAAACAACTGTCAGAGGACTATGGGATCTTCCACCACTTATTGGACACAATAAATGCCAAAGGTGTTCTGTATGTGCTTTTACATCGAACACGAAATATTTTGAACATAACGGACAAAAATATGACCTGAAATCATTCACCAACTGTAGATCACAGAATGTCATTTACTCAATACGCTGTCCATGTAATCTTTTATATATTGGACAGACCACCCAGATGGTAAAAGACCGAGTTCTACAGCATCGCAGCCGTATTCGGTGCGGGACGATTACTGCACCATTGGTTGCACACTATCAGGAATACAACCACAATGAGAATGACATCATTTGGATGGTGATCGACCAACCTTCTATCCCCAGAAGAGGTGGCGACATTCAGAGACTTCTAAACCGATGCGAATGCCGTTGGATAGCTCGTCTTAATACATTTGAACAGGGCTTGAATACTCTTGATGAATGGAATACAACACTTTCCTAGCTTCATTCACACCTTTTATCTGTCTAAATTCTAATTACTACAACCCGAGTAAATACACGCGTTCCGGGTGTGTGTGTGTATATATATTTTCTCTGACTCTCTACCCCAGACTTTTCATTCCAGATATTGTGGGTAATTAGTCCCCTCCTACTCTTTCACTCTGGTAGTTGTACCTATACACTACATGACCTTCTGTACCATTTTAATCCGATATACATTGGGTATTTATTTGTTATTGTACATCCGTATAAATTTCGTTGTAAATTGTCACTATTTCGCTTATAAATTGTAACTTTAGTATACAGACCGAGACGAAACAATTCATCTCGGTCTGTGGATGGTCCACAATGATGTCTAGTGCTAATTGTTACCTATTAAATGTATATTACTTTCGGTCAACAATATGTACTGTTAAGAATTGTAATCTAAATTAATTATTTACAATTGTACTTTCATTATTCTTTGCACTCCAAATAACAGCTATCTACGCTTTAACTAATGTTTTACGCCTAGCTTAGTCTGTCCTCACTTTTTCTCCCCTTAAACTGTACAAGTGCGCTTTCTAGCGTTTTCTTCTATGCCTCATCACGTGGTTAGCTGGGCGTCCTTATCACGCTCTACTCCACTTCCGTGTAATCACAGCCTGATTCCTGCCGGCGACCTGTGATTCATTCCTGATAGACAGACAGACTCTTCGGCTGTTTTCTGTCCTACGTTTCGATACTTAGTAAGTACCCTGCTGCCCGCCTCGGCGGTGTTCCCCTGTTTTTCCCGTTCACGTCCTAGCAAGTACTCCGCTGCTTGTCCCCTTCCCTGGTTATCCCGTTCACGACTCACAGCCTTTTGGCTCCCGTACTCATGTGGCCCCCCCCCTCCCTCCCCTTGACTGGTCGTTAGTGGTAGACCTTCTACATGTTTCCCGTATCCTTCGTTGTTTTGCCTTAGCGTTCTCAATGGGACTGTATGGTTCCTATACCCCGGACATTTCTCCTCACTGAGGGGTAACCTTTGTGCCCTTTAGCCCCATGGTACTCCCCGCTCCTTTCTTCGTACGCTAGGCGTATTAGGTTTTTATTGACTTCACGCGCCCTTGCCCCCTGCATCCAGTTATCGCATGGCTGATTTTTTACACTCATGCCTATTCCGAGTTTACTAAATTGAACGTCCTTTCTCCTTCTTGCAGATATCTTTGAAATTGGAACTTTCCAGCAACATTCTAATAGGTCCAAGTTCAATTCTGGGATTAATCCCTCTTGGACGTTAAGAGTGAGTTTAACTCATTACTTTCAAGCGCTTCTCCCCACTTCTTTTTCCTCTCTTCAGGAGCCTAGACACGCGATTTTTCTAGCAGCGTTTCTTTTTAATTGTTTGATTCTATTAGGGCTCCACCTCTACTTCTCCATCCTTAAAACTCAATCTATCTGTCCTTCTTGGTCCATTGAGCATACGGAGCCCTCCATATTTATTCTTCTATCCTTAGCACTGCAATTGAACTAATGTAACCTGGTCCTGATGATGGCCTAAGACTTTTGCAGGCCGAAACGCCGTCGACTCCCACAGTGGAACTCTTGGCGCCCCAATCATGGATACCCTACACATTTAAAAATTGATTTTTCTTGTCATTTATTGTCGTGGTATCCTGAATATGTAAATCGTGGTTTTTTATTTCACTTGTTGTTTGCGCCCATCCTCCTCACTGTTTATACCACGTCATGTGTCACTTGCGCCGTCACTACACTTCACGAGCACTTGTGCACAGTATTTTGTTGGTTACATGCCATTGAATGTAACGCAGTGCTACTGATCCATGTGCTTGAATATGAAGTTAATATGTCCAGCATGTATATACATTAAATATATTCTTCACTTAAATGATATATTTCCCTGGTTTCTTTCCCCTTTGGATTAAATCCTGTATAACTAACTGTGTCATTACACATGCTTGTATATTTGTCCTTTGAAACGATACCCTTGAGACATTGTTGTTTGTTATAGATTATTGCCCTAGTCTCTTTAGGGTTTATGGGCTACCTCCTGTAGTTTGTTACTGCTTACTTTGAGCAACTGCTTGTTGCGAGAGGTTGTCCTTTCGGGGACTTATCTAATTGATTAATTCCCTTACCATCTGTGTATTGTTTGCACAGCATGGTCTCCAGGGATACCCCTACATACTCAGTAGAGTACATCCAAAGAATCCTCAGTGGACCCTCCCTTCTTTCCACATCCATCACTCGGACCACTACAGGGGAGAGTACTTCAAAAATCCTACTTGATAGACTTGAAAGACTAAAGAAAAAACAGATCCGTACCGATCTGCATGCCCGCATGCTTACGGAATATTTGAAATCAGATGTTATCCCTCTGGGACTACAAATCCGTAATGTTCCTGCTATCTTTACCCAAGACCCCAAATTCAGATTAGGATTCAGCCACTTGGGAACAACATGCTCTAGACACTGGATGGTCTTGGGTATAGATACTGCCCTGGAACATAGCCGTAAGGAACTGGAAGAAATCGCCGAATTGGAAAAACTTATTCTGGAGGACAATACTATCACGGATGCTAAATCCCTCCTGGACAAAATAAATATAACAATTTCCAATTTTGAAACCTTTGAACAAAACAAAAAAATAAACAAAATTCAAAAAGACATCCGCAATTACAGCAATGAACAGACCTATCCATACCTGAGGGACGAGTTTTATGACACACCATACCAACAACCTAGACAACAAAGAAACTGGGGAGGTTTCGCAACCACCAACAAGTATCTTTCTCAGACTCTTCTAACACCTCAGCTGAGGATTCCAGCCCAGGTGAGGGCCCAAGCACCTCTAGACAACAAAGAGCCCCACAACTTAGACCCCAACCACTGTTACCAGCCGGTTTTTAGACGTGAACCGGGGCAGAGGCAGAGGACGACCGAGAGGGAACTACCAGTATCAATACTCCGGGGAACGACAAACCAGACGCAAATTTTACCAATGGGGCCCGAATTACCAACAGAACTAACAACAGAGAACGACAACATGGACGTAAGCAAAACGCTTCCCATATTTAACTTGTCTCAACATGATCTCTCCCCCTATGAAATTAGTCTTTTAAGTAAGGGACTATCCTTTGTCCCAACGGACAAAAGTAATTTTTTTGAGATTCAGGAAAATCTATTGAAATTCTTCAGAAGGATCAGACTTAAACAGTTTTTCTCAGAGAGACCATCACGAGAACGAAGAGACTATTCACCTTTCCATCTTCCCTCTACCTTCAACCCACCGTCTATACTAATGCCAACTGAGATACTGACCTTTGAAAGACGGGTTCTCCATGAGATGAAGATCATCCAAAACCAACATGAATATGTCCCTTATAATCTCTCAATACAGGAGAAACATGCCCTAAATAACCTCAAAATCAACCAGACGATAATCATCAAGCCCGCTGACAAGGGCGGAGGAATTGTCATTCAGGACCAAACTAAATACGATATTGAAATTCTACGACAACTGAGCAACAACGAGCATTATCGTACTTTATCTGGCGATCCTTTACCTGGGATCAGGGCCAAGATTGTACAGATAATTGAATCAGCTAAAGATAACAACATCATAACAAACAAGGAAGCTTTATATCTGAACAACAGCCATCCACGCACTCCTGTACTGTATGTCCTGCCTAAGATCCATAAGGACCCACAGAGCCCGCCAGGTAGACCGATCGTGTCAGGATGTGGATCTGTCCTTGAACCCATCGGGAAATATATTGATAACATTATCAAAGAGTTTGTGCCCCTGACTGATACCTATGTTCGCGATAGTATGGATCTCATCAATCTCATTGAGGATACCCCCTTCATACCTGGCACAGAACTGATGGTCGGTATGGACATCGAATCACTGTACACCAATATCCCGCACCGAGAGGGCCTCGCGGTCATAAAGGAAATTCTGGACACAAGACCACAACCGACTAGAATCCCGACTGAATTTGTGATGTCCCTCTTGGAAATCGCTTTGGGGAACAACTACTTTCTCTACAAAGATACATACTATCTCCAGATTAAAGGTGTATCGATGGGCGCCTGTTTCGCCCCAAATTTTGCCATTCTCTATGTCCACCATTTGGAAAATACCATCATTCTCACGAACCTCAACCCATTCAGAAACAATATAACCTTTTGGCGTCGCTACATAGATGACATTTTACTCTTCTGGTCAGGAAATAAGACGACCCTCCTCCAATTCGTGGACTGGCTGCATGCCCAACAATTACACCTGAGATTCACTGTTGATCCCAAGGAGAATAACTTGCCATTCCTTGACCTGTCTCTTCAAGTAGAAGACAACAAGATTGGGACTACACTGTTCAGAAAACCAACAGAGCGAAATACCCTTTTACATTACTCCAGCTACCATCCTCGAGGTCTACGGGATGGTTTACCGTTTGGACAATTTTTACGGATTCGTCGCAATTGCAAGTGGAGAAAGGACTTCTTTAGGGAGGCAAAGGTCCTAACAGAAAAACTCATCACACGCGGCTATCCGAAAAAACTGGTAACCAGAGCGAGAAAACGTGCATGGTACAATCACCGTGAAAACTTACTAACACCAAGGGAGAAAAGAACTAATTCCCGCATCTCCTTTGTTTCCACTTTTTCACCTTCCAGTAATAAACTATCAAAGGTCATTAAAGCTAACTGGAACATACTGACTCCCTTAATATATTCAACGAACCGCCTTTGTTCTCATACCGGAGAGGTAAAAACCTCTCTGATCATTTAGTGCATGCTGTTACTTGGCCTGAAACAACTATCAGGCAAACAACTGTCAGAGGACTATGGGATCTTCCACCACTTATTGGACACAATAAATGCCAAAGGTGTTCTGTATGTGCTTTTACATCGAACACGAAATATTTTGAACATAACGGACAAAAATATGACCTGAAATCATTCACCAACTGTAGATCACAGAATGTCATTTACTCAATACGCTGTCCATGTAATCTTTTATATATTGGACAGACCACCCAGATGGTAAAAGACCGAGTTCTACAGCATCGCAGCCGTATTCGGTGCGGGACGATTACTGCACCATTGGTTGCACACTATCAGGAATACAACCACAATGAGAATGACATCATTTGGATGGTGATCGACCAACCTTCTATCCCCAGAAGAGGTGGCGACATTCAGAGACTTCTAAACCGATGCGAATGCCGTTGGATAGCCTCGTCTTAATACATTTGAACAGGGCTTGAATACTCTTGATGAATGGAATACAACACTTTCCTAGCTTCATTCACACCTTTTATCTGTCTAAATTCTAATTACTACAACCCGAGTAAATACACGCGTTCCGGGTGTGTGTGTGTATATATATTTTCTCTGACTCTCTACCCCAGACTTTTCATTCCAGATATTGTGGGTAATTAGTCCCCTCCTACTCTTTCACTCTGGTAGTTGTACCTATACACTACATGACCTTCTGTACCATTTTAATCCGATATACATTGGGTATTTATTTGTTATTGTACATCCGTATAAATTTCGTTGTAAATTGTCACTATTTCGCTTATAAATTGTAACTTTGTATACAGACCGAGACGAAACAATTCATCTCGGTCTGTGGATGGTCCACAATGATGTCTAGTGCTAATTGTTACCTATTAAATGTATATTACTTTCGGTCAACAATATGTACTGTTAAGAATTGTAATCTAAATTAATTATTTACAATTGTACTTTCATTATTCTTTGCACTCCAAATAACAGCTATCTACGCTTTAACTAATGTTTTACGCCTAGCTTAGTCTGTCCTCACTTTTTCTCCCCTTAAACTGTACAAGTGCGCTTTCTAGCGTTTTCTTCTATGCCTCATCACGTGGTTAGCTGGGCGTCCTTATCACGCTCTACTCCACTTCCGTGTAATCACAGCCTGATTCCTGCCGGCGACCTGTGATTCATTCCTGATAGACAGACAGACTCTTCGGCTGTTTTCTGTCCTACGTTTCGATACTTAGTAAGTACCCTGCTGCCCGCCTCGGCGGTGTTCCCCTGTTTTTCCCGTTCACGTCCTAGCAAGTACTCCGCTGCTTGTCCCCTTCCCTGGTTATCCCGTTCACGACTCACAGCCTTTTGGCTCCCGTACTCATGTGGCCCCCCCTCCCTCCCCTTGACTGGTCGTTAGTGGTAGACCTTCTACATGTTTCCCGTATCCTTCATTGTTTTGCCTTAGCGTTCTCAATGGGACTGTATGGTTCCTATACCCCGGACATTTCTCCTCACTGAGGGGTAACCTTTGTGCCCTTTAGCCCCATGGTACTCCCCGCTCCTTTCTTCGTACGCTAGGCGTATTAGGTTTTTATTGACTTCACGCGCCCTTGCCCCCTGCATCCAGTTATCGCATGGCTGATTTTTTACACTCATGCCTATTCCGAGTTTACTAAATTGAACGTCCTTTCTCCTTCTTGCAGATATCTTTGAAATTGAAACTTTCCAGCAACATTCTAATAGGTCCAAGTTCAATTCTGGGATTAATCCCTCTTGGACGTTAAGAGTGAGTTTAACTCATTACTTTCAAGCGCTTCTCCCCACTTCTTTTTCCTCTCTTCAGGAGCCTAGACACGCGATTTTTCTAGCAGCGTTTCTTTTTAATTGTTTGATTCTATTAGGGCTCCACCTCTACTTCTCCATCCTTAAAACTCAATCTATCTGTCCTTCTTGGTCCATTGAGCATACGGAGCCCTCCATATTTATTCTTCTATCCTTAGCACTGCAATTGAACTAATGTAACCTGGTCCTGATGATGGCCTAAGACTTTTGCAGGCCGAAACGCCGTCGACTCCCACAGTGGAACTCTTGGCGCCCCAATCATGGATACCTCTACACATTTAAAAATTGATTTTTCTTGTCATTTATTGTCGTGGTATCCTGAACATGTAAATCGTGGTTTTTTATTTCACTTGTTGTTTGCGCCCATCCTCCTCACTGTTTATACCACGTCATGTGTCACTTGCGCCGTCACTACACTTCACGAGCACTTGTGCACAGTATTTTGTTGGTTACATGCCATTGAATGTAACGCAGTGCTACTGATCCATGTGCTTGAATATGAAGTTACTATGATGAAGCATGACATCCATTTGGATGTTTGAGGGCACTAAATAATAATCATAAGGATTTCCTAGGATTATTCACTTCCAACCTAATTTTCCACCCTTTTCCTCTATAGAAACAGTACCTTCTGTATTTATTGATGGCAATATTGGACCATGTAACACATTGCTAATTATGTAGTTTAAATAATACATGTCTATTTTGGAGTAGTTAGCATGGAAACTCTGTGTTTTTTTCAAACGTGCAGGGCACTGATTGGAATTAGAATGTTTAGATTGTTTTTACCTTTCATAAACACATTTTTAACAAAACAATGGACAATGGTGGTAGTCTCTGTATTTATGTGAGCCTGTGGCTGCAGCAGTTACCGCATCATTATGGATTTATTGCATATGCCACCTAATTTGACTATTTTGCAGACTTCACAATAAATTATGTTTCTAGGTCAAAAGAGTGAAAATAATATTGCTAAAGAATGTGCCACATCAGTTGCATTTTTTGCCACATAATTTAGATAACACTGCCACATAATTTGGTTGTCCATACTGCATATTCTTAGTATCCTTGACAATGTAAAGGTCTGCAGAGTTTTGGGGAGATTTTCATTAAACTGATGAAATCCTTGTTTCACAGAGATCTGTGAAATATTATCATTTCTTTGATATAATGACAACGCTGCCATAATTTGTCGCCTTACTGCATTGCGCCAAATTCGATTTTTTTTTAGGGACAGGTAGTCAGATTTCTGAAGCATCCTGTACCTTAGACTGTTTAATATTTTATAATATTCCGCACCCTGGGAAAGGCCCAAAATGCTTGCGTTTTCTTTGTGAATTTCCATAGGAGATTTGGCTCTTTGCTACAGTAAAACTGTGGAACGGAATTACGTAAAAATTGGCACAAAATTATAAGTTTACCCAGAAGCGTACCTTTGGTTGGTGTGGTGAACATCCGTCCTATAGTTTCTGAGAAATTAGCTTTACCAAAAGGTATTGGACAGGTTTTGAAGAGTGTGGGACCAAGGTCTGCTGGTGAGACAGACTTTCTGATAGAGGCCATTCACGCTAAGAATCCTGTATAGGTGAGTGAAGTGCAGATATCCAGTGTACCCCTGTGGTAGATGGGAAGGTAGGTGCAAAATTAAGGGGCTTCTGAAAATTGGCACAGAGACCTAAGCATCTGAACCAAAGGTGGATATCTAGGTCTCGGGCTTTTTAATATTACCTCTGTTGGGAATGCTAGTTAGCGCTATATAAAACTCTACAAATAAATAAATAAATAAAATATGTCATTGATCTGGGTGCATCAGACGAAGCCTGTAGAAATATAATTTTTCACTTCCCAAAATATGTTTTGGTCACAATATTAGGGAACGCTTATACCCTTTTCCCCATTTCAAGTACTGCTTGGTGACTGTTGACACATTTCACAGAAGGAGGCCTTCGACATGATGAGGGCACAGTGGCAGGAACATTTTTAGGTGTTTTATGAAAGACTGCTCCAAAATGGTTATAAACAACTTCTGATTTTCCCTTGCCCTGGTTACTTCTTGAGTAACTCCGATATCGATCCTATCATTTATGTAATTTTAACTGCTACATGGAGTCCAAATCCCAGAGTGTTGGGCACATAATGCCATTTCTGCACTCTATAGAAGGCCATGTATCCACAGGTTATCTCAAATTAAGCTTTGCCGTCAACTGACCACTGCTAGTCCAGGCATGCTGTCCACGCTAACTGAACTTGAAAATTCCCTTGCTAGTTTTCTCATTTATTCATTAGGTTTTCCACTAGGTTTGAAAGTACTCTTAGACCACCATTTAACAACACTCTGCCATACTGGCCAACTGTACTTGCACCTTTCTCAGGAAGATAATGGATTGCCCGAGGCCTCAGACTTCCCTACATTGATGGCCGGTATGTTGTTATTTAGGTCAGACTATGATAATGTTCTACTGTCTGGTCTGTTTAAGGTCCTGACACATGCAGCATCCCTGTTGTTCACCAGTGCTCTCACCACTCCATCTTGCCCCAGATCTTGTCGCCTATTTGAAAGTACTGAAACTTCATCATGGGATTTTTAGTGATGGTCATAATTACTAACTAGTCACAACTATGCAAGGGATCTTGGAGCACTTACATCAACAGATAAAATCATCTCTTCTTAAAATGTATATTTTTATTTTGTGTGTCAATCTACAGGCTAAATAAACTGAACTGTGTTCATATTTATTTTTTTAGAGAGAATCCAAATCTAACTAAAAGCCCATTCAAGTGGGATCAAACGGCTTACTCAACAATTCTTAATTATCTTTAAAAGGAAAATGATACGAGAAATGAAAGTAAATGTGGTACACAAGCAGCAGTAAGCAGGCCGGAAAGGGTCATTGCGCCTTTACGATTGACATCAGCAGCACTGCCCTACGATTTCCCACTGCACTGGCCATTAGTCACTTAGATTTTTTCCCAACTCCTGTGAGCAGGATTTAGGAGCCCTGGGCTGTGTCCCATAAGCTATCTTCTGATAGCAGTTTGTAGTGATGAAGTTTTAAGTAGATTTATTGAGACCAGTTACAGGTAGTTGAGTTGTAGAGATGCAGCCCCACCAGGAGCAGTCTGCCTGCTGCTCAGCCCATACTCCAACTGTCACACTCAAGCATCCAGGCACCCAACATTCCATTCAAGACCATCACACCAACATTCCATGCATCACATTCACACTGGCTGAGCAGCTAGGGAGAAAGTAACAGAGAGTAACCAGATAAATAAAATACAGGTTACAACCATGGTTCCCTCTAACCTGCGCGCCTGAGCGGGCGCGCACACCTAGGTTTCCCTCCGCACAGACACCCACAATCAGCGCGCACTACAAAGGATTCCACGCATTCAGTAAATACTTCAATGGAGCCTCTGAAGTGCGGCTCATGGTGATGCTGCTGCGCTTCCAAATGCATTTCTAAAGACGTGTTTTTCGTCTTTAGAAATGCTAATGGGGGACGTTTAAATGCCTGCAACGCTGTCATTAAACAGCAGGAGAGTATTCCCAGAGCTTTCTCTGTAGCCCAGTCCCGTTTGCAAAGTCCACGGACCTCTGGCTCCTCCACATAACTGCCAAGGTTTCAGATTGCCATGTGTGACATGTTCGTAATTTTAGAGTAATTATGAGTGCATTTCAATGACTATGAGTGACACTGAGAATTTCATTCTAAAGAAAATTGAGAATATTTTTTGCTGAAAGTATATGAGAAATCTTTCAAGCTTTTAAAGTGAAGTAAAAGGAGGTGTAAAATATAATTAGACTGCCGCTAATCAGGACAGCGGTGCCCTTAACCGAAATCGATTACATTCAGAAACCAAAACAAAAGATATTTATCCACTATACCAATAAATATATAGATCCCAAAAATTTGTATTGCTAAATCTCTCTCATGTAACAGATAGCGATAGCATTACATTCTGTGTCAGATAAGTTTTTTTGTCGCCCGACTGATCTGAAAATAATGCCTGCATGTTCGTTTTTGTATGTGATTCATTTTACTGGTCTGGCATAGGAAGTAGAGCGGTGTGAAAGCCCATGTATTTAAGATGCGACACCATACTTATTTTTTAGGTCCAATAAAAAATATAGCATCCTACAACACTGAAAAGGAAACTAGTAAAATGTGCTTTACTAGAGAACCCATAATAATACGTTGATTTTTATATAGCATTTTTCACTGCACTTTTGGCGCTTCTCACTTCTCTATATAACAGGTGTTATTGTTTCCTAAACTAATGGCATTCAGTTTATCGCGAGCAAAATCAAGCAATGAAGACAAGGGGAACACATAAATATCAGAAAGATCACCCATTTGAGCAACAAGAAACTAAGTTAACTGCTGCAAAACGTAAGAAATATGAACGACTTCACTTTATCAGACTCTAGCCAAATTTGCAGACAAAAGATAAGGCACACTGAAAGCTGCGTGACTCACAGACTCACACACAGCGACATGAGCAGTAAGCACAGCTGCATTCGAAAGCTGAGAGTGGGAGACATGCATTTAGGTCACAACTAAGCAGGCAGCTGTACTTTATGGGAAGGCACTGTGATTGACATGATCCGCACTTTACACGTACAACTGGGTGAGCAGTTCACCTATGTTTGCACTGTCCGTTTCCATTAGAATAATTGCTCGAAATTCTTTGTATTTTAAGAAGATGCCCTAATAAATCGAAAGTAAACTGTGCCATTTAATTGGGCACCAATTGGCAATTAGCGGCCCCGCTGGCCATAAGCAATGATTATGCTGAGTACCGTGCACTGACTGGCTCAGTCCTGTGGCAATGATTCTTCTGCTCAGCCCTGATTACACACATGTATCCATGATGGCGCCCGGTGGGGCCGGGTCCGGTAGCAGCTGCCGGATACCGCAGGTGTGCAAGCTACTAAAAGTAAGCCATTATTGTTTGCGGCAGTCAGCCATGGGGACGGTATCACGATTGCTCCATCAGCCAACTTTGATCTGCGTGGCGGCCCACCCGCTCCCGCCTCAGGAAGCTGGACACAGGCCTGACTAAAGTCACTTGTCAGTCAAGACACTAGGTAGCAATTGGGCTCTGACCCGTCCTCCTCTGACGTCAGGGATATCGCGGCACGTTGGTGTATTTGTAACTTTGTAACATTGTAGCACACCACTCTGTACAGCTGAACTAAGCTATAGCTCAGCCAAAGAGCACCCTTAGTTTGCCGGCAGCAGCGCACACCGCGCGCTGCCACTGCAGCTTGTATGGTGCTTTATAATTATAGCAGCGCTCTCAGCTTTACAGCTGAGGCGCTATAATGTATGACTTTGCATTTCAGTGCGGTGATGCGGATCACCACACTGAAATGCGTTAGTCTAACGCCTGATGTGTGGTACTTGGCAGAGCTGCCTCCACCTTTTGTTTTCTCCTTCTGTGTCTGGCTGTGGCATCACACAAGCTTGTCTGAGGCCTTATCAGTCGGTATGCTGGTTGGTCTCAGTTTAGCAGCCTCTGCTATTTTTGCTGGCCATTCACCTCTGCAGTGACTTGTTAAACGCTCTTCACCAGCGTGCTGCACCTTACTTCACTGCCTCCGACCAGGCCACCTCCTGATTTCTCCAGTATTTCTCTTTTTTTTTGCACTGTGTGGCGTCACTGGCTTCACATGTGCTTCTACTGTTTGTAAGATGCTTCCATCCAGTACAGCACCTTCAGCTGTTATTGTTAGTCAGTTACATATGCAGTGACTCCTAAAATGCTCCCTACTGCATGCTGCCATTCACATTCGTGTCTCCCGCCTCAAACTGCTCAACATGTTAGTTTTTCATTCCACTTCTCGAAACTGCCAGGAGCTCTGCAGTATGTGCCGTTGACACTTAGGTAGCGATTACACACACAGCAGCAGGGCTTGTTCTAGGGTTTTTGGGGCCCCAGACAGATTAGGAACAAGTGAGTGCCCTTTTCATATCTTTTATTAGTTTCGGGGCAGCGGAGCGCTGCTGTTGTGCGGGAAGAAGGCGTGTGGGGGCCCGGAATACCGGCGGCGATTTGGCAGCAAGCGGAGGACGGCAGGTACCCGGTTGCGGTGGCGCTCGATTAGCGAGGGCGCGCACCCTTCCGGTTAGATTTAATAGGCAATTGTATTGTTGAAGTGCATCAGCATCTGTGGCCCTGCCAGGATAAGCTTGGTGCGGGGGGGTGTGTGCTAAGCGCGTGCAGTGCCCGGGGGTGTTATTACGCTCGAGTTTTCCTTATTGTGGGGATAAGCACGTACTGGGCTCAGGGAGAGCCTAATCTCGGGGGTTTTTGGGGATTGGCCCGGCAGTGTACTGGTGTCACAGGGAGCAGGGACGCATAGAGAGGTTAAGCTCTGGAGTCTGCATCTGACTGCTAGTCACCTTGGTGTGCAGGTATCCCCCGACTAGGGTGTTGTGGGGCCAGGGAGTTCATTTTCTGCTCAGTATTCACTTGATGCTGTAGGGATCTGTCATTCAGGGACTTTACCTATGTTTTGCCAGCGCTAGTACCCCCGGCAGTGTGATTTGGGCATTAGCATCCAGCCAGGGTCAGCACGGTAGCAGTGACTGATAAGGTCATATACTCAGTTGACAGTTTAACATGGCTGGGAAAGCTAAGAGGGGGGGCAAGCCCTCCCGCATGGAGAGCTTTATGGAGGCAATGCTCAAGAAAGTGGACGAGTTGGGGCAGGGTCTAGCGGACCTCAGAGAACGGGTGGACGCACAAGGGGGGGCAGAGGAGAGAGAAGAGAGGGCCAGGCGCAGCATGGTGCCCCCGAGGTCGGCTTTTCCCCCCCTCCCAAAAAGGGTTAGGTCTAACAAGGGGGGGCGGATGGAACCAAGGTTACCATTGTCCCCGGCCCCTGTTTTGCCTACAGAGGGGGTCCCGCCCGCAGAACAGGTACCTGCTCCGCCACTTGCCCCGGTGCCAGCCCCAGCGCTTGTCCCGGTGCCAGCTCCCCAGCCCCCAATTGCTCCGGTCCCAGTCCCCCAGCCCGGTGGGGGGCCCGGACCGTCAGGGGATAGCCCGCAATTGCCGGTGTTGCCCGGTACGGGGGAGGGCATGCCACAGGATGTAGTGTCCCATTTGGCAGCAATACTTCCTTGGTTGGGTAAGGCTGGGATCCTGTCATCAACGGTGGGGGTAAGGACGGGGCGGTGATCCGCTGGTAGAAGCGAGGCGAATAGTGGCCCAGTTTCATGGGACACCAGTGGACAAAACGGGCGAGGGTCAGGGTGCGCTGTCCCCTCTCATTTCAGCAGGGGTGGCCAAGCCACTTGAACTCAGCGGGGGAGTACCGGGGAACAGCATGACGAAAGAGAAACCATCAGGGTCAGCCGGGTCCGCTGGAGGAGGTAAGCTGATGACATTGCCAATGTTGAATGTGGGTGAGTCCCGCACAGATCGGGAGAATTTGGGGAGGCATGTAACACAGGACGTAAAAGACAGAATTTGGTCGGGGTCCTACATAAACATGTTCTCTTTGCTTATTTGCGAAAAAGAGAGGGAGGAGGCCAGGAAGAACAAAGACTGGATGCTCCCGAGGGAATGGGCAAGCGAACTTATGAAGTACAGGGTGGAGGAAAACTTGATGAATTGGATTAGAGGTTTTTCCATTTTCATGGCAGTCATGGCTGAGCGTTTCCCAAACATACAGGCTGAGATGGCATGTTACCAAAACAGGATTGTTCTCGCACATGATAAATATGGGGGTGAGGGATGGAAAGAATATGATAAGAGCTTCAGGAGAACTAAAGCGTCTGACACATCCCTATCATGGGACCGCATAGACACAATTGCATGGTTAGACCAAATTGGCGGTGGGGTACAGGATAGGGCTAGGAACCAGTCCTTTCAGGTCTTTCAGTCCTTTCGGTCACATCCAATCACAGGTCCCCCCAGCCATACAAACACCGGGGGAGGGCGCAAAGGGACATGCTGGGATTTCAATAGACGTACCTGCACTAGACCACAGGGCACGTGCAGGTTTAAGCATGCGTGTTCCATCTGCGCGAACCCGTCTCACCCCGAGTCCAAGTGCTTCAAGAAATCAAAGGATAAGGGAGGGAAGAAACAGGAGTGAGGTTCATGGACAACAAAAGGCACGGTCACCCATTGATGTAACGGCATTGACACCCTGGCTGAACAAATATCCTTGTCACACCACCGCAAAAATGCTGCTTGATGGTTTCAGGTACGGTTTTAGGATACCGGCACCCGGTTATGTGGGGGCATCAGAGTGCAAGAACCAACTCTCAGTGCGAGCTAAACCTAGCGTAGCAGCAATGAAAATTGAAAAAGAACTGCGACTGGGCAGGGTAGCTGGCCCATATGATTCAATACCGGTTGAGAATTTTGTCTGCTCTCCGTTGGGCGTGGTCCCCAAGAAAGAAAGTGGAGAATTCAGACTTATACATAACCTATCAGCACCCAAGGGAAGTTCATTGAATGATGCTATTGATGACGAATTTTGCAGTGTGAGATATGCTTCTTTTGATCAAGCGGTGGAGATGCTCAGGGGTTGGGCCCTGGAGCCCTTTTGGCAAAATCAGACATAGAGTCTGCTTTTCGTCTATTACCAGTCCACCCGTCTGATTTTCATCTACTTGGTTTTCAATTTCTAGGAAATTCTACATGGACATGTGTATGCCCATGGGTTGCTCGGTTTCCTGCGCATATTTTGAAAAATTCAGTTCATTTCTGGAATGGGTTTTTAGGCAGGTGACAGGGCACCAGTGGGTAATGCACTACCTGGATGATTTTCTTGTCTTGGGGTCACCGGGATCGCAGGAGTGTGCGTGGGCGCTGCAGGAATTTTGCGCACTCATGCGTGCTTTTGGGGTCCCCTTGGCCCCAGGAAAGACGGTGGGACCTAATACAACAATAGAGTTCCTGGGGATTGAGTTAGATTCTATACAGGGGTGTTTCAGGTTGCCCGCGGACAAGATCACCAAGTTCAGGGCAGCATTACAGCAATGCTTGGTTAGGGAGAGGGTCACCTTGCACCAGTTACAACAGACAGTAGGGCAGTTGAATTTTGCTCTAAGAATCATACCTATGGCAAGGCCATTTTCCCGATCCATCTCACAGGCCATGGCTGGTCTCAGGGAGAGACACCACCACACCAGGCTGTCAGCTGAGGTTAGGCAGGACATGCGGATTTGGATGGCATTCCTGCAGGACTTCAATGGCAGGGTAGTGTGGCCCGGTCCGCCCACTACTTCCGCGGAGTTAGGTTTAATGACTGACGCTGCGGGTAGCGAGGGATTTGGCGCCATACTCGGTACCGAGTGGGTGGCGCAACGGTGGCCAGCATGGTGGGTCGAGACAGGCTTGACGGGCAACATAGGTTTCCTAGAATTGTTCCCCATCTGGGTGGCGTTAACAGTATGGCCAGAACAATTGCGTAATCAATCAGTGGTGTTCTGGTCAGATAACATGACGGTGGTCGAATGCATCAACCAACAAGCAGCACGGTGTCGGATGATTCTCCGGCTATTAAAGGAGATTGTACTGTTATGCATGAGGCTAAATATGCAATTTAGAGCTAAACATGTGCCAGGGGTATTACACCATGCGGCTGATGCACTTTCTCGCTTTAAGATGCAGGTTTTCAGGGCCCACCTCCCGGCGGCAGCGGAGTATGCCACCCCTTTCCCAGAACTACTTTGGCAGATTGGTGCCCCCAACTACCGGACCTCGTGGCAGCTAGCCTAGCACCCAGGACCAGGAAAGCATATGAAGGGGCGTTTTGGGCATATTGTTCCTTCTTGGGAGGGGACTGGGCTGAAAAGTGGCATGACGCGGGGGCACTCCTTCATTACCTAGTGTTTTTGAAAGGGGAGGGGCGCTCAGCGGCAGCGGCTAAACGCCATGTGGCGGCAATCTCCTTTTTTGCCCAAATTAGGGAGAAAGGGAATCCTAACAACAGCTTTATAGTGAAGAAGGCACTGAAATGGTGGCAGCGCCTCCAAGGGTCTACCCCAGATACGAGGCGCCCAATCGGGGTGGAATTGCTAACATCTTTACTGAGGATACTACCCCTGATTTGCACCACATCAGAGGAAGTTCTGTTGTTCACCGCCGCATTTTCATTGGCCTTTTATGGTGCATTTAGAATTTGGGAATTGGTGGCCCAAAACAAACAAGATATGCAAGGCGGACTGCAGTTTGACGATGTAAGGGTGCAGGGCGATGCTCTAACTATATCAATTAGGAAATCTAAGACTGACCAAGAAGCACGAGGGGACGGGCTAGTACTGCATCGGGCGCATGGCAATCCTTGTTGCCCCCTCTCACAGGTGGAGGCTTTCCTACGATCAAGACCTGTTAACAAAGGGGGGCCTCTCCTGGTTCATGCTGATGGTATTCCACTTACACGGTTTCAGTTTAAAAGGGTCCTGGACATGGCAATACAGAGGGCAGGGCTAAACCCAAGTTGTTTTGGTACGCATTCTTTTAGGATAGGGGCTGCCACGGAAGCAACGGCTAGGGGTTTACCTAGCAACAACGTCCAAAGGATTGGGAGGTGGTCCTCCAATTGTTACAAGCGCTATGTGCGGCTACATATGTTATGAGCAGGACAGTTGCCAGGTGCTGATGCGTATGTCTTCTCTGTTTTCATTTACAGTTTCTCAAACCTGTCATGCAGGGGGGAAACTGCGAACGCCGCAACAACAGCACCAGGCAACACAAAGAACGTCATCACCATCACCAAGGCAGGGACCACAGGTCGCATGGATTATTGGTCACTCGTACGTGAAGCGTTTGTCTAACTTTTTCCTTACAGGGAGCTACAAGACTAGGGTAGAGCGAGCAGGTTTTAGGGTATCATTTCATGGAAAGGGGGCCTATGCTTGAGCCAGTTTAGGGTTTTCACATTGGAGCTATTAAAGAGGGGTGGTCCCCGTCCCAGTATTATTATCTTACACCTAGGGGGAATGATCTGGCAAGTCTCGGTAGAAGGGGGATAGTGGAAGCAATAATAACAGAAGTGAGTTGGTTAGCCAAGACATGCCAGGGGTGTACAATTGTATGTTCACAAATGATTCCAAGATTCCAATGGAGGGGGGGGAGTCTGTAAGAGCACTGAATCACTCAGTAAGGAGAATAAATAACAAAATAGAGAGGCTCTTCAGGGCTCCTCGTCTACAGACAATCGCCCATGGGTGTATCAGGGGAGAGTCGTGTTTCTTAAAAGACGGGGTCCATCTGTCAAGAGTAGGCAATGAGGCTTTCCTAGAAAATCTCCTAGCATGGTTTGGTCTCCAAGGGCAGGGTATGACCTCCTAGTGAGCGCAGGGGGGCCAGATAGTCGGTCAACTATGCTGGCCTGTGGCGGTAAGGTCATGATTGGTGAGCAGTAAATTTAAGGTCCTTAGAGGGCGGCGCCATTCTTGAATGGGGTCGCCCAAGTGGGAGGGACAGGTGGTCTCTCCTAGAACTCCAGGGGCAGTTTACAGCCGGTTGGCTGGATGGGTGCGGGGGAGGGGGAGTCACGCTTTCCCTAGGCTGGTTGGCCACCCCGCACGTGCACAATGTCGCCAGTAAACGGCGCAGAACTGCAAGGGCCCCTTTATGGAGATGATATACAGAGCGTACGGGGGTAACCGGGGGGAGTACCCTCACGGTAAACGGGCCCTCTGCGCATGCGCACTCCGGCTGGAGGGCGTGGTTAAAATTGATAAGGATCTGACACCAGTTAGTGACCTTGCCGTAGGCCCAAATAGGATACGCAGAAAAGTAAAATGCTGTGATGATTATTAAAGATATGTTAGATTCGGATAGGAAAACCTTTGTATTAGAGTCATGTTAAGGTTAGCCAACTGACATATGTACTTATCAATTGTAATCAGTGTAATGCATAATTTTCTGCGTAATTTGTAAATCATTGTATATATTAATAATGTTTTTCATTTTGTTTAATAAATACGGCCGGGGGTTTTACGACCCCCACATCCAAAACCTTCTCATGTCATTTTGGTCTGGGTCCAGTTATGGGAGGAGGGGTGTAGGTAGTACCTGGCCATAGAGAACGGCGGGGCCGGCATCGGCCACGCCAAAAGTATGGCGGTCGTGCCGGCCCCCTCCGGCGACCACAGAGGCAAGCCTGTCGCGCATTTTGGTGACGCGACAGGCGCGCCTCACGCGTTATTGGTCCCGTGTCCTGGGCGTGCCCGGAAGTGATTGGAATCACTTCCGGGTCACGCAAGGGGACAGCGCCAGGCCGGTTAGAACCGGCCTGGCCTGGCAACAGTTAAAAGGCTGGGGAGCGCAGGAGTCTGTCTCTTCGCTCCCTGCTCCCCAGCCCGTCACACCAGCCTCGCTAGGAGGCTTTAATTTCATTTTGCCCACCCACCGTCCCCTAAAGCAAAGGTATTGGGGTTTTTGAGAGCAATGTATAAGCAACAAGCGTGTATAGGTATTTGGTTGTAGGTTGTATCAAACTGTGTGTTTTTCCCACCAACTGATTCTGTTTACAGGTCTTCAATCGTCGTATTTAGTGCTATTCCTAGGTCAGGCGGTAAGGTCATGATTGGTGAGCAGTAAATTTAAGGTCCTTAGAGGGCGGCGCCATTCTTGAATGGGGTCGCCCAAGTGGGAGGGACAGGTGGTCTCTCCTAGAACTCCAGGGGCAGTTTACAGCCGGTTGGCTGGATGGGTGCGGGGGAGGGGGGAGTCACGCTTTCCCTAGGCTGGTTGGCCACCCCGCACGTGCACAATGTCGCCAGTAAACGGCGCAGAACTGCAAGGGCCCCTTTATGGAGATGATATACAGAGCGTACGGGGGTAACCGGGGGGGGGGAGTACCCTCACGGTAAACGGGCCCTCTGCGCATGCGCACTCCGGCTGGAGGGCGTGGTTAAAATTGATAAGGATCTGACACCAGTTAGTGACCTTGCCGTAGGCCCAAATAGGATACGCAGAAAAGTAAAATGCTGTGATGATTATTAAAGATATGTTAGATTCGGATAGGAAAACCTTTGTATTAGAGTCATGTTAAGGTTAGCCAACTGACATATGTACTTATCAATTGTAATCAGTGTAATGCATAATTTTCTGCATAATTTGTAAATCATTGTATATATTAATAATGTTTTTCATTTTGTTTAATAAATACGGCCGGGGGTTTTACGACCCCCACATCCAACCTTCTCATGTCATTTTGGTCTGGGTCCAGTTATGGGAGGAGGGGGTGTAGGTAGTACCTGG